>BSBM01000450.1:8756875-10093750 GCA_027924585.1 Larix kaempferi | reverse complement strand
TAAACACTAATTTTTTTTTTTATTATTTTTAATTTTTATATTTAGAGTAGCTAGGTGCTAACAACCCATATGGGGAAATGTTATGATTTTAACAACTTATATGGGGGAAATGTTATGAAGTTTGTTATGTTATTTAGATATAACGTTTTTATGTCTGCTCATAATTTATCAAAATATAAAAAGTAATTAAAAAATTTCATGTAGACCCATAATAAAAAAATTAGAACCAAATAATGTATAGGCAAGCATCACCAAATAATCTTTACACACCAAAATGACAAATATTGGACTAGGAGGTGGACGTGATAGATACACAATATGAAGGTTACTAAGGTTGATCAACTTGTGGGGGAGCAAAGCCACAAGGGTCCGCAACACCTTCGAGCATGCCCAGCAAACATGATAATATAATGGTGTATTAACTATATATCAGTCGATTCCATAAGGTTTTCTGCACAGCTTTCAGTCGATTATTTATACACCGCCCAATTGCTATACAAATCACGATTTAGACGTCGTTTCCTGAGTTGTGTTATTCCAAGGACAAGAGATAGGGTGAAGCGCTTCTACGATCTCAATATTTTCGTCCAGATGCGAGTCAAGCTTTCACGATAGAAACTCTACCTTTTTGAGGACTCTTTGTTGGAGGGACCGCAAATAGAAAAGCCTTTCAGTTCTCCATTTTCACACGGGAGGTATTTATCTATAACTCCTGTTTTCTTCTGTCAGAATCTTCCCTCTATAACCTTACAAAAATCGTCTTAGTTTTGATTTGTACTGTTATTATGTTCAACATAAATTTCCTAATTTGTGAAATAGTTGTTTTGCAATCGTGACCAGTACTACTGTCAGGTTTAAAATTTCCCAATTTCTGAAATTGTCGTTCGATTCTTCGTTGAAGCCATTGTTACTACTCATTGTTTCTGTTTTGAAAACATCGGAACTATTGTTTTTCTTGTTTGAAGATTTATGATCAGTTAGAAAAGCAAAACATATTTTTTTCTTTCTGTCTTTGGCAGGCGGTTTTAGCTCTTGAACAAGATGGGCAAATCGAAAAGGGAGAGAAAAAATTTACTGTTGGCAAATGGTGATGCTGCGAAGTGTTATTCCACGGTGGGGAAGGATAAGGATGATAAAATATCCATGCACGAAAAAGATGATATGCTATCTAAACTGCGGGAACAAAATCAAGGCCTTATCACACAAGCACGGAACTTAAAAGAAGAAAGGGGAACTGGAAAGAAAATGGAAGAACATCCAGATTCAGCTGGGCAGTCCAAGGTAACAGAAAATTCTTTTCATGAACAGACCGAAATGATACATAAGGAAGTGAACGGTGCCAGGCGTTTGCTTGAAATGCAGAATCAGAGAACTGAAGACTTTGTTGCAGAAAATGCTAGACTTAAGAAACAGATAGAGGAAAAGGAAGAACAGAGGACCAAATTTGAATCACTCCGGGAAGAGTTGGCCCGTAAATATACAGAGTTGGAGGAGAAGCACTTGGAATCGTTGAAAAAGAATGGAGAAAATAAAAAAATGATTTTAGCATTGAAAAGAGAGAATGCTTCTCTTGGGAATGAGACAAGTTTATTTCTTCATAATCTGAATGAAGAAACAAAAAGATCTCGAGAAATTTCAGCAAAATGTTTGGAGAGTAATGAGAGAGTGTTGTACCTAGAAAGCCAGTCACTGGAATTGCAGACTGAGTTAGAATCAGCAAAGTCAGCATATGATGAAGTGGCTGTTAGGCTAAGTAAAATCAAAGAAGACAAGAACAAATTATCAAATGATTCCTGCCACCTCAAAGAAGAAAAAGAGACTTTACATCAAAACTTGATGTTACAGTTTTCCACAAATAAAGAACTTGAAGAAAATCTACTTTCAACGAAGTCTTCTCTTGAAGAGTTGAAGGATTCTGCTTCCAAGGGTGAACTTTCAAATGTTAGTGGAAAAAGACGACCGAATCTTTGATCTACAGTGTGAACTTTCTGCCATGGTCATCCGGTTAACTAATTTACAAGGTAAACTTTCGTCCGCTGCAGATGAAAAAATATTACTTCAAGAGAAAGAGTCTGAAATAGAGAGAAGAAAATGGGTTTCAGAAGAAGAACAGGTGCATCTTAAGGGCAGAATAGGGGAGTTGAAAAGGGCTTTGGATTTTTGCAGGAAAGATCTTGAATCTTGCAGGGCCATGGCAGTGGAAAAAGATTGTGAGTTAGCTGATTCAGAATACCAACTTTCAGACCTTGCCCAGGGAAAAAGGTGCGTGCAGGACGAAAACGACTCTCTGAAGACTGAGTTGAACAAATACAAAGGTACAATGGTTTCAGAACGTCAGCACTTGCACTTGCACTTGCAGGCAGATGTGCATGGAAATGAAAACGCTGCAAACAGTGTGCAAGAAGATGGAATTACTGAGAATGGGCATGTAAATCCAAAACCAGAAGATGTGCTAAAGCCAAACAATGTGGAGCAACAACCAAAGCGGGGGCGAGGAAATAAAAAATCTAAAAAGTGAAAACGTCAACTTCTCAAAAGTAAGATCTCAAAGCGTTTTTTAAATGTTTGAGATTTTGAGTAGTAATTAATTAATTTGTTCATGGTGAAATTTAGAACCATTAGCTGAAAATTTCTTTCTCTCTTTAATTCAGTTTCTTTTCCTCATGCTACAGGAGTTGGAGTTGACTCTTTTAAAACAACTCTAGTTAGAGATTGGATCGGCACTGATGCACTTCCCTTTCAGACTTGATTGAGGAGCAGTTCCCTTTCACAGTTCTACGTATCTGATATTTTATGTTGCTGTTAGTATTATGGTGATTTATCACTTTCATAAGTCTTTAAACGTTAGATTGTTTATGTTAAAGATTAGGTTTTTTATATTTTGTGTTGTTTGGATATTTCATATTTTTATTTCATTTACATTATTTATTCTATCCTGAAATTTTCAGGATTTGTATTTATAAAGATGTTCATAACAGTTATACTGAAATGTATGGAATTTGTATTTATTTAGATGTTTATAATAAAATCAATTCACATTAAATTTTGTTTAATAATATACGCATATAAACTTTTTAAGATAGGCATATAATTTATTTTAATTTTTTTAAGATATATATATATATATATATATATATATATATATATCACTTTCATAAGTCTTTAAATAAGTCTTTAGGTGTTAGATTGTTTATGTTTTATACTATGTGTGGTTTGGATATTTAATATTTTTATTTCATTTATATTATTTATTTTATCCTCAAATTTATAGGATTTGTATTTATAAACATGTTTATAATAGTTATACTAAAATGTATGGAATTTGTATTTATTTAGATGTTTATAAGAAAATCAAAGAATATGTTCATGGGATATTAAAGAATATCCATAATTTCACTAGATATTGATAAATACCTACCAATTTGTTTTTGTTGAGCCCTCCTCCAAGTACATATTTCCAATTAAAAAAACCCTATTTATACTAGATACCTTGTTTTACACCACCCTCATACCTATAAACCTCACATACCCTACACTCCCCCCAATACCTATAAACCCCTCATACCCTACATCCTCCCTATACCTGCAATGTATTGACCTTATTTTTCATAATTCAAAACCCCCCCTTTATGAATGAACTTGATAAGATACTAGTCGATAAGGTCAAGCCCCTATGGAACCTTCCTTTTTATTAACCATCAAACTCGATAAAGAGAAGGAACTTTGGCTTGGTTGACTAATGCCCTCATCTAACAATTCTTAAAACATATTTCGATTTCACTCTTTTGTGAATATGGGTACCTGTAGGGTTTCATGTTAGATGGTACACTACCTGGTTGCATGTGAAGAGCATGGTCATGATCTCTAGTAGGTGGAATACCTTTAGTCATTTCTCCAAATACCTTGGAATGTTTGTTAATAACTTGTTGGAGGACCACTAGAATAGAGGGAATAGATGATTACTCATCTATTGAGCACAATTTTGTAATTACTCTATAGCACCCCTTTTATAGTAATTTTGTCATGTTGTTAGAGCTTATCATTTTAGATGTTTTCCCAAGAAAACTTCTATTAAAATCCCCATAATTTTCTATTAATTCTTCCATAAATGTAGTCCGAGAGACAATAAAGTCATTTTTATGGTCAAAAATCCATTGGTACTGGACAAATTGATTAGGTTCTAAGTATAAGGATGCAATAGTTACCTTTTGTAAAGTTGGCACTTGGTGTAGTTCGATGAATCGCTCCATATGGAATATCCATGTTATTGGATCATTTCCATCAAAATTTATCATATAAATATTGGGAAATAAGTAGTTCCTTGGTCTTGAATTGAACCTGTGACGATGTGATGAACCTTCATATGTCAAGGACTCGAACCTCTTGTTTTCCATTTTTTTTCAATTTTCTCAATATGTGGCTGGTACAAGTTCATCTTGTTCTCCTTTTCCTATTCTTTAGGAGTTGAATTATGAGTAACAAAATGTCTCATCTCATTCAAAATTTCATTTTCCATATCTTCAAGATCCTCTTTACTAGCCATCTTTTTGAGATCTTCTTTAGTGGCCATCTCCCTGACCATTTTTTCAACTTATTTTCTATATCATTTCTTTGGTTTATTAGTTGAGTCTGTGTCACTGAATGATCAGTCACTTCCTTCAACTTGGCCTCAATATTAAACAGTCGGTGACCCATTTATTTATTTCCTCATCAGTCAAGGTTGAGATTTCAAGAGGTTTAGTGGGAGAAGTAATTTTACGCCACCTAATTCCATTAGATATCACTAATATTTAGCTAATTTATTATCTACTTCCTCTTTATCAAACCTTCTGAATCACCAAAAAAAATATTCCAATCAAAAGTCATACAATTTCGAGTTAACATGCCTTTAAAAACCCTAGTTTGGAGACTATCTTGTTGATCAACCTTCCAATTAAGGTAAATATGCAATTTCAACCCCTATGAGTATGGCATTGCATATTGTAGTAAATTGGTATTCCTTTTCTACAATGCAATAGGTTACTAACAATTCTAATGTTCCAAGTGAGAGTTATGGTGGTTTTCCCAAAACTTGTTGTAGTCTTTCCTTTCAGAAGAACAAAATTGTACAATTTTCCAGACCTGATTCTTAAATTCATACCCAAAAGGTTATGTTTCATCTTATTTCTAATGCAATAGGTAGTTTGTCTATATATATCAATATTTGAATATAACAATTTTACCCTAAACACATGCTTGAGACTAGTTTTTGGACTAGTAAAAAACCCTAACTTCCACAGGGTATAACTCCAAATGTGTAATGAATCAAAACTTTAAATTCATACCAGATATATTTTGATACGTCATTTGAGGTATCTCCAATTTTATCTATTTGAAATGTCCCTAAAAATATATTATATCAAAAAATCCAAGATGACATGTTTTGGAAGCGTCCAAACTCTGATGCCAAATGTTATACACCAAATTCCCAGAAGAGCATAAAATAAGAAAAAGAGAGAGAGATCCAATTCTTTAAGAATGAAGACAAGATATGAATAAGAATCCTCTTTGAGGGGAAAAGATCCTTATACGATTTACTAAATTATCAAGACAAAATCAGATGACCCTAAATCTAGGTCTCCTTGGTATATATATAGGAGACAAGGAGTACAATTACAATTCTAGCCAACCACACAATTACAATTATGTTCTACCCGACTAATAAAGACAATACTAATATAACAATAAATTACAATATATAAAGATTAACAACCACACTCCCACATCATTTTAAGATTTATACCCTTTATATATATCTCACCTCCCACACATTTTACCCATGTGACACATGAATTCTTTCGTACCATATTTAAACTTTGAGGTATGTGATACATGTTGCACCTCAAAAAATATTGAGTCATGTAATAAGTTGTAAAAAAAAATATGGTGCAATTTTTCATGTCCTTGATAAAATATGAATAACAACAAAAATTTTGGACTATGCACTT
Source organism: Larix kaempferi (assembly GCA_027924585.1). Taxonomy (NCBI): domain Eukaryota; kingdom Viridiplantae; phylum Streptophyta; class Pinopsida; order Pinales; family Pinaceae; genus Larix; species Larix kaempferi. The sequence continues at coordinate 10,087,763 of BSBM01000450.1, read as the reverse complement.
CTTTAAAAAAAAATCCTTCTGTATGCCCTAGAAAACTTGCAAGTTGTCCATATGATATCCAATTGAGGTGCCATATTTTTTAGTGTGTAGAGTATGGGCAAGTGTTTCCAATGATTGGTCATTTAAACCCTCTTGAAGTAATTTTAGTAGCTTTGATAAGTGGTGAGGCTCAATTACACAGCTTGAAAATAATTCATAACTATGTGTCCTTGAAATTTTAGAGCTCATATTAATATTTGTCAATTACTTTGGGTTTGGAATCATGTAAAACCTATATTAGTCATATTCCCGAGGTAAAAAAATCACTTTATGTGGACCCTAAAATTAAGTGCAAAAAGAATTTTTTAATTAAAGTCTAGCATTCGTTCTTGCTATTTCTTTACCCAAATTTAGTGTTTTCAAATCTTCCCATGTTTGTGTTATATAGTATTTCGAGATGCTAGCCTTGATTGGCATTATCCATCATCAACTAAGAGACTGTATCCCTAACATTTGGAGCAGTTGGTCTTGAGCACTTGGCATAAGTGTCAATTATTTTTGAAAAACAATTTAGATCCAACCAATGTCTTATGGATGCTACAATTGACCTAGCAGGGGATATGTGACACTTTCATCAGTCAAGGTTAGTCAAAAAACAATATGCACAAGAACACATTGATCCGGATCTTGGGGGTCGATACCCGGAAGGCTTAAATGCCGGGAGAGGAGGAGAAGAGATAGCCTCAAAGAGGAAGTGGACTATGGATCAACTGTGAGAAAGACACATCAGTGAGATCTGGGCTATGAAAATCCTAGACAAAGAAACATAGAGTAAATATGCCACATGGAGGGGTGAGGATCAAAGAGGGTTCTTTGAGCCTCACCCTCAAACTATACTAAGAAAGGCACTCAGAACCAATACCCCAATAATAACTCACTAAAATAAGAGAAATATAGGATGCCAAAAGTAATAACTTGCTTTAGTGAGAAGGCATAAAGCCCTTTATATAATATTATTAAAATGTGACTTGAAGCCATACCATGGAACAAAACCATGAGCTACCAAATACCATGGATGGGTGTATTCTAAATTGTGGGTTGCATGGAAGATTCTAAAACCATGGATGGGAGAGGGTGGCCTCTCCATTAATGTTTTATGATGAATGGGAGAGGGTGACCTCTCCATTTAATGATTTTGTGACTTATACATCCAAATTTATACCATATTTCCCCTAAAATTCGAATCATTCATCCCCCCTTAGAAAATGATGGTCCCCGTAATTTCATACTAAAAAGAGACCCATGATTACAATGTGCTAGTTACCAATGAAGAGAAGGGTTTAGCATGGTTGACCCATAACCATGGGTTTTGCGTGATTGACCCATAACCGTGGGTTTTGCGAGGTTGACCTATAACCATGGTGGCAATGGAAAGCTTGATTCCAATGAAGAGAAGAGTTTTGTGTGGTTGACTCATAACCATGGGTTTTAGGTGGTTGATCCATAACCGTGGGTTTTTTGTGGTTGACCCATAACCATGATTACAATACATAACTGTGGGTTTTGTGTGGTTTCCCCATAACCGTGGCTTTTGCATGGTTGACCATAACCACGCACTTTGTGTACTTAACCCATAACAATGATTACAATAGGATTTAATAAAGTCCAAAAATTGGAAAATTCACTATCTTTAGTGCAATTGATGTCTTTTTGCAAATCAATTCATAGATTCTGATGTAGTTGATGAAATTGAATTCCGTACGACTGACCCTTCTTACTGTCTAGAACTATTGTGAAAATAATACTGGGTAGAAGAAGGGTCGGTTGCTCCTTCATTTATGAGGGAATTGTCCAAATATTCAACCTACGAAGGCTAGGTCATCAATTCATGTACAACTAGAATGGTGAAGACTGGAAAAATACTAAGCACAAGAAGGGTCGGTCGACCCTTCATTTAGTAGCTAATTGTGAACACCAATATCCAGCAATTCACCTGTATCCAAAATGGTGAACACAAGAAGGATCGAATGACCCTTCTTGTAGTCTAGAACTGGTATGAAAATCATACTGGGTAGAAGAAGGGTCGGTCACCCCTTCATTTATGAGTGAATGTGCAAATATTCAAGCTACGAAGGCTAGGCTGCCAATTCATGTATATCTTGAATGGTGAAGACTAGAAAAATACTAATCACAAGAAGGGTCGGATGACCCTTCATTTAACAGAGAAATGTAAAAATATTTAATCTACAAATGCTGGGACGACAATTCCTGACTACCAACTTCCGCAGTTAATGGTAGGGATCGGTACATTTGCTAAGTTATAACATATAAACAATATTTATCCTGACTTCTAACTTCCGACAAGAAGGATCGGCAGCCCCTTCGTTTAGTAGATAATTGTGAACACCAATATCCAGCAATTCACCTGTATCCAGAATGGTGAACATAAGAAGGATCGACCCACCCTTCTTACAGTCTATAACCATTATGAAAATAATACTAGGAAGAAGAAGGGTCGGGCTCCCCTTCATTCATTTATCTCGGGTCTCATTCAAAAATGGGGCATTGGTTAAAGACATTCAACTTCAAATGAATGTCATATTCTACAGACAACAATTCATTTAGTGATTTGTATATTTTTGACAACTTCTACATTTAATTGATGTAAATTTTATTGGACAATTCTCATATTATTTATGGACATGGTATCATGTATATGGCGATGTCTTTCAAACATTGTTTCAAAAATTGTAGAACATGAAAGCAATATACTTAGAAACATTGAAACACAATATTTTCTTGACTGTGTTGTGTGTGTGTTTTTTTTGTTTGCAGATACTAGAAGATTTGTTACCGGTAAAACATTGATTCTTTTCAATTTCAATGGAGTTTTGTTACACGTAGTTCATAAAAAAAATGATTTTGGATTGCCCTAAACACGGTATATCGAATCAACCAAAGTATTATTTTATACGTCAAGGATTAAGGGAATTTTTTGAAAAATGCTTTAGTATATTTGAAGTTGGGGTATAGACATCTGAACAACAAAAAAATGTTGATGAGTTTTTTCCAACATTATTACAAAGAACAGGATTGCAAATAGAACAATTTAGAGTAATTTTAACATAATAATATTGTTCTTGCATAGCCAAAGAGGGTTATCAGGGTGATGGAAATCCTTATGTATTTCTCAAGCCTTTAAACAAAGTTTGGGACATTTTGATCCATGGTTGGGATGCTATAAATACAGTGACTGTAGATGACTCGAAAGAAAAACATGTTTGTAACGAGGAAGGGAACTATATTATAACAAAAACTTACACTTTCCAAGATGTCAATGACACATTCTTGTTAGATCGATTATGGCCTTGCTTGTTGCACCTGAATGGTGTGAGTGATGTGAGGACAATTATGAATAAAATGAAAATGAAAGTATTTCGTTAAATAATACACTTGAATGTTTCTTTGTACTAGTATGTTCAATTTCACTGTGATTATAATTCTCTTAAGGTATCAAGTTTGGTTTTCGAAAATGCAAAATCAGAGTTTGAAAGTGCTAAAATATGTTTTAAAATTTCAAAAATAAGTATTGGAAGTTTTAAAAGTAGCCTGCCAAAAGGGAAAAATCAGGTTCTAAAAGTGACATTATCATATTTAACATATCGTAAAAGCGCAAAAACAAATTTCAAAAGTGGTGATATCAAAAGCAAAAGTATGCTTTTGGAACATGGATTTGGCACTTTTGGAAATGGATTTGGCACTTTCGGAACCGGTTTGGGCACTTTTGGAACTGGATTTGGCACTTTTGGAACCGGTTTTGTCACTCTCGAAACCTGGATTTGGTACTTTTGGAACCTGGATTTGGAACTTTTGGAACCAGTTTTGGCACTTTCGGAACCGGATTTGGCACTTTTGGAACCTGTATTTGGCACTTTTGGAACCGGATTTTGTTTGATTTTGGGGTTTAGAAAGGTTTTTTTCGACCCATCTTCAAAGTGACTTGGACTAGAATATGTCCAAGTTTAATGAAATTGGCGTTATACTAGAAAAAAATGTATAACATCATTCGAATAAAAACCTCCCCCTCAACAAATTATAAATATAATAGCATATCCAATATGCATGTGTTTGTAAGAAAACATATGAGCTAGGTTTACTATCCCCACTGAGCTTATGACCATATCAAAGAACACGTAGAAATGGCTTGATTCAAGCGTCGCTTCTCTTAGTGACGGATAGAGGTTAAACATCAAATTTCAATCGCTCTCACTACAAGGGTCCATCAAGCTTAGGGATTCAATTGCACTTCCAACATTTGCATAAGAAAAATACTCGACATTAGGGTCCACTGTAATCTTATGGCCGATATCGACGGCTAGGGTTTAGATTTACACTAAGTATCTGAGCTTCATTCAAGAACAGGTAAAGGATTAGGTCAAACCACACTTCTTTTGTAAATATATGCATAATAGCCTTGAGAATCCCAATTACTAGTTAAACATGCGGTTAACAGGTTAAGGACTAGCCAAGGCTCAAAAGTGTTTTCCAAACCCACAGACATTTGAAACCAAAGTGTCTAGGTTAACATTATGCGCATCAAGAAACCGATGTACGTTAGGTCTTGCGCCTTTCTCATTCAATAAGATGCAGCGAAAGGTTCCATGGATCGAAAGCGCAAAAATAGGGTGCAATGTAATGGTTTAACCTACTTCTCTAACAAATTTTAAACGCCACTCCTAAATAGCCACGTGTGACAAATTTATTGGATATAAACAAAAACCTACCTGGAGGTGTGATGAGTGTGCTAATGAGCTATCGGTTGACCGAGAGAATCCCTCATCCAAGTGGTCATGGTGTCATGACGGTGTTTGATAAGTTGGGGATAAGCTCGTAACAGGATTTCTCTCCTTTATATATGCTTTCAAACCCTAAAACCCTTAAGACATGGTCAACGGGAAATCGTGGTAGAGAACGTTTTTCAAATAATGAAGGGCAAGAAATGCTTTCACACTTGAAAAACAAAAACCTTATTTTAAAATGGCCAAAAGGTCCTTTGTATCGCATTATTCAGAATTAAAACATGGACTATTTGTGATAGATTTTGGAGTTAAAATCCATTTTACACATTCGGCAACCAAAACAATACTAACTAGGATGTATCATGTGACAAACTTAAAATTATGCTGATGCAAAAGAGAATCAGGGCGAAACCCTTATTGGGGAAACTGTTTTGGGGCTAGACCAAATAAGGCTCCGACAAGTTTCGAGGCTAAACCAGATAAGACTCCAACAAGTATTGGGGCTAAACCAAACAGCTTAGTGAAACAACATTTTTTTAAAGAAAAAAATAATACTAACGACAAGTTTCGGAGAAAAAATGCGTAAGTCTGAGCTCAAAACTTCAACTTAAAACCCTAAGTCTAAAATAAAACTTATGCAACTCAAATACATTGTCAATTTTCAAGTGAAACGTTTGGACTGCATCTTAATTAAATACATAACCCCCCCCTCGACTATTTCGACGTTAAAACAAAACAAAAACCTGACCATTTCGGCGTAGAATATGAAACTGGTTCGACCGTTTCAGTGCTAGAACGGATTTGGGTCCGATTGTTTCGTTGTTAAAACAACAAGTGGACTGATGTTTCTCTAAACATATGATAAGTCACTAAAACAATCAAAATGAAAAAAAAAAATTCTAAGTGTCATGCCTTTTATGAAAAATCAAGCTTATAGCAATGTTTTCGTGGAAGATAAAAATAAGAAGAGGAAAACCAATTTTTTAAAGGTTGAGTTCAAAATGAGGGGCCCTAAATTTATAGAATTTGGGGAAGGGGTTCTACCTGCAACCGGACCTCGATTTAAAAATTAATGAAGGAATTCTTTAATTAATAAGGTAATTAATTAGCACAATAAGCTCTTCTCTACCACTCATGAATGTGGTAAAAAATAGGGATGGACTTATCTTTCCAAAATGAAGTCAAAATGTCAGTCCTTATCTCATATCTCATAGAGGATAGGTAGTTGGAAATGATTTAGGACAATCATTGCCAACATGTCAAAGTTGTGAAATGATGCATGTGGGATCTCAATATAGTTCTTTGTCATGACACTAGTTAAGGTTGGGTAAAATTCATAGTCGAATACTATTTCCCATTAGCGACTTTCAACATCACCAAATATGGAATGCCATTACATGATTTGATTCGTCTTCTTCCTCCTAAGGAAAATAATAAAATAATAGTTAAGATAATAAAATAATATTATAAATTTTGAAGGAAAAGACAACAAAATTACTTTGTGTTTTTGTATTTTAAACTTATCTCCTTCTGGTTTTACTCAAATTTCAAGCGAGAGCACTCGTTGGATGCAGAATTAAATTATACATCCAACGAGTGCTCCCGCTTTAAATTTCAGTAAAACCATAGGGAGATAAGTTGAAAATGCGAAGAAGAAAAAAGTAGTTTTTTATGACAAATATGCCACGTCAACAATTATGGTTGACTCATTTTCTTGAAATTCTATTGGTTCTTGAATTCCAATGCATCAATGGCTCAATTTCTTATAAGGCCCATTTTAGACCACAAATTTCCTATAATAATTTTGATTCAAACATGATTATTTTTAATGTAACTTACTAGGAATGGAAGGGCTAGTTGGGGTTATGCATCAACAGATCATTTGTAAGTTTTGTTAGATCTAGAAAATTTTGCAAGGAATTAAAATTTTGTATGAGAAAATGAATTCCAACTCCCAAGAGAGTTTTATGAGGTTAATATTCACAAAAGATTTACCTTAAGCATTTGCATTACCATGAACAAAATAAATTTTCATATGTACACTAGGGTTTTGGTGGAAACCGACTGGGAGCTGAAAATATGGAAGGAATGCCCCACTCACCATGCTTCTAGTCCCAAGAGAGGGAATGTTTCCTAGAGGCATGTCGAATATTAGAGCATCTCCACTTCATATGTTTGTAATCACCAAGGGTATGTTTCCTCTTTCAAATGGAAAATCATTGAAAGGGATAGAAGAAATTCCCATCTATGTGTTAAAATTGGGGAAAGTAAGTGGAGTATTGGTAGCTACATATACCTTTCTAGTAGATGGAATCATGTAAGTTGAAGGACTACTACCTTGAAAGGCGGAGGTAGAGGTTCCAACTCAACTACTAGGGTGTATGATAGAAGGGGAGACCCCTCCTTATGACACTCTAGAAGTAGACATGAACATGCTTGTAGCCATGACAATTGGAACTAGAGGATTGATTCGTCTACTAGAAACCCTAGAAGTAGGGGTATCTTTGTGGAGACCAAACTTTTTGATATCCTGGTATATCAAATTCTCTTCTATTGTTGCATCTGTTATGTTCTGATCCCTTATAATATGATAAAGCTCTCCCCACTTATACTAAGGATCTATCCCCATGGTATCCTTTGTATCCTCGAACTGAGCTTCCATGGTGGTCTCTGGGATCATTTCTACATCTGAATCTAATTCCACCAACTTGAGATTACACTTAGAAGTCCTTTTGGCCATGTCTAAATTTTGTAACATAAAAGAAGCACCATTGTGTAGTAGAGGCTCCATCAATAACACAACTAGATAGACTTATACTAAAAATAATAATAACATGAGGAGCTCTAATAATAGACTGAGCATGCCAAATAGAACATTGCCATTCTTTTCCAACTAGTTCATCAATAGAAACCAGATGTAAGCATACTAGAAATAAATGTATAACATCATTCTAATAAACCCATTCCTGCAACAAATTGTAAATCTAATATCCTATCCAATATGCATGTGTTTGTAAGAAAACATATGAGCTAGGTTTACTATCCCACCTGAGTTGATGACCATATAAAAGAACAAGTAGAAATGGCATGATTCGGGTGACGCTTCTCTTGGTGACGGATATAGGTTAAAAATCAAAGTTCAATCGCTCTTGCTACAAGGTTCCATCAAGCATATGATTCAATCTCACTTCCAACATTCACATAAGAAAAATACTCAACATTAGGGTCCACTATAAACTTATGATCGAGCTCGCCGGCTAGGGTTTATATTTACACTAAGTATTTGAGCTTCATTCAAGACCATGTAAAGGATTAGGTCAAACCACGCTTATTTTGTAAATATATGCATAATATCCCTGAGAATCCCAATTACTGGTTAAACACGTGATTAACAGGTTAAGGATTTGCCAAGGCTCGAAAGTGTTTTCCAAACCCACACACATTTGAAATCGAAGTGTCTAGGTTAACGTTATTGACATCAAGAAACCGATGCAGGTTAGGTCTTGCACCTTTCTCATTCAATAAGATGCAGTGAAATGTTCCATGGATAGAAAGCACAAAAATAGGGCGCAATGTAACAGTTTAACCTACTTCTCTAACAAATTTTAAACGCCACTCCTAAATAACCAAGTGTGACAAATTTATTGGATACAAACGAAAACCTACCTGGAGGTGTGATGAGTGTGCCGATGAGCTATCGGTTGACTAGGAGAACCCCTCGTCCAAGTGGTAGTGGTATCGTCATGGCATTCAAGAAGTTGGGGATAAGCTCATAACAAGATTTATCTCCTTTATATATGCTTTCAAACCCTAAAACCCTTAATAGTTGGTCAACGGGAAATCGTGGTAGAGAACTATTTTCAAATAATGAAGGGTAAGAAATGCTTTCACACTTGAAAAACAAAAGGATGAATACCCTAATATCATTCATCCAAGTGATCCTTCCTTGAGGAATGTGGATAATTTTATTTTCTAAACATTAGGAATTCTAACCTAAACAATGTTGCTGCAAGAACCCTGGTTCTACTATCCTCAGATGTTATTTAGTGGATATTACAACAAAATAAGGTAGAGATCCTTAAACCTTATTTAAAAAAAACCAAAAGGTCCTTTGTATTGCATTCTTAGGAATTAAAACACGGACTATTTGCAATACATTTTGGCATTAAAATCCATTTTACACCGATACGTTCGGCAACCATAACAATACTAACTCCGACGTATTCGGTGACAAACTTAAAATTATGCCGATGCAAAAGAGAATCGGGGCGAAACCCTTGTTGGGGAAAATATTTCGAGGCTAGGCCAAATAAGACTCCGACAAGTTTTGGGGTAAACCGGATAATACTCCGATGATTTTTGTGGCTAAACCAAATAGCTCAGTGAAACAACATTTTTTTTAAAGAAAAAACTAAGACTAACGACAAGTTTCGGAGCAAAAATGCATAAGTCTGAGCTCAAAAATTCAACTTAAAACCCAAAGTTTAAATGAAAACTTAAGCAAATCAAACCCATTGTCAAGTTTCGAGTGAAACTTTTGGACTGCATCTCAATTAAATATGGAACCCCCCCCACCTGTAATGCACCCAAAATCCTCGTCATCTTTCTAAAGGAAAAGGGGTGAAAATTTTGTTTTTAATTAACATACTTGGTAAGTATCATTCCTTCTGGAATTGACCTCTCGCATTTAGTAAATAGATGACACATTAGTCTCATTAATATGGCATAGAATTTGCATATGATAACCCTCGGTTAATAATAAACATTCATATGTCATAAATTATCCTCTAGTATAATCAACTATACCTATCTTATGCAAAGGTCCTTAGTTAATCATTCTGTTATCAATGCACTTACCATAATTGAATAACATTTAAACAACTTGTGTCATACCGCTATTCCTTTTCTTTAACAATAATCAACTAAACGTTAGTATCTTACCCTTAACCTCATCATAAGTCGAATGTAGACAAAGACAAACACTCATCTCTTAATATGATAGCATGTCGTGGTTATCCCCATTAAAACATTATATCAACAATAGATTATATCAAAAGGTGTAACTACAACTTAAGAGGATATAGTTATGTTATATTAATTATCCTCCTTTTCAGCATTCAACATTGGAAGTATTGACTAAGACCCTTGCTTATACAAGTCAACTTCTTATCATATGAAGTAATACCTATGCAATTCCTTGTATCTCCTTTGAGATAATTATATGTAAGGAAACATTGCAACTGGATACTACAATAGTAAATTGTTTCAACAAAATTGATAACTAAACAAACCATTTAGCACATCAGTTGATATTCGAATCTTACCCTCTTTACCATGAAGACCATCATGAACTTATTTCCTGTTCATTAACCATTCATATACATTAGTAATAGAACACAAGACTCTTAATAACATAAGTTCTAATGATTACTTGCATATGAACTTTTAGGGAAACATAGAAATAAAACCGACGTAGTACACATTTGTATTAAAGGAAACCATTAATCATGACATGGACTTATCCATAAATGTGTCTATTGTATCTATCCTACATACCATGTAATTACTATCATGCAGTTATTTTCCTAACTCTTGGTAGTATTAAAACACCTTGTAACTTCAAATACCTCTTCCTCAATAACTAATAACTTATAACTCTTTATAGCATTAACACACATGGTAAAACATTTATTTATATGATAAGGTAGATTATACATTACAATATGAATTGCACCATAACCATATTACTATAAAAAATACTAAGAATGCTATCATTCAAGGTTTCACATACCTATCCTTTCATCTTTCATAGTGTATGGTATTTACATATAATTGTACCATAACCATATTACTATAGAAAATAATAAGAATGCTATCATTGAATACCATAACCATATCACTATAAAAAATACTAAGAATTCTATCATTGAATACCATAACCTCAATTTCTTCCCAATAATATTCATTACTAACGACTATATGAGCATGATAATAAAAAATAGCAGGCTTCGATAATTTGACAAGGAAAGTAAACCATTTGGATTCCTTTTGATGCCTCGAAAATCATAGCATCAATCAACAAGGGATTCTCCCCAGTAATCAAGCCCAATTAGATCGCTCATGGTTTGGTGTGGGGAATTTGTCTGGTTAACGGTTCTAGCTACTGTAATATTTAAATGTTTTTAACCTTTGCACCAGTTGCAACCCGATCCACCGTTTATGTATTTTATTTAAAAGATGATATGCAAGTGCTCTAAGCTAAATGCAGGCAACTAATATAAATTAATCTAAAACTGTATAAGCAAATCTAGTCTATCCTTGCAAGGAGCAAACTTTAAGGATGAGTAATAAACTGGAAGAAACATCTAAAGATCAGACAGATAGCAATTTAATCATAAAGATGCAGCTCCAACAGAAGATAAAAGATATTAAAGATAACTTTAAATCAATAAACACATTCCATTACTCATTTGAGATAAACGTCTTTGCAAAAAAAAATATAAGAACATTCATCACATATAAGCAATTCATAATAGCAAGGAATGATCTCATAGTAATATGTAGATGACACAGGAATAATCCAGCAAACATTTAACACATTCTTCAGGAAAAAACACAGTCTCCCAGGATTTCATTAGGCAAAATCGAACTCCTTACACATGTAGTAAAGTAGATAACATACAAGACAGAAAATGTCTTTCACCTACCAAAAGTCATTTCTCCATCTTTTATTCATCTATATATATCTTTACAAAATGCTCCTAGAGCTGCCAAGTGTACCCTAATCCTAGGAATCTTTAATTTGTTATTTAATGCCTAATCACCAAATTTGAATGATTCATGAAAACCTTTTACATAAAAGACAAAAGAAAGGCCAGCTGTCTTTCAATATATTTATACAATAAACAACCTTTCATCTACTTCTCCCGAAATGTAATAAGACAAATTACGGCCCAGATGGCCCTGCTCTTTCATTGGGTCGCTCCTCCTCTGCTAATTTGCTCTCTCCAACAGGCTCACTTGCTTTTGCTGATTTGTCCACCTCTTGGATGTAACCTTCCCACTGGCTAATTTCTCTTAGGATGGTTTTCCCTCTTTCCGAGATTGTCACATTCTGCGCTATCTTGTGCTTGCGCAAGTCTGATTTAATACTCGTTGCCCCTGCTATAGCCTCTTGCACAATATCTTCCAGGAAATAAGTATGAATAGTAGTCTGTTCAATGAATTGATGGAGATCCTCTGAAGTTATAACCTCTATCTTCTTCAGATAGTCTAACTCTGCGTTCAAAATTCCCTGCAATTCTGCCAAGCGCTGCTCTCTCTCAGGAAACTCATAAATAGTTTGAGGTAAAGCTCAATAACACTTCTCGTGGGCTTCCCGGATTTTGAAGTAGACAATGTGACATTTTTTAATGGTCTTCCGGATTTCAACACTTAACATGTTACCACAATCTCTGCAGAATTCGAGGACTCCTATATCCATGTCAAATTCCTCAACTGTTGTGGCACGCAGGTTTGAGGGAAAACCATATTTTCCTTCTCTCCATTCAAATTGTTGTTTAATCTCTACCACGTGTTATGCATACTTGTCCTTTCTTTTGAGCGCTTCAACCTCAATGGAGGTCATCTTTGTTATCATTTATTTCATGCTGCAAACTTGCTCTATAATCAATACTAGCAATTGATGAGTTCTCTCTTGCACTTCACAGGCTCGCTTGTAAAATGTGGCTAGATCTTCTTTCTTTTCTTTTGCTTCTTTGAGCTGCTCTAATAGTCCAGCCTTTTCTTGCATCAATATTTCGAATTGAGGCTTGAAGAAATCAGTTTGTTGAACACGGTTAGCCTCATGTTCTTCCAACTCTAATATGCGAACTTTCAAGTTCTTTTGCTCATCTTCTAAGATTGCCAGATGCATCTCTAGGGTATTCTTTTCATTTTCGAGTTGCAAGACTCTCGAAGTTGTTTCTTCCTTTTATTCCACAAGCTCCTTGTACTTCCTTTTTAATTCATTGCTCTCCAACACCTCATTCTTCCTGTCATATTTTATCTTGAAGCATATCTCTCTGTATTTCTTAACATCTTAAATCAGATGATCGGCGTTGGCTTTATTGGTCTGGGCTGCAGCTACAGAGCATCTTGCCGTGAATGTGGGGTCAATGTCAATCCCTTGGACAAGTTTGGTTTCTGATACTCTGAGTTCATATAGGTCTTCTCCAATTCCCATTTTCTTTACTGATCTACCAACAATAGCCTTCTTTCGCTCATGAAAGTAAACGCAGGTTGGCCACTTGGCACTGCTTTCTGGGGTTGTATGGGGTTAGTGCCAACTCTTCAGTAGAGACAACTCCTTCATCAGTAATCCCCGGTTGGTCTAACTTTTGCATATCTAGTTCCATGGTCTATGGGCTAGACAGGCCTTGCTTCGCGGCTTTCTCAGCTTCCTCTTTTTCTTTCCTTTTTGTTATCTCTACTAACTCTTCTTGTAACCTTTCTGCTTCTTCTTGCAAGGTTTTCTCAATCTCTTCCTTCCGCAATTTGGCAGCCTGTTCTTGCAAGATTCTCTCTTCCTCTTATTGTAGGGATTTTTCCTCTTGCTCCCTCTGGACTCTAGAAGCTTCCTCATCTTGCTACTGTTTGATCCTAGCAGCTTCCTTCTCTTGTTGCTTTTGTATTCTAGCAGCTTCCTCCTCTTGCTGCTTTCTGACCTCCTATTCTTTTCGGAGCCTATCTTCTTCTTCTTTTTCCATTCCTTTTGAACCCTCTGATTGAGATGTTGCTGCCTCTTGCTCCTTTTGGATTAGTTTGACGGGCTTGGGAGTGGAACCCTTTCCGTCGTTCTTTCAGTAGCGTTTCCCTAATTCTGTTAAGCTCCTAGCACTACGAAAGAACTCTTCATCTTGGTCCATAAGATGGGTGTACTCAAAGGAATTTTTGACATCAATGAAATGTTTAGAAACTCTACCACAAGGGCCATGCCTCCTGAAAAACTTTGTGCCGAAATGAAATATTTCCAAGCCTTGAGCATAGTTTTCTCCTTCTTTTTCCCTCGGGAGGCTGTATGCGCCGATAGTGAAAGGCATTGGTGGATATATGCCTTTCTTCCTTTCAATGAGGATCCTGCTGATTCCACCAATGTCGAAGAGTTTCCTTAAGGATTCCTTATGCACCACAAAATCTGTAACATACCGGGGAAACAAAAAGGGAGCTTGGGATCCTCCACTCATTCAGATATAGGTGCCTTCTAGGGCGTGGTAATAATATCCAAACTCTTCAATGATGGGCATGGCGTTCTCAGACATGCAATTTGGCTCTTCTACAAAAATAAGCTGAAACAGGGGCATAATGAATTTCTCGCAAATATGCTTGTAGTGGTTTGCATATTTGCTTGCCCATGTGGGTTGGTAAGCCAAAAAGAGAGGAGTCTCTTCTCTATTCCATACACAACCCAAATCCGGGAAGCTGTGTTTGCTTAGCAGGAAATCTATTAAATAAGAAGACATGAAGAAATCTGATTTCTTCTGAGTCAGTCCTCCTTGGGTAGTGGTTAGCTGTGAGGCCAAGCTTTCTGAAATTATATCATCCCAATTAAAAATGGTACCGGACATGGCCACATGGACTATTACTGGCACCCAGCCAAGCTTGAAAATATTTCCATTTGGCATGCGGAAAACACGACTCAGCATTAAGACAATGAGTCTGTAGGGACTCTTTAGAAGGTTACTTTCATATTCATTGTTGTGTCTTTGTCTGATTTTCCTGTCACTTATCATCATTTTCCTGGTAGACTCCAGAGGGCCCAGAGTTTGCTCTGCTATCCAATATTTATCCAACCAAGCTCTAGCCTGGGGTAACTTGTAAGTAGTTTTGATATGTTCGGGTGCGAAAGATGCTAGATTCATCCCATTCTTGTCATCAATGAACCTTGTATCAGTCTTGACATGAGGGATTATCCAGCCGATGACCTCAGAGCATGGGAATAACTCAGGACGAGTTGTTTCCTTATGGAGGTAGGACTTCTTGATGTTTGAATACACCATAGTATCTTCTATAGCAGCTTGAGGGTAATCCTAAACCCTGATGAACCTATATAAGTCACCCCACTGAAATTCAGGGGCAGAGCTTCTTGGGGGTACTCCGGTGGTAGCTTGCGTATCGCTGAACATGGTTTCTAGTGAAGTATCTAGCAAGATTTCCACGTTCGAATCTGATTCCACCAGTTTAGCTTTCTTCCTGGCGTATTTTCTATGCATGTCAAACCTGCGATGATGGGGTAGTACAAATGAGGAGTTTGACATATTTATAAGCAATCATTTTAGCATAATACATCTTGTGATCTATATTATTAGGCAGATATTGAGCATAGAATAGTATTGGCTTTTGAGTAAAATGACTTTCCATAGATAGAGGTGATGAGGAAAATTTTCAAACCAAATGTACTACACAATAGCCCCAAAATGTAATTCATATAAAAACGAGCACTATCAGCCATTATTTGATCATTTTTGATAGAAAACAATTATTTCGTTCTAAACTTTCGAAAAGAAAAACGCAGTTATGCAAAACGCTACTAGTGTTCATGGCTCGAACGCAATGGCTTTATCATTTTCTGTGCATACTTCATCTCATAATGGTGAGTGTAGTTTTGGCGTTTTCAGTTACTGGGAAATGTTTTCCACAGACCAGAGTGTGAACTATACAGCTAACATGAAAAATCACGTCTTGAGACTGTGACGAGGATTCCCTAAGGTTGGCTTTTATCAATAGGACCTCTACAGGGAAAAAAAAATTTTAAATGTCGAGTAAGAAACAGTTGAAAAGGATGAGACGCATATGTGAGGAAGGTAAGTTTTTTGGGTCATGGTTCGAATGGAGAAAGCGTGGCTTCGCGTTCTTATTAACTTGAAGTGGAGGTTTTCCATTCAGCGTGCATGGTTTCGTTATGATATATTAATGAAAAGATGGATGTCTAATTGCTTTTAACAGGGAGTAGAGCTTCAAACGAGGTTATTTTGAATAAAACCAAAAGAAAGGAGATAGAACACCTACCTGTTAACCTCGGAGTAGCTTCCGGTGATTAGCATGCGTTCCCAGGCAAGTGACAGTTCCAACAGTCCTTCAACGGTAAATGGAAAGCTCTACTCTGCTTTGGAAATAATAAAATGACCCAAAATCCCATTTGGCGCATATATATAGGGAGAGT
The DNA here is from genome assembly GCA_027924585.1 of Larix kaempferi. Lineage (NCBI taxonomy): Eukaryota > Viridiplantae > Streptophyta > Pinopsida > Pinales > Pinaceae > Larix > Larix kaempferi. The sequence continues at coordinate 10,071,785 of BSBM01000450.1, read as the reverse complement.
ATTAAATTTGCATGGGTGGTAGGTAGGTGAATTGATGAGCACGGGGCTCAATGGTATGGGCACTTAAATCTGCACGGGGTAATATTAAATGACTCACCAACTTCGTACTCACGCACAAACCCAAAGAATGAGTTTCGCTATGGTGGCGAACGTGCTGTTAAAATTTGCGCAACGGGCGGCAACTTATGCTTAAACCCTGCGATCATGGGATGCGCCTTTGGATTGGGGCTTCATCGGGAGTTTTGAGGTTAGAATTGGCGCAACGGGCGACGATTTTAGCCCTAACACATCGACCAAAATGCTGGGATGAAGGGGCGAGATGCATCCCGTGGGTGGCCATTTTATGCTTAGGATTTGCACAATGGTGGGCGACTTAATATTGGATTCTGCATTGATTTGGCTCGAAAGTTAAGGTTAAAAACTGCGCAAAAGGGCAGTGATTTTAAGAGTAAGATTTGTGCCAATGGCACAAATTTAAGGGTAGGATTCACGCAAACAACGGCAAAGGTAAGGGTAAGATTTGTGCCGATAGCGCAAAGTTAATCGTTAAAACCACGCATTTCAAAAGATAGAAAAAAAAATTACTTAGCCAAAATAGATCGAAAGTTTTTTGAAAAGATCAAAAGCTAGGAGGAAAAGTGGAAAGGAAAACTTGCTAAGTTTGAACAAAATAAGCTTCAAAACAAAATAAAAGGAGGGGCCCCAATATTTAAAAAAATTTGGGGGGGGATGTTGCAGCAACAACAATTGGCGATTCGCTGGCGAACATAGATCTCTGAAACAAACTCTTCTCATGATCAGAATAACTCTCAAACTGATAGCTTCTAGCGTAACAAAATGCCCCCATAGTTTGGCTTCTAAGAATGCAGTGACCAATTCATCATATTAGTCATTTGGGGAAAAAAGGAGACTTAGACTTAGACTTAGACTTTCTTCAAATTCTCTCAAGGCCGGAGTGTGGAGTTCATTCTTTTAAGATCTATCTTTATGGTGTTTTGACTAAAAGAGGACTTCCACAGGATCGTAACAATACCTCACAGGCGTATTCGTTTGTTCCTCATTCCCATGTTATTTGCATCCTTTTGGATGCTTCTTAAATTGACAGCTTCTGCTGTTTAAGCCTTCTAGAAATAACTTTCTTAAACTTTCAATACTTTGATTTGGGTTCTTCAATCCATAATGTCCTTTTGTGTGAGCAAGAGATTTTATTTGACTATCAAGCTTCACGAATGGAAAAGAACCTTGCTGAGATGAGTTATTTGAACAGCTTTCTCGATTGAACACTTATGCTTCTCTCAGCCATGCTTTAATTGAGGCGAGGATTTCTGGAAATCGGACTCTTTGATGTAATCTCTTTGGGCTTCTATTCGTAGCATGGGATCATTTTAAATACCATACACCTGTGAGGCATGCTTCTGTAATGTACCCACCTGCTGACCCAATAAGAGAGGGAAGATCATAACAATATGTGGGGCTTTTACATTCTATCAGCCCATTCATTAGAATGATATGAGTAAATCATTTGTGTGCAGATGTAAAACTAATCAAGTATGCGCAATGGAATTAAACTTATCCACACACATTACTCATGCATACAACATATCAACAGTCATCAAATTAATACATTGCAGAAGTAAATACATAGACATAAAAACACTTATCTTCATTTTGCAACTGCCCCAAGCAACTAGCTATGTTGCTGCAACGTTCCACCCAACCATAGGCTCTTCGACAGCTTATACTGAGTCCGTCCAAAGGCCACCCCCAAGATGGGCATGATTCTCACAAGGAAAAGGGGGACAAAGCTCATTCACAACCAATTAATCATTCCATCTGATCCAAGCCAGTCCATAGCTGGGTTTATCAGGCTACAATTGAACCTTGGATGCTTACTCTCAAGCTCAAGCCAAAGCAATGAATACCCATACCCATACCCAAACATATTCATTTCTCACACAGCAAGCACAAACATTGGGCATAGATACACATTTCCAGCAATGGAATTCACAAACAAGATGGCCATAGATTTTCCCCAAATCGTAGCTCACCCAAAACGAGCTGTGGGAAGGGAAATGCATCCACAGGGAGGAAAAATGTTTTCTCCCCAACTCTCTCAGCATTTAACAACAAAAACAGTCTCTATGGAACCCCCGTTCCATTCCCCTTCTTCTCCACTGGTATACAATACAAAAACGCCCTTCTCTACAAGGAGAATGAAGGAAAACACAGCAAACATGCCTGGAAAATGCCCAGGTAGCTCTAAACTCGTGAGGGAGAAGGAATGATCATGGATAATAGCTTGGGGGAGAAATTCATGGCTCTTTTCTTTCCCAAGAAGCAAAACGCGAATTCCCATGCAGGGTGGTTTTCCCATACCCGAATTTGGATAGCCATACCTCCCATTCCCCAAGGCATTAACTACCTCAACCAACTCTTGGGAGAAATCAATGATTGGGTACAAAAGTCAACATGGGTAGTTGAGGGTTTGATGGGTTCTCTCATTGACACTTGGCTTGACTTGAGTGGCTCAAGGGTTTGAATTTTTTTCCCTCCCAATTCCTTGTAAAATCATGCCCCCATCTCTTGTTGCATTGCATTGCATAGCTAGTTGTGGGTATTTATTAAAATGCATATTTACAATTTCAATGTGCCTGGCTAGCACGTAAACCTTATGCATCACTAAATTGATGGCGGGGCCTTGGCCTTGAGCTCCTCACCATGATTTCATAACAATATTACATCATGTATAATGTTAATGCCATGGGGTCAAACTGGGGACATTACAGTCCCCTCCCCTTGGAATAACACCGTCCTCGGTGTTCCAACACTTAGGTATAAATACCCACTTTACACATGCCTCAGAATTCACAAATGGTGGCAGGTCTGTCCTGCGTTTCATCCCTTTACTTTGAGCTTTCAGGACCAAGTCCTTGGGCTTCCACAATCATTCCTGCTGGCTTTGATCGGCCATCTCTACAGGTGGGAATTGCTCTACAACGATCCCTTTCTTTTATTTACCTTCCAGATGTTCTATAAGTCTGGAATTCCATGGATGCCATCTTTCTTGTTATCCTGGCAGCTATTTGAGGAATATTTCCAGCCAAAACAAATAGCTTTTGGTATGCTTCCATGATCAAAGTGCACAACTGGCTCTCACGTTTCTCACTAGCAATCACTTGGCTAGTAACAGCTGCAACAATGGCTTTCACTGTCTCTCCTGTGAGACTCCTCATGGAAATTCCTGTTAGGACAAGCATAACACAATAATAAAATTAGTCAATTATTTTCCTAATTGACTTGGAACGTCCATGCTTTACTCATGAGACTTCCACACATTTCATGCTTTCCCACATACGCATGAACTCATTCATGTTCATCCTTTCACAAGAAAATAACTATTTCAGCATTCACAATTCATTTCAAGCAATGAAACACAATTTGTTTTCATTTATGACATGCACTCAACAATCCTTTGTTTCTAATATGCATCAGTCAAAAGGAAAGAGAAGAGTAAGAGTTTCCCCCCTCTTAGTCTTGTTCCAATCCGGAGCCACACCATCACTGGTGGTTCTATGCTCCTTAGCCTCTTTCACTTCAATGTGAATGCTTGCCTTTCCCTTTCTTGGCTATGACACTTAGTGTCTAAGGTCTGTCTAATACTTTTCAGCTAGGGTACCCTTCCCCGTTGCTACTTACAGAACCTTTGGCTGCTAGGACCCACACATGTCCACTAGCACCATCTTTCATTACTGCTCATACTGAGCTCTCTTTAGGATGGTCACATTTCCACATGCATCCTCCAGATGCTTTCATAGTTCTTGATTCCAGCAGTACCTACACTCAAGCATTGAATCAATTCGCATGCTTAGTGTATTTTCATAAGGTTTATCTCTAAGCAAGAGTTTAAGGAATCATAATTAAATCATATACATGCGTATATTCATAAGCAAGAGTTGCAAGATAACCAAATACTTATCTTTATTGGATGTCTTCACTTTATCCCACAGGATCCTTCTTTGCTTTCCAAGCATTGGATTTCCCGTGGATACAATAATGAATGTTGGGCTAGCACGCAGGCTACTCCACAACCATTCGAATAGGCAATGCCAGGCCAGTACACTAACTGGGTTTATCAATTATTTAAGGAATGTTTGGCCAGCACATCGGCTGCTCCACAACATCAAGTGGTTAATGTTCCCACCAACTATTCTCTGAATTTATCAATCAGTTACTCTCTGGATTTACCAAGAATTTTATAGCGCCCGACCAGTTACTCTCTGGTTCTACCAAGAAATTTATAGCACCCAACCAGTTACTCTCTGGTTTTACCAAGTGTTTGTGGCTCTTTCAGGGTCCTTACTTCCTGCAATGGCCAAGGTTTTCAACAAAGAAACAACAGTGTATTAGCTTGGTTGTCATAAGACTTGTACCTGAAATCTTCATTATTCCAAACAAGAAATAAATGAAAATGAATACTTATCTGTATTGTGCATTTCTCCTCGCTACTCCATAGGTTTCCTTCTCTGCTTTACAAGCCTTGAATCACCTGTGGGGTGGATGCTTGGCCAGCACACATGCTGCTCCACAACATCATCCGAATAGGTAATGCCAAGCTAGTGCACTGACTGGGTTTATCAAGCATCCCAAAAGATCAGTATGCTAAGCCAGTACGCCGACTGGGTTTATCAAGCATTTCAAAAATCAGTATGCTAAGCCAGTATGCCGACTGGGTTTATCAAGCATTTCAAAAATCAGTATGCTAAGCCAGTACGCCGACTGGGTTTATCAAGCATTTCAAAAATCAGTATGCTAAGCCAGTACGCCGACTGGGTTTATCAAGCATACAATAACCATTTCCAAGCCAGTTCTCCGACTGGGTTTTTCAGGAAATAACACCCTTCACCAATACCTCCACAACATGCAAATAACCAATGCCAAGCCAGTACACCGACTGGGTTTATCAGGCATCCAGCAACCATTGCCAAGCCAGTACATTGATTGGTTTTATCAAGCAATATGAACAACATAATATGATTACATGGCTCCTTTTCTTATGCAACCAGTGGTTCCCTTCAGGAACTCCATAGGTAACTCACTTGACTGCAGGCTAGCATGGCCCCACAATACCCACTCACACTACACAAGGGTGATACCCCTTTTCTGCAACACAGCTCCTCGGGCCTATCCATCTCTTCTAGTGTCCTTTAGTGTGAGCGTAGAAAGGTTACCACTTGCCCATATAGTCCTCTTGAGCACCCTTTCTTCACTTTGCCTCTTACGTGCAACACCAAATGGTGTCTATGCGTCCATTCCCTTAGGGTGTAGTCAATATTGAAACCCTAACATAACCCATCACCCGAAAGGTATGCATCCCTTTCTGATGTGAGCCATGTAGGCCTTAGTCATACTCAAGCAGTCTGGAACAATAATGAAATAATAAAACATGCTCTGCATATTAAATCTAATAACCAGACATGTATATCCTTAGTTAGGGTTACCGAATACTCATTCATTTCACATATGTATCTTTCTTTAATGGCAAAGAATGGGGCTTCCTTCTCTGAGTCAACAGTCCTTCGGTTTGCCACCCCAATCCTTTTTACATGCCATAACCCACACATGCCTTCTTGGCATAATTTACTGTCTCACTCACATGCTTTACCAACACGCAGTTCGGTTGAGACATTATCAACATTTACAATGGCGTTTCACCTGAAACCCATTTCCAAAGCATGGGATCTTTCCCATCTAGTTTGGCTTCTGCAGACCATCACACATGGTCTTTCTGCAATGTGTCATCATGGCACACTTTATCAAATAGCCAAACAGTCAGCAACATTTAGCAATAAGCTTCAAATATGATTGTTCCATAACTAATCAATAGCATTAATAATTAAATTCAATATGAATTTACAATTCTGTCTCCTATCGAAATTGATTTGCTTAGCAATGAGGCCCTCCTCATATTGTTTGGCTCTTGTAAGTGGTATCACTCTACCCATTATGGTTTCACCTTTGCTAATATACATGAAAATCCACCTACAACATGTCCTCCTGACACAATTTTATATAAGCCAAACAGTCATTAGCAAGCAAATTCTCAAATCTGAAATTTGTAAATATGTTTTCCTACAGAAATTAGATTTGCAATCATGAGACTATTCTCATAACTTAAACCAGACAATTTTTCAGATTTGTTTCATGCATAACTTACAACCATGAGAACCTTCTCATAACCTTTGGCTTCTGCACATGGTAGATCCTGGTCTTTACTATGGACTTATCCTCATTGCCATACGCAAGACTTTTCTACCTAAAACTTCTATGTGCAATCATTCTCCTACATTTATAGCAGCTTATGAAATGGTCTCAGGATTAGCAATAGTCCACCATTTCATCTATTATCTAACTGCATTGAAACATATATATGTCACATCCATGCATTCACACAATGCATTTCAACATGTGCACCTACACATGCATGCATATTTACAACATTTACCAAATATTTCAATGCACATCCCTTCAATGCCATCTTGCATGATTTCATGAATACTATGCATTCAAACATACTATGGCCTAACCATGATTACTACATACAGCATGCACTACCATGAGAGGTCCATAAGTCCTCAGTTGCTTTGGTTATTAAACTTACAACCAATATTCACAAATGGCATGATATGAATTCATATGAATGCATTGAGGTTTCTAGAAACTATAGGGTGTAAGGCTCCCTGCCTTTTCCTACCCGCACCTCACCATACTTGGTGGGTTGGCATTCACATTCAAGCACTCAATGCAAACCAAATCACCTTAGTTTAAGCTTAGTTGAAGAGACTCACCAAATCCTCTTTCAACATTCCTGCAATTAAGCACAGTTAACCCTTACCTGCATGGTTGTTATTAATATCGCTTGATGTTACCTTATCAGTCGGCCTCTTACCAAGGCTACTCAGTCCTTTTGCCAACATCATGATCATGGATTTGTTGCACCATCCTCTCTTCATGAGTTTGGATGCAACAATCATCATCCACACCCTTAGACATGCTTCGGTTGTCTTTGGTCCTACAACCAATGTGAACACAACTTATTATTAGCAACCACAATCATTATCTTAAGTGGCTCATTGCATATGTAAAACCTCACTATTTTACCAATATGCAATATCATATACATGCAAAAACATTTTCACATGCACTGTGCAATATGCCATCTAGTACATATTCACTTCATCTATCTATCCTCTTGCATTTACAGCATCCCTATGCCATAATTTTTCAGAATATAAATCCAATGGCAAGAGATGAGTTAAGGGATTCTTCCCAATTCCTCATTCTATCATGGAGTTCCTCATCCACATCATAGATAATCCTTTCCTTGGCTTCCCTACCAAGCATACAAGCAATCATTAGCTATGATATTATCATGAATTAGCAATTCAACATATACATATGTGCAATCATTCATTCTTGCTATTTTCCAAACATGCAATTCTTATGTTATAAACATAAATAGTTTAAGGTGAGGCATTTTCCCTTTCATCTTCCATAATGGATATCACAACCAATTTCTCTTGCTGAGAATTCCATCCTTTATGCAATCTATGCTCCTCATCCCAAGAGTGCATTTCACACTTTCAATGACTGTCTCTGGGGGATGATGGGGGTCACTGGGGCTTTCCCCCTTATGGCTTCCCTGCGCCACTACAGGGCGAGTCGAGGGCAGCGCCCTCATTTTTTTTTTGTAAATCCTTCAATTTCGCACAATCTGACGCACAAGTTCCATGGCATTTTTCAACTTTCGGTGCCTGAAAAATCTCTCTGAAAAATGGTTGAAATTCCTTGTTTCGGAGCAACTTGTGGAGTTCTTCCGCAATTTCGGAGGAGAATTGAAATTTCCTTCCGCAGTTTCGGAAGAGAATTGGAAATTCCTTCCGCAGTTTCGGAAGAGAATTGGAAATTCCTTCCGCAGTTTCGGAGCAATTCGTCGAATTCTCCCGCTGTTTTGGAGCAATTCGCTGAATTCTCCCACTGTTTCGGAGCAATTCGCCGAATTCTTCCGCTGTTTCGGAGCAATTCGCCGAATTCTCCCGAAATTTCCTCTTTGACGCCGAAAATATTTAGAAATTTTTTCCGCTATTTCGGGTCAACTTGGCGAGTTCTCCCGCCGTTGCGGCGAAGACTTCTGAGTTCTTCCCGAAACAGACTTTAAGCAAAAAAATTTCAAAACACTTAAAACAATTTCGGATTATTCTTTTCTTCTTCCTATGAAGACTGCTTCCCAGCAGGAGGTAACCTTACCTCTGTAAACTATCCAACTTAGCCAGTTTAGGCCCAATGTTGAGACCTATGGTGATCAGGAAGGGACTTTCCCATGTGACTGTAATCTGATTTGGCCCATAGAGGTCCAATGCTGCAACCAGCAGCTCTGATACCAAAATGTAATGTACCCACCTGCTAACCCAATAAGAGAGGGAAGATGATAAAAATATGTGGGGATTTCACATTCTATCAGCCCATTCATTAGAATGATATGAGTAAATCATTTGTGTGCAGATGTAAAACTAATCAAGTATGCACAATGGAATTAAACTTATCCACACACATTACTCATGCATACAACATATCAACAGTCATCAAATTAATACATTGCAGAAGTAAATACATAGACATAAAAACACTTATCTTCATTTTTCAACTGCCCCAAGCAACTAGCTATGTTGCGGAAACGTTCCACCCAACCATAGGCTCTTCGACAGCTTATACTGAGTCCGTCCAAAGGCCACCCCCGAGCTGGGCATGATTCTCACAAGGAAAAGGGGGACAAAGCTCATTCACAGCCAATTAATCATTCCATCTGAGCCAAGCCAGTCCATAGCTGGGTTTATCAGGCTACAATTGAACCCTGGATGCTTACTCTCAATCTCAAGCCAAAGCAATGAATACCCATACCCATACCCCAACATATTCATTTCTCACATAGCAAGCACAAACATTGGGGATAGATACACATTTCCAGCAATGGAATTCACAAACAAGATGGCCATAGATTTTCCCCAAATCATGGCTCACCCAAAACGAGCTGTGGGAAGGGAAATGCATCCATAGGGAGGAAAAACGTTTTCTCCCCAACTCTCTCAGCATTTAACAACAAAAACGGTCTCTATGGAACCCCCATTCCATTCCCCTTCTTCCCCATTGGCATACAACACAAAAACGCCCTTCTCTACTGGGAGAATGAAGGAAAACACGGCAAACATGCCTGGAAAACGCCCAGGTAGCTCTAAACTCATGAGGGAGAAGGAATGATCATGGATAATGGCTTGGGGGAGAAATTCATGGCTTTTTGCTTTCCCAAGAAGCAAAACGCGAATTCCCATGCAGGGTGGTTTGCCCATACCCGAATTTGGACAGCCATACCTCCCATTCCCCAAGGCATTAACTACCTCAACCAACTCTTGGGAGAAATCAATGATTGGGTACAAAAGTCAACATGGGTAGTTGAGGGTTTGATGGGTTCTCTCATTGACACTTGGCTTGACTTGAGTGGCTCAAGGGTTTGAATGTTTTCCCTCCCAATTCCTTGTAAAATCATGCCCCCATCTCTTGTTGCATTGCATTGCATGGCTAGTTGTGGGTATTTATTAAAATGTATATTTACAATTTCAATGTGCCTGGCTAGCACGTAAACCTTATGCATAACTAAATCGATGGAGGGGCCTTGGCCTTGATCTCCTCACCATGATTTCATAACAATATTACATCATTTATAATGTTAATGCCATGGGGTCAAATTGGGGACATTACAGCTTCCTTTATGTGGGTCCATAGTAGCAAACACCTTGAGACATGCATTAATGTTAAAGTGGATGGAGCCTCAAGATAGTGAGAAAGAAATGTTGAATTATCAGTCATTTAACTAGGATTATTTTGACCAAACAGAAAAGGATCTCTACATTCCCAAAGGCTGCTCAGTGAAAGCAAAGTCACGAAACTATATTTTCTTTATAGGTGAAATTCTGTCTTTCAAGACTTCGATGTTTGCTTGGAGTTCTGTCCCACTGCTAAGCCAGGAGTTTATCTGGGATTTATTAAGTAAGAAAAAGAAAACTCAAACAGAGAGCAAAGTAACAATATCAGACCAAACTACTTAAGCTGTGCATAGAACAAAACAAGAAAACAAGTAAAGGAAAACAGTTTATTTATGTACAAAAGTCTTAATGAGACTATGCAAAGTACTACTTTAAGGCGAAGCCATTGAGAGGGAGAATTACTTCCTCTCCTTGGAGGTCTTTCAGCTTATAAGTGGATGAACCAAGCTTTTCAGAAATTAGATAAGGGCCAACCCATAGATGTTGAAACTTTGTGTGCATTCCTTTACCTTCATGCGGATGATCCCATTTCAGAACTAGGTCACCTATTTCAAAACTTCTCTTGCCGGAATTTCTTTTATCAAACCACCTTTTGACTATGTCTTGATGTTGGTGGAACTGGTCTTTGGCCTTTTGCTGGGATTCATTGAGTTTCAGTAGGGTGTCAATTCTAGATTGCAAAACTTGACTACTAGAACCTCGGGAGGTCTAGGCCAATTGCAAAGATGGGAGTAAGATGTTGGGAGGGAGAATGGCTTCTCTACCATAGACGAGGGCATATGGAGAAACTCCTAAATCCTTCTTTGGAGTGACTCTATATTCCCATAGAGCATTTGGGAGAGCAGTGTGCCAGCTCCTCTGATTTTCAATTACAGTTTTCTTAAGGATTTGGATGAGGTTTTTGTTTGAAGATTCATCTAATCCCTTTCCCTGGGGGTAGTAATTGGCTGAATAATGTAATTTAATTCCTCTTTCATAAACAAATTTATTTATCTTAAAAGATGAAAAATAATTTGCATTATCAAAGACTAGGGAAATTGGAACCCCAAACCTGGTTATGATTTTTTCTTTTAAGAAGCTGATAACTGCATCCTCACTAATTTTGTGCAATGGGACAGCCTCTGTCCATCTTGTAAAATAGTCCGTGGCTATTAGGATATACCGGTGCTACAGAGAAGAATTCGGTTTTATCTCTCCAATGACATCTATGCCCCATTGTTCGAAAGGTTCTGAGATGACAACTGGCTACAATGGCCCTGCTGCTTTCGGTAATTTCCCAGCGCTCCTTTGGCACACATCACAATTCCATGCATAGGCATGAGCATCTCTGAGCAAAGTGGGCCAATAATATCCAGCCCTTAGTATTTTGTGAGTTGTTGTATCTCCGGAATAATGACCCCAGCAGGGCCATCGTGTAATTCTTTAACTACTTTATTTGCATCTTCCCTCTCTAGACATCTAAGAAAAATGCCATCATAATTTTTTTCTTAAAAGTACTCCATCAATGATCTGATAAGCGGCTGAATTCAAATGGAGTGCCCTTCTTTGCTTAGAAATCCAATGTTCTGGTAGGTACCCTTGCTGCAAGTAATGCACTAAGTCCCTATACTAGGATTCAGGAGCTATGAAAATGAGGCATACCTCAACTGTATTTAGCTCAACTTCATTTTCCCAATTTCTCTCTTCATCAACAGGATGTTCAGTGAGGCAATTTACATAGGCCTTGACCTTTAATGATGGTGGCTGGTTTGAATTCTAAATCATATTCTTGAAGAGCAGTGACCCAATTTCCTCTTCTTTCTCCCAATTCCTTATGAACGAAAAGGGATCTGATGGTTGGATGGGGAACTACAACTTTAGTTCGATTCTTAAGAATATATGGCCTGAACTGCTTTATTGCTTTGAATACGGCATACGCCTATTTGTCTACAATAGGATAGTTCAATTCAGCGCCTTTCAAACCAGTGCTCATAAAAGAGATTGGGTATTCATTTCTTGATTCTATCTTTTGTGTGAGCACAGCTGCGAGAGAGTCATCTAAAGCAAAGGTGTGCAAAATAAAATCTTTGTCAAAATATGGACTTCTTAGAGAGGGAGCATTGGCTATGGCTGCTTTAATATCCTTAAACGCATCCTTTTCCAAGTCTTTCCATTTGAACTGTATGCTTTGCTTGACCATTTGCTGCAAAGGTTTAACGATTTGTGTGAAATCGGGAACAAACCTTCGAACAAAATTGATAGTGCCCATAACGATTGCATAGATCTTTTGTTGTGGGGCATGGGAATTTTGTTGATAACTTTCACTCTCTCTTGATATATCGAAATTCCCTTCTTTGAAATAATGTGACCCAAAATCTTGCCCTCAAGTTTGGCAAAAACACTTTTCTTGGGGATTAGAGAGATACCATACTTCCTGTAGCGATCAAAAATATGCTTTAAATGGAAAGCATGGTCTTCTCTCTTCTTCGAGAAAACTGTCACATCATCTAGATAGACCACAACACAATGACCGCCCAATCCTCGGAAGGCAAATTCATTGCATGCTGGAAGGTAGCTCCTGCATTTATCAAGCCGAGCGACATCCTTCGGTATGCAAATGTCCCCCACTTAATGCGGAAAGTAGTCTTAAGACGGTCTTCTTTTGCCACTAATACTTGATTATAACCAGAGACACCATCTAAAAGAGAGAAACGTTCTTATCCCGATACCATCTGTAGAATTTGTTCCATTGAAGGAATGAGATAGTTATCTTTATCAGAGGCTCTATTCAAATTTCCGAAATCAACACATAGTCTTATTTCTCCTGACTTCTTCCTCACGGGAACTAGATTAGCAACCCATTCTGAATGCCAGACTTTGAAAATGATCTTGGCATCTAGTAATCTCTTCAACTCCTTTTGAATTAAAGGTTCGAGAGTCGGGTACATTCTTCTTAATTGCTGCTGAAAGAACTTAATGCCTGCCTTCATTGGTATGACATGTTGAATGATATGAGTGTCATATGTCTTCAGATCTTCATAGGTCCATGCAAACACATCCTTATACTGTCGAAAAAGCTTAATGAACTTATCTCTTTCACCCGGCGAACAGCATTTACCAAGATTAACATACTTTGGTTCAGCTTCTGTGGCCAGATTTACCAATTCATGATGCATAGAGGAGCTATGAGTTTTAACATTCGCTAGCCTTTTGAACTTTCTCTGTAGATTGAACAAACTTTCGAGTGATCTCACTCCTTTGGGCATGAAATTTCCTTTGACTGCATACTTGTTTTGCAAGTCAGCATCATGTTTTTCTTCATCTATAACAACTTCTTGAAACATGTTTTCATTTGTAAGGAAACTAATAATATGGTCATCATCATCAAATACTCTGAGATTTGTAATATTATCTGGAACACATGGCCTAAAAACCAATTCGATATAGCATTTATTATTAGTAGGAACTAACCTAGAAGCAGAGGTAGCTAATACATCAGCTGCAGCATTTTGTAATCTAGGAACAAATTTTATATTAAAAGCTTCAAAGTGCGTAATTAGATCCCATACCTTAGACTGATAACCTTTCAAATGTGGAGAAAGACAATGAATCGTATCTCTCACCTGTCTGACGACTATTTCCGATTCACCAAACACTTTCAAGTATTTAACGTTCAAACCGATGGCTTTCTTTAATCCATGGACCAAAGCTTCATATTCAGCAGTATTGTTAGTACAATCGAACTCTAATCTACAAGACAAGAAGTGTTTGTTGTTTTCGGGATCAACTAGAACACAACCAGCTCTGGATCGTTCCTGAGTTTTGGAACCGTCAAAGTATAGAACCCAAAAAACATTCTTTGATCTAACTAAGTTAGTCTCTTCACCATCTAAGTTAGTAACTAATCTAACTATGTTACAGTCAATATCATCAGTCCGAGAAAATTGAAGGAGATCGGACTGTTCATCTGATTCATGGCTAACAATTTCTGATTAATAATTACCCAGTTCAATTTCTAAGAAATAGTTCCCCAAAACTGAAGATGAAAAGGCTACAGCTTCATTCTTTTCTTCCAACTGAGTTACGTTCTGCTTCATATGCGGCTCTCTTAGTACTTCAATCTGATTTTTCCTATTTTGATATGGTAACCACAAGTGGGACCAGTCTGTTGCGAAATAACCATCTAGTTTTGTAGACCAGTCCCTGCTCAAGATCAAACCATAAGCTTCAGGAATGTCAACTACCTTTATATCGATAAATTGACATACTCTAGGATCTGTTGACAACCTAATAAGCACATCTTTCATTTCCCCAATGACTTTAACATCAGCTCTATCTATCTAGATAATCTGAGCTGGGGATGGAATTGGCTGCCCATTAATCCTTTTGAAAATTGACAGTGGCGCGACATTTGAGGAAGCTCCGGAATCTACCAAACAGTTATGCACATTGTGATTGAAAATTTCAAAATTCAAAAGGAAAGGCAATGTTTGAGATTTAGATTTCCTGCCAATACTAGCTTCATTTATTTCAGGATCTTCCTGAGTGTGTGCTAACGGAGTGCCAGATTGGGGATCAAGAGCTTGTGACATCTTCTTTCGTTGCTAAGGCAAACTACACATATCAAATATGGAGATGTTTGCTTTGGCTTTCTTTATGTCTTCAATTATATCGTATCCCATGTCACATTCCTTTACAACTTTTGGTTGATTGTCTGCCTTGTTTGAAGTCACTTTGGGCTACTGAGTTATTTCCACGTTTGGTTGTTTGGTAGGTATTTGGTTAGCTTTGGGCTATGGTGGAATAATAGTAATGTTCCTTTTTGGTATCTCCTTGTAAACTTTAGGCTTGGGAGCAGTCTGAGTGGGATCAACGATTAGACCCTTGTTGCGAGTGTTAATATTCACAGCTGAAACTTGACCTTCATCGGGGTCATCTTCAATTAATTCGGTTAAAGGTACCCAGTCCCATAACACCATAGTAGTTCCGGGAGCAGATTCCTCTGGTTCGAGGGCCTGCTCTTCTTGAGGATTTTTTGTATCTAGTATTTGTGCATCTAGCATTTGGTTCATTACCAAGCTCATTGAATTTATCCATTGTGGACAACTTTTATCAGAGTGTGGTTCTTGATGAAAAGTGCAGAAATGTTCCATTCCTACTTCATTTAAATTCAAAACAGGAGATTTGTTCGTAGGTGGATGAGCCTGATCATTTTCTTCTCTTTTCTTGTAGAAAGGTTTAAAAGGATTCCTAGATCTGCTAGCTACTTTATCCTTTTCAAGATCTACAATTTTATTGGATAATCTTTGCATCATTTTAACTACATTTTCCATAACTGTTGATGGTTCTTCTTTATTTCTAGTTAGCAGTAGGGTTTTTTTTTTAGTTGTTGGATTTGATTCCACATCTATAGAATGCTTAGCAATGTTGTCTGCTTCTTCTTCTACCTTCCTAACTTCTTCGAAATTTTCTATTAAGGTAGTTTTCTTAGTTCTTTTGACAAACATTGCTATTGGAGGATCAAATGATGTAATATAATACTCAACTAAGGATTCTTCAGCTAGTCTAGCCGTTGCACTAAAGTTATTTAATAATTTGGTGAATCTTTGGTTGAAATCTTGAACCTTTTCTTTCTTTTCCATTCTCATGGATAGCAACTCTTTCATGAGTGTAGCTATCGTCTTCTAATTTCCATATTTCTTTAAGAAACACTTTTCAAATTCTTCCCAATTTGATATTGAGCTGGCTTGTAAACTAAAGTACCAAGAAGATACCTTAGGCTCGAAAGTATAGGGAAAGAGTCTACAGACTACATATTCGTGTTGCACATTCAAAAGGCTCAAAGCTAGATAAAATCTCTTAAGGTGATCTTCAGCAGAGATACCTTTACCAAGATCATACTTAGGAAAAACTTTCTTAGGATTCTTTGGTAGATTGTGAAAAGGTCCAGCCAAATGCAATGCTCCTCTTGCTCTCCATGCAGGTACAGCCATGGATCCACGTGGAGAATTAGGTGGATTATCATATGGAGTATGAGGTGCAGAACTCCTTGGAGTGTGAGGTTCTTCAAGATCTAGAGGTTTTTCAAGTTCAATTTCTCCAAGAGGCTCTGTGATCTCTTCCAAAGATAAATCTACTAATTCTTCAAAGTTTTGAACAAGAACAGAATCACGTGTGTACTGTCTTTCCCTTCTTGGAGTTATTATTCTAGAGAGAAAGGGGATCGCATTCAAACTGCCAAGCTGCTTAACATAAGCATGGGTATACCTTCTTAAGTCTACTACTTCATCAAAAGGTACAGCATACAGCGTTTCTTACTGTTCAAATTTAGAGTTAGGATCTTCTTGATTTGTTATTTCCAAATCTAAATTGTCTGGGATTGTTGTTTCAAGCGGGTTTCCAGTTAGATCTCATCTTAAAGAAGATTCTCCTTTATCAACCATGCACTGGTGCCCCTCCTTCTAACGCCAAAAACTGTTGATGCCTCAAAAATCGTAGCATCAATCAGCAAGGGATTCTCCCCGGTAAGTAAGCCCAATTAGATCGCTCACCGTTTGGTGTGGGGAATTCATCCCGTTAACGGTTCTGGCTATCGTAAGATTTAAATATTTTTAACCTTTGCACTAGTTGCAGCCCGATCCACCATTTATGTATTTTATTTAAAAGATGATATGCAAGTGCTCTAAGCTAAATGCAGGTAACTAATCTAAATTAATCTAAAACTGTATAAGCAAATCTAGTCTATCCTTGCAAGGAGCAAACTTTAAGGATGAGTAATAAAATGGAAGAAACATCTACAGATCAGACATATAGCAATTTAATCATAAAGATGCAGCTCCAACAGAAGATAAAAGATATTAAAGATAGCTTTAATTCAATAAACACATTCCATTACTCATTTCAGATAAATGTCTTTGCCCATAAACTTATAAGAACATTCATCACATAGAAGCAATTCATAATAGCAAGGAATGATCTCATAGTAATATGTAGATGACATAGGAATAATCCAGCAAACATTTAACACATTCTTCAAGCAAAAACGTAGTCTCCCAGGATTTCATTAGGAAAAATCGAACTCTTTACACATGTAGTAAAGTGTTTTACATACAAGATAGAAAATGTCTTTCACCTACCAAAAGTCATTTCTCCATCTTCTATTCATCTATATCTCTTTACAAAATGCTCCTAGAGCTACCAAATGTACCCTAATCCTAGGAATCTTTAATTTGTTATTTAATGCCTAATCACCAAATTTGAATGATTCGTGAAAGCCTTTTACATAAAAGACAAAAGAAATTCCAGATGTCTTTCAATATATTTATACAATAAACAACTTTTCAGCTACTTCTCCCAAAATGTATTAAGACAAATTATGGCCCAGATGGCCCTGCTGTTTCATTGGGTCGCTCCTCCTCTGCTAATTTTCTCTCTCCAACAGTCTCACTTGCTTTTGCTGATTTGTCCACCTATTGGATGTAACTTTCCCACTGGCTAATTTCTCTTAGGATGGTTTTCCCTCTTGCCGATATTGTCACATTTCGTGCTATCTTGTGCTTGCACAAGTCTGATTTGATACTCGTTGCCCCTGCTACAACCTCTTGCGCAATATCTTCCAAAAAATAAGTATGAACATCAGTCTGTTAAATGAATTGATGGAGATTCTCTGAAGTTATAACCTCTATCTTCTTCAGATAGTCTAACTCTACGTTCAAAATTCCCTGCAATTCTACCAAGTGTTTCTCTCTCTCAGGAAACTCATAAATAGTCTGAGGTAAAGCTCAATGACATTTCTCGTGGGCTTCCCAGATTTTGGAGTAGACAATGTGACATTTTTTAACGGTCTTCTTGATTTCAACACTTAACCTGTTACCACAATCTCTGTAGAATTAGAGGACTCCTATATCCATGTCAAATTCCTCAGCTGTTGTAGCACGCAGGTTTGAGGGAAAAGCATATTTTCCTTCTCTCCATTCAAATTGTTGTTTAATCTTTGTCACATGTTGCGCATACTTTTCCTTTCTTTTGACCGCTTCAACCTCAATGGAGGTCATCTTTGTCATCATTTCTTTCATGCTACAGACTTTCTCTGTAATCAATACTACAATTGATGAGTTCTCTCTTGCACTTCATAGGCCTGCTTGTAAAACGTGGCTAGATCTTCTTTCTTTTCTTTTGCTTCTTTGAGCTGCTCTAACAGTCCAGCCTTTCCTTGCGTCAATATTTTGAATTGAGGCTTGAAGAAATCAATTTGTTGAACACTGTTAGCCTCGTGTTCTTCCAACTCTGATATGTGAACTTTCAAGTTCTTTTGCTCATCTTCTGAGATTTCCAGACGCATCTCTAGGGTATTCTTTTCATTTTCGAGTTGCAGGACTCTCGAAGTTGTTTCTTCCTTTTCTTCTGCAAGCTCCTTGTACTTCCATTTTAACTCATTGCTCTCCAACACCTCATTCTTCCTGTCATCTTTTATCTTGAAGCATAGCTCTCTGCATTTCTTAACATCTTCAATCAAATGATCGACGTTGGCTTTACTTTCCTAGGCTACAACTCTAGAGCATCTTGTCGTGAATGCGGGGTCGATGTCAGTCCCTTGGACAGTGTGGTTTCTGATACTCTGAGTTCATACAGGTCTTCTCCAAATTCCATTTTCTTTACTGATCTTCCAACAATAGACTTCTTCCGCTCATGAAAGTAAATGGAATCCAGGTTGGCCACTTGGCGCTGCTTTCTAGGATTGTATGAGGTCAGTGCTAACTCTTCAGTAAAGACAACTCCTTCATCAGCAATCCCTAGTTGGTCTAACTTTTCCAGATCTAGGTCTATGATCTTCGGACTGGACGGGCCTTGCTCTGCGGCTTTCTCAGCTTGTTTTTTTTCTTGCCTTTCTTCTAGCTCTACTAACTCTGCTTGTAACCTTTCTACTTCTTCTTGCAGGGTTTTCTCCATCTCTTACTGCCGCAATTTGGTAGCCTGTTCTTGCAAGATTCTCTCTTCCTCTTCTTGCAAGGATTTTACCTCTTGCTCCCTCTAGACTCTGGAAGCTTCCTCATCTTTCTGTTGTTTTATCCTAGCAAATTTCTCCTCTTGTTGCTTTTGTATTCTAGCAGCTTCCTCCTCTTGCTGCTTTCTGACCTCCTACTCTTTTCGGAGCCTATCTTCTTCTTCTTTTTACATTCCTGTTGAACCCTCTTATTGAGATGCTACTTCCTCTTGCTCCTTTTGGATTAGGCCGACAAGCTTGGGAGTGGAAACCTTTCTGCCTTTCTTTCAATAGCGTTTCCCTAATTCTGGTAAGTTCTTAGCACTACGAAAGAACTCTTCATCTTAGTCCATAAGATGGGTGTACTCAAAGGAAGATTTGACATCAATGTAATGTTTAGCAACTCTACCACAAGGGTCATGCCTCCTGAAAAACTTTGTGCCGAAATGAAATATGTCCAAGCCCTGAGCATAGTTTTCTCCTTCTTTTTCCCTCAGGAGGCTGTATGCGCCGATAGTGAAAGGCATTGGTGGATATATGCCTTTCTTCCTTTCAGTGAGGATCCTGTTGATTCCACCAATGCCGAAGAGTTTCCTTAAGGCTTCCTTGTGCACCACAAAATCTGTAACATACCGGGGAAACAAAAAGGGAGCTTGGGATCCTCCACTCATTCAGAAATAGGTGCCTTCTAGGGCGTGGTAATAATCTCCAAACTCTTCAATGATGGGCATGGCATTATTAGACATGCAATTTTTCTCTTCTATAAAAATAAGCTAATACAGGGGCATGATGAATTTCTCGTAAATATGCTTGTAGTGGTTTGCATATTTTCTTTCCCATGTGGGTTGGTAAGCCACAAAGAGAGGAATCTCTTTTCTATTCCATACACAACCCAAATCCGGGAAGGTGTGTTTGCTTAGCAGGCAATCTATTAAATAAGAATACATGAAGAAATTTGATTTCTTCTGAGTCAGTCCTCCTTGGGAAGCAGTTAGTTGTGAGACCAAGCTTTCTGAAATTATTTCATCCCAATTGAAAATGGTACTGGACATGGCCACATGGACTATTACTGGCACCTAGCCAAGCTTGAAAATATTAACATTTGGCATGCCGAAAACCCAACTCAGCATTAAGACAATGAGTATGTAGGGAGTCTTTAGAAGGTTACTTTCATATTCATTGTTGTGTCTTTGTCTGATTTTCCTGTCACTTATCATCATTTTCCTAGCAAACTCTAGAGGGTCCATCGTTTGCTCTGCTATCCAATCAGTATCCAACCAAGCTCTATCCTGGGGTAACTTGTAAGTAGTTGTGATATGTTCGGGTGCGAAAGATGCTAGATTCATCCCATTATTGTCATTAATGACCCTTGTATCAGTCTTGACATGAGGGATTATCCATCCGATGACCTTGAAGCATGGGAATAACTCAGGACGAGTTGTTTCCTTATGGAGGCAGGACTTCTTAATGTTTGAATATACCATAGTATCTTCAATAGGAGCTTGAGGGTAATCCTGATCCCTGATCAACCTATATAAGTCACCCCACTTAAATTTTGGGGTAGAGCTTCCTGGGGGTACTTCGGTGGTAGCTTGTGTGTCACTGAACATGGTTTCTAGTGAATTATCTAGCAAGATTTCCACGTCCGAATCCGATTCCACCATTTTAGCTTTCTTCCTGGCAGATTTTCTATGCATTCTTAGTTTTTCATAATTTAATACATTCTGATCTAGGATCTTAACTGAAAGAACAACATGTATAGCATATCAATCATGGACACAATAATGCAAGCACACAAGAGACATAGAGTTTCGCCGAGGAAAACCAAGAAGGTGAAAAACCCCGCAACTTCCTCAGAGATAGATAGAGCCATGATACAAAACCCAAGCATAAGATATATACTCCTAGCAGCATCTTCTCCTCCTCCAATAGTGCACCACTCTCCAATGAGTGTATGAGTGAGAAGTGAATGATCAAATAGAGTGCCTCCCCCACTCTATTTATACTTGAATTGACTTGCCTAATAACCTTACAAGGTCGGCCTTAACTTAACCACATAACATAATGCTGACAGGGCCAACCCCCACTAGGGTGGTCTAATAACCCTTTAACCCACATGACTTATACAGAGCCGACCCCATCAAGGTGGTCTAATAACCCATCAAGTATAAGTTACAACACTTACAATATAAAAGATGACACTTCCGTATAGAGGAATAATAACATCTCTATAGGAATACAAACACTTATGTATAGAGGAATACTAACATATCTATAGGAATACAATATACATATATGAAATACATTCCGAAGTTACAATTGCATCAACACTCCCTCTTAACTAGGAAGGTATTTCTCGACACATGTCTGCTAGCACAAGTCTTCTTCTCTGGATCATCTTCATTGGATCATCGACATCGAATCATCATCATCTTCATTGCTGCTACTATCTCAATCAATCTCTAATCTGCTCGTCATAGGAAGTTCTACAAAGCCAGCCTTTTTTTCATGTTGGATGTAGGCCCACCACCTGTAGGTCTTCATCATCACTGGCCATACTGTGGAATCCTCAGGACTTATTACGTCCGTCACAAAACCTCAAAAGAGTATCCCAAGATCCTTTATGTGCCTAAGCACGACCGACAAGATCTCCGAGGGAAATATTATATGTGACCCCACCACAAAACCTCGAAAGCATATCCCAGGATCCTTTATGTGCCTAAGCACGACCGACAAGATCTCTTAGGGAAATATTACATGTGGTCACCACAAAACCTTTAAAGAGTATCCCAGGATCCTTTATGTGTCGAAGCACGACCGGCAAGATATCCCAGGGAAAAATTACATGTGGTCATGGAAAAACCTCGAAAGAGCATCCCAGTACTGATTACAAGCACACAGCTCAACCTATTGAATCTCCCAGGGAAATATTATATGCCATAGGAAAAAACCTCGAAAGAGTATCCCAGGATCCTTTATGTGCCACAGCGCAACCGGCAAGATCTTCCAGGGAAATATTAGATGTCCTCCCAGATCAAAACCTTGAAAGAGCATTTACCAGATCTCCCAGGGAACTATTACATGCCATAGGAAAAAACTCGCAAGAGTATCTTCAAATCTCCCAGGGCAAGATTATATGCTCATCTGCACAACCTGTCCACTGCCACAGATTATCAACCTGATACTCACCATACATCATCCTAATCATCATCACTGCATCGCCCTGATGCATGTCATCCAGAGCATCGTCCTGATACTCATCACACATGATCATCCTGATCATCATCACTGCATCGTACTGATGCATGTCGTCCAGAGCATCAACCTGATACTCATCACACATGATCATCCTAATCATCGTCACTACATCGTCCTGATGCATGTCGTCCAAAGCATCATCCTGATACTCATCATCCATGATCAACCTGATCATAGAATGTATCCACGTGATACATATCATCATACATGATCCTCCTAATCATACAATGTATCTACCTGATACATATCATCATACATGATCCACCTGATACATACACAAATACATGATCCACCTGATCATACAATGCATCCACCTGATCATATCAAGCATCCAACGTGATGCATATACAAATGCATGATCTAACTGATCATATCAAGCATCCAACATGATGCATATAAAAATACATGATCCAACTGATCATATCAAGCATACAACATGATGCATATACATATACATGATCCAACTAATCATAACCAGCATCTAACATGATGCATATACAAATACATGATCAAACTAATCAAAGCATCCTAACTGATGCATATACAAAATAGTAACTGGAGCATCGTCATGATGCTCATCACATAGCACTTATATCCACAGCCATGGGAAGGATCCTCCTTTCACCATGCTTGGAATGGCTCCTGTAAATGTGTCCATCACTTCTTCCTCGAAGTGTCATCAATCTGAAGAACACCAAGCCTCTCTCTGAAGTACTTGAACTTCACTCTGGCTAGTGGTTTCGTCAACAAATCTGCAACCTGCTCATCCGTCGCAACATACAGGAGCTTCAGTGCTCCTCTCTGCACCACATCCCTGATATAGTGATATTTGATCTCAATGTGTTTTGATCTGTCATGGAACACTGGGTTCTTAGACAGCTTCACACAACTCTGGTTGTCATGAAAGATACTAGTAGCCTCCAATGGGAGATCAAATAGCTCAGACAGTAGCTTCCGGATCTATACTGTCTCACAACTAGCTAAACAAGCTGCAACATACTCTGCTTCGACTGTACTCAGTGCTATGCAGGACTGCTTCCTGCTAAACCAAGAGATCACACCTAATCCCATACTGAAGTAGCACCCAGATGTGCTCTTCCTATCTGCAGCACTACCTACCCAGTCTAAATCAACATAACCCTGTAGGTTAAACTTTTGATTCGCAACATACTTGAGCCCATAATCAATTGTACCCTTGAGGTACCTCACAACATGCTTTACAGCAACCAAGTGAACACCTCTCGGATCCGTCAAGAATTAGCTCAATGTGTTCACTGCAAAGCAAATATATGGTCTCATGTTCGTCAAGTACATTAAGGACCCAATCATCTGACGATACATTGTGGCATCAACCGGCTCAGATGAAGCATCACACAAAAGCCTCAATTTCGATGCCATAGGTGTGGCCATGGCCTTGCAAACCATCATCCTGAACCTCTTCAGGATCTCTACTGCATACTTCCCTTGTCCAAGGAAGATTCCATATGTCTTCTGCCACACCTCCATGCCTAGAAAATATTGCATCATCCCCAAGTCCTTCATCTCGAACTCGACAACAAGCTTCCTCTTCATGTCGGCAATCAATCTATCCTCACATGTAACAAACAGGTCATCCGCATACAAAGTAGCATCATTGGATTGCCTTCCTCAACCTTGTAGGAAAGGTTTGAATCCACTTTACTCTTGGTAAAGCCCAAATTGGATAGAAAGCTATCTATCCTACCATACCAAGTCCTAGGAGCTTGCTTCAAGCCATACAAGGCTTTCTTCAACCTACACACATATGACTTCCTGTCATGTGTCTCAAAACCAAGTGGCTGCTCCACATACACTTCCTCCTTGACTACACCATTCAAGAAAGTTGTCTTGACATCCATCTGGTGTATCTTCCACTTCATCACTGCAGCTAGATCAATTACTGATCTGATAGAAGTGTATCTGGCTACATATGCAAAAGTCTCTTCATAATCAGCCATGAGCTACAAACCTCGATTTGTATTTTTCTATGCTACTATCTGTAGCATGCTTGATCTTATAGATCCACTTGGAAGTCACAACAGACTTCCCATCCAGTCTTGGGACTACATCCCAAACATCATTCTTCATGATCGATGGATCTTGGCATTCTTCCATTACTTCATCCTGGATCCTGGGAACTTCAGATTCTTCAATATCTTCAATAGATAGCTTTATTGCTGGAACAAATGTTGTAGTCCTTCTTTTGTAGGTGATGGTATACAATCTTTCCTACAAAACAAGTTAGAAACATCTCATAGTTTTCAGAACAAATTCTTATACATAAATAAATATGTCATACAGTCATGCAATTATTTTAGCCAATGCTTCAATACAACATTTATCCATATCCCGTGACTTTCTAGATGCCTTCCAATCTCTACCAGAACATTGTTAAGAGTGTGCACAACTCCCAACATGTCAGCAAAGAGGTTTCATTCTAGATAATTAGCAATGGAATATTGTACAGTGCCATAGGCCACTTACCCATTACATGTGTATTAGTAGTATATTGTTCATTAATGCAATTATTCTAATATACATAACACACAACCTAAGTCTAGGAACATAAGTGTATACATCATTGAACAATATTGTTTAAACAATCAAATATACAAGAAATGACAATTTAAATACTTATCTTTGTTTGTTGTTGTTGGGTGGACACCCTCTCAATCTTTGCTTCCTTGCAAGAACTACTGGAGTGTGCTCCCTCTTGATCTTTGCTTCCTGGATTACCTGTGCTTTGAACTTATATCCATCCTTGATCACTATGCATGATTACTAGTATCATTATTGTGTTATCCTTGAGATCTCATACATAATCATACATTCATTAGTATAATCTCAATACTATCAAAACACAATAATCTTAAACATGTATAGTCATGATCGTTTCAAACACGGATAATAAACATTAGTATTCAAGGTTTCAGGAAATACTTCTTTTACTCATGCATATTCTTATTTGACCATAGGACTCTTCTGGTTAGTCATATCATCAATCAAGGTAAGAGACATAATATGCATAACCCCTTGATTACTTACATTTCTAACTTCATGAATAATCATTATCAACCATACAGCAGTATAAGATCCTAACACAAGGTAGGATTCTAACTTGATATAGGAAAAACATACCTGGTTATCATATTTGCTCGTTATGTCTAGCAATGTCTTCTTGTTCTCTTCAATGACTTGTGCTAGTAACCTGCATATCTCATAGGTTAAGCATTGTAGAACCAAATTATACATACCTCATAAGTAGAGATTCATGACAATGGATGAATCTTTGTCTTCATGTCACCATGGTCATATGTTCTTGAACTAGAACATGATTTGTCTTTCTTGATTTACCTTTCATGTTAGTGGACAACATCAACCTCATACAACACCATAATGCATTAGTACAATCATAAGTGTCAAAACCCTAATCAATGAATATTTGCATTCATAATTTTATTAAGGTGATATGACAAGTATAAAGTTAATCAAGATTGTACTAACCTTAATGAAGACAAACATTCCATAAACTTAATCATGAACATATTTCGAAACATACCTGTAAGTCATACCTATCGAGATTGCTTGTAATCTTCTTATGTAAGGCCTTGGCCTCATCTCCCTCTGAAACAGGAACTTCTTCACTTATGCAGGTGACCAATCCATTCTCTTCTAGGATTAACCCATTCCACTTGAATTGTAGAAACTGGATCTGGAGATGGATTAGGGTTTGTCAGAGAAACCCTAAAAATTCAAACTTTAAATTTCAAACTTCTGAAAGGATAGAAAGATGCACCTTGATGAGCTGATCAACCTGGTATACTCATAATTTGAAAACTGCAAAGTTTCACCCCTCAAATTTGCTTTTCAATCTTCTGGATTCACTTGGGACGACCCTGAATTAGGATTTGAGTTTCCCGAAGCTTCACCCAACCAAATAGTTTGATTCAAAGCTCTAAACTTCGATTTTTCCAAGGATCTTCCATCTATGGTCACAAATTTCAAAAATTCTCATTTTTGCAGAAGCCCCAATTTTTCATCTTTCCAATCAAAGTCCCGAACTAGGGTTTGATCAAGCCTGGCCTTCTGCCCAACCAAAAAATTTGATCTTGGTCTCTAAATTTTGATTTTGATGAAGAGCATCCAGCCATGGTCTCTTATTACAAAAAATTCCAACTTTCTCTGAAACCCTAAATTCCCATAGCCATGAATGAAGGTGCTCAAAATCCAATTATGTTTTGACAGAAATATGCACCTGATTGTTTCTAGTGTAACTAAGAAATTTCAGATCTACAGGTTCTGAAAATTCTGCCTGTGGTAGCTTGACCTGTTGAATTTCCAACCCCATAGGTCTGACCTCAAATGCATTCTCTGAGAGAGATTTATTCCAAGAGTCGCAACGTGACCTGTTTATGGGATAAAACAGGAGAGCGAACTTGTACGGAGTGCCACGTGTCACTGGTTCAATTTCAGCCTCTGAAAATTGAACCTGTGAAAGTACAGTCCATTCCCTACCTACCACATTTTATGAAATTTCAATTGGAGCTTCCTAGCCCAAGTTGTGACCTTTTTTCCTAGGTCACATGTTTATGACTGAGATCTGGAAGAGGCAGAAACCCTATATTGTACAGATCATAAATCTGAAATTACAACTAATTAGAGGCTCTCCTTTGGACAAAAGGTACATGGGGATATTATCTTCGACCTATAATATTTGTAGATCTTGAAACTTCGCCAAAATGAATTTATATCGAAAGTGCTACGATGACTGGTTTTTGCTATATCAAGCCCTAGCTTCACACGTGCAATAAGTGTCGTAAATGCCATACCATGCCTTCTTTTAGGCTAGCTCTGATACCATGCTATTTTTTCAGAATTTAATACATTCTGATCTAGTATCTTAACTGAAATAACAACATGTACAGCATATATACATCATATCAATCATGGACACAATAATGCAAGCACACAAGAGACATAGAGTTTCACCGGGGAAAACCAAGAAGGTGAAAAATCCCGCAACTTCCTCAGAGATAGATAGAGCCATGATACAAAACCCAAGCATAAGAGATATACTCCTAGTAGTAGATTCTCCTCCTCCAATAGTATGCCACTCTCCAATGAGTGTATGAGTGAGAAGTGAATGATCAAATAGAGTGCCTCCCGCACTCTATTTATACTTGACTTGACTTGCCTAATAACCTTACAAGGTTGGCCTTAACTTAACCACATAACATAATGCTGACAAGGCCAACCCCTACTAGGGTGGTCTAATAACCCTTTAACCCACATGACTTATACAGGGCTGACCCCATCAAGGTGGTCTAATAACCCATCAAGTATAAGTTACGACACTTATAATATAAAATATGACACTTCTGTATAGAGGAATAATAGAATCTCTAGAGTAATACAAACACTTCTGTATAAATGAATAATAACATCTCTATAGGAATACAATATACATATATGAAATACATTCCGAAGTTACAATTACATCAACATGCATTTCAAACCTGCGATGATGGGGTAGTACATATGAGGAGTTTGACATATTTATAAGCAATCATTTTAGCACAACACATCTTATGATCTATATTATTAGGCAGAGATTTAGCATAGAACAATATTGTCTTTTGAGTAAAATGACTTTCCATAGATAAAGGTGGTGAGGAAAATTTTCAAACCAAATGTACTATGCAATAGCCCCAAATGTAATTCATATAAAAACTAGCACTATTAGCCATTATTTGATTGTGTTTGATAGAAAACAATTATTTCGTTATAAACTTTCGAAAAGAAAAATGCTACTGGTGTTCATGGCTCGAACGCAATGGCTTTATCATTTTCTGTGCATACTTCATCTCCATAATGGTGAGTGCAGTTTTGGCATTTTCAGTTACTGGAAAATGTTTTCTACAGACCGGAGTGTGAACTATACAGCTAACATGAAAAATCATGGCTTGAGACTGTGACGAGGATTCCCTAGGGTTGGCTTTTATCAATAGGACCTCTGCAAGGAAAAACTTTCTTAAAATGCCAAGTAAGCAACAGTTGAAAAGGACGAGACGCATATGTGAGGAAGGTGGGTTTCTCGGGTCGTGGTTCGAATGGAGAAAGCGTGGCTTCGTGTTCTTATTAGCTTGAAGTGGAGGTTTTCCATTCGGCGTGCATGGTTTCCTTATGATATATTAACGAAAAGACGAATGTCTAATTTCTTTTAACGGGGAGTAGAGCTTCAAACGAGGTTATTTTGAAGAAAACCAAAAGGAAGGAGACAGAACACCTACCTGTTAACCTTGGAGTAGCTTCCGGTGATTAGCGTGCATCCTAGACGAGTGACAGTTCCAACAATCCGTCAACAGCGAATGGCAAGCTTTGCTCTGCTTTGGCAATAATAAAATGACTGAAAATCCCATTTGGTGCATATATATAGGGAGAGCATTAAATTTGCATGGGTGGTAGGTTGGCGAATTGATGAGCACGGGGCTCAATGGGATGGGCACTTAACTCTACACGGGGTAATATTAAATGACTCGCCAACTTCGTACTCGTGCACAAACACAAAGAATGAGTTGCGCTATGGTGGTGAACGTGCTGTTAAAATTTGCACCGCAACGGGCGGCAACTTATGCTTAAACCCTGCGATCGTGGGATGCGCCTTTGGATTGGAACTTCACCGGGAGTTTTGAGGTTAGAAGTGGCGCAACGGTCGGCGATTTCATCCCTAACTCATCAACCAAAATGTTGCGACGAAAGGGCGAGGCACGTCCCATGGGCAGCCATTTTATGCTTAGTATTTGTGCAACGGCAGGCAACTTAATCTTGGAGTCTACGTTGATTTGGCGCTAAAGTTAAGGTTAAAAACTACGCAAAGGGGCGGCGATTTTAAGAGTAAGATTTGCGCCGATGGCACAAAGTTAAGGGTAGGATTCGTGCAAACGGCGGCAAAGATAAGGGTAAGATTTGAGCCAATAGAGCAAAGTTAATTGTTAAACCGCGCATTTTAAAAGATAGAAGAAAAAAAATTGCCTTAGCCAAAATAGATCGAAAAAATTTGGGAAAAGATCAAAAGCTAGGAGGAAAAGTGGAAAGGAAAACTTGCTAAGTTTGAACAAAATAAGCTTCAAAACAAAATAAAAGGAGGGGCCCCAATATTTACAAAATTTTGGGGGGGATGTTGTAGAAACAAGTAGTCCCTTTTTTTTCACCATCATCATCCACTAATTTTGAGCAACTATCTACATGGCATAATCAAATATAAACATAACAAGGAACATTCATATTTGTGGGTGAAATCAGTTAATAGCCATCCATGATGAATATCATTAATAAAACTTGACATCTTCTAAATAATCCAACAATAAGGAGATACTTATCTGTTCGATCAAACTGAGGAGATTAAGGAGACTAAGGGTTAACTACAACTTTCCTCCCTACCATAGTTCTCTGTCCGGCATATGTTTTCCACCGAGAGACCACCCCTGAGCTGGGCATGAATCCACTAGGGCGAAAGAATTTATTACCGAGAGTCACCTTTTCACTCCCTCACATCAGGCTCACACTCCACACATATATTATGGTTACTCAGATACTCATTAAGCTTGGGGTTGTGCCCAACTTACCTAACTTATTAAAGATGAAGGAACTAAAGGTTGCACCCCAAAAGTACTCTCCCTCACATATTTTAAGATGAAAATTATAGTTTTGCGCCCTACTCACAAAGCTTATCCGTGAGCTAAATTAAAATAATTACACTTTTATTGAAAAAGGGAAAACAAAGCTCTTACATGATTTTGGCACGGGATAAGTCTGCAGGAAGTGCGGAAGTCGACAGGTGCGAAAGGGTCAATCCGCGAAAGAAGGACCATTCGCAGAGTTCGTGGAAGCACAAGAATAGTTAAATTAGTTAGAATTGGTCATGTGGACCGTTTGGTAACTGAATAGAAGCATATAAATAGAGTAGGATTGTAAGCCTAAGGGCATCCAGTTTTGGAGGAATCATTATATCTTTTGATCTATTTTGTATCTGCGACATGGTGTATTAACTATTTCTGCGAGGTTCATTCCGCGGGGTTTAATGAATGCATGAAGATGTTCAATTATGGTGCAATATCTGTCTCTATCTTTATGCGATGATGAATGTGAATGTTTGGTTTAGTATGTTGTAGAATATCTTTGATGCCAATATGCTATGGGTTTAATAATTATTGTTGATGTGAATAAGTAGATTGAATATGTTGTTTGAATATTTGTTATGTTGAAATCTACGAATGACTTAATGTGCGAATGATGGATTGCTAATATGCTGCGGAAGTTATAATCTCTGGTTTCTACATGGGTAATGTGTGTTGGAAGCATATCCTCAACTCCACTGCGGAAACTTGGTTCCTGCAGCCCCCTTATCCATCTCAGGTGAGACTTCACTTGCTCCGCAAGTGTTGCTGGAAAGGATTACACCTTTTTGGGCCAGTGTGTAAGGAAGATTGGGTTGATAGTTTGTTGACGACAGTGCGAAGTGAACCCCTGTCAATATACACTGTGTAAACAAATGGTTCCTTTGTCGGGACCCTGAGGAAGAAAAGAAGAGGATATGATGTGGAATCTGACGAAACCGGAGATCCAAGAGTGGTTTGATAAGAAGGCAGAGGAATTCGCAGGAAGAGAGAAGTGAGACCCTAAATAGACAGCAACCAGTTGGCTGTAGAAATACATTTATTCAGATATCCACTAGATATTCTTCTGTGAATTCCCAATGTTGCTACATGAGTGGCTAGCACGGTTGACGTTCCGAAAGAAACACTACCAGAAGACTGAACCTGAGTGTTGGACCCCAAAGTTGGTCCGACAGCTGAAGCAAGTCAATAACAAGGTATCGCGGGCTGTTGAGTTTTAGGTGGATAGTATCCTCGAGGGATACGTAACTAAGTTCGCAATAGACACTATCAAGTCGTATAGTGATGCAGATAGGAAATTATTCAAGGGATTGAGAGGAAGGTTTTTGTCATTGTTAAAACTGTGGATTAAGATACTCATCTATGAAAAGGGAATATTGAGGATGTCTTTTGACGAGTAGAAAAATCAGTGTGCGGAGGTTGAGGGTATCGGGTGAATGCGGATCTGACAGAAAGATGTGGGGTAGATGGACATAAGTGACGACGAGTCTCTAAGGGAGGCTTACGAAGACTATGGTACCTTGAGAGTGGAGCAATATTCCAGCGTCCTGAGAAGAAGAGGAGGACTGAGAGAGAGTCTCCTGAGAGGACCGGAATGGAGGACTGTGAAGGAGATGTTGACTAGGCTACCCCAGAATCAGAAGGACAAATCATAAGTTACAACATACCTTCAACCCCGCGCACTACTCCAAATTTTATATGAATAAATACAAACTACTTGCAGAGTTTCCCTACATGCAGCGGTAAGAGTAGCACTTTAGTAAACAATAGTAGTAGCAACATTAGGATGGCGACAAGGTGAAGATGCCTACTTTTCAGGGGAGCAGGACAAAGGATCCTGAATAATATTGATTCATATGCTAAGCAGTCTGGACTGTGAAGCAGGTCGATGACGAAGCCATAAAAATGGGATAGATAGCGACCACCCTTAGGGGTCGAGCGTTAGTTGGTTCATGAAGTTTACAAGGGTTCTGATGGGAACACCAACCAAGACATTGGTGCAGGTCAAAACAGCAATGATTGATGAATTTAAAAAAACAAAATCAAAGTTGCAGTATGTTATTGAGCTCAAGGAGATTAAGCGATTCCCGAATGAGACGGTGTGGGAATTCGATCGGTGGTACAAGACGTTGATATCCAAAGTGAGCTTTCCGATAAATTAGCTGCAACACAAAGAGTGGTTCATCGTAGGACTGGTACCGCATATCCATGGACCACTGATGCAGCAAAAAGTAACGACACAGGCGGAAGCATTAGATATTGCGATGAGGCTGGAGGCTTCACCAATCAGCGAAGCAGGGATAGGAATGGATATAGTCTAGGCGCAATTGGCCAATCTAACACTTCAATTGAAGGATATCAAGAAGGGACAGGAAACCCACAGAGACATATGGTGCACCAAGTGCACAGCTAAGGGACACCATAAGGACAATTGCCCAGAGTTCCGTGAGTATTTACAGTCGGGAGCACCAAACCCCCTTTGTGGTGTAACGGTTTGTATCATTTGGTATCAGAGCCTCCACCCAGGTTCAAGTCACAGAGCGGGTGGCAACTTCAGCATTGCAGTGTTCGCCCAGGGCTCGTACGGTGCAAAGGGGACACCACCGTACGAGCGCACATCCAGCCCAGAGTCTGGACTACGGAGCGTGGTGGGATGTTAAGATCCTGGTGGGTGGCCTTCACTAACATCTCAAGGTTTTGGTGTAATGGTTCGTATCATCATGTGATGAACCTGCAATAATTAATTAATGCAAATACACGAGATATCAAAAATAATAGAACTCAGAATCACTTTTATATTGATCACGGGCCACTTCGAGGGGGCAACGTCCTTTGATCAAGCTCAATACAATTAACTTCACGGTGCCTTCATAGGCCTCAACATACACTTATATACTAAGTCTAGGCACCAATACCATGGGTCAATACTATGTGTCAATACAAACCATGGGCTAAGTCTAGGCGCCAATACTATGAGTCAAAACCATGGGACATATAATACTATGGGACGACTTACAAAGCATATGCGTCCAATACTATGGGTCAATACTATGGGCTAATATAAACTATGGATCAACAAATACTATGCGACGACTTACAAAGCATATGCGTCCAACAACAATATACTAACAAAGTAAAGACATGGGTTCCTAACATCCCCTCTCCCTTAAAAAAATCTTTGTCCTCAAAGCTTTAGATGTGGAAATTGATGCAGAATATGAAGGAGTGGGTCCCCTGTAGCATCCTCGGGTTGCATTTCGAGCCACTAGCGCCTTTAGGGTTTCAGGGAGGATTGCATGGAAGGCTATAGACGAAGAAGAACCATATCAGCGATGTGAAAAGTGCGCTCAGAACAGTGCCGATCGGCTTGTTGTTTCAGTCGAATTCTTGCCATGTGAAAATTGTCCTGCAGAATGAGAAGAAGTTGATCACGGTTTCGAAGAATTGAGTCAATTTCCTGAACTGGGGAGCTGCTGAAGGTGTATGGAAGAAGAACTAGTGGTGCATATACAAAGACTGCTTCATATGGTGTTCTTTGAGATGTGGTACTATACCACTGGAGCGCTTCTAGGAAATCCATAGAAATAGTTGTCCAAATCTGTGGAGGGATGGGTAAGGGTTCGAGCAGTCCTGAAAGGAGGTTCATTTCACCCTTGTTGACCTGGAAAGTATCACAGCCAACCACCATTCGTTGAATTGTCCTTTTGAGTCTCTGCCAAAAGAAGTTACATTGTTCCTGGTCATATGTGTTGAGGAACCCAGAGTTCCCTACTGATGAAGAAGCATGGAGTTCATAAAAGAGATAGCCCCATTGAACAGATTGCAACCAATTTGGAACAAGCAGAGAAATAGCTGTAAGAGAAACTGGGTCATCAAATGTGCAAGGAGGAGCATCTTCCACCATATTGTCCTTACCCTTCTGGTAAGTGGTCGCATAGTCATAACCCATGAGTTGGATAACCCATTTCAGGTGTGTTGGGGAGGAGACCCGTTGTTCCAGGAAAGTTTCCAGACTTTGGAGATCAGTCTTGATGCAGAAATAATTCCCCAATAGGGATGGCGGCCACTTTTGGACTGTATGCAAAATAGTCATCATTTCCTTCTAAGAGGTAGATGCGGCTAAATTCTTCCCGGAAAGGTCTCTTGAAGGAAACAAGCTCATTGGTTCAGCAAAGACACCTGCATATCTATCCAAGGAAGTAGTGGAGACTGTTGATGGGTGCATCTGAATGGAATGGAGCTGAGCGATGACACCATGTGAATTCTTCTTAAGTATTTTTTCCAGGCGATGTGAACTAATGATGCAGAGAGACCCTAGTTGTAATCCCATAAATTTGTGTTGTGCCCCATTGACTGAAAACTACATCCAAAGTTCAGAAAAATCCCATAAAATGGGGCCAAGTGTGTGTAACCATTGAATGCCCAAAACCACATCACATCCGCCTAAGGACAAGGCAAACATGTGAGAGCGCAAGTTATAATCTTCCATAGAGATACGTACATTGTGACACTTCCCCTTGCAAGGTAAGGTGCCCCCATTGGAAACCATGACTTCAAAGTTGGAGCAAGGATGGACAAAACAATCAGCCTGTTTGGAAATCCGAGGATCAATGAAGTTATGAGTGCTACCAGAATCAATGAGTATGGTAAGAGGGAGCTTCTTGAAGTATCCCCTGACTCGCATTGTTTGTGGGGTGGTGACATCGGTTACAGCATGGAGAGAGATCTCGGGTGGGTCGTCCTGAGATGAGGTGTCAACATGCAGGTGTTGAATGTCGACCTGATCATCTACTGTATCTGGAGCTTCTTCATCAAGTTTTGAGGTAGGCGGAGAATCCACATCCAAGAGATAGAGCTTTTGTTGAACACATCTATGTCCTCGAGTGAATTTCTCATCACAATTATAACAAAGCCCTTTTTCTTGCCATGCCTGCGTCTCTGTTTCAAACAAATGCTTGATAGGAGTTGGTTGAGGAGCAAGCGTGATGGGAGGTCGTTGGGAACCCATATTTCTGAAGGGAACAAAGGTGGGTTTGGAGCGTTGTTGAGCTGTGATCTTGTCCTCTTCCAACTTAGCCAACCCTAGGACTTCCATCATTGTGTTGGTATAGAACATTTTGACCTCTGAGCAGATTTCATCCTTGAGACCACTGATAAAACAACTCCTGTAGAATTCATCAGACAATCCTTCTGTGTAATTGGCCAGTTTCTCAAATTCTGTCTGATACTCTCTCACTGTACCCATTTGGTGAAGTTTAGTGAGTGCTCCTGTGAAGTCATCAAAAGCACTAGGACCAAATCGTGACAAAAGGAGTTGGAAAAAATCTATCCAGTTTGGCTCGAGATGAGCTTTGATGTACCAACGGTACCATTGAATGGCTTCCTGTTCCAAATGAAAGGATGCAAGTGGAACTTTCTAGACATCAAAAGTATTATGCAAACTGAAATATTGTTCTGCTCGGTATATCCATCCAGTCGGATCAGTACCATTGAAGCGAGGAAAATCAAGCTTCGGCCCACGAAAATTGCTGGAAGAAGAGAACCCGATGGATGCAAAAGATTTTGGTTGTCGATTATTGTTCATGGTTGAATGTTGAAGATGGAGGCTGAGAAATTTTTCATCCAGATCTTGGAGTTTGGTTTGGATGGCTGCAAGTGCTTCCTCCATGGTGTTGGATCTTGTACAAGTGACAACCATAACCAGTAATTTTTTTTTTCTTGTGTGGAGAGGGGGGAAATGGATAGAAAAACACAAACACAAGCTTATTTAGTAAGGGGAAATTTGGATTTGGGAAAAACTCGGAGGGGTAATTGGGGTTTAACTAGGTTTTCGACACTTTCTGAGGGACAGGGAAGCAAAAAATGGGGATTTCAGAAGCAGGAACTCTATGGTAAAATTTGAAGGCAATCGGGTGAAAATTGAAGAAGTTATGGCAAACCCTAAAAATAGACAAATGTGGGATTTCTGGTCTTGGGAAGTGGAATTTGGGATAGGGTCTTCAAGAATGAAATATGCAGAATGGGATTGCAGGGATGTCAGTGAATTTTCAGGGAAAACAGAGTTGAAACAAGGGAGATATGGCCGAAAAACAGTTTTTGTTTTTTCCTTTCCAGAAATGGATCGGCAACAGCGGCGCGGAAGGGATCTGCAACAGATGGATCTGCAACGAAGCGGAAGGGATCAAAAATGGTTGGATCTAAAACGGCGACTGGGTCTGGAACGAATTTCAGAATAGATCTGAAACTGCTGGATCTGGAGCGGAAGTGATCGGCAACGGTTCAACTGAAAATAGATATGGACCCCAGGTATGTACGACTTCCTAACAGTTCAGGTGTTTCACTCGGCCATCAATGTTTTCTGATGGCTTGCGTATTGGGGCAGTACCCCTCACTCCATGGCTCAGGTAAAACTGATAACCGCTTTTCCACAAACGACAGCTCTTGGTTTACCTCACGAGTGGGAACTAGTCAATCAAGTAGGGGTCGTTGCCCTTTTCACTGGCAGGTCCTCTCAATGGGCCAGCTACTTTGGGGTTCCTGTGGTACTCCTCACAATGGGTTTTAGGGCTTATGCCCAATTACTTCCCACAGTTAAGCGGATAGGGATTATTCCCAAATCCGAAGCTGCAACAAATACGAAAAAAAAAATTGGCAGAAATTCCACCCAACGAGCCCAAGAAAGTGCTCTGATACCAGATGTGATGAACCTGCAATAATTAATTAATGAAAATACACGAGATATCAGAAATAATAGAACTCAGAATCACTTTTATATTGATCATGGGCCACTTCGAGGGGGCAACCTCCTTTGAGCAATCTCAATACAATTAACTTCACGGTGCCTTCATAGGCCTCAACACACACTTATATACTAAGTCTAGGCACCAATACCATGGGTCAATACTATGTGTCAATACAAACCATGGGCCAAGTCTAGGCGCCAATACTATGAGTCAAAACCATGGGACATATAATACTATGGGACGACTTACAAAGCATATGCGTCCAATACTATGGGTCAATACTATGGGCTAATATAAACTATGGATCAACAAATACTACGGGACGACTTACAAAGCATATGCGTCCAACAACAATATACTAACAAAGTAAAGACATGGGTTCCTAACAAGAGGAAACCCACAGAGACATATGGTGCACCAGGTGCACAACTGAGGGACACCATAAGGACAATTGCCCAGATTTCCGTGAGTATTTGCAGTCGGGAGCACCAAACCCCCTTTGTCAAGGAGGCATGTTGTGGTATCCTATCTGTCTGACCAGAGGGAATCGACCGGAGGAATGTGTATATCTGCAAAAGATGGTGTCGAAGCCAGCAAACTTGTACTACAAATTATGTCGATCGGTCCACCATGATGAAAAGGACTGCAAGGCCTATGACCTACTGCAAGATCGGACAACTGACACATATTTTATGAAGGAAGAAGATAAACCAACAGTGCAGGAGCAACCACAGTATAGCCATCCATAGCCGCAGTTCAACAAACCGTAGCAATACGATCAAGGGAAATATGGGTAGCCACAGTATGGGTAACCGCAGTATGGGAAACCATAGTACAGGCACCCGCAGTATCCACCACCACCGTATGGCCAGCCGCAGTATGGGCGATGTAACATCCTGAAAAATTCACAAAAATTTAAAATTTTTCAACGTAGCATTTAATGCTTCAACTAACTGTGCGGAATTATAATTAATGCTTCTATGTCATTATGGTGGAATAAATGTTTGTAACAATCATTCGATGTAATGTTTTGCGTATTGCTATGAAATGAAATTTAAGTCTACACTAAGATGCTATTGGATGTTTTTCTTGTCTCATCTATATTTTTATATTACTTACGTCAATGCTCAATCAAATATTAATGTTTATAAGCGCTAATTGTTGTTCTTCTTTTGGTGATGAAAGGGGTCCTAAGGGTACCCCGAGGCTTACTTAGCATTTATGCTAGAGCATTTGGACTTTCCCTTTCATAGATTACAGGTAAGGGTGACACATCAAAATCAAGTAATACAAATATATTTTAAAATTGCACTTTCAGTTAGCCATCAAAGGTTCTATATAAAATTTCTCAGGTACTTATAACGTGACTCATCTAAGTTTGTATTTGTAAACTATACAACTCATACGTTTCCTTTGTTTAACATTTAACTGATGAAATAGAGTATTAGAGCATTGGTTTAGGATAATATGCGATGCAATTATTTATAACAAGGATAATGGGCCTTTATGAAACATAGGGTAAATGTATGATACTTTATAGTCTTACAACATGTGAACTACATGCAAAATGATATGTGATTCCCTATAATAGATAATCTATATACTACTTCCATGCTTTTCCTATAGTATAAACTATATGTATCTGACAATATAATTCCTATATTGTAAACTATAAGCCAATATCATGAAAATCCTATATCACGTAAACTATATGTAAATCCTATGTAATTTCTATAGCATATAAACTATATATGCAAATCCTATATGCAAAATACTATGAAAATACAATCACCATCGTGGACCCTTTTAAGACATATTAATGATGTCTAGTTGATTCGAATACCAAAATATACTATGACTTACATTAAGGTATATGATATGACAGGATTGCAAACATAATCTACGTATCAGCATGTGATAAGGATAGGGTAATAATGATGTGATGGGTATGTGCTGGCAGGCATTCGCATCCAACCCTTGCATTTATCACTCCTATCTACGAGCTCGGTGAAAAAAATCGGTGGCTGCCATCGTGGTGGTTAACACGTGAAGGCATAGTGAGAATACATTTGACGTGGTCGAGCTGTAGATGGTTTTGTTTGGAGGTTATCTGAGCTGGTATCCACAGTGGAAATGGTTATTAATGTACTCATAAATGTGGTGGTTTCTTGGGAATACGAGGAGCTGTGATGTATGATCTCCACCGTTGATCTTACGTTACTCTAGGGATTTGGAACTTAACCCTAATCCTCCACTAAGTTTCGATGTTGTTGTTTCTTTTGGAATTCAATGTGTTAGAGAGTGGCTCGGTGGAGACGCCGACAGACCTGAGAAATTTCAGGGTTTCGTTAGCAAGTTTTGGGAGCTTCCCCCACGATTCGAAACCATGACTTGAAGGTGATTTCTGCTATCAGTTGATAGCTTAAGAGCTGGGTTTTAATGTGAGATTTTACAACAATTGTTTGAAGTTGGAAGGACTCCAGGGTTGATGATAGTCTTGTGTGTAGGTTGAACCAGTGGTCGGCTTTCCTTGTATGTTAAGTAGTAGTTCTCAGAGTTGTCTCCAACCTTCGTTGCATTCGGTGGTGAGGTGATGGCTACGGTTTAACAATGGCTATGGCGTCACTGCTCCATAAGCATCTATTTAAAGGTAATGTACAGGTTTTCAAAACCTATTTCCTTCTATTTGTTTATGAGTTGTAGTTGTTGTTATTTCGTCTTAATGAAACTTCTTTGATGATACTCGTTTGACTAGACTTGTTTGTGTGGCAGGTTCCTTCGGCTTTTGGTTCCCGAGCTTAAGTTTGAAAGATGGCAACTGCAATGGAAATGGTAAGCTTCAGTGGTTTCCCTCATGGCTTCGGTTCGATAACTGTTGGTCCTTCTTAGGTTATTAACCGAGACTAGGTTTTAAAATGTAAGACTGTGGAAAGTGACCACCGTTGTGATGTTTGTGAGCTGATTGGCAGCATGGGGAGGATGAAATTCGTCAACCCACTTCGGCGTTAAGCCGGTAGTGTTTGTTTTTCTGCGTAGCTACTTTGTAAAATAAATGTAAGACAGTTGAGAGGTTTTAACCCTCGGCTATTCTGGTTTAAAATATAAGATTATGGTTCCTTTAAGGATTGTTTACATATAATGCCACTGAGAGCGATGCTCCAGAATATGTGATGTTTTAATGTTTTTGTTTACGAACTGCTGTGTGTTTGAGATGGCTGAGAACCAAAGGTTTAAATAAAGTGTTGTGTAGTCAAAACCTTGAACCTGTAGGTTTCGATGGTACCTTTCATAGTCTTGGGATGTCGAACCCAAGAACTGATTCTTAATCTCATTTATTTATTTGGTTCGATGCAGACTATGGTTATGCTAGGATTGTAAAGCCATTGTGTGATAATGATGCTAAAACATGTTCCTTTGTTTTGGTGGTATACTATGTACTGGAATCATGACTAAAAACTTTACTTCTGTTTAGGTGAGGGTATTGACCTTACTTGTGATCTTAACTCGAAAAGTTGATGTTTAAACTGTTAAGGGTTTGACCGCCGAATTGACTATGAACCTATCACGATGTTTTAAGTGTTTTGGTTCTCTTTTAAGGGTTTCGATCCCATGTCTGTTATGTTGCAAAAGTATTTTAAGGACTCTGTCTTAGATAATATATTTGATTTGATAAATGTGGAAATTAATACTAAATGTTGAAGTAAGAAGCTAGGGTTGCAACCTTAGGGTTTTTAATTCTACAGTAGAAGCGTTTGAATTTATAACTGTAGTTTGATAAACAAATCAAAATTAAAGATCTGAATACTGAGGATGAGATAGTGCTATACAGTAATGTTGTTGTATGCAATTGATAATAATTATGTTTTAAAGATAAAGTACTTGGTAGCAGTTTTGTGTAATTAGTAATGTATATTTTTGTCGTTGTTATATTTCATGAATGTTGATGAAAGAAATAAAGTGAAATTATAACACTAAAATGTCTGAAAAGAATGATAAGAGAATACTTAGCATACATCTTTTGTAAGGAAATAAATGACCTAAAAAAATGAAAACCCTAGGTTTCGTACAGAAATGAAATGTTTACTTCTACTTCTATGTAAAAGAAATATTATAGTGCTTGTAATATGAAATGTTGTTGTGTTTTCTGAGTCTAGACATATGTAATTTATATTACAGAATATAACTAATAAGGAATAGTAAGGAAACACAGCAGTGTTAGTCTATCCATTCATTCTAGATTATGCCTATCATTCATCTATCTTAATTATCCTTCTATGTACTAGAGTACTATACAAAAAACAGTATGGGAAAAATACAGTAGAG
Organism: Larix kaempferi; assembly: GCA_027924585.1. NCBI lineage: Eukaryota > Viridiplantae > Streptophyta > Pinopsida > Pinales > Pinaceae > Larix > Larix kaempferi. The sequence continues at coordinate 10,030,930 of BSBM01000450.1, read as the reverse complement.
GTATTTTATCAATTCATCTATTTATTCAACAGTTTACAAATTCCTAAACATCTCAGAAAATCACATTGTTACTTCTGCATAATGTAAACTAACAGTTTTAAACTAATGAGATACTAAATCAGTGATTACAGAAAATAATTTAACTACTTAGGATTGAAATAACAAGTAGAACCTGTAGCTGTAGATAGGGTGGACAAACACCCAAGGAGGCCTATTCCTCCCAACCTTCGCCAGAAGAAGTGGCCAATATAGTTTCCTCCTTTGGACCCCCGAGCCTATTTATTGAACCACCAGGTAGATGAACTCTGTGTAGAAATAAGGCACTCAACTTTGTATAACCAGAAATCAATAGAGACTTGCCAAAAACCTCAATCTCTGCACTCAGCAATAGAAACTCTGCAATCAGCAGTAAATCAGGCAGACTTACACCATGATCAAAAACATAGCATATCCCCTCATCGAATCTCTTGGGTGCAAGCAGCAGAACCCCAAGGTAAATTTCCTTGTCAGAAAAAGTGATGAACTTCAGTCCAAAATTTGATGGCTCTTAAAAAGATTGCCTAGGTATTTAGTGGTCAGTTTTCAATAAATGAGCATCAAGCTCCAGTTCCATCTTTCAGGGCATTATGACCAGAATTCAAGGGAGTTGTCCCATACCAACAGCTAGTTACTTTCCTCATGATGCTGCCACTTGTCCATTGCCTTCTACCCCATATTCCATTCCACCTAATGGGTCTGTAAAGACTCTTTCAACAGTCTCCTTAGGTGTTTGTCTCCTATTAATTTATTTAATAATAAAATATTGTGCAAATTACAGTCGTCCTTGGACACTTGTCCAATATAAAATTTTACAATAAAAGTTAAGATAATGTTTCCAACATAAAAAAAAATTCAGCAAAAAGGGGTATGTTACAAACATCCCCACTTAAGCTCAACATCGTCCTCGATGTTGCTTATTCTTCATCAGAGCCTCCCTGAAATAGAACTAGATATGCTGCACGCATGTTACTTTCCAGTTCCCAGGTAGCTTCATCAGGGATAAGGTGCTTCCATTGCACCTCTACCTACCTTATGGTACGATTCTGGAGCATAATTTCCCTCCTGTCGAGAATACAGTCTGGTTCCACCTGAAAATCTCCTTCGGGTTCCACCTGTATGTCATTCCAATTCAACACATGAGTAGCATCGTGCACATACTTCTTTAAAACAAAAATGTGAAAGACATTATGGATTCTTAAGTTAGATGGCAAATCCAACTGATATGCAACAGGTCCAATTCTTGATAGGACTTCAAATGGTCCACAGTACCTTGGTGCTAGTTTAGCACAACTCGCAAGATTTAAAGAACTTTTCTTGGGTTTTACCTTTACAAAAACATGATCTCCAACCTCAAATTCTCTTTCAGTGCATTTCAGATTTGCATAACTGTTTTGTTGATCTTGTGCAACTTTTAAGTTGCCTTGAACCTGTTTCACAGTTAGATCTATCTCTTTTAACAAATCTGGTCCTAACATTAATCTGTCCATAGGGTTATCCCAAGAAATAGGAGTACAGCATTTTCTTCCATATAAAATCTCAAATGGACTAAGTCTAGCAGATGCTTGATAATGATTATCGTATGCAAATTCAGCTAAATGTAAATAATCTTCCCACTTAGTTGGTTGATCTTTAACATACATCCGTAACATGTCTTCTAAATTCTGATTAACCCTTTCAGTCTGTTCATTAGTTTGTGGATGGAAAGCAGTACTGAAATTTAATTTAGTATTTAAACCCTTAAACAATGTTGTCCAAAAATTTCCAGTGAACTTGGAGTCTCGATCAGAAATAATTACCTTTGGAATTTCGTGTAAGCGAAAGATTTGCTTCATGAACACATCTACAATGTTAGCAGCTTTGAATGTAGTCTTAACAGGAATAAAATGAGCAGATTTACTAAGTTTATCCACAACCACCATTATTGAGTCATTATGTTTCTGATTCTTAGGTAAACCTGTAATAAAATCAATACTTATAATTTCTTATTTCCATTCCGGAATTGGCAATGGCTGCAATAGGCCAGCTGGATGTTGATGTTCAGCCTTAATGGTCTGACATTCAAAACATCTAGTTATGTACTCAACCACTTCATTCTTCATGTTGGGCCAAAAATAATCCTTCCTTAACATAGTTATCATTTTCTGATAACCAGGATGTCCTGAGTAAGGACTTTTATGAACTTCATCAAAAATCAGCAGTTTAACTTTTGACACATTAGGTACATAAATTATGTTTTTATATGTCATTCATCCTTTCTCATTAATGTTGTATTCTGTTATTAAATTTTCAAATAAATTTGTAGCAACCTTATCATGCAATTTTTGATCATTTCATCTTGCTTAATTCCTTCTTTGATTTGATTTTCCAGATTTTTCTTAAACGTGTTGATTGCTGCCACAAAACTTAATTTGGTATTTTTGCTCAAGGCATCAGCAACTTTTTTTTCTTTACCTTTAATGTGTTGGATCTCGAAATCGTACTCGCTAAGGAAAGCTAACCACCTAGCTTGCCTTGCGTTAAGATTTGTTTGATCCAACAAGTATTTTAAACCCTTATTATCTATCATTAGTATAAACTTTCTTCCAATCAAATGATGGCACCACATTTTTAGTGCATGTATTACAGCTACCAACTGAATATCATAAGTTGCATAGTTTTTTTCATGGATTTTTAATTTTCTTGACTCAAAAGCAATAGCATTACCTTCTTGAGTTAAGACCCCTCTGAGTCCTTTGTTACATGCATCAGTGCATACAACGAAGTCCTTATTAGGATCAACAATTTTTAATATAGGTGCTATTGTTAATAATTCTTTTAACTTATTAAAACTTTCTTGGCATTTATGATCCCAGACGAATTTCTTCCCTTTCTTCTGCAAAGAAGTTATGGGATTCGCAATTCTAGAAAACCCTTCAATAAACTTTCTGTAGTAACCTGTTATTCCCATAAATGACCGTACATCAATTACGTATTTTGGGACAGGCCACTCATTAATTGTTCGTATTTTATCTAGGTCGACAGAAATTCTGTCTTTAGAGATAATGTGACCTAAGTACTATATTTTATCTTTATAAAAATCACATTTACTGAACTTAGCATAAAGCTGATGTTCTCTTAACACTTGTAGAATTATTCTTAAATGTTCGTCGTGCTCTTCCTTAGTTTTTGAATAGATTATAATACCATCAATGAACATGATTACAAACTTATCTAAGTACTTTTGCAGAACATTATTCATTAAGCACATGAATACTGTCGGTGTGTTAGTTAGTCCAAAAGGAATAACTACGAACTCGTAGTGCCTATTGCGTGTTCTGAAAGCAGTTTTGAATATGTCTTCATCCTTTGTCCTAACTTGATGATATCCAAACCTTAGATCAATTTTAGTGAATATCTCTCCTCCGCATACTTGATCAAATAGATTGCCAATGTGGGGCAAGGGATATCGCTTTTTAATTGTCATTTTATTAAGTTGACAGTAATCTATGCACAGTCGCATGGTTCCATCCTTCTTTTTAACAGAAATAACTAGCGCTCTCCTAGGAGACACACTAGGCCTTATGTATTTTTAATCTATTAATTCCTTTAGCTGATATTTTAGATCATTTAACTCCAGAATATTTATTCTGTAGGGAGCCTTTGAGTTTGGTACCGCACCCGGGTACTAACTCAATGATGAAATCAAGTTCCCTTTTCCGAGGTAGTCCTAGAATTTCTTTCGGAAATACATCAAAAAAGTCCGTAAAGATGGGTATATCCTCTAGTTTTAACTTATCTTCTTTAGATGAACATTCGTCATTAATAACATTAACAACAAACATTTTACAGCCTTTTCTTGCAGCTCTCTTTACTTGTAAAGCAGAAATTTGTCTTACAGAAATCTTCCTATGAATTCATTTTACGGTTTTAGTTTTTCCTTCATTATTCAAACAAGTAAAAGATTTCTCATAGCAATTAAGTACTACTCTATGCTATTCAAGCCAGTCCATGCCAATTAACAAGTCATATGACCCTAATGGTAAAACATTCAGAATAACTTATGTTTTCAGATGACTCATAAATACATCACAACTTTTGACAAAGTCTATAACCTTTCTTTTAATGCCTGTTGCTAGCTAAACTAACCATGAATTATCAAATTTCTCTACCTTTAACTTGCAACTTTTAACTAAATCAGGTGAAATATAACTCAAACTTGCACCTGGATCTATTAGAATAGAAATAGATTCGTTGTGTATCATACCTTCAATTTCAACCATAGACGTTTGATGATCTTCTTGACGATTTTCGAGCGCTGCATTTATCCCGAGCATCTCTCTTGCTACATCACCAACTGCAGGCTCCGCTTGTATGGTGTGAATGTTGTTGACTGTCTTTCTGTTGCCTGGGCATTGAGCTCTAGTATGGGGTCCACTGCAATCATAACACTTCAAAGGTGCTTTCTATTCAACATTTCTGGTGTTGTTATTATTATTGCTATTATTATTATTAGGCACATTCCTTGCAGCAGAAAAATTATGTGGTGCATTACTCCTGTAATTAATATTACTTGAAAAATTTATGTTATTAAAATTTTTCTTAAAACTTCTAGAATTATGATTAAAACTTTTCTTTTTATGATCAAAATGATTAGACTTATTACTCTTCCATCCAGATATTCCTTCTCTTTTTTTGTTTTGCTCGAAACAGAAATTAGCTTTCCTCATGGCCTCTTCCAAAGTTGAAGAGTTATCATATTCGATTATGTCTTTTACGTTGAAAGGTATACAGCTTAGAAACCTTTGTACCTTAGGCTTCTCTTTGACCATGTAAGATACTGTAATGTCCCCATTCTTGACCCTTATGATATTTGGTCTATAATGTAAATATTGTATGCATATTTTGTATGATTCCTAGCATGGAGCTCAAGGCCAAGGCCCCACTAGTGAACGCTCGACCTTGAAGAGGCAAGTGCTAGATATTATGTTGCCCATGTGCTAGAGAACCATGGGAATTGTAAATATGCATTTTAATATAAAAATACCCACAACTAGTTATGCAATGCAACAAGAGATGGGGGCATGATATTACAACGAATTGGGGGGGGAATATTCAAACCCTTGAGCCAAGCGTCAATGTGAGAACCCATGAACCATCGACTACCCATGTTGACTTTGGTGCCCAATCATTCATTTCTCCCAAAAGTTGGGTGAAGTAGTTAATGCCTTGGGGATTGGGGAGGTATGGCTGTCCAAATTCGAGTATGGGCAAGCCACCCTCATGGAAAATCGTGTTATTCCTTCTAGGGAAAGAAAACTCCCACGAATTTCCTTCCCAATCCATTCTTCATAGTCAGACTTCACCCTCTCATGTTTGGGAGCTTGCTGGGCGTTTTTAGCTTGCTAGGTGTTTTTCTTGAAGCCTGCCGGGCATTTTTAGTTTGTTGGGCGTTTTTGGATTGTTGAGCGTTTTTATTTGAAGCCTGCTGGGCGTTTTGGATTGCTAGGGTTTTATCCTCCACGTTTTTACCATTTCCTGCATTTTTCCATGCCTGCAAACTCGTTTTGGTTAGCACAGTGGCTGGGAGAAGAGATCCACGAATTGGGGGTTTAATGGAGGTTGTTTTTGCTCCTGGGTTGTCCCCAAATGTTTTCTGGAAATGAAATTTTCCTTTCCAGGGTTGTTTTCCCATTCCTCATTTCGTTTTTGGGTTGCCCATGTTTTCCCTTCATACCCAATACTTGATATTTTGCTGTTATGTGTACCCATGCCCAGTTTAGGAGTTTTCTGTGTGTAGGAGATTGTTGGGGTTGAAATGAGTTTCCATTGTTTTGGTTTGAACTTGAGTGGAAGTATCCACAATTGAAGAGGGTTCAGATTTAGCCTGATAAACCCAGCAGTGGTCTGGCTTGGCTTAGATCCAAATGACTATTTGGTTGTTTGGCTATGTATGAGTTTAAAATTCCCTTTTCCTTATAGATATCATGCCCAACTTGGGGGTGGCCTTCGGACGGACTCAGTATATGTTGTCGAAGAGCCTACGGTTGGGTGGAACATTGCAGCGACATAGCTAGTTGCTTGGGGCAATTGTGAAAGGAAGATAAGTGTACTCTGTCTCTGTATTTTACTTCTGCAATGTTTAATTAAATGACTGTTATTGATACATTGAATGCATATGAGAATGTGTGTGTGGATGAGTTATCTCCCCTATGCATATTTGTTGAATTTACATCTCTGCACACATGGGTATTTAATTGTATAAATTATAATGCATGGCTGAGTTTGCTTAAAAATCCCCATAGATTGGCTTCATGTTCCCTCCCTTTCCTTTGGTCCAAGGGTGGGTACATTATAGGTACATACCTCAGCAAGATAAGGAACTTGTTGCACAACTCCTTCATACTCATAGTACCCAGTTTTAAATCATAAAATTCCTTGGATTTATCTTCATAGTACTGTTCTAACAAAAACTTTTTCTTAAATAAATTTTTAAAAATACTCCAGGTTATGTTTCTTTCTTTTGTGCTCTTAATTATTTTAAGGTCCTTCCACCAAATATCTGCCTTTCCGGTCAGACTGTAAATAGCCATCTTGGCTTTTAACTGAGAAGAGTAATCGTAAATATGAAAGTATTTCTTCAGTCCAGACAACCATGCTTCAACTGTCTCACCCTTTTCACTGTCACCATTAAAGGTTGGTGGCTTAATCTTTTTAAATTCTCCTGTAATTTGTTCATGATGCTTATGCTTCCTCTTCTTAGAACAGCAATCACTGCCACTGCTGTCACGATCAAAATTACAATTACTTTGATCGGATTCAGATGAAGAGTAACTATTATTTTTACCATTCTTTGCTTTCTTGCTTTTATGTTTGTGAGACATTGTACAAGAATCATAATTTACTTCTGATTTCCTTCCTCTTTCCTCGTTATGGTATTTCTCCATTAAAATCTGATTTAACTCCTCTTGTGCCTTCATAATTCGTTCATTCTCTTCTTTAACAATCCTTATTTCAGATTTTAAATCTTTTACAGTACGTAATAGTTCAGAAGATTGATTATTTAACTCTACGTAAATTCCTTCATTACCATTATTATGTGCATTGTTATTATGTTCATTATGATGAGGAGATCTGTCCTCTGCTGATTCCTCTGGTATATCCATACCTGCAATTTAAACATCAAATTGTTCTGTACATAAACAAAATTTAAATAAAGTCAATAACTAAGTTTTATGTTTTGCGCACGTGAGCCTATTTCAGGCCTAGAGTTTGAACTCACGCTCTGATACCACATGTAACATCCCAAAAATTTAAAAATTTTCAACGTAGCATTTAATGCTTAAACTAACTGTGCGGAATTATAATTAATGCTTCTATGTCGTTATGCTGGAATAAATGTTTGTAATGATCATTCGATGTAATGTTTTGCGTATTGCTATGAAATGAAATTTAAGTCTACACTAAGATGCTATTGGATGTTTTTCTTGTCTCAGCTATATTTTTATATTACTCACGTCAATGCTCAATCAAATATTAATGTTTATAAGCGCTAACTGTTGTTCTTGTTTTGGTGATGAAAGGGGTCCTAAGGGTACCCTGAGGCTTACTTAGCATTTATGCTAAAGCATTTGGACTTTCCCTTTCACAGATTATAGGTAAGAGTGACATCAAAATCAAGTAATACAAATATATTTTAAAATTGCACTTTCAGTTAGCCGTCTAAGGTTCTGTATAAAATTTCTGAGGTACTTATAACGTGACTTGTCTAAGTTTGTATTTGTAAACTATACAACTCATACGTTTCCTTTGGTTAACATTTAAATGATGAAATAGAGTATTATAGCATTGGTTTAGGATAATACGCGATGCAATTATTTATAACAAGGATAATGGGCTTTTAAGAAACATAGGGTAAATGCATGATATTTCATATTGTTACAACATGTGAACTACATGCAAAATGCTATGTGATTCCCTATAATAGATAATCTATATACTACTTCTATGATTTTCCTATAGTATAAACTATATGTAACTTACAATATAATTCATATATTGTAAACTATAAGCCAATATCATGAAAATCCTATATCACGTAAACTATATGTAATCCTATGTAATTTCTATAGCATATAAACTATATATGCAAATCCTATATGCAAAATACTATGAAAATACAATCACCATCATGGACCCTTTTAAGACATATGAATGATGTCTAGTTGATTCGAATACCAATATATATTATGAATTACATTAAGGTATATACTATGATAGGATTGCAAACATATTCTACGTATCAACGTGTGATAAGGATAGGGTAATAATGGTGTAATGGGTATGTGCTGGCAAGCATTCGCATCCAACCTTGGCATTTATCACTCCTATCTACCATCTCGGTGGAAAAACTCGGTGGCTGCCATCGTGGTGCTTAACATGTGAAGGCATAGTGAGAATACAGTTGACGTGGTCAAGCTGTACATGGTTTTGTCTGGAGGTTATCTGAGTTAGTCTCCACGGTGGCAATGGTTATTAATGTAGTCATAACTGTGGTGGTTGCTTGGGAATACGAGGTGTTGTGATGTATGATCTCCACCATTGATCTTACGTTACTCTCGGGATTTGGAACTTAACCCTAATCCTCCACTAAGTTTCAATGTTGTTGTTTCTTTTGGCATTCAATGTTTAGAGAGTGGCTCGGTGGAGAGGCCGACAGGCCTGCGAAATTTAAGGGTTTCATTAGCAGGTTTTAGGAGCTTCTCCCACAATTCGAAACCGTGACCTGAAGGTGATTTCTGCTATCCGTTGATAGCTTAAGAGTCTAGTCTTAATGTGAGAGTTTACAGCAATTGTTTGAAGTTGGAAGGACTTCAGGGTTGATGATTGTCTTGTGTGTAGGTTGAACCAGTGGTCGGCTTTCCTTGTATGTTAAGTAGTAGTTCTCGGAGTTGTCTCCAACCCTCCTTGCATTCGGTGGTGAGGTGATGGCTACAATTTAACAATGGCTATGGCGTCACTGCTCCATAAGTAGCTATTTAAAGGTAATGTATAAGTTTTCAAAACATGTTTCCTTCTATTTGTTTATGAGTTGCAGTTGTTGTTATTTCGTCTTAATGAAACTTCTTTGATGATACTCGTTTGACCAGACTTGTTTGTGTGGCAGGTTCCTTCGGATTTTGGTTCTCGAGCTTGAGTTTGAAAGATGGCAACTGCAATGGAAATGGTAAGCTTCAGTGGTTTCCCTGATGGATTCGTTTCGGTAACTGTTGGTCCTTCTTAGGTTATTAGCTGAGACTACGTTTTAAAATGTAAGATTGTTGAAAGTGACCACCGTTGTGATGTTTGTGAGCTGACTGGCAGCATGGGAGGATGAAATTCCTCAACCCACTTCGGCGTTAAGCCGATAGTGTTTGTTTTTCTGCGTAGCTACTTTGTAAAAGAAATGTAAGACAGTTGAGAGGTTTTAACCCTCGGCTATTATGGTTTAAAATATAAGATTCCGGTTCCTCTAAGGATTGTTTACGTATAATGCCACTGAGAGCAATGCTCCAGAATATGTGATGTTTTAATGTTTTTGTTTACGAACTACTATGTGTTTGAGATGGCTTAGATCCAAAGGTTTAAATAAAGTGTTGTGCAGTCAAAACCTTGAACCTGTAGGTTTCGATGGTAGCTTTGATAGTCTTGGGATGTTGAACCTGAGAACTGATTCTTAATCTTGTTTATTTATTTGGTTCGATGCAGACTATGGTTATGCTAGGGTTGTAAAGCCAATGTGTGATAATGATGCTAAAATATGTTCCTTTGTTTTGGTGGTATATGATGTACTAGAATCGTGACTAAAAACTTTACTTCTGTTTGGGTGAGGGTATTGACCTTACTTGTGATCTTAACTCGAAAAGTTTATGTTTAAACTGTTAAAGGTTTGACCGTCGAATTGACTATGAACCTGTCACGATGTTTTAAGTGTTTTGGTTCTCTTTTAAGGGTTTCAATCCCATGTGTGTTATGTTGCAAAAGTCTTTTAAGGACTCTGTCTTAGATAATATATTTGATTTGATAAATGTGGAAATGAATACTAAATGTTGAATTAAGAAGCTAGGGTTGGAACCTTAGGGTTTTTAATTCTACAGTAGAAGTGTTTGAATTTATAATTGCAGTTTGATAAACAAATCAAAATAAAAGATGTGAATACTGAGGATGAGATAGTGCTATACAGTAATGCTGTTGTATGCTATTAATAATAATTATGTTTTAAAGATAAAGTACTTGGTAGCAGTTCTGTGGAATTAGCAATGTATATTTTTGTCGCTGTTATATTTCATGAATGCTGATGAAAGAAATAAAGTGAAATTATAACACTAAACTGTCTGAAAAGAATGATAAGAGAATACTTAGCATACATCTTTTGTAAGGAAATAAATGACCTAAAAAATGAAAACTCTAGCTTTCGTACAAAAATGAAATGTTTACTTCTACTTCTATGTAAAAGAAATATTATAGTTCCTGTAATATGAAATGTTGTTATGTTTTCTGAGTCTAGACATATGTAATTTATATTACAGAATATAACTGATAAGGAATAGTAAGGAAACACAGCAGTATTAGTCTATCCATTCATTTTACATTCTGCCTATCATTCATCTATCTTAATTATCTTTCTATGTACTAGAGTACTATACATAAAACAGTATGGGAAAAATATAGTAGAGGTATTTTATCAATTCATCTATTTATTCAACAGTTTACAAGTTCCTAAACAGCTCAGAAAATCATATTTTTACTTCTGCATAATGTAAAATAACAGTTTTAAACTAATGAGATACTAAATCAGTGATTACAGAAAATAATTTAACTACTTAGGATTGAAATAACAAGTAGAACCTGTAACTATAGATAGGGTGGACAAACACCCAACGAGGCATGTTCCTCCCAACCTTCTCCAGAAGAAGCAACCAATCTACTTGCCTCATTTGGACCCCCGAGCCTTTTTATTGAACCACCAGGTAGATGAACTCTATGTCGAAGCAAGGCACTCAACTTTGTATAACCAGCAATCAATAGAGGCTTTCCAAAATCCTCAATCTCTGCACTCAGTAGTAGAAACTCTGCACTCAGTAGTAAATCAGGCAGACTTACACCATGATAAAAAACATACCATATCCCCTCATCGAATCTCTTGGGTGCAAGAAGTAGAACCCCAAGGTAAATTTCCTCATCAGGAAAAGTGATGAACCTCAGTCCAAAATTCGATGGCTCTTAAAACGATTTCCTAGGTCTTTAGTGGTCATTTTTCAATAAATGAGCCTCAAGCTCCAATCCCATCTTTCAGGGCACTATGACCACAGTTCAAGGGAGTTGTCCTATACCAACAGCTTGTTACTTGCCTCACGATGCTGCCACTTGTCCATTGCCTTCTACCCCAGATTCCATTCCACCTAGTGGGTCAGTAAACACTCTTTCAATAGTCTCCTTAGGTGTTTGTGTCCTATTAATTTATTTGATAATAAAATATTGTGCAAATTACAATCATCCTTGGACACTTGTCCAATATAAAACTTTACAATAAAAGTTAAGATAATGTTTCCAACATAAAGTGCTTTTCAACAAAAAGGGGTATGTTATAGGCATCCATATTATCAGCAACCGCAGTATGGGAGCCGCAGTATCAACCATATGGGCCACAATCCACGGAGGCCGAGGCACCGATATGGGACGTGGAGGAGCTGCTGGATGGAGAAGAGGGCCGATCATCTGTTACAATTATGGACAATAGGGGAACTACCAGAGGGATTGTCCAAACCCAACGCCGCAATGTAGTTATTGCAGTGTTGTAGATCACAGCGTAGAGGAATCCCCTCGGCTCATTGTGAAATGGAAGACTAAGAATCCACCCAAAAACTAGAACCAAAATAATCAAAATGCACCATCGGTCGTGCAAATGATATCGATGGAGGTTAGAAGTAGCCATGCGATGGTTGGAATAGTGACACAAGGAGGAGTGGTGACAGGAGGCGACAGGTCACACACCAATGTTCGACCAACACAAACACAACGGAAGCAGGTCACCTTTGACACGGAAGCCGAAAGGGACATCTTCTTGAAGGCACAGGAGTAAATGAGGAATAGGAGGCAGCTACCTCTTCAGGAAGAAATCTACGACATGCCACTGACGTTCGACTCGACGAAATCACGGAGGAAGGCAAACACTCTAAAGGCCTTCTTGGAAAGTTTCCTCGAGTTGGTGAAGGACCCAGATGCACTGGAAGAAATAGCTAGTCTACTGCATCGACTGGAAGGTGCATGTCAGGAACAGAAAGTTAATCGCATACATAAGAAGAAGATAGGAAGGGAGATGTGGATGTTGGCACAAATTGGAGCATTTGATGTCGACTCCATCATTCTGGATTTGGGTTTGGATGTGAATATTCTGACCAAGAAGATGTGGGAGACAATGGGAAAGTCGTGGATGACCTGGTCATCAGTACAACTGTGACTGGAAAATCAGAGTAAGGTCACTCCGCTTGGTTGGGTATGTCAACTCCTAGTCGAAATTGAGGGGCTCAGGACGTATGCTGATTTCGACGTCATTGAAATCGTGGATGACACCAGTCCCTATCCGGTACTCCTGGGGATAGACTGGGCCATGGAAAACCAAGCAATTATCAATTTTAAGAAGAGGACAATGTCATTTGAGAATCGTGAGATGAGAGTCATCGCACCACTGGATCCTGCGGAAGGGTTGCGCTATGTGGAACCAACCAGAGACGAGTTTGCAGAAGGGTGGGACAGTTTGTATAACATATCTGAGGATTATATTAATCCCACTGTGGATGGAGAATTAGGATGGCGTAGTGCCAACTCAACATCATCAGATTCAGACCAAGCCCTTGAAATTGGCAGAACCGGTTACATGAAGTATCCTTTAAAAGATGTGCACGGATAACACAGTCACTACGAAGGGTATCCACGGAGGAATATGTGTTACCTACATATGAGGGATTTCCTAACTTGAGTAAGTTTCTCACGGAGTTTGAGGAAAAAGTGGCAGAACCCCAGCGTCTATTGGCCCTGGAGGAAGCCTTGAGGGCTACCCCTGTGGAGCGTCCCCTCCTATCATACCAGCATGATAGAGAGGATCGTGATACTAAACCAGGCATCTAGCCCCATAAAGTTTTTAAGTAAGCATTCACATAATATAAAAGACATATGGAGTGTGTAATTATAAGAAAAACACAGTGGAAATAATATCAATAACACATCCATCATATATTCAAGATATTCATCAAATAATAATAATTGCAAAGTTACCACAAGAGAATACTTATCTAAGCAAAGTAGTCCCAAGCAACTTGCTATGCAACTGCAACGTTCCACCCAACCATAGGCCAGCTGTGCTTATCAACCTCTTGATACAACTGCCACCCTCGAGTTGGGCATGATCTCTACAAGGAACCAGGGAACAACAGACTCACACATAGCCAAGCATACACCAAGATGAGCCAAGCCAATCTACAATTGGGTTTATCAGGCTGCTAGAAAATGGAAAGGAAAAATTGCTAAGCTAGTGAGCTCAACCACAGAGCTATGGATACCTCTACAAGATCTATTCAGCTTGGCACTCACAATGCCTACACACCCAACACAATGAATTATTCTCTTCACTTCCACACAGTCCCTCAAGCCATACCTTCCTTTCTAGTGCTCTCAGGGTGTGCATAGAAAAGTAGCCAAATCCCTCTTGATCTTCTTGAGAGGTTACTCCCTTCACTAGGTTTATCAAGCCAATTCTATCCACTACCACTCCAAGTTTCTTACTCACAGGTTCAAATCAAAACAGGGATGCACATAACCACAGAATTCTAAGTGTTGGGCATGAAAAAACGTTTTCACAGTGAGATGCCCAAAGATGGGGTTTTCATTAACTTCAGAAGAACGTGGGTAACCCAAAAACGAAACTAGAAGATGGGGAACAACCCTGGGAAGCCAAATCCGCTTTTAGAAAAATGTCCATGGACATTCTGGGGCAAAAACGGCCTCCATAACAGTCCCAAATCATGGCCCTTCTCTCCCAGCTGCTATCCAATGCAAAAACGAGCTCCCAGGCATGGAAGATGCAGGAAAATTGGTAAAAACGTGATGAGGGAAGACCCAGTAGTTCAGACTGCGTGAGAGAGGAGAGATTGTCCGTTCAGAATGGATTTGGGCACCATTTCCTGGGTGTTTTCTTGTCCAAGGAGACAAAACACGAATTTCCAGGTTGATGGCTTGCCCATGCACGAAATTGGCTGCCATACCTCTTCATTCCCAAGGCATTAACTGCCTCAACCAACTCTTGGAAGAATTAAATGATTGGGTCCATAACCCAAAATGGGTAGTTGGTGGTTTATGGGTTTTCTCATTGACACATGGATTACACCATTGACTCAAGGGTTTGAATAATTTCCCTCCCTATTCCTTGTAGAATCATGCCCCCATCTCTTTGTTGCATTACATAGCTAGTTGTGGGTATTTCCATTAAAATTCATATTTACATGATGTCTTAATTTATATTGTGCCTATCTAGCACAAGAACCATAGGCATCTATTTTTAATTGCCGATACATAAAACACTAAATCAATGGTGGGGCATTGGACTTGAGCTCCTCATCATGATTAAATTACAATATTTACATCATTTACGATTTAATACAAAGGGGGTCAAACTGGGGACATTACACCCTGCGCCATGGTGGGTGGCACACAAATCAAACATCACAACTTTGCCACTATGTCGACGCCTCATGGAGGTTCGGTTCAATGAAGCTGCGGAGTATGACCAAACACAATATGACAGACGAGGCGACCCGAAGGAGCACTTGAATGCTTGGCAACACCAATGGGGATCGAGAGCAAAGCAAGAGTGGTTACATGCATTCGTACACACATTGGATGAAGTACCGCGGAGCTGATATGTCACAGCAAAAATGCAACACGGGACGACTTCTTGGGAACAGCTTACCATTGGCTTCCGCCAATCATTTTCTTTCTTAGACAAAAACCCCTTCATCCACACTACGCTACAGGCGATCCGTGGAAAGATATTTGAGGCAGTACCAACAGGACAACTGATGGCACTTCAATGGACTGCGACACCAGAAATGTTGATGGAGTGTTACAACGTCACCGGAGAGCCCGACGATGAGGATGATCCCAGGGCTATATACGTGCCAGAATCAGAAGGTAGTCGCAGTGTTGAGGCACCAAAAATACCGTTGGACAAATTTCAACAACCATTGAAGATCAAGAAGGTGAACATTGGATCGGAGGAGAACCCAAAGTTCGAAAGCATTGGCGACTACTGGGACGAATCAACCATTGCGAAGATGACCAAATTGCTGCATGAGTTTCAGGATTTGTTTCCAACAAAATTCTCAGACATGAAGGGAATCTCCGGAGACTTAGGGGAAATGAAGATCCCCCTGAAACCCGATGCGAATCCAGTCAAGCAACGGCCCTATCAATTGAATCAGATATACAAGGAATGTGTGCAAGCTGAAATTGAAAGAATGCTAGAGGCTGGCATTATAGAACCGGTGGAAGAATCAGAATGGATCAGCCCAATGGTCGTCCAAGACAAGAATACCAGTAAAGTACGAATATGCGTCAACTTGAGGAAGCTGAATGATGCCTTCCTACATGATCTATTCCCGACCCCATTCACAGATGAGGTGCTCGAAGGAGTAGGCGGTCAGGAGATATATTCATTTACGGATAGATTTTCTAGCTACCACCAGATCAAGATCGCGAAAGAAGATAGACACAATACTACATCCGTCATGGAGTGGGGATGTTTTTAGTACACGGTGATGCTGTTTGGATTGAAGAATGCTCTAGCAATTTTTTCCAGACTATTGGTTGCGGCGTTCAAAGACTATATTCATAAGTTTCTTTCCCTCTATATGGACGACTGGATAGTATATGGATTAGTCAAGGATCATGTTGCGAACTTAAAACTAATGTTGAAGCGATGTCGACAGCACCAAATTTCCTTGAACCTCAAGAAGTGCATCTTTTGTGCTTCGTTCGGAATCTTGTTAGGGCACATTTTCTGCAGAGAAGGAATGTTGGTAGATCTGGCGAAGATTGCCATCATCATCGACCTTCCACCACCAACGACAGTCAAGCAACTGCGAGCGACGTTGGAACACACGAGCTACTACAAGAAATTCATTAGAGGATATGCAGCCATTACGACACCCATGGAGAATTTATTAAAGAAGGATGCTAAGTTTGAGTGGAGCGAGGAATGTCAGAAAAGCTTGGACATATTGAAAGAGAAGATGGTCGCAGCACCCATCCTCGCATTTCCATATTGGACAAAGGAATTTCACGTGCACGTCGATGCGTAGTCAGTCACACTAGGTGTTATCTTGGCCCAGCCAGGAACAGGAGACATCGACCACCCGATAGCCTTCGCAAGTAGGAAGTTGTCTACTGTGGAGAAGAACTATACGACCACCGAGCGGGAAGGGTTGGCAATGGTCTATGCTTTGTAGAAATTCCGACATTACCTCTTAGGGGGCCACTTCAAGATGTTCACAGATCATTCCATGCTAAAATACTTGGTGAACAAGCCTTTGTTGGGAGGGAAGATTTGTCGATGGTTGTTACTATTTCAGGAGTTTGATTTTGAGATCATCGTAAAGTCGGGATTATTGAACGCGGGACCTGATCACCTTTCACGGATAGAGTCAGGGGAAGAACCAAGGAGCATTAATGAAGGATTATCGGATGCTCAGTTATTTAAGGTTGGCATGGTCGATAACCACTACGAGCAAATCATTCAATTTTTAGCAACAAGGAAGGCGCAGGCTGAGTTCACTAGCAATCAAAAGAAGCAGGTAGTTGTCCGAGCTGTAGACTTCCAATTAATTGCAGGAAAGTTGTACAAAATGGGCCCAGATGAGATTTTGTGACAATATGTCATTTCGCATGAATAGGAGAGGATTTTGTCGAACGCTCATGATGGGATTGCTGGGGGACATTATGGCGGGCGAGCAACTGCTAGGAAGATCCTTTGAGCAGGGCTATGGTGGCCAACCTTTCATGGTGATGCTGCAGACTATGCTAAGAGCTATGACGTATGTCAACAAACCGAGAAGCCCTCACGACGGGACGAAATGCCACTAGTACCTCAAGTGACGCTGCAGGCCAGTTCGACAAATGGGCAGTTGATTTTGTGGGACCCATCAACCCACCTGGGAAGAGAACAGGGTCGCGCTACATCATCACTGCGACAGACTACCTGACGCATTAGGCAGAAGCTGCACCAGTAAGAGATTGTTCCACTACGACTACAGCACGGTTCCTTTTCGACAATGTGGTCACCAGGTTTGGGTGTCCAAAAGTGTCGCTGAGTGACCAGGGGACGCACTTTGTTAACCAGACGGTTACAGCAATGATGGAAGAATTTCAGATCCAGCACAAGAAGAGTACTCCTTACCACCCTTAGGAAAATGGAACAATTGAGGTGTTTAATAAGGTATTGGAGCATGCACTCACCAAGGTGTGCAACGCGAACCGCGACGACTGGGACTTAAAACTTCCAGCGATCCTTTGGGCGTATCGCACCACATGCAAACGACTGACTGGCCAGACTCCATTTAAGCTCGTTTACGGCCAGAAATTAGTTATGCCGATGGAGTACATTGTACCAAGCTTGCGAATTGCAGTAGCAACAGGGATGAGTGATGATGGCGCAATGGAGGAACGGTTGGCACAATTGATATAGCTTGATGAAGATCGATTCATTGCAGGGTTCCATCAGAAAGTGGAAAAAGAACGACAGAAGGCGTGGCACGACCTCCATGTCAAATCGAAGCACTTTCAAAACGGGGATACAGTTCTGTTGTATGACGGCAAGTTTGCGAAACACCCAAGTAAGTTGCAAATGCACTGGTTAGGACCATACATCATAACTTTTTTCACCGACAGAGGTGCGGTGTAGTTACAAAGTTTGGATGGAATATTGTTACCTAAATTAGTCAATGGGAATAGGCTGAAGCCCTATTGCCATGATCCAACACAGAGCGATTGAGCACCAGAGGTGCGGGAAAAAAAATGGTCATAATGGCAAAAAGTGGAAGCATGCTAGATGCTTGCAAAATTGGCACGCGGAGATTGAAGCATGGCCAGTCGGGTTGCGGTCGATGCTTCCCACGATTGGCATGTGAGGATTCAAGTCCGCCCATGAACACTGAGGATCAACCTCACTAGAAGACGGCGGAAAGATATGATGACAGGATTAGACGATTATGCGCAAGAATTTGTCAATGATTTGAGAATCAGGCGTCAAGGACATAGCGAACAAGCATAAAGGCAGGCGCAGGAAGCTAGCTGAGAAAGGAAGTATCTATCAATCGAGAGGAACCCATGCTGCAAATTGGTTCAGAAGAGAGTTAAGTTAGTAATTCCAAGGAAGCTGTGGAAATGATCCATTTCATTTCGTGCGACAACACCCCATGGGCGTTGAGGGCCAGAATGACGAGTGTGCATGAACAACCGCAGAAGGCAGTGGCGCATACACTCGGGAGGAACAGAGACGAGGTCTCAACCGAGATGTCTAAGTGTGTGGTGATAGTTAGAAGATTCGCAGTCTCTGTGACCACCAGAATGCAAGGGGCGGCGGGCCCGTGGCCCCAGTAGGAGGAAATCCAGGGTGTGAAACAGATTTGCCGGAGCAGTCAGCCTGTTTCCCACCCTGGCGACATCAATGAATTTCTTCTTAGCCTGGAACGAGCGTGGAGTGAGCCAGCAGATGCCGAATAGGTAGATGATCAAGGTTTCCAGACACTGGAGGATGAGTTCAAGAAGTACATGACAGCGAACCAGAGATCGATGGGTGAAGTTGAGAAGTACACAACAGCGAGCTCCAGACGGCAAGAACAGTTTCAGAAGCAGAGTACAGCGAAGGATGAGTACCAACCAGCAGTGTCTAGCTGAGGTGGCTCGGGGACGAGCCACAAGTTTGTGTTGGGGGCCTGTTGGCACGGGATAAGTCTGCAGGAAGTGCGGAAACCAACAAGTGTGAAAGGGTCAATCCACGAAAGAAGGACCATTCGCAGAGTTCGCGGAAGCACAAGAATAGTTATATTAGTTAGAATTGGTCATGTGAACCGTTTGGTTAACCGAATAGAAGCATATAAATAGGCTAGGATTGTAAGCCTAAGGGCATCCAATTTTGGAGGAATCATTCTATCTTTTGATCTGTTTTGTTTCTGCGACATGGTATATTGACTGTTTCTGCGAGGTTCATTCCACAGGGTTTAATGAATGCATGAATATGTTCGATTATGGTGCAATCTCTGTCTCTTCTTTATGCGATGATGAATGTGAATGTTTGGTTCAGTATGTTGTAGAATATCTCTGATGCGAATATGCTATGGGTTTAAGAATTACTGTTGATGCGAATAAGTAGATTGAATATGTTGTTCGAATATTTGTTCTGTTGAAATCTGCGAATGATGGATTGATAATATGTTGTGGAAGTTATAATATCTGGTTTCTACAAGGGTAATGTGTGTTGGAAGCATATCCTCAACTCCACTACGGAAACTTGGTTCCTGCATCCCCCTTATCCATTTCGGGTGAGACTGCACTTGCTCCACAAGTGTTACTGGAAAGGGTTACACATTTCCGGGCCAGTGTGTAAGGGAGTTTGGGTTGGTAGTTTGTTGAATACAATGTGAAGTGAACCCCTATCGATAGACACTACGTCAACACATGAGCTCGAATGAAACGCCTCAAAAATAAAAGACAGAAATGTGGGCCTGTGCCTTCCCTCATTGCCCACGCTTGAGATAGGACAATACTTTGATCACTTAGTAACTAGATAACACACAATTGTATATAAAAGACAACGTGTGGGCATGCGCCCCTCCCTCAATGCTCATGCTTGAGCAGGGGGAAGATTTTATAATGAAACTAAAATTCTTTGTGCAGAGATCTTGTTTTGCATTAGAAGAAGTGGTCAATACCATACTCTCTCACGTGTTGTGTTCAGAGACATACTAAAATAAAATGCTAACAATTTAATTATTGCAGAAACATAAAAAATCAATCTTTCTGTCAGAGATACTTACAACACAATATTTCATGAGCTCGGGTTGAAGGTATTCCATAAATAAAAACTCAAAACATTTTATGCAGAGATCATGTCTCACAATAGAAGGAATACTCTACAGATTCACGAGAGCATAGGATATGAAATATAGAAACAGAAACTAAACCTGGAACAAGCATTTCGTTGTCCCTTCCTCCAATACTCCATGGATTCAGGTGAGCAGCGAATATCACAGCATATGGAATATAAAATAAAAACAACTAAACCTGGAACAAGCATTTCGCTGTCCCTTCCTCCAATACTCCACGAATTCACGAGAGCAAAAAATATCACAACATATGAGATATAAAATAACAACAACTAAACCTGGAACAAGCATTTCGTTGTCCCTTCCTCCAATACTCACCGGATTCACCGACTCCGTTTTATGCGCAGATTTCTTCCAACCCACCCACGCCACAAATCACCGACTCCACTATGGGAGATTTCCCCCTACTCTCATATTCTTCCCCAAATTTAAGGTTTTTTTTCTTTCTCTTTGGAATGTTCGCCCTAAGGAATATAACCTCAGTCCCTCTTCCGGGATGACAAATGGCAACGCCATTTGAATGCACATGGCCTCCCATTCCAACAAGGGGACAACTCATATCCAAGTCGCCCTTGGATTTCTTAATCACAACTATTTTATTTTAGCTATAATACATCAAGTTGGATATAGGTAGTGTGCCCTTGATATATGATGTTATATATATATATATATTATTTATATATAAATGCAGATCTTCGTTCCGTAATAGTTATGGGTATGGTAAATACAATAGTATTTCAAGGAGGTCCTATTAGCTTTTTGGTGAAGGACCTATATATGTAATAATAACTTTGTATTATTATATTATTATTTAACTATTTTGAATCGTTTTCCCCTTAGGAAAATCCTTGGATTTCTTAATCACAACTATTTTATTTTAGCTGTAATACATCAAGTTGGATATAGGTAGTGTGCCCTTGATATATGATGTTATATATATATATATATATATATATATATATAAATGCATATCTTCGTTCCGTAATAGTTATGGGTATGGTAAATACAATAGTATTTCAAGTAGGTCCTATTAGCTTTTTGGTGAAGGACCTATATATGTAATAATAACTTTGTATTATTATATTATTATTTAACTATTTTGAATCGTTTTCCCCTTAGGAAAATCCTCCATCAATTTTGAATTTAATAAATTTTATTTGGTATCATTTCTCCAATTCAAGATAATAATTAGGATACTTAACCCTAATAGTTAACTAGTAAAAATAGGCCCTCACATCTTACTTAGATGTTTGCGGTGAATAGTAATTTCCTGCTCGGATGAACCTCCTAGTTTAGGATTAACATAACCTAAGATGATACTCGGGACGAGTAAACCGTTACCTTTCTTCGAGTGCCTACTTGCATCCACATTATCTCAGGTTAGTTCGTCCCCCTCTTCCCCCTAGTGGATTCGTTCGCCCCGGCATTTAGTTGCATCAAACCCTCACTCTCCTAGGTTTATAATAACATCTACAACTTAAGAAATCTCATAACAATACTTTCAAGGTCCATTGGTGGGGCCTTGGCCTTGAGCTCCTCACCTGGGCCACATACACAATTACATTTAAAATTTACACAATAACAAGGGTGTAAAAGAGGGATATTACATGCTCCACCCCTTAAAAATAACACCATCCTCGGTGTTCATGCTTTCCAACCGTTCGTTTGTTTGCACATCATTGCTTATCTTCGAACTTTCATGATTTCCGCAAGCTCATAACCTGTGCTTTTCTGATCCGGATTTATGTGGGAACGAAATAAAAGAGCATATACAGAATCAAATACAGAGATATATTGCAAAGAACACAGCAATACAGTAAACACATATTCTATTAAATAGCGGAAATAGAACAAACTGTAAAATACAACAGCTAGAATGGTAGTAGCTATCTCTGAGAAGATATGTCGCCGTTGTGCTCATTCGTGCCAAGATGAATACAAAAGGAGGCCGAAAGGGCCTATTTATCATAAGCATGAAGGAAATAATCCCAAACATCCAAAAACCTAACCCTAGAAGATGAACCGTCATAAAGTTTGCAGCCCCAAGGTGGTTAGTTGAATAGTCAACTTCCCGGGGTCATAACTTTTGCATACGATCTCTGTTTGGGGTACATGATAGCTCGTTGGAAAGATCTATCCGAGAACTACAGCTATGGGGAACAAATTTATCATGAAATTTGTTGGTCTAGTGGACCCCAAAAAACCTTGTTTAGGGCCTCAAAACGGCTCCCGAAGTTCAGGACCCAAAAAACTACTAAAAATAGTAAATTACCAAAATTGCCAGAAAACTGTTTTGAGCTAGTTGGAAAAGGTGGGTCGTCATCGATATCCACCTGGATCATTTTCACAAACAACATGCGTTTTTTTCTATCATCTTATCACAAAATACATACATACACATGATTTTTCCAAAATCAATTAAAACATGAGAAATCATTTTCCATTGCAAAATCATGTTGCGGCCTTTTCATGGCAAACCTTTTAGAGTTTGATCTTCTTACTAATATATTCCTAGTAATTTCCTGCCCCTGCACCTCTGTTGGTCATACAAAAAAATCATGATCTAAGATAATATTTTTCTAATTTCTTATCATGAAACTTCTTTCCAAGCTTGCTTTTCCTTGAAAGCGTGAGTTGTGCATGAACATAACACATGCATACTCTAACATAATATGCAAAATATTGAGTAGAAAAAATTCAAAACATAAGCATATGCGCATACTATATGCATTGTAGGAAACACTTCCTGGTGCGTCATGTCACACTGAATAAAACTTTTTATTCTGTTCTAGAGCCTCTGGCTTAATGTCAGTAATAAAGTAGTCCATGTGATCCAATTACTTATGAAAGTATTCCATGTGAGTCCTTCTTCCCCTCAAGCCTTCTCGCTTGAGACCCGGAAAATTCTCCTTCCCCTCAATCCCTCTTGCTTGAGTCCAGGAACTATTTTTCCCGACAACTCCTTTTTTTTCCCCTCAAGCCTTCTTGTTTAAGTGCAGGAACTCTTTTTCCCCTCAAGCCTTCTCGCTTGTGTCCAGGAACTCTTTTTCTCCTCAAGCCTTCTCGCTTGAGTCCAAGAACTCTTTTTCCCCTCAAGCCTTCTCGCTTGATTCCAGGAGCTCTTTTTCCCCTCAATCCTTCTCGCTTGAGTCTAGGAATTCTTTTTCCCCTCAAGCCTTCTTGCTTGAGTCCAAGAAAATTCCAAGCCTTCTCGATGTGCACCAAGCACAAGATTGGTACTCAACACCTTCTCAGTGTCATGCCCCTCAGGGCATGCAACACGCACAGGACGATACCCAACACTCACCTAGTGCTCCTGGGTTACAGAGTGCTCCAGGGACTTTTACGTTACTAAAAACATGGAATCACCTCTAACAACTCTTCGCGGTATTGCAATGCTCCTGCATTAAACCGGTAGTGCTCCTACCTGAACACATCTTGTGTTCTATACTCAACTGTAGGTGTTCCTTTCTGGCCCAAATCTGTGCTCCAGACTTGGCCTTCTCTTCTTCATTCTTTTAATTTAAGTTGACTCTATTGTTAAGTTAGCTTTATTTTAATTTGCAAGGTGCCTCCCTCCCCCTCCTACTTATGTTAGGGTGAGGTTTTGTTTTTTATAAGATTATGTGTAGAGTTATCTTTTAATTTCTCTTGATGCTCTTAAGATTCCCACTTCACTTGTCATATTGTCTTATGTGCATGCAACAATGTCTCATAACATTGCATTAATGAACTCTTGGTTCTCATTGTGACTCTAATGTCACTATCATGGCCAATTGGCTTCACCAACACAAGATTTTAAGTTGAGCCTACTGCTCATGACAATTTAAGTTTGAAAACCATATAGAGGCATTCACTTACAATAATCATTTTTGCGAAATCCTTTTTGGTTTAGCGTGTTGGAGCATTTTCCAACCACACATCATTTATGGATGGTTAGGTAGAGTTTCATGTTAAATAGATAGATGCTTAACAATGACTCACACTTCATCCTACATCCTTCTCTTCTATTCTCAATTGCCTTGGCCTTGCTTCAAGTGAGACCTTCTCCCTTTAGCGAGAATTGAATATGGTAGCATGCTAGAGTAAAACAAAGCACTTTTTTGGAGAAGTTCCATATTTATCTTCCTATTTGGTTTAATAATGGAGTAGTAACACAAAAGGTGTTAGACAATATTAATGATACTTATGCCATTGGGGTATCTACCAAGATAATGGCCTTCTTAACATAATTATTGATTAGTTTACATATGAATATGATTGTATATGTATGGTTAGCATCCCTCTTTCCTCTATGAAATGTGTTGTGTGGGTGTATTTGTGGAAATATTACAACTAATACTAATAAGATAATAAACATTCAAATATAATGTGTATAGTACGTTGGAATAATTTCTATGATTTTAAAATCCTCTTTCATTTTCATTTTCTCTTCCTCTAATAAAAAGGGAAACACGTTTATGATCCTAACCTTGAATATGTAACATTGTAGCTTCTAATTGCACCGGCCCATCATTTTAAGGATTTCAAGATCTCAAAGTATAAGGGAAACTTCCAATTACACTACCACATCATTTTAAGGAATTCAATATCTCAAAGTATACGAATCTTTGAATAAGGAATAATATGTACATGGATATATCTCATAAAAAAAACTGAATAATAAAAATGAATTGTTTTTTCAATTTTCAAACTTCCTATTACATAACTTTATCATGAGAGATATGATAGTAGTTTTATCTTTTAAGTTTTAATACTATATAGACTCTAATTTAACTCAAATTAATAGTAAATTAATTCAGATTTATTTTATTTTGAAATTATTTATTATTGAGAGATCAAATCTCTCAAGATGCAAATTTTTTAGGGATTAAAAATTTAAGAAAATATTCTATCTCAAGATTGTGATCCCTCTTAATACTTCATAAATCATTCTATAAGATTAATATAATATAATATATTTTTATACATATATCAAGATAATTCAATCGATACATTACTTTTATTGTTATTATTTTAACTTCATAAATTATTCAAATATGAGATTGCAATTCATTAAAACACCTCCAAACTTCATTTTAGTAGTTACAAGTTAAGCAATTCAATATTTCAATCATGCAATCTCAAAACAATTGAAAATTATAAGCATACCATCTTATGTTTTAAAATGCAATCTTAGTTTTTTCTTAGTCATTAAATCAACCTAAAATATTAAAATTACAATTTAAACAATTAATCAATCAAATTTATACCTAAAATATTAAAATTACAATTTAAACAATTAATCAATCAAATTTATAATTTTTAGAGTAGTTTAAATATGCTAAAATTTTGATTTTTTTTAGAGTAATTTAAATGTATTACAAATTGGATATATTTTAGAGTAGTTTAGATATACTAAATTGAGATATTTTCAAATTATATGTTATCCAAAAAAAATTAAAAGAATTGTTGAAATTGTATATATTTTTTCAAAAAAGAAAACACACTCTATACTTAGCATTCATCTAAAATAGAGAATTAAAATTTACAATATACTTTTCCAAGATCCTCAAATACTTTCTTAGTACAAAAACACTTAATAAAATTGTATATATTAATTATCAAAATTACACAATCCAAATACAATGTAGATATTTAAAAACATTAAATCCATTTCTATATACAAAAATACAATTTTAATAATACAATTTAACTAAAAATCATATAACTTAATTCCAATAATAATAACCTTAAATAATCCCAATCATAAAACTTCGTTAATAATGATGAAACAACACCACTTACTCACATTAAATTAAAATAATATCCCCAACTAGTACACTAACATATAACCTTCCCCACATTCAATGATTAATATATAAATATATGCAAATTTTAAATAACCAACGGTAGCAATAAAGTCCAAAGCATAGCATAAATATACATTTAACTTCCTCCATAACAATATAGTGATTACGATGAGGGCACCTGTAAAGTAACCACCCCTAACATTTTATGGCGGGGTCCTCCTATCAAGGTGCCCTTTTGTTCTTAGCCGAAAATTCCATGCATTAAGGATTTTATCATAACTATGGACAAGAGTCCAAACTAATAAAATATGTATATATTTAAAATATGTAAGAAAAAAAATATTATTTATGGACGCGGTTAGATTGATTTCAAAGTCCAATAAATTTTTATGCATTATTTTATACAATAAATATCAGTTTCCATAAAAGTCTGAGCCATGCACCAGTGTGAACGGGGACTTTGACTTAGTGGCTTTCATTAAAATATTGTTGAGAAACTGGAAGTAAAAGAGCATTCAAGTCCAAAAGGCCCAGGCCA
Source organism: Larix kaempferi (assembly GCA_027924585.1). NCBI lineage: Eukaryota > Viridiplantae > Streptophyta > Pinopsida > Pinales > Pinaceae > Larix > Larix kaempferi. The sequence goes on along the minus strand of BSBM01000450.1, from coordinate 10,004,390 downwards.
CTTTCCGTCAAACTAGACCTCTTTGCCAAAAATGGCCACAAAATATTTCATTCTAAGCAAGCCGGCAATGAATGCAGTGCAGCGCAGCAGTTTCTGTCATGCTCCTCCAACTGTTTTTGGGGACAGATGGCCTGCGCTCCAGCTGTTAGTGATTCTGTTGCAGAAAACGCGTCGTCTCCATTTGATCTTTGTTCTTATCAGTCTGAGTAGTAATAAGTTATAACCCCACACGAATGATTATTTGAAAAGCTCTCAGCCCCATATAATCCCATCGATGCCTGCCCACTGCTTTATTCCGATGATCGCCATGGACGGTACTGGTAGGAGCTTCGATGATGGCGCAGACGGGCTCCAAAACCGCGACGCCCGGCGGTATCGTGGCGTGCGTCGCCGAAGCTGGGGAAAGTGGGTGTCCGAGATTCGCGAGCCTGGAAAAAGAAAGCGCATATGGCTCGGATCCTTCGAAACGGCCGAGATGGCGGCTCGAGCCTACGACGTTGCTGCTCTCAGCCTGAAAGGAAAATCCGCTTTGCCCAATTTTCCAGATTCCGTGCACACGCTTCCTCGCCCGTCTTCTTTGAATCCCAGAGATATCCAGCTTGCGGCTGCCCAGGCAGCCGCCGAATTAATGCAGCCGATTGTCTCTAGCAATATTTCATCATGGGAGCCACAAGATCAAAATCTGTTTGATTCTAATGATAATGTGAACACGAATTCTGTTTCTGTTTCTGATCATGAGCTCATAAGTGTTTCTCCAAGGTCTCGCGGTCGAGTCTCGCTGGATGAAGAATTATCCGCCTTGGGTTCTCCCAACTGGCTAATCGATACTGATTTCCTTTCATCGCCCTCTCTCAGCTGCCTCGAGGAGACTTATGAATATAATTCTGCACATGAGCTCAATGAGCCGGACCAAGAGATTTTACTTTGGACCGACTTTTTGTGATTGTCGATGTAATTATTTTTCATAAATACGATATGTAAGATTTGTTGGTATTGTTTATATCATTATGAAGGACGGCTCCAATTACTAACATATACAGCACTGTTGTATGCTTATAAAACTTTATCTGGTTATGAAGCGCTGTTCTGAATAGTTTGTTTGCTTGCTATCTCAATCCGTTCAGTGCCTCCGTCACTCCGTGTGACAGTAGACTGTAACGAAAGAAGTGTGGAGTATCTGACTCATGTATCAATCATCCCTTAATGGTCATTTAACGGGTTTGGCGGGAAGTCTATCCTCGTAGGAGGATAAAAAGACAACCAAAACGCCCAGCTTTTTGGATGATTTTGGGTTCAAAATTAGTTAAAATTCTGGTTCGAAATTGTTATTTTCATATTTTTGTAATTTCAGTAATAGAGAGGGTTTATTTTAGACTAATTGTCAAATTTTAAAACTACCTAGATGACCGAAATTCCGATCTAAACACTCAAAATTAGAATTTTTACCAAAATTGTTCTACCCGATTCAGGCTAATCTGGGCATTTTGGTTAGCCCTTATATAACTCCTTTAATTTTCGCCCTAAGTAAAGATAGATAATTTAAAAACAGTTTTATATTCAAAATTAATAAGAATGAAGTGGAATTATAATTTTTTAATAAAAAAATTTATTAAATATAATTGAATATGTTTAAGTATTAGACGAATAAATATTAATATTTTACAATTTGGGGTGTATTAGGGAAAAGTTTTAATATTTTATAATTTGGATTGAATTAGGAAAAGTTTTCTTCCTAAATTGTAGGAAGATGAGGAAAGGTCTTCTTCCTAAATTGCACGAAGATGAGACAAATGTGAAACTGAAAAATATTCTTTAATTATGTGCTCATTTATAATGGCACATTTATTATTTAAAAATTATAATAAAATATTGATTAAAAAAATTAGTCATTTAAAAATTATAATAAAATATTGATGAAAAAATTAGATGGGATCTCTACTTTAAATATTTTAATTTTTGCTTTTAAGTAATGAATAACTTATTTGTGGCATTTAACTTATATAACTTATATATATAATAAGTAATGAATAACTTATTTGTGGCATTTAACTTGTGACCTATTAATATTCACTGAATGCTCATTTCAACTAATGTACTATTTAAAAATAATAATAATATATTAATAAAACAAATATTTAAATATATATAATTTAAATTAAATATTTTAAAAATTATAATATTATATTAATTAATTAAAGATTTCATAGTGTAACTTAAGTTAAATATTTTAGTGTGCAAAATATATATGTACTCTGCTTACGTACTCATTAAAAGGGAAAGTTAGTCAATGTTATGAAATGCACATGTAGTTGGAAAAAATTAATATAGAAATCATTTCAATGTGAACTTTAAGTTGAATATTTTAATCATTGACTTTAAGTAAAAATATTTATGTGCTTTGAAAAAAGTTAATGAATGTTATGAAAGGTGGATTATTAAGTATCAACACTCATTATAAAGTTTTTCTTTCTATCTCGAATATGCCAGTGTCGTCATAAAATACTTAACATACTTCATACATAACATCATGTATTATAGTTTTTGTTTTATAAGTGTGCTATTTTATTAAATATTTAAGGAGAAAATAGATTTATAAAATTTAAATAAATAAAAATTTTAAAATATGTTTTAATAATTATTTTTCTATTTCAAATTTCAAATTAAAATAAGTATAAACAAATAACAAAAATATGTAAAATACTAATAAAGTTTTTAAATAAATTTACAATAATAAAATCAAAATTTTAAATATAATGAATTATATTTTTATTAAATTTATTTTAAATAAAATGAATTATATTTTTATTAAATTTAATTTGAATGTTCTAATAAAAAGGATAATATCATTTTGACTCACTTCTTAGTTATAACTTTTTTCATCTTTTTCAATCTAGGAAAAGTATAAATAATAATCTCCAAATTCTAAGATATAAACACCTATTAATATAAAAAATTTAAAATTTTAAAAAACCATAAATTGAAGCTTTTTAATTCTTGTCACTATCAATACTTTTTAATAAAATAAATAAAATGAACCTTATAGCACAAATCCATTTAATGCTTTGCTTTCATTCATGAGACGTTCCAATGAGGTGGAACAAAACAATTCTTGCATATTTCTACGTTTTTTTTTCTTATGGCATATGGATTAATGAGTATTTACACTCTTAACTAAGTCATTAGTGTAAAGTAAGCAACAATGTAAGGGAGTGTAGAAGAGTGTTGGAATGCGATGTCTAGGTGAAGGATAAGGTGTACAAGAAGAAATAAAACAAATAAATTAATGTACAACAGGGTATAAGCATAAGGAGATGGTTTACGAAATCTTTGTGTATAGAAGTTGTGTAGATGGTAAAGAATCGTAATAAAATAAAAGGATGTGCAAGTGAAGGTGTGTCACATGAAGGTGATAAGGAATTGCATATTTGTTAAGGGCCGAGCAATGCCAATTAATCTACATACATATCAATTAAATCAATGGAGCAAATTTAATGATCCCAAAATCTTTTTTTCTAAGGTTATATTTAGTGGTTGTTTTTACCATAATTATCTATTTTTTCAAGGTAGTTTTTTTTTATATTTGGAATCGTCTTAATTATAAAGTATCAATTTTTTTTTAAATATTGTTTCCTCATTTTTTTTTTCATTTTTGTTTAGAATGTTTTTATTTATAAATGATGTTTTTTCAAATAATAATAATAACGTTTCAAAAAACCTTAAATTTGATGTTATTAATATTTATTTTTATAAGTTAACATAACTATTTTATTAATATTGTGCAATAGAATATACAACCATGTCCCATTGTAACTTGCCATTGGGTAAACTAGGTTTGCATTGGACAAAAAAGATACCAACGATATTCATGAGCCCAAAAGATAAAGCATTATGTAAGTTATTCTACGTCATTATAAGCCTATAACCAAAGTATAAACATAACAATATGGTAGAAAATAGTCCAACAAGCTAGCTAGCATGATATCATAATCTAGACTATAATAAATAGGTGGTATACTTCTCCTCGTGTTTAGCATAACAAAGAATATAATTATCTTGATATTTATTCTAAACTAAACATAAAAAAGAACTAAGATCACAAATCGAGCACCTAGTCCTTAGCTTGTAAATATGACTGCACATAAATGAAAGTTGGGTTGGTGTCAATAGGGTATTTATGACTGGGGTCTCATCTTCTTGATTTTACTCCTACCTGATCACTTTCATATCCCAAAGTGTTTTGACTAAGCCCTTGAAATTTTGGTCCAGAAAATTCAATTTGTTAATAATGGCCTTCTATTGAATACATTGCTCTTCAATTACCTAGGAAACAATGGATTTTTTTTACCAGTAGAGGTCAATTTACAGAAAATACTTCGTATTTGAGCTTTGAGAGAAACCTGTATCTAGTATTCAATTCATGAGGTCAATATCAGTGTCCTCAGAAGGGTTGTTGTCTCTCCTTTCCCTTATTTTTACTCTATATGTTCTACTCAAATTTGATAATAGGTGGAAACCTCCTATGGTAGGTCTTAACTCCTTTCGTCTCCTCCATTTCAACTTTGGTTGGATCGTTGGAGGAATTCCTACAAGATATAGGCCTGCCTCCTCTAATAGGCTTGGAAGATCAAATATCTCCCATTATTGATTTCCCTCTGCCAAGTGTACCATTCATACTAAAAAACCGAGACTAAACCTTCCTAAGACTACAAGTAGAGGATTAAACGTGGCCTTGAATTCATATAACAAGTCTTTCGACTTAGGCTCTATCATAGTCCAACTCATCAGTGTAAGTTAGAAGACATTGAGTTTCCTCTACATGAAATGTTATGTCCCCAATTAAATGATTTTCATATAAATAATTAAGTTGGCCTACCCAATTCCTAAGGGTTATGTGGAAGAATTAAAATATTGACATTTAACCCCAAGGTCTATAGTTTCTCATGAAAATTCAATATTCTAAATTGATGGTGGCAAAATAGACCAATAAATTATGGAATAAATGTTAAATGCTCCAAAATGAAGTGGCATTAGGTCTTAGTTGGACTTGGGGGGGCATAAGTGGACATGTGGGGTCCACATGAGAGAATATTCCTCCTTTAAACATGGAGCCATCCCAAAATTCAAGTTGGAGGGAAGAGGTAACATTTATGAAGGAAGAGGAAGATTCATAGGGCTAAAAATAGGCAATGACAGATTCTATGACAACTATGACAAGCATTATGGCGCTTATGACAAATTCTATGACACTTATGACAAATTCTATGACATCTATGACAATGTAAGAGCTAAAAATAGACAAAGAAGGCGCATGAGAGGAGTTACACATCCCCAAAGCATCCAAAAGATTCTCCAATTCATATTCATGGAGGAGTTGGAGACAAAATATGAGCCAAGTTTCATGTGGGGCCAATGAAGGGTCATAACCCCCACTAATGCAAAATTTCATGAGTAATTAGGAGATAATTTGAGTTCTAAGGAGGGAAATGAGTCAACTAAAGTTATTAAAAGGAGGACAAGTTGAAATGGAGTAGCTTTTGATCATTTCTCATTTGGCACATTTGGAGAACTTAGCTTGGCCTTGCACGGTGGATGTTCATCCTCCCTGCCTTAGAACCAATTTCGAGGGTGAAAGATTCCCATCCAAGTTGGTTGATGGAGAGGCCATTCAGACTTCTCAATAGAGCTTCATGGATATTTTTTGATGTAGGTTCAACCCCCATCTGATTATGAGTTCATATTCACTCTTTCTTCTCTATTCTCATTCTACTATCTTTCTCTCAGTGTCATGTAAAAGTGTGATGGTGCACTTCTTGTTGCATATAGTTAATGGAGGATTGCTATTTCGACCTTATGGACATGTTATTTTCTGCATAACTTTGTAATATATCATGAGAGCCACAACTTTAAATACCAAGTACTTCTTGTAATATTTCCAATTAAAACTGAGATTCGAGCCATTTCCCTCGTAGTATTTTCATGGTGATTTTGGGATGATATTGTACATGTTTGATATAAGATATTTTCTAAGCTTTTGTCTATGTTTCGAGCTACATATGGATTTAAATGAAGTACCAAAATGTTGTATTCATACCCTTGAATTCTTATTAAATTTTGTGCAATAAATTCGTTGTCCCTAGTCTACCATTTGTTTCATAAATTCTATGCTCTACAAGCTGTTGTCTTTTGGAAGATCTATCTGACCCTAAAATCTAATATAATGCTGCAAAAATGTTTTCCTTGATTTCCTCTGACAGATACAAGTCTCAGATTAAAATTTTTGGAAGGTCATACAGTGTTTGGGAGGCCAATTAGTAGCTAACCTAGTGGGGTTTCCACCAATGCATTGAATAGTTTTGTTCCAATTCTTCCCTCCTTGAAACTTGTACAACATGAATGTTTATAATAGATTCTTGGGTGTCTAAAGGTTGTATTATAGTGTCCTATATCCTCCAAAGTCCCTCCATACATAATTCGAAACCATTTGGGATCATTTGGGACAGTTTGGGGTTTCACTAGTCCAAGGTTCGAAAATTGGCCAAATTGTGTAAAATTTCAAATTAGGGATATTACAATGGTATCAGAGCATGGTCCTTTCACCTATGCATTAATATCATCCTTTGAAGAATAATTTGCATCCATTTCTTACTTTTATGATGACTCTTATGAGTAGAATTTGTATGAGCAATATGAAGATGATTGTGAGCAATATAAAGAAGAATGTGAATGGTATGAGGAAGAGGTTCCATCATGCAACACTTATTACAATTTCATAAGGAATGAGGATTATTCTTATGACCTTTTGTATCATGAAGATGAATGTTTCATACCACCAAAGGCTAATCCTATGAATGAATTAGAATTATTGAGAGCAACATGTAAAACTTTGCCTCAACAATATCAGGCATATATTGCTTTGATGGGAAAGACAAAGACGTCCATTTTGTTTTAAGACTTAGTCGATTGGGTGTTTGTATATAGGCCCAAGAATGAATATGTGGATTTAGTGAATAAAGGTCTATGCCCTTATTGCAAAATACCTTGGAGAGAAAATCATATATGTTTGAGTGAAAAGGAGGAGACCCATGAGCCACCTAGTTCTGAAATAGGTAAAGCAGAAGAAGCAGTACATGAAGAGGGTCGAAATTCACTCCCAAGTTACTTTAAAAAATATGAAGAAACATCACATGAGATGAAGAATATTCCATTGAAAATAATAAAGATCATTCTGATACACGCTCTACCTTGGACATGAATCAAAGAGCATCTAATGATGGATTCTTGAATTATGAAGGAGTACCTACTGATGAGTGCCCACACCTCTACGTTGGTGACATAGAGATCACTTTTGAAAGTGTTGCTGCAAGCCAAACTTCCATTGACCATGGATATGAATACCTTGTAGCATTTGAAGAAGAACCAATATCAACTTCCCCATCACCACTTGAGCTTCATGAAGTTGGTCCAAGCAAGAAGGAAGAAGAGGAAGTTCATTTGCAAGAGCCTCATTTTCTTGCATGGTCCTTGAAGATGGATGAAAAGAAGATTCAAGAGGCCTTGAAAACTCTCCATGACACACATGCACTGGTTTCAAAATTCTGTTGGTGTGTGGAGGAGAAATCTTCCCTTGAAGACATGGAGAAAATCCAGAAGGCAATGTTGGACACCAAAGGTAATTTTTTGAATTTGCTTTTTGATAGATATTATTTAATTGAGCTTGTTGGTTTGTATCATGGAATAACCTTTAACGACATAGAAGAGAATGACAAGCTCTCATATGAGTTGGAGTCCACCCAAAATGCACTCCAAAAATCTATGGTGCAGATTGAGCAACTTCAAGAGAGGTTGCAAAGGTCCTTTACACCCTCCTACATATGAGACAATCATTCAATGGTTGAAAGACTTTATGTTACAAAGGAGGAACCTCATGTGATGGTGGAACATGAGGTACATGTTAATATGCATGTGCTTGAAGAGGTTACATTCAAACAAGAAGGAAGACAAGCACTTGTTCTTGTTCAGAGGGATTATGAGATGCCTCATGGTGAGAGTTGCAGAACCTTGGAGGAGGCACATGATCTCACAATAGTTGGACAACCAATTATGGAGAAGATGCATTAAAAATTTTGATGGGTAAGAGTTGCAAAGAGTTAAGGTTGGTTCACAATTTTTCACCCCCTACTTCTTTTTCAACCACATCAATTGGGGATGAAAATTGGGTGAAAGGTTTCTTTTTGAAAATGCCACATGAGGAGTATAAAAATCCTATCTCCCCTTTTGAGGATGACATGAATAGAACAATTTATTCTTTCCATTTGCAATAGCATACTTTGTTACCTTATGATGGTATACATCTACATGGATGCACCTATCATGTTCACTTGAGACACTTGAAGACTCATGATTTTCTTGGCTCCTTGTTTAGTTCATTTTATGTTGGAGGAACTTCATCCAATACTTGGGTGAATAACTATATGATTGAAGCAAATTATTATTGGCAACAACATCCTTTTTTTATTTCTTGATGATACACATATTCATGGGTGTCTTGATGAGACTTCTTTGAGCCAGTTGAAGTCTCCCTGTTTTCTTTGCTCCTTACTTGGTTCATATTTTAGTGGAGGTTCTTCATTCACTTCTTGGATGAAAGAACACATGGCTTATTATTTTGTTGCATCTTACACTATTTTGGAGCAGCATGGACATATTTTCTTGTTGGATGATTTCTACTCCATTGGTGATGAGACATGGGACTTTCACCCTTGTCTTTTGAGCTTCAATGGTCTCACTCTTGATTCTTTTGTGCATTTGGCACATGAGGACTATCTGGTTGATTGGGGGAGACTTGTTTGCATTCAGCCTCACTTTGAAGATATGTATTTCATGATGGAGAGTCTCTCTTAGTCTCGGCCCAACCTTGAATAAGTTCATATTTTGATGCAGGGGCCCTCAAAGTTTCAATTATGCACTGGAAATGTTGAACTTACAGTGTGGTGGTATGATATTTACATCCTTCCTTTCACTTTTCATAGTGATTATTTTTTATTGTTGTTACTTATGTTTGGAAAGATGCAGATGATACAATGGGATCCTGGCATTCTTTGGAATGTTATTTTTCCATATGTGACACTACCACTCAAAGATTTGCAACTAAGGCAGTGGGATCTGGGCAATCTTTTGCCTAAAAATTTTTGTGGTAGAGCATGCATATATTTTGGAATGCAACACAAACAATGGGATCCCAACATTGCTTGTTTTCAGTTCATTTGGAATAGTACCTTGGTTGTTGGCTTGATGGAGAAAGCTAACCTTCATTTCATTGAGTTCATTTATGTAGAGTATTGTTTCAATTTCTTTAGTTGGACTCAGTTTTCATATGTTTGGTTTGTATGGGGTTTAGTTATAGATATTTCTCACCATGCATACTACAGGATCATTTGGGACCCTGGGATCACTTTTTTTCTCATTGGTTTCAAATTTGGGGTATAGAAAGCAGAACTGGAAGTTCAAGTCATCACTTACGAAAGTGATTGTATTATAGTGGAGGAGCGGAAGCATGGCCTTTCCTCTCATAAATTTTCTTGGAAAGATGAAATTTTGAAAATTTTGGCAAATCAGTGGCAACTTCAAGAGGTTGTTCAATGCAAGTATGAAGGTTCAACTGGTTTTTGAAACAAGTTGGAAGCAAAGTTTGGAAGGAAAGCAGGGTCTTCAACATCCATGTTTTAAATTGCCTGAGGACAAGCAATCTTGGGTGGGGAGGACTGTCATGTCCCGAATTAAATGATTTTCAAATAAATAATTAAGTTGTCCTACCCAATTCCTAAGGGTTATGTGGAAGAATTAAAATATTGATATTTAACCCCAAGGTCTATAGTTTCTCATGAAAATTCAATATTCTAAATTGATGGTGGAAAAATAGGCCAATAAATTATGGAATAAATTTTAAATGCTCCAAAATGAAGTAGCATTAGGTCCTAGTTGGACTTGGGGGTGCATAAGTGGACATGTGGGGTCCACATGAGAGAATATTCCTCCTTTAAACATGGATCCATCCCCAAATTCGAGTTGGAGGGAAGAGGTAACATTCATGAAGGAAGAGGAAGAGTCATAGGGCTAAAAATAGGCAATGACAGATTCTATGACAACTATGACAAGCATTATGATACTTATGATAGATTCTATGACACCTATGACACTTATGACAGATTATATGACATCTATGACAATGTAAGAGATAAAAATAGACAAAGAGGGTGCATGAGAGGAGTTACACATCCCTAAAGCATCCACAATATTCCCCAATTCGAATTCATGGAGGAGTTAGAGACAAAAGATGAGCCAAGTGTCATGTGGGGCCAATGAAGTGTCATAACCCCCACTAATTCGAATTTCATGAGTAATTAGGAGATAATTTGAGTTCTAAGGAGGGAAATGAGTCAACTAAAGTTATTAAAAAGAGGCCAAGTCGAAATGGAGCATATTTTGATCATTTCTCATTTGGCACATTTGGAGATCTTAGCTTGTCCTTGCATGGTGGATCCTCCCTGCCTTAGAATCAATTTCGAGGGTGCAAGATTCCCATCCAAGTTGGTTGATGGAGAGGCAATTTAGACCTATCAACAGAGCTTCATGGATATGTTTTGATGCAGGTTCAATGTTACACCCAAAATCTACTCATCATAAGATTCAGTGTACACACCCCTGAAGATACCTGGACTAAGTAATCATCCTGGGAGGATTTGTACCCAATTGTGTTAGGTTTTGAAGGGTCGTCGCAGGTTGCACACTAGCAACATGCGACGTCGCATCTTGCTCCACTCTAGGGTGCGACGAGGTCAGTTAATGGGGAGAAATAGCTTATTCGAGATCCTTCTCAAAACTTGCTCATTTAGGGGCTTATCCCTGACCTCTAGGGGAGCTGGTACTCGACTCCTGACTCTTTGGGAGGATCCCCTATCTCTCTCCTACCATCTCTCAATCTATCATATCCATATCCTATCCACTTAGTCCTATAGAAGTGAAGCTCACTCCCATCCCAAAGGGAGGAAGGCTATGGTATCTACATGTTGGTGAGATCACTCTTAGAATATCTCCACTCACCTATTGGAGAACTCATACTTCCTTGGAAGGATATGGCAATTGGCTTCGTCGGAGAAGGGCTACAGCGTCAAGTCATTGGACGTGGTTCTATATCTCTATCATGTACTCCTCTATTTACAGTAATACAAATGCTTTCCACCAATGTTGTTCATGTGTGCAATGATATTGAGTAGTTTACATGCTTAACTGTTTACTTAGATCTCTTATTGTATAGATGTCTTTTACTGGTTTCTCTTGTTTCTTGTCTTGACAGGTCTTGCAACTTGGATCTGACAACCATAAGACATGGAGCAACATTCAGGAGAAAGGATTGCGTAGTGAAAGGTAATACATCTAGTACTTGATCCTTAAGTAGATCTAGGAAATGAATTTGTAGTGTCACTCCCATCCTACCAAGGCTATGGAGAGAACACTAATGATAATACTAGACATCTGGTCCCAAATCGTAGTAAACAAAGATTCATGCAAACTGAAGATGGACATATGCAGATACATAAATATTTGAAACACAGCAGAATTAAATTCTATTACACATCCATCATTCATTCAAGATGTTCATGTCATTCTTCAATTAAAACAATACAGAATTAGCACACGAGAGTACTTATCTTGAAACAAAGTAGTCCCTGAGCAACCAGCTATGCAACTGCAACATTCCTCCCAACCATAGGCCAATTGTGCTTATCAACCTCTTGATACAACTGCCACCCCCGAGCTGGGCATGATTTCTACAAGGAACCAGGGAACAGTAGACTCACACATAGCCAAACATACACCAAAATGAGCCAAGCCAATCTACAATTGGGTTTATCAGGCTGCTAGGAAATGGAAAGGAAGAATTGCTAAGCTAGTGAGATCAACCACAGAGCTATGGATACCTCTACAAGATCTATCTAGCTTGGCACCCACAATGCCTACACACCCCACTCAAGGAAGTATTCCATTCACCAATTCACAGTCCCTCAAGCCATACCTTCCAATTCTAGAGTGTCCCAAAAGTGCATAGAAGAGTAGCCAGCCCTCTTGATCTTCTTGAGAGGTTATTCTCCCCACTAGGTTTATCAAGCCAATTCTGTCCACTACCACTCCAAATCTCTTGCTCACAGGTTCAAACCAAAACAGGGATGCACATAACAGCAAAACCACAATTGCTGGGCATGAGGAAAAACATTTATTCAGTGGGATTCCCAAAGAGGGGGTTTCTACCAGTTCAGAAAAACATGGGAAAGCCCAAAAACAAAATGGCAATTGGGGAACAACCCTGGAGAGCAGAAATCATTTTCAGAAAAATGTCCATGGGCATTTTGGGGCAAAAACGACCTCCATCACAGTCCCAAATCGTGGACCTTCTCTCCCAGCTGCTGTACAATGCAAAAACGAGCTCCCAGGCATGGAAAATGTAGGAAAAATGGTGAAAAACGTGATGGGGAAAGCCCAGCTAGCCCAGACTACGTAAGAGTCAAAGGCCATGGGTGAAGATTGGCTTTGGGCACCATTTCATGGGTGTTTTCTTGCCCAAGAAGCAAAAATACGATTTTTCAGATTGATGGCTTGCCCATACACGAAAATTGACTGCCATGCCTCTCCATTCCCAAGGCATTAACTGCCTCAACCAACTCTTGGAAGAATTAAATGATTGGGTGCATAACTCAAAATGGGTAGTTGATATTTATGGGTTTTCTCAATGAAATGGATTAACACCATGGGATCAAGGGTTTGAATAATTTCCCTCCCTATTCCTTGTAGAATCATGCCCCATCTCTTTGTTGCATTGCATAGCTAGTTGTGGGTGTTTTCATTAAAATTTGTATTTACATGATGTATTAATTTACATTGTGCATGTCCAACACAAGAACCATAGGAATCTATTTTTAATTGCCGATACATACAAGGCTAAATCGATGGCGGGGCCTTGGCCTTGAGCTCCTCACCATGATTAAATAACGATATTTACATCATCTACAATTTTAATGCAATAGGGTCAAAATCGGGATATTACATTCCCCTCCCCCTTACATTAGCACTGTCCTCAGTGCTCATCAAAATTGAACAAAAATGGATATGCCACCCTCAAGGCATCCTCCAACTCCCATGTAGCCTCATCAGGACCGTAGTGCCTCCATTGCACCTTTACCTGTCTGATGGTTTGGTTCCGGAGCAATGTTACCTTCTTGTCTAGGATGCGCAATGGATCGGTTTGGAACTCTCCCTCGGGTTCCACTTGCATCACATCCCAATAAATCACATGATTAGGATCATGTACATATTTCTTAAGCAAAGAGACATGAAAAACATTATGAGCTCTAGTGCTAGCAGGCAATGCAAGTCTATATGCAACTGGCCCTATTCTTTCAAGTGCTTCAAATGGCCCACAATATCTAGGTGATAGCTTGGCACAACCCCCAAGCTTCAAGGAACTCTTCCTTGGTCTCACTCTAAGATACACATGATCCCCAACACTGAATTCCCTATGCACTCTAAGCTTATCTGCATAGCTTTTCTATCTATCCTGGGCTGCTTTTAAATTCTGCTTGATCTTGGCAACCTCTTGTTCCATTTCCTCAAGCAATTCCGGCCCAAGTACAATTCTGTTCACTGGATTATCCCAAGTCACTGGTGTCCTACACCTCCGGCCATACAAAGCCTCATATGGACTTATTCCCAATGATGCTTGTTTCCCATTGTTATATGCAAACTCTACCAAGTGTAGATAATCCTCCCACTTGGCTGGTTTGTCCATAACATACATGCGAAGCATGTCTTCAAGCACCTGATTCACTCTTTCTGTTTGCCCATCTGTTTGAGGATGGTATGCAGTACTGAAGTTCAACTCTGTACCCAAATCTGCAAAGAGACTCTTCCAAAAATTAGAAGTGAACTTGTTATCCCTGTCAGAAATTATTGCCTTAGGAAACCCATGTAATCTGAAAATTTCCTTCATGAAAATATTTGCAAGGGCATCAGCTTTATGTGTGGACTTAATCGGTATAAAATGTGCTGCCTTTGTTAACTTGTCCACCACCACCATGATGGAATCATGTTGTCTCACCATCATTGACAACCCTGTAATAAAATCCATGGAAATTACTTCCCATTTCCATTCAGGAATTGGCACTGGGTGCAATAATCCTGTTGGGTGTTGGTGTTCAACCTTCACCTGCTGACATTTCATGCACCTAGAAATGTATTCAGCGATGTCCTTCTTCATCCCTGGCCAGAAATAATATTTTCTTGCTGTAGCAATTGTTTTCTGATATCTTGGGTGACTAGAGTATGGAGCTTTATGGATTTCATCCATAACAATCCTCCTCAAATATGCCACATGTGGAATATAGGATCTATTCTTATAAGTAAGAATTCCATCTTCTTCCAAATGGTATCCTTCATACTTATTTTCAAGGTCTTGCTGCTGGAACTTGCCCTTTATCTACACATACACTGCATCTTCAACCATATGGTTAACAATCTGCTGCCTCAAATCTGGTTGGAAAGTGCTAAGTGCTGCCACATGCATTTCATGTACTTTCCTGCTGAGTGCATCAGCTACCTTGTTTTCTTTCCCTTTTATGTGTTTGATTTCGAATTCAAATTCACACAAAAATTCCAACCATCTAGCATTCCTAGCATTCAAATTTGGCTGATCAAATAAGTATTTCAGACCACAATGGTCTGTCCTTAACTCAAATTTCCTTCCCATTAGGTAATGCGTCCACATCTTTAAAGCATGTACTATGGCTGCAAGTTCTAAATCATGAGTAGCATAGTTCTTCTCATGCCCCTTCAACTTTCTTGACTCGTAGCATACCACGTTGTTGTCTTGCATAAGAACTCCTACAAGTCCTTGATTGCATGCATTGGTACATACCACAAAGTCTTTTTCTGGGTCTGCAATTTTCAAAATTGGTGCAGTCGTAAGATTCTTCAACCGTTGGAAACTTTCCTCACATCTTGGTGACCATTCAAATTTTATTCCCTTCTTTTGCAAAGAAGTGATCGGGTTTGCGACCTTGGAGAATCCTTCAATAAACCTCCTGTAGTAACCAACAAGGCCCATAAAAGATCTCACATCTGTCACATTCCTTGGAGTTGGCCAATTCATAATGGCTTCAATCTTCTCAGGGTCCACAGATATTCCTTCGTCTGAGATAATGTGACCCAAATAATGAATTTTACCTTTATAAAAGTCACATTTGCTCAACTTTGCATACAACTTATGCTCTCTTAGCAATTGCAATGTCATTCTCAAATGTTCTTCATGCTCTTCTTCATTCTTAGAATAGATGAGAATGTCATCTAGAAAAACAAGAACAAACTTGTCCAAGTACTTGCTAAAAACACTATTCATGAGACACATGAATGTAGCTGGTGCATTTGTGAGACCAAATGGTACCACCACGAACTCATAGTGTCCATACCTTGTTCTAAAGGCTGTCTTATGAATATCTTCCTCTTTGATTCTTACCTGATGGTAACCAGACCTCAAGTCAATCTTTGAAAATACCTTTGCTCCTCTCATTTGATCAAAAAGGTCATCAATTCGGGGCAATGGGTATTTGTTCTTCACAGTAACTTTGTTCAACTGTCGGTAGTCAATACATAATCTGAGTGTTCCATCTTTCTTTTTCACAAATAGAACAGGTGCTCCCCACGGGGACACACTTGGCCTGATATATTTCTTTTCCAACAACTCTTGTAATTACATTTTCAATTCTAGCAATTCTGGTGTACTCATCCTGTATGGTATCTTAGACACTAGTGCTGCTCCTGGCATAAGTTCAATTGTAAAATCAATGTCTCTCTTTGGGGGAAGTCCCGAAATCTCATCAGCAAAAACATCCCTGAATTCCTGCAATACATGATAGTCCTCTAACATAGGAGTTTCATTTTTCGTTGCCTCCAAAACATGGGATGCATACAATTGACAACCCTTTCTACAGAACTTCTTCAGCTGCATGGCTGAAACTTGCCTAACAGAAGTCACCTTTGGAATGATTTTTACAACCCTTGGGTTTCCTTCTTCGTCCATGCATTCAAATGTCTTATTGTAGCAGTCAAGTTTAACCCTGTGTGCCTCTAACCAATCCATCCCAATGAGAATATCATAGGAACCAAGTGGCAAAATATTCAGATCTGCATAAGTGAATAGCCCATCCATCTCTAATGGACATTTCTCTACTATTTCACTAACTTCTCTCTTGGTTCCAGTGGCTAGTTGAACTAACAGGTGAAGAATTCTCCATCTGAAATTCCTTCAACCTCTCTTGTAGATATTTCTTTTGAGAGATAAATAGTCCTTCAGAACTCTGAGTAATTTCAAGACCAAGAAAGTATGACAGTTCTGCAAGCATGGACATTTCAAACTCAGATTGCATAGCGTCAGCAAACCATTGAACAGAAGAAGCATTAGTACATCCAAAAATGATATCATCAACATAAACCAAAACAACTAATAAGTCATCACCTTCTGTTTTGATATACAGATTACTATCAACATTGCCTTTCTTGAATCCTTTCTCTTGTAAATATTTATCTAATCTATAGTACCAGGCTCTTGGCGCTTGTTTCAATCCATATAGAGCTTTCTTCAATTTGCAGACATGATCAAGATTGTCTGTTAGAGAGAATCCTTCAGGTTGTTCCATATAAACTTCTTCTTCTAAATCTCCATTGAGAAATGTTGACTTGACATCCATCTAATAAATTTTGAACTTCTTGTGACAAGCATAAGCAAGAAATATTCTAATAGCTTCCATTCTTGCCATAGGTGCAAAGGTTTCATCAAAATCTTGTCCTTCAACTTGAGCATATCCTTTACAGACCAATCTAGCTTTATTCCTGACAATTTGTCCTTGGTCATTCATTTTATTTTTAAACACCCATTTGGAACCAATCACATTCTTGTATGTTGGCCTAGGAACAAGTTCCCAAGTATTATTCTTTTCAATCTGATCAAGCTTTTCATTCATATCTTTTATCCAATCTTCATCTTCACTGGCTTCATTAAAATTCTTGGGTTCTATGACAGATAAAAAAGCAATGTGAGACTGTTCTGAATTCTTAAGTAACTTACTTCTTGTCTGAACACCTTCATTCTTGTTGCCAATAATTTGACTTTCATGATGATTCTTTTGAATAATTCTTGAAGAAGGATTTACCGGTTGTTGTTGTGTACCTGTACTTTCATTTTCTAACTCAAAGTCTTCCTTTTATGATTCTTGGACCTGTTCTTCTTCATCTTCAGCTGCATCTTCTGTATCAACATTATTTATCTGAATATATTTTACAGGCATACCTTCATCAATCTTAATGTCAATGTTGTCAACCATTTTACGTGACCTCTTATTGTAACATCTGTATCCTTTACTATTTGTAGCATACCCCAAAAAGATACCTTCATCAACCCTATCATCATATTTGCCAAGATGTTCATCATTGTTTTTTATATAACATTTACTTCCAAAAACTCTAAAATGCTTGATTGAAGCAGGTCTCCCAAACCACAATTCATAAGGATTTTTATCACTGTTAGGCCTTAAGTGAGCTTTATTAAGAACATGAACAGTTGTGTGAATTGCTTCTACCCAGAATGTCTGAGAAATATTCCTTTCATCATTGACCTTGCCATCTGCTGAACTGATCTATTATGTCTCTCAACTACTCCATTTTGCTATGGAGTGCCTAAAATTGTATATTCTCTTTTGATTCCTTGTTCATCACAGAATTCTTTGAAGTCCCTTGAACAAAACTCTCCTCCTCTATCAGATCTTACTGATTTAAATCTTTTTCCTATCTGATTCTCAGTCAAAGCTTTAAATACTTTGAATTTTTCAAATGCTTCAGATTTTTCTTTCAAGAAAGCAACCCATGTTAGTGTAGAGTAATCATCAATAACCAGCATAAATTAGTTTTCTTTACCTGTTCCTTCCTTTCTTGATGGTCCACATAAATCCATATGTACTAATTGAAGAGGTTTATCTGTTGATGTGAAGCTCTTAGATTTAAACTGAGTTCGAGTCAATTTTCCCATTGGACAAGGTTTACATACAACATCATATGGTTTTGAAATCTTAGGAAAATATTTTACAGCTTCATTGTTCCTAAGTTTGATAAATGATCAAAACTCAAATGTCCAAGTCTTTTATGCCATAACCAACTCTCATCATACTTGCTTAGATGACGCTCTTCCTTATCTTCTTTCAAAACATAGACATTATTTTCTGTTCTTATACCTTTGGCAACCAATTGTCCTGAAGATATAGATTTTATTTTGCATTCTTTAGAATTGAATACAACTTCACATCCTCTATCACATACCTGATTGACACTAAGAATATTATGCTTCAATCCATCCACAAATAATACATCTTTAGCTTTTCCTTTACTAGTTAGATGTACCAATCCTTTGCCTTTGATTTTCCCTGGAGCATCATTTCCAAAAGTTACATCTCCTGATTTGTGTTCACTCAGAGATAGAAATTTACCTTTATCTCTAGTCATGTGCTTGGAGCAACCACTGTCACTATACCAGGGGTCCTTTTGTCTTTGAGCAGAAAGCACTAATCCACATTGGTTGTTTTCTTTCTTCTTCCACACTTTAGTCTTTTTAACAGAAAAAATCTATTCTTGAATCTGATTCATAATTCTTTAAACGACAATCTATGGCCTTGTGTCCAAAAATATGACAAATATAACATTCTGGTTGATTGTACAAAGACTCAAAAGAATTTATATTTCTAGCATAATCTCTTCTTCTTGCTGGAAAAGGTGTAGTATGATACTCTTGTTTTCTCATTGACTATTTCTCTTTATGTTGCAGCACTTGATTACTATTAAACATTCTTCGTTGTATGTTTCTAAAGTGAAAAACACAATTTGCAGCTTTATGACCAAAATCAGAACAACAATAACAGTATCCATTGAAAAAAATTTGATACCTGAATCTTGACTGTCTTCTTGGAATAGATGGCCATGTCATTCTGTTCTTTAATTCTTTTTCATTTCTTCTTGACTTCAGACCAGTATCTGTTAAATTTTTAGAATTTACTTCAATCTTATCTAGGATCTTAACTGAGAGAACAACATGTACAACAAATCTACAGCATATCAATCATGGACACAATAATGCAAGCACACAAGAGACACAGAGTTTACTTGGGGAAAACCATAAAGGTGAAAAACCCCAATAACTTCCTCGGAGATAGATAGAGCAATGATACAACCAGAATACAAGAGATAGTCTTCTCCTAGCAGCAGAGCCTCCTCCTCCACAAGTGCGCCACTCTCCCAAGTGTGAGTGAGAGAATAGAATGTGTAAAATGAGAAAGACACACTCTCTATTTATACACTAACTTCACTTGACCTTTACTCAATTAGGTCGGCCTCAACTTAACCACTTAACATAATGCTGACTGGGCCGACCCCCACTAGGGTGGTCTAATAACCCTTTGACCCACATGGCCGACCCCCAATAGGGTGGTCTAATAACCCTTTGACCCACATGACTTATACAGGGCCGACCCCAACAAGGTGGTCTAATAACCCATCAAGTATAAGTTACGACACTTACAATATAAATGACGACACTTTCGTATAGAGGAATAATAACATCTCTATAGGAATACAACCACTTCCGTATAGAGGAATAATAACATCTCTATAGGAATACAATATACATATATGTGAAATACATTCCGAAGTTACATATACATCAACACTCCCTCTTAACTAGGAAGGTATTTCTCGACACAGGTCTGCTAGCACAAGTATTCTTCTCTAGATCATCATCAACGAATCATCATCCTCGAATCATCGTCATCGTCACTGCTGCTGCTATCTCAATCAATCTATGAATCTACTCGTCATAGGAAGTTCTACAGAGCCAGTCCTTTTTCATACTGGATGTAGGCCCACCACCTACAGGTCTTCATCATCTATGCGAACGGTCTGATAGAGGTGGCCTCTTAGGACTAATTTTATGTGCGGATGCAATACCGGAAAGAGTATCCCAGGAACATTTATGTGCCTAAGCACGACCGGCAAGATCTCCCAGGACTGATTACATGCATCTCCTCCACAATACCTTTAAAGAGCATCCCAGGAACATTTATGTGCTGCAGCACGACCGACAAGATCTCTAAAGAGCATCCCAAGACTTATTATGAGCACACAGCTCAACCTCTCGGATCTCCAGGACTGATTACATGTGGATAGACAAAACCTTTAAAGAGCATTCCAGGAACATTTATGTGCCGCAGCACGATCGGCAAGATCTCTAAAGAGCATCCCAGGACTAATTACGAGCACACAGCTCAACCTCTCGGATCTCCAGGACTGATTACATGTCTCCGTAGTAATACCTCATCCTAGGACTGATTACGAGCACACAGCTCAACCTATCGGATATCTGAGGACTGATTACATACTACATAGAAATACCAGAAAGAGTATCCCAGGAACATTTATGTGCCGCAACACGACCGGCAAGATCTCCCAGGACTGATTACATGCTATTTGCACAACCTGCCACATATCATCTCTGACCTCCAAGTATCAACCTGATACTCATGATCCAACGGATCATCATCGCACAAAGCATAATCTTGATGCTCATGATCACACTAATCATCATCACTATACCATCCGTATACATATCATCTGGAGCAACATCCTGAAGCTCATCATCATGATCATCCTGATCATACAATGCATCCACCTGATACATACCAAGTATCTACCTGATACATATCATCATACATGATCCACCTGATCATACAGTGTATCCACCTGATACAAATACAAATACATGATCCACTTGATCATACCTGATACATATCAACATACATGATCTACCTGATCATATAATGTATCCACCTGATACATATACAGATACATGGTCCAAGCATCCAACATGATGCATATACAAAATACATACAAATGATCCAACTGATCATATCCAGCATCAAACATGATGCGTACATATACATATACATATAAATGATCCAACTGATCATATCCAACATCCAACATGATGCGTACATATACATATAGAGTAGTAACTGGAGCATCATCCTGATGCTCATCATCCATGATCCTCCTGATCATCATAGCATCGTCTTCTTCAGATCATCTCATCGTCCACGAAGCACAGCCCAGATGCACATCATCCAGTACTTACACCACCAACATGGGAGAATACATCTACCACCATTCGGGGAAGGCTCCAGCCCTTACTTTTTCACCATGGGAGAACATATCTACCACCATGTGAGAATGGCTCCAGCCCTTACATCTACACCATGGGAGAACACATCTACCACCATGTGAGAATGGCTCAGCAATTACATCACAACCATGGGAGAACACATCAACCATGTCAGAAAAGCTCATGTGCATCTGCATCTTCTGGACTCATCACTTCCCTTTGGAATGAACCTTGATCTGAAGTGCACCAAGCCTATCTTTGAAGTACTCAAACTGCGCTCTAGCCAACGACCTGGTCAATACATTTGCAACCTGCTCATCCATCGCAACATACTCTGCTTTGGCTGTACTCAATGCTACGCAGGACTGCTTCCTGCTAAACCAAGAGATCACACCTAATCCCATACTGAGGCAGCGCCCAGAAGTGCTCTTCCTATCTGTAGCACTGCATGCCCAATATGAATCAACATAACCCTACAGGTTAAACTTTTGATTCGCATCATACTTGAGCCCATAATCAACCGGATCAGATGGAGCATCACACAGAAGCTTTAGGTTCGATTCCATAGGTGTGGCCATAGTCTTGCAGTCCATAATCCCGAACCTCTTCAGGATCTCTACTACATACTTCCCTTGTCCAAGGAAGAATCCATCTGCACTATGCCACACCTTCATGCCAAAAACAAATAGTGCATCATCCCCAAGTTCTTCAACTCGAACTCGGCAGCAAGCTTCCGCTGCATGTCGGCAATCAATCTGTCATTTCCTGTTACAAATAGATCATCCACATACAGGAGTAGAATCATAGGATTCCCTTCCTCAACCTTGTAGTAAAGGTTGGAATCCACTTCACTCTTGGTAAAGCCCAAACTGGATAGAAAGCTATCTATCCTACCAAGTTCTGCACACATATATGACTACACCATTCAAGAAGGCTGTCTTGAAATCCATCTGGTGTATCTTCTATTTCATCACTTTTATATTTCTCTATGCTGCCATCTGCAACATGCTTGATCTAATAGTTCCATTTGGAAGTCACAACAGACTTCCCTTCAGCACTTGGGACCGCATCCCAAACATCGTTCTTCATGATCAACGGATCATGGCATTCTTCCCGTATCCTAGGAACTTCAATATCTTCAATAGATAATTTTGTTGCTTGAACAAATGTTGTAGTCCTTCTTTTGTAGGTGAAGGTATACGGTCTTTTCTACAAAACAAGTTAAATTGCATGATTAGAAACATCTCATAATTTTCAGACAAATTCTTACACATAAAGAAATATGTCATATAGTCATGATCTTAGCCAATGCTTCAATACAACATTTATCCATGTTCCACAACTTTCTAGATGCCTTCCAGTCTCTACCAGAACATTGTTAGGAGTTTGCACTACTCCCAACATGTCAGCAAAGAGGTTTCATTCTAGATAAGTAGCACTGGAATGTTGTATAGTGCCATAGGCCACTTACCCATCACATACATATTAGTAGTATAATGTTCATTAATGCAATCATTCTACTATGCACAATACATAGCCTAAGTCTAGGAACATGAGCATATACATCATTGAACAATTTTATTTAAACAAACAAATATGCAAGAAATGATAATTAAAAATACTTATCTTTGTTTGGTTGCTGGGTGGACTCCCTCTGAGTCTTTGCTTCCTTGCAGGAGCTGCTGAAGTAGCTTCTTCTACACCTTTCTGTTGTGGAATGTAGAAAGATGGTCAACTCCCTCTGAATATCTGCATCCTTGCAGAAACTACTGAAGTGTGCTCCTTTGCTTTCTTGCAAGAACAACTGGAGTGTGCTCCCTCTTGATCTTTGCTTCCTGGATTACTTGTCCTTGAACTTACATCCATCCTTAATCACTATGCATGCTTATTAGTATCATCATTGTGTTATCCTTGAGGTCTCATACATAATCACACATTTATTAGTATAATCTTAATACTATCAAAACACAATAATCTTAAACATGTATAGTCATGATCATTCACAGATAATAAACATTAGTATTCAAGGTTTCAGGGAAGTCTTCTTTTACTCATACATATTCTTATTTGATCATAGGACTCTTCTGATTAGTTAAATCATCAATGCATAAACCTGTGATTACTCAAACCTATACCTTCATGATTCTTTTGGTTAGTCATATCATCAATTATGGTAAGAAACATAATATGCATACAGCCATGACTATTCAAACCTATGACTTCATGAATAATCATTATCAACAACACAACAGTATAAGATCCTAACACAAGGTAGGATTCTAGCTTGATATAGGAAAAACATACCTGGATTAGCATGCTAGCTAGTTATGTCTAACATACCTGCATAATGTCTTATGGTTCTCTTTAGTGACTTGTGCTAGTAACCTGCATGTCTCATAAGTTAACCATTGTAGAACCAAGTTATACATACCTCGAAAGTAGATCTTCTATGTGATCCATGACAATGGATGAATCTTTGTCTTCATGTCACCATGAGCATATGTTCGTGAAGTAGAACATGATTTGACTTTCTTGGTGTACCTTTTGTGTTAGCAAACAACATAAACCTCATACAACATCACAATGCATTAGTACAATCATAAGTGTCAAAACCTTAATCAATGAATATCTTCTATTAAGGTGATACGACAAGTCCAGTAATTAATCAAGATTGTACTGTAATGATATGAAGACAAACATATGATAAACTTAACCATGAAACATACTTGTAAGCCATACCTGTCAAGATTGCTTGTAATCTTCTTATGGAAGGCCTTAGCCTCATCTCCCTCTGACACAGGAACTTCTTCACTTATGCAGGTGACCAATCCATCTTCTTCTAGGATTAACCCAATCCACTTGATTTGTAAGAACTGGACCTGGAGCTGGATTAGGGTTTGTCAAAGAAACCCCAAAAATTCAAAATTTGAATTTCAAACTTCCGAAAGGATAGAAATATGCGCCTTGATGAGCTGATCAAGTTGGTATATTCAGAATTTAAAAACTGCAAAGTTTCACCCCTCAAAATTGCCTTTTAGATTTCTGGATTCATTAGGGAGGACCCTGAATTAGGGTTTGAATTTCCCGGAGCTTCACCCAACCAAAATATTTGATTCAAAACTCTAAGCTTCAATTTTTCTGAGGAGCTTCCATCCGTGGTCATAGATTTCCAAAATTCCAATTTTTGCAGAAGCCCTAATTTTCCATCTTTCCGATCAAAGTCCCGAACTGGGGTTTGATCAAGCCCGGCCTTCTGATTGTTTCTGGTGTAACTCCAAAATTTTCGATCCACATCGTCTGAAAAATTTTCTTGAGATATCCCGCCTTGTTATCTTTCCATCCCAACAGGTCTAATCTCAATTGGATTCTCTGAGAGAGAGTTATGCCAAGTGTCGCAACATGACCTGTTTATGGGATAATACAGGAGAGCGAACTTGTACGTCGTGCCACGTGTCACTAGTTCAACTTAGGCCTCTGAAAAATTTTATGGAGATAGACCGACCTGTTATCTTTCCATCCTGACAGGTCTGACCTCAATTGGATTCTCTGAGAGAGATTTATGCCAAGTGTCGCAACGTGACCTGTTTATGGGATAATAGAGGAGAGCGAACTTGTACGGCGTGCCACGTATCACTGGTTCAACTTCGGCCTCTGAAAAAAAAATTTGAGATAGTACATTTTGTGTACTACCTGTCATGTTTTACGAAATTTCATTTGGAGCTTCCTAGCCCAAGTTATGACCTTTTTCCCAAGGTCACTTGATTTTGACTCAGATCTGGAAGAGGCAGAAACCCTATATTGTACAGATCATAAATCACAAAGTACAACGAATTAGAGGTTTTCCTTTGGAAACAAGGTACATGGGGATCTGATCTTCGACCTGTAAAAGTTTCAGATCCGAAAACTTCGCCAAAATGGATTTATAGCGAAAGTGCTACGATGACTGGTTTTTGATATATCAAGCCCTAGCATCGTAAGTGCAACAAGTGTCATACATGCCATATCATGCCTTCTTTCAGGCTAGCTCTGATACCACATTAAATTTTCAGAATTTACTTCAATCTGATCTAGGATCTTAACTAAGATAACAACATGTACAGCAAATCTACAACATATCAATCATGGACACAATAATGCAAGCACACAAGAGACACGGAGTTTACTTGGGGAAAACCATAAAGGTGAAAAACCCCAATAACTTCCTCGGAGATAGATAGAGCAATGATACAACCAGAATACAAGAGATAGTCTTCTCCTAGCAGCAGAGCCTCCTCCTCCACAAGTGCGCCACTCTCCCAAGTGTGAGTGAGAGAATAGAATGTGTAAAATGAGAAAGACACACTCTCTATTTATACACTAACTTCACTTGACCTTTACTCAATTAGGTCGGCCTCAACTTAACCACTTAACATAATGCTGACTGGGCCGACCCCCACTAGGGTGGTCTAATAACCCTTTGACCCACATGGCCGACCCCCAATAGGGTGGTCTAATAACCCTTTGACCCACATGACTTATACAGGGCCGACCCCAACAAGGTGGTCTAATAACCCATCAAGTATAAGTTACGACACTTACAATATAAATGACAACACTTCTGTATAGAGGAATAATAACATCTCTATAGGAATACAACCACTTCCGTATAGAGGAATAATAACATCTCTATAGGAATACAATATACATATATGTGAAATAAATTCCGAAGTTACATATACATCAACAGTATCTATATCATCTTTTCCACTCATTAGATTAACTTTACTTTTGTCTTTATTTTCTTCAGTTTTGATGAGACTTGCTGACTTTGTATATTCTGAATTATTGTTGTTCTGAAAGTTAATTACCTTAGTTGTTTCTTTGTTTTCTGACAAACTGCTACTCCCTTCTTCATAACCTAAACCAGTCTTGATCAAAGGAGATCTTTGTTTATTCATAATGTTATTTAGTTCTTCTGCTGCTTTAATACTTGGCAAGTTTTGATGATAGAGAGATTGAAATTTTTCCAATTCTTTTCTGAATTTTACAACTTCTTCCTCTAATGCTTCACATCTCATCTTTTTCTGTGATAACTGTTCTTTTAGAACATCATTTATTTTCTTTGTTTCTTCTAGTTCTATCTTTAATAAGCTACAGTCTGTACTCGGTTCGTTAGCATTCTTTTCATACTGCACTAACAACTCTTTTTGTTTCCTCTTCTTTAATCTGAGTCTGTCAATTTCTTCCAAAGCACTAATCAACTCACCTTCCATATCAACAATAGCATCTTCATCATTCATATTGTTTCCATCATCTTCAAGATCTTCTATGGCCATAAGCACAAAATCATTCATTTTATCTTCACAAGATGACTCACTGTCTGAAACTTCTGAGAGGTCAACATCATTTGCACAAAAACTTTTCTTTTTGTAGTTATTATCTTTATTGTATGTTTTAAATGTATGTTTCTCTTCATCAATAGAATTCTGACCTTTTTATTTAGAAGGACATTTAGATGCAAAGTGCCCTTCCTCACCACAATTGAAACATTTAAAAGGAAACTTCCCTTTATATTTTCCTGATCCAGTTTTCAGTCTTCTTACAAATTTTGCCTCAATCTCTTCCATTTCAAATTCTATCTGTTTGTCTGCTTTAAAAGATGCTTCTCTAACGGTAGCTTTATCTTTATTGATTCTCATTTCATAGGCAGTTAAAGTTCCTAGAAGTTGATCAATAGATAAAGTTTTTAGATCACTCATTTCTTCTATTGCAGAGACTTTTGGATTGAACTTATCAGGTAGAGATCTCAAAATCTTTTGAACTAGAGGAGCTTCTCCAATCTTCTCGCCAAGACCCTTCATGGCATTCAAAAGCTCTTCAACTCTCAAAAAATATTTACTAACAGACTCATCCTCATTCATCTTTAGTTGTACAAATTTCAGTCTGTAAGTTTGAAGTTTGGCATCTTTTACTTTTTCATTTCCTTCATAGCTACTAATGAGTTTATCCCACATTTCTTTGGTAGATTCAAGATGCATTACCTTTACAAATTCAGATTCAGAAAGACCACTCAGAATGGTATTCATTGCCTTTGCATTAAAACTAAACTCTATCTTATCATCTTTGGAAGCTAGTACAATAGGTTTTGTATATCCAGTTTCTACCACTTCCCAAACATCAGCACCTAAAGACATTAGGTATGTTCTCATTCTAACCTTCCAAAAGGCAAAATTTGTTCCATCAAACATAGGAGCTTTAGTGGTTGAACCATCATGACTTACCATGTTTAAGCTTATCAGATCTTCCTTAGACTAAACGGTCTGGCTCTGATACCAATTGTTGAAAGTATCAATTAACTGAGAGGGGGGGTGAATCAGTTAATTAATAAGCTTAAACAATTTTTAAAAATCTTTTCCTTGATATCGTATAGCAGTCGGGGTGTTATCAGAACCTTTACATTCATTCTTTTAACAGCAGAAAGTTCATTGCAGTAGATTTAATATATAGGCACAGTATAATCATTCAATCACACAAATATACACATAGACATAGATTTTTCATGAGGAAACCCATAAAGGGAAAAAACCTCTTCTTCTTAGGATGTCAAGAAAGCTTCAACTTCTGTACATCATTTTTATCTTTGAGCTTCTACTCAAATGAGGCTACAACCTTCGAATTACAAGCACCCACTTGTAAAAGAGCACCAACTCTTCTTCTTCAACACCCACTGAAATATGAGAACAACAATCTTCCCTAGCACCTCCCTTCCACCCTAGCAAGAATTTTTCAATCGATTATATCACATTGGTTCAGATAAATCAAGACATACTCTTTTCATTTTTTGTTCTGTGCTGCTACAGCTTGGGTTTCTGGGCATTCTATTTTTCATTAAATCGAGCCACACATTTTTCTTCTGAATTGTTAAGAATTTTTCAGTCAATTATATCACACTGATTCAGATATATCAGTACATACCCTTTTCATTTTTGTTCTGCGCTGCTACAGCTTGAGTTTCTGGGCATTTTGTTCTTCATTAAATCGAGTCATACATTTATGTTCTGAAATGTTTTCTTCGAATCACAGCTTCATCAGCAACCACTCCTCTTCATCCTCTCAATTCTCACACTGTTTTTGTTCTCATCAATTGTTTTTTATAGATGCTGAAGTTATATGCCTTGGTCTCTTTAACTTCCAGATATACCAATTCTAAAACTGAAACTGTCTCTTTAACTTCCAAAATTTACACACTGTAACTGACATTTGAACTATCTCTTTGAATTCCAGAATTTACACGCTATAACTGACTAATTAAAAAATAAATAAATTTTTGTGAGTCGCAGCTTTTCTGAGTCACGGCTGTTTGATTCACGGCCGTCTGAGCCTCAGCCGTCTGAGTCGCGGCTATCTGAGTCGCGGTCATTTGAGTCTCAGCCGTTTGAGTCACGGCCATCTGAGTCGCAGCCGTCTGAGTCGCAGCCATCTAAGTTGCAGCCGTCTAAGTCACAGCTTGTCTGAGTCACGGCTGTTTAAGTCACGACCGTTTGAGTCTCATCCATCTAAGTCACGGCCATCTAAGTCGCAGCCGTCTGAGTCACGGCTTATCTGAGTCGTAGCTATCTGAGTCACAACCGTCTAAGTCGCAGCCGTCTGAGCCATAGCTTGTCTGATTTCCAACCATCAATAACAACTGAATCAAAGTGCCAATAGTCGAAGAGTTGGAAAGAAAACGCTCTCTTGGAATGTAATCTAGAAAAATTAGTAACTCTCGAAAGGGAGGTAGAGAGTTTCTTTAGGGTTTTAAAAATAGAAAGTATTGTAATCCTACGGGAAGGAAGATAATTTAGGAAAGAAAGAGTAGGTTAGATGTCTCAAAGAATGAGTGAGAGCTTAGCTCTGGAATGCATGTACAGTTTATTCTTTGAATGAGAAATAGGTTTATCAAATAGTGGGTGTTATTGTTTCTTTTTGTAACCTATATATGCAATATGATTGAAGCAACGTTGGTGAATAGTTGTAGTTCTGTGTAAAGCTAAGTGTGTACATGCGGGGTTGACAAGGGTAAAAGTGGGTTGAATCTCTACATATGAGACTCCAGTAAATGAATGGGTTGAGTAGAGCCAGACTTCTAAGCCTGTATAAACTTATTTGAAGCTTAAGAAAACCCTATTGAGCCAGAGGGTTATGTAAAACGAAAATACAACGAATATTGAAATACTCAGAAGTGGGTGTCGAGCCATGACAACCATGAACACCATAACCTGTGCAAACTTACTGTAATCTACTTGTAGACAGAGGAGTGTCTTTGTAATGCGATGGTGTAGTCGAATAGTCCGAAGAATGGACAGAGAGCATAGGCCCTATATATTTCGGAGAGGCAAGATGATGATGTGTGATTACACACTAGGACGCCGAGATGGAAAAGAGATGTAACATTCCAGAAATCACCTAAAAGAACATCATTGAACCGATTTGAGATTGCGATTGCCTTTCCAGCCTCACAAGCTCAGTCTTGTGGGATACGTTGAATGTGAATATATGAAAAGTTGAGTTGATGTGATCTATTATCTTTCACTCTAGAGTTGGTATCCACCATTGGATTGTTGTGACCTTGGTATTTCATTCAACGACTACTGCGAATTGCTGTGACCTATTAGTTTTAAGCCATTCTATGAATCTTGACAGAGCCCGAATCATTGAATGAGTTGTGATTGCAAAGTTGTGATTGCAAAGTTGCGACCTCCTTTTGGGTGCTATGACCTCCACGGTGAAGACTAAACCTCATTACTTTGAAGACAATTCTCTTTTTATATTAAGACTGCATATTGAGTGGAGCGTGATTACTATTTCTCCCTTGTAAAGAGTGGGCTCACTATTCATTGATGTGTGGAGACTGCGTGGATTCCATTTGAAACGAAGGCTGAGAGAGGTGGATTTGAGCTACGTGGGATTCAAGTGAAGAGCTACGAGAGTATGTCATTGATAAATGCAGCTGCGAGAACCTGTCATTGATAAATGGTTGCAAACCTGTCAAGCTTTTAAGTGAAGGTATATTTTTGCAAATCAAGTGACGAGTGGTGGATTTATTTTGTTTTCAAGTGGAAGGTGCCATTGTAATAAGACTGCATTATTGTAATCAATTATTTGAGTGAGTATCATTGAATAGTTGTGTGAAGGGGAGAATCAATATTTGGAATTTAATGTATTGAGACATATCGTAATATCCCCTTCTAGAAAGAGGCAAGCTTACATATTGCTACAAACTATATGTAATAAGTCGTCAAAGGAATTGTTGACAAAGAACGGACGCTTCCTGTAGGGCATATAGTGAATCCTCGGCATAGGCAGGCCCTGGTGTTGGGGGCCTGCATCACCTCAAGAGCTTCAATTATGTAATTAAATACCAAATCTTAAAAAATGGTGTAACTAAATGCAAAATTCTTAAAAAGATTACCTCAACAAAAATGTTATTGTCAAATTAGTAATTTAGGGAATGAGAATGAACCAAATTTAACATTGTTAAATTAAGGTAAGTTTGATTATATTTGGAAGCAGAATTACCATCTAAATTTTATGAGATGCATTTGAAATGTTAATAATAATTAATTATTAATATAATAATTAACTGAAAGAGGTGACATAGTTACTTAATATCTGGTTAAAATTGCCAAAAAAGTTAGAAATCCTTTCATTCTTTAGTTGTTATTGATTATTACAATAAATATAAAATATATACATGTAGAAAAAAATGATCAAAAGTATTTATTTGATAAATAGCATTATTTTCTAGCTATTTTAAATTAATTGGTATCTTAATATCTACCTTTAAAAAATGAATAAAAAATAAAATGGTAAATAGTAAGTAGAAAACAATTCACCCAAATTAGTGAGTATATATAAATAGATATATATTATATATATTAACATTTATGCTCTATAAATATTAATATTTGAATAATCTATTTTGTAAATCAAAATTTATGGTATGATTAGAAAGGTTAATAATATAATGGTTTAAAGCTTTTGAGTAAATCTCACATTAAACTCATTTTTGTAGCTTTGCATTTTGTATCATAGCTTCTTCTTTTTTCAAGTCGAAAAAAAAGTAACTTAATATTCATTTTGAATCAAAGTTACACAATAACATAGTTGAAAAAATCTTTGTCCAAAAGGCAAACACTAACCATAGAACTACTACCAAAAATTGTCCTTCATGCTGAACATTCTAGACTATTCATAAGGACTTACAAGACTTCAACAAAACCAAAGT
Organism: Larix kaempferi; assembly: GCA_027924585.1. Lineage (NCBI taxonomy): Eukaryota > Viridiplantae > Streptophyta > Pinopsida > Pinales > Pinaceae > Larix > Larix kaempferi. Next base: position 9,972,843 of record BSBM01000450.1, on the reverse strand, counting down.
TGTCCAAACAAATTTGAAATTTCTATCTATGACCACATAGCAAAGCTTACTACTCACATTTAAGCTCTACACAAACATAAAATATTACATGAACAGACAAAAAGACTAAAAGAGTGAAAGAACTCCTTTGTCTATAACCAAGTCTTCAAAATATTCCTCAAAATGTATAAGACCATCCATATGACCCACTACTTCCTTTGAAAGAGCAGCATCCTCCTTGTTTAATTCCCTATAAATATGAAAACAAGAAAGTTGAACGAATGACTCCTTCAATTCCATTATTCTGCACATCTAGTGAGAAAGGTAAGGAACATTAAGATTGGCTTTTTCATAAACCCAATCTATGATAACCTTTGAATCACCAACAATTTTAAGGAACTAAACACCCATTTTTCCAACATACCATAACAGACCCCATAAAGCAAGTAGTTCAACCTTTGTATTAGATCCTGACTCAACTTCCATCTTGAGTCAAATATGATGAACTCTTTTGAGTTTGAGCAACATTCCAGCTCCATATAAGTCATTATTTTGTGCCCCATCAAAGAACCCCACCGGACGGGAATCATCAAACTAAGGATATATTATGGATCTACTCTTAACTTTCTCCACGGAATCATAAAATTCCTTAAATTAACCAATGGCTTGAAAGCATACTTGAGAAAAGGAAGCCTTTGTTTCTCTTAAAAAATGAAGTGGTTCCTTGTTTTCCAGAATTCCCAGATAACAAATAAAGGGAGCTCTTTGTATCTACATCTTTTACAAAACCAATTCAACATGGTATCCTGAAAAGTAGAATGCATCCAAGTATCTTTGAAGTTTAGAATTTCTTGACAAAAACCCCAAACTCTATTCACGAAGTGACAAGATACGAAGAGGTGTGAAATCGATTCACAATCTTGAAAACAAAGAATGCAGACACCCGGACCCTTAAAGCCTCTTCTCATAAGGTTATCCAAGTGAGTGTTCGATTTTCGACACAAAGGCATATGAAGAACCTTATTTTTCCATTTCCAAATTTTTTGGACACGCCACGGACCCTTAAAGCCTCTTCTCATAAGGTTATCCCAAGTGAGTGTTCGATTTTCGAGACAAAGGCATATGAAACACCTTATTTTTCCATTTCCAAATTTTTTGGACCCGCCATTTTGGAGAAGTCTAAATATTTTCAGAAATAATAAAATCACAAGCCTGTTTTGTTGAGATCCTGCTATTTATCTCTATGTCTCATTGATTAGAATTGACATTTTGTTTGATTAATTATATGCTTTTAAATATAAATAAAATTATTTCTAATATTTAATAAATCAAATTTGATTTCAGTAAATATTAATGAGGCAGATCAACCGGTGGGGCAGAACAATATAAAACCATTACCATCATCAAATTTTATTATATATTTACGCTGTAGACGTTTGGAGGTGCATAACCTCTACCATCATCAAATTTTATTATATATTTACGCTGTAGACGTTTGGAGGTGCATAACCTCTATGTCAGCTAAATTTTTTGTTTATGGAGTGAATGGTTATATATTTACGCTGTAGACGTTTGGAGGTGCATAACCTCTGTGTCAGCTAAATTTTTTGTTTATGGAGCGAATGGAATCCTGCCATGTGGATGCTCATCTCCTGTCACCCCATGCTCATGTACAGAATAACTCTGTAAATCCTCATAAATTTTCGAAGTAGAGGCAAATATAATTCTAACATCAAAGTCAGGCATTTGGCGGTCCTGACCTCTCCAATTCTGGATTCCATAGCTGCAATGAAATTACACAAGTACAGAAAGCAAATCATACTCGGATTAGCAACAAATTCGAGGCGCGTCGCTGAATACAAGGCTCAGGATCTGGAGTAGTGATGTGCCGAACCCCGCTGCTTCTTGATCGCTTTACCAAAAATAAAAACTAGTCAGGTTTCTTCACGAGATCTCCGTGTGAGGAGTACCACAGGATGGGAGCTTTAAAAAACATGGCTACACAATCCAATCCAGTCCGGTAGATTCTACTTCTTTTTCTTTGCGAGTCAAATTCTGAAATTAAAGAAAAGGCGCCTACCCAATTCCTTCCGTTAGAGTCCTATTTTATAAATCCAGATGACACGAACCATCCGATGGACGATTCTTCTCTTTTTCTTCCCAAGGCCAACTTTTGAGAAATAGAAAGAAAACACTACCCAATCCACAGCGGTTGATTCTCGTTTTATACATTCGAGATGAAACGAGGATTTTCTCTTTTTCTTCGCAAATCTAATTGAAAGAGAAAGACAATGGGTGTATATGGAAAAGACAGTGAGACAATCTACTAGACGTGCGAAGAAAAATAATGAAATGAGTTGCATATATCTGCTTTTTCTGTGGCTCAAAGCGGTCGGAGAGTGGGGGAGATGGTGCGGGTCACAGCAAAAGATAAGATGCGGTGGATTGCCCTGGAGCTGAACAATAAGACAGGTCACATGATTTCGAAAAGTAAAGGAAAAGGCTCAACGGCATCTGGGTTGGGATCCAGAATTGAGAAAGGGACGCACAATGAAAGCCTCCCGTGCATATGATACATTCTATTCTATTTGATGATCCTGTCAATGAAAAGAGGAGAGCGTTCGAATCTGGCAATGAAATATTTGATCACTAGCAGTTTGACAGAAAGAAACGTAGCTTATGGAGCCCTAAGGAATGGGAGGAATACGAGGTAGTAGGTAGCCAGCCGATAGAACTGATCTGGCATAATTATTTCCAAGACGCAGGCTGCAAGAGAACGAATACTGTGATGCAGTTTTCGATGCTGTAGTAAAGATACCTATGATGAAATTGTTTCATTCTAATATAGAACACCTGAATGCAGCAGCTGCCCAAGCTTCCTCTTCACTTTATTGAGCTGACGATGATGACACAACATGAGCCTCATGAGAGCGAGAGCATTATGACGACGAGTATAAATAATAGGTCGGCAGGCTTAATATGACTCCGCTGAAACGGTCACCAGGCTTAAGATAACTCCGCTGAAACGGTCGGCAGACTTAACATAATTCCGCCCAAAGAGGTTTGTTATCCTGTGTTGTTGTGGCACTTAGAGAATTAATGAACACGCAATTTTTAAGATATACCCCTCCAACCTGGGTGCTGCCACAGCGAAACAGTCGGTAGTATTTAGCTAAATCGCTGCGAAACAATCAGCATTATTTAGCTAAATCGATGCGAAACCGTCGGTCGCCGACGACGGGTGATTTTAGCTTATTTTTCTTTTAGGGAAAAATGTTCGCGCATAATTTTTTATTTTTGTTTAAATTTCTATGTCATTTAATTGGTATCCATTTACCCTGTAGATGGAGGGTCTGTATCTCGATTCGCGCTTGATCTGCTTGCTGGTGATGAAGCCTTGCCTCTTTGGATGGGTCAAAATCTTATCGACCCCTCTGCATCTCAACAAAATGGATCCCACCAGGTAGGATAGCATGGGATATGGAGGAACTCGAACCGTTATTAGGGTAAATAACTAATGCTCCAGAAAAGTGAAAACGGCCAATGCCTCTGCATATATAAATGAAGGAGAAGGATTTCTATTGTCAAGGTCCATTATTGCTGCCATGCCTTCATCAACAATGGTGTCTTCATCCTTTCCAAATATAAAATTTAACATAGATATAGGCTCTTGGCCCATTTGGAAAAGTTATTAATCCTCCAGGGGGTGGAAGGAACTTATGTTGCCCGCTGGTTACCCCGCTAACTTCTCAGTTTTCTGGTTTTCTCCAATAGTATTTAGCGAAATATTGCTGTGGAGCAGTTTTGGAAAATTCGAAAATTTCATCCTTACACTTTGGATTTCCTTGAAATTTCTCAAAATTCGATCTAAATGAATCTTGCACTTACATTCTTATACTTACATTACTACAAAATTGTCAGTTTACCACACACATAAACAAAATGGAAGGAACGAGCATTCTCGCCATTTTCCACACGCTCTGAGTTGATGTGATGTGTGAAAGAATATGAAATATATTATTTCACTCTGCGCTCAGAAGATGAGGCACTGCTCGAGAGATTCCACTGTGTTAAAGCCCAATAATATTCATGATGTTCTTATTCATCCTTGAGATGTCAATCAGCGTGTAGTATTATTTTATTTTCTACTTACACTTTTCGAAAAGAATATTGGTTTATTAAAAATTTTAAATATACATGAAATCCGAACAAAGGATATGCTACAAACTATAGATATGCAACAAACCAAATTTAAATTTATAGCATAATGGTTCGCCGACTTAACCATTTCTCCAGCGAAACAGTCGACAAGCTTAACCTTTCTACAGCGAAACTGTCGGCAGGATTAACCTTTCTCCGCCGAAACAGTCGGCAGGATTAATCTTTCTCCACCGAAACAGTCGGCCAAACTCAACTTATTTCTGCGAGTGGGAGATGGCATGAACGCCATTGTTATCACTGGCAATAGAAGCATTATCGATGGATGGACTACTTACCGCAACAGTCGGTAAGCCGCTTTACAGCTCGTTTCTTTCGGTGATTGATTATCCATTTTTAAAATTGTCTTCTGTCATCAAGGTCTCGCCCTATGAATTTGAAATTTGCATTTGACTAGAGGATGTGCTGAAATTTCTTCTTTTGTTTTTACACAAGACATGTAAATTAATGATATCCAGGAAGTCAAAGAAATTAATTGAATTAGGTGGAAGATAGCGGTTACGGAAGTCCTTTTTATTTTTACTTTTTAATAATATGTAATAGTCAATGACATTGATTGAATTAAGTGGAAGATAATCGTTATATAAGTTTTATTTTTCTCAGGTTTCGTTGTTTAACTATTTTGTTTTTTTGGCCAGTATTGTTGTTGTATAAGTTTTTTTAAATAATATAAGGGAAATCGCTGCAAAGCAGTTAGTCCCTGTCTTAAATTTATGTTTACAATGGAGATGATATAATATATGTTTATTGAAAATAAAAGCTTTATAATATTAATTAATGAAAAATTTTCAATAATAATAATAATAGTAATAATCACTCTACTTTAAAAACTTTGTAATGTCTCTAAAGAACAAAATTAAATCCTCTATTTTCATATTTACTTAATGTTATTCAAAGCAAAGAAATAACTATAAAAAATCTTCCACAAACCAAAAAAGATGTCTTATTTTCAAAGCCTATCTACTTAGACAATACACAAATTTGACAATAAATTTAAATCTATATATCAATTACCAATTTGTACCATTCACACACCCCTCTCATCCTTAGTCCTTGACAATTGACACACCATCTCCAAGATGTTTCTTTATATATGGATAGTAATGTCCAACATAGAATGTCAATGACAACACCAACAATATCATATTGAAAAAATGTATAAGATCTTGAAACATGACAAACAATTCAATTGCCTTCACCAATTGTTCTGTTTCCATTTCTAAGTTCCACACTATGATTCCTTGATCCTTTGGAATCACTAATTTCCAGATTTCACACTTGCTTTTGCAATACCAACTTCTAATATACTATATTCGTAAAAAATGCTTGTCATGGGATCATGTGTGGGAGTGGTTTCAAGAGCACACAATCAATTGGTTTAGTCTAATTTTGTCTAGATAAGTTTAAGAGCGTGCAGTCAATTGAGTTTACTCTGAGAGGTGTGGGATGTAGTGTTATCCTCCCCACCTAGGTTATATCCCCATAGGTGACATGTTGAGATCATAATGACTATTTTGTTGTAATGACTTTGAATCATGTTGTATACCTAACCTTGTGTCATAAAGAATCTAAAGTTTATCCTAAGTACTATCTTTAGATGCTTGAAGGTTTGTCCTAGAATAATTTATCTAGAAAAAAAATTTGAAAACATACTTTCAAAAAACACTTCCAATTGAGAACATTTAGAGCACTTATATGACTCTTATAAAGCAAGACCTTTTGAAGCACTCTTTGATAACATAAGTAGAGTGAATGCTTTTATAAATCTTGTTCACTAATCAATAAGTAATCAATATTTTCCATACCCCTTATTATTGTAAGAGGACTCCCAAATATATTGAATAACTTGAGTGAGGCTCATCATACTTGCCATCAATGATGCTCTTGCATAACACTCACTCACCATCATAATAATTAAAGGGATAATGGTTTGGTATTCCATAAATAACCATGATGAAGATCTTGATATCTAAAAAAGGGGAGTATGTTTCAAAATGGTACGACGTTTCCATGGTTTAGAAATACTACACATAAAATATTATAACTGAAAACATCAATTTCTTCACTTTTCAAGTATATTATTCCCTTAATGGAATAAATACCATACATAAAATATTATTAGTGAAAACATCAATTCCTTCACTTTTGAAGTATATTATTCGAGGGGGCACACTCTCATCCTTATATGTCTTCTTAATAGTTTTTGGTAGTTTTGTAGTTATTTGAGTATGTGGACTTCACTTTTGTTGATGTTTTTGGCCTTATATGTCTTCTTAATAGTTTTTGGTAGTTTTGTAGTTATTTGAGTATGTGGACTTCACTTTTGTTGATGTTTTTGGCCTAGACTTGTAAGTGGAAACAAAGTCGTTACCGATCCTTAAGCGGATGCTGGGGAAAGATATCATGCATGAGTATTAGGAGCATTATTTAGTAGGCGTGCTTCCCTAACGATCACATTTTATGAATCAACATGTGACTATATCAATATACGAGGCCGTGGAACGTCAATGGAGGGAGCAACCCACTCTCATGTGTCGGATTCTTAATATCTTCCATAGCTACAGTGAAAATGAGAAGAAGTGTTATGAAAAATATGTCCATCTCAATAGCTACACAGATGCTAGACACGGAAAAATAGTTGCAAAGATAAATGTTCATCTCAATCTTTATCATTCAATACTGAAAAATGAAAACAGATAAAATAAATTATAAAACTCATTAATTTATTCTAAACTTACAACACTACTTACCCATTTGAACGGCTCTATCCACATCTATCTAATATTTACTATGTGAAAGAGATTCAATAGATTAGATGATTATGTAATAATAGAGAACATAACCAATTCACAATAAGACATATTTTATTACTTGGACTATCTTATATAAAAATTAAATTTCATAATATTTTCCTTTTTTAAAGAAGAAAAGAATCATATTAACATGTTAATGACTTGTATTTAATATTTAATATGTGAAAGAGATTCAATAGATTAGATGATTATGTAATAATAAAGAGAGAACATAACCAATTCACAATAAGACATATTTTATTACTTGGACTGTCTTATATAAAAATTAAATTTCATAATATTTTTCCTTTTTTAAAGAAGAAAAGAATTATATTAACATGTTAATGACTTGTAGTGACTTTTTGTTAGCCGCAAGGCGATGTGTATGATGGAGTTCTTTCCCGTCAGTTGCATGCCAAGACGCGTGGTAACGTAGTGTGATATCGTTAATTTCATTCATGGTGGGGATACGTGGAGAATGTTGGCATGCCCCGCCTTTATACATAGAACACCTTCGACAATTGCATGGGACAATTGTGACACCTGTAGCTCCGATTCTTTGTTGATAGCGAATTCAACAACTTTGTCTTCCTATGTTTAGCAGGAACAATGATGAATTGCAGGGTTGAATTTCTTTAACGTTTCAAGATAGTATCTCGGTCTTGAATTTATTTAACGTTTCAAGATAGTATCTCGGTCAGGGCAAGCAAGGCTGAATGGTTTTGCACGTAGCTGGGTATATTTAGCGGTAGCTGGAACAGAAAACTGGTTTGAATCAGCTCACCTCACATATTTTTCATAATATTGTTCGATATAATATACCACGGATTGTGCATATGTGATATATTTATTACTTCCAAGTTCCATATAATTGTATGTATTTGTTAATGTCAAACTGTTCATGCAATATGCTTCCATATACAAGTAGTAGCTACTCCAAAAAAAAAGTCACCACAACCACCCTATGGCAATTGTTTAGAAGCCACTCAACATCCTGTAGTGTAAATTACCATCATAATATGTATCGTTTCCTCAATAATAAAGTAGTTTTCTAAATAATCAGGTAACGAGGAGCTTGTTGATGAATTCACTGATGATTGTTGTGAGAGAGGCAAGGTCCAAACTTTTGCGTTTGGAGATAACCAAAATATTCCGATACAATGGGTTGTGACCCTCATTACTCTTCTTGTTGGTGTGTTCTTTCATGTGGCCCTGTGATCATCGACATCAACAGATCTTAACTCTCAATATCTATTTTGTGTTTTTTTTCGATTTGCCTCATGGCGCAACCAATGCATGCTCATAAGAACCACACCCTTATCTCCAAGTCACTCTGCTGTTGGAGACGGTACCCGCTCAGGTTTGCCTTTAGATCGTGAATACGGACAAGGGAAACTCGCAGCAGTGTCGAGCATTTTTTGAAGACATAGGTTTGAGTGGCAAGGCAAATTCTACAATTGGAAGGTGTGAATAAGTGGCCGGAAGGTAAAATGCCATGGATACGCTTAAGTTGTATGGACATTATGGTCCTGTGAGTGGCCCAAAATGAGTGCTATGCATAGGGTGTTTTTGAACGGCTTTAACCCTAAACCCTCGTAGCTGAAGCCATTGAAGTCAAAAGATAACGTACTAAGTGCAATTTTTTAATCTAAAAATTCGTTCTATGTGTTGCTTTTAAGTAAGAAGAATATAATTATATTAACTTAGTAATGAACTATGGTGACATTGAAGTCACGGCATGTATGGCCTCACGCATGCATGCAGGTTACCATGTGGATGGTGATGGCAATACAACAATTTGTATCGATTGTAGTAAGAGTGATGACATTGTCTACACTTGTTAGATATCTACTCTTTACGACATCTCCATCTCCATGCATGCACTCCAAGTGTTCTGGCAATAAACCACTACTATCACCACTATACATTAATACGTGTATGCCACAAACTAGCATTTCTCTTTTTTCAGTCACATGCCTTCCTGGTTCATGTACACTCGTAGCTTTTCTCTTTACTTCAGTAATAGGCCTTCCTTATCTGTCTTCACAGTGTGTTTTTGGGCTTCGACAACCTGTAGAGCATTTGCATTCTTAATCACTTGGAGAAATTGCATTCTTAATCACTTGGAGAAACTGTTGGTTCAGAATCGATAACATCTATTATATTGTTGCAGGTGCTAGTAATTCTATTGGGTACTGGTGGTTTTGTTGAATCTACTACTTGGCAGTTTTGCTAGATCTATTATTGCTTGGCAGTTTAGCTGTCGTGCTTTAATCCTACATATCGTACAGAGAAACCCATTAGCACATGCGGTTTTCCCAGCAAATTTTCTTGGGCAACATGACCTCAGCATAATCCAGATGTAAGTTCATTGGGCAAGGATTATTTCCTGGCGTCATTTGTTCCAAACGTTTTACTTGTTATCCTAGATCATTTGAACGGTTCTAGTAATGAATTTGACTTTCGATTCATCTAAAAATCATTGTATTTGAAAGTACTTTGTGGGTTTTCTATTATTGGAGGAGGTTTTGAGAAGGTGGCCCTGCGGGGATCCAACTGTTAAGAATTTGCTCATTTAGAAGGTGATAAAACCTCTATTTTTCCTTCTCAAAAAGAAAAAAGTGTATATAAAAGAAATTCATTCCATTGAACCTTGTACTTGACGAAGGGGCAAATATGTATGCATTTGTTGATAATTTGTTGATAATTTTAGGAAGTAGTTCAATGACTTATTTGCTTGTTACTTGGATATATTATTTTCATTTTGATTTTAATTACTGTGTGCTTTTGGTAATTATTCTTTGTGTTGCTGCATAGAGATGAACTGACCACTCTCTGACTCAAGTTGTTCTCTTGTCATTTTGCTGCCAATATTCCCATCAAATGGCAGCGTGGGCATCAGTTTCCATGTTAAATTATTCCGCTAGTGCACTCTGCTAACTTGTGTACCCATCAGCTGTATTCTTGTTAAATTCGCGTGGATCGTTGTGTAAGGGTTCTGTTATGAGACGTTGATCCTAGACAGCTCCAGGCCTGTCCTCCTGTACGATTGTACCTATAATATCTCATTGGTCGTCCCTTCCTTAGCTACCAACGTAATAGTATTTTGCTTTAATATATTCTGTAGAATATCTCAATATTTCACTGTAATATGCATTTGTTTGCCTTTGCACATAAATATGTTCAGATATTGCAGTATGAGTAATAGTATTTTGCTTTAATATATTCTGTAGAATATCTCGATTTTTCATTGTAATATGCATTTGTTTGCCTTTGCACATAAATATTTTCAGATATTGCAGTATGACACGGTCACGGATCGTGTCAGTTTTTTAAATAAAGAAGGTTGCTCCGCAAGCTGTTTTACCCCTTCCAACTGGTCACCCGTTGGTTACTTAGGGCCGTGATGACAAATTAGTGTAGTGGTATATCCACCTGTTCGGGCTAAACCGCATATTTACAATCTAGTCCGTGCCCAGTCTGCTCTAGTCTCCCTAGGGTTTACCTAGGATATCAATTATTGTTATAGTTCGTACTTGTTGCTCAAATGGTATTCTCCTTCAACATGGCACAACAGTGATGCAGATCCATATAGTAATGACACGCTTCAACAGAAATCATCTCGAGCTCTGTGCACCAGTCAAGGCAGAGAGATGGCAAAGCACTAGTTTTTAGTGTGGAGGAGGCGTAGTTATGTAGGAGGGTGGATGGCATATGCATGAGTTGATCTTAGTATTTTTTTCCACTATAGTTACATATCTAGCTTCAAATTTAGCAGGGTAATTTCCTCGCAAAATCCTTAAATGAAGAAGGTGGGTTGTCATAGCTTTGGTCTCTTTAATATAATTTGTTGTTTTTCATTCTACTTATTAATTATTTCACTTCCAGATTGTGTTGTCTAACCACGTAGCTTTTCTGTTTGCATGTCTTGTAATTATTCAATATGATGGAACCCTTGTCAACTTCTTACAACGACATCTTATAACTAGGTATGTGCCTTTCATATTTTACACTTATTGTTAAATGGGAGGTCGAACTTGGCCCACAAAAACAGAGGGTTTCGACCCTTCTAGTCCTGGTTAAACAATTGTATGAAGTTTCACGTTTCATAAGTCCGATGGCCAGAAAAAGAACTGAATAACCTTTCTCTTTACTTTACCATACCATGCAAATAATATGACTTGGTGAACACCTGCATACATTTGATAATATCATAATGTTCACTTAAAAATGTGTGCCTATGTTTTGTTTTGATTTTGGTCCCAATTATTTTGTGATTGTCTATTTTGTATTATAGAATTTTGAGTTAACCATTCTTAATAATGCATTTTCAACTTCAAAATAATTGTAAAATAAATAGGCTAATAAATATTATTAATCTAGATGATGAAAAGTAACAATAGTATCATTAAAGATGGTTGATTATAATGAAGTCTAAAAAATGGCTATTTCACAGACCTTTAAAATATGTTGCAAATAATAAATTACAACTCGGTGGATTGGATCATCTCAACAATAAATTCCAAGGTTGTAATTGTAAGATGTAAATTGAACCTTGGGTTACGTGAGTATTTGAAATAGAATGTCACAATTAATATAATGACAACTTTTAAGGGTTACGTGTCATATTTAGAGTAAAAATAATAATTAATGTCAGTTTCAAATTTCAATCACTTAACAGATGGCATTTTGTAGTTTTTTCTTTTATCTTTATTTTTAATTTTAATTTTTTAGTCTGACAATTAATTTGCACAACAAGGTTAAATTGTCAAATCAAGTCAAATTCATGTAGTGACTAAGCGATCGCTATAATCCCTACCATGGGCAGGGACTAATAATTGTTCATGAATTTTGATTTTTAAATTTTATTTTGTATTTCAAAAATGAATTCAAGTCCTTAAAACTTTTTATTTCATCTTAATTATGTAATCTCAATATTTTATATAATAAATAAGATTATAAAAATTCTTTTAAAATTTTGAAAATGTCCATATGAAATTTTTAGAAAAGGTCCAAATGATTTAATATTTAGACGACTTCTTAATGAATCACATTAATTGAATAGTTGTACAATCCAGTTTAAATTTTTCAATGCATAGATATTTTGATTCTATGCCGAGATATTTTCATTTAATTTAAAAATATTTCTATAGTTCAAATGGAATGCAACGTTGCCTTCACATATGTGTTGTCATTTTCTGTGGCTCTTTAAGATTATGTAACCAGCAGTATTCAATTCTTTTCTTTTACAATTGTTTTTAATTGTGTGATTCAATTCTATAAAAAAAAATTAATATACTATCAAAATAGATCCAAATATACTATCAAAATTAATAATTTTGTTCTCCTCGATACCACTGACTCTTCTCCCAGATAATTGGCGTCCCTCTGAAGGAAGAAAAGGAACTCATAAGGGCATGTAATCCAATGAATCATGTATTTCTCACCAAGGAAATAGGTGATTGGTCGTCGGTGTATTATTTTGCTATATTCTTCTCAAATTACATAATTACATTTCCAGATTAAAATAGAGTAAGCTAAACTCTAGACCGAATGTACCAAGAATCTGGCGATTTTTCCGGCGAAAATCCGGCTGAAATTGTTTAAATGACAGTTTTGGGTTGCTAGAATTGCATAATCGGGGTGCCCCAGGGGTTTTCGAGGTCGCTGAAGCCATTCCTGCAACCAAAATTGCAATTCAAACAACCCAAATTGCAGTTTCAGCGATTTCCCATTCGCCGGATTCCGGTGAAAATCGCCGGTAAAGGTGCATTCTGTCTAGAGTTTAGCCCATTCCGATTAAAATATCCCATCCCGGAGAATTGTTATCCGAAATTTTGTTAATTCTGGGCCGAAACGGGTCGGCGATCGGCAAAAAATAACAATTTTTCTGCGACAATCCGCAAAAAATTATGAATAATAATTTAAAGAAGTTATTTATTTATTTTTCATTAATAATGTATATGGCCAAAACTTTTACATTGTAGTATGTACATCAATATATTAAACACAATATATTTTATAATTTTAATAAAGATGAGTCATCTTATAGTATTAAAAAATATTAAAAAGTACAATTATATTGCAATTTTAGTGAAAATAAGCCATCTTATAATATTAAAAAAAATTACAAATGAATTATTATATTTATATATATTGCAAAAATATTTACAAATGAATTATTAGTCCCTGCTCCGCAGGGAGTCTAGCTGTCGTTTGGTCGCCGTGTTTCGTTGACCTGCAATTGTTTTAATTTTTTAACTTAATGTTGAATAAAGTTTTCCAATTTTTTTGGTATTAAAATGTTTTTTTCTTCAAATTAAAAATATTTTTACAATTTTAGAAATTAAATTATCTATTTTGTAATTGGTGTAATACAAAGATGTGACAAATTTGTCCTGCTGTGCAAAATAATTATAAAATTATAAAATAATTATAAAATTGAAAAAAACACAAACATGCCAAGTATTTACTAGAATTAATTCATTTGGCATGATATGACAAAGTCATTAATTCATGCAATAAATTCATTTCTCATGTTGTTTTTGGTTTCAGGTGGGAATAGTCAATTCTTTGTTTTTGGTTTCGTGTCCGAATCGTCCGGAAGAAACTCTAGAATTCTGGACACTTCCAAAGAAACTCTAGAATTCTGGACACTTCCATTTCTCATGTTGTTTTTGGTTTCAGGTCGGAATAGTCAATTCTATGTTTTTGGTTTCGTGTCCGAATCGTCCGGAAGAAACTCTAGAATTCTGGACACTTCCAAAGAAACTCTAGAATTCTGGACACTTCCAGATGGGCGCAAAAGAATTGATGTGATGATCGATCATTCAAAGAAACTCTAGAATTCTGGAAGAAACTCGCTCTACACTGTTCTATTTCTATGGAGGAGTCGACAACCGCAGGGGATCACAGGGGAGCCTTACCGACGTGATGACCACACCATTGACTCAAGCAGCCATGTCCTAACAGTCCTAAAAGCTTCGAACCCTTGACCTTCTTGACAACGTAATGAAGATTGTTCATGAGAAACAGGTAAGACAGGGCAACATCATGGTATCAGTTAGCTTTCAAATCTAATTTGCACAGCATAATGATATGAAACTAGATTTTCTCGAATTCATTGAGTGAACAAATTACTGGTAGGACAAGAAAAGTTCATTCTTGAAGAACTTTCAGAGTCTGATGTCATGAGCTTCAACAGGGATATATATGGATTCGCTGTGCGTCCTCAACATTTGCAGCAGTATCGTGAGTATGCAACAATTTACAAGGTACTGTTGTACTCCTTGAAACTTTTGTTCTGGCCTCCTTTCCATTTTCATTTTTTGCTTGACAGTGAAATCATTAACATATTTATTTGTATACCGTTTCCACTTATGTGTAGGAAGAGGAAGAGGAAAGATCGGAAAGATGGCAGCACTTTCTAGAAACTTATGCCTGTTCTGGCCAACTATCTACCTCGGATTCCCCATCAAGTGAACAGTTGCAATCATCTGTTCAATCTCATCACAATGCAGATCCTAATGCTGCTACTAAAATGGAAGATTTTACTGGTAGCATGGTGAGTTCTCCCGACAATCTACCTAAGGTAGATGATGTGAAACAGGACAAGGGAAACCATAAAATTAAAACATGGTCACAGATAAGACCATCTCTGGATGCCATTGAACAGAATCTAAGTTTCCGCATCAGGAAGAGGAGAATTGTTTCAGTTGTTAACAAGGATGCTAATAGTGGAAGCAAAAGTCCTTCTGTGGAGGATCTCAGGCTGTTAAAAGTTGGCAGTCCTGTCTCTGAAGAGGATTCAGAGGAAGAGTTCTATGATGTGGAGCGATCAGATTCAATCCAGGATGCATCCTCAAATGATAGCACAGTAAGTGATTCTGCTGGAAATTCAGCCAGTCCTCGTGGATCATTTGCAGAGTCATGGGCTTGGAAAGAACTGGAGAGTCTTGTTCGTGGAGGTGTCCCTATGGATCTTAGAAAAGAGGTAATTTATTTTTTGTTTCATATTTTTCATGAATGAAATTCATTTTGCAAGCAGTGAACACTGAATGCAAATTAGTGGCTCTGTTCTTGACAAGGTGAACTGAGCTTTTGAGTGCAGCTTTGGCATGCTTTTGTTGGAACGGGGACACGAAGGATAGAGAACTATTATAATGAGTTACTTATGCTGGGAGGAGAAGAGGCGTCCGGTAGAACAAAAGATGGTGGTCTTCTAAGCAGTACTACCACTAATGCTCTTGCACGTAAGGTATCGAAGTCGGCCTAGAAATAATTTAAGCATTCGATTAGCACGAAATCCGAATGAGGAATTAAGAGTAACAGGGTGTGAATTCAATTAATCAATATATAGTCTTTTACTTACTTGACGAGGGAAAGGAGCCCGCGTTCTGACGCAATAATTTCCTTTATGGAGGTGGGAATCATCTGAGAGCAGGAGGCCAACGAAGGGTAGACCATGATCGTCTACTTTTGATTGCGGCCTCTGGTGCTTCGAGTTTGGTTATTTCTTCAACTATTCTGGAAAATCGATTGGGCATTCGAGTGCTCATTGGCCATTAACTCAATTCCATCCATGGGCGTGCTTCGAGTTTGGTTATTTTTTCAACTATTCTGGAAAATCAATTGGGTATTCGAGTGCTCATTGGCCATCAACTCAATTCCATTCATGGGCCTTGACCTCTGGTGCTTCGAGGTTGGCTATTTCTTCAACTATTCTGGAAAATCGATTGGGCATTCGAGTGCTCATTGGCCATTAACGCAATTCCATCCAGGTCAGTTTGTTGGACTACCTGTCTTTTATGTATTCTGTTTTAGTTTGCCAAGAAAATGAATCTTGGACTGCTTTACAATTTGCCTATATTCATTTACATCGATTGTAAATGATGCTTTTATGTATTTTGTTTTAGTTTGCCAAGAAAATGGATCTTGGACTGCTTTACAATTTGCCTATATTCATTTACTTCGATTGTAAATGATGCTGATAAAGGACACATGCTTGAAAGAACATGATACTCTACTGTATTTTTTAAATGAAATTTATCTGTATGCCTCTTATAAACTGCCACAAACAATATAATAGGAGCAAAGACAACGTGAAACAATAGTTTTATGAATAGATAATTGAACTTCCTTTAAATTTTCTGCTATTTTTCATAATTTTGCAGTTAAATGGAATGACATAATAAAATGGATGTCCTCATTGAGAAAGAACCAGAATTTCAATACTCATGATATTATAGCGTTAGTGAAAGGATACAGAGATGTCCTTAAAGCAAAACCAAAAGGCATAGAAGTTACCAATAGATCCTGTATGAGACTATCAAGGGACTTGATTTTCCTGTACGGCCAGCGAGGGATGCCAAATTCTCTACATTTCCTTTTCAAGACTGTAATCCCTACCTTCAAACTCCTTGAAACTTCAGTGATCAGCACATCAAAATATTTTGCAAGATCCTGTAGTGCAATGTTGGCAACGCGCTGGGTGGGTGCTCGGTGGATTTGCCTATTCTCATCCTTCTCCTCACTTGATGCCCTTCTCTTCTTACCTTTTACACCAGCACCACTAGGAAGATCCTCATTAGTTTTCTTACTGCATAACATTGATGGATCCTCAGAGGCATCATTTTTCAGATTATGTGGTGCATGGATGTGTTCGATTGACTGTATGACTGCCATGTCTACTATACTTGGACTTGATTTCTGATCAGCAGTGTGATTGTCCTTTTCGAGGCATCTTGAATTATTGCCTGTAGTTGACCTTACTTCATTTGGGTTACAAGATGAACAACCTACCACACAAATAAAATAGATGCAAGCATTATCCTCGTATGTGATGCTGAGCTACTACAATTTTAAGGTCAATAACCAGACATTTGAAGTACTAATGTCAGGTGTCTCTGCCCTTTATAAACTAAAATGGTTTGAATCCCTCTAATTTGATCTCTGCTGGCTGGTTATGCTCAAGACGTGAGCACATAAAGGCCAATCTGCAGTTATTACTTTCTGTAAAAATTCCACAGGACACAGTAGAAAATATAGTAGAAGAGGATTCTTTTTATCCATCTCAGAAAGACCTGAAAGGAAAAGAAAGATTCAACAAAAATATAATTGAAATTAAGTGTACATGAAAAGTACCTTGTGAGCACAATGTACAAGCATTTTCCTTATTGACGTCAAACCAGACCTGCGAGTTGGAGAATTTTATGCAATTTTCGATGAATTTTCAGATTCTTCGAGGAAAACACAAAATCAAAGCAAATTTTCCCTAAAAATTTCACAAACCGTAATCTTTTATTCTCAGTGGTTGTAGGCCTTTTCTTTTTCTACCTCTGCTTAAGTTCTACTTCAACCCGAACTGCATTAGATGAGGAGCTAAACACCTTCTGCTTGTAGATTGTTGGCCCGTCCTCAACATTTTACCTAACATTCGAATGTGCACAAGTTCCTTGAAACTTGTCTGTGGCTTGAGATGAATTAATGAAAGATAATCTAATGGTCGTGTCATAGAATTTTTGGAGGGCGTCCGCTGTAGCCTGTAGTTTCATACTACTGCATCGATTATCAAAGCTGCTCGTTCTGGAGCTGCAAACACAAATTGGGTAACTGGAGCTGGCTTTCCATTGCAATTTCATCCAACAATGGCTGAATTAGGCTACACGGGAGTTGTCCCAACTCGGAAGTGACGTCCCATCCCATGTATGATATTAGTAAGCCACGTACATGTACATGTGTTGAATTTAGCTAATTACTTAGCGGTCGTGGGGAACGTCTGTGGCGAACGTGTAACACTCGAGGTGAACAATGTAGAGTAAGTCCTATGCTGGGCACTTTGTGAAAGAAGAAAAATGCAGATTGATGAAGTTTTCACATTATATGTCCCATGGCGTTGGTTTGATAATGCTCCACACTTTTTTATTAATTTATTTAATATCATATATTTTTATAAATTACATTTTCAATTTATATTAACAAAAATAAGAACTCTAGCTATTGTTTGGGCGGTTGGCTAGTTAATTTCTTTATAAAACGTTTAAATCTTAGAAAAAGATGAAATAATGGTCAAATTCATGTCGGCAACTACATTGCCAAGCTTTTAAGGTCAACATGTCGACAGCTATAAGGATTCTCATGTTGATTTTAGAAACACGCTTCTCGAAGAATGATTTAAGAAGTATTATTATTTTTTAGATTCATCAATTTTTTTTCATAACAAGTTGAGGATTGTGTCCCAAAGTTAAAAGGATAAATCAAATAGTCAAACATATAATTTGAATACAAAATAGATAAGTAAATTAAATTATAAAAGCATAATTAATATTTAAGTTTTTAATATAAATTTTATATTTACATATAAATAAAAAAATATTGCCAAATTTAATATTTACATATAAATAAATAAAATATTGCCAAATAAATTTGTATGATAGTGTAAGTTAAAATTAAAAAATATATATTGAATCTTAGTGTGGATTTTACAATATTTTTAAAATAGAAAAATCCAAATCATGAAATGTCAAAAAATAATAAAAAATAGTATATGTTTCATAAATATAAACAAACATATGAATATAGATAATAAAAAATACTATATGTTCATAAATATCGACAAACATATAAATATAGACATCAACATTATAAATAGATGAAGTTTTCACAAAGTGCATTCACACCAATATAAAAGCTTTGTGTTGGTGTGAATATTGTTGTGTATTGCAATATAGATCATCGAAAAGCTATCAGTTCGTGCTCCAGATGCCAAGATAATGTTGAAGTTTTCCTCAACATTATAAAAGTTTTGTGTTGGTGTGAATATTGTTGTGTATTGCAATATAGATCATCAAAAAGCTATCAGTTCGTGCTCCAGATGCCGAGATAAAATTGAAGACAATGAAAGAAATAGCTGAAGAAAATGGAGTATGATGGGATTCTTCTGCAACAGAAGCAGAGTTCTTTAAGTTGCATGAAGATTTGCTGGTGAGTTATTTATTTGAAATCCTTCACAATAGCAGCACAGACGCTACGTAAGTATCTGAAGCATCTGATGGGTATAATTTTATTTTGCCGGGATGGATCAAATCACATTTTTAGTGGGGTGAAAGTGCCCCTTAATGTTGAGGAAGAAAATGAATCCCATCCCACTCCAGTCAAACTTCCTGTCAAAGGTCCTATATCAGAGACATCTGATGATGTTCTAGATCTTCCAGAAGTTCCTAGCAGGGTAGTGTCACAACACAAAGAGACGCAAAATGTTTCAAGGACAAAATCACAAAGTCCTATTGCAAGATCACATCAAACGGAACAAGTTTCATCCAAATTTACTTATTCCAGAGGCAGGCATGATACCATGTTGCAAGTTTCATCCAACCAATTACTTGCTCCAGCTGCAAATAAAAGTTCATCAACTTCTTTTTTTACATCTACTGACATGGATGGGGACATGGATGGGGAGAGGCAGATTGTTCCATTCATTTCTTCATCACCCCACATTGTGGCTGTTGACAAAAAAGAAGAAATCCATGCATGTTCTATCTCAAGCCTTAAAACTAAAACTGTTGTGGTTTTCCAGATGTTATAGCTGCTGCCCAAGCAGCAGTAGCAGCTGCGGATCGTGCGGGAGTGGCTGCTCGTGCTGCAGCAGATCTTGCTAAAGTCAAATTTTTATATTTCAAGGCAAAGACTTCTCATGGCATTGCCTGAGGAGGTTCTGAACGCACCTTCTTTGGGCGAGAAAGATAGAGCGATAAATTCATTCCAATGGCTGTTTTCTGAATGATACGTACCTGCCATAGGCAATAGAATCTCAGCAGCTCTTGATCCTTTGTAGATGGTGTTCATAATTTGTAAAGTGGATATGGAGGTGACAATCCATTGAAAAGTATATTTGAGTTGAGGAAACCTCTTGAAATTGAGGTTCTTTTTTAGGCCATTTCAGTTGCAAAGTTGTTTATGGGTAAAACAGCTTTACAAATATGCTAACAAGTCATACCCTGATCCTAGTGACCCAGGAATTAGCATTGAAGCATTGATCATATCAATGATATTCGACTTCAATGGATAATGTTACTGGTATATCTGACCAACCATTTATCTTATTCTTCAGATTCTTGATCTGCTTTGGCTTTAATTTGACTTCAAACCTCATAAATTTGACTTGAGTGTTATCCCGAGTTCAATTATAGTGGTTGTTGACAACGATACTCGAAGTTTCTACTTCTGAATATTCGAGTCAATAGTAATTGAGATGTTGGCTTCAATCTGCACTACAAAAGACCCATTCTCCTACAATCACTCCCAGCCTCTTGACTATGAACTAGTCAATGGAATTTCAAACAACTACAAGAAGTTTATCCTTGTGAATTGGCAAGTCAATATTTTGAATGAATTGAACTCAAAAATCTACTAAAGAAATCCCACTTCCAGATTTCATTACTGGATTTTTGTATCATTTTTAGGAAGCCGTTGAAAAAGGGTTCTAAAACCAAAGTTTGAAAACAACAATCTTCATTTATCGCTAAGTGTAAACTCTCACTTGCTAAGGGTGGCCCAATAAGTAGTAAACCTCATAGATGATAGACAATTGATACAAAGTAAAAATTCATTAGGGTTTTGGCCACTAACGATAGTAAGAGTATTAAAGAAAGGAAGACAAATTTAAAAATTCATTAGGGTTTTAGCCACTAACGATAGTAAGGTTTGTGTGATTAAAAAGTTCCCATCTTAAATGATCAACCCCCATAGCGTGTAAGATCAAGCTTTGCGAGAGTACCTGCATGGACAAAGTGGATCTGTTAGCTCAAAAATCTAAGTAAGCAGTATCGCCTATGCCGAGCTTGATGCTCTTCCGAATTAATGAGTTGACTTTCAACTAAAAGCAAAACTCTGCAAATAATGTTAAGTTGTGTAACTACTAAGTTGGTTTCAAGAGTCATTTCATATAATTATCGTTATGGTATTAAAAATTAAGTTAAGGGAGGGTTTTATAAAGAGGACATTACAATATTGAATCCAATGAAAGAGGTGGAATATGGAGAATAACACATTTGACGTCTGATTGCTCATGCATTACTTCACTGAATATGGTGTAGTATTTTATTAAATGAAACTAGTTTTGCCTATCAGTTTTGTTATGGGAAGATTGTAATGCTGTAGACTGTTTAAGTAGGACTCTGGGATCAGAAATCCTTTAAATGATTCAGGTCTTGAATCAAGTCAATCATTATACTATTTGATTATCTTTGAATATCAATAATAGTTTTTTTTGGCTGAAAAAAAAATGAAACTAGTTTTGTTTTTTAGTTATGTAACTATTCCAAACTTATTAAAAAATTGGTTGTCAATGACACAATGATTTTTTAGGATAATATTATTAAATATGAATTATAGATACTTTAAATATGTGAAGATTCGATGATTTTTGAGGATAATATTATTAAATATGAATTATAGATACTTTAAATATGTGAAGATTAGTTGTCAATGACATTGATGATTTTTTAGGATAATATTATTAAATGCAAATTATAGATACTTTAAATATGTGAAGATTATTAATGAATTGCAAAAGTTCTCTATATATTTCATAATGTATTGTGGATATTCTAATATTAAAACACTATTTCTATTGAAAACAAATGACAGTTACACAGGACTTCAAAGTAATGTGGTGTTTAATCTCAACAACACCTGTGTAATCGTTTTATTTTGGTTATGGAGCATTCACTTGTGGTAATCTTCGTTCTATTGCAATGAATCATTTAATAATGCTGGGTATGTTTATTTTTGTTACCTCCACTCCACCATTTTTTTATTTTAATATAATAATTTAGTTTGAAATGGACTCAATAGTATTGGTAATCAATATAAGTCTTATTATCTCTCACTAAAACGGTTTTTTAAAGATTTTTTGATTTTAATATAATAATTTAGTTTGAAATGGACCCAATAGTATTTGGTAATCAATATAAGTCTTATTATCTCTCACTAAAACGGTTTTTTAAAGAAGATTTCAAAATTGAAATTTTTTGTTGTGATAGTAATAGGTTATTTCGAAATGAACTCGATCTTTGAGTGATTATAAGGATATGAGTTATTAGAAAGTGTTATAATTATAAAAAATTTACGTCAATTTTTTTATATATTAAATTTATAAATTGTAAAATATGAAACATAAGTGGGTAGTATTTTACTTTTAATTCAAGTGAGTATTTAGTTTTTTAAGATTTTGTTTAATAATTATTAATGTTATATATTTATGTTTTTGTCATACATTGATATTGATTTTAGTAAAATATATTTTTATATTATTTTGACTTTTTTATTCATTAGTGTTTTTAAGTTTTATATCTTGATTTTGAAATGTTTATGGTTAATATATACAATACTATTAATTTTAGATACATATTATTTAATTTTAAATAAAAAACATTTAACCAATAACCAATATATGGTGGATGAAAGTGCTATGATTAAGTTATCTATTACTTGTTCTAGCATTTTTCAGTTATACGGTTCAAAATTATATCCATAAAAAATGAGTCATTTACATATAACATTAAAATTAAATATATTAAACAAATAATAGAAGTTAAGACATTAAAATGAGATCTTTCAAACAAATAATAGAAGTTGGGATATGTACTAGTCTTAGTAAAGCCCATACTTACTTTCTAGGTACACATCAATTCATGAGTACCAAGCACCTAACCCCAATAAAATCATATTAACATCCATTTGATATAAAGGCCAACCAAACATCAAAGCTAAAGAGATTGGTTCTTATGGAAGTATACTTGGCAATTGGAATAAAGGTATCCTCAAAGTCTGACTCCCTTTTTATGAGAGAATCCTCTTGCTATGAACTTAGCCTTATGTTTTTGAACATTGTATTCCCTACGCGCTTCACCATGTACATCAACCTATAATCAATCACTAACTTCCTTGTTAGTCTCAAATCTCAGAGAGCATTCTTTAGGAAGGAGTTATACTCCTTTTCTATGACTTCTCACTATAATTGCTCCCATGTTGCCTCCTTGCTCCCATGTTGGATCCTTGTATGAGGAATGATATGCATCAATAATGGAAGACATGAGTACAACCTAACAAGGATTACTCACTTGGAAAGAAGTCTTAAGCACTCTTACTTTCTCTTGTGCCTCATACTTTGTTTGGGTAAACCATTTGAATATCCTAGCTTAACTGGAATGTAAAATGGTCTTTGTACATGCACTGGAATTTGAACCAATGGATCTCACAGCTAAATAAAGCAATAATACAATTAGCAACACATAAAAGAAAAAATAATACAAGTAATGATCCAAATAATGTAATCTTTATTAACAAATAAGTGTTCAAAAAGAGTACATGAATGAATACTTCATCAATGATGTGCAAGACTTCATATATAGGTAACCAAGCCTAGAATTAATTACATGCATAAGCATCTAGCTTCTTCTACTATTTCATATTATGTTTTAATTTTATTTTGACATTTTTTTGTTATTTAAAATTTATCAAATTCTTTTAACTTAATCTAAAGCAGGGACTAGCTGCTTTGCAGCTATTTCACTTGTTATATTTGTATATATTGCAAAAATATTTACAAATGAATTATTATATTTGTATATATTGTAAATATATTCATATATGTAATATTTTTAATATCAATATATTTTTTTTATAGAAAATTAATAATATTTTTAAATATTTATATTGAATTAAAATAAATATATATTTTAATTAATATTATTCATTTTGGTATTTTATAAGAAAAAATTATATTCTAATTTTTAGATTATGATTTATTAAATAAAATTTAAAGCAATATTAATTTTTAGTATCAAATTAATTATATTTAATTTAAAAATTCATGTTAATAAAAATTATTTATAAAATAAATAACCAATATATTTATCTAAATTATTTTTAAATCAAAATTATATTATTTATAAAAATAAATAAATAATTATATATCATAAAATTTTCATTTTTATCTTTGAAATATTAAAATTATATTTATATTACATTAAATAAAAATAAATACTTTTTAATATTTAATTAATCAAAATTTATGTTATTTTTATCTTTAAAATATCAAAATTATATTTATATTACATTAAATAAAAGTAAATACTTTTTAATATGTAATTAATCAAAATTTATATCATTTATAAAAGTAAATAAAAAATTATACATCATAAAATTTACATTTTTATCTTTGAACTATTAAAATTATATTAAAATTATAGTTATATTACATTAAATAAAATTAAATCATTTTTAATATTTAATTGTTATTTGAATATTAATTATATAATTTAATTTAGATAATAAATTATTATATTTTGATTTGTAGATTTTAAAAATTAAAATTAAAATAAAATGTTAATAAAAATTTAATAAAAAATAAATAAAATAATTAACAAAATCTAGAAATAAAAAAGAACCGAAATAATGTTGAAATTAAAAAAAAATGAAATATTAATAGAAATACAATCATTAATGGTAGCTTATCAATTAATCAATTACTATATTGATATAATCAAATTTAATCTAAGTTAAATTTGATATTATAAATCAAATTAATCCATGAAAAAAAAAAACTTTCATAAATATTCTAAAATATATTATTTAATTAATTATTATTGCATTCATATAATCAAAAGTAATTAAATGTTTATTAAAGCATTTATTAAAGCGCCTATAAGGCGAAGCTCCTTGTGTTGAGACCCTAGCATATTTCCCTTGAAGAGAAAAAATAAATAAATGTTTATTAGTATTCATTGTTATTTTTGGAATGTTGTATTAAATATATATTATATATATGTATATAATGGAGAAAATCCTAAGTTAAACCCCAATCACGATGGGGCAATGGTGTGAATCCTTTATAGTGTCACCATACCCATGTTCATGATGGGGTGTGGTGTAATATAAACTATGATAAAAATATCATATATAATTAAATGTTTATTAAAGCGCCCATAAGGCGACACTCCTTGTGTTGAGACCCTAGCATATTTCCCTTGAACAGAAAAAATAAATAAATGTTTATTAGTAATCATTGTTATTTTTGGAATGTTGTATTTTCAGTGATTTTCGAAAGTCAAAATAGAGAAATAATATCATCGCATGAACAAATGCAAGTAGAGACGCGCTCATAATGCAAGTAGGGACATGATGTATAGTCATTGGGATTCTATAATTATTGCATCAGGGTTGTTAGTGACATTAACTCAATACATTTGGCAATGCTTTGTTTAATGTTTTTTTAATTTTAAAATTATTTATTATGTTATTAATTCATAATACACTTTTGAGTATTATGTATTATATATTTTAATTCATAATACACTTCTTCTTGGGTGCAATCAATCTACAGCTAAAGGAAAGAAATGATACAACAGCTCCACAACACTCTATACCCCGGCTCAAGAAATACACAACGTGGACCTTCCCAACCTCTCCGATTCTGGATTCCATAGTTGCAATGAAACTACACAAGTACAAAAAGAAAATTCACATATACATATGTCATCACAAAGCCAAACGAATCGTCGGCCGAATAAAAAACACAAATATATCCTAACTATGCACTTCGACCCGTATAGGAAATTCACCTTTAATTTAGGCATCTCGTATATGAACAATGCTATATTCTTCTCATAATTATTGGAGTTACCACTATGTTAAGTGGCAGATCCAACCTTCGGCCATGTAGTACACTGTTTGACCCATCGTTCCAAGCCTTGGGAAGATTATTTGCGGCCTCATGTAAAAGTAACCTTTTATTATGAGATGTCAAGTCTGACCTGATAAAGCATTAATGCTCTCATTGTGGCAGTATGTCGGCCCAACACCATTTGTCCTTATAATTCACATTCTACAATGCATGTTAGCTAAGAATAACACACCATTCTTTCGTTGGATGCATCATTTCTTTTACTTTGATTATTGCAATGTATATCTTATGGCATCTTCAATGCATCTGTCACTCTACTTTTATTCCATGCTCCTATAACTTCCTCCACATTATGTGTCCCCAATTGGTTCTAAAACCAATAGTGTATTCCACTCCCCTCCATGCCTCACTTATATATGAACAATTTTAAACAAGTGATGGGCATCCTCATTTCGTACTTGACATAATGGACAACTACTCGGGTCCTACCAATTCCTTTAAATGCGGAAGGAAACGGGTAGGTGGGTCATTAACGCCTTGTCAGCTGGTGTGTGCATCACGTCAGCGCGTGTCTCAAAAGAAATACCGTCGGCGGCTTCGACAACTTTTTCCTAACCACCATGAAACGTCAGCTTAAAAGCACGAGCCGCGGCGACCAAGTTAGTGCGACAAGAATTCAATGCGGCGAAAGGGACGGGTGACGCTGCTCAAAATGCGGCGACCAGACGGTGGAAATATTAGCAAAAAAAACTTGGTCGCTGCTGGATGGTCAGAGAAATTATCATAAAATCCGCGAAACGGTCGACAAGATAGTTGAAATAAATGCAACCATCCAACAGAAAATACTTGGGCGAAAAAAGATGATGTGATGCGATCGCTAACGACAGAAAATACTTGGTCGACGGAAATCTTATAAGATATGCGAAACGGATGGTGGCGGGTCAATTAAAACCTGCGACTGTGGTCGGCAAGTTAGAAAAAAAAAAAGGCAAAATGAGTGGTGAAGATGAGCCACGGGCAGCGAGACGAGTCAGCGTCAGATGAGTAAAAGCTCGCGAAACAGTCGGCTATAAATGGCTAAAAACAACAACCAGTTTCAGCCAAAGTGATCGAAAAGCTGCGAAATGGGTCTACGTGTTTATCTCTTCATAAAACCGTATCGACTATAGATGGTAACTTTTGATAAATACTTAAAGTCAATATTATATTGTTTTATACCCAATAGTTCTATGAAAGAGTTGGATTTTTCCATTCGGTGTTCCTTTGGCCCCTTCAGGGGCAAATGCTAGTTAATATATTTACGCCATAGGCGTTTCACAATGAAGAAGCATAACCATCCATGTTGGCTATATTTCTCGCTCATAGAGCGAATGGAATGCTGCCACGTGGATGGTTAATGGTTATGCAAGCAATGTTGTCTGAGACTCTACGACTTTATCCCTCGGCTCTGATAGAGATTTCAGAAGCTGCAAACGACGACGAGTTGCGGGATGGAACGAAGTTGAAGAAGGGATTGAAGGTTCTTTGTTTGTTCTAGGCCATGGACCAAATGGAGAGCATATGGGGCACGGATTGCCTCAAGTTCAAGCCAGAGCGGTGGCTCAGAAACAAGAAATTCGTGCCAAAATCGGAGTTCGTATACCCAGTCTTCAACGAAGGCCCTCGGCGCTGTGTGGGCAGGGAGGTCGTGTATCTACAAATGAAGTGGGTGAAATCCTCCATTATCGTCCAACATTGTGTGGAAGCAATGAAAGGAGAATTTGTGGCTCTTCTCCCCTACAAGAACCGAATTCTTCTTCTTAACCTTTAGAAGGATTTCTATGAGTCTTCTAATCTCATCATTTCTATTGCCGGTGGCTTCAGCACCAACCCTAAACTTTGAAGTCGAAGCCAAGCAAACCTAGTGCAGATGGCTAGCAAGGGATGTCAAAAAATGTCGCAGCCGCCTCCAGGGTTAACGTCTGCTGCACTGTGCTTAAACCTACTCGCATTATTGCTGGAAAAAAAAGGGTTTCTGCTACTGCAAATGCAAGTAAGATCTTCCTCCTTTAAAACCTCGTGAATTTGTCACGCAACCTCTGTGCCATCATTTTCAACTCTACCCGTAAAATTGTGGAATGCCAAGTTCCACATCTTCGTATTAGAGCCAATGCGTTTTCCAAACAAGGGATAGCAGAATCAACAAATTAGTGCAAGAGGAGAATGTAGTTAGAAGGATTGTTTAGTCTGTTCACAGACTAAACTCTAAAAATTTTAAAATAACTGAAGAATATGCACAGCACACCTGAGACAACCTCATATAAGTAATACCAATGCTACTATGGTTATGGTGAGTATCAGCTGTGGGGCGCTTGAAACCTTTATGGGAAACTTATTTCGAAATTTACCATTCAATGAAAAAAAGACAATTTCCCATTAGAAAAAAAATGGAACTAATATAGCACCTGATCGGCTGGGACATTGTACAGTTGACAAATACCTTATATATATCTTCAATGGGATGTAAAGAGGATATTGCTTCCAAATATGTTGGTCCTTGTTCCTCGTCAGTTTTAGCATCTCATTCTACTCGCATCTATCTTTACAAAGCATATAAATTTTCACTTTTTACGTCGAAGGAATCCAAATGTAGTTGGTGCTATCCGAACTTAAATAATGGCTTTCACGCAATGTTGAAATCGTGAGGGATGTGCCCTACAGAATAACTTGTTGGATCCACAGAAGCTGCTACGGGTGCTGCTGGACCTGGAACTCTATCTACCTTTGCTTCTGTTGATGGTGGTTCTTCTACTGCTCCTACTTAGCTTTAGGTACTGCTTCCACCACATTGAATCATGCCTCCGTATAGCTAATTTATAAATTACTCACTTCATCATTTTGTAGAAGAAGAACAACTCTCTGTAGAAGAATAAATTCGGAGCATAATTGCTCTAACACCGTATGCTCTAAGTTCGAACTTTCTGTAGAAGAAGAACAACTCTAACGCTATATTTCCTTCATCATTCCCTGCGAAGAAGTGAAAAGACTGGGTGTTGGGGGCATCGTCGAATAGCGATTTGGATCCTGTCATGGTACTTCAAAGAATTTATAAAAGGAACATCGAAAAGAAGATTTCTACTTCATGGCTTAATTGACTGCATAAATTCTGAATATTGGAGCTACATTATGATAGCTATGTTCAAGAATTCAGACAAGCAGCCTAACTATCGCTACGTTCAAGAATTGGGACACTCAACTTGGCTAGGATGACTACCGTTTACCTGGGCTTGAGGGATACACACATTGAATAGAGGCAAATTGCATGCCATGCATGTGTCAACGCAAAGCTCTTTGGTGGCAATTTTTCTACTTTGACCTGTCTGCCTCGACCATTCTCAAGAGCCTCCTTCGTGACCGGCATTTGATTGACGTTGATAGGTTCTAAAACTAGGTGGGGTGGAGTAACCAAGAGTTTTCAATAAAATTTACAGATGTTCACAAACAAACCACGGGTTCTTTCAAAAAATTCGTTATTGCTTCTTGTGCTGCCACAATTCGGAACAAATTGATGCATATACAATAATGTCAATGTGTTTTAGGATTATTCCAACTATCTCTTTCGTTATGAATGATATGAGCATTGGTTCTAATTTTAAAATATTCATTTTAATAAATAACTTATTTACATCTTAGTAGTATGATGTTTATAATATTTTCTCAATATTTTTAATAAGTACTTAAAAACAAATTTGATTGTTTTTAGTGTCTTTTTGAAGTTTGACAACGAAATTTTAAAAAGTAAACTCAAGATATATTGAAATTTTTAAAACAAGTTTATATATGCTTGAGACTCGAGAGTGATTTGTTTTGTGATGTTTTTCTCCTGAATGTATGTATAAAAAGTAAACTCAACATAGATTGAAAGTTTTAAAACAAGTTTATATATGATTGAAAGTGATTTGTTTTGTGATGTTTATCTCCTAAATGTATGTAGGAAGAGACTTTTCAAACCCGCATGAATTACATTCAACACGCTGGTTTCCTGCCTTTTGACTTTAACGACACTTGGAGGATGATGGACACGTGGCCTTAGCTACCTTTTGATCGAACTCTCGGAGTGGCTGAAATTTCTCTGGGTTGCTTAGTAGGCCACCTTGCAGTGCTATGGTGTTGTCTATTCAAGCATCATATATGTGATATACTAGCCTCCTGATACTATTCAAGTTCTATTCTATACACCCTTGTCAATAGAATCCTAGGGCATTAATAATAGGGACACCCTGTTAGAACCCTTGTCACCCCCGGGTCTATAATAACTAGGTTGATCTATTGTGACCCCTATCGCCAACAATAGGGCCACTTTTATAAATTATAAAATAGTAACTCAGCCAAGATTGTGGCCTATATGAGAGAGATGGGAGAAATTAGCGTATATAGGAGCATCACACACTCCTATCACACACACAGACGAATATAGTTATTTGGCATTATTAGTTTATGGGTTTCTCGGAGATGTTGTTTCTTAGCAGTGGTTAGAGGAATCACACGAACAATGGGTCCATGCTCGCCTTTTAGGATTCAAGGAGTTTTTGTCTTGGAGTAGTGAGTGAAACACAAAATAATTATCTTGAAACCTATCCTACCGGGTTTTCTGAAACGCATATCTTGTTGGAAATATGTTTCTTTCTCTAGCATCAAATGAACTAGAGGACATTAGATCAATGCATACAAATAGTGTTTTTTTTTTTAAACAAAAAATGCCAGTCTTGACTCATGTGTTAGGTCGGATGAAGTAGGTCCACTGAAGATGACTGAAAATTTTAGCTATAAGGGTGACTTATTTTCTTCTTTCTATAAGAGATAGAAAAATCTTGATAGTAGTTCTACAATGTGCTGGAAAAAAATCATGCATTGCTACCACAGATATCAATATCACTTTTTGTACTTTCTTATCATGTGTGAGCACTAGCTTATATTGTCCACGGTCAAATGGAGCCATCCATTTCTTGCATTGTTAAACACGTTTGGATCATGTCTTCTTGTAGTACTACTATTTCCATTTAGTTTGTGAATATTCCCAACCTCCTTATTGTGGAGTGCACATGAAACTAAACTTGATGTGGTGCTATGAACTACCGCATATATATTCTATCATAAACCTTAACCTATATATATATATATATATATATTAATTTGTGACAAAACAGAAATAACACGTTAACATAATAAGAGAGAAAATTCAACTCATAACATAGAATCAAATCAAATCTCGAAGGAGCTTTGAAACTTTGAAACAACCTGTATGAATTAAGTTCTTCCTTACAACCATCTCTTTTTCCTTGCTTCAAAAGTAGATCACATCCTCTTTAAATGGAGTTCCCACTCATTATGATCAACTGATGAGATAACTAACTTATCTGTAAAACTTATCATTAACTAGAAGAGTCCTTATCCAAAATAATCTTCATGCAGCTCTATTGTTATCTTTTCCACTTCATTATTATGATCATGCAAAAGTGGTCACTACATGCACCAATGGATGCTATACATTAGCATGTTGCTATATATTCATCAAGACTTATCCTCATGCATGCATGTACCTTATCCATGCATTGTATATTCTCTTCATGTTCACATGTACGTGCATTATCCTCTCGCTCCAGTGTATGCATCAAAACTCTTGTTTCCATCTTAGACCCATCCATAAACTTTTTGTACTACTATGACAAATTGAGGAAAAATATTAAAATCCTATAAGAAGCTATACTTTTTCCTTGTTTATAAACAATCGGTCAGATTGATTTTGTTGTTTCAGGAATGCACAACAAAGGCACCTGCCCTGGTAAGCTTGCCAGTTCATAAAAATAGGATCATTGTTTGCAAAGATTGTTTTGACCTAGGTTGCTAATGCAAAAAAAATTAGTATTTGTTAAGTGTGAAGGCAGGGCAGGGACAGGCATAGTTTTGTGCAGAAATCGCTACCATATCATCCATCAATCACTCCAATATTCTTGTGAGGTTGCACGATATTTGTGTATTGGCCGAAATAACGATTTTCCTTATTATGTTTCTTGAATTTCATTTGAGTTAATGTACTGCATTTTTTTGTCGTTGTTTAATAAGCATCCCATTAGGAGCCTTCTTCCTTAATAAAGAGTTAGATTTGCTTTTATTCCGTAAACTGCTGGATTCATTGCTTGTTTTAAGATAACTATTCTCCTTTGTGCCAGCATCCTCCGCGAGCAGTTCAGATCTAAGCCTATCTTCTTGCGGATAGTTTGCTTGTATTGAAAATGTGAGGAATGAATCCACAAAATATTGATACCTGCCCGGTGACTAACCCGGCCTACGATAAGACTGACTGCGATTCTCTACTTGACTGATTTATCTCTTGATGCCTACCTCAGAGATGATCTCTGCCTTCGATCTCTCTTGCTTCCTTCTGATGGCGACTAGGGACTACAAAGATAGGGTTTCTCTAAGGCTTGTATATATAGAGAGAGGTGTGGCAGAGTGTTCAACATAGATGATAAATTTGCAAGACTTCACCATGGATGGAAACATTATATATCTATGTCTCAGACTGGGGGCAGTGGATTTTAGTCAAGTGGAGATTGTTCCTTATTGTAGAAGATTCCGCGTGCTCCCTTTCTTTAACTCCTCTTCTATCTTCAAGAAGGACTGATAGGCCTATGATACAAATTACGTGTGGCAGCTTAAGCATAGCTTTATAGTGTGATACTACATTGGCTTGATGGAGACCAAATAGAGGTCCTAGCATTCATGCACAACGGATAATGAAGCAGTCTATTCAACCAATGCAATATGGGAAGGTCGCAATGAGCATATCTTCTACATTGCACTTAGACTTGCGATGATGATGCTGGCCGGAAAGGACAGAGGAAACGGTTTAGTATTACCCTTTGAATCAATTGAACCTCTGATAGGTCGCTAGTTGGGGTGGTGCTTATTACACACGTAGATTCTTATATACGTTATCTTATACCGTGTAACCCAAGTCTTTCTTACAGCCCCTAGCTTTGTAATCCGAGTCTGCCTTAGGTCCCCACCTGTTGAGCCTACCTCGCCTGAGCCTAACCAACCTTAATCTATTTTATTTGAATCTGCCTAAAAAATGGTAAACTTATTTTCAAGTATAATAAAAAAGTTTACACTATTCATTAACAAAAAAATACATGAATAATGGTTTACGAAGTTTACAAATTGTTGCAACACTTGTTATTCTTGGTATATAACTTTTTTAACGAGTCTTAGAATTAAATTTGCTCTGTCAATTCTAGATGGATTTCATAATTTTAATTATTATTTTTTATGATAAATGATGGTTGATATATTTAAGTTCTTTTTTGATGGATGAAATTTAAAGTAATCATATATATATGTATGTGTTTTTTAAATTTTTTAATTGATTGTTATTTTGAATATGTAAAGAAGTATTTTTCAATCAAGCAAAAGTATAATGTTTACAAAGTCAAATGTTTTATGGCTAAAACTTGGCCAACTTCTAACTCATTAATTACAGAAGTGGCTTATTTTGGTTTTGTATCGAGCTTTTTTACATTTGATCTAATTCAAAACCATTAATGAAGATAACCTCATTCCATAATCATAACCTTCTTGCTATTATTCATAATGGAAGGTTGGTATAACGAACATTTCTTCTTTCAGATATGTTAAAAGTGATGCAAAGACTTCTTAATTGAACAAAGCTGTTATACTCATATTTTTTGGTATATTTAGTATGAACTGTAAATGGACCGCTATCTTGGTCGTTAAATTGAATTATTTCCTCACTCTTCCCTATCTACAGCATGGAGAAGGCCAAGTCACCTATGATATACAACTATCGACATGGATTCATAGGATTTACAACTCAAATATCAAATATACCCAGGTAGTAGCTATGGCCAGTAAGTGATTTCACTATCTTGACCACTAACTTGAGATTAGCTCATTAAGGATTGATGGGCCAAGTCGATTTTTATTCTGGTTTCTTCAACCAATATGTAATATTTTTTTTCCTCCCATTCTAAAAAGGAGGGCTGGTTGTTTTTCTAAATATTTAGCTTTTTAGTATCCTTCTTTTACATTCTTTTGCATGTTGGCCTTTCAACATTCATTGGAAGTCTTTTTAGAGTTCCTGCAAACAAGGGCATCATTGATGAGGGCTTTTGCCTGTAAATTTGTAATTGAATTTGTAAATTTTGGCTCTTAAGGTTTTGAAGCGCCTGATTTTAGGGGTATTTATCTTTTTTCCAAATGAGTTTTGGATTCGTTTTTAGCCTCATCCTATTGGTTGTGTAGACCATATTTTTTGTTTAAAGGCAAGTCTATCCCTAAAAATATTTGGGATGGGCTTATTACAACAAATATGAGTTTATTAATTTAACTCTTAATAATATTTTGTTGACCATAATAAGGAACTAGGGACAAATGCTTCTTTTTTCGCTCTAATTGAATATGGCATGGGTTGGAGTTAAATGTTAATGTGAAATGTTGTGCTTTGCAGCTTAAACATTTTCTTGATCAAGCAATCATGCATGCCTTTGCATGCATTCTAGAATTTGGTAAATGGCTCTCGAGTTTGTCCTTAGGCTCGATTTTTTTGATTGGATATTAAAACGAGCTTGAAATCTTCGGCCTTGCCTAATTTTATCTTTTGTGGAATAAATTGTGGGGATCCATTTGTAAGGTACAATAAGAAACACAATGCAATACTAGATCATATTAATGATTGCA
Source organism: Larix kaempferi (assembly GCA_027924585.1). Classification (NCBI taxonomy): domain Eukaryota; kingdom Viridiplantae; phylum Streptophyta; class Pinopsida; order Pinales; family Pinaceae; genus Larix; species Larix kaempferi. Next base: position 9,938,430 of record BSBM01000450.1, on the reverse strand, counting down.
ATGTTATTTTGGGTAGTAAGGATAGAGTTGAGTGCTAGATAATTTTTTAATCCATTTTTATGGTGATTGTTTTTGGTAGACTTGTTAAAATTGCAGATATATGTTGTTGAAATTTCATAATGAGAGTGTAGGGGTTGGGTTTTTTAGCATACTAAACTCATGCTTGCAATTCAAAATGCAATTTCAACCAAGATTTGTTGGATTGTAACAATTTGAGAAAGGATTAGTGGGTTATCTAATAAACCTGTTAGTGGCTTATTTGTTAAACCATTTAGAAAGGTTAGTGGTTTACTTGTTAAATCATTCATAATACTACTTTAAAACCTAATATATCATGCTCTTATAAATAAACTAAATAGTTGTTAGTAGCAAAAAAATCTTTAGAACTAGAATCAACATTCAAAATAACTTGAGAGAAATATGTTTTGATTAATAAATAAATTGTTGAAGGGACCTGCGTAGACTTTTTGTAAGAGAAATGTTAGTTTGATGTGCGGTGAAAGAAATATTTTTTGATTAATCAAAAGCATCATTGAAATGACTTGCTCGTATTTCTTGTAAGAGCAATGATGGTTAGCTTTATGCAATAACAGGTAAAAAGTACACAGTACACAGTTGAAAACATTTACATGTCTGCATACCGCTTATCCACAGCTGATTGCTAAACCTTGATCATTTACCTACGTTTCAGATAAATCAAGTGGCCCACTACTCTGCCATATACCCATAAAATATTTCAAACAAGTACATGTTGAATAGATAGCTCTCTGCCATAGCACACAAAAGGTAGGAACTTAGTCTATCCACATCACTTATCCAAAGCAAATACAATACACAATAACTTACTGCTAGAAATTTTATCACTTACCTATATTTTAGAGAAACTAATGGCCCATTGCATTCTCTTTTGAATTTTCTTTTTTCATAAAACAAATTCTCAAATATTTTAGAAGCTATAATTGGAAGAAAAAAAATATTCATTGTTCGCAGTGTATGGGATGTGTAATCCATTTAAATACTAAAGGCCCGTGTTCTTACTTTCCTCTGTAATTACGGTGTTTCAAAAACATTTTGTGGTAGGTTATGGGAATATCTTATTTATATGCCTAGGCCCATGCTGCTCCTCTGCATGTATAATGTTTGTGTTTCAATAGCATCTTGGTATACCCATATTATTACTTTTTTATTTTGTAATGCTTGTGTTTTCATAGAACTTTGTACTTTTCCTCAGATATTAAATGGCTTTACTGTGAAAGAATATTTATGTTTAGTATACTGTGAAACAAGAATTTTCATATATTCATTTCCTTCTGTTTACCAAGCTATTTCCCTGCTAACTTAAGAAGATCATTTTCACAGCAACTATTCATGTTCATCATCCATGGTCATGATGCATGGTCACATTTTTTTGATGTTGGTTCAATATCTTTTTTAGCTCCCATGAGTAACATAGTACTCCAACTGTCCATCTTTTTTACACGCTTCACTAAACCAGAGGGTAAGTTAAGTAACTTCACCATCACCCTAAGTTAACTAACTGCACGTGAGATTCTCATCTCATGTGAATAAAATAATGTTAGTGTGCAACGAAACACACACATATATTTAATATTCGCGAGTTGGATTTAATATTGGAGACATATCACATTCTTGCCAAAAATATGCGACAAATATCAAGCATGCTTGACACATGCTCATTTTGCAACTCGCCAAAAAGATGCAACAGTTATCAAATTCTCCACTTTCATATACTTAATATTGGTAGGGATGCATTTTAGTTCTAGAAGCATAACACACAATTTTGCTGTAAGCTATAACATAACACACCGAAATTCAACTTTAAATTGCTTAACATAACACACACTTTATACATGTCTTCCAAGCAAATTGTTGTGCCACTGCATTTCTCTCCAATACAACCTGAATTAATAGACATTGAATACATAAGAGTGCAAGCCACAACCCATAAGATTGAATGCCAAATCTTATGACATTGCCTTTGAGCATGTCACATGTAGCACCGAATCCATCCTCAGCTAGCCCAAAAAGCCAAACATGGTTAAGGGCAGTTTCCTGCAAAAGAGAACACATTGCAAGCATTCTAAGTGAACCTAAGTGTCAGTTTGCAGTGAACTAGAATGAAGACATTTTGCGAAATTTATAGGTAGCTATCCAGGGATATAACTACAACCAACTACTCCAAACCCATAAGAGGCTGCGGAATTCAAGCTGAGGATATCTTATTAATGCCTCTCTGCAGTAACTGAAAATAAATCCTAATGATCAATGAATTAAGCTTTAAGAGTTCTTGATTCTTGTTTGTGCCGATCATGATCAGCACAAAATCGCCAAAATGCAGCGACGCGTTGGCACTGGCAACTTTGCCTATTATTCTCATTTTTGCAATTTCACCAGATAGCAAACTCTTCCAAGGCTATATAGTGGTGAACCGACCCTTTTTGCTATTAATCTATTCTTCTTTGTCAATGAAAACAAATTTCCCTTCTTTAGAAATTATTGCAAAAATGTTTATATGTAATGTGTACTTTTCAATGGATATTATTGGGATTCCTTTTCTCTAAAAAACCTAAATGTTTGTTCATATTTTTGTAACAGTGCTATATTTTACTACTTTTTTAGTTCAATGCTCTTTAGTTTCCTTGTTGGCAATGGATTTTCAAGCTAAGCTCATAATGGATTATCCCAAGCAGTAGTGATATAAATATTAATCTCAGCTGATTTGTAAACTGTGTACTCTCTTTTACATTCATAAAAACAAAGCATCCAAGCAAAGCGACCTCTCCTCATCTACCTCCACGTTGAATAAATACAATCTTTATATTGAGAGATACGACCACTCCTATTGTGTTGTAAGTCTGCATTTTTATTGTGCTTTGTTGTGAACTATCTATATTGTCAGAAGACGTGTGAATCCTTGATGCGGTGAGAGTCATTGAAAACCAGTTACTTTCCTTGGTTTATTAGTGATTTTCAGAAGATTAATTCATGTAGTGACAGGTCTGTTCGCCTTTACATAGTTGAGAATGATGTAAAGTTTTTATTGTGGACTTGAAATCCTTAATGAGAAGAAAGAAACATATTTGGGTTTCCCACTATATCTTCCATTCTTGAAGCAAGCATAATGAAGATTCATTTACAACTTAGATTGTGGCACTATCGAGAGCTGGTCCATGAAATAGTTCTATACCTATACTTGTATATGGAGATTCCTAAATTTATTGCTACAACACATGGCATAAAAGCAAACTTTTGTTCACAAGTAGTTTGTGTAGTTTATGAGCTATTATAATCATTGTTTTCATTGATATTATTGTAGAAATATTTTTTCAAATTGCTTATATATTCCAAATATAGTAGTAATCTATAGTGTTAAGATTACTATTACAGAGATTGTGAGAAAAGCAATTGTAGTTGGTTCACTATGTCAATTAACTTAACATTATTTTTTGTTATGGGTTGATTGCCTGTGTCTCTGTAATCTGAGATTGTTACAAACTTTGCTCTTTTCCTACCAGGATCCTTCGCTGCCCGTGCCTATGTTTTTGTTCCTTCTAACTTTCCTCTTTTCCTACCGACGTTCATTTTTGCCCCTCAAGAGGCAAATGCTAGTTTTATGTATTGATGGGGCGGAAAAATATAAAACCACTACCATCATCAAATTTTATTATATATTTAATATATTTTTATGTATCAAATTGTTAAAAAATATGATAAAAAACTTTTTTCAAGTGGTTATCAAGTTTTAGTTTTAAATATTTGTATTATATAATAAAAATATATATAATTTGATTAAATAATTTATATGCGACAATTTATTTCAATATTATTTTTAAAAAAAATTACGTCATTATTTAATAATAATTTATTTACACATTTTTGAAATAATATTATGAAAAATTAAATTAAATAAAATCCATTTACACATAAAATTAAAAAATATTTGTAAAAAGTGTTTGTAAATGTTAAAATGGATAATAATAATCAATGTCACCCGCTGATATGAGCCACATCAAGTCGTCGTGAGTTAGGCTAAGCATTGAAAAGCAAAAGTTGTGTTCAAGTCACCGAATTACTATTTCCAATGTAAGAAACAGATTTCGAATATTCTTGGCATAATGCATTTAAATTTTGGAAGTACAAATCATTTAATTAATTGAATGGCGGTTGTATTAATTATGACATTCTCAAATTAATGAGAAAGTGAGAAAGACCAGTGTCAACTTTTTATAAAAACCAAATTTTTAATTTTTAATTAATCTGATAATTTGTCTTCGGAGAAGGGTATTTAGTCTATTCAATGTACTTAAGCAATAAAAAAAAATAACGAATTTCAAAAATTCAAATGAGGCATTTTACCCATCAAAATATTATTGAAAATTATATGTGTATGCCTACATAAGTGGTCTGTAGAAGGTGGCATGTTATTATATATGTAATAATGGAGATTGAAACTTTCCTACTTGATTGATACTTTCTCATTTGATTGAAAAGCGGGTGGGTGAGTTTGTCTTCAATAGAAATGGCTTTGCTTTCATTCCATTTGTTCTTTATTTTTTATATTGTCCTAGCATTGTCCCAGTATGGGGTCGTGCCCTTCCTTTCAATGTCTTTCTCTGGACTTTGTGCCCTTCCTTCAGAGGATAAGTCAGTTTTCAAGTCCAAAAGTGCAGCTCCGAGAGGGAGGTGGGTACTATTTTAGAAGAAGTCCGTTTTAAACTATGTTAATGAAGGAATTAATCTAGCCACCCACCAATCATCAAGTTTATCAACTCGAATTTACCAAGCATCAATAATTTATCAACTGCCAAATTTACCAAGCATCACGTATGGAATTTCAGACATGCTTGTATTTTGCCACGGGCCTCATAAGCTAGAAGCACTTGTTGAATTTAGATACCCATTTCTCTAGACTGTTTGAAAGTGCTCTCCTCTAGCTGCCATAGACTTGGAGCTACTAATTTTGGTAAGATGTTATTTTCAATTTTTTTATAAATTTGATAATAATTTAAAAACAAATTTTAATGAAATTATTTTGTGTTTTTTCTTAAACATGAAATTGTTTTTGTTATTTTGATATTGAGTTGGGTTAACACTTGTGACTGGACAAAGGCATGGAAATAGGGTTTTGTTGTGGGAGGCTCCCAATCCCACTTTGAATACTTCCAAGTTACAATTTATAGGTCTTGTTGCTAAAAGATTTTCATGTATCTATTGACAATTTTTGTAAATGATTTATTTGATATATGTTAAAACTTAGTAACATTTTATTATTCTTGTACTCTTAGTAATTGGTTGAAACAATTACTTTTACTCATGGGAAAAAAAGCTTCTAAACAAGTTTGAAGTTCAAAGTGGTTTCTTCTTATCCATTTATAGACAAGGAAAAGTGAATGGCCCAAAGAAGAAAGCATGAACCATGAACTCGTTGGTACAAATTTCCCCCACAAAAACACATTGAGAATTAAAATGAACCCCATGGTTAACAATTTGAATGGAAAAATGTATCACATCATTAGCTCTATATTAGTAAAACTTTGCCCAAAAAATAGTTTTTCCCATAAGATTTTCATCATGGATAATACATAGACAACTCCAATTCCATGAAAGATTTGTTGTAGCTTGGTATGCGCAAGTTCACATGCAATAATAATTGAGGAATCCAAAACAGTCCATACCTTAGAAAACCAACCTTTTAAACTTATTTAGGCAAAGGAAGGAGAGAACATCACAGTACAATCTCAATTTCAATGTGTTTTTTAATGAATCGCCTCTACAAAGGGCATATTATATTTATCTAGAGCCTTTTAATTCAAATCCTTTGGAATAAAATGTCACAATTTTAATTACACCATTGATGCAACATGTTAACCTTGAAAATTTTGGTATGCTACATTACATGTGGCCTATCATTAACCTTTGGAAAGGATTCTAGGTTCCACCTTTTGTTTGCTTCCCAAGTTTATCACTTAATGTACTTCAAATGCATAATGATGACACATATTACTTTTGAGTTCATTGTTAGTAGTTTTTTTTGCCCCACCCTTGATTTTCAAAGTACATGATCAAAGGAAAACATCGGTAAATGGGTCCATCGCGACCTTTTAATTGGAAATTAAACTCCTTAATAAAAACATATATTTTAATTGAAAATTAAAATTTCACAATTTCAATTACACCATTGACACAACATGTAAACCTTGCAAAATTGTGTATGTTGAATTACATGCGGCCTGAGATTGACCTTCCGAAAGGATTCTAGGTTCCCCTTTCTGTTTGTTTCTTAAGTTTATCACTCAATGAACTCCATATGCATAATGTTGGCACATGTTACTTTTGAGTTGTCTAGGTTGTTTTGTTCCAACCTCTATTTTCAAAGCACATGATCAACAAAAAAACATGAGTCTGTTGTTATCTTTTAAATGGAAATTAAACTCCTTAATAAAAGTATGTCTATTAATTGAAAATTAAATTATTTAATAAAAACATTATTATTATTATTATTATTGAAGATTTTTTTTTTAATAAACCTTCATTGTTGAAGGGTTATTTTTTCACTAAAACGTTGTGTGATAGACAAGATAAAAATTCAAAACATCGAAAAAATAGTTGGAAGGACGAAGATGAAATGAGATTCCAACCCTGGTGGGAAGGACCTTTGATGGTAAAAATGAAAGAAAGCAAATATATTTTTTAAACCTTCATTTATATGACCAACGTTTGACTCAATCTCAAACAAGAAATCGTAATTTCTTATTGGAGGGCGAGGGTTTCCATGTACCCGGGCAATGAGACTGTTGCTTAGATTTTGGTGGCAAAGAAAGGAGGTAATGACAGATAAGTACAAATTAATGGTAGCATTAATAGTATTGCACTGTAATTATTTAGTGTATTTTTTTTAATAATAAAATTTAGGTGAAGTACTTAAAAAAATCATAATTAAAGCTAAGTATAGATAAAAAAATTTCACATGTGGTTCACAAACCCTCCAGCGGAGCTTCTATGTCCACGGTAAGAAATCACGGGGGGGGCCACCCAAAGGGGCCGCACCCCATTCACTATGATTACGGAGCTAACCCGATGGGGACATCAAGTGAGGCCCTTATATAGCAATGCATAGCCACCCAAGGATTTGACCCTGAAATCTTCTGCTCACAACTTACAACACTCAACCACTTGAGCTAGCCCATCGAACTAAGCTAAGTATAGATATACAAATGGCTATTTGTATTTTTTTTTTTTTAATTATTTACTGACAATTATATTTAAAACTAGATTAATTTAGTTTTGTCATATCCATAAACCAATCATAAAATAGAATTTATAATTTCAAAATTTCAAAAAATCATTTTTAATTTGTAAATTATTTAATTTAATATAAATATCTGTATAGAACTATAGAAAACTTTATGATGATGATGGTTAACGTCCACTGAAACCAACTTTTGTCTAGTGGACCTTAAGATTTAAGAAAGAAAGAAATAATTTGGTTTGCTGTAAAATTTTGTTCCTATACTAAAAAAGCTTAGAAAGAAGCGTATCGAGGTCACCACAATTTTGACAAGTTAGAAGATTAGGGAGGTTAGTATTATAATAAAGATTGTTGAATTGTGGTCTAATGTGGGCATACGCAGAGCACTCTAAGAGAAAATGACTTTCAACCTCAACACTCTTAGTCTCACAAAGATGGCAAGTCCTTTCCTCCCATGGTGTTTTAGGAATTGTCCAGCGTCCCGTTTCATTGCAGAACTCATTAGAATTTGTTCTTATTTTGGCTATATTAGTTTTCTTCTTCGAGCTAGTTAAAATGGAGAGATACTTTTGGCCTTCTAGATTAGGGTTAATGATCTCCTTATAGTATCTTAATTTCTTTTTGACCTCTAAATCTTTTTTGCCCCACATTTTCTCTTTAAACTTAGAAGAAATAATATTTTTAATGTTACTGATATTTTGTAAAGTGGCATTTTCGTCAATCCCCTAATGGTTTAACCAAGCCATGGTGTCCTTATACCAACCTCTCTTGGGCCACAAATGGCCTTGACTGGAATTTAAAGCAATTTTAGGGAGTCTTTGGTCTCCCATGTTATTTATCTTGTATTTGTACATCAAGTACCTAGTCATAGCGATGCTCTCAATGGGGGGGGACTGGATTCTATCAAGATAATAGGATAAGGTGTATTGTTTTTATTCTAAAGTTATAAGTTATAAAACGCTTATGGATTTGCTCAATATTTTTCCAAAATTCTCTAGAGATGTTGCAACCCCAAACTTCACAGTCATACAAGATAACGGGAGTGACGAGAGTTTCAAATAGAAACTTCTTTTTATCCCATGTCACAAGGTTTGTTGGTTTACAATTGTTTTCAAGACGGAAATAAGCTTTCCACCCTCCATTAATTCTTTTATCAATGCTATAGTTCCAGTTGAGCTTATGATGAATATCAATTCCGAGATATATGAATATGAATATAAATCAATAGCATATGACTATGAAATGATTTACCCATATAATAATTTATTAGTGATTAGAGAAGATAGACTTTTACTCTTATTAACTTTTTCTTAATCTTTAAGTCATTAACCTATTCCCTAGGCTCAAAGAAAAAAAATTCTTAATCAATAAAAAACAATTATAAATTCTATTTTAAAACCACCCCTTTTAAATTTTATAGATTAAGACTTCTCTTTCAATACTTTAATTCCAACTAAAATTAATTTATCATTATTTTTTTTAATAACACTATAAATATAAATTTCATCTCCATTAAATTTTAAAAAAAAATAGTAATAACATTATAAATATAAATTTTATCTCCATCGTTATTCATTTTTTACAAACAATAAGAACATCACATAAATTATACATAATGCCTTTCTATTTGAAAGTAGCACATAACACTACCTTATACTACGTATATCCTTCAACATATTTATATAATTACTTAATAATTATTCTATGTTCTGGAATTTACAAACAAACAAGAGCATTAATAGTTTTGATTAAATAAATAACCAGTTTCTTTAATATATATTCAAACATGAATGTACTTATTAACTAATAAGAAATTAAAAACAGATTTTTTCATTTCTTCCTTGTGAGAACAACTAAATGATTTAATACAAAATAAGCAAAATAGTTAAGCAGAGCTAGTCTCTGCTTTAGAATTATAATTTTAAAAAATTATTTGACAATAATAAATTTATATTTTTAAGTTTTGAAAAATGTTGTGTTCATTTTCATGTTTAATTTAATGTTTATAAATTTATGTGAATCTAAAGAAAAATAAATATTATTGTTATAAAAATTATTTTATAATTATTATATATAGAAAAATCATAATATTTTATATTAATATTTATTACTTTAATTAAAAGTTATTATTTTAATCATTAAATTAATAATATGTAATAGAAAAAATTATAATTTATTAAAAATAATATTTTCAATTAATTCTTAAGTTGCGTAGCTTCTCAAAATAAAGCACTTCCCATAATTATATCATGGAAATCTAAATGCACCTTAAAAAACTGAATATAATATTTGCCCCCAAAACCAAAAAAAAATAAAATTAAACAAATATTAATATCTAAAAAATCTACCGAGAACTATATTAAGTCAATTAGTAATAGCATTACCATTTTTGCCACAAATTTCATCTCCTTACTCCTCAAAACTACATTATCAGTTTCCAAATGCGTCCATGAAGTACAATAATGGCGTAATAAATTTTGAGAGTCGTGTAATTAAGAGAACGAGCATGCCGCTTGGCTGAAGAAAAGGCAAGCCATAAGCACCCCGCAGCAAACTAATTAAGTCTGCTGTAGGGGCATTGACGTACCTTCAAGTTCAATGTACAGCAACAACTTTCCGGCTAGAGATACCGGCAGTCCGGCACCCATATCTATCATGTTGCAATAGACATTCCCCATACCCATCATGATGAAATGCACGATGCTCAAACCATCACATGACCCATGAGCACCCGTTCGATTGGATGGATACCAATGACCCCATGCAAGATTGATGGATGCCATCTTCACTGGTATTCGAATATTTTCGCGCCCACGGATTTAAATTTGAATTTTTTCGCCCGCCACGGATTTAGAGTTGAGTTTTAGATGGGCCAGGTCTGTCCCATCTGTACCTAATTTATCCCCTGGGCCCTCATGTTGTTGGTTCTACACCAATCATTGGGGATCCTGGTTCTTATCCCCGTACCTACGGATGAGCCCTCGCTCTATAGATTCATGGAATCCATTCTTAAGGTCATTTGATTTAGATGTATCTAAGAAGAAAATATGTTCACATAGTAATTTGTTTTTTTTAATGTTTGGAGGTTCATACACTACATGCACATGGGCTGAACATGCCTCAAGTGCTTTGGCATTTGTCATACCATTCACATTGTGCTGACACTCGTTATTAATGGTTATTAATGCAGCTTTTGGGGAGCGCACACAGATTATTTGCCAATCATCCTCTCCTTCAGCTGCATCTCAGATCTCTTTGGGAGCAGGTTCTCTCCTTCTGTATTTGGCGGAGACATGACACTTCAGGAGGCGTTATAAGAAAACTTAGAGATGGATATGGCTTGCTTCTAGGGAAGGAAGTGCATCCCTCTTGAACTCTTTTGTCAACAAAAAAAAATGTTTTCTCTACGCAGGAAGTGAAGCATAAGTTCAATGCAGCGCTGGTTTCCAATATGCAGAGCACCAAGCACCACGTTGTCTTTGGTCCAGCCAGCCCGGGCTGAATCAAAAAGCTCCGAGCTTCAGAGTTTTCCTTCTCAACTGCGGGTATGCTCAGATTGACGACGACCGTCACAATCTCCATCGGTCCGTCCCGATTGGACAATCCAGGAAAGCTTGAAACAGTGGACACGCAAAACTCGGGATAGAGATTGCTGCTGCAGGCGTCTTGCACGGCCTTGGACGTTGCTTTCCAATGTTTAATATGATCAATCTGCAGATCATCTTAATTTTTGTGTTTATTAAATCTACTGGTAATCCCAACTCCTAAACAGATGACAGAAAGGACGAGCAGGATCAAAGCCAAGGCAACAACACAGATTCTGTTAGCGGCCTTCCACCTTACGGCTCTCATGGCTAAATGCTCTATTATGGATTTAAATTTCTCTTCACTTTAAAATATATATCTTCCTTGGAACAGGTTTAAATGTCTATTAAGTTTTCTATTTAATCTTTGTCAAGTATTTAAATGTTTTTCAGTTTTAGTTGAATGGCTCTAAATGGCTTTTTCAGTAATATATATCTACTAATAATAAAACTAAATATTCACATGATGTAGTTGCTTCCAACATTCTAATAAGCATAATTGTTATTCTCATTAAAAAGATGTTAAAATCCCACATAATCATTCTAATTATTCTATAATTTGATGGAAACCAAACTCCACTCTATTATGAATATTAACTAAAAAACCCATGTCTACAAAAGAGCCCATGTCAAGGTGATGAACCAAACCCCACTCATCATGAGGTGCTAAATGCAAAGACTTGTAGTCTCGATTAGAGCTGGACCAATGCAAAAGCTATTTTATAATTAAAATAAAAAAAAATTATTTTCCATTTTATTAATATTTAAGATTACGAAATAAATTTTAGAATTTTTATTTTTATTAATTGGTTACATTTTTATTAATTGATATTTTCATATTTTTAATTTAAGGTTTTATTAATAAAATTTTAACTTGCAATTTTGCTTTTGGTTAAGTATTTTATTTTATAAAATAGAGCAAGGGTTTTAGTAATAAGATTTAAATTTAATATTTTTTTTTTCAATAAAAGCATTTTCAATTTATCTATTTTGAAAGAGAAATTGTTTTTTCAATTAATTAGTTATATCATCTTTTTTAAGAGAAAAAGTTTTATAAATACCTTTATAATTAAGTAGTATTAATTTCATTTTTAGTCATATTAATTTTGATTAATATTTTATAAATTTAATTAAGAATATTTTTCAAATCTTTTTATCATTTTTAAAAATTCAAAATAATATTAAAAAACTGCTTAATATTTATCTTAATTATATTGTTTATATATTAAGTATTTAATTATAATTTCATTTTTAATTGTTAACATTTTGATTTTTGAGATTATAAATTATAAAAGTGTATTTAGATATATTTATTTTCTTTTAAATTTTTTTACAAATGATTAACTACAAATTTTGCATCAAAAGATATTAGAATAAAAAGTGTGAAACATGTTTTCTTTTCATAATCCAAAATACAAGTTTTAATATAATATGGGTTGAACTTGTGAAGCTAGTTAACACTAGAATCTCTATGAATTATCTTCCTCTTAAGTCATTGCTATCAAGATATTTGAAGAAACTAGTGTTGTAGGAGTTGACCATAACCTTTATATTACAAAGTTCCATTTAGAGAGGAGCACTCCAACATAAATATATGAAATTTTTTAGTCCTTTATGAAGATTAAAGGGGCATTATACAATTATTTTAAGTACAATGCATTGGTTATTTTTAAAGATTGTATGGAATTATTTTCTGAGATCAATGAAGCAACAAGTGAAATTGGTTTTTTTATTTGATATTTATTTGCTATAATCATAAAAAATTAAGTGGTCCAAGGATCAATAATAGTTTGTGAAGACCACTTTGATCGTTCCCTAATTTTCTAAAGTTTATAATAATAAATTAATCTATTTTCTAGAATAATTCCATTAACTTGATGAAAAGAGAATTCATAATGAAATTGGAAGATAGGTGAAAGTTTATTTTAATTATTTTAATGTTCAATCGTTTTGTGTGAAAGTTTATTTTAGTGCTCAATGTCTCTAGCCACTTGTTGGGTTCATCTTAGCAAAATAATTTCATTTCACTACAACAAAACCCTGTGATTAGCGTTTCTTTTAGCTCCCTTTCTGGCGTCCACTAACACTTTTAATGTATTTTTCTTCATTTTCTATGTAAAGTTGGTGCTATTTCACGAGATGTCGCTTTTCCTGACGTTTTTTTTACGTCCATTTTTTAAATTAGGCACTAATCTGGACGTTAATTTCATTCACTTTAGTGCTAGGAATAACGCCAGGCATAGCACCCTCAATAGCGCCTAGTTTTGCTTCCTTTAGTGCCAAAAATAAAATCCTCCATAGTGCCAAGCTTAGTGCCAATTTTAGCTTCCTCTTTTGTGCCAGTATTTAAACCAAGAATTGAGCTTAGTTTGGCTCCCTAAGTTGCACCAAGATTTAATCCAGGATTAGCACCATGTTTAGTGCCTAATTTAGCTTCCTAATTGTTAGTAGGTTTAGCACTAAGTTTTGTGTCTACAATAATATCTAGCATAGCATCTAGTTTTGCTCCGAAAGTACCACCATGTTTTTGCTCCGAGTATTGCACCTAAATTTGCTCCCAAAATAGCACTAATTTTTCCTCCTAGAATTGAGCCTAGTTCAACATATGAGTTACTTAATTGATGGGATAGAGGCTATTGGTTATTGGAGCCAAGGATTAGATTTGTGATGGTTGTGTTAGACATTGATGTTGATGTCTATGATGATAATGTTGATGATAAGGACGACGATGATGATGATAACTATGTCAATGAAAATGATGATGATGATGCATGTTATTGCATTATTTGATCGTTAGTGACCCTAATGCAACCTAAGTGGCCCTTTTGGAAATTAAGAGACCACAATTAATCCTAAATTACCCTAATGGCATCGGAGTGTCCCTATAACATTTGAGTGACTCTAATGGCATGATGATGATGATGTTTTTGCATCCTAAAAATGATAAATATAGCATTAATGATCTGTACGATGTTGAATAGGATGTTGATGATGACGATGATGTCAATGTAAATTGTCATGTCCCAAATCTTGCATTGGGTCACAATAGCCTAATCCCATTGGTCATATTCATGATAGTTTGTCAAATTGATGCTAAGGGTCAAAATATTGCCTAGGAGGAAAATTACTAGTTTCCTAGGTTGAGGGTGGAAGCTTTGGGATTTGACATAAGGAGGATACTAAATGATGTTTGCACATTAGAATGGCATAAATATTTAATAAAGGAGATAAATAAATATATACAAGTGAAAATCAAAGTGGCATTTGATCATGAAGACACATGGAGGAAGTGGGGACCCACATATGGCTAGATTTCCCCCTACACTTGGCATCATTCTCTCACCAATTTGAATTCAAGGTGAATGGTAACATACTTGGAGTAGTTCAAAATGTATTATTCATGGCATGACTCATCCAAGGTCGAACTGTAGAGGAAGAGTAACTCCCATGGAAGAGGAAGAGGCAATCTGGAGCTAGTGGGACACTTGGGCTAGATTCCCTAGTTCTATGACAACAATGATGAAGATGTTATGACACCTGTGACACAAATCAGACCTGAAGGCTGACATATGACATATATTACATGTCAAGGCTAAAAATAGCCTCCAAGAGGGCGCTCAAGGGAGTTAGGGCAGCTAAGATGCTTCCACATGTGATTTGGTGGAAGTGGGAGACTAGGAATTGTTGTACAAGTGGTGTTCTTTGGAATCTCTTCCCAACTTGAGTTGGCATGAGTCTCTTGGAAGGAATTCGACCCATGGAGGACATTAGAAGTTTATAAATTTCAATAACAAAGAATGAAACCAGCTTTTTGATCATTTGAGAAATTTGCAATTGCATTTGTGAAGAGGGAGAGCTAATGGATGACTAGTTTCTTACCTTAGCCAATTTCAAGGGTGAAAGATTCCCATCGAAGTTGGTAATTGGAAAGGCCATTCAGACCTTTCATTTGGAGCTTTAATGGAGTCATTTGTTGTAGATGTAAGATACAGGGCAGATCATGGTCTCTTCTAATGCATCACATTCTCTCAACCATTTCCAGTTTTGAAGGCATATTCTTGCTCCTTAAGGGAGGGCGTTTTTGGTGAGCTATTGTACTCTTTGGGGGAGCTTCTAATGCCCCATTTCTTTGTAATATGAATTAAATACTCTGTTCTTCATCTCTAGAAAGTTTCAGGTCGAAATTCCAAGTAGAAATGTATAAATATCATTTTTAATGAAAGAACAGTGCCATTTCCTCACTACCTTGTTATGAACCAAGGTAATGTTGATGGATTCGAATGGATAAGTAAACTACTGATGGTTTATTGATGAATGGAATGTTATTGATGTATTATGGGTGTGTGCAAGAAGATGAGGGTCACTTTAGATGCAATCCTAGTTTTTCAAAACTCGTTCCTGATACATAAAAACATAACGCGTTTCTGATACTCAGCACTTGGCATGGTAAAACCCGAGCCTAACATGTCACTAGACATGTAGGATAGGTAACCATAACGCGTACGCATTTTAGAAATACAAAACGCGTACGCGTTATGTAGTTACAAAACGCATACGCGTTATTGAAATCTAAAATCAATTTAAAAACACGGTCCCGACCACCCGCGGCGCTCTTCACGCATCAAAAACGCAAATTAGTGGTTGGACGAGGACGGTTTGTGTGCCTTGGAGTATCGGTGGAGCTCGATTTAGTTGGAGGGGAGGCAAATTCACCGGTGAATTGTCATCTAATCAGGTAATTCATTCACCCATACCATTTTTTTGTCATTTCTTAACCTAAATTACTATTTTTTTATTGTTTAAAAACAACCTAGTTTTGTAATATTTATAAAATTGGGAATAACCCAATCTCTAATTAAATTCACATCTCCCTCAACCAAGATGAGTGAATAATTAAAATGAATCTCTTTTCACAAATTCCTAATCCAACCAAAAATTGAAAAAAATAGAACTCCTCCCTTTCTACAATGTATCCATCCACATGAAACCCAAATTTCCAACCCTCAAAGGCCATTTCCCATGATACTAATTAAATAATTTTTCTTGGTTATGGCCATAACAAGATGAAATGCATGCACAAGCGTGAATAGAAAAAATGAAAAAAAAATTAGTAACTTGGTTTATCAAAATTTCATCACAATCATTTGTCCATGAACATAATCAAAATTTCATCAGAAGTGTATGTAGCTATACATTGCCTCTTAGTTAAGCACCCTTGACTAAATGCCAAAACACATTAACAAAGTGTCTCTTGGGCCTGCCCTATCCACACCCTCGATCAATCTACTCGACGCTCAGGGACCGTCGATTCAACTGAAAGACTTCATATAGAAAATCACTATGTTTTTTATTTAATTTTCTAAACTTGCCATACAATGTAGAGATCGATTTTGTAGAGAGAAATTGTCTCTGTTTTGAGAAGTTGACAGTGTTGTTATTGTCATTCTAGTCACAATCTCTAGTTGATTATTCAACATCTTAATCATTGATAGTCATCTCAAGTACATATGTAATCATATTGGCAAGACAAACTCATACATATCCATTTCATTCCATGCCACTTTGTCCTCCCCTCCAACCACAAGGCGTAATATGTTGAAATCAATAAATTTAATGTTAGCTTATGAAGTTGATGGAAATATTGTTTTCTGCAAGGGACGTAAAGGCCAAAACATGTCAAAATAACACTCCTAAATTCTAAGAAGTTTAAACCCAAGTTTGCATGGAAAAGTCACCAATGAGGGTGAAGAAGTGCCTTAACTTCTAGAAAGAAGTTGAATAAAACTTACTTTTTAATTGTTAAATGTTTAATTTTAAGTTTAAATGTATGTAAGTGAATGCCATTAAATTGCTTACTTGAGTTTGATTTAATACATTTTCAATTTTGAAAAGACGTCATTATATACCATGTATATGTTTCTAATGATTTTCGTATTGATGTTTTTATTGCAGTTGCGGCTATGGACACAAATGTTGAGATACTGATTGAGCTTGCCCACTTGAAGGGCATTAGTGCAGCTTTTAGTGGTGGTGACAGGATTCGCCGCTCGCTTGCATCAACCTTGGATGAAATTGTTGACACCATTTCACAGTCTAGCAATGTACTATATGATATTACATCATATAGAGAAAGAAAAAGACAACAATATGGTAATGGGCTAGACTACAATGCAATAAAAAAATTGAAAATATCCAAAGAGCTCATATTTGCATTGTTTAGGGACCCTCGGACGGGGGAAATCCAAAGAGCTCATATCTGCAATGGCAACTGATCACATACATGTATGTAACTATTTCAACATTATCTTTACATAGTTTATTATTGTTGTCTATTGTTTATTCATGCATTTCTAACTATTTCAACATTTTTTCATTGTAGCCACCACCAACAGGAGCAGTTCCTGGCCCCCCCTGGTTCGACCATCCTAGATGTTCAACCAATGGCTCCATCTACTACACAAGCAACACAATCTCCTTTGTCAGTTGAGGTGAGATGTCCTTCAGTGACCAAGTGTTTCATGCACTTTCCATGCACCAGTTGATAATTGTTGAGTTAATTGTTGAGCTAATATATTAGTGTACATAGTTAGTTGAATTTAACAATTGATATTTAATTTGCAGGATCCAAAGACGCACACTGATCCTAGAGATATGCCTAGAGGATCAACGTCGGGAAAGAACAAGAGGAAGCTTGAGTTTTGATGTGTCTTATGGGATATATGTACATTTGGATACATGTGCATGTAGCTTTGATAGATTTGGATAGTTTTGGACACATGTGCTTTTGGATACTTTTGGATATATATGTACTTTTCGATACATTCACTTTTGGAGACATGTACATTGACTTCATTGTGCATGTACTTTTGGAGACATGTACATTGACTTCATTGGATACATGTACTTTTGGATACTTTTGGATATATATGTACTTTTGGATACATGTACTTTTGGAGACATGCACTTTTGGATACTTTTGGATATATATGTACTTTTGGAGACATGCACATTGACATTTCACTTATAATTCTATGTGTATGCTTTGGAGTTTGCTTCGGTAATTCCAAACATGTGCTATGTTAATGAAAAACCAAAGTTAATTGGGTATTTCTTCCAATTTCTGGAGAATCCTATGCTTAGCCACTCGTTACAATATGCTACACACAGGCATTTTTTACGAAATCTTAGACACAAATAGAATTTTTTCTGCAGATTCCAAATATGTAACTTTTATTTTGAAATATTAATTTTTCCTATTTTCTTTCAATTTCTTTTCTGTCCTATCTCCTTAACTCGTGAAACACGCTGTTAGTGTTTCTTCCATAAAATTTTCAATTCTCGATCATTTCAAAAAAAAATTGTATGGTGCACAAGAGGACACTCACCTCCACGTTCTATGAAAATCCATTTCAAGATTTTTGCATTAAGACCTTCAAAGGCTCTACCCACAAAAGAGGTACTATTTTCAAGGTTTGATCACTTAGAAAATTATAAAATTACTAATTTAATTTTTGAAAAATAATGGCGCACAAGTGCTATGTGTTCTCTACATGCATGCTGATTTTTGTAGCTTGATTCCATCATTTAGGCCCTCAAAGGCTCCACCCACAAAAACATATACCTTATCATTTGCCTGAAAAATAAAAATTGTTTGTTAGGAAAAATGAAACTTGACATAGCTATGCAAATTTTCAATACATAAAAGTGATATATTCAAAAACATGATTCAATTTCCTACATTTCATCTTTTTTACTCAATGCAAGATATTTTGCGTAAGTAGCTCAAAAAATCCAAGTAAGTTGAGGGATGCCTGCTTTTTCAGTTTTCTATTACATCTAACGCGCCAAAAGTGACCCTCATTAGATTGAATTGACCCTTATACAAGTTTTATGTTCAGTACTCAAGCATTTTAAGTCATTTTACTCGGTTTATTTACATTTGGAGAAGATTTGGTGCCATTTCCCCAAGGGTCGAACTAGTGATTTTTGCTATTGTTTGGGAGAAGGTTAGAACAGACTTAATAACTGATTAATGGTGCACATGAGACCTAAATAATGTACTTTAGACATCCCCTACCTCTGTTCATAATTTCAAGTGGGTTTGGAGGCATTTCGGAAGCCATTTTCAGTACTTACCCCAGGGGGATTTGAACCCCAAATTACTGGTAAAATTGCATACTTGGTCCAGAATCTTAAGAGAGTTTTAAGAAGTCTTTTGATGGTCCTAAATCATCCCTAAACATCATAATCAATTACAAATATCATTCATACACCTTCCTTGAATATTTGGAGGCATTTGGAGCCAATTTGAAACATAGAGACCAATACTAATCAAAGGGAAATTACTACTAAAGTTCCCTACATTGGCCAGAATCGAAAGAGGATTTGAAAAAGTATTTTAAAGGTCCAAAAGCATCCCTGAAACACATATTTATGTTCTAAAATCATCCATATACCTTCTCAGAATATTTGGGAGCAATTGGAGCAATTTGGAGACCTAGAGCTCAAAACTAGTCAAAGGTCGAACTAGGGAAAAAAGTGAAAAATTGGTCATTTTAATAAAATTCCTAACAAGGGACATTACATCAATAATGATGATGTAGGAGATTATAGCACTATTTGATATTGACTAATCCTAATGGAACCTAAATGACCCTAATGGCATCTGATTCAGACCCTAACATATATGACAATGAGGATCATGACGATGTCGATGTTAATGATGATGATGCATGTGATAGCACTATCGGATCCTGATTGATCCTAATGGAACCTAAACGAATCTAATGGCATTGAGTGACCCCAATGTCACTTAAATGGCCTTGAAGGCATCTAAGTGTCCCTAAAAACATTTGAGTGACCCTAACATCATGATGACGATGACGACGACGATGCATGATGACAAATATGATGGCGCCTATGATGATTTGATTATAAGATGATAATGATGACAATTGATGCACACATTCCCAATGAGAGGCAAAATCTCTTTTATGAAACTCTTTTGATTAATAGGTGGTTGGATGCCTTTTTCATCATCACAATGATCATGACGATTATGATCATGACATTGTTTATGATGATATATGATGATGACATTGGTTATGAATATGGTGATAATTTCGATGTCTAGGACAATGTAAACTATGATAACGACTGTGATGATGATGATAGTGAGGATCATGACAATTACTAATTATTAAGACCATCGACTAGTTAGGCGAGGGAAAATTTCCTTTGTGAAATTCTTGAAAGGTAGTAAGATGTCCTATTCATCATCACAATGTGGTTGACATGAATGACTATGATCACAATGATATATGACGATGAAAGTGATGACGATGATATTGATGTAATGTATGATGTTCATGATGATGATTATGACGATGTCGATGCCAATGTTCATGACGCATGTGATAGCACTTATGGATCTTGATTGATCCTAATGGAACCTAAATGACCCTAATGTCACCGAAACAGCTCTAATGGCATTCAAGTGTCCCTGACAACATTTGAGAGACCCTAATGGCATCTGCTTGACCCTAACATGGCAATGATGCATTATGACAATTATGATGGACTTGATGATGGACTAACCTTTTTCTTGAAGATTTTATCATGTTATATGCTAGTATATATACCAATATATACCTAGTATATATACATATATACACTAGTGTATATACCAATATATATATTGGTGTATATACCAGTATATACACTGGTGTATATACTGGTATATATACCAATATATACATTGGTGTATATACTGATATATATTGGTGTATATACCAGTATATACACCAATGTATATATCAATATATACACCAGTGTATATACCATATATATACTTATATCTGTATACACTATGTATATACTTGTATATACGAGTATACACACTAGTATATATACCAATATATATATATATCGATGTATACTATGGTGTATATACTAGTATACACTAGTTTATATAACCTTATACACCGGTGTATAAATTGGTATATACACCAATGTATATCTGTATATACTACATATATACTTGTAACCCCTATACCCTGTCTCTCTCACTAACCCTTACGAATCCCTTGCTCTCACTCTCTTTCTCCCTTGCTCCACTTAATCCCAATCTCCTAACACCCCCCTCTACTCCTAACTCTAACCCCTTAACACCCCATTCTCCCTGTGTATATACCAGTGGCAGGCTTGGTTCTGCACATTGCTAAATGTAATAAACGAATACATGTTTTTGTTTTCAAAAAATTGAGTGAATTTTTACATCTATGATTGCATCTAAAAGGCCCCTCAACTTTGTGTGAGGGTCCATATACACTAGTGTATATACCAGTATATTTGTACACTAGTGTATATACTATTATATACACTAGTGTATACACTGATATATACACTCTATATGTTCACTAGTGTATATACTGGTATATACATTAGTGTATACTTTAGTGTATATACCAATGTACTAGTGTATACACTAATGTATATACTGGTATATAGACTGGTGTATATATTGGTATATACACTGGTGTATATACTTGTATATACACTAGTGTATATGTATATACAAGTACCAGTGCATATACCAATATATACACCAATGTAGTATACATTGGTGTATACACCAGTATATATATTGGTGTATACACCAGTATATACACCAATGTAGTATACACACAAGTGTATACACCAGTATATACACCAATGTAGTATACACACAAGTGTATACACTTGTGTGTATACTACATTGGTGTATATACTGGTGTATACACCAGTATATATACCCATATTGTATATATCGATGTATATACCACTATATATGATTCATTCTAACCTCCACTAGTATATATACTGGTATATACACCAATGTATATACCAGTATATACACCAATGTATATACCAGTATATATACCACTGTATATGATTCATTCTAACCTCCCCCTCGACTCTACTGGTTACTATATTGTGACACATGTAATACCTACACCTAACCCCCAACCCTTTAATAAGGACATCCATGATAGGCCTTTGACCTTGACCTCCTCACCATGTTCCTTATAATTATCAATGATATTACATAATTTACATAACCTTTGTCAAGGGTCAAAACTAGGGGCATTAAACAAGCTTCCATATGCATTATTCATGATTCCACCACCTCATGACCATGTATTCATTACTCACTAAATGATTCATGGTCCATAAATAATGCTTATGATATTCGTGGCTCCATTAACACTGTTCAAGGTTCCTTAATTGCACATGGTTTTGTATGCTTTGTACATGGTTCCACCTGCTTTATTCATAGTTCCATAAAAATTATCCATGGTTCCATAAACATTCTCCATGGTTTCGCTCCTAAAATGCTCATTTTCCATGAATTTCGTTCGCGGTATATAAGGAATCGGTTTCACATATACATATATGGAAGTTGTTGCGCATATACGGAAGCTTTTGTATATGCGCAGCGCATATACGGAAGCTTCCGTATATGCATAGCACATATACGGAACCTGTTGCGCATATATGGAAGCTTCCGTCTATACATTGCGCATATACAAAGGCTTCTGCATATACGAAAACTTCCATATATACACACCTGCTTTCGTATATGCGCAAGGCATATATAAGTTGTTGCGCATATACGGAAGTTTCCGTATATCCGCAGCGAATATACGGAAGCTGCGCATATACAGAAGTTTTTGTATATGTGCAAGGCATATACGGAAGCTGCGCATATATAAAGCTTTTATATATGCGCAACTTCCGTATATGCCTTGCAAATATACGGAAGCTTCTGTATATGCACAACAGCTTTCTTATATGCCTTGCGCATATACGGAAGTTTCCGTATATATGCAGCTGCTTTTGTATATGCGCAACTTCCGTATATCCGCAAGGCATATACGGAAGCTATTGCGCATATATAGAAGCTTCTGTATATGCGCAGTGCATGTACAGAAGCTTCTATATATGCACTGCGAATATACTGAACCTTCGGTATATGCGCAACAGCTTCCATATATGCACTGCGCATATATAGAAGCAGTTGCGTATATATGGAAGCTTCCCTATATGCGCAATGCATATACAAAAGCTTCCATATATGTGCATTTACTGCGCATATACGGAAGCTATTGTGCATATACGGAAGCTTCCATATATGCGCAACGCATATACAAAAGCTTCCGTATATGTGCATTTACGGAAGCAGTGCATATACGGATGCTGGGCATATAGAGAAGCTTCCATATATGTGTTGCACATATACGGAAGCTTCCGTATATGCATAGCTTCAGAGAGAAAATCGCATACATTTAGAGGTTGAGATCCGTATATACGAAAGTTGTTGCGCATATATGGAAACTTCCGTATATGCGGAGCTACCATATATGCATTACGCATTTATGGAAGCTTCTGTATATGCACAACAACGTTCGTATATGCCTTGCGCATATACGGAAGCTACGCATATACGGAAGCAGCTGCGTATATACGGAAGCTTCCGTATATGCATTACGCATATACGAAAGATTCTGTATATACGCAATTACCTCCGTATATGCACAAGGCATATATAATCTGTTGCGCATATACGAAAACTTTCATATATGCGCAGCGCATATACAGAAGCTGCGCATATACGAGAGCTTCCATATATGAGCAGCTTCCATATATGCCTTGCGCATATACGGAAGCTGTGCATATATGGAAGCAGCTGCGTATATACGGAAACTTTTGTATATACGCAGCTGCTTCCGTATATGCGCAAGGCATATACGGAAGCTATTGGAAATATACAGATGCTTTTGTAAATGCGTAGCGCATATACGGCAGCTTCGCATATACGGAAGCTTTCGTATATGCACAACAACTTTCGTATATACGCAGCTACGCATAAACAAAAGCTTCCATATATGCGTTGCGTATATATGAAAGCTTCTGTATATATGCAATTGCTTCCGTATATGCGTAGCTTCCGTATATGCACAAGGCATATATGGAAGTTGTTGTGCATATATAAAAGATTCCGTATATGTGTTGCGCATGTACAAAAGCTTCTGTATATGCGCTGCGGATATACTGAAGCTTCCGTATATGCACAACAACTTTCATATATGCGTTCCGCATATATGGAAGCAGCTGTGTATATATGGAAGCTTCTGTATATGCGCAACGCATATATAGAAGCTTCCGTATATGTGCATTTATGGAAGCAGCGCATACATGGAAGCTTCCCTATATACGCAACGCGTATACGGATGTTGGGCATGTTTAAGGCCATATGGGCCATCTTTTGTGTGAAAAGCACCCATATCCAAATGATTTAGGGCCCAAGTCCCAAATCATTTCATCCCCATATCGTAGCTCGTGAGTTGTGAAACGTTCATTTAGGTCTCAATCCTTTTCTTTCACCCTCTAAGCATGTTTACATTTCAAATCTCGTGTGGCATTGCACTGGGCGCGACCCTTGCAAGTACTCATACAATTTAAAAGCGTTCATTATTGATTTATTTAATTTTAATTTGAAATCATTCATTATTGAATTGAGTTATGTTATGACATGTAGCCAATTGATTATGAATTGAGTTATGTTATGACATGGAGGCTTCACTATGCATCTTAAGCATCATCATCATCACCATCTTCAACATCAACATCATCATCATCGTCATCATCATCATCAACATCATCATCATCATCTTCTTCATCATCATTATTGATAATGATGATGATGACGAAGATGATGATGATGAAGATGATTATGTTTTCTTAAAAAAATAGCATACCAGCCTTAGGATAACCCCATGTTTTGGGAGTTGTAATTAATTTCCATAAATAATATTTATATATTCTGGAAGGTAATCGGATTGTCTATGTTTCATCTTCTTGCGCCATATTCCAAAAAGTTGTGTAGGTAGCTCTAATATTGCTTTTTGACGTTCAGATTTCTATTTTTCCGGGAGTCCATTGTGACTAACGCATCATGAATGGCCAACATTAGCTTGCACTAGCCCATATACACTAGTGTATATAACTAGTATATACACTAGTGTATATATATGCACTAATATACCTTTAATGTAATAAACACTAGTGTATATGCATTGGAATATACAGTAGTGTGTATGTACAGTATATAAACTAGCGTATATAATTAGTATATACATTGGCCTAATGTATAGAATATACACTAGTGTATATGCCGAGAATGAATACTAGAATATACGCTAGTGTACAGTACAATATAGTACACCAGTGTATATAACTAATATATAATATGCCTAATGTGCAAGCTATGCTAGAAGATCATCTTATTCACTAATCCCCTAATATGTATAGCACTGGTTTGCTCATCATGCCACAAATTCACAAACTATTGTTCTTACGAATCATTTCCCTCTATAATTCCAACAACTCAATGTTGGCATTCCTAATAACTTAGTACTCCCACATGGGTTCAATATGGTAATGTGAATGTTTACATGTGTGAACAAGAGACCAATCTTCAGACTTGGGCAGGTAATTATGGTGGTTTGGATTCCAAAAACATTTAAGAAGTGCCTACATTGCAATCACAACCTTCTCTACACATTGAGAAATTGATTATTGATGCAATGTGGTTCCCTCCCAAGGGTGTCTTGCAAATATCCACACATAATCCAAATTCTAGGGTTTCCCAAAACTACAGTATTGTTGAAGATTTAGCCTAGGCGTTGTGTGCTATGTCTTCCTTAGAACTTCTTCAAAGTTTCCTTGTGTAATGAAATATATTGTTATTGGATATAGGTGGTTTGGACTAGTCTCACACATAGTTGATTACTTTTGACGTGGACACTCATAATCCACACTTCCCACATCATGTCACATTTTAGATTCAAGTCGTGTATTGCGGAACTTTGCATGTCATCCATCCTTGTTGACATGTTTTTATTAGTTAAATCACATCTAAGTATACTCATGTCAATTGATGGGGAATTCCCTAACGCTCTCCTTTCGATGGATTTTGTCACATTGAATTCAACTCATATATTCTAGGATTGATATTTAGATCCATTCTTAGTGATTTGGGGTTTGCACTCATCAGTGGTAGGTTTCCTCACTATTAATAGTGGGAATACCTCAATGTCCCCTACTTGCTAGATTCTAATCATTGTTCGATATTAATTCATCTATTTACACTTGATATTTGGATTGTATTGTTTTACCTTGACATCCATCATCATTATCAGTGGCCGGTTATCCCACATTTGTTAATGATATGCATTAATGACCAGTAATCAAATGGTTTCTTCAATGTTCAACATCAACTCATTCATTCACATGGTAGATTCGTGCATTTTGATGGGTTGGGATTGGAGTCCTTGGTCCTGTGGAAACATTCCTATGTTGGATTCCACCCCAGTTGCAAAAGACTATACCACTCAACTATGACATTGTTACTTGATTACAGGTTACCTCCCACGACCTTTTCCAAATCCCAAAGACCCATATCTAGTGCTCAAAATGTCCTAATGGTGCCTCTATCACCACTTTAAGGCCAACGATCGATATGATGGGTCATTTGTAGTGCTTCATAACATCATCCATGAACCTTAATCCCTAGAAGTTTCCTTTAGAGACTAATTCCTAAGTTCTATCTAATATCCCCACTTAGAGGCCAAGGATACCCTTAAGAGATCATGTGTGGTTGTTTAAGGTGTGTTTTTGGGTAAATTTTTTATTTAGGTCCTAAGGCCTAAGCTTCCTTTCCTAAGCATTTCTGACCCACCGTGACATATCCTTAGTGTAAAAAACCTTCTAATGTAAAATGGAAGGAAGGAACACAAGCACATTCTTGCAAATTCAAAAACAAATAGTGGGATTGTCTCTATTCATCTATGTGTTGGATGACTTGTCTTCTTTGGTTTTATCTTCAGAATGACAAACCTATTGGTTTGAGCTGCATAAACAAAAACAAATCTATTTTCCCAACTCCCTATTCCTGAGGATGTTTTCAACCACATTTATAAATATGAACCCTACATTCATTGTTTATGAAACTGCAAATCTTTAAGAAATTTTCTCTTCATAATCTTACCCCATATTCCTTTGATGAACAAGAGCCTCCACAAACTCTTCATTGTTAGAGATTGACTGAACAAGTGTATGTTCTTTACACCCCATCCCCCTCCTTTTTTTTGGTTTTGACACACTTTTCGAGTTAACATGAAGAGGGATACATTCCCTTTTCCTTTTACCAAACCATAAAAAGACTAAAGCATCTCCTTACCTTTTCTACAATGCTCTTTGACACTTGAGCTAAGAAAAACCAATAAATGGGCATGCTCTTGAGAACTGATTTCAACAGAACTAGCCTTTCAACAATAGTAATCCACATGTAACATCAATAGGTAATACATGCATTGATCTTCTTATAAATCCACAACCAATGTGCCATTATAATCATTTGGTTTCAAAAAATAACCCAAGTTTTTTAGCCCGTTGTTTAATGGCTCTACACATAATGAGAATTGTTGAAGAATCTATGCTTCCACTTTCAAAGGTAATTTGTTGCAAAGGATTAGGGACTTGTTATCATTTATTTACATCCCAATCACTAGCAAAAAAGGTCTCTATTAAGTGTTTGTAAGTCCTACATTCCCTAACTAAGCCATAAAATGTTATCTACAAATAGCAAATTTTGACCAAACCTAAATCATAATGTCTTGAATATTTAGTATAATGGCTTAGATGTTTAAAAAACATTAAATTTTATTATTTTTGTATGTAATTTTTTCCCTTATTTAATTTTTAATTTTCTATTTAATATTAAATTTAAATTTTTAGTGTGAATATTTTTATATTTAAGTATAACATTTCAATTTTATAAATATATTGATTTTATTTTACTATTTAATTATAAATTTGAAAAACTTTGATTTTGTGTTGTTATTTATTCATTGTTTATCTAAGTTGCTTTTATTTTTATTTTTTTATGAAAGAAAGAAGTTTGATACTCATTTTTCATTCTACTTGTTTAATTATATATTTTGTATTAATTTTTACTTTAGTTCAATTTTATTTAATAATATAATTTTTATTATTTAATTTTTTACTTTAATTAATTAATTAATTTTATTTCAATTAATTTTATTATTATTATTATTTTCATCATACAAAACATAATTTTAATAAAAATCTAAATCACTTACATAATGTGAAGCTTTACAGAAAATAATCTAACAATATGCACTTTTAAAACCTATTTCATTATATATTTATTTAAAATAATAGGTATCACCAAAAACTTCACCAAAAGGGATTTGATTATCTTAAAAAATATTACCTTCATAATGATATTTAGGTGATAACAATAATAAAAACTCCTTAATATTTTGATGGCAACAATAATGGTAACTCCTTCACCAAAAGGAATTTGATTATCTTAAAAATATTACCTTTATAGTGATATTTAGATGATAACAAAAATAAAAACCCCTTAATATTTTGATGACAACAATAATGATAACCCCTTATTACCAAGGGGTATTAAAAATCTCAACATTTCACATGTGCTAATGTCACTCTAATTCAAAAAAATAAATATAAAACAAGATCCCAAAACAATAAATATAAACTAAATCCAAAACAATAAATATGAAACGATGGCAAATAAATTTAACTTTACTAAAAAAATCACAATGTGACATTTTATCACATCAAAAATCATAGCCTTGGATGAAAGTCCTCTCCAAAATTTCAATTTGATAAATTAAATATTCCAACTTGAAAAATGTATTTAATTTATTAAATTTTTACAATATAATAATTTGTAATCCTTCACAATATTTTAGTTGATTTTTATTCCATGAAACCTCTTCTCATTCCCTATAAAAATCTAATTGGTCCTTTACACCATGTAATAGTTAATTTCTATTCCCATGAAATCTCTTCTAATTACTAAGAAATCTATTATTGGTAGAATTAATTTAATGTTTAAAGGGATGTTGTTCTATTTTTCTTTTTAGAAAAACGCCTATGAAAAATTATAAAGTTTTATTCTATCATAAAACCGTGGGAAAACGAGACATGAAAATCATAAAGTTTTCCAAATTTCATGCTTGAAAGAGTTCTGAAGAATTGACATGAAAGTTGATTTTATTTGGGATTTAGTTAGACTTTTTTGGTACTCCACGAAATGTCGAACCCAAAATACAGAGTGCCCAGAATATCATCTTGGAAACTTGAAGCATGGACTGAATCGATAGTGAGCGTTCAATCTCAAACAAAATCCCCATCCTAGTTACAGAGCGTCTGCATAAATGATAAAAGATCAGACTAATATAAATATCCATAAACAACTTCTGAGTCTCTTAAAAATTATAATACCTTACTCTCGTCGAGAATTCTTCTCGGGATTTAACAGGCAAATGCCAATAAGTTGGGCCATCTCTTCAGGTTCGCGCATGATGGAGCACTTTTCTAATGGGCCATTCCCCAAGACCGGCCTACATGCAGAATCTTAACAGAATCAAATGCTTCTTCAAGAGACTTCCCAAGTCTGGATCAATAGATCCATATACTTGTACGACCCTGCAGTTGTTATATAAATTGTGATCTGTTATACAAATTCCTTCACAATCAAAGGTTGAAATCATGTATGCATCTCTGAATAATGGAGTCAGAAGGTATCAATATAAATAACAAAAGGTTGAGTATATTAATGTTGTAGTAAATGGATTCTTTCTAGTAAATCTGATAAGGATTCCATAGAAATTTTAAGAGGTTTACCATGATCCTACAGACATGTAACAATAATTTTAGAAGCTTTGCTTACAATCAACTCCTAACTTTTTAAATCACCAAATTCAACACAGCAGATCTTTCTTTCTCTTGAAAATATTTCACAGCATAGAAGATCTTTCTCTTTCTGTGTTGGCAGGTTGGAGGGAAAGGTGGCGATAATCACAGGTGGAGCGGGAGGCATAGGAGAAGCCATCACTAAGCCTTTCGTATTTGAGGGAGCCAAAGTCATAATCGCAGACATTGCAGACAAGAGAGACCCGAAGCTCTGTCAAGATCTGAGATATTAGGAAACGTACTTGCACTGCAATGTGAACACTGCCCCATTGCAACATAAATTCAACAGCTTTAAAGTTTCTAGTTCTATCAAAATCTCCAAAATTATGTTACCAAACCAACCATTAAGCATATTGCGCAATCCCTCTAATTACACAATAGCATTTGTTACATTGGCAATAATAGGCCATAAATTAGCACTCTTTCCCTGTGATAGCAGAACCTTTCATTTCTCCCTTCTGATTTACTATGACGCCCGCATTGTATTCGAAATTCATACAAACGTCGTCCTTTTGGCACCAGGGCTTCTGCTGTCGAACAATGATGGTGGGCATGACCTTCTTTATGAGGTCAAGCTTTTCCTTCTTGACAGTGGCCATGAACATATCCTCAAAGCAGCCCTGAGACGACTATTGATTCCCTTCACAAAATTATGCACAAGTTCTTGGCTCCTGTGTTATCTACATAGTTCACAGTGACTACCACTGGCAAACCAAGTGACATCCTGATCTTGTTCGCCGCGCTACCTCTACGACCTCTCTTCAACATGGTTTCTCCCTTTTCTAAATCCACTAGATCCGTGGCGAGCAAACAAATTTCAAATTTAAATCCGTGGCCTATGAAACAATTCAAATTTAATCCATGGCGGGCAAACCAATTTCAAATTTAAATCCGTGGCGTATGAAACAATTCAAATTTAATCCGTGGCGCCTTTACAAATTCAAATTTTAAACTAGCAAATCAGCCATGAATGTATCCATCGATTTCGCATGATAATTGGTATCCATCCAATCGAATGGGCTCATGGGTCATCCGATGGTATGAGCATCTTGCATTGCATCAGGCTCATGGGTCATGCGATGGTACAAGCATCCTGCATTGTATCATGAAAGGTATGGAGATGTTCCGGTATATCGAGCCGGAAAGTTCTTACTGTGCACGGAGCTTGAAGGTACGTCAAATCCCCTGCAGCAGACTTAATTAGTCTGCTGCAGGGTGCATATTACTCGCCTGAAGAAAAGGGATAAGCACAACCTGATGAGATATGGGAGATATTTGAGGACGATGAACAAAGCCTGTTTCAATATTTGGAAACGACATTAATGACCAGAGACGAAACAAATATTTGCTTACAGCAGGAGCTTAAATGCACTGTAGTACATGTTGGCTGCTCATTCTTTCTACACACGGACGAAGATTAGTCAAGATAAAATAGTAATAAAAAAGGTTTTTGCTTGCTCTGCACGCAAAGGCATTTCGTGGAGATAATAGACATTACGGCTCCCTGGCCTTTTCCTTTATAAACTAAACAAAACGAAAATAGCGATGGAGAAAATAATAATTGTAGTGAATAATGGAGTAATTCTCAGGAAAATTGTATGTGTGTTGGTCACAATCAATTAATCATTGTATTAAAAAATAACTTTTAATCAATACAAAAATTAAAATTAAAATTAAAAAAATAATTTTATTTTTAAAAAATTAAAAGTCACATTTTAATAGAGTTTATTAGTCAAATCAAACTTATTAGCCAATTAAAAATAAAAATAACCAATCAAAATTAAGAATTATATAATTTATAAAATTTAAAATATAATTTTTTATTTGTTTTAAAATCAATTTAATAATTAAAATTTCTAAATCAATAAATAACTATATAAAAATTTAGAATAAAAATTTGTAAATCAAATACAAATCCATTCCTATAATCAAGGTAGGGGCAGGGACTACTAAAATATTTTGTCATACCTCATCCATAGTAGGTTTAATATATCTTTCAATTGAAAAAGGTGGCGACAATATTTTCGAAAATTATAAATTATAAAATATTTGATCATGCATCAATATAATAATTATAAAGAAGATGCCTTTCTCTTACAATAATTATAAAGAAGATGCCTTTCTCTTGTTTACATCTCCTCCCTATGGTCCCATTAACCAAGTTTAATCACTTACGAATATTAGTATTAATTAAATTTGGTAAAATAAATATAATAATATACTATAATTGTTTAATTATATATTGTTGTATTTTTAATTAGAATCTTTAATTATATTTTTTATTTTATTAATTTTATTAATTTAATTTTTTATTTTTAATAATTAATAAAAAAATACTATTAATATTATATTATTAAAATTGTTTTAATTAATATGATTGGGATTAGAAATGTCAATTGGCCCTTCTTAGAAGATTATATAAGGATGACAAAAGATACAAAGATAAAAAAGGATTAATTGTTAAAACAAAAAGAAATGGAATGGAGATTAAAAGCAGAGCGCTTTGGATTAACCTTGGTGGTAATAACAGTCGTTTTTTTCACTCATTTGCTTCTCAAAGAAGGAACATAAATTCGCTATGGGAGCTTAAGAATGAGGATGGATTTGCAGTTAAAGGTCAAGGTGACCTTCAGAAGATGGCCAAACAGTATTTCTTTGATGTCTATAAAGATCCGGGACAAAGTTCCTTGATGGGTCATCTTGCTACTATAAAATACTTTCCAAAGTTTTTTAATGAAGAGGAAGGTATTAAGATTGGCTCTCCAGTCACTTTGGAGGAGGTTGAGCAAACTTTAAAATCATTTTCAAGAGAGAAAAGGCATGGCCCTGACGGTTGGATTGTGGAACTGTTTAGTCATTTCGTTGATGTTATGGGTATTGATTTGCTAAACATGGTGGAGTTATCTAGAAATGAAGGTTATGTATCAGGTGCAATTAACTCTACCTTCCTAGCTCTGATCCCAAAATGTAATAATCCAAGCAATTTCTCAGAGTTTAGGCCAATTGCTCTGTGCAATTTGGTTTATAAATTGATCTCCAAGATGATTGCAAATTGGATCAAACCTTCCTTATCCAAATTTAAGTCCCCTATGCAATTTGGGTTTCTTAATGACAGACAAATACTGGTCGCCATTAGGATAACTCAAGAATCCATACATTCCATTAAGCAAAAAAAACCAAAGTGCTTTGCTCCTAAAGATGGACTTGGAAAAGGCTTTTGATAGAGTAGACTGGAACTACTTAAGACTAATTCTTATTCAGATTGGCCTTCATCTTCTTGTTATAAAATGGATCCTTGCTTGTGTCTCTTTGGCTTATTTTGTAGTCCTGGTCAATGGGGCTCCTTCCAGGTTTTTTAGAAGCTCCAGGGGTATTAGGCAGGGTTGTCCTTTATTGCCCCTCCTCTTTTTGTTAATTATTGAAGGCTTAAGCAGATTGATTATACAAGCAAAATCTGAAGGTAAAGTAAAAGGGGTAAAAATTTCTTCTGAAATTTATATTACTTATTTGTTATTTGTAGACGATGTTTGATCTTTGGTTCAAATTCGGAGGAGGAATGGGAAAAATTTATGGAAATTATCACTGTTTTTTGTAATGCTTCAGGTATGAAAGTGAACTTAAAGAAATCTTGTTTTTTTCAACACAAATTGGAGGGCAGATTGAATAACATCACCTCATTTTTCCCATATAAATTCGGCTCCTTGGTGGATGGGATCCATTATTTAGGCTACTTTTAAAAGCCTAACAGCTACATAACTCAAGACTGGAGGTGGCTGGTTGAAAGATTGGAAAGGAAAGTTATTCATTGGACACACAAAATGCTTTCTATTGGCGACAGACTTACATTGGTCAAGGCAGTACTTTGTGGCATTCCAGTGTATTGGTTTTCTATGCTTCAGGTTCCCGTCTCTATCATTAATTCCTTGAGGAAAATTATTTTTAATTTTCTTTGGACTGGAGGTAAGGAAAAAAGAAAACTGATTATGGCAAGCTGAGAGAAATTATCCTTACCTAAGGAGTGGGGAGTTTGGGGGATAAAAAATATTTTATGGTTCAATTATGCTCTAAGGCTCAAGAGTTTCTGGAGGAGTATCTTTGGAAAAATATTTGGACATCTGTAATAAGGTGTAAATATATAAAACAAAATCTCATCTTGTGGATTCGGGACACAAAGAAATTTTATAATAATGCTTCACCGATGTGGAGAGGCTTCCTCAAATTATATCAAAGCTTTGGGAAAGATTTATCGTGGAAGGTTGGTAATGGGAAAGAAGTGATGGTGGGCATCGATCCCATCCTCAAATTAGAAGGATATTTTCATCTCTCCTTAGACATTGTTGAATACTTGGAAGATATTGGATATAATATCCTCAGCAAGATCAGAAAACCTAAAGGCATTAATTCAACTACCTATTACTGGTACAATGCAAAGGATGTAGGTATAAGCGGATACCTAGCAATTGAATGGGAGAACTATATCGCCAGATAAAATTACTCAGGTTGTAGATTGAATGAGGAGGAGGATACTATTATTTGGTTATCAAATTTTGCTTCTGGTGCTATTACAGCAAAGTCTGCCTACCTTGCTATTGTTCGAGAAAATTGCACTGTTGTGGAAAACTGGTGATTTATTGGGTTATGAAAATGGAAAGTCCTGGTGAAAGTTAAATGTTTCATGTGGTTTGCTTTACAGAATTGCTTAAAAACCTGGGTCAATTTGGTCACAAAGGGATGGCATGGTCCCAGTTTTTGTCACTTCTACAAAATGGATTTGAAGACTAGAGACCACATCTTGGTCAATTGCATCTACTCTTTTGTTATTTGGGGCAAAATTCTCTCAGCATTAGATATTGATCAGAAATGGGACAATATTACTTTTGATCGGAATTTCTATCAGTGGCACAAAAAATGCAAGAGACAAATTTTTATTCCAGCTATCATCTCCTGGAAAATTTGGTATGTTCGAAATTTGTGTAATTTTGAAAATCAATTACTTGGTCATGATATTGTTTGTCATAGTATCATAAAGTTGATCAAATAGCTCAGTTCAGATGAGATTTTTGAAATATCTCCAAGAATTCCGAAGATAGTTCATCAATTATGTGGAGCCATAGGTTTTTGCGATGGAGCAGCCAAAGATGGATTTTGTGCAGCTGATGCAGTTCTATATTTGAATTTATCTCACAAGTTTAATTTTAAACTAAACTATGGTGGAGGCACCAATATGAAAGCAGAGGTTCTTGCACTTTGGTTGTTATGTAATATGGCATCTTGGTTTGACATTGGGAATCTTCTTTGCTTTGGAGACTCCAGGGTTACTTTTAAATGGGCTCAAGGATTATACAACCTAAATGTTATTAAGCTTTCCCCCTGGTGTGACAGATTAAGGAATCTCTTCAAGACCTTTCATCTAATTGAGTTCAAACATATATAGAGAACAAAATTTTGTAGCTGACGAACTCTCAAAATTGGCTCCAGTAGGGAAAGAAGGGCTTCGCTTTTGGGAAGAACGTCAAGATAATCTTCTTCTTGATACTGGAACATATTTGATTTTTGAAGATCTGTTTTAACTATATTTTTCCAGACTTGTACTGAAGGCCCTATTTCGACTATTTTTTAAGCTATCTCTAGTTTAAGATATGTTTTTTTTTTTTGTATAGCTAAGTCATGTTCGACATGAACTGTATATCTTCTTTGATGTTTTGGATAGTTTTCACGACTATCATCAAGTCTCGACATGTACTTTTTTATTCTCCTCTTGAATAACAGAAGTACGATTTTTTCTCTGAAAAAATGTTTTAATTTATTTGTTTAAGAATGTTTATTTTATTATTTTATTTTTAATTACACCAATAGGTGTATATATCTTAGAATTTAGGGTGGAATACCATCTATGATTTTCCTAGATTGAAAGAGGATGGGACAAGTGTATTGTCCAGATTGATTTTATGGTCGTCATTCAAAATTCAAAATAAACAATTATAAAAAACAAAATATAAAAAATAACTGGGACCTACTGCATGGATAACTCATAGCTAATGCATGGATAACATGTAGTTAGTGATTGGCAACTCATTTAACTAAAGAAGGTAATAGATAGTTGAGGCATATATAATAGGTGATTACAACTAATCATGGAGAACAAGTAATAAATGACTTGTTCATTGCACTTGACTTGTGACCTATCGGTGTTCACCAACCATAAGTTAAGTGGTTGTGCTAGTTTTGGGAATCAAAAACCTCCATTTTGGAATTATTTAATCAATTAGTTATTTTCATCCCAATAATCTTTAATATTTTTTCATATTCATTAGTTAATTTTTTTATAATTAATTATTTAAAAATCCACTCTTCCTACTATATTACTAAAATTCTTTGACTTCCTCCTTTAATATTATTATTTTTATAATCTTAAGGGTCACTCTCTTAATAAATCTCTTGGAAAATCAGGAGAGTAATTCAAGTTTTCTTGGGCATTGATCCTTTCGTTGGCGATGGAGGAATATTTTCCTTTTCTCAGGTACTTTTATCTGATCTTTACAATATAAATATTCAAGGGTTGGCTTAGGTCCGTAGAGGACCGTGATGTTGATGAAAATTCCTCCTCTTATTGGCTTCAAGTTGTGGATTTGGGATTATCTGGAAACTCAACAATTGAATGGGATAACTTTATATTGCTTCTCAATAGACTTGGTAGAATACTTGATGAAGAGGATAGATTAGTTTGGAACTGGAGAGATGAAAATGACATAGTCTCGGCCAAAAATATTTATGAAACTACTATTGTTGATCAGATCAGAATCTCTCCGAAGTTGTGGGATTCAGTTTTATGGAAGAGAAATGTCCCATTAAAAATTTAATGCTTTGTATAGCTTTGTTTAGAAAACAAAATTTTAACATGGGAGAATTTGCAGAAGAAAGGGTTAATAGGACCGACATTATGCAACCTTTATAGAGAGGAATTAGAATCGAGTTCTCATTTATTTGTTCATTGTGGTTTCTCAAAATCAATGGTCGGAGCTAAACAATCTTCTATCTTTACAGGATCACTGGGGAAATGGAAATTTCCAATATAGCTATCATAGTTGGTACAATAAAAGTATCAATTTCAAAGACCTTCCTCTCTACACTATTTGGGAATTTGGAAATTAAGAAACAAGTTAATTTTTTATAACAAGATTATGATCATTTCTTTCATTTGTTCCAAAATTATATCTCAATTTTTAGCTAGCAATAAGCAAAAGAGGCAATCCAAAAAGAGGATCTTCGATTGACCATCTCATAATACTTCCATCCTTGCTGGAAATTTCGATGGAGCATAAAAGAAATTGTAAGGGTGGTGCTGGCATGATACTTAGAATTGGAGCAAATCATCATATTAAGATGAAGATGGGTATCGGAGATGGTACCAATACCAAAGCAGAGCTTTATGCTGTTTGGGGGTTATTAGTGGTTTCCCGAAAAATAGGTATATTGGATGTGCAGATTTTTGGGGACTCGAAAGTCAATGTGGAATGGGTCAAGGGTCATATGGCTTTGCATATCACTAGATTGGATCATTGGATTCGTCAAAACAGAGCTTTGATTTAGGCTTTCCCTAACATCACTTTTGAGCATATCTATAGGGAATTCAACAACGAAACAGACAGGCTGTCAAATGTAATACCCCGGTTGTTAAGCCCTAGACTTATGTTCTATTTGTTAATATGACTATGGACTTATGCTCATTTGTTTGATGATGTGATTATGGACTTTGGAATTATTATTAATTGTTAATGTTGTTGTTGTTATTATTGTCATTATTGTTCTCTTTGAATGATTGTTGCTATTTAATTAAATAAACAATTAGCTGAGCAAAGGCAACTAAAAGAGTATGGGAGACCATGGATCTCACAGAGTGAGGGGGAATGGGGGACATCCCTAGCATCTTATAGCTTGTTGTTGGATGGTAGTTTTCCATCTTATTTCATTTTGTGCCTTGGTGACTTTATTAGTGTTGGTCACCCAAACATTGTACAATGGAACCCATTTTAATTTTTATGAACTCTAGAGTTATTATTGCACCTTATACATACTTTAGTGGGACCCTCTTGCCTAGTGCGCCCTCCTTGGGAGAAATTCTCTCATATTTATGTGTTTTTGTCATTTATGAGCCCTCTCCCTAGATTCTAGGATCTGTAAGCTAGAATTTAGCTTCCACCTCCTCGATTTGTGCCTCCACCTCCATAAGTGCGTCCCACTCCTCCATTCATCCCTATTTCTGTGCTTGCATGATATTTATGACCCTATTGGATCCCCTATCTCACCAAATCCTCCTTGCTTCATGTTTTGTAACGCCCCATATGCATTAGTGCGCCTCCTTGTGTTCTTCATGGCTCCACTCCTTAGTTTTTGGTAACTCCTCCTCATGATGTTAATATGAGAAAGGGAATCTCCTAACCAGGCCACCACTCCACTAATTTGAGTCATGTTTCCATGATGAATCCCAACCACACTCAAACCCATTCTAGTTGGCCACCTTGGGTTCTAATTGCCCTCCTCAAGCTATTTATACATGTACTCTCTCCTTGTTGAAGCAAATCTTGAGCCTTGTATCACTTGTCTTGTGTTATCTCACCATGTTGGGAATATTGTTAGAATTGAGAGTGTGTTGAGACTTAGAGGTAGTCTAGTCATTTTCCTTTGCTTCCATTATATCACTCTACTAGTCCAGGTTCTCAAACAGGAAGCCAAGAAATGGGTGGTGAGAGGAGTCACTTCCCATAAGTAGTGGAGACGGACATGAAGTAGTAGTGGGAAGCATTGTGGTTCTCGGAAGAGGTAGTTCCGAGATTTTCTATACTAAGTGTGCCTCTACCTGTGGATCCATTGTCTCAGCTTGGGGGTGACCTATTCAAGCAAGGAAGGCTTGACTATGTCTATGGCTGGGAGGAAAGTTGTCATGTTGCAGCTAGTTTCCCTTGTTTTGAGATAAATATATCTCTTATGTTTCGTTTCTATTACATTATTTATTTGGTATATGTGCAATGGTGGTTGAATTGGTTGTATGCATGTTCATGTATTGAAGGCCAGGTTCTATATGCAGGAAGGATAAATTTCATATAATATGCTGCTACGCTCCTTGCCTTCCTTCTATTCTTCTTTCTCTTAATCTAAAATTTGTAGTTTTGGCTCGATGATATTGAGAGGGGCACAACCATAGGTTCTGTTCCGCCCATTTATGCTCATTTATGAGTCATGAAACTTGTTCCATTGCGTCCGGAGCAGCGTTTCCAGTAAGGACCACCTTTCGTTTTGTCAAAAGAGCTTTCTGGATGACCAAGATATGTCTGTTTCGGTCCAATAGTTTTTTCGATGCTAAGATGAGTTTTTTCGGTGCTAAGATGAGCACACTAATTGTTAGACTGGAAATGTTATGTGCATGGATATGCTCCTATTTGCAAATCTGAGTTTGAACAATGTAATATGAATGTAATATTGATTTATGGATGGAGGGAGGCAGCCATACAATCTGAAATTTATTAGTGAAGAATGGTTGTAAGGGACAACCATCAGGAGCTAATTTTGTGGGTTGTGATTGCAGCCAGTGCCTTTTGCTTTGCCTGATTATGGTGTGGCTATAGGATATGGCATACATATGTGTCTTGATGTGTTATTTTATTACTTTTCAGCCTCACTAATAACACACACATAACAACCCCAGAAATTAACTTAGTTTGTGGAAAATTGATAACAACAATACTCAACTACTTAACAATTATGGTTTCGGTAAATTATAATGCATGAATGGGTTTTAGGACCTTATTCTCACTAAGGATGATGAATATTATGCCTTAATCATGTTTTTTTGAGATTATGACCTTAGGTAATTAATTTAGTTAAGTGTCGCAATTAACTTAATTAAGTGTCGTGATTATCTTAATTAAGTAATTAATTAAATATCGCAACTTTAAATAAGTAATTTGACTTTAGAATGTGTAGTTGGATTATTTGAAATGTTGAATACTATTATTTAGTCTCGATAGGTTGTGATTAACTTAACTTAATGTTAGTACCCTTAACATTGTTTAAGGGTCGGGG
This sequence comes from Larix kaempferi, assembly GCA_027924585.1. Taxonomy (NCBI): domain Eukaryota; kingdom Viridiplantae; phylum Streptophyta; class Pinopsida; order Pinales; family Pinaceae; genus Larix; species Larix kaempferi. The sequence continues at coordinate 9,898,644 of BSBM01000450.1, read as the reverse complement.
ACATTACACAAAGGAGGCCAATGGAGAAATGGATGGCTTCATCCACTTCGAGGAAGTAATTGATGGAAGAATTATAGACTCTCGGTCTATATCAGTGTTCTAATTGGCTTGGTAGCTGGAAATATTGTCTCTCGACATTTTGGATTAGCAGGTTATCTAGTTATTTTTGCAGTTTTGTCTTTTCTTTGTACGGAAGCTTTGATTTTTTTTCATGTAAGCTGTTGTAATTTTGATGTAGCTTTTTTGTGCTGACAGACTCAGTTAGTGTGAAGTTTTATTATGACTTGGGCTTATGTATCGGATTATGCTCGAATGAACTTTGATTCAATATTGAATAGCAAGTTACTTTTTTTTCGACTTGAAAAAAAATCTTTGACCATAATTAGTTTTAATTATTCCCATTCTCCCTAATAATTAATATCTCTATATTAACCCTAGTTTAGTATTTTTCAATATCTTATCCCTTATTTCTTGCCTTCTTCCTTATTTCTCTTTATCTAATTTCTTAACGTCTAAATTGCTCATTCATGTATAAACTCATCCTCACTCTTTTCTTACCTTAAGCAGCTTCTTCATGGTGATTCCTTGAAGATGGGTGGAGTGTCCAATCAAAACGTCGGATACAAAACCACAACACAGTGAAAATCCAAAATCATTGAAGCATGTTTGATTAGAATTTTAACATATAAAATAAATAGTGATGAAATTAATTGATATTACAAAATATTTTAAAGTGTGAAAGTTTTTATAGTGGTATCATTGTGTATAAGATTATGGAATTACATTGTGTTGGAGTTTTGGAAACGCCCGACGTTTCAAGTGCACACTCCACCCATCCTCAGGGGATCATAATAAAGATAAAAATATATATAAATTATTATGATCCTTGAGGATGATCATTATGATCCTGGGAACTCATGGAACTGTTTGATAAAGACTTTTACTGTTAACTTTCTATGCAAAATTGTTGATAAACTGTTTTTGTGGTTGGTTTAATTTCTCTAGTGGCAGACTAGCCACTTAAAACTCTGTACATTTTGTTAATATAGTAATATAAGACTTTGATAGCTTACAGACAAAAAAAAACTTTGGTTTAATTTGGTGGGTTAGCTCGAAATGTTGAGTGTTATGAATCATAAACAGGAGGTCACATGGTCGAGTCCTGAGGGTGTTGCCTCTATGAAAGGGGGGGGGGATTATGCTTTGGATTTGGTTTAGCCACATTCCTGTTAGAAGATTAGATTCATGTTACATCATCTAAGCCCTAAAAATCTATAAGTTGTACAAAGTTTCAATCCTATCTATTTTTTGCATATGGAAATTTGTCCATTCCAATGGAGCAATAAAATATTATTTGGAACTCCAATATTTTAAGGTTCAACATTTCCTTATTCCCGCCCATGGTATGTTTTGCATATGTATATATATATATATGAACACACACACATAAATGATTTCACGCCATAACATATAAAAGAAGGTGAAAGTATTATACATGCATACATGCATTCATGCATATAAGATTTGGTTCGTAAGGTGCTCCTATAAGGAGAAAATGGTGGCTAGGTAGTTTTTTAACCCATAAAATTTAGTGGTTGACAATTTTACTCAACGTCAATATTAACAATTTCCTCTCCGCATCCATAAGTCAAGTTGACACGAACTTTGAAACACACATTTAATTATTTAACCGCTCTCTTAGTAAACAATGGTCTTAAATATATTCAACAATCATACAAGTAGCAAATACATATGAAATTAATCTAAAAGATGATTGAGACATGAGTTTTCTATATATCTAAAATTCCAAGATATCATTGTTTGATTACTCCAAAACTTGCAAGTATACCACCTTACAAATTGCATTAACAATAATAAAGATTATAAACATAGATTAGTTATTATTATTTGAAACTATCATAGAGGTCCAATCACTGACTCCACCTAACTAGTAGTTTTAGACTCCACTTAAGGTTCTATTGAATTCTTTATGGATAAGGCATGTGATGAAATCAGATAAGGAGTGAGGTTACAAGATTTTTAATGTTAACAAAGAGGTCCCAAATCACAAAGAGGGAAGCTTTCAATTCCATAAATTTCTTTCAAATAATAGAAAGGACATTAGGATTCATGTTCCCATTCCTTTTGCTCCATAATGTGCTTCTTAGACTCCAAACATAAATTGTCTTTGGATTTATTAATTTATTGGAGTTTTACCTCAAATTGATACTTCTAATTCTCCAATTTTGCAAATATCCTTGACAATTTCTCAGTATGCTTGCAACTTTCTTGGCACACTTTTGAAGTCACAAAATAACATCATAGACATCCTAAACCATGGCACAACAACATTCACAATGCTCCATGTTATTGTTGGACATGTGTTATACTATTTGTAGGTTCCAATAGAAAATGGGTCTCAGAGTGATGATTAATCACCTCCATGGAAAGGGGCCAGATGGGGGGCAATGGGTCCTATAAAAAAAAATTGAACTACTTATGGTCTATTTTGTGATATTTTGGATAATGGTTTTTATTGGCCCAATGTAAACTAATTTCGGTTAAGGAATTATGGTTGGTAATCTAATATGGGTTAATGGATTGGGGTTTTGGATGTTATAATACTGTGTAAACAATGAAGATCATAGAATTAGATATAGGGAGGAGAAACTTTCACTTAGGATAATTTTCTTGGTTGAAGGTTTCTAGGGTAAATCTTTGTGTATTGTGTGTGTGTGTGTGTGTCATTGTTATTTATTGTGTTTTAGATTCAATTGGCACTACTTTTCTTACACAGGTTTATCAAAATATTCATCTAGTATCATAACAAGGTTATTGGCTTTAGTGGGGTGCCTTTGTTTGTGGGGTTTATCTCATTCTTTGAAGAGCAAGTGTATCTTGGGTATGTGATAAACCTATGTTTGAGTGGGAGATTTGCATATTGAATCTTGTGTAAAGAAAATGGCAAGTAGTTCAAGAATAAAAAATAGAGAAATTTAACAACCATAGCTTTGAGTTATGGAAGTTGAAGATGAAAGATATTCCCATAGATAGAGAATAGTGGGTTGTTATGGATCCAAGTACATAATTTATTGCTATGTTGAAAGAAGATTTGGAAAAGTTGGAAAGAAAAGGATAAGCATGATTTGACCCTGCCTCTTAGATTCAATGTTGTTGAACATCTCTAGAGAAGATGTTGCGAAGAGGTTGTGGGATAAGTTGGGGAATTTGTATTAGTCAAAGTACTTGGTAAATGGGTTATCTCTTCGGAATAAGTTGTATCATCTTCGGATGGACTATGCTGACTTTATGATCGATCATCTAAATACCTTTAATACTTTGGTAAATCAACTTGTCTCTATTGTTATTAAGATGGAGGGAGAATATAAGTGTATTACCTTATTATATTCTTGGTTAAACTCTTGGGATAATCTAGTTGTAGCAATTGCTAGTACCACTCAATCCATATTAAAATTTGAGGAAGTAGTTGCATCCCTGTTATAAGAGTAAATGAGGAGAAAATCTATGGAAGGTATGATCAAGGATGTTTTTATCTATGAGAGGTTGTCCTCTAGAGAGGAAAAATAAATCTTCAAGTGGCAACTCTAAATCTAGAGGTAGATCTAAATCTCTAGGATTATTTGCAAGGAAATGTTGGAAATGCAGTAAAACCGAGCATTATAAGAAAGATTGCATATTTAAGAATGTTGATAAAGGTAAGGAATCTAATGATGCCCCTTTTATAGGAATGAAAACATTTGTGGAAGGAGGAGGCTTAGAATCTATAGGTACATATGCATATCATGATGTATGGTTGATTGAATCAAGTGATCCATTTCATATGGCTCCTCGCATGGAGTGGTTTTATGAATATGAAAAGTACAATAGAGGTGATGTTTTCCTAGGAGATGACTTAACAACGAAATCATAAGATGTGGAAGGGTGAAGTTGTTACTTAGATATGGAAGGATTACTCTCCCCGGGGTTCTGCACATTCCAAATCTAGCAAGGAATCCGATATCTATAAGTAAGATGTGAGGTGTAGGTGTGTATAATGTATTTGAAAAGGACACATGCAAGATGGTTCAAGGAGAAATGGTGTTGATAAGGGGAGTTTGGATTGGAACTTTGTACAAGCTACTAGGGAGCACTTTTAATGATGGGTGTAACAATTATGTAATTCCTAGAGATATCAATGAAGAAGATAGGACCCATATTTTCCTTGGAGAGAAGGCAATGTTATGGCATCAAAGACTAGGAAATACTGGAGAGAAGTGCATTTGAGCATTACATGGAAAAGGTTTGGTTGAAGGTTTATCTAATTGCTCGATAGATTTTGTTTTATGTGAACATCATAATATGATAAACATAATCGAATGAGATTTCCATCTAATGCCACAAGAGAAAAATGAATCTTAGAGTTAATACAAAGTGATGTGTTTGGACCTATTTAGGCTCCATCACTTGGTAAATCTATGTATTATGCTTCATTCATTGAAAATTTTATCGAGGAACACATGGGTTTATTTTCTCTGTAAGAAATCTAAGGTTTTCAATAAAGTTAAAGAGTTTAAGGCTCTTATAGAACACTAGACATAGAAGAAAATAAAAGGATTGAGGACAGATAATGGTGGATTATTTTGTGGAAATGAGTTTGAGGAATCCTGTTGGAAGTGTGGAATAAGAAGGAAAAAAGTATACTCTGTACATACCTCAACATAATAGAATTGCATAATGAATGAATAGGATGTTGATGGAAAAGGAAAGAGGTATGCTCAGTGGTGCAAAGTTATCGCAGGAATGTTAGGCAGAGGTAATGGATATTGCATGCTACTTGGTAAATTAATCCCCTACATCAACGTTGGTTGACAAAATTATGTGAGGTATGGACTGGTTTAAAAAACCATCTCTTAAACATGTCAAAGTTTTTGGTTGTGATGACTATGTTCATGTTCCAAAGGAAAATAAGAGTAGGCTAGATAATAAGGCTGAAAATGTATCTATATTGGTTATAAAGATGGTATAAAAGGTTATAAACTTTGGATCCATGAAACTAAGAAGATTGTTTAGAGTCACCATATTGTATTTAGAGATATTAAATTTGTTCACAAACAAGAAATCCAACAAAGGGGAAAATAAATATAGACAATAGAGTTGGAGTTGGAGTCTGGAGAATTTGAATCGAGAAAAGAAGATGAACCAGAAGAGGTAGAACCAGACTCCAACCTCGAGGAGATTAGTTCAAGACAAGAGGAAAATAGAAAGGTATTATTGTTCATTCTAGGTTTGTTCTATCTATTATTGATTATGATCCTAGAATTTTTAGGTAGATAGTAGATTCAAAGGATACTAAACTCTGGAAGAAGGCCATGCTTGAAGCAATGGATGCCTTGGATAAAAATGAGACTTGGGATATACTTGAGTTGTTGGATGGAAGAAAACATATTGATAGCAAATGGGTGTTTAAGAGGAAGTTGAATTTTGAAGGGAAGGTAGAGAAGCACAAAGCTCGCCTAGTAACAAAAGGATTTTCCCATGTGGATGAATTGATTTTGGTGAGATTTTTTTCTTGTGTTGCTAAATTAGATTCTATAAGAATTATTTTTTCTATTGCCAAAAGTTGAATTTTGAAGGGAAGGTAGAGAAGTACAAATCTCTCCTAGTAGCAAAAGGATTTTCCCATGTGGATGAAATTGATTTTGGTGAGAGTTTTTTCTCAACGTTGTGCTAAATTAGCTTCTATAAGAATTATTTTGTCTATTGCCGCTACTTTTGATCTTGAAGTAAAGTATATGGATGTAAATACAAGATTCTTACATGGTGATCTTTAAGATGAAACCTACATTAAACACACATGAGGTTTTGCAGTGAAGGTAAAGAATGAATTGGTTTACAAGCTAGAGAAGTCCCAGTATGGATTAAAATAATCACCAAGAATGTGGTATCAACAGTTTGATACTTATATATTGGGACTTGGTTTCTTGAGGAGCAAAGATGATCACTAAGTGTATTCCAAGTAGGTTGGTGACCATTTTATTTATTTGGTCTTTTATGTTGATGATATGTTGTTGATTGGAAACAAGGAAATCATCAAGGATGTCAAAGATTGATTGCCTTCTAAGTTTGATATGAAAGATATTGTGTTACAAATTTAATTTTGGGTGTGAAAACTAAACGAGAATGAGCAAACAGGAAGCTCTAGTTGAATTAGTGGAAATATATTGAGACATTATTGGAGAGTTTTAATATGTAGGAAAGTAAACCGATAAAGGTTCTTACTCCTGTAGGTGCAAATTTATATGCAAATCAGTACCCCAAGACTTAAGAAGAGGTTGAAAACATGTTTTGTGTTCCATATGCTAGTGATATTGGAAGTTTGATGTATGTTATGGCCTTCACTAGGAAAGACATTGCCCATCATTTTTTAGTCGATATATGTCAAAACTAGAGAAGGAGCATCAGACAACTATAAAGAGGTTCTTCATATATTTGCGTGGCACTTCAGATTATGTAATTTACTACCAAGGAAGACCTAGACCTCACATGGATATAGATATATGTGTCTTTGTTGATGCAAACTTGGTTGGATATCTTGATCACATAAGATCTACAAGTGGTTATGTATTTAACTTGTTTGGTGGAGAAATCATTTGGATGAACAAGACACATGTTGTAGTTGCAGTGTCAATTACAAAAGCTCAATACATGGCAACAACTCATGGAAGAGGAAGATATATGGTTGAAAAGATTGTGTTTAGGTATTGGTTTTGTTTAGAAAACAATGAGAATAAATTGTGACAACTCAAGTGCAATTTTCTTGGCAAAGAGACTTGCTTATCATTCCAATACAAGGGATATTAATGTGTAGTATCGTTTTGTTAGAGACATGATTGAAAATAATCAAGTGTTGCTAGACAATTTGATACCTTGAAGAATATTGCAGATTCATTGACAAAGTCTGTTAGTACTAAAAATTTCTCTTGTTGTAGAGAATTAATGGACATTATTGTTCCTAGCAAATGATTGCATGGATGCTTTCCCTTTGCTCCCTTTTTTCAAAGAATACAACAAGTGGGAGAATGTTGCACATGTTTTGTACTCTTTGTAGGTTCCTAGAGAAAGGGGGGTTTAAAGGGGTGATCAACCCCATGGATTGGTTGTAGAACTTAGAAATAAATGTTTGGGCATGTTTTTTGTTTGTTTTGTGCTTTTTCAACCCATTGTAAACTAATTATGGCCAAGGAATTATGGTTTTAATATAATATGAGTTAACGTATTAGGGTTTTGGATGTTATAATACTACATTGTAAATGGCGAAGATAATAAAATGAGACAAGGAGAAGACCAACTCTTAGTTATGTTGGGTTTCCCATTTAAGGGTTTCTAGGTTAAATCTATGTGTAATGTGTGTGTGTGCCATTATTATTTATTGTGCTTTAGATTTAGTCAGTATTGTTTCTCTTGTACATGTTTATCAAACTATTCAGATATGAACATAAACTCAAGACTATATGTGAGCAATCACTCCAACCCCGAACCTCAAATAAGAGTTAGAGAGGAGGGGGATACCCAAAAATTTAAAAGGAGTGAATACTATGAATGGGGAAACATGATCATGCTATAACGCCATCCTTTAATTCCCATAATTTCTAAAAAGGAATGAAAGAATGGCTTGTATAACTTGTCTAATCTCCCCATGATCTCCCATGCTTATATTGAGTCAAGCTTTATACTATGCATTGAAGTTGTTGTGATTAGGTCTAGAGGGTATGTCCTTGAAGCTTGACATTTGAGAAGGATGAGCACCAACCTTCTATAACATGATGGTAGGAGGTGCCAAAATACCCTCCTTCAAACAAATTTTTCCCCTTTGATCATGAGAGTGGTAGAACATGACTTCCTTCATTTGTGCTATGAAAAAATCCATAAACAACCTCAAGGTCTTAAGGCATGTGCATTTTCCATTCCATCAGCCACTAAGTTCTGAACTCTTTCCACTAGGATGAAAAGTAACCTCTCAAAAGCTTCAAATCAATGGGATTGTTCTTTCAATGATTCAAGTTATAAAAGGAGATAAGAGAACCTTTTCTATGAATGAATGCTAAAATGTTGATGGTGGAATCAATGATGATAACTACACTTTATTGAGTTTTATCATTTCTAAGGTTATGTCCTTGTTAGTTTGCAAGAGTTTCAAATTCATTGTTTGTGGCATTCCCCAACCCCTAACCATATACAATCTCTTGTTTTATTTGTGATCTAAGATGACTCCCTCACACCTACCACCCCAAAACTCATGCTACAATACAACTCCTCCATAAACATTGTTTTTCATAATAAGAACAATTATATGATTTGTATTAAAATGGGTTGAGGCAAACCTAAACAACCATTAGATCAACAATATATATCCTTACAAAATTCCCTTTGTAATTTTAGGGACTTCGAAATAGCCTTACACATGGCTATCCAAACATGGTAGAAAGCAAAACACTAGAACCTACTTCTATAACATCTAACAAACTTTCCTATTATTAGTCTATAACATCAATACATAAACAAAAAGGAAAACTAACAAAACAAAACAAAAATGACATTTCAAGTTTCCACCTCCTCCATCTGTACCGGGGAGCATAAATATTTGAATTGAACAAGGGCCACCTGCTTAGGTAACCAACTCCATATCATTTGCATTTGCATCACCAACGCTTAAGTGCTTAGAGCAGGACTTATGTAATTTTCCCAATTGCCTAGTCGCTTGAGCAGATCTTCTATTAGATATTGCATATGAGTTAACCTTCTCTTCATAGGCTGCCACCCTTAAGTCAACCCCATACAATCCTTCTTAATATTCACACCTCGCCATCGAAGAAAACCAATCTCAAACTCAAGACGTTCAATCACAACAATGACCAAATCCATTCTTGTACTACAATTTAACTCCACTTCACCCTTCTTCTCCATACCTTGGATCATCATTCCCTGTAAGCGAACTAGAGCATGCACCGAGCAATAGGACATGAACACCATGGGAAATTATTCCCCCCTCCAGATGAATTAAATGGTTGAGGAGCGCAATCTGTCCAAGAGAATCCACCTCCACGTGCTAATCACATACCATGTTAGTTTTCATACATTCATAGCATAATAATGTAATTGCATACATAAACATGATCATTAGAAGAAAGACAAAGCACAAAACAATAACACAAATTTTATCCTAGGAAACCCAAATGGGAGAAAACCCAACAACCTTCGTATAGAGATGATAATCCTGATATCAGAGTACATTCATAAAAGAGAAAAGATGGAAAATGTCTTCCAAAAGTAGAAACCCCAAAACGGCCTTCTTCTCCAACTTGTGCGAACTTCTCTCTCTCCCATGTGATGCGAACTTGAGTGGATGAGTGAGTGTGATAATGAGGTGACATAACCTATTATTTATATGAGTGTAAAACTGAATTTTACCCTAGGTGAGCCGACTTCTCTACTTGACTGGGCCGACTTCATTTAGGGGGCAAATAATAATTTAATTTTAATCTTTTACTTTGCTTCTTTTCTCCCCAAGGTTTACATTGATTCTTTCAAGGGTTTACATGGTCATTTACATCAAGTTCATCTCCCTTAGGAGGTACAATCAAATATAATAGAAATACAATAAATAATATCTTCTGAAGTTGCACAAAATCCAACACTCCCTCTCAACGAGGAAGGTATTCTTCAGTCTTCATCAACATCGCGATCATCTGGGTTTCATATTTGTACATCTATATTGTCTCCATCATCTCTATACATATTGAAGGTTGTCATCACAGTCTTAGTCCTTCGAGAAGTGTCTTCATGCATCATCTACACCAGTCTTTCAGTCTGTCCAGGAGAATCACTCAATCCTGGATATATGAGATTATTAGCTATACCATCTCTGCTATACCATTTGCTACCTATCTGTCTCATCTGCTAATGGGATTTCTCCCATAACTGGCTGAGATCCTAGATGAGAAAATGGGCACGACCATCTACTGACTTTCCGACTCATATGCCTATGGGATTTCTCCCATATCTAGCTGAGTACCAAGACTATAGAGGTACCTGTGCAATCACACAACCAACTACTGACTGTCCGAATCATTAGTTGATGGGATTTCTCCCATACCTGGATGAGTACCTGGACTATAGAGGCACCTGTGTGAACCCGACCATCTACTGACTGTCCGACTCATTTGCCTATGGGATTTCTCACATATATGGCTGAGTACCAGGACTGTAGAGGTATTGGGGAAAAAGCAGGGTAAGCATCTCGATGTCACATTTCCCTCTCATGGAGGGACTCATTCTCTTCTACTCCAAGTCTTCCGGCGAAAGTATTCAAACTTCAACCTGGGAAGAGACTTGGTGAGAACATCTGTAGTCTGGTCGTTTGTTGGCACGTACTGTAACTTGATCGTACCTTTCTGCACCATGTCACATATGAAGTGATACAAAATCTCTATATGCTTCGACTTGTCATGAAATACAGGATTCACTGACATCTGCACACAGCTCTGGTTATTATAGCTAATCACGGTTGGATCTGGAATCTGGCCAAACAATCCTGTCAGGAGTTTACGAAGCCAAATTGCTTCTCGAGTTGTACTAGAATCCATGTACTCGGCCTCGGTAGTACTGAGTGCTATCGAGTTCTGCTTCATGTTGCACTAGGAAATAACTGCAGAACCCAAACTGAAGCAACATCCAGAAGTACTCTTCCGATCTGCAACAAATCCGTCCCAATATGAGTCTGTAAACCCCTGTAATCTCAGGTCACTATTTGAAGTATACTTCAATCCATATCCCACAGTGCCACGTAAGTATCTAAGCACATGTTTTGCAGCAATCTAGTGAATCTACCTCGGCTCGCACATGAACTAGCTGATAGAATTCATAGCAAAACATATATATGGTCTGGTATTTGTCAGATACATCAAGGACCCAATCAACTGGCGATACATGGTGGGATCAATCAAATCTAAGTCAAAAGTAGAATCTCTCAACTTCTTCCAATTTGCATCCATTAGAGTGGCCATGGACTTGCAGTCCAGCATTCTGAATCTTTTCAGTATGTCTATCGTGTATTTTCCTTGTCCTAGGAAAATATCTTTCTGCCTCTGCCATACTTCTAATCCTAAGAAGTAGTGCATCAATCCAAGATCCTTCATTTCAAACTCAGAGGCGAGATTCTTCTTACACCATACCATAAGTTTCTCATTTCCTGTGAGAAACAGGTCATCAACATATAGAACCAAAATCCGTGGCTCACCATCTACAACCTTGTAGTAATGGTTGGGATCTGCATCACTCTTGGTAAATCCCAAGATCACCGAGAATTTGTTTATCCGTCCATACCAAGCACGGGGTGCTTTCTTGAGTCCATACAGTGCCTTTTTCAATCTGCATACATGAGACTCCTTTCTGTGGACAATAAACCCATCTGGTTGCTCGATGTCAAATTCTTCCTCAATAACACCATTGAGGAAGGTTGTCTTCACATCCATCTAATGCAACTTCCATCCCATAGCTTAAGCAATAGCAATGATCGATCTGATGGAAGTATATCGAGCCACGAGAGCAAAAGTCTCATCATAATCGACTCCCTCTTTCTGAGAGAATCCTCTGACAACAAATCTGGCCTTGCTTTTTTCAACACTTCCATATGCTCCATGCTTGATTTTGTATAGCCATTTAGAAGTCACTACTGACTTTTCCCCAGGTCTCAGCACAACCTCTCACACATCATTCTTCATGATGGATTGATATTATTCCATCATGGCATCCTTCCAAACTTGATGTTTGGATGCTTCTTTATAAGTGGTTGGTTCTGAATCAATGATGTTACTCATCAGTGCCACATAACTGGAGAACCTCTACGGTCTTTTGCTTTCTCTGGAAGCACCATGTGGAGCTTCATGCCCCTTAGCATCCTGTAGTGTCTGTTGTTCCCATCTAGGTCTTTTCGACCTGTAACATCTCTAGGGATATCAACTGGATCAATGGGATCCATAGGTTCATCCTTTTCTGCTAACTCCCTTTGAACTAGAGGGGGATATGATCTCATCTCCTTTGTTTCTATCATTTCTTCATCATCAATCTCCATGTCCGATCCTCTGCCTTTCCTGACAGCCATCTCTTCTTCAAAGGTCACATCCCTACTGACTTCAATCTGTCTGGATCCTGGGATGTAGATTCTATAAGCCTTTGAAGACTCACTATATCTCACAAAGGTACCCTTCTTGCCTGAAGGTTCTAGCTTGGATATTTTCTCCTTGGGCACATGTATATATACTGGACATCCAAATATCCAAAGATGGACCACTTATGGTTTCGTTCCTATGAATGCTTCTTCCAGAGTCATATTCTTCAATATCTTATGTGGACATTTATTTTTTACATATACAGCAGTTATGGATGCTTCTGCCCACAAGAACATTTGAAGACTCTAGTCATGTATCATAGCTTTGGTTGCCTCCACAATTGTCCTATTCTTTCTTTTCGCAACCCCATTTTGTTGAGGGTTGTAGGGAACTGTGATCTCCCTCTTAATTCATGCTTCCTTGCAGAAATCATTAAATTCTGTAGAGGTATGTTATCCACCATTATCGGATCTCAAGATCTTGATCCTCTTTCCAGACAGATTTTCGACTTGTGCTTTGAATTCTTTGAACTTGCTGAGTACTTCTTCAGATTCCTTAGACTTGAGAAAGTATATCCAATTCTTCCGTGAATAATCATTAATGAATGTTATATAGTAATGATATCCACCCAATGACGCAACTGTCATGGGTCCACACAAATCAGAGTGTACTAGATCCAAAATCCCTAAGGATTTACTCTCACTATCTGGAAAAGATCTCTTGGCATTCTTGCCAAGTGCACATCTTCTACATGTCCCATCATGGTCTACCTGGAGCCCTAGTAAACCCATCACTATATTCTTCAGTGCTGGGAGAGCTCGATAGTTCAGATGAGCTAATAGTCTGTGCCATAATTCGCCCATACTTGCAGCATCGTGTACTAGGGCTTAGACTGGTGGAGTGTTCAGTGGATACAAGCTCTTTTCTCTTATATCAATAACTTTGGTTGTGTTCATGCTTGAGTTCTTGTGCCAAGCAAGGACTTTCCCTTCTGAGAAAGCTACTTTATATCCCTTGTCCTCCAAGGATGAGATGGAGACAAGGTTTCTTTTCATTCCAGGTACATAGAGCACATCACTCAGGCGCAATGCATCATTTGATTCTAGTTGGAGGGAGGTGTCTCCATATCCCTTCACAGTGTAGTTTGCATCATATCCAAGTACAACACGGAGATGTGAATATTTCTCAACTAATTCTGAAAGATTCTCTCTATAACCTATCATGTGTCTAGATGCACCATTATCTATGAGCCAAGTGTCACTAGTGGTGGGAATAGTACCTGATAAAGCTTATATGAATAGAAATTATGTGTGATCTTCATTTCTTTGCTTCTTGTGATGATGATCTTCTTCTATATCAACGATGGATGCTTCATGCTTCCTTTTGCTTGAACTTCGACAGCTACTGGCGTAATGTCCATATTTTTTGCACCTTTAACATTAAACTTGAGATATGTCCCTCTTCTTCTTTTGATCTTGGTGAGGACTCGATCTCCTATCTTGGTGCTTGTGTTTGTGGAACTTCTTTACTTTTCCCTTACATTTCTTGGCATGGGATACAAATGCTTGGTTCTCCTCAGGTTGAGTGCCATGGAGTCTTTATCGTGTTGCAATCCTTGTCTCCTCCTGAGTGCAATCTTCCCATAGCTTATCAAACTTTGGTAGTTTGGATCTACCACTTATGCTTTGGATAAAGGACTCACAAGATGGTGGAATACCATTCAAGGTGGTGATGACAAGCTCCTTATCATCAATGGGATCTCCACTGGTGCTAAGCTTGTCCCTTAGTTCTATGATCCTCATGAAGTATGAGGCAATGGATTCTGACTTGGATATCTTCATATTTGAAAGATGGTGCCTCAATGTAATGGATACATTGATGCCAGTGTGTTCAAACAACTTCTTTATGGTCTTGAACATTTTCCTAGCAGACTTCTTACTTGATATTTTTGGCACCAAATGATCTTTTACTGAGTCCACCAGAATCCTTCTTGCTTTGGCATCATTCTTCCTCCATCAGGACTTTTCTTCTTCTGCCTCTGGCTCAGGCACCTTCTCATTTGCATATTGTAGTAGGTCATTTTCTTCTAGAAGTAGAAGAACCCTAGACTTCCAAGAGATAAAGTTGGAAGCACCTTCCAAACGATCTTCAACCTTCATGCCAATCATCTTGACTGCAGATCTCGTTCAGAATTCCTAGCAGGAGCTAGGTCAAAAATGAAAGTTAGAATTTGGAAAAGTTGATTCCACAGGTAGATGCGCCTTGCCAAGGCGAGTTGAATTGAGGTAGGACTGATCCAAATTTGTGGAGAGAAGTAGGTCAAAACTGAAACCCTAATTCTGCTGCAGCTATAGAGTTGGGTCAAAAATTGAAAATTCTCGGAATTGAATTCCGTCTTCACCAAAAGATGTGCCTTGATAAAATTGAAATTTCCAAGGCTCTTTTTCTCCAAAGTGATGGGTGAAGACTTCAGAAGATGAAACCCTAGTTCCGACAATGGCTTCTTCTAGAACTGCTTTGATGCCATGTTAGTTTTCATACATTCATAGCATAATAATTTAATTGCATACACAGGATCACTAGAGGAAAGACAAAGAACAAAACAATAACACAGATTTTATCCTAGGAAACCCAAATGGGAGAAAACCCAACAACCTTCGTGTAGAGATGATAATCCCGAGATTAGAGTACAATCATAAAAGAGAAAAGATGGAAAATGTCTTCCAAAAGTAAAAAACCCAAAACAGTCTTCTTCTCCAACTTGTGCAAACTTCTCTCTCTCCCAAGTGATGCGAACTTGAGTGGATGAGTGATGTGATAATGAGGTGACATAACCTCTTATTTATACAAGTGTAAAACTGACTTTTACCCTAGGTGAGCCGAATTCTCTACTTGACTAGGCCGACTTCACTTGGGGGGCAAATAATAATTTAATTTTAATCTTTTACTTTGCTTCTTTTCTCCCCAAGGTTTACATTGATTCTTTCAAGGGTTTACATGGTCATTTACATCAAGTTCATATCCCTTAGGAGGTACAATAGAAATACAATAAATAATATCTTCCGAAGTTGCACAAAATCCAACATACCATACACATGTCTGGTTGTAACGAAAGGCTTATTTCGAACCTTATAATAGGAGTAAGCTAATATCTAGACAATTTGCACTTTCTCCAGTGATTTTCGTCAGAATTTGGCGACGGGGAAATTGTTGAAATTGCAATTTCGGTTGCTAGGATTGCAATTTTGATTGTAGGAATGGATTCAACATCCTTGATTACCCCTAGGGCACCTCGATTATGCAATTCTAGCAACAAAAAACTGCCATTTCAACAATTTTAACCGGATTTTGGGTGTAAATCGTTTAGAGTTTAGCTCATGTCCTTATAACATGCCTCCCCATTGCAAACAAGGATAAGGGGATTCCCATTAATTCCAAGTGATATGCAATGGGATCCACCTTCCATGAGATGGCCCATCATTTATCCTAATCACACCTTTGTTCAATAGGGATGTTGCATTGGCAAGTTATCGTCCACACAATTATTATTACGACGAACATTCCAAAAATAGATGTTGCCAATTCGTTTGAAATTTTGCTCCACCCCGAAAAGGATTAGATGTTGAATCTTTTGAGATGGAGAGAGTCCATGTCGAAGTTGCTTGATAACAAAGAGAGAGTCTCAAAAAACCATTAATCTTGGGATTGTCATTTCGGAAACAATCTCAGATCCGCATAAAAGGGCATACATCTCAACAAAGTTGTTTGTGGTGTTACCAAGCCCCCATGGAAATCTAGTCATCTCTTTTCCTCGAGGTCGTAGAGAACCCCTCCCACATCTGCAACCCCTCTCCATACATTGTTTTATTACTATTTTCTTATATAATTTTACCATTCTTATTTATAACATAAACATCTTTAACCCAATGAGTTAGCTCAACTAGTTGTCACCAATGTTGTTGGGCATTTGGCTAGTTTCGTGTTGATAGGTGGTTAGTTTGAATCCCCTTGGATTAGGTGCACTATTATTTGCCAGCGGGTTTTCTAGAAATGTCATCCATGAATGTGAAGAAACATCCATAAGTTTCTCCACATAGTTTTACTTAGAAAAACAACACAAACATTTCTAATATATTATATAAATTTAACTGAAATATAATTATACCTTAATTTAGTAATATCATAGGCCACAAGAAGTTTAGTGTCTAATACTTAAACCTATGATTTTTTCATAAATGAATGCATTTATTAATTTAGGAACACATACTTATCAATTGAGAAAAGTTTTTCTTTTTCTATGGGAAAGGGATCTAGTCAAAATAAACATTTGTAGTGTGTTAATTTGGATTTAGGAGTTATAACTCTTACCAAATCTGATAAGAATTTGACAAAAATTTCAGGCATTAGTAGAGTTCTAGCATTATCCAAGATGCATGCATCGTGGAACAATGAACTTAGGTTTTTTTCCAATTTTGAATTAACCTAGACCATAAAAAAATCGATATGAGTTATGGATCAATGGGGAATCTAACTTTTTGTATTGTTGGATTTTGGTAGCTAGAGGGAAGTTTGCTACAAGATTAGATGGCTTCCATTTGATAGTTCATGATGGAAGAAATGTGTTGCATGTATGGTGGATAGCTAATACTAATAATTTTTTTTACTTCCATTATGTAATATAACTAGCATAGATCCATCTTACCTTCATATCTATTAAGAACTGAGAGAAATCCAAAAAAAGAGATACAAATCTATTAGTGCTAAGAATATGTGTGTGTGTGTGTGAGAGAGAGAGAGAGAGAGAGAGAAACAAATCTTATTTTTTATATTTAAAGAGTGAAATTGAAATATACATCATCTATGCCCCATGGCTCCTATTCAAAGGGATGATCATTAACAATGTAAGTCTTATCCATGCCTCTACTTATTATATGATTATCCAAATCAATTATGGTCACTAAAAAGAGACCAATTACTCATAATACAAATCAAAATAATCCTTTAAGGACATCAGGGAACTAACCCTGGAACCAACATCCCTTAAGGATAATCAAAAGATAGATAATATCGATTCATAAGAGAGCTCTTCTCCCCTAAACTCTTAATTTGCCAAAGTACCTTCCTACAAAAAGGGAACAACATTAGAGAGAAAGTCTGCTTTTGTGTTGAATTCCCTGAAAATATGCATGAAGGAGATAAAGTCAGATTTAATTTTTACCTCTAAAACTTTATGCATGATAGGTCCCAAATCCATATTAGTGATTTGATTCTTGTTATTTTCCAAATCCATCAATAATTTAGAGTCACCCAACACTTGAAATTTTTTAATACCTTTATTTGTAGTTATTTTCATCAAGATATGCAAAGCAAAAAACTCAGCTCTATTATTGGAACCAAACCCAATTCCATATTTCAACAGACAATAAAGGAGAGAAGACAAGTGAAGGATCACCTCAACTCCATACTTACTTGGAGTTCCTTAATTGGAACCATAAAAAAAACCCATGCTAATGAAAACCAAAAATTGTTTTCTCTAAAATCCTAACAACTTTCAAAATCAAACCCAACTCCATATTTCAACACACAAAAAATGGAGAGAAGACAAGCGAAGGATCACCTCAACCCCATAATTACTTGAAGTTCCTTTACTGGCACCATAAAAAAAACCCATGCTAATGAAAAATCAATAATTGTTTCCTTTAAAATACTAACAACTTTCATAATAGGGGCCTTCCAACACTCTCTATAAGATAGCCTTATAGAATGGGCTACTTGACCTATTGACAAATATTTATCTTTAATAATCATTTTATTTCTAGACAACCACAGACACCATAATACATAACATGGAAAGTCTTTAATTTTATCTTATATCTAACTTTAAAAGCATTCCAATAGAGACCATTTATCCCAAGAGGCTATTCCATTTACTAGTTGATTTATTTCAACAAAGATCTCGAGAAATGACAAAAAACAAAAAGATCGTCAACTTTTTCACCATCCTCTTTACAGAAGACACATCTACCTAACCCATTCCAAATTATTTTTTGGCTATCATCCCAGCAAGGATTTTATTAAATAAGGCCCACCACAAGAAAATTCTTGTTTTTAAAGATATTTCCACCTTCCTAATCAACTTCCACCACTAAACCCTTTCAACCATAAAAATTGCTTGCATCTTGGCTTCATACCTAAAGTTAGTTGTCAAAGTTCTGGAAACTTTATTTTCCGACCACTTCAACTCATCCTCTTGATCTTGTAACACAATTGCATTATGTTTTAAAAAGTGATGTGATGATACCATTATGCTACCAAGTTTCCTTGTAAGTTCAAATCCTCAGCAAAACCATCCTCTAGGCCCCATTAGAGTAGAGACATTAACTAGCCTTGTTAGTGCTTTTGAGTGAAGTTGGAGGAGACAATTTTAAGTTTTCTCTTCAACACATCCAAGTGTCTTCTCCTACTCTTAACTGATCAAGCCTCTTCCAATATTCCAAGCAACCTAGTTACCAATGAGTGGGAACGGGTTGACCAACCCTTTTCATACTATTGTAGCACCCTTAACTGATTTTGTTTCCAATCTTCAACTGACATGTCTCCTATGTATTTTGCCTTCATTACTTTTGTCCATAACTCTTCATTGGAAAAGAGCCTCCACAAGCTTTTAAATTTTAGACTATCTCAGGAATTGAGTATTCATCTGCGTTCTAGAGGCATTTGGTTTCTGAACCATGCTCTCATTTACAATTCGCCGAATAGGTTGTCTATAAAATGGATCACCGCCACTCAGCTGGGACTTTATGGCGATCTGGCTCAGGAATGGTCTGTCTATATTAAGGACATTTACAAGGGCAATATCCTACTTTCAGAGGGAGAGGACCTTTACCAGGGCAATATCCTACTTTCAGAGGGAGAGGACCTTTACCAGGGCAATATCCTACTTTCAGAGGGAGAGGACCTTCTAAAATGGTCGTGGAACTCTCAGGATGGCATTTTAACAACGAATTCTACCTACAAAGCACTAATGTCGAAGGTTCCCATTGGCGAAAACTGTTGGTACACTTCAGTTTGGAAATGGAAACTTCCTCCAAAAGTTTAGATTTTTGTTTGGCTAGTTTTGGAGAACAGCATTTTAACCTGGAACAACCCGCAAAAACGTGGTTTTTGCGGCCCAAATATTTGCTCTTTATGTAAATTGGAGGCTGAATCGATCCATCATATTTGTGTGACATGCCTTTTCATTGCTAATATTTGATCTGCTATAGATCACTCTCACAAATGTTAGAGCTTGGTCTGGGAACTCGTACAGGTTTGCTTCCATAATCGGTTCAAATTCAACAGGCAGTATGGGGAAGTGGCTTGCTTCATTATATGGGAAACCTGGAAAGCAAGAAATACGTTTATATTTGAAGACTCATTAATCGGGCCAGATTGGTGCTCGAGAAAAGTGATTTCCAGCTTTATGGAGTTTTCGGGTTCATCTTTGGATCCTTCTCCCAGTTCATTCAATTCCAGATCTCCTCCGTCTCTCCTCTCCTCAGGTTGCAGAGCAAAGTTCATCACAACAAAATGGGAATCGATGTGGAGCGGGTGCTGTCATCCTCTTGGGTCAGAATAGTTTCTACAAACTGTGGATGAATTGTGATGTGGGATAAACAAAAAAAACGCTGTTGGCACTTTGGATGGTTCTGTTTTTTTTTCAAATCAACTTAAATTTTCTTTGCAGGAAATCGTAGGTGACTCTCAGCTCATTATTAATTGGGCAAATGGTTTGGTTCTTATTAAGACATTGGCGTTATCTCCCTGAATGATCCAACTGGCATCACTCCTCAAAGATCTTCCACAGGTTTCCATTTTGCATATCTTCCGTGAATTTAACTCGCTTGCTAATTCTTTGGCGCGATCGGGCCTATCTGCAGAGGAAGGTTTTATACACTTCAAAGAATGGACTGATGATAGGCTTCTCTCATCGGGCAGCTTGGTTTGATACTATTTTTTGTTATACATGTCTTCGATGTCTATCTTTTTTCTCTTTTTTCAAATATTTTATTTTTGGTTTTATACTATCTTTGGATAATTGATTCAACGTGGAAAAATTGGGGGTGCTCAGCATCAAGTTGAACATGCAAAGGATTGAGTTATAGAAAACAACATGTGAAGTGGTCTGTCCCATAAACTATCTTTAACCTCGCAGATATTAAAAAAATTTCTTCTTTCTTCTTCTTCTATACTTTCTACAATCATACTTTTCCATCGGGCAGCTTGGCTTTATACTATCTTGGGATAATTGATTCAACCTGGAAAAATTGGGGGTGCTCATCATCAAGTTGAACATGCAAAGGATTGAGTTATAGAAAACAACATGTGAAGTGGTCTGTCCCATAAACTATCTTTAACCTCGCAGACATTAAAATATTTTCTTCTTTCTTCTTCTTCTATACTTTCTACAATCATACTTTTCCATCGGGCAACTTGGCTTTATACTATCTTGGGATAATTGATTCAACCTGGAAAAATTGGGGGTGCTCATCATCAAGTTGAACATGCAAAGGATTGAGTTACAAAAAACAACATGTGAAGTGGTCTGTCCCATAAACTATCTTTAACCTCGCAAACATTAAAATATTTTCTTCTTTCTTCTTCTTCTATACGTTCTACAATCATACTTCTCCATCGGGCAGCTTGGCTTTATACTATCTTGGGATAATTGATTCAACTTGGAAAAATTGGGGGTGCTCATCATCAAGTTGAACATGCAAAGGATTGAGTTACAGAAAACAACATGTGAAGTGGTCTGTCCCATAAACTATCTTTAACCTCGCAGACATTAAAATATTTTCTTCTTTCTTCTTCTTCTATACTTTCTACAATCATACTTTTCCTTGGCAACAATTTTCTTGTTCGGCCTACATTTGGTTTATGGGCTCATTTTCCCCCCCTGGCTGGTCGAGCTTTGGGTTTGAAGGTCTCTTGTGTGAGGCGTTTTTTTGGGGTTGCTCTAGTGTGTTTGTCTTCGCTGTTTGGTATCTCTTGTTGGTCGGCCTTTAGTTTGGGCTCTTTTGGTCATATGGACTGATGTTGGTCGTTTATGCTGCTTGTACTTCTTTATATTTTTATTAATAGAAATATAGAAATATTTTCGGTTTGAAAAAAAAACTTTTATCTACCAAGGCCTTATTAAAAACATATATATTTTTAAAACCCCAAACCGACCTCTTTTGTTTTTCTAATTTAAACTATTTAACTAGAGGAATATCTAATAAAACTAAAGCATTTTTTCTTTATTTTGTCTAGAATACCTTTTGGGATGTTGGCTACGGATAACCAATACACTGGGATACTCTTCAACACCATCTTTGTTGGTTGTGGAGCCAGATCTTCTAGTCTCACAGATGATATTGTATCAGCTGTGTTTGTACCCCAGTTTTATATGATATGTAGGTAGACTGTACAGTCACCCCAGCGGGGGGGCATCGCCCCCCCATGGGGTTCCAGGGGGGACCATCCCCCCTGGCTGGGGGGTCCGGGGGCAGTGCCCCTGAAGAAAATTTTTGGGGCTGTTTTCGCTAGCTGTTTTGCGGGCCCATGGTTTTGGGTATCCCGTGGTATTTTCCCATTGTATTTCCCTTATAAAATAAAGACATTGTAATACGGCTAGGGATGATGATGTATTAGGTTTTATGCATTGTAAATATCTCTAAGATTAGGAAAGAGACTGTGAAACAGAGAAGAGGAAGTGCAACGGTTGTGCTGCAGGTTGTATCCCTTCACCTTGCTGGACGGTAATAATAATAAAGACTGGCAAATTCAGTGTGGACGTAGCCCAAGTTGGTTGAACCGCGATATATCTGTGTCTCTCTTGTAATGTGTATGTGTGATTATATTTGCATTTTCTGTTTATTGTTATTGCTCTGCGATCCTGTTTTTCTAACAATCTTGACCAAAACAGTTGACCTCTTATGGACAACCATCTATTGCGCTATCATGAAATTCTTGCTTCTACCTTCTTGTATAACCACACCCAATCTAGAAATCTCTAGTCATTGGGTTTTAAGTGGAACCCTTGATATTTTAAGCCTTGATCCAATTGGGTTGAGGTCAAGGAAAAGTTGTGAAATTTGTCTTTCTAACTCATCCCCCAATACATTAAAAATCATATAGGACTTACTTAAGTTAACTTCCATTCCCATTGCTCCATAATGTGTATTCATAATAGCTTTATAATGCTTTAATTCCCTTAAGGAACCTTGACCAAAAAACAAGATATCATCGACAAAAAGCAGGTGGGAGATGTAGATTGACTTGAGACTCTAATACCTTTGATGGCTCCTTCCTTTTTCTAATCCTTCTACTACCAACACAAACAAAAAGGAGACAATGGGCATCCTTGCCTCAAATCTCTTGTGGTAGTAAAAAAACATGATGGAGATCCATTAATAAGCACATCAAAGTGGTTGAGGACACAAAAACCATGATCCAATTAATAGGTTGAAGGTTCATACCCATTTGTAAAAACATCAGCTTGAGATACAACCAATGCACCTCATTGGATGCCTTTGCTAAATCAATCTTCATAACCACAACATGCATTTTTCCAAGCTTAATTGGGTGCAATCCCTTTTGGGTTGTACCCACTACATCATGGATTCACCCATTGAAAAGGAACCCAATTTGATCATGAGATATACAACTTTACAAGATCCCCTTCACTTTGTTAGCTATGACTCTAGAAACAATCTTATAAATACAATTGCACAAAGAGATAGGTCTAAAATCCTCAAAGGAAAGGGGATTATTATTTTAGGATGAGGGATGTATCCCTCAAAGTTGAATTAATGGTACAAGGACTTTCCTATAAAGTGTAAATTCCTTAATCACCCTTAGTAAACCCCCTCTAAAAAATCATAAAAACCAAGGTAAAGTTCCTCTACTTTCCAACCATCAAGGCTTGAGTTCTTTGCCTTCTTGAAGGAGTGAAGGATTGACTTTGACTTTTCTTTTGTCACTTCAACCTCCCAATCTCCATTCATCCTTCGACAATGGCTCTTGACATTCTCCCTCTCTTCGCTACCAAACAAGCAAAAGCCCTTTAAGAGTGAAATTACAAAAAGTTATAGGAGTGCTCAGGGTAATGAGAAGTGCTCATTCCCTTTTCCTATTTTCACTCTTTTCATTTTATTTAATTATTGTTTTTCCTCTATTTTATCTTATTTACATTTACATTTTTATCATCCTTAATATTTTGTCTAACCTTTTTTAATCACATAATTATAGTTAATGATACTCTTACAACTATTACTTATTTCACATCAATTTTGCATCAATACCCATAACTTAATCAATCCAACATATTTAAATTCTTTCCAATATACTAAAAAATCAAACCAACTTTTAATGCAACATTAGAATTCAAGTAAAGCTTAATAATATATACAACACTTCATTGATTTTTTTAAAATATTGATATAACATTTAAACATAAGAAACATAGTTCATAAACATAGTTCATAGACTTGATATTATACATAGGAATAACTTTAACATCTTCTATACCAAACTTTAAATTTAGATATTATGATATATTTGATTATTATCAATAGAATTTGGCTTACATTTTTAAATGTATAAATAGATTTAATTGTTAGAATATTGTGAACATATAAAATAATATCATAATTCAGGGAAAAAATATGAAATAATATCATAACACAATATAAATTAAGGAAAACATTACTAGTCTATCCTTCTATCTACCAAGCAACTTAAAGCATGAAACACATGGTTCACCCAATATGGACTACACCAAGATTACATAGCATCCTCACATATGCATCACATCAAGCTCTATCACCCAATCATGTCACAATCGTGTGTGTACAAATGACATACACAACATGTGACTGCAATTAACACATATCCAAAAGGACCTCTCTTATATACCAAGAGGTTTGTATTACAATACATCCCATAACACATGTGGGATAAATGAATTTCCTCCTCTTTATATAGAGAATGGTTACAAATGATTGCGTCGAGAGGTGTTCTAGAGGTTTGTATTACAATACATCCCATAACACATGTGGGATAAATGAATTTCCTCCTCTTTATATAGAGAATGGTTACAAATGATTGCGTTGCTCTACAGTCCAGTATGAGTTGCGCAGATGTGAGTGTTTGTCTAGTAACAAAATAATACAAAGTAAACAAAAAAGAATAATACAAAGTAAAAAGTAATAAATATTATGTCGACCATAAACAAAAAAAATACAAAGTAAAAAGTAAATATGAGACTTAAACTAGAGACTTTGGAGCTTAAGATTATGTGATAAATATTATGTCTGTCACAAACCAAAAAGAATAATTCAAAGTAAAAAGTAAATATGAGACTTAAACTAGAGACTTTAATTTTTACTTTTAATACAAAGTAAAATGTAAATATGAGATTTTAGAGTGTTTGTCGAGTAACAAAATAATACAAAGTAAACAAAAAAGAATAATACAAAGTAAAAAGTAATAAATATTATGTTGGACATAAACAAAAAAGAATAATATAAAATAAAAAGTAAATATGAGACTTAAACTAGAGACTTTAGAGCATAAGATTAGGTGGCTCACGTATTGCATTTAAGGAGCTATTTAAAGAGAGGTTTGCACTTAGAGAGATTTGATCCCTCTCGACCCTTGATAGCCTAAGATTTGGATCTATGCTGATATAATTACAATGATGCATGTGGAGTAACTCTATTTTATAACATTGTAGTTATTTTATACTTTTAAATGATATTTTATCAATATATCACATAAGTCATCATTACATATTCTAACATTAACATCTTTAGATACTCATATTACATTCAAATGATACAATCTCAATAACTAATATACACAATTTTAACAACTCTTCAAAATCAGTTTTATAAAAATAAAAATAAAAATATAACCCAACAAAATCCATATCATCACATGAACCACCATTTGATACTGGTTTAAAGAGCCTGTGACACATGCATTTTTCTGAACATTTGTCACTCCAAATATCAACTTTTTATTTTGTACTTTTAAATATGAAAAGATAAATTAATGACTGGTCATAATTTCGAGAGTGCGTTTTTAGTGCGCAATCGCACGAACAGTGACGCGAGCCGATTGGTTGGATTGATTCCACCGAACCTCCCCGCTTACAACACAAATTCGCACGCAAAATCCCACGTCACGGATTTACTTGTGAAGTGAAAATGTGGCTTATTGTTGTTAAGAACAGAAGTGACCTTCCTCAATTAGGAAGACCATTGTTGCAACAGAAAGTATTGTGGGTTCGGGGATCGAATCTCTCAGGGGTCTCGTTTCAGGAATATGAGCACGGTTAGGTACATACACTTTCCCTTTCATTTATGCCTTAAGCAGACGGAAGTTATGAATTGGTATATTTGTTACCTGTTTGTTGTTGGAGGGATTGTCTTTTCTTGTTCTGCATTTTTTATTTTATCTTTCTAATAGGGTTTTGCCAATTATGGATGGCTTTTGAAGCAGGTGGCAAACCCTAATCTCGAAATAGTCTAAAAATTGTAATTCGGTTTAGATTTTGGATAATTTTACGCTGGAATGAGATTAAATTGATTTTCAATTTGTGCACCAGTGGCCACAAGTGGTCAATGCGACTAGAAAAACGGTAAACAAATAGAGTATGTAGTGGAAGTGCCTATTAGTAGAGTATGCAACGGGAGTGCCCCGTTTCAGATAAATGTAGGACGTATTGAACAGTGATTGTGAGAATCGGTACTCCTGCAATGGATTCATTTTTTTGTGGGTTCAATACAGTTTTCATCGTTTACATGTAAAGATAATGCATTCTTGTTGTTTAAGGGAAGGGAAAATTGTCTGCGAGTTGGTGGTATTATTATCAATTTATCGATGGAAAATATCCCTATGTCCATATCTCTGCATATGGATAGAATAGGTATGTTACTGCTGTATGGTCCTTGCCCAGCTTGAAGATGCTCCCAAATTGGAGTTTAACACGGAAACTGCTATGAGCAAAAGTATAAGCAGATATATCTGTTATGACCCTGAAATACCCTTGGGTAAAATGTGATCCAAAGTGTCTGGATAACCCTTAGGGGGTCTGCCTTGTCACCGACTCACCGATGTCACTCTCTCACTTCTGGATTGGTTCATGCCAACCCGAGGGGGTCTGCCTGAAGGGTTTGAAGCCCGCTTTTAAATTCTTGGGGGAAAATTGCTCCAAACCCATCATAAAGTTTGATGTTTCCTTCAAGTCTGGAAATAATTTCTTTAAATCCAAAAGGCTAAATTGCAGATATATGATTTAAATTGTCAGCACAGCTAAAAGATAACATAAATCCGTGATAATCTTCCCCTGTTTATGCAAAACTAATTCCAGACCAGCAAGCTTTGTGCCCGATTTTCACTTTAATATCAACAAATTAAGGTGAATTTTTAATACGAGAGCTGGTCCTATCGATTTTGGTACCTTGTTTTGGGAAATGGAGTCAAGAAAGGAAGAAAGGCAGTGAGGTGAATGTGCCAAATTTCATTGATTCAAACAACACATTAAATTCCAACTTGAAAACTGTGAAAGCAGTTGAAAGATGAATTTTCACACATGTAAACGTTAGTCCACAATCAAACGATTTGATTTCCATTATTTTCAACTAAGAGATGACTACAATGTCCAATCAACAGCACAAGAGAATCAAATTCGCTCCAAAAAAACCAAGAGGGGTTACAAACAGGCCCTAAGCAATTAGATCCAATCACTACTAGAGAGTTCATCCATGCAATAGTTGATAGATCTCTGTGCAACCCTGTGAACATGTGCTACCTCCGAGTATGGTAGAAGATGGAATGGAAAACGAGAAGGGAAAGAATGAAGGAAATACCAAAGCTTAGAAAGTGATGGAACCCCCACTCTAGTCTTTGAATCTAGATTAAATAGACCAATCCTCCCCAAGTGATGCACCTTGCTTGGATTGGAATAGAAGAGACAAAAGAGGAAAATAATCTCCAAACAACCACTACAACAGATGCATGAAAACACTAAGGATAGGGTGAATTGGATTTGCCAAGAATAATGGTGAAGATTGTCCAAAATAAGTTCAAGTGGTGCGCCCTATCTATGTTCAAAAGAACTGCGAAAGAGGTGGATGATATAAGATCAATGTTATCAGAATTGGATCGATGATCGAACCGACAAAGCCCAAAATGTGAACCAGACTGGAAATCGAATCGGAATTGGAAAAAAAATCAAGAAAAATCTGATTGACCAAAAAATACATAAAATATTCATATTTTGTAAAAAACATATATATTCATGTGCATACACATGAATCCAAATCATTAATACACAAATATGCAAAGTTTCTCATATATATAGCAAGTACGGGTGCAAATAACCAAAATAGCACCGTGTGCAATACATCTCTAAAGTTCTGAACCAAAATAGCACCGAGTGCAATACATCTCTGAAGTTCTGAACCAAAATACATTAACAAAGAGGCTCTAAATTGCCCCTAGAGTCCAAAAAATAAGCATAATACTAATGAATAACTATAATATGATCATATGGTACTAGGTAGAAGCATCCTCATCCTCATCCTCATCCTCTTCATCCTCAACATTAGTGGGATTCTGAGCCCCACTTGATTGCCCTGGCCCTGAAGGTAGATTCTCTGGAAGTGGGTCCAAATCCAACCAAGAAAGGTCTTCATTTTCAAATGCTGGTGCCTGACTCTCCACAACCCACTCTGATGAGGGATCAAAGTCATCCAAGATTATGTTGCCTAATACTGGGATCTTGTTCAACAACTGGTTACGCCTCAACCTAAGATTGTATTGAACATAGACCATATCATTCAACAATTTGTGTTCCAAACGGTTTCGTTTCTTGGTGTGTATATGCTAAAAAACGCTCCAATTGAGTTCACATCCAGAAGCGCTGCGTATGGCCTAATATTTGAATCGCAAACTTTTGCAAATTAGGGCATTGCCCACCAAATTGTCCCCACCAATAGGATGCAATAAGAGTTGAAGGCAAACAAGTTTCAACAAATGGCTTTGAAATTTTGACTCAACTTTTGCAATGGATGATATAATTTGAAAACTTTGAAATTTCTTACCCAGTGGATCCTTAGATATGCTTCATATGGCCATATGTAGGCTAAAGCTGCCCATACTCTCATTGAAATGTAGTAGCTTACCATGCACTCATCTTGTATCCTGGGATAAGGAACCATGCGCTCAATGCATCCATACAATCCCTCTTTTACCTCCCCATCTGCTTCAAAGTCTTTTATATAGTGGTACTGTTATCACATTATAGTAGCAGGGCTACTATTCTTGTTCAACGGATATCTGCACATGCCAGAGCTTCCATTATTCAGAGCATGGCTATGATGATTGTATATTTTGTGATCACTCATGATCAGAGCAGTATATTATTCAGATTTATGTTTAACCTTGTGTCAAGGCTGAGCCTTGAGAGTTCAGATTTGATGACCGATGTGACCTTTTATCCCATACAGTTTCAGTTCAGTGCTTAGAGATGTATTGTAGCAGTGTTTCAGATGGTACATGATGATTATTATTATGATGATGTTGTATGATCTATGGATATGTTGTCACTGACTGTGGATTATTATCTTGTTGATTTAGTCATGTTCACAGCATTTGCTTGGTATATTATTCCTGATGTGGCAAACTGTTTAAAATGAACTATAAAATGGACAATTGCTTGCACATTTAGGTCATTTAACAAAACCCACTGGTTCTCACCTTACATAGATATGGTCTTTCCTGACACCAGTTATCTGCTAGTGTAGGCTCCATATTCACTTAACTCCATCCATACATGACTTTCCTATTTGACTTTAGCCCTTGACCTATCTCATTTGACTTTCTGATACTGAGGACTTCCCCATTTTTCTACCTCTGTGTTTGGACCGCATCCCTGTATATTCAGTGTCTCGGCTCTAAGTTGGTGACAAAACTTGCCTTTGGTGAGTTGGATTGTAGGCCTAAATCATTCTGGTCGGTTGTCCCGATGTTTGGCATTGGCTCGAACTCCCCTTAGTCACTTGAGATGTTGTTGGCTAAAACTGAAAGCTCATGTTCTACCTATGGAAACTTATAAATTCGCCCATGGAAACTAAAAAGGGCAAGAGCGATGAACAGCTAAAAATACTCCTCGAAGAGTATAAGAAAGGTCCAAAAAAGCAATGGTTCTTAAAAGTTATATCTAAACAATTGCTGACCTTATATGTATTTGAAAAACATGCCCTGGATGCAAGCTGCAACTAGTTGTGCTTATCAGCGCACCTGAGATCCGAAGGGTTATGTAGGCCAAAAAGCCATGAAATGAAATTGAATGATCCTAATGAACCTGGATCAACTTGATGTAGACATGATGCCTAAGTTGAATATGCACTCTCTGAACAACTTATCCATTTGTGAGGCACAGCCATCCCCCGTGTTATTTTGTCCAGCACAGAGTTTGTGGCTTTCCCCTTTCTCCCAGTCCAAAGTATTTTTGAGTTAAGTTAGACAAGTCAAACCCTTGGCCCAACCTTGTTCCTAGCCTTCATCCTTCACTAGCAGTTTGACCATGTCCAATGGGTGAGTTTGTCATTTGAACTAGTGTGCAAGTAATTTTATATAACAAAGGAATATGCTAACTTGATTAATGCCACTGAATGGATGTTATACTTTGAGCTTGGCTGTGAGAATGATTAGAGAAGCATGTCTTAGTCTACTGATGTGATTTATCCTTGGTTGTATATTCTTGGGATCCGTGATGATGTGGGCCATATATATATGCTTATTGATGATGATTCATGGTCCCACATACTTGATGATGAGATCATATGATGGACATATGATGCAGATAATGATTTATACAGTTCAGCAGTTTTATTTATTACTTCAGATTAGCAGATTATGCATTGTCCATATATGGTGGACCCTACATCTGGCCCATTAGGGCAACCCATGGTGTATGAGTACACATTCCTAGTGGATTTGGGTCTTCTGGATCTAGTGAGACACTTATCTTTCAGTTTCGGGCACTTCTGACAGTGATTGATGCAGTTTTACACTTGTTGACCAGATTTGGGGTTGATTTCCCAGCCTGAGCAGCAGGGGCCATGAGAGGCCAGTTCACCTAGGGCGCTGATGATGGAGGGGGTGGTCCAGCCACTTGTTTTTACCATTTACCCCCCCCTTCTGGAGAGCCTGGTGGGCTCAGATGGACAACGCAGATGCCCTAGGAGGCAGTTTTGGCACTTTCACAGTTACCGAGGCAGTTAAAAAATGGGATAAAGTGGTCACTGAGGAATTCGATTTGGGCAATTGAGGCAAGGTTTTGGCATTTGGTTTTCACAGAGGTCTTCCGGGGTGATCCCACTATCTTCCAGCCAATTTTCACCATGTGGGTAGGCCCACAGCGATCACAGGAGGTCTTTTACTGCTTGTCTGTCACAGATTTTGAGGACAGATTTGATCATTTATATTATCTTGGACATACTTTATTATTTTATTGTGCCTTGGGGATGAGCTAGTAAGGATTGATGCCTCCTAGCCCCACCATGTGCTTATTATGTCATGTCCTAGTCATCATGAGGTGGATTTTTGGTACTTTTACCCCCTTTAGTGGATGACGTCACCCTCCATGATTATTTTATACTATGACGTCATCATTATATTGGGTGATCCATGTGATATATTGTTATGGTTCATCTTAGCCATTGATTGTATGATGAGATCTTTTAATCTCAACCACTCATTGGATGTAGTATTGTAGAGTGGTATAGGGTTTTGGTCTTTATTATCCTATATAAGGAGGAGACCCCTCATTGTATAGCTCACCTTTGGAGCTCTGGAATATTGGAATAGAACATTTCTTTGTGGAGCATATCTCTCTTGTCTTGTGGATTCTCTTGCATATTGAGTATACAGTATCTCTTCTATGTATCATTGTGGATTTTGGTGCTTCTACTAGTTTTCTTGCAGGAAAGTCGAATTGATGGAGAGGAGGGCGATTTCTTGAGGGTTATTGTTGGAGGGATCCACATATTCTCTCTTGGGTTGATCTTGTGACAGGGAGTATCATTATTGTATCTTTGTGACATAGTTGATGCTTTCTATTACATCTTTCTATCATTTTCATAATCATCTTACTTGACTTGTTTCTTTGATCTTGTCTTGTAGGAAGAAGACGATTTGGCTATCTTGGAAGAGGACGTTTTGGTTGGAGCTCTTGGATCTCACTCTTGAATATACACATAGGAGAATGCTATCAATTTGCAAGGTGGCCACAAGCAATTGAGGTAAGATCTACAAGGTATGTGCCTCTTTCATCCATTCTATCTCATTGGTCACAAACCCTAATTAATCAAAACCCAAATTTTGGTATTTCTTAGATCTACTTAGATCTAGCCTTGCTTTTGAAAAGATCTTAAGAACCCACCTCTATAGCATCCACCCCTAGTTGGATCTATAGTTTGGTGGTGATTGGGTTAAAATTGACACACTTTTCAAGGCAAAAAGCCCTCTTGAACCAAATCGCACTTCCCTAAGAGAAGCTTGTTTGGTTAGATCTAGCACATGGGTAGGTGAGATCCCACTTGATTTGCAATCCACACACTTGATAACCTATCCCCAGATTGTTACTTTGGTGATTTCTACCTTGTGGGCATCATTCCACGTTTTAAGGGATTTAAACCCCCTTTTGAATTTCTTGGCACCTTAAAACTCAGATCTAGTAAGATCTAACCCTTGGATTGACATGATTTTCTAGATCCACACAGATCGGTGCATAAGCTACTTGGATCCATAGTTTGGTGACCATTGGACTTGATTTGGTCCACTTAACCCACCTTTTAACCTTCCTTGAGGAAAGTCGCACTCCCTTGGGTAAGTGAGTTTGCCCACTTTGAGGAAGTGGGTGTTTAGGATTTTTGTGGATTTGGAACGACCATACCTTGAAACCTAGGCCTAGAGTATCATTTTGTGACGATCTGCCTTGGGGGTAGCATTCCTTGTTTCAAGGGATTGTGGTCCACTTAGGGTCATTTCATGAAAACCTAGATCTAGCAAGATCCAACCATTCAATCTCAATTAGCCCACTTGACTTGGCTCCTAGGTGTCCCGATCTACACTTTGACATACCTTTTGACCCCATTAGCCCATCCAACAAGGCACTAGTCCTCCTCAAAGCAAGTCGCACTCCTTGGGAATTGTGTCAAACCCTAGATCCGGTACATGGGTATTCCTAAAAACAACTTAGATCCATAGATCTACTCATCACATATCCACTAGTACCAATTGCATCCCCCAACTTCACCTTGTGGGTCCACTTTAAGCCATCTCACATATCCCAAGGAAGTATGTCCCACTTGTGTAAATCATGGTACTAGATCTTGTCTCTCTAGCTCATCAAGTGGCCTAAGTCATACATTGGTTGAAACACTAACAATCTCCCAAACCACCTTCAACCATACTTTAATTTCTAGGTCCACTTACCTTGCATTGGTTTCCGTAACTTACCATTTACTCATCCCTAGGAACCTTTGTTTGGGTCCAATCACCTTTGATTGGTTATAGGGTCTCCCCCTCGGTCTTGTTTCACCTTGACCTAAAGCGAAGAGTGCCTCGGTTGACGTGACTCCCACCTTGCATTGGGAACCGTGGCATTTCTTGGGTCACCTCTTTAGTTGCCTATCTCCTCTACCGTCCCGGATGGGATACCTTTAGGGGCAACTACAAGTTGTGTGATAACAGGTACCTTCAAAGTTCAAAAGACAAAAAATATTCATTAGTGAATTTGAAATTACAACTTATTGAAACTAAGTCACCTAACACGAGGACACGGGACACGGAAATACGAGTGTCCGACACGGACACGGTGACCCCCGGAACCAGGACACGAAGGACACGTTTTATATACATATATATATTTTTTAAAAATATATTAAAATTTAACAATATAGACATATAGATCCAAATTTTTTTAGAAAGTAGAAAGTAGAACATTTACAAATATTCAATAGAAATTAGAATCAATACACATTAATGATTACGCATTTGTCATTCACAAATCACAATGAGATACATAGATGCATTGAAATTTGATAGGCATTGGGCAATAGCTCAAGATGTCGGATCCATATTTCTCATTAAGTCATCAAAATCAAAATGTATTACATAGATGTCGGAATACCACTTGGCATTGGAAAATGCCAAATAGACTAATAGTAAATACAAAAAGGGGTAGATCAAGATGGAAGAATCTCATCTGTCAATAGTCCTCCTCCATGCCTGAATCAACAAACTCATTACTGCCCTGTTCCTCATCCTCCTCCTCCTCCTCTCTGCCCATATGATGATTTGCATCTGCTGGTGTGGAGGATGACTCGTCCATAGGATCACTATCATCAAAAGTGACCGGCTCTAGCGATCATTAAGATCCATGTTGGCTATTGCCAACTCAGTACTGTTGTCCAAACCAGTGTTATCGGAACCGGACTGGAACCGGCAAAACCGGCCAGTCTGACCGGTTTACAAAGTTAACCGGTCCGGTCAGTGACCAAAACAGGTTGAATCGGATTTTTTTTCTGAATTGGGTACTGAACCCACCAGAACCGGCCAGAACCGGTCAAAATCGGTCGAATCGGCCGGAACCAGTCAAAACCGGCCGGTCCGTACAGTGGACCCACAAAACTGAAATTAAAAAAAAAACACAAAAAACAAGTTTTCTATGCTTCTATGATCAGTTTATTTTTATTCATTAGTACTATGGTTGCCATTTCGAGCCTCTTTGTTGATGTACTTTGGTTCAGAACCTCAGAGATGTATTGCACTAGGTGTTGTTTTGGTTATTTGCACCTATACTTGCTATATATATGAGAAACTTTGCATATTTGTGTATTAATGGTTTGGATTCATATGTATGCACATGAATATATATGTTTTTTTACAAAATATGAATATTTTATGTATGTTTTAGTCGACTAGTTTTTTTTTTCTGGTTCCGGTCCGGTTTTCGGTTCGGTTCACATTTTGGGCTTCGCCGGTTCGATGATCGGTTCGGTTCCGATAACATTGGTCCAAACCCATACCATTAGGAAAGACATCCCACATCTTTGTCTTTCCCTTCACCCACTCCTCCCTCTTCCTGTAAATAAGACGAAGGTTGGAGTGCACATACACCACCGTCACTGCCCTGGACTGCTCAAGCCTGCTCTTCTTCAAACTGTACAAGTTCCCATATGTGCTCCAATTCCTCTCACAACAAGAGGATGATGTAACTTGAGAGGTGACCCTCAAGGCTAACTTTTGTATAATAGGGCATGTTGCCCCATGAGTTGCCCACCAAACATAGGGTTTCTTAACCCCCCTGTGTCTAAGCACATCATAACCTCCAAATCTCCCAGTGGAAGTGGAAAACTCTACAAAGCCCTCCTTCACCTCATCAAGTAAGTCTCTATCCTGAAATAGTCGTCTAAGTGCTATTTCCTCCCATGTGCAATCTCTCCATCCATGTGAGGGGGGACTCTATGTGAGGGCCCCGGTCCACCAATGAGCCAATCCTGACTGTAGAAATTGGGGTTCAAGGAGTGGGCCAAGCAATGCAGAGGTGTGCAATTCTTATCCCACCCGAAGATAAGAATATTCTGAATTATGGACCTGTTATCACACAACTTGTAGTTGTCCCTAAAGGTTATCCTATCCAGGATGGTAGAGGTGTTAGACAACTGAAGAGGTGACCCAAGAGATGCCATGGTTCCCAATGCAATTGGGTGTCACGTTAACCGAGGCACTCTTCACTTTAGATCAAACCTAAGCAAGACCAAGGGGGAGACCCTAGCTTGGCCAATGAAGGCTAGCGAACCCAATCAAGACCTCCTAGGGAAATGCGATGATGATAAAGTAGAAGATCAAGATAGGATTAGATCTAGATCTAGAAAGGATAAGTGGCCCCACTGAGTTAGGGCTTGGTTGAAGAGGCTTAAGGAAGGACAAATATTCAACCAAGGATGAATGAAGGTCACTTATAGGTTTAAATAAGTAGATCTAGATGGATCTAATGCTAAGTGAAGATATCCAAGTGGGGCCCACCCTTTAAATGAGGAAAATGACCAAAAAGGGGCCCACAAGGTGAAGATCAAGATGAAATGGCACTAGGGGACTTGCTACACAATGGATCTATGATTTTGAGAAAGAAAGAGCAATACCCACAAATGGGATCTAACAAATGGCCACCTACCCAACAAGTGCGACCTCCCTTGGAGAGGCCCAGTGCCTTAGATCGGGGGGCAAATGGAGTCGGATGTCCACCAAACTTTAGATCGGGAATGTTAAGATAATTATTAAGGTGGGTTTTAATTATTAAGCCCAATTGATTGCTAGATCTCCATAGATTTGAAAAATAAAAATGCAAGGGTTTTGACTTTTAGGGTTTGAGATCAATGGATGAAAATGCATGAAACAAAATACTAACCTTGTGGATCTTACCTCTAGAGCTTGTGGCCACTTTGCAAAGTGATAACTTTCCCCTGTGTGTATATTCAAGAGTGAGATCCAAGCCACCCAAGTGAAATTGATAGCCCTCCAAGG
This sequence comes from Larix kaempferi, assembly GCA_027924585.1. NCBI lineage: Eukaryota > Viridiplantae > Streptophyta > Pinopsida > Pinales > Pinaceae > Larix > Larix kaempferi. The sequence continues at coordinate 9,862,849 of BSBM01000450.1, read as the reverse complement.
TCACACGTGTGCCCTCCTCCTGTAAGAAAAGATCTATGTAAGAATCATTCTGGCATGAAAATGACTATAAGGATGAAAAGATGAAAGAGAAAGCATCATCTATGTCGCTAAGATACAATAATGATACCCCCTTAGACAAAAAGTACATCAAAGGTAAGATATGGGGTTTCCCCACAATAACATCCCCTTGAAACGTCCTCCTCTTCAACCCACACGACCTCCTGTAGAGCAAATGTTTGTATAGATAGATCCACAATGATACACAGAGAAACAATTGTATATTCAAGTTGCAAAGATACCCATCAAGACTAAAGAAGCAGATCCACAAAAATAGTATTTTTATTCCAAGTTTCCAGAGCTCCAAAGATGCCTTTACAATAGGGGGGTCTCTTCCTTAAATAGGATGAGGGAGACCAAAACCCTAAACCACTTTTGAAATGAGTAGTTGAGATCAAAAGATAAAATAATACAATCAATGACTAAGATGAGCGGGTACAATATAACATGGATCACTCACATGAGGGGGGTGCACACTAGTCTAAAGATGCCCTAGGGGGGTGTACACCACATAAAAGAGACAATAATACAAGTGTGCCATAAAATATGACAAGGAAAAGTGACTAGGAGCACATGGTGGGGCTAGGAGGCATTACTTTCCTTCATTAGCATCACCCCATGGGACAATAATATAACATATGATTCAATGACATGTCCAAGTGTACAAATGATCAAATCCTGGCCCCCTCAACTGAGAGAGGATGCATGAAAACACCTCCTGATGACTGTGTGGATCCCATTGAATGCTGCAAACTGATCTGGAAGGTGTGGGATACACCATAGATGACCTCAGAGAATACTGCTATCACACAACTTGTAGTTGTCCCTAATGGTATCCCATCCGGGATGGTAGAGGAGATGGACAACTAAAGAGGTGACCCAAGAGATGCCAGGGTTCCCAATGCAAGTTGGGAGTCACGTCAACCGAGGCACTCTTCACTTTAGATCGAGATGAATCAAGACCTAAGGGGAGACCCTATAACCAATCAAAGATGATTGGACCCAAACAAAGGTTCCTAGGGATATGTAAAAGACAAGTTACAGAAACCAATGCAAGGTTAGGTGGACCTAGAAGTTTAAGTGTGATTGAAGAGAGGCTTAAGGAATGACTTATGTTTCAACCAATGAATGATTTAGACCACATAATGAGATCAAAGGACAAGATCTAGTACCATGAAATACACAAGTGGGGCCCACTTCCTTGGGATATGGAAATGGTTCAAACGGGACCCACAAGATAGAGTTAAGGGTGCAAATGGTACCAAGGGGCATGTAATGAGTAGATCTATGGATCTAAGGTGAAATTAGAGATGCCCACATATGGGATCTAGGAAATGACACAACTCCCAAGGAGTGCGAATTGCCCTAGGTGGACTAGTGCCTTGATAGATGGGCTAATGGAGTCAAAAGAGATGTGGAAATGTAGATCGGGACACCTAGGATGCAAATCAAGTGGGCTATTCAAGATGTGATGGTTGGATCTTAGTAGATCTAATGTTTCATGATGTGACCCAAGTGGACAACAATCCCTTAAAACAAGGAATGCTACCCCCAAGGCAGATCTTCACAAAATGAGACACTAGATGTAGGTTTCAAGGTATGCTCTTTCCAAATCCAATGGAATCTCAACTATCTAGGTTCTAGAAGTGGGCAAACTAAATCACCCAAGTAGTGCGACTTTGGTCAAGGAGGGTTAAGAGCATGAAGGGTGTGTCAAATCAAGTCCAATGGCCACCAAATTGTAGATCCAAGTAATTTAGGCAAGTATCAATGTGGATCTTGAAAATCAAGGGCATCCAATGGCTAGATCTCCATAGATCTGAGATTGAAAATGCATCGCCAAATTGACCCAAGTGGGGCACAACCCTCAAAATGAGGAATGGGGCCCACAAGGCAAAAATCAACAAGGTGAAGCACTAGGGGTAGGTTATCAAGTATGATGATCATGAATCAAGTGGGATCTCACCTACCCATGTCTTGGAACCAACCAAACTAGCTTCTCCCAAGTGGTGCGATTTTGCTCAAGGAGGGCTAAGTGCCTTGGAAAGTGTGTCAAATGGAACCCAATCACCACCAACCTATAGATCCGAATTGCCGTGGATACTATAGAGGTGGGTTTTCAATATCTTTCCAAAAGCTAGGCTAGATCCAAGTAGATCTAAGAAAAGTAAAAATGAGGGTTTTAATCAATTAGGGTTTCTATGATCTAGAAATTATGGATAAGTCAAGGAAGAAGAAGATCATACTTTTGGAGCATACCTGGATGAAGAGATGAATGCTAGTTGGGATGAGGATTACTTTTGCCAAAGATCAAATGAAGAATTTTTGAAGCCCTCTTGCCAAATCGATTTTTCCAAGCCACATGTGTGTCCCTCTAACCTGTCAAAACCAAGGAGCAAATCATCAATCAATTTAACATGTTGAAGGTAGATACAAGCAAGAGAGAGATAAGCAAAGAATAGTTGGCACAAAGACAAAACCACTCTTTGTTTAACCAAAACGTCTTCCTCCAAGCTTGAAGGGCAAGCCTCCCCACCAATTCGCACTTGTCAAAAACGTCCTCTTAACTTGTAAAAAAGTATGGCAACATATGCAAGATAGCTACAAGAGATCCTCCAGTGCAATGGACAAAAGCATTTACAATCAAAGCAACCAACATCCACTCCAAACCCAAGCATGTACTCCAAAAGATAGAAATTTTATTCCAAGAGCCAAGAGCCAAAATCTCTAAATGATTTTACAATGAGAAGCTCTCTCCTTAAATAGGATGGAGAGAGGCCATAATCCTAACCACTTTTTGAATGAGTGGCTAAGATTAAAAGATCAAAAGATCTAATCAATGGTTGAGATGAGCTCAACAATAAAATACATGGATCAATAATAAAATATAACAATAAGTGGACAAATTCCCCCTAGGAGAGGGGATCCCACCAAATCATGATGACAAAATAATAGATCTAGCTTATGGTGGGTCCAAAGGGTAATTTTAGACACCCTTGGTCAATCCCCATACCACAATATCAATAAAATAATCATCAAAGTACCAAATCGTGCCTCTATGGACAAATCGTGCCTCTATGGACAAATCGTGAGCCTTAGGAGGCTCCAAAAATCATCAGAAAGTGTCATAAGTGATGGATGTGGGTCCCAATGAAGTTGAAACTGATGGAGAAGGTGTGGAAGACATCCCACTCATCATCACTGATCATCCCATGCCAAAACTTTGTCTCAGTAGCCCAAATCGAATTCCTCAGTAGCCATTTTTACCATTTCTGGACTGCCTCGGGAAGTGTGAAACTGCTCAAACTGCCTCTTGGAGTGCCTGCGTTGTCAAGGTGAGCTCACCAATGAGTCTGGGAGGGGGGTAATATGGTAATAACAAGTGGCTGGACCACTCCCTCCATGCACAACGCCCTAGGTGAACCAAGTGAATCCCATCGCTACTCTGACAAGGTCTCCGATAGACCAAAACTGCACTAGGATAGCCTACTGAGGCTCCATCATCACTGTAACTGCCTGGAACTGAAAACAGACTGTCTCATTGGACTTAGAAGGTCCAAATCTATCTAAGATGTGTACTCATACACCATATAAACCTCTGCATGGTCCAAAATAAATGCTCATCATATCCGACAAACCAAATAATAATAATCTATAAAGGTGCTGAAAAGCACAAATCATCATCATAAGTCTGAAACCACTACATAAGCCCACCATGGTGACCTGTACCAGACCATATATCATCTATCTGTAACATCTGAGGTCTGCCACCTCATGCCCTGTGATTGACTTTTGGTCAAACTGAGGTTTGACCAAGTCAACATGACCAAAATATGACTCAAACTATCATCAAGCTGCTGCAAGGTGTCAAAGGTTAGAACATGCTTTACAATCCATTCATATAGCAATAATAACAAGTAGCAATCATTACTGGCGATCTAAATCCAAATATATAAGGTCATTAATTATTATTATTACTCAGACTAGACTTTCAAGACCATACTCACTTCATAGTTGTGATCAATTTGCTAGTGAACGGTGAAGGCTTAGAAATAAAGTGGCTAGGCCAAGGGATGACTTACTGATTCAGCATTGTGACACTTTGGATATGGAAAGGGAATACACACCATAGCATATAATGGACAAGCGATAACAGAGGGAATGGCGGTGTCTCACAAATGGGTAAGTTGTTCAAAAAGTGTTTATTCACCTTAGCAGATGCTCACAATCCATAATACAAAGAAGGCCAACAATCTTTTTGATATAGAATTTAAGTTCCATTGCTTGTTGGGCCTTGAGTTTCCATAGCCTTTGATCTATGTGTGTTTACAAACACATTGCATAGATTTACATTTATTTTAGGCTTCTTGCTGCAGGTGTGTTTTTAAGGCACTTGTTTAGCTGAGCACTTCTAGGTGTGTCACAGACAATGTAACATCCCGAAAATTACCAAAATAAAAAAAATTAAAATAGCAATAATTATCAAAAGTCATTAATGCGGAAAATATAAATTAAATAAATTTCTTCACTAAGATAATTCAAAACTATGACATGTCATACTTCCCAAATAAACATGATACGGTTACCTTGCTATTCAAATTTAAACGGATGCTAAACTTCTTGACAACAAATCTTTTTATGATTATGCCAGGAATATGATCTAAAGATTTGCTCAAGTTCTAAGTATAATTATATGTTGTTATAAGTTTGTACTATAATGATGATATTGATGTTGAGATGACAGTTTGTTTGTGTGATGATGAAGGGGTCCTACGAGGTACCCCGGAGTTTACTTAGCTATGATTAGCTAAGTCATTTGAATCGTGCTTCCCTGTGCAGACAGCAGGTAAGAAATTCTACGACATTAATGTTAAAGTGTCTTTCAATTCAATGCCAAGGTAGAATTAAATGCTAAGTACGTCCTTGTGAAACAAGGTACTAGAGGTATGAATATTCCGGTACTAATTCTAGTTTCCGTGTTGACCTTCAAGTCCTTCTGTAATATAAAATTATGTCATCAAAATACTGAAATAATGCCATGAACTTAGTAAAAGAAGTGAATATCGTCACCAATTAAACTATACCTATAGTATTACATTTGTCGTTAGACTTTGCAAAACATGGCTAACATAGATAATATATGGTGCGTATGGTGATTATGCTTATGAACTAGTAATGGGAAGTGTATCACCCATTTATCCATGCCTATAGACTCATTCATTAAATGAATTGGAAAATGCATGCTAAAATGTGCAATAGATAATACGCATAGTATTTAAATTGTACTTATGCATAGCTAAAGTCTTAACTTTGTATATGGTCTCCATTATCCAATGATTAACACTATGTGAACATTTATATGGCTAAGCTTATTGCTTTAGGTTTGAACACGAGCTATAATAGTGACATATTGATAATTATAAAGTGTTAATAGATTTTCCACCATATAGTAGCACATGTTATAAATGATACGATGCAACCATAACTATAATGACTAATATGAAATACGAGCCAAAAACCTAACAAACAATTGATGCGATGTTGACAGGGTATAAAGCTTGGTTTTTGACATGATACCCACTGGCATTGACAAGCCTTGGCATTAATGTTGATTAGCTCGATAATGAAGTGGAGGCTTGATTGTAAGATCTTTACGTGCTTATGATTTCAATGAGTGCCAACCTAAGGCCGAGCTGTGCCATGCACGAGCTCTCAGTCTGCTTGATGGCAATAGGTAGATGTAGTAATTAAATGGTAATAATGCATCACTGGTTCGAAAAACAACGTGCCAGGGTTGGCCACTACCCACCGTTGATCACTTGTAAGATCTATGGTGGTGGATGAAACCCTAAACACGCATAGGTAAGTCGTGACCTTTGGCTTTCTTGCCTTCATTGTTACGCTTAGTGGGAGGTTAGCAGGGCCGACAGGAAGCTGAAAGGTAGGGTTGATGGTTTCTATGAGAAGAGGACTCCTTCCTCGGTCTTGAACCCGGGACCTGAGTGATGAAGTTACAGGTTTCAGGCTTATGCATTAGTGCATAAGAGCCACGATACAGTTCTGTAAAGATACAAGTGTTCATCTGTCAGTTGCTGAGAGTGTTTGAAATTGGGATTCGGGTCCTCCATCTGAAATCGTCTTCAGGGTTTTGAAATTGTGGTTACTGCTGTTGCTACCAGGCTTCGTTGTTCTTTTGCTGGTGTGGTGGGCCATTGATCTGAGCTCCGATTAGAAAGGTAATGTTTACGATAATGAATAATACTGCGTTGCTTGTTTGCTTTCTTGTATCCTCTTGTTTTAACCCCCCCTTCGAAATGTAATTTGGTAGGTACCCACTTCTAGGATGGTTCCTGTGCGAGCATGGAGAATGAAAAATGCTTCTACTTCTCCTGGTAAGCTCCGGTGGTTCTCGAAAACCTCGTAGGTGCCCCTTTATGCAAGGTGTGATGGTGACTATCATATGCTGAGAGTTGGAACTTGTCGACTTGTTTTGGTTGTGGTCAAGTGTTGAGTTTTTTTTTAGTCCTATTTTGATGAATACGATACGGTGGATAATCTTCGCTGGTTTAAATGGCCATTTGGCTCTTTTGATGTCTGGTTGCACTGTTTGTTAAGAACTTCGGGATCGTAGTTTACTTGCTATTTGATAAGGGTATAACCCTATGTTTTTTTTTGTTGCTCCACGGTCTTGTTTAATGATTTGGTGGAAAAAGGTTTAAGCCTTGCGTACTGGGGAACCTTAACAGGTCCGATATGTAACTCTAAAATCCATTTGGATGGAAAGGACCAGGAACCTAGGGTTCTCTTGCACTTATGAATAACGGTTTGGTTTTGCAAAGAAATGCTATGATTTTGAAATGAGGGTTAAGAAAAGTGCAATTAAATGTCATTGTAATAATGAACAACAATGGTTGTTGTAGATAACAGTTTCCTGTAGCTTCGCTATTGTTGTTGATGTTTAAGTTTTTGGGATAGTTTTGAGAAATGAAAAAGCCACGATGTCTGTTTTAATTCGCAATGTATCCTACCCGTAGTTTTTATTTGATTGTTATCTGGCTTGCAAAGTGCCTCTGTACTCGGAATTTAACCTGTGTAACAAGGTTTGGTGATGTGAATGGTTGCGATGTTGAGATGTGTTCTTACTAGGGTTATGAGCTGTCCATAAATATTAGTACTGAATCATGTTTTCTGCTAAGCGGTGAATACTGTCTTGAAGAAATCTCGAAATGCTAGCTAGGGTTTGGAAAAGAAATGTCTAAAGTTTGCCATGAAAGGTTTTGACGAGAGGTTTATGAACTATGCATTAGAAGGATATTGCGGAAACTATGGTATGTGGTAACATAGGGTTTGGTACTACTGTGCATAGATTTTGTATTTTAACTACGGAATGAAGTGGGTGATGAAATAATAGGTTTACATATAATAATTTTGTGCAGAGAATAGATTTTGCAGATGCTATAATTCTAGACTATCCTTTACTTGAAAACTTTAATGAAATAAATGTTGAATTGCACGATATTTCTTATCTGAGAAAGATGTAATTGAAATGGGAACATATAAATCTTGTGCAGAAATTAATTCTTGCAGCTGCTATTATTCTTGAAAATGCAATTGCTTAAAAAAAACATGAAATGTATAAGATTGATGTGCATTTGCTTATTGGCTGAAAAAAAATAGAGTTAAAAGAAATATATAGAACTGTGCAGAAACATACCGTGTTTTTCTTTCCTGTATTAATTAAATGAATTATATGCTGCGGTTGATGCTATACTGGAATGTTTACTGTGTTTTAAATATAGGACAGGATTCTGACAAGAACATTACTATAAGAGTCTAAAATAATCCTCTTAGCCTTTTGCTTACTAAATTTGGTCGATTTAATGCTACCTCTTTGTACTGGAGTACGATGCAGACTCAAGCATGGGGAAAAATGCAGAGGAGTCATTTTATCAGTCAAATAGTGAAATTAGATCAGAAAATAAAAATAGTTGTTTCTACTGATCATTAGTAAATTTTCTAAACCAGTTGCTGCAAAGATTCATACTTCTGAAAAATACAAACAAAATAAAGAAACTGTAGAACTTGATAATTGTAGGAGAAACAAATCACCCAAGGAGCCTGTTCCACCCAACCTGCTCCTAAAACAGCCAAGATGCCTACCTTAGGACCCCTGAGCCTGTTCACTGAACCACCAGGAGGAAGAAACTTTAGAAGCTTAGGTCCTCAATCTTACAACAGCAAGTAGTTTATCCAGTCTTACAGACTCAGCAGTCAAAGGGACCTGCACCAGCACCTCTGGTTTTCCTTGTCAGAAATAATTTGTAGACTTACAATTGCACTCTCACATAGCCTCCCTAATTCGAATCTCTCAGTCATCACCTGATGCACATGAGGAATATTTCTGCAGAAAATATTGTAAGAGCTGCCTGCTCAATTCGAATTGCGTTATATAGGCTGCCTAGGCCTTTTGTGATTAACTGGTCATTAATGAGCTACCTGCTCACTTCCCCACCTGGGAACAAAGTTTGAAAAATCGAAATCGGACTCGGAATCGGTCGAGGGTCAACTCGGAATCGGAATCGGAATCGGTAATGAATCGGTCATAAATCGGCCGATTTGAATTTAATGAATCGGTTTACTCAAAAATACATAAAATATTTAAATTTTAAAGAAAAACAACATTTTCAAGATTTTAGGACTGTTGTTATGACCTAGACCTATTGTTTGAAGGCCAAAGAGCACCTTTACTTGTTGTTTAGAGTTGCTTTCATCCACACTCCACAGTATTGCCCCCAATTTATTTTTAGCGTTTAAGGTGATTTTCATGACTTTTTACTGCTACAAAGGTCATAACAGGCACATGTTTGCTTCAAAAATTTTGTACGAGGGTTTGAACAGCTTCAACCTAAGTTGCATGAAACGGGGAAACGAGGACGAAACGGAGAAACTTCGAAACAGGGGAAACGTGACCCCCAAAATTGGGGAAATGAGGAAATGCAATATATATATTAAATTAATAAATTAGCAAAGACATTTACAAAAATGAATGTGAAATATAAATCATCAATCATACATGTCAACGAATCATTGCCTATATTGGGATCCTATTCATCAATAGCACCCTATGCGTCCCTCCTCTAGGCTCTGGCCCTTGCCTCTAACTCGAATTTCAAAGTTGATCCTCCAAGGACATTAGTCAACGACTCAACACACTACAATTTTGATGAAACTTCCTAATCCAATCGCTAAAATAACGTAGAAAAAGCTTTCGATGCTTGATAAGTGATTTTGCATGAGTGAAGAGTACATTTTTATTAAGGTCATGACAGAGGAATTCAACAATCAACACCACCAACATCAAGGTACATATAGGGGTTGATGTGCTTGATTAAATGCCAATTCCATACCCTCATACATGATAGAATCTGGTGGAAACCTTGCAATCCTAAAATCCTGAAAACTATTAAGTCTAATGAATTTTGAATGGGATCTAAAAATCTACTTTTTGCATATGAAGTCCGATGAAGTTGGAACCACTCTCAAACATCCTGAAACAATTAATGGTAATGTTAAAAATTTAAGTAAAAGGATGGAAAATAAAAGATAAGGAGAATGTCACTTTTACTTTAAGAATTTAACATTACCATTAGTATCACCAGGTATTACAACACCATGTAGATATAGGTTAAAAATTAAAAAAAAAAACATTTTTAAATGGCCCACAGGCCCACACCAAAAAATCGGCCGATTTTTGTCAAAAATCGGTGGACCAGACCGGTTCGGTACTGAACCGGCCGATTTGATACCGAATCGGCCGGTTCAGTACCAAACCGGTCCTCCGATCCGATTTGGAGACCGGTTTGAACCGGTCTTGCCTTAAATCGGTGAATCGGCCGATTCCGATTCCGATTTCACCGATTTTTAAAACATAGCCTGGGAATAATGCCACAATTTTAGGGGTAGTTGTCCCATAACCAATAGCTAGTGGTGGAGTGCAAATGCTGCCATCTGTCCCATGCCTTCTAGCAGCTTCCATTCCTCCTAGTGGGTTAGTGAACACTCTTGTAACAGCTTTCTTGAGTGTTTGTCTCTTAATTTATTAAATAATAATAATGAGTCATTACAGTCATTTTTGACCAGATTTGGTCATAATTACAAAACTTTGTAATTATAATTTAGCATAAAGTATTTTGCAAAATAAAATGATTATTCTCAAAATTTGGGTAGGTGACAGACAACTTGTTTACCTAGGTATTTTACATTTCACAAAAGATATAGCATTTGATATTTCTTTGCCAGGTTCATTTGGCTTTTTCACAATAGATATAACATTTGATATTTCTTTGCCAGGTTCATTTGGCTTTTCACAATATTTCATTTGCATTCATGGCAGTACTATCCGTTTCAGGTTTAGCCAACAACATCTTTAGTGACTAGGGGGACTTCAACCAGTGCCAAACATCGGGGCAACCAACTAGAATGATTTAGGCCTACAATCCAACTTACCGAAGCAAGTTTTGTCACCAACTCAGAGCCGAGACACAATAAACAAGGAAGCTTATCTAATATAGAGGCTACAGTGGGGGAAGGTCCTCCATGTCACTAGTCAAATAGTAAATCAAGGTAATGAACAAACTGGGTAGGTAATGGATGGATGAAGTCAATGAATAATGAGACCAACACTAGCAAGCCAAAGTATGGTGGGAATGATCACCTCTAATGTCCCTAGGGAGGGTAAAACCGATGAGTATAGGTCAAGAACTTCTAAATCTGAGTAGGGACAATATGATATATATATATAAAGTACAACCAGGTCCGCATATCTATATGATCGCTAGATCATGATACTAAATGCTAATACATGCTATGAAAATGGATATAAAAGCAATATAACCATAACACCAAAATATACCTGCTGAGTCATATACTTGAATGCTCATCATTTGAACCAAAATCTGTCCTCTGAAACTGCTGCTGTAACTCTGGGTACTACTGACTGCTCTGTATAAATGGCTAAATGGCTACCTCAATCCTCTCTCTGAGTGTCCTGAAACTCAGTCATGGCATGGGGAATATATCTGCTGTCCACAATCTGACAATGATCCATAATAGATGCTCATCTCAGCATCTCAAATGCAAAGGAACTGGCTGAATAATGCTTGGGAATCTGAAAAAGAATGTATGGTAGCCCGGCTACCATATATGTGATAACAAATACATCATGCCAAAACCTTGCCTCAATTGCCCAAATCGAATTCCTAAATGACCTTTTTATTCCACCTGAAAAACCACCAAATTGCCCACAACCCACTGTTTGGTGCCCAGGCACAAATTCTGATTGTACCATCATGTCCGGAAGGGGGTTAGTATGGTAATAACAAGTGGTTGGACCACCCCCTTCCTCTGTAGCGCCCTAGGCAACGACTTGCCTTCAATGCACCAGCTGGACAGGCCACATTAGCATGGCCAAACTGGTCAACAGGTGAAAAACTGCTCAAATCATGTCTGGGAGTGCCTGAAACTGAAAGATAAGTGTCTCAATGGATCCAGAAGACCTAAATCCACTAGAGATGAGTACTCATACACCTCATGGTAACCTGTAAGATCATCTGTAGCATCCACCATACCCGAACAAATAAAAATATGATGATCTGGAAAAAATAATAATCAATAAAAACTGCATCAATCATCATCTGAAACTTGTGCCCATCATATGGAATCATCAAAAGTTATATAAAGGATCATAGATCAACATCATACAATATAGTGGTCCATCTCATCACGGATCCCAAGGTTGACCTTGGTCAAATTAGGTTTGACTGGTCAAACTGATCAAAATATGACCTAGGCTAAAGAAGCCTGCTGCTGCAAGTGCAAATGGTTAAGACATGCTCTTTAAATCACTCTCATAGTAAGACTTTAAAACATTAAGCATTATTTCATTAGCAATTAATAGATAATAGTAGGTTAATTAATATTTTACTTTCAAAGAGAACCTCAAGAATATACTCATTTGTAGACATGATTAATTTGCTAGCAGAGGGTGAAGGCTAAGGATGCAAGGCTAGGCCAAAGGGGATGAATTGACTGACTTGACACTGTGATACTTTGGATAAGGGAAATGGTGTTATACACTTAAGCATGTGTTGAACAAAGAATACATAAGGAATGGCAGTGTCTCACAAATGGGTAAGTTGTTTAGAGTAGTGCTTATTCAACCTCGACAAAATGTCTACTGCTAGAACCGCCGTGAACTAGGTGCCCGACTAATCGTAACTTGAGGTTCTAGGGGACACTTAGAATTAGCTGTCCCTTGCTCTATCTCATATCATAACCCGCGGGCTCAATGAGGAAAGTTTCATATAAGGTCAACGGTCTTTAGATTTGGCATATACTTAACCACTGCTTTATTTGGACCTTTCATTTCATTTCATATAATTTACTTGGCCAACAATCTTTAGATTTAACATACATTTATCCATTGCTTTTTAGGCCTTTTAGGACCCCTCTGGGATTTTGCATGTGCTTAAAAGCACAACTAATTGCAACTTTCATCCGGGGTGCATTTACATTTCGTTGCATTTCATTTCACAACCCTTTTCAGTGCGCTTTACAAAAGACATATATCAATAATTTCCAAAGGTAGTACAATTTGCTTCAGGTTCTTCTTCCTCCAAAAGATGCGCCCTCCTAGGGCGAGTTAGCCTAGCCCTCTTTTTCTGATGATCTGTGGAGAGAAGACCTTAAACTAGGAAGCCCTAGTTTCCCGCTGCTTCACCATGTCTTCTTTTCAGGTTAGCTCTGATGCCATGTTAGAGTTTGCACTTTAATTCAATTTAACTAGGATTTTTAACTGAAAGAATAACAAGCACAACAAAACACAATAGACACAATAATTTTCCTCGGGGAAACCATAAAGGAGAAAACCCCGCAACTTCCTCAAGGATAGATTCGTCACTAATACAATATCACAAAACGGAAACCCAAAAATAAGAAGTCTTCTGCAGCTCTCTCTCTTTCTCCTCCAGCAAACTTGTCTTCTCTCTCTTGCTTATGCGAACTTGAGTGAGTGAGTGGTGTGTCCAAATGAGAGAGCAAAGCTCTCTATTTATACTTAATGTTAGGGGTGACCTAAATCCTAATTACGTCGGCCTCACTAACATGACTGGGCCGACCTATCTTAGGGAGACTCAATAATACATTTTACATTTAACTTTAGGGGATCTAATGCCCCGACTTACAATGGAGGTTTTACCTCAATGACCTTGCATTACCAAACATTATAATGACATCCCCGAACAGAGGAAAAACATCCTGTCGGAGGTACAAGTAAAATACAAATATAAAATACCAATATAAAATACAAATGAATATCTTCCGAAGTTACATTTACAACAACAGTGTGGACCTATTTGCATCTTGTAGGTTGCTTGTAGTGGACCAGGTCTACTTGACTTGTAGACCTTCCTTCAATTCTCATAAAAATGGAGGAGAGAGAGAGTCATTCTTATCATCATTATTGTATTCTTTTTCTTTGGACTTATCTTATAAGAATTGTTAAATTTTGGTTAGGGTTAGGGTTTGATGCAGAGAAATCAAAATTCATATACTTTAATGCAGGATTAAATTCCACTGAAGCAGAATAGTACAGCAATAAACAACCAATATAATTTAAAACATAATTTTCATCTCTTTCAACTTTAACACTACCAAGTAGATCCCTGTGTTAAAGCAATCTTCAGTAACATGTAATAAGCAGTAATAGAATAACATGTCTAATTCAGAAGAACAGGTTAGGACACTTACCTGTAGTGTGGGACCCTTCCTATTATGTACTCAAGAAAAATTGACTTTCATAACAGACTTTGCCTCTCAGAGGCAAGTCAACAAAAAAAGGAACAAACTGACCCTTATAGGGTTTGTACAATCCTGAGAGAGAGAGATGAAAGGCTGAAGTAGATGGTCAATAACAGTCAAGTTACAGTGGCAGTTCCAAACAAGACTTAGCACAATAGATCTCAACAGGGTCACAAAAGTTCTGAACACAGACAATTCTCAGCACACTAGATCTGATCACAGGTGATCAATAACAGTTTCAAACAAATAGATCTGACCACAGATAAAACTCAGCATAAAAGATCTGAACCAAAGACAAGTCTTAACATATAGGTCTGTCCACAAACAAGGCTCAATACATAGATCTAACCTGAACCAAGGTCTCAGCATGTAGCGGTTTGACCACAAGGCAACCTACTGGGGTTACGGTCTCCAGGCTGATCATAACACATTCACAAGGGGTGTGGCCTTCCCCATTAAACCCTTACACAGGCTGCGACCTCACCAGATGGCCAAAACAGACCCATAAGGCACACGGCCTCCACAAATGTGCTCTCAGTAGGCAGATAAAAAACAATAGGGCTCACGGTCTTCACAAATGAGCCTTCAGCAGGTCATAGCAGACTTAACAAGATCAACAAGGCTCACGGTTAGCAGATCAAGCCTCTATAGGCTCACAACCAGCAGAACAGTCCTCAATAAACCCTGAACAAACCACGGCTTCCACTTAGAAGGCTTGTGGCAGACACAACCAGGCTCACGGTGGGCAGGAACAGACCAGCAAGATTATAAAACAAGTTACAGGACAACAGCTCTATCAGATCCAATCAAAGACAGTCAAGACAGTCTTCAGATGTCACGGCCCAGCATAAAAAGGAGCAGCAAACCCTAACAGCAGCATAATATCCCTTGACATCAACCTTAGAAGAGTGCCACAAAATCCTAGGAACAGTCCCAAAGAGATGAGATCTGAAATGTGTGATAATGATGGTAATCTCCAGCAGGTTGATGGCCTAAAAAACAAAAGAGCAAGCAGCAGCATACAATCCTTAAACCCTTGATGTCAACCTTACCAAAAAGATCAGAGCTGATATGTGATGACAAGATTATTAATTAAACAAGAGGAGATTAGAGTCCAATAAATAGGCTTTAGATCTTTCTACATAAAAAATAAAATTTGAATTAGTTAGGTTTCCACTTAATGAGGAGGGTACCAAAACATAAGGGTTGAGACACTAAAAATAAAAAATAAAATAAAAGTAAGAACAAAAAAAAAAGAGTAAAAAGTAAAAGTTTAAAAAAAAAAATAAAAAAATGAAAGAGTCACAATTAGTAACATAGACCATAAGTAGGGTACATGACCCAAAAAATAACAAAGGTGTGGGTACATGACCCATAACCCCTAGGAACAAGTGTATACCTTGAATGTGGTCAAACAACCATAGTACCCATAAGACCAAAAACATCAAAAGGGGTAAATATCAAAAGATAACTAAAAGTGGGTAAATGACCCTATTAACCACAAGTCAAAGACAAGGTACCACAAGACCAATAAACAACAAGGTGTAAGGACCAAAAGTAAATCACCCAAGGTGGGAAAGGTACAACCAGTCATCTCTCTCTCAAATGTACAAATGTTCCATATAACTTGAAAGTTCATCATCACTGTATAAGGAAGGGTTCACATAGATGATGTGATCATGTGGTCCTCTCAACTGCTCCTTAGGTCAAATGTTAGTAGCTTCCACAAGGGGTGGCCAGTCCCTTGAGAAGACCAACTAACTCATCCATCTTGAAGACCTAGTAGAAGAGGACATCACACATCATAATCTTGGTAATTGACCAAATGCCTCCATTCTCAAGGAATGGCTTCTCTGCCCAAAGCTGAGCCTCAGTCCTAGACTGGGACATGTTGATCAACCATCTGGTCCATGACCAGGTTCTCCATTCTCCCAGAGAATGGCCCTCAGCCTCAAGCTGAGCATTCAATCCTAGACAGAGTGTTGATCAACCATCTGTAGGACCTAGGATGTCTCTGTCTCAACCTGCAGGATCTGCTTGGTCCTCGTGACCAAGAAACTGTCTGGTCCCAGACCAGAATACCCTAGAGACAAATAGGGGCCCTAGCCACATGCTAGGGACTTTGCCATGGCATCAATCTACTTGGTCCTTGACCAAGAACCCCAGGAGACAGCCGGGGGCCCTAGGGTACCTTCTAGGGTCTTACTCATTACTTTGCCTAGTTAACTTGACAAGGAACCCTAGTTAACTGACTAGGGTACTATTCTCTCTGAGAATGGGTCTCGTAGCTGCACTAAAAAATTAACACTCCCTCTCAGCAAGAGAGGCATTCTCAACAATACTAAGTTTGTCGAAGATAGAGGCTTAATCAACACATCTGACAACTGTACCATGTCCTTGTCATGGTAAAACAACTTGTCATAGAATACAGGATTTTCTGAGAGCTTCAAGTAGCTCTGAATGTTAGTAAATACCTTGATCTTATAGATCCATTTGGAAGTTACAACTGACTTCCCTTGCTGTCTGAGAATTACTTTCCACACATCATTATCCAATGTCAACGGGATGTCCTTTATCATAACATCTTTCCAAATTTGATGTTTGGCTGCCTTCACATAAGTGGATGATCCCGAATCAGTGACATGGCTCTTACTAGAGCACTCTTGAAGCCTCTCAACAGGCTTCTTAATGAGATCAACTGAAGGCTTCTTGGCCTTCTCCCTCTGTTTCTCTGAACGGGATGTCTCATGGACTGGTGCTTCTTGCACTTTCATAGCTATACCACTGAGCGGTCACATCTCTGACCTCTTTTCTGCAATCCCACTTTGTTGGGGATTGAAGAGCACAGTTCGCTCCCTCTTGATCTCTGATCTTCCCAGTTGTTTCACAAACAACTACATGTTAGATTCTCTTTTGTTGACACATGGGAGAATAAATATTTGATCCTGCATTTTGTGGAGTCTCTTATTCCCTCTGTACCTGAGCACTTAGCTCCCTCTGTAGCTGTGCACTTAACTTGTGCATAAGCAGGATCTGTAAACTTTATTATTAGAGCAAGTCACATCAATATTCAACTTCATAGTCAACAATAATCAATATCAAATTAGCATCCATTCACATATTGGGTAGCTATCTAGAATCAATCAAGATCATATAACATGTCATATGTTTCATCATGACAATTTAAAAAATCAAAACTAGTTGGGATAGAAAATTCTACCCTCTTTATGCATCATAATATCATTCATTAGCACAAACTAGGTTAGATCACAATCCTAGATATAAGAAGTCAGATCATGATAATTTCATGCATGTATGGATACTAAACTTCTTTACACTTGCATATTCAGATCACAATGAATCAAAAGATTCCTAGAAAGTACCATGTTCATGTAAGCCCTTGATTACTAAAGATCAGGTCATATAAAGATTTAGGCTGGGTCCTTACTCACCTCAGAAATACATACCTGAGATAAACCTCCTAGTAATGCTAGTGATACTTGACATACTTCTTTTAAAGAAGCAAGTTCACAGCCTGCTAAATTCATCATTTATTTTCTGCTGTCATATGGATTAGCAGCTTTACTGCCACATCTTTCATTTCCAGCCAATAATACTTCTATGTGTTCATTCAATTCTGATTTTCTGATTTCTAATATTCAAACCCTTCTTGTCAACTTGATGAAACCTTGCCAAGAACCTTTTGAAGTCAAGTTGGTTTAGTATTCAGAACCCTATCTTAGGATCTATGTAGACTCTGATAGCCTGCAAAACAGAGTTAGCTACAGGCCCTAAGCTCTGATACCATGTGAAATTTTGGTTAGGGTTAGGGTTTGATGCAGAGAAATCAAAATTCATATACTTTAATGCAGGATTAAATTCCACTGAAGCAAAATAGTACAGCAGTAAACAACCAATTTAATTTAAAACATAATTTTCATCTCTTTCAACTTTAACACTACCAAGTAGGTCCCTGTGTTAAAGCAATCTTCAGTAACATGTAATAAGCAGTAATAGAATAACATGTCTAATTCAGAAGAACAGGTTAGAACACTTACCTGGAGTGTGGGACCCTTCCTATTATATACTCAGAAAATTGACTTTCATAATAGACTTTGCCTCTCAGAGGCAAGTCAACAAAAAAGGAACAAACTGACCCTTGTAGGGTTTGTACAATCTTGAGAGACAGAGATGAAAGGCTGAAGTAGATGGTCAATAACAGTCAAGTTACAGTGGTAGTTCCAAACAAGACTTAGCACAATAGATCTCAACAGGGTCACAAAAGTTCTGAACACAGGCAATTCTCAGCACACTAGATCTGATCACAGGTGATCAATAATAGTTTCAAACAAATAGATCTGACCACAGATAAAACTCAGCATAAAAGATCTGAACCAATGTTATCGGAACCGGACCGGTCATCGAACCGGCGAAGCCCAAAATGTGAACCGGACCGGAACCGGAAAAAAAACCGGTCGACTAAAAAATACATAAAATATTCATATTTTGTAAAAAACATATATATTCATGTGCATACATATGAATCCAAACCATTAATACACAAATATGCAAAGTTTCTCATATATATATAGCAAGTATGGGTGCAAATAACCAAAACAACACCCAATGCAATACATCTCTGAGGTTCTGAGCCAAAATACATCAACAAAGAGGCTCGAAATGGCAACCATAGTACTAATGAATAACAATAAACTAATCATAGAAGCATAGAAAACTTTTTTTTGTGTTTAAAAAAAATAAAAATCAGTTTCATGGGTCCACTGTACAGACCGGCCGGTTTGTGCCGGTTTTGACTGGTTCCGGCCTGTTCGGCCGGTTTTGACCAGTTTCGGCCGGTTCAGTACCCGGTTTAGACAAAAATCCGGTTCAATCGGTTTTTGTCCCTGACCGGACCGGTTACCTCTGTAAACCGGTCAGACCGGCCGGTTTTTCCGGTTCCGGTCCGGTTTCGATAACACTGATCTGAACCAAAGACAAGTCTTAACATATAGGTCTGTCCACAAACAAGGCTCAATACATAGATCTAACCTGAACCAAGGTCTCAGCGTGTAGTGGTCTGACCACAAGGCAACCTACTGGGGTTACGGTCTCCAGGCTGATCATAACACATTCACAAGGGGTGTGGCCTTCCCCATTAAACCCTTACACAGGCTACGACCTCACCAGATGGCCAAAACAGACCCACAAGGCACACGGCCTCCACAAATGTGCTCTCAGTAGGCAGATAAAAAACAATAGGGCTCACGGTCTTCACAAATGAGCCTTCAGCAGGTCATAGCAGACTTAACAAGGTCAACAAGGCTCACAGTTAGCAGATCAAGCCTCTATAGGCTCACAACCAGCAGAACAATCCTCAATAAACCCTGAACAAACCACGGCTTCCACTTAGCAGGCTTGTGGCAAACACAACCAGGCTCACGGTGGGCAGGAACAGACTAGCAAGATTATAAAACAAGTTTCAGGACAGCAGCTCTATCGGATCCAATCAAAGACAGTCAAGACAGTCTTCAGATGTCACGGCCCAGCATAAAAAGGAGTAGCAGACCCTAACAGCAGCATAATATCCCTTGACGTCAACCTTAGAAGAGTGCCACAAAATCCTAGAAACAGTCCCAAAGAGATGAGATCTGAAATGTGTGATAATGATGGTAACCCTAACAGCAGCATAATATCCCTTGACGTCAACCTTAGAAGAGTGCCACAAAATCCTAGAAACAGTCCCAAAGAGATGAGATCTGAAATGTGTGATAATGATGGTAATCTCCAGCAGGTTGATGGCCTAAAAAACAAAAGAGCAAGCAGCAGCATACAATCCTTAAACCCTTGACGTCAACCTTACCAAAAAGATCAGAGCTGATATGTAATGACAAGATTATTAATTAAACAAGAGGAGATTAGACTCCAATAAATAGGCTTTAGATCTTTCTACATAAAAAATAAAATTTGAATTAGTTAGGTTTCCACTTAATGAGGAGGGTACCAAAACATAAGGGTTGAGACACTAAAAATAAAAAATAAAATAAAGATGAAAAATAAAAGTAAGAATAAAAATAAAAAAAGTAAAAAGTAAAAGTAAAAAAAAAATAAAAAATAAAAGAGTCACAATTAGTAACATAGACATGTTATCACCTAAACTATAGTTACCCCTATGGATGTATCCACTCATGGATGGCAATAGGGAAGGGCAACTCAAAAGGTGCAACCACGATCACCTTGACCTCCAATATATGGTTGTCACGCTAGTCAAGGCGACCTTCACTTTATGTTATCTAGCCCAGGCAACAAAGGGGGAGACCCGATCTACTCCCGACAGGAGAGATCAAAACCAAGACACCAAATCAAGTTAATTCTAAGTGAAGTAAGGTGTATGGTTTGTCCTAGACCTAAGGATGAAGTCACGAGACAAGTGAGGGGTTCAATGAGTATAGCTTTGGTTCATTGTTGATGTAAGAGTGACTTATGATATTTGAAATAGGATCCAGGATTAAAGTACTAGTCAATGGGAGAAAATCCACTGCCTTGGGAATCGTGTCCAATGCAGGGTGGTTTAGGGGTTGAATTGGGGCTAATAGTACAAGTGACAAGCTTGATCATGATACATGGTGACATCAAAGGGTTTAGTTCACCACACAAGGGTCAAACCACAAGTTAATCCAACAATCTAGGAAAGTCGAATTGACTTGGAGAGAGACCAGTGCCTTGGGAATTGGGATAATGGAGTCAAAGTAAAGTTAACTTGTAGTTGAAGACTCCTATTGCATGAGACAAGTGGGCAATTAAAGTCTTGATGGATGAATAGGTCTAGATCTAGGTTTGACCTAAGTGGACCACAATCTCTTAAAACAAGGAATGCTATCCCCAAGGCAAGATTTGATGAAGTGACACACTAGACCTAGATTTTGAATTATGCCCGTTCCAAATCCACTGAAATCTCAAGTACCCATGTCCTAGAAGTGGGCCAACTCACTTCTCCAAGGTGGTGCGGCGTTACCCAAGGAGGCTAAAAAGTGGGATAAATGAATCAAGACAAGTCCAATGGCATCCAAATTTTAGATCCAAGTAGTTTAGGCAAGTGAGAGTATGGATCTATAATTTCAAGGCAATCCGATGGCTAGATCTTACTAGATCTAAGTTTAAAGATACCAAGTGGTCCAAAAATGGGATTAAATCCCTTAAAATGTGGAATAGGGCCCACAAGGTAGAAATCAGAAAAGTGACAATCTGGGGGTAGGTTATTGGATGTGTAGATCATGAATCAAGTGGAATCTCAACTACCCACGTACTAGATCTAGGTCAACCCACCCAAACTAGGAAGTGCACCCTTGCTTAGAGACGCTAAATGCCTTGGGAAGAGGGTCAAATGGAGGCCAATCCTCACCAAACTATAGATTCGGGATGCTGTGGATACTATAGAGGCGGGTTTTAAATATCTTACCCAAGAAGCCACTAGATCTTAGTAGATCTGAAAAAATGTAAAAATGAGGGTTTTGATTAATTAGGGTTTTAAATGTTTTAGACAAGTGGATAGATCATGAAGATAGAACTTACCTTGAGATCATACCTGAGTGATGAAGAGAGATGCTTTGATGTTGAGGAAGATTCCTGCAGAGATCAAATGAGAGATTGTTGATTTTGCTTGCCAAATTGATGCCCTAGCCCACAAGTGCACCCTCCTCTACCTATCAATCCAAGGAAAATCGATTTCAATCAGAGAGGTCAAGTATGGAGGAAATACAAGTAAAATGCAATGATAACATAGAATAGAAGGTCCTGGGACAGCAATACTCCCTGTTATCAACGAAGAGATCCAAAGAAGAAGTAGGGAGAGTCTTCCCCTACCAATACTTCCTCCTCAAAGCAAATCGGCCTCCACCTATAGATGCAAAAACGTGGTACAAAAGATATGGCAAAACAAGATCTCCAATAACTTAGTGCAAAGGAAGAACCAACGAATGAACACCAAAAACATTCACCACAACACTGGAGATAGATGCAATAATAATTTTCTATTCCAATAATCCAGAGCCACCAGTCCCCTTTACAATGAGAAGCTCTCTGCTTTAAATAGGAAGGAGAGGCACCAAAACCCTAACCACTTTTTGAATGAGTGGTTAAGATTAAAAGATAATAATGTCTAATCAATGGTTGAGATGAGCTCAACAATAAAATACCTGGACCACTAATAAAATATAACCATAAGTGGACAAAATCGCCCTAGGAGAGGGGATCCCACCAAATCATGATGACAAAATATAACAACTAGCTCATGGTGGGTCCAAGGGGTAATTTTAGACACCCTTGGTCAATCCCCATAGCACAATAATAATAAAATAGTCATCAAAGTACCAAATCGTGCCTCTATGGACAAATCGTGGGCCTTAAGAGGCCTCAGAAATCATCAGAAAATGCCATAAGTGATGGATGTGGGTCCCGATGAAGCTGAAACTGCTGGAGGAGGTGTGGAAGACATCAATCCATCATCATTGATCATCCCATGCCAAAACATTGCCTCAGTAGCCCAAATCGAATTCCTCAATAGCCATTTCTACCAATCCTGAAATGCCTCGGGAAGCGTGAAACTGCCCCAAACTGCCTCCTGGAGTGCCTGCGCTGTCAAGGTGAGGGCACCAGTGTGTCCGAGAGGAGGGTAATATGGTAAAAACAAGTGGCTGGACCACCCCCTCCAAGCACAACGCCCTAGGTCAACCGGATAAAAATCACATCTGCTCTGAAAGGGTCTCCGACAGACCAAAACTGCACTGGGATAGCCTACTGAGGCTCAATCATCACTGTAAGTGCCTGGAACTGAAAACAAACTGTCTCATTGGACTCAGAAGGTCC
Source organism: Larix kaempferi (assembly GCA_027924585.1). Classification (NCBI taxonomy): domain Eukaryota; kingdom Viridiplantae; phylum Streptophyta; class Pinopsida; order Pinales; family Pinaceae; genus Larix; species Larix kaempferi. Next base: position 9,840,073 of record BSBM01000450.1, on the reverse strand, counting down.
AAATCTATCCAAGATGTGTACTCATACACCATATGAATCTCTGCATGATCAAAATATATATCCAATATACTGGAACAGGTCAAATAATAATAATCTGTAAATGATCAAATACTGCTGTAAACCATGAATCATCATCATAACCCTGTGGCTGCTGCATAGAATCATCATGTACATGTACATAGACCATATATCATCAATCCATATCATCACAAGGTCCAACCATCTCATGTCCTATAGTTGACCTTGGTCAAACTAGGTTTGACCAAGTCAACATGACCAAATATAACTCAGATCATCATCGGAAGCTGTTGCAAAGTGTCAAAGGTTAATGCATGCTTTACAACTTATTCAAATAACAATTATAACACAAAGTAATCATAACTGGCGATCTAAATCCAAATATATAATGTCATTAATTATTATTATAACTCAGACTAGACTTTCAAGACCATACTCACTTCATAGTTGTGATCAATTTGCTAGTGAAGGGTGAAGGCTTAAAATAAACTGGCTAGGCTAAGGGATGACTCACTGACTTAACTTTGTGACACTTTGGCAAAGGAAAGAGAATACACACCATAGTATATACTGAATGAGCAACAACACAGGGAATGGCGGTGTCTCACAAATGGATGAGTTGTTCAAAGAGGGTTTATTCACCTTTAACAGATGCGCACATACAAATGAGGCCAGCAATAATTTAGATATAGCATTTAAGTTCCATTGCTTTTTGGGCCTGAAGTTTCCATAGCCTTGATCTATGTGTGTTTATAAACACATTGCATAGATTTACATTAATTTTAGGCTTTCTCCTGCAGGTGTGTTTTTGAGGCACTTGTTTACCTGAGCACTTCTAGGTGTGTCACAGACAGCTTGTTTACCTAGGTATTTACATTTCCAAAAGATATAACATTTTATTTTCATGGCCATTTTCATTTGGCATGCCTTTCATTCATGTGTGTTGAAAAAAACATTGCATGAATGGGCTTTTCATACAAGATATAGCATTTCATTTTTCCAGATTTTGTATTCATGGCAGCATTAAAAGTTTCAGGTTTAACCAACACAACTTTAGTGACTAGGGGGAATTCCAAGGAACTCCAACTCACCATAGGTAAGTTTTGTCACCAACTCAGAGCTGAGACACAATAAACAGGGAAGCTCATCCAATACAGAGGCTACAGTGGGGAAAAGTCCTCCATGCCACTAGTCAAGTAGTAAGTAAGGGTGATAAACTAAAAGGTAGGCAATGGATGGATGAAGACAATGAATAATGGAGCCAACACTAGCAAGCCAAGGTATGGTGGAATGATCACCTCTATTCTCCCTAAGGAGGGTAAAACCAGTGAGTATGAATAGTGAACTTCTAAGTCTGAGTAGGGACAATATAGTATATATAATAAGATCAACCAGGTCCACATATCTATATGATCACCAGATTATGACACTAGGTGCTAAGACATGCTATAAGAATAAATATAAAAGCAATATAACCATAACACAATGATATACCTGCTGAGTCATATACCTGAATGCTCATCACCTGTACCATCATCTGTCCTCTGAAACTGCTGTTGTAACTTTGGGCACTACTGACTGCTCTGTACAAATGGTATAATGGCTACATCGGTCATCTCTCTGAGTGTCCTGAGACTCAGTCATGGCATGGGGAATATATACTGTTGTCCAAAATCTGATAGTGATCCAATATAGATGCTCATCTTAGCATCTCAATGTAAGGGAACTGGCTGAATAGTGTACTGGAATCAGAAAAATAATTTATGGTAGCCCGGCTACTATATATGTGATAACATCTGGCTCCGGCTGGGACAAGTGCTCTACTGAAAAGAGCGCTTGAGAACCTCAGAATCTTTGGTCCTCTAACTCTGCTACTCGAATCCTCGATCCAGCACTCTACCATTTTGCTTCCACCTTTTTATTTTGCACCTAATTCTGCATTCACAAACATCAAAATACCTCATGCAGCATGTATGGGAAAAATATAAAATCCAACTGAAATAAAATCTATTCTATGTCAGAAATATAAATGCATAAAATATAAATGCAGAAAGTATAAATGCAAAAAGTAAATCTAAACTACTTAACATAATTTGCAAAATTTGAAATTTATTGTGCAGGAAAAAAAAATGACAGGTACTCAGTTAAACTAGGATCTTACAAAGGAGCTTGGGAAAATAAAATAAAAAGGTGCCAGACTCAATGGCTGAAAATACTAACTACTGCCCAAGTAGGCTTATTTGGTTTCCTACCTACTCTAATCTACCAGGCAAGGCAAGACTTAGTCATTCAAGGTTGATAGGAGGAAAGTAATGTTTCAAGATCCTCCCATTTACAGGGAACTCAGCTTCATCTCCATCCAAAGTTTCAAGGGCAAAAGATCCTTTTCCAACCAGGCTACTTATTTTATATGGACCTTTCCATAAACTTTCAAACTTTGTATGATTTCCTGGTTTCTCCTTATTCTTATCCCATAATAAAACGATATCTCCTATACCAAAGGTAGTACTTCATGTATCATGATCAAGCTTGTCACTTGTACTAGTTAGCCCCAATTCAACCCCTAAATTACCCTGCATTGGACATGGTTCCCAAGGCAGTGGATTTTGTCACATTGACTAGTACTTTAATCCTGGATCCTTTTTCACAAATCATAAGTCACTTTCACATCAATAATGAACCAAAGCTATACTCATTGAACCCCTCACTTGTCTTGTGACTTCATCCTAAGGTCTAGGATAAACCATACACCTTACTTCACTTAGAATTAACTTGATTTGGTGTTTTGGTTTTGATCTCTCATGTCGGGAGTAGATCGGGTCTCTCCCTTTGTTGTCTAGGCTAGATAACATAAAGTGAAGGTTGCCTTGACTGGCGTGACAACCATATATTGGAAGTCGAGGTGATCGTGGTTGCACCTTTTGAGTTGCCCTTCCCTATTGCCATCCATGAGTGGATACATCCATAGGGGTAACTATAGTTTAGGTGATAACAAGACCATAAGTAGGGTACGTGACCCAAAAGATAACAAAGGTATGGGTACATGACCCATAACCCCTAGGATCAAGTGTATACCTTGAACGTGGTCAAACAACCATAGTACCCATAAGACCTAAAACATCAAAAGGGGTAAATATCAAAAGATAACTCAAAGTGGGTAAATGACCCTATTAACCACAAGTCAAAGACAAGGTACCACAAGACCAATAAACAACAAGGTGTAAGGACCAAAAGTAAATCACCCAAGGTGGGAAAGGTACAACCAGTCATCTCTCTCTCAAATGTACAAATGTTCCATATAACTTGAAAGTTCATCATCACTGTATAAGGAAGGGTTCACACAGATGATGTGATCATGTGGTCCTCTCAACTGCTCCTTAGGTCAAATGGTAGTAGCTTCCACAAGGGGTGGCCAATCCCTTGAGAAGACCAACTAACTCATCCATTTCGAAGACCTAGGAGAAGAGGACATCACACATCATAATCTTGGTAACTGACCAAATGCCTCCATTCTCAAGGAATGGCTTCTCCGCCCAACGCCGAGCCTCAATCCTAGACTAGGACATGTTGATCAACCATCTGGTCCATGACCAGGTTCTCCATTCTCCCAAAGAATGGCCCTCAGCCTCAAGCTGAACATTCATTCCTAGACTGAATGTTTATCAACCATCTGCAGGACCTAGGATGTCTCTGTCTCAACCTGCAGGATCTGCTTGGTCCTCGTGACCAAGAAAATGTCTGGTCCCAGACTAGAATACCCTAGAGACAAATAGGGGCCCTAGCCACATGCTAGGGACTTTGCCATGGCATCAATCTGCTTGGTCCTCGACCAAGAACCCCAGGAGATAGCTGGGGGCCCTAGGGTACCTTCTAGGGTCTTACTCATTACTCTACTTGGTTAACTTGACCAGGAACCCTAGTTAACTGACTAGGGTACCATTCTCTCTAAGAATGGGTCTCACAGCTGTACTAAAAAATTAACAAGAATAAGGCGCTAGGGTTCATGAGGAAATCCTAGGAGAAGTTATGAAAGTGTAGAGAGGACATCTTTGTTGGTAGACAGGATGTCTTTGTTGGGAGCTTGCTCTTATGAGATGCTTGAGTTTGTGCTTGTGATCTACATCTAATGGCGTTGAGATAGCACAATTCTAGGCACTTTGTCAAAAGATAATTGCTCCCAAAGCTAGGGTATGAGGTGTCCAAGTGGCTTGCAGGGATAGATGTGATTGCATAAAAATATGTTGAGGGTCTAACCTAAGGAAAGGGCGAATGGGTTTTGAAAGGTAATTGCAAAAAATAACATAAAACCCAAGGTTTGAGCTAGGGAAAGGTACCTCTAACCATACAACTTGTGTTTTAACCACCAGCACACTTTAATAGTCATGACCAAGTGCAAGAGGAACTCCTAAAGACCCTAGATGGACTTGACACATGTCCATGGTGACCCAAAGTGAGATGTAATAGACCAAGGGCTAAAGAAGCTCCATGACTAGGGCAGTTGTACAAGGACAAGCTTATGGATTTGGAGGATTTTAATTGAGTGAAAAAACTTTAAAAGATTTAGACTATAAGGATCTAAATCTTTCTCAGTTAAAAAAACACCCATGAGACACTTGTGGAGTACAACTGTCATAGCTGGACTACTATACATTACAGACTGGTCCTTCCTAAACAATTACAAGCGCTATCTCAGTTTTTACAATATTTACAACATAACTATGGGCAATCTGATACAATGACGACCATAAGACAGTTAAAATTTGCTTGATGAAGCCTTGCAAGTGCAAATCTTTGGTTACTATCATCTTCAATCTCTGCATTGATCCTCTTGCAAACTGAAGGGTAACAAAACTCATAGAAAGTTTGATTTTCTGCGTGCTATTAGAGTAAGGTGAGTTCATGGGAGTTACAAGATTTATGCCAAGCTTGCTAATCTATACCTCTGTGTGATGAGAGATGCACCCTTCGACCTGTCTTTGATCTTAAGCACATGCTGCAAATTTTTTTCTTTATTTTACTTGTGTCTGCATATTTTACATTGCAATGGCCTTGAAGATGTACTCGTGTCTACCACGGCTGCACATATATAGGGTTCCACACACTGCTTCTTTAAAAAATACAAAACGCTTCTGTGCTATTCAATTGGTGATAAATCCATATGTCACCATGAATGGTCTTTTTATGAGAAGCAATGCTGTCCATATTCTCAATGTTGTAAAATCAATGGAGAAGATGTTTTTAAAGTTCACACATGGGATTTGCACAGCTTCAAGCGCACACACAAAGAAGTCACAGGGTAGGGCTCTCCTCACCGTGTTAGCATGTTAGAATTTAGGTCGATAACATTAAGCTGCACATAATAATTATCGCAATAAACCCAATACAGAAGATGCACATGGGTATGACTATTCCCTATCAATATTAAATGTAATTCATAATCCATGATAGTACATTGATGTGTACAATATAATTACATGATGTGCTTGATGTTTGATGAAAAATGAGATTGAGGTACGTTATATATATTTGTGTGTGTGTGTTGAGGGTGGGTGATGACCCCAGGTTGGCTTATTATAAATGCTGACCTTAATATCAAGAAGCCCAATCCTAAAATCACAGTGGCACTAATGTAACCCATTGGGGACACTTAACAGCCACTAGAGGGCAACAAGTGTAACCAAGAGAAGATTTCTGATTAGCCACCATAACATTATCATCTCCCCTTAAGCTTGACTTGGGGACAGAAAGAAGGAAAGGGAGCGTAATAATTAGACAACCTTTGAGATCATAAGTAAGCCACTAAAGTTGTAGACAAATAATCACTCAATATTTGACCAAGTAAATATCACTTCCCAATGTTTTTTTGGCAAAATAAGATACCCAGCTAAAATGGGCATACTTATTTTAACATGGCTCTTTGCCTTAGGTTCCAGTATGAGTTTCATATCTGTCATGGACTGCTTTAGTCAATTTAATCTGAATAACTGCTGAGTTACATTTCAAGCTAACTACTGCTTATTGCTGCAGATATTTTACATAGAATTGTTACATGTTTTTGTCTTTTATTTTACAGATTCACATTATTTCTTTCCTGACATGGTCGGCTGATATTTCTTTCTTCTAATCAATTTTTTTATCTTTCATGTTACATAGTACCATTGTTTCTAGTTTCCAATCAACCTTACTGTCCCAGAAGTTATTGGTTTCGGTGTCAAGATTGTTCAGGGGTATTATATAACAAGGTCTATTTCTGTAGCTTGTCACGATTGAACTACTTTTTCTTTTTTGACTATTTACTATTTAGTCATGAATATTGTTTGTAGAAACTGAGTTACACGTGTCCTTTGAACATTAACTTGCCTATATTCTGTCATTGCATAGAATGTAATTTGAAGCTTTAGCAATTTCTTTTTCGGATTTTTTACATTGTGCCTTTTGTTTCTGCACAGTTTTGAGTTTAATTTGATTTGTTGTGTTAGAAATGGTGGGTCATGGTAATCGAAATACTAGTTTTACACGTGGAGCCATTCATCATTCTGGAAGGATTGGGATGCGCTTAGTAGACATTGAAGGTCAAGAAGCTTCACCAAGCACAAGGAACAGAGCTGCAACCACAAGACAAAGGGAGACAATGGGCAACTCTCAAAATCATCATTTGGACACAGATGATAACAGTGACAGAAATGATGAAGGTCAAAATACAGATGATGCGCTTGAAGAATCCGCCAGACTTTACCATGAACTTGCACATATAACAAAACTGGGGTCAGCACCAAATGTTATGCTATCCAGAATAAATGGTAAGAGCCAGAATGGCTATGTTTCAACATTATCTATGTTGGCAGGAAGAGAAGCCAATATTTCTGGGAGAGGGAAATTTAGTGTAGCTGATTGCTGTCATGTCGCAAGTAGATATTTGCCAATTTGTGGCCCAGCTATAATGGAGAGGATGAGGAGTAGAGCATATGTTGGACAATTTTCAGCAGATGGCTCCCTTTTTGTCACAGGATTTCAGGTAATTTAACTTGGACTCTAGTTGCTTTCTTCTGAACAAATTTTGTTGTAGAAAAAAGAAGAAAATGAGGATTGTTGTCTTATTCAGGATTTTTGTGAACATCTATCCAGTTGATTGTTTTGTGGTCCTGGAAACAGGATCATCGGATAAGAATATACAATGTGGAAAATAGATGGAGAGTTCAAAAGGAAGTGCGTGCTAGAAACTTGCGTTGGACAATCACTGACACTTCTCTTTCACCTGATCAGTGTTACCTTGTGAGTTCATCATAACACATGTAGTTTGTATATTGGTTGAAGGTTCCTTCTGACATATATTTAGCATAAATATTTGCAGTGGTTGTGATGTAGTGCTTGTATGTTGTTTTCGCTGACACGTTGCAATGATTTATATGCATATCCTAGCAGTCAATGTTTGGCACATTTAAATTTACAGGCTTCATTTTTGTAGATAGTTTTGATTGCAGTAACTGTGCTCTGTTATTGTCCAGTTTCACTGGATAGTGTGAGTAATGGCATTCAATATACTGAAACAGTTCAATAAAAATAAATGTGACAAGTGAAGTTGTGAGGTGCCATTACCTCTAAAAGACATTATCAAGTGTATAGAATCACCAAGTATTATGTGCTTTGAAGTGCGTGAAATGGCTAAAAGGTTTGTCTTCCAGTCATTATATTCAATAAGGAGAAGCTTCAAATACGACAATGCTTTAAAATTAATATTTTATAACTGGCAAACTATTAACCTTTTTTCTAATATTGCTACTTTGTAAGTGATGAATTATATAATCTTTGCTCTAAATTACTAGTTAATATTTATTTAATTAATTTAATTAGTTGTAGAAGTGCTATGAAAGCAATATATGGAACTTTTCTTAAAATGTGATTCTCATTGTTGCAGGTGTATGCTACTATCTCTCCTATTGTCCATATCGTGAATGTTGGAAGCAGTATCACAGAATCCTTAGCAAACGTCACGGTATGTCTCTTCTCTCCTTGCCCATATCATGCATGGTTGTAAAGAGTGAATGGAACATGTGAACATGGTTCAAACCTGTTAGATTTTATGTTCAAGTGAGGGAATGGGGATGAGGAGGGGGGTGAGAGGGAGATGGATTTCATGCCTACACCAAATATATGCATACTTAATTGTGATTTGAAGCACTGACATCATAGATACATTCATAGTGCAAATAGAACCTTATGGAGATGTCTGATTAAGTGAATCTTTGCAGGAAATTCATGAGGGGTTAGACTTCTCTAAGTATGAAGAAGAATGTTCATTTGGACTTTTCTGTGTTAAGTTTTCAACCGATGGACGAGAACTTGTTGCTGGCGGCAATGACAAATCTATATATGTTTATGATCTTGAAGCGAGCAAGCGTTCTTTAAAGATAGTGGCTCATGAGGTGTTGTAACTTGGTGATACATCCACAAGCATAGCAGTTTTTAAGTTTGTCAAAGCTATTCTTGTGCAAGATATCCATAATGTCTTTGTGATCTCTTTAGATTCATATCTCAATGGATTAATTTTCCTGCCTTTGATTCAAATTGTTATGAACGTAATTTGAAATCTGATGTGAATTCTATTGTTATTAAGGTTTTGGATACCACTGTTATGAATCCAATAGACTGCACTGATAACAAGCTGATATGTCTATAACAGTAGATCTAGTGCAGCTAAGTTATTATGGAAACAGCAATAAACTGGGCGAATAGAACAGTATAATCAGCAATAAATTCAACAATAGTAGAAATATAACAGCATTTAGCATGGTAAACTTCATATCTCAACAACAAACTAACAGCACCTATAAATCTGTGGCAAGAACCAAAATATCATGGAATCTTAAATAACTCTGCAATAAGATAAGGAAATCTTTCCCAAGAAGATATGGATGCCAACGGAGGCTGATTCCAAGAGCACTATGGCCACTGCACTTAGCCAGATATGCAGTCTGTCATAAAATACCCATACACAACATTCACCAAGAATCTTCCACTCCTAACACCCAAGAGCCTATTTATAGGTAATGCTCCCACTTTACCTCGTCTCTTTTGCATGTGGGATAACTGAATTTATAGGTAATGCTCCCACTTTAGTTCCTTTGTCTTTTGCATGTGGGATAGCTGATTTGACATCAAACTCCATCCACTTACAGAAAAGTACAACTTACTGCTATAAAACATTTTAACATAATATCCATGAACTAACGGAAAATATAAATAACTATAAAAAATTTCCAATAACAATTCACAATAACGGACATTAAAGTGGGTTATCTTAGACATCATAACAGCCCCCCCTCCTTGACGTGTGTTGCCCCAACCTATGCTGTTGGGAGCGCAGAGCGGAGCGGGAGCGGGAGTGAAAAGCGAAATTTTCAAAAGCTTCCTTTCGGGAGCGTTTTTTATATAATATATATTTTAATATATTTTGATGCATATATATTAAAAAAAACATGTATTATGCCAAATTAGCTATAGAAAACATGAAAACATAGATATTCATATAACCATTTAGTACACATTGATGTAACATCAATCATCTAGGAGCTATAACTTATAACATTGTCATTAAATGATCATCATCAAATCATCAATCATCAATCATCAACAACATCAACCTTCAAATTTCAACATATAATATCTGCCATCAAACTAGGCCATAATGTTTACAAAATAGGCCAAAATAAACATGAAAATGAAATACAAAGTACTATGAATCTATGATACTATCCACTAAGCTTTCCGCTTGCCACGAGAAACTTCCAATTTCTTTTCTCGTGTTCTAGGTGGAATAGGAGCTGCTGGAAGTGATCGTGGAACAGGAGAAGAAGATGAATGGCCCCCACGGGCTGTTGGATGTTGTGAAGCTAAAGGCAAAACTCCTGCATCCAGAAAGCTGCTGCTGCTTGGGGGTGGCATCTCTATACGGGTACCTGTAGTATGAATTGGATCATCATGATCACCCAATAGTTCAGCCTCCAAGTGCTCTAATGCTATGTCTCCATCCTCCACATTAGCCTCCTCTGGATTGTTGTCCCAAGTCAAAAATGTTCTATCATTCTTGGCCGCCTCACACGTGCGCCCTCCTCTTCCTGTCAATCCAAGGAAAAATGATTCAATTAAATCGAGCAAGAATGGAGGAAATACAAGCGAATAAGCAATGATAACAGAAAGTAGAAGGTGCTAAGACAGTAATGCTCCCTGTAAGCAAACAAAAAAACCCAAAGAAGAAGCAGGGAGAGTCTCCCCAACCAATGCGTCCTACTTGAAGCAATTCGGCCTCCACCTGTAGATGAGAAAAATGTGGACCAAAAAAGATAGCAAGATAATCTCCAATATCGCAGTGCAAAGGAAGAACAAACAGTCGAACCCCAATAGCATTCACCACCACAAGACAAGTAGATTCAATAATAATTTTCTATTCCAATAATCCAGAGCCAAAAGTCCCTTTACAATGAGAAGCTCTCTCCTTTAAATAGGATGGAGAGATACCAAAACCCTAACCACCTTTTGAATGGATGGCTAAGATTAAAAGATCAAAGTGATCTAATCAATGGTTGAGATGAGCTCAACATAAAGTACATGGATCAATATAACAATATAATACATCAATGGACAAAATCACCCTAGGAGAGGGGGGTCCCACTCAACATGATAAAATAAACATGAATAAAGTTCATGGTGGGTCTAGGGGGTAATGTCTAACACCCCTAGTGTGTCCCCATGGCACAATATCATCAAATGACTAACACAAGCACCAAATCGTGCCTTTCTCTAAGGACGTCGTGAGCCTCCAAAGGCTCCAGAAAATCATAAAAAGTGTCGGAGAGATGGGTGTGGGTCGCACTAAATGCTGAAACTGCTGTGGAAGGTGTGGAAGACATCACACTCATCATAAAAAATCATCCCATGCCATTTCCTTGCGTTAGTAGCCCAAATCGAATTCCTCAGTAGCCATTTTCACCATTTTTAATCTGCCTCAGGAATTGTGAACCTGCCCAAACTGACACCTGGAGTGCCTGTGCTGTCCAACTCAACCCACCAGGCTCTCTGGGAGGAGGGTATAATGGTAAAATCAAGTGGCTGGACCACTCCCTCCTCATACAGCGCCCTAGGTGAACCAATCAAATCCTCTCTCTGCTTTGACAGGCCATCTGACATGGCAAAACTGCACCAGAAAGGAAAAGTGAAGGAAATCATCATTGTAACTGCTCGGAACTAAAAACAAATTGTCTCAATGGATTAAGAGAGCCCAAATCCATCTAAGGTGTGTACTCATACACCCTATGGATCTCTACATGATCATATAAAATATCCAATATGTCCAGACAGATAAATAATAATAATATGTAAATGATCAAATAATGCTGAAAACCACAAATCATCATCATAAATCTGTAACCACTGCATAGAACCATCTAGTGACCTGTAATAGACCACATACCATCTATCTGCATCATCCGAGGTCTATCCACCTCATGCCCTGTAGTTAACCTTGGTCAAACTAGGTTTGACCAAGTCAACATGACCAAAAATATGACCTAGGCTAACATCAAACTGCTGCAAGTGTCAAAGGTTAAAACATGCTCTACAACTCATTCAAGTAACAGTTATAACAAGAAGTGATCATTTCTCTGGCGATCTAAAACCAAAATATAAAGATTTTCAATATTAATTAAGACTCAGACCCGACTTTCAAGACCATACTCACCTCATAGTTGTGATCAATTTGCTAGTGAAGGGTGAGGACTAAAAATCAAAAGGCTAGGCTAAAAGGACAACTACTAACTTGACACTGTGACACTTTGGATGTGGAAAGGGGATACACACTCTAGCATATGTTGGACAAGCAATAACACAGGGAATGCCGTGTCTCACAAATGGGTAAGTTACTTTCAGGAGTGCTTATTCACCTTGATAAATGCTCACAATCCATATCAAATACAAATGAGGCCAACAATCTTTTAGATATAACATTTAAGAACCATTACTTTTTGGGCCTTGAGTTTCCATAGCCTTGATCCACGTGTGTTCATAAACACTTGTTACATGGATTAGGCTTTATGCTCCACGTGTGTTCAAAAACACTTGTTACATGGGCTTTACATTTCACATTTACACTTTAAAGCCAATTTCATTAGGCTTGCCTTGCATTCACGTGTGTTCAGAAACACTTGTTACATGAATGGGCTTTTTCATAAGATATACATTTCATTTCCAAACATTTTGTATTGATGGCAGCGCTATCTGTTTCAGGTTTAGCCAACACAACTTAAGGCAACTCAGAGCCGAGACACAATAAGCAAGGGGAAGCTCATCCAACAAAGAGGCTAAAGCGGGGGAAGGTCCTCCATGCCACTAGTCAAGTCAAGTAGTAAGTCAGGGTAATCAACAAACTGGAAGGTAATGGATGGGTGGAGACAATGAATAATGAGACCAACACTAGCAAGCCAAACAATGGTGGGAATGATCACCTCTATTCTCCCTAAGGAGGGTAAAACAAATGAGTATGGGTCAAGAACTTTTAAGTCTGAGTGAGGACAATATACATATATAAAGATACAACCAGGTCCAAATACCTATATGATCGCCAGATCATGATAATAATGCTAAGACATGTCACAAGAATGAGTATAAAAGCAATATAACCATAACACAAGAATATACTTGCTGAATCATATACCTGAATGTACACAATCTGAACCATCATCTGTCCACTGAGAACTGTAAATTTTCTGAGTTTTGCAGCTTGCTGGTTTATGTCACATTTCAGTGGATTTCATTTCCAGTCGGTTTTGCATAGGCTGGAAACTACTTATGAAATTTTCTTAGACAATTAAACACGATGTAAAATTACTCTAACAGGCAGAAAATAAATTTTAACAAGCACACCATAAAATTATAGACTCAAAATTTTCGGCAACCGTGCCCTGGAAAAAACCCCACGGGGAAAACCAGTAAGAGAGAGAGAGCTTTTATTTCTTCAGCAAAAATTTAGAATAGCATTACAATAGAAAATACAACTTATCTCCACTGCAATAAATGCACCCAGCAGTTTCCTTGATTTCTGTGCCTATTTCTCGATTTCTGTGCCTCTTCTCAATTTCTGTGTCACTTCTCGATTTCTGTGCCTTTACTTGAATTCTGTGTCAAATACAAAGTTCTGTTTTAACACAGAACCACGTTTTCAATGCTTGCTGCCTCGAAAATAGTGCACAACATGAACCTCGAAAAATGTGCAGAAATGTGCAGTCCGTACAGACTATACAGCCCTCGAAAAACGTGCCTGAAATCTTTCTTGAAAAACGTGCTGAGTATAACCTTGAAATCTGTGCAGATTCTTGCCTCCATTTCTGTGCAGATGCCTCGGTTTCTGAAACCCCCTCCTCGATTTCTGTGCTAGAATCACTCCTTGAAATCGTGCTGCTCTTCCCTCTCTCTTCTCCTCTATCTCTTCACATCACTCTCATCTCAAGAATGAATTAGAAACATGCCTCCCTTGCCTTTTTTGTCCAAACCCTAGGGTTTTCTCAAATCAATGGATGAGATTAGATTAGATCTATGGTTGAGAATAAATGCTCCTATTTAATTCTCATGAATATTAAATTCACTCACCCACTTAACTTTATGAAAAAGTGACTTGATGTTCTAAAGTTAAATTAAATACTTTTCTCAAGTTATTTAATGCAAGGGTCACTTTTCCCCTTTCTAAGTGACTTAGGCAAAAGTCACTAGGGGAACACTTCCCTAGGTACAAAAACTAATAAGAACCTACTGCTGCAACTCTGGGCAATACTGACTGCTCTGTAAATGGCTAAATGGCTACATCAGTCCTCAAATTTGAGTGTCCTGAGACTCAGTCATGGCATGGGAATATACTGCTGTCCATAATAAATATAGTGATCCATCATAGATGCTCATCTCAGCATCTCATATGTAAGGGAACTGGCTGAAAAGTGTACTGGAATCTGAAAAATAGAATATGGTAGCCCGACTACTATAACATGCGGAAATTAAGACGTATTCTTCACTGGAATCTTCATCTTCTCTTGCCTTCTTTTCATCATCATGTTCATCATCTTCGACTGCATGAGCATGAAATCTTTTGTTTCTCTTCTTGAATTGTTCAACTTTAAGGGGACAGTTTCTTGAATTGTGTCCCATCTTGTGACAAGTAAAACATTGAAAGGATGAGAAGTATCTCTTAGTCCTTTCGTTCCTTTGAAATCTTTGAGTTCTTCGAGGAGAAAGTTCACGATCCTTCCTTTTGTTCTTTCCTTTGGTATGAGCTACCAAGGCTTGATCTTCATTGTCATTTAACTTTTCTTCTCTGACTGCTATTCTGTCTTCTTCTTGTACACATTCTTCCCATAATTTTCTAAACTTGATCAACTTCTTTCTAGAGCATAAGCCACGAACGAAAGATTCCCATTCCCTTGGGAGACCATTCAAGGTGGTCATCACAACTTCTGCTTCTTCCACCATGTCACCAATAGCTTCTAATTGTTCTTTAATCTGGGATACCCTAGTGAAGTATGATTGCATGGTCTCTGATTTCTGAATCTTCACACCCTTGAGTTGATTTCTCAAGGTCATCTTTTTGTTGATGTTCCTTCCTTCAAATAAACTGGACAATGCATCAAACATTTCTTTTGGAGTCTTCCTTGAAGACGCTTGAGAAATCAAATGATCTTTGATAGAGTCAGCTATGATCCTCTTGGCCTTGATCATATCCTTCTTGTATTTTGCTTTGGCTTCATCTCCTTCTGGTTCTTCAACTTCCACTTTTATGAAACCTTCTAGGTCATGTTCTTCAAGAATGAGCATGACTCTATATTTCCGTGCTCTGAAATTCTCAGAGCCCTCAAACTTCTCATCAAGCTTGGTGTTGTTTGTCATTTTGAAAATATGAGAACCTCAAATGGAAAATAAAAGAGAGATAGTACTTACCAGTAATGTTTCCTTTCTAAAAACTGCTTCTAGCTTGACCTAGGGTTTGATAGAGAAACCCTAATTTTTCAACTTTGAGATCTTTTGTGAACAAATCCTCCAAAAACTTGATGCCCTAGTTCTATGAGCTGCAAGGTGGGCTCAAAAATGAAAATTCTCGGAATTGAATTCTGCTTCCACAGAAGGATGTGCCCTAGTGAGTTGAGTTGAATGTACCCTCTTTTTCAACCGATCTGTGGAGAGAGCTCTCGAAAATAGAAACCCTAGTTTCTGTAGTTGCAGCAACTGCACAATGTTTTCTTTCAGGCCTGCTCTGATACCATGTTAAGTTTTTACTTGTTTAGCATGATAACTTTAAATCATTTGCAACAATAGGATCACTGAAACAAAGACAAGCACATCAACACAAAGAACACAATATTTTCCTCGGGGAAACCACAAGGGAGAAAACCCCCCAAAACTTCCTCAATATAGAATTCACCAAGATAGTGTAAAAACCCCAAGACAAAACAACAACTTCTCTTCACCAGCGAACTTCTTCTTTCTCTCTCTTGCACACTTTCTTGAGTGAGTGAATGATGCAAATGAGGAATTCAACCCCTCTATTTATATTCTTCTGTTTGATGACCTTTTACCCTAACTAGTCTAACTTCACCTAACTAACTGAGCCGACTTCACTTAGGGAGACTCAATAATATATTTAATATGTTGCTTATGGGCTAAGTCACACGGTTCGGGTTCGGCAAGGATTAGGTTCGATTCGGGTTCGAATTTTCCGATGAGGTTCGGATGAGGTTCGACAATAGGTTCGACTATATATATATATATATATATATATATATATATACTTATACTTTCTTGATATACTTCCCCTTAACTAATTTTCTACACCCCGTAGCCCATAGGATTCAAAGCACTTAGGTAACTATTCTTAATTTCCTCATATATACATGTTGTTTATGACATTTTTGCTCACAGGTCTTAACATTGTCATCCTTTAGGAACTTTCTGCAGTGACCGCACTAGCAAATTAGCAATGAAAAGAATGAGAGTCGAGACTAAACAGTGGTCATTAAGACTCGAGTTGGAAGTTCGTTGCTACACAAGTGCCCATGTATTTCACCTCAAAACACGCAAACGCAGAGACTCGAGCTGCTTGATTGCTGGCTCGATGTGTTGGAGAAATCGTGGGGTCGCAGTCGCAGGCTCGGTGAAACGTCGAATATATGGATGGAGGTTGCAAACTCGGTCGAATCGATGGAGGAAGGTTGTAGCCTGAAAGTAATGGTGGCCAAGTTGAGCTCTAGGGTAAAGAAGTGCAGCGGCCGAGTCGAGCGGAAGGTTGCGTTGTGAAATGAAAGCGAGGGAGATGAGTTAGATTAGGTATTGCGGTTTTGCCTTTTTTCTATTTCAATTTTTTTCATTAAAAAATTCGAACCTCCACAAAGAAATTTGTCTTCAGGATCGGATTCGATTAGGTTCAGGTTCGTGTCTAGGTTCGGCATTAGGTTCGTCTTTCAGGTTCGGCGAACCTGAACGAATTTCAATTTTTTTTTTGAGGTTCGCCGAACCTCGAACCTCAAGGTTTAGGTTCAGCGAACCCTGTGACTTAGCTTATGGGTACTATTGACCCGACTTACAAAGGAGGGTTTACATTGACTCTTTCAACGACTCTTACATGACCAACTACATCAATGACATCTCCCGAAGGAGGAATAATAATATAATAAACAAATACAATGAGAATATTTTTCGAAGTTACATTTCTTTAACATAATAACAAGGTGGGGATACAACCCATTTATCTCTCTCTCAAATGTACAAGTGTTCCATACACTAACTAAATGTTCTATCATCACCATATAAGGAAGGTCCATACTAGATGATGTGATCCTGTGGTCCTCTTGACTGCTCCTGAGGTCAAGTGTTAGTGACTTCATCAAGGGGTGGCCAGTTCCTTGATGAAACAACCTAGCTCAACCATCTCGAAGACCTAGGAGAAAAGGGCATCACACATCATCATCTTGGTTAATTGACCAAGATCTACTTGGTTAACTGACTAGGAATGTACCTGTAGGAACTGTTTGGTCACAGACCAGGATGTCTCTATCTCTGCCTGCATGTACTGCTTGGTTCTCGTGATCAAGAAACTGTCTGGTCCCAGACCAGAATGCCCTAGAGACGGATAGGGGCCCTAGCTACATGCTAGGGACTTTGCCATCGCTCCAACCTACTTGGTCCCAGACCAAGAACCCCAGTAGACTGTTGGGGGCCCTGGGGTACCTGCTATGGACTTACTCTGCCTGGTTAACTAACCAAGAACCCTAGTTAACTGACTAGGGTGGCATCCTCCCAGAGAATGGTTCTCGCAGCTGTAATATCTTTAACATAAAAGCCCTGAAAAGGGCAGTCAGCAATGCCACCAAGCCATAGTACTTCCAAGAGCAGAACCAAGGAGCGTGGTCATGGCCGACCACACACAGAGAACCCCCACTTGGCCTTTTTCAAAAAATTTAGCCCTCTTCTATCAAATGACTTGTTGGAATGCTATAACCTGCAGAGGCGTAACAGCCCCCATTGTGAACCCAAACAAACATGGAAGAATTACATTTCAAACAGTTTGCATATTTTTTTTCAGTCCACATTTCTCTCTCTTTTGAAAGCTTAGTATTCAACTTTATAATACAATAGCTTTTATGGCCAGTAAGTGCTACTTCATTGTGACAAGGTATGCAACCATAGAGATCACTCTGTAAACACTCTTGAGGGCATAGTTGCAACAACTGCTTATAGATGGGAATGGATGCATATTGCAAACAACAGGACTAAAAATGTATAGAAATATATTGTAAAACAGTAGTCTGTAATTTCTGAAGAAAACAGATTTTGGTTGTCAACCCTTGAGGTACTTTTCAGGATACATAATTGAAACAAGAGAAGTAAATGGTATTAAAGAAACTGGCTTTAATACATGTTTTCAGAATCATCTTATATGGACAGCTATCCAAATCCTTCCCTGGGGACATTCCTCCTCCAATTGGATCAGCTCCTGTCATTGTGAGGGAAACTCATACATCATACAAGGTGATGCATTTTTTTTTCTCAAGCAAGTTATATGTGGTCATATCTGGATTATAGAGAAACTCTGCTTTCGGAATACTTGAGAAACATAAATATGAAATTGAGGGCAAGTATAATTTCCTTTAATAGGAATGTTTGGATGCAAAAGGTAACTAATTATGGCTTTATCACAGATTCATTTGACTTCTTATATGTCTGTTGCAGCTGTATTGTATTTTTCATGTTAGTTGCTTGGCATTTCCAGATGGTTTTTAGATTTTCTCTATATTTTACCTTATATTAAAACATCTATCTGCACCTTGTTAAATGATTTTTATTTCTACTTTAGAATTTTTGCACAGCTAGTAGTGGTCAGCATAATATGATGCTACTTTCTTAAATTGCGAAATAGAAGGGAGAGACATGAAGCTGCATGTATACTTTTTTGTTTCCAGGATGATGTGAATACAGTATCATTCGCAGATGAGACTAGCCACTTGATCTTCTCTGGAAGCGATGATAGCTATTGCAAGGTACTCTCTCTCTCTTCCTCTCTTGAGTCTCTATCTATCTATATGTGTTTACACAGACACTAGTATATACTTGTGGCGAATTATTGCCACAATTTATTCCTCTGATTGGTAAGACAACTGATATTTTTTTGGCTAATTGCATGTAGTGTATATTGTTTTAAAGTATATGTGCAAGTGGACACATGCATGTATGCAAGGTCCATTCCTATGTGTTGATGGATGGAGGATATATATATATATACAGACTCTTTAATTGTTTATATGATCAGATAGGGCATTCTATACAAAAGAGTGGGCTGCATAAGCAGGGGCCACAAGCTAGTAGCAACTAGAACCTAGGAAATAAAAAAGCCTAATGCCGAGTACAAATTTGGCTTCAAGCTTAGTAGTCATATACAACCAAAATTTTATCGAAGTCTTGGGCTAGCTGGCCACACAATCCAACCGGGAAAACAACATAAATTACATAGTAGAGGGGATTATGCATGCATTGTGAGGTGGGTCATATTTGTCCTTGTGGAGTCACTCTCATCCGTACATATCTGGTTCTGGGTTGGTGACAATGTTTTGACACCCATTGTTACACTGCTTTGACTTTGGAGAATTTTTAGCCTATATGAGATAGCTAAGGTGAGCTGTGGATACATGTTGCCTTGTGGAGGGGGCAGGAGAAGCCAGCATTGGCATTTGGCTATGCTCATGAATGGCTCGACCAAAATTATGGGAGGCCCTCTTTCAGATCACTCCAACTGGTGACAATGAATTGCAGTAGAGTTGGTAGGTGGTTCCTTGCTCATAGTGCAGGGTGTTACCTCAGAGATTAGCATCCTTCTGATTAGGTCACCAATTATCACACAACTTGTAGCTACCCGATGATGATATCCCATCCAGGATGGTAGAGAGGAAAGGGTAGCTAAAGAGTGACAATCAAGGATCTTGCTCCCCAAGGATGGATTGATTGTCACGTCGAACAAGATTCTTGTCACTTTAAACCCTAAGAGAGCTAAGGGGGAGACCCTAGTCTAACCTTGTGGGAAAGACTTGATAACAGGATACCAGATCTCAATATAGCAATGGAACGTAAGATACCCTGTGGATGAAACCCTAGACCTAGAATAATGGCTACTGAGTGATTGATGGATTTGGATTGAAGAGGGTTTGTATATGTTTGAAATGCAATCCAAATGATTTATTTCAGTAACCAAGTTACATGCAAAGATCCGGGTAATTAGTGTTAGGTGAAAATAAACCAAGTCGCTACCCTAGGGGGTTTGAGCTTAATAAATTGGAAATTCCCATAATAGAGGTTAGATTAGCAAGTATAGGATCTCTAAGACTTGGTTTGATTGCTTGACTGACAGATTAAGAGACTAGACACGATCACAAGCAACAGATATCACACCAAACAATAAAGTGACCCTCCAAACCACAAATGCGATTTGACTGCTCGACTAGTGCTTGAGAGATGGGCTAGATGGAGTTACCCAAAGATGACTCCCTATGGGAGAGAGAAGCTTAAGACACCTATGAAAATTACCGAAGTGATGGAAAGTCAAAATTTTGATTAAGGTAGCTTTCACATCAATCACTGTCAGGTCACCCAGCTGTCACACATCACTGTTTACTGCTCATTGTCAACCAATGTCACCGTCATCACAAATCACTTGCAACTCCTTAATCTTTTACATGAGGTTCACTCATCTCTACATGATCAAATCAATTAGTGCTGTAGAGAACAAACTTAATCATTTGCTTGATGCTTCAGAACATCTTCATTACTATCGTACAGTCTTGTCTATACTTGAGCAATTTGTTTAAACAATTGAGACCCTTCACTTGATGATCAGAAAGCAAGACTTCTGTCAACTTTGTGCACCCTAATGCTCTTCATATACTACTTTAGCTTCAGTCAATATTTATGTAATCAATCTTTATACCGTATCCATATTCAACCAATAATCAACCATCTCAATTGTATCTTAATCTACAAAATAGTTTTATTGAAGACTTGCAACTTCACCTTTATGTACCTATACTGTCATGAAGAACTTTGTCATTTTTTAAGTTCAAGCAAAATATGCTCTGTGTATGGTTTTGGATCTTCTTCAAATATTCGAGCAAAATACTTCTGTGGCTATGTCTAAAAGGAGATTCAACTGCAGATTCTTAACAGGGATCATAACTTGACATAGATCAGACTTCGAATATTCAATTACCTTTGTAGTTCAAGCCTTCGGATGAGATGACAGAGATCAGACCTTATTCACCGATGGCAACAGTGCGTTCATGGAAGAGTTCAGACAGAGAGAGAGAAATAATACATTCAAACTTGCTCCTTATGCTGGTGTTCTTTACTGTGGCCTCCTTGTCCTTCATGCTACTGCCTTAGTCACCACATTCAGCGAATTTCAACCTTGAAGCCGAACTTAAAGCTGAATTTCAAAGTCGAACTTGATGTCGAACTTCAAGGCGAACTTCAAGGCGAATTTCAAGGCGAATTTAATTAAATTTATTTAATAAAAATTTTAAAAGGTAAAAAAAAGACAAAAAACCTAACCTGAATTCCTAAATTTTTAACAAGATACCGTCCTTTTGAAATATAATTATATATGTTAATGTTGGCATGGAATTTTCATTTACATAATGTTTAATGAGTGCCTAGAATTATATATATATATTAAAATTTTGAAATGTATAGTCCCTCGAACATAATGTCGAATTTTATCACCAAATTTTTCATTGTTGATTTTTTGTTGAATTTCAAGGTCGCCGAATTCAAACACGAACTCGAACCAGGTGACTTAGGCTACTGCTGCTGTAGCTTTCACTGTGTCAAAAGTCAGACCAAAAGCTGCATCTTAATTTAACACTCTCTCTCAGCAAGGAAGGTGTTCATTGACACAGTCTTCAACACTGCTTCTGTTATCATGTACTTGACCACTTGTTGACCTTTTCATGAATCTATACATCACTAGAAGTTCTGTTCGAGCATGCCCTTCCGTCACATCATGCATCCAGGATCTCATCATAGCATCATAACATCTCACTAGTTGGAGCAGGCCGGGAGCGCACCTTACGTCAATAAGACAAATACTATAAGAATATCTTCCGAAGCTGCATCTTAATTTAACACTCTCTCTCAGCAACGAAGGTATTCATTGACACAGTCTTCAACACTGCTTCTGTTATCTTGTACTTGACTACTTGTTGACCTTTTCATGAATCTATCCATCACTAGAAGTTCTGTTCGAGCAAGCGCTTCCATCACATCATGCATCCAGGATCTCATCATAGCATCATAACATCTCACTAGTTGGAGCAGGCCAGGGGCGCACCTTACGTCAGAGGGGACTTTCGTCTAGCTCACACATAACTAGGCATCTAGTTCACAAGATCTAGGCAACCATCCAGCTCACACAGAACTGGGCATCTAGCTCACATAGAACTAGGCAACCCTCTGGTTGGCACCACCAGGCATCCAACTCACACAGAATCTGGGCATCTAACCCTGAAGGTTAGGCGATCTAGTGTGCACACACTAGCCATCTAGCCCAAGGCTAGGAATCCTCCAACCCACTCATGTTTGCCCTCCAACCCGAACGCTGGGAATCCACCAATCCACATGATCTGGTCTTCCAGTCCCAAAGACTAGGTACCCCTGACCTTGTGCGAGCTCAGTTCGACTAATGCCTCAGTCGATAATGTGCCTGTGACTGACCACCCGCTGCTACCACACTTAGTGTGCTACTACCTCCTGGAATCATATATGTAAAACATCACTCCCTCTCATGAGGGAAGTCCCTCTGGACCACTCCAAGCTTGTCCCTGAAGTACTCAAACTTCACCCTTAATAGAGGCTTGGTCAACACATCGGCTATCTGCTTGTCTGTTGCAACATACTGGAGCTTCACAGCTCCCTTCTGTACCATATCACGTATGTAATGGTACCTGATCTTGACGTGCTTGGACTTTGTCATGAAACACAGAGTTCTCTAACAACTTTATGCAACTCTGGTTGTCACAATAGATACAAGTCACCTCTAACTCGAGATCAAACAGACCTGTAAGCAACTTTCGAAGCCACATAGCTTTGCCACTGGCTGTACATGCTGCTTTATATTTTGCCTTGGTTGTACTGAGAGCCACACTAGTCTGCTTCGTGCTGAGCCATGAAATCATAATTGACCCCAAATTGAAGCAACATCCTAAAGTGCTCTTCCTGTCGACGACACTACCGGCCCAATCTGAATCAACATAGCCATGTAGTTTGATCTCACGATCTGAAACATATCTTGGCCCATAATCTATCGTACCTTTTAGGTATCTCATCACATGCTTTGCAACAATCAAGTGAACATGTCTCGGCTCAACCATATATTGACTCAATGTGTTCACGAAAAAGCATATATCTGGTCTCGTGTTCGTTAAGTACATCAACGAACCAATCATCTATCTGTACATGGTGGCATCCATTGTCTTCGATGAAGTATCACTCAATAACTTCCAGTTTGTCACCATTGGTGTAGGCATGGCCTTATAATCCATCATCCCAAATCTATTCAGGATCTCTACAACATATTTTCCTTGATTCAAGAAAATCTCATTTGGTCTCTACCACACATCTAATCCCAAGAATCATGCCAAGATTCTCGAACTTTGAGATCTACTCTCTTCTAGTGAGGAGAGACATCTGGGATCACTCTGGGCATATACCTGAGATACTGCGGCAGTTTGATAATGTCTCGCAATCTGTGTTGTGGTCACTCCCTCTGAAGTGCAGTTTCTTGCTACTTCCGTAACTGAGCACTATCTTCCCTCTGCATCTTAACATCTTGTACTCTTTGCATCGAGACATCTTGTATTGGGTGACTGTTGATCTTCTGTGTATGATATCTCATCCTTTGTAAGGAATAGGTCATCTACATATAGAAACCATCTTCAACCTTGTAGCAAAGGTTGAAATCTGCATCAAATAATTTTCTATCATGGCATACCATGCCTTAGGTGCCTTCTGAGCCTGTACAAAGCCTTCTACACATGTGATTCTTTGTCGAGAGTCTTTAATCCTGGATGTTGCTCGATATACACTTCTTCTTCGAATACACTATTCAAGAAAGTGGTCTTGACATCTATCTGGTGTAATTTCCATCACTGAAGCTATACTAGTTTTGATAGAAGTGTGTCTGGCCACTGGAGCAAACATCTCGTCATAATCGACTCCCTCTTTCTGAGAGAAACCATGAACCTTGCTTTGTACTTCTGTAGTATGCTTGATTTTGCAAATCTACTTGAAGGTTACTACTGAATAGTCATCGCTTGTTCTTCGGAACAAGTCTCATCATCCTTTTCTTGTAGGTCATAGCACACGATCTTTCCCACAAGTCAAATTTAGTCATATGATTAGTAACGCTTCATAATCATTAAATCATATTGACATTTTAATGATAAATTCTTATGTAACCATCTTAGCCAATACTTCAGCACAACACTCATTCATATCCTGTATACACAAGGTAACTATCTAGATGCCTTCCATCTCTACTAGAACATATTATCAAGAGCGTGCACTGCTCCCAACATGTTAGCAAAGAGGTTTCATTCTAGAGAAGCAACAATGGCTCATGGAATGTTGTGCAACACCATAGTCTACTTACCCATCACATGCACATTAAGTGTATCTTGTTCATTAATCCTAGCCATATCAATGCATTCACTATAATATGCATAATACACTTCCCGAACAATATCATTTAAACACTTAGAGATTTAAGAAATGACTCAAATGATAGTTTAAATACTTGTCTTTCATGTGGTCAATACTTGTCCTACTCCTCTTATGACAAGCTGGTCAGGCTGTCAAATCTGGTTAGGACACTCAATCTAAGCAAAATTGTCGTACTGGATATTTATGCCCATAAGACATGGGTAAGTCTTGATCATGGATCATTACTTTTGCTTGTTTGGTTGACTCCCCCTTGATCTTTGATTCCTTTCAGAAATCACTATCATGGCATGATGGCATCATGATCATGTCTCATTGAACTTTTCAATAGTTTGCACCAGTATCTGTTACTGAACCTGAGCTTAATCTTGTAACCACCATACTATCCTCATATAGTGTCACATGCATCATCACAAATATTTATTAGTAGCATCAAGATCGCAACCATCATAAATATCATAACTTTGAACATGATCATTTCCTATACAAATGTACTTTAGCATAGTTACTTGTGTAACTTATTATAAGATTTTATCATTCCAGTAAGTACACACACTCATTCATGTCCAACATACTTGACACAGGGGTTTAATAGATAATTTCTTCACACATGCATATATTGTTCCATAAAATCCTTAACTTGTCAAACACATACTGTCAATGTCGGCCATAAGACAATCAAGCTAGAGAACATAATGATCATGTAAACCCTTGACATGAAAATGAAGAACAGAGTAATCATACAAACCTTAATCTCAAGAATGATCATGCTAACATAATCATATGAAGATAAACTTGGCTAGATCACAATCATATGATATATTAAGAAGACTTCACAACATAAGAAGACATACATGTATCCTTTCGAGTCATACCCATTGTGCTTGCTAGTTGTACCTTTTACTAGGAGTATCATAAGTTATCTTTTCCTTTTGTCTTCTTCAAAGATTTTGGAACCTTTGTCTCTTGCTGGAAACTTGCATTCCTCAAAGCTTTCGTTAAATCAAAAGTAAGCAATTTAGATCTAGAATATATACCTTGAATGAAGGACTGGTTGTAGGTTCCTCTGTGTGGCCAAAACCCTAATTTTAAACTTCCTTCGTTCAAAACATTGTGATGGGAGATTAATTTCTATGATGAGAGGATTCCAAATTCATTTTCAGAATTCCCAATGTTGCATCAGAAGTCTACAATGCTGATCAATGTCCTTACAGGCCTACAAGGCTAGAAACCTTAAAAGAAGATTTCCTCCTCCTAATCTCCAATTTCTTCTGTTGAGCCTATTCCATTGTCTAGTCTTACTTCTATTGTATCTTTGAAATGTATGCTCCTCAAGGTCTGAAACTTTTGGTTGAGATAGCCTCATTTGTCCTCTGCCCAACCCCACAGGTTAGAGCAATATTGGATTCACCAATAGGAATTTATGGTAAGTTTCCCAAGGTAACCTGTTTATGGACTGGTTCAGTATAGCGAACTTGTACGGAGATCCACATGTCACTGTTTCCCCTTTGGGTTCTGAAACTCGCACCAAAGAAACTACAGTCCGTGTCCTTTCCATAACATTTTACGAAATTCAATTTGGAGCTTCCTAGTCCGAGATATGAAATTTTTCCCTAGGTCAACTGTTTAAAACTGAATTCTGGAAGAGGCTAGAACCTTGTTTTGCATGGATTATAACTCAGAAAGTACATCGAATCTGATGCTGAAACTCACACACAAGGTACATCAATATCTCAGATTTGGCATGTCCGAGTTTCACCTCTTGAACCTTTACCAAAAGCAAGTTATAGCGAAAATTCCCAGATGACTAGATTCTGCCTTCTAGGGTTTCAAGCATGAAGCCCTAATCTCCGGCAGTTGCAGCTGTTGCAATGAATTCTTTCAACATGACTTTGATACCATGTTAGAATTTTGACTTACAAGCAATTATGTTAGACTTTTAATCATTTAGCATATCACATCATAATAAGTGCATTCATAAGGATCCCCGGAAGAAATACATTCAACAGTAGACACAAAGATTATCTTGGGAAAACCCTCTCACAGGAAAAACCTAGCAGAACTTCTAGTATAGATTCGTCGACCAAGTACAATGTCACAGTATTAACAAGAAGCTTAGAGTTCTCTTACATATAGATAGAGATACTCCACAAACCCTAAATCAAGAGATATATGTCCTCCAAGTCTTCTACAACCCAAAAACAATCTTCTTCTTCTTGCTTGAATGGACTTGCTTGTTGTGAGTGTGTGCAACAAATGAGCCAACTTGACGTCTATTTATACAAGTGAAGTCACTTTACTTTTAACTTGGGTTACTTTACTAGGTTGGCTTGTTCTTTAACTTATTCATATTAATTCTTCTTGTTGGTTTACTATGGTTAACTTCTAATGATTTCTTGGAGTCTTCTAGAAGATTCTCTATGATCTTCTCTTTTTCAAGTAGTCCCGATCACACCCAACCACTTCACATAGTGTGGGTAAGACTACCACCATAGTGTTGGTAAGATTACCACCACAGTGTGGGTACATTGTACCATAGTCCCAACCTACGCTGTTGGGAGCGGGAGTGAAAAGCGAAATTTTCAAAAGCTTCCATTTCGGGAGCGTTTTTTATATAATATATATTTTAATATACTTTGATGCATATATATTAAAAAAACATGTATTATGCCAAATTAGCTATAGAAAACATGAAAACATAGATATTCATATAACCATCTAGTACACATTGATATAACATGAATCATCTAGGAGCTATAACTTATAACATTGTCATTAAATGATCATCATCAAATCATCAATCATCAATCATCCACAACATCAACCTTCAAATTTCAACATATAATATTTGCCATCAAACTAGGCCATAATGTTTACAGAATAGGCCAAAATAAACATGAAAATGAAATACAAAGTACTATGAATCTATGATACTATCTACTAAGCTTTCTGCTTGCCACGAGAAACTTCCAATTTCTTTTCTCGTGGTCTAGGTGGAATAGGAGCTGCTGGAAGTGATCGTGGAACAGGAGAAGAAGATGAATGCCCCCCACGGGCTGTTGGACGTTGTGAAGTTAAAGGAAAAACTCCTGCATTTGGAAAGTTGTTCTTGCTTGGGGGTGGCATCTCTGTACAGGTACCTGTAGTATGAATTGGATCATCATGATCACCCAATAGTTCATCCTCCAAGCGCTCTAATGCTATGGCTCCATCCTCCACATTAGCCTCCTCTGGATTGTTGTCCCAAGTAAAAAATGTTCTATCATTCTTGGCCGCCTCACAATAATGGGACAATAACCTCAAGTTGTAGTGCACATAAACCAAGCTTTCTGCGCGTTCTACATTCAAATTGTTTCTCTTTACACTGTGGATGAAGTTGTAGGTGCTCCAACACCTCTCTGTAGAAGAGCTATTAACAACATGTGAAAGCACCCTCACCGCCAATTTATGCAAATATGTGACTCCAGAGCCATACATGTTCCACCAACGGATAGGATCCAATCTAATTCGATCCTTGGTTTCATGCAGGGTACCAAAGGCTCCATGCCCACTGATGTATTCACTCAATTCACTCCGTACTTGAGCACATTCATCCTCATTAGGGACCAACTTGTCTAATGCAAGCATATACCCATTTTGCACCTTTGGATCTGTGTGGGGTTTTTTCCTAACTCCAACCCTAGGTGCAGGTTGGGACAACCAAATTGGAGAATAGTATTTTGGGGTAAGGACATATGCAAGGGCATGGAGTGAAACATTTAGATTATCCCACCTTTTGACCACATGTTTATGAATATGGTCATACAAGATTGCATCTCTTTGCTCAACAATGTCTTTGATTTGACCTAGCATGCTATCCATCTGCTCATATACCTCCGCAATCACCGGCTGATCTGTATCTGCAAAACGAATCATGTTATAAACTGGCTTGGTGAATTGCAGAACATACCTAACCTGTGACCATAAATGACCATCAAGAACGGTGTCCTCCACCTCCTGAAAGTCATGTCTATCAGCTGTGCTTACAGCTCTGTCTTTTAATTCTTGCCATGGATCACTTGAGACCATACTAGCCAATGCCTCTCTTACCTTCAAAAGCCTCCTGAAGGTGAGGTAGTAGCTAGCAAATCTAGTCTTTGCAATCTTCAATAGCTCCAACCTAGAGTGATTGCGAAAAATGTGGTGGGCCATGCTATGATTGGTAATAAATTTGATCATTTTCTTACCTCTCTTGTACAAGGAACCAATCCATCGGTAATTAGGGTCCTTCATCTTAACAATATCATGCATCAAAAGGTTCAATGTATGAACCAAACACCCTGACCAAAATATGTTGGGATACTTATCCTCAATGATTGCTCCTGCTGCCTTACAATTAGCAACACTATCAATGATGAATTGAATGACATTGTATGGCCCAATCTCCTGAATGGTTTTAAGTAAAGGTTGTGCAATATTAATATTGGTCTTGTAGCGATCTGAGTAGTCATGGGCTGAAAGGAAGATCGCACCGCTTGCAGAAACATTAAGAATATTTATCAATGGCTTGCCTTTAACATTTGTCCACCCATCAGATACAATGGATACCCCATAGTTGAACCAATCATTTGTAAACTTTCCAAGAGCACCATTGATTTTGGCTCTTTCCCTGTCAAGTCCCATGGTTCTAGCTTTGTCATACCCAGGGCTTCTGTATCCTTGAGGGGCACCATTGATGGCTTGTACCATTTCATGCCAATAGGGTGAGCGAAGAACATTGAATGGCACACCACATGCTTAGAGAAACCTATAAACTTTTGAATCCACATCATCTCTACAACCTTCGTCAAGGAAATCCGATAATGTTCTTCGAATAGGCGAGATTCCATGGGGAGATGAGGGTCCCGATCGAGCTGATGATGATCCAGCCCCACTACCAAACATTCTCTGTGAGGATTCAGATTCAATCCTTGATCTCTTGGAATTGTTTTGAGCGGCCTCTTCTTCCATCTTGTATTTGCTTCTCTCTTTAGCTGACACTTTGTCACAAGTTTTGACTCCAGTAGCCTTACCTTGATCGCATGGCATAATCCCACACAAATGCTTTCTCACCCGGGTATATGATTCTGTGTAAGTTTTAGTACAATGGGGGCATATAAACTTTGTGGTTCCACCCCCTCTCCCTCCCCCAAGCCTTGTCACATACTTCCACAAAGGTGTTGTGTCTTTTTGTTTTTGCCCCTGATCAGTCTCATTCTCATCATCATCACCCTCTTCCCCTTCCTCCTCTTCCCCATGGTATGTGTCACTCTCTACCTCTTCCCCCTCATCACTACCACCGCCATATCTGCTTCCCAACACCATCATACTGAGAAGAAATGGAACCAAAAGCCAAAAGCCAAAACCACATACCCATCATGTTTCTTGATTCAAGATGAGAGTCACTTGTTGCTTGCAATAGAATGATGGAGAAGAAGAAATTGGAAAGAGTAGGAGAAGAGAAAATTGCAAGGTTTAAATTTTTTAACATAGTGATTTTTTTTCTTTCAAAAACAAACAAAGATTGTGTTTTTAGAGCCTACCTTTTAGCTCTTCAATGGTGGTTGAATGTCTCTATGGAAGCCTTCAATCTCCCTTGCAAGCTCTCCCAAATAGAAGCCTTCAATCTCCTCTTCAATCTCCCCCCCAAGCTCCCACAAATTTGCTCTCAAACAACTAGCAAACCCACTCAAAGCCCTAGCAAGAGAAGTGAAATCAATGAAATGAGGAATGGAATGAGTCCGAATGGAGTCCAATACACTTTATTTGCCCAAATTAACCCTACCCAATCCCTAAAAAACAAAAAAAATGCAAAAATGCAAAAAAATTCATGAAGTCCGCCAATCCCGCGGAATCGGTCAGGGAGCGATTTTTTTTTTCTTGGAATCGCTCAGGAATCGATCCGGAATCGTCGATTCCGAATCGATTCTTGGAAATCCAGGGATCGTTTTTTCACCCCCAAGAATCGCAAATTACCAAATAGCTCTCAGGAGGAATCGCGATTCCGAGATCGATTCCTCCCGGATCACGAATTGGGAGCGAAGCGCTGGGGTGTAGAGCAATTCCCCGCAGCCTTGGTCCCAACCTTTTTCTTTTCACTTCCATTTTCTTCGGTTGACTTCTTGCCGAGACAAGAATATCTTCTTAGGGTTTTACATAGCAAATACATGACAAATACAATATGATACAATAAGACAATACAATAGGAATATCTTCCGAAGCTGCATCTTAATTTAACATGGAGTCACCCAAAGATGACATCGTAGGGGAGAGAGAAGCTCGGGACACCTATGGAAATTACCCAAGTGACACCTATGAATCCAAGATGCTTCAAGAGACCAAGAAATCCTAGTGCCCAAGATCAAATGTGCAAAGAAGAATAGAAATTGTCCACCTCCTCCTCATATGGTCTACCAAGGTTTCCTCATGAACCCTAGTGCATCACTAAGAGAGCACTCCAAAGAAGAGATATAAATGACTATTTGTGTTGGAAAGACTCTCTCCTTCGTCTATGTATATGAGAGGTAATGGATGCCAACAATATAACATAGGTCTCCCTAAGCTTTACAAGCAAGCCTACTAAACATAAGTAAGCCATACACAAGTGAAGTGCTCCACTCCTAGAGTCCAAATGTCAGGCTCCATTGATAATGTCATGTACAATAGTGATCCAAGGTGATGTAGCTAAGCCAAGTACTACACTAGGGCGACTACCCCGTGTAAGAACATTGTTGAAGCCCAAGCGTCCCCAAGCCATCTCTAGTCTTCCAAACAATAAGCCAAGTTGCCACTTGCTATTAAGGGCTTGTAGCCCTCCTCCACAATTCACAATGCTCCTCATATCGTGTAGGGCGTTCTCCCTTTAGGTGAATCCTCCATGTGGCCATCACGCAAGGCATCCACCATCTAGGCAAGAGATCTCCAATGACCTAGGGAAGAACAAATTCTAGTGATCATTTGAGGTTTGGCATCCAATGAGCAAGCGATCATATGTGTGCATATCCATCACATACCTTCTCTCATGCTACAACCCATCTTGGGCCATCCAGGGGCTGAGCATACACCATGTACCCCAATTTTCATGAAGCACGAAAGTCTAACAATTTGCAACAGTTAAACATCATGATTAAGCACTAGAAAGGAAGTGCAAATAAAGTAGCGGAGTTTCCTATTGTAATTGTCACTGGTTGGATTGTGATTGTTTGTGTAGTTTCAACAACTTTGGGTTCAATGCTTTCTAGGATGCTTATGTGCGGTGTCTAGATTTCAGCCATATTGATGTTATCTTGTAGAACTTTATGTTGACCCCATTAGGTGAAGAGTTCCATGACTCCTTGTTGAAGTACTGGAGTTGCATGATACATGGAAACGAGTATAAGTTTTTGAAATGGAAGTGTGACTCTAAAAAATTTGGAAATGGGGAAACATGATATTACAAATATGAGTGTGTGCATGCATGCACACACATGCTATTTTATAAATAGCACATTACATTGAAGCTTTGGAAGAAAGCATTATGTCTAAATATGCAAGAACATTTAAATGACGAGCAATGTTCCACCATTGCTTATATTGGGATCCTCATCATTAATATCACCCTCTACCTCCTCGTCTAGCCTTTGCCTCTACGTCAATCCAGTAGGGACATCAATCAACACCATCCAATTTTGATAAAACTGTGTAATCCAAGCCTTAAAATATCATAGAAAAGTCTTAACGTGCATGATCAATGATTTTGGATTGAGTAAATGGTACATTTTTGCTAGAGCCATGACAGAGGAGTTCAACAATTGGCGCCACTGACATTGGCCTACATTAGGGGCTTGGTGCTCTTGATTAAATGGCAATCCCATAGCCTCATATATGATATAATCCAATGAAAATACAACAATCTAGCCAATCTTGAAAACTATTAATCCTGTTGAATTCTAAATGTGATATGGAATTCTACTTTCTCCATATGAAATCTGATGAATTTGGAACTTCTCTCGAACATCTTGAAACAATTAATGGTAATGTTGAAAAGTTAAGTAATAGTTAACATTTCCTTTATCTTTCCTTTTCAAATTTGACATTTCCTTTATCTTTCCTTTTCAATCCTTTTACTAGTGATTACCAACACTTTTGGTCAAACCCAGTAAAAACTTGAGTCAAAATTGCTTTAACCATTTTGAAAATGCATTCTAGTGACCCATGGTATGACCTTGAAACATGTTTTAAGCCGTATGAAACATGTTTTAGGCTTTATAGTCTTGTGGTATGGCCTTGAAACGTGTTTCGAGGCTGTACCAAAACACATTTCTGCATTTCTATACATGGTACGCCCCCAAGTTTAGCGTTATTTGTGTTCCTTAGGGTGATCATTAGTTGCAACTATTATGCGAGTCACACCATATAAAATTTAGGGCAGTTTGGAGTGGACAAGATGACCATGAATTTGCAGATAGGATAAGATAAGCTAATTTTATTAATGTCCAACTAATGACCACAAAAGTAGGTCAATGGGACTGCTGAGTACAAAGATGTTATTACAAAGCGAGAGGACCAAACGGCCTCCTATAAAAAGCAGAAGCCAGGATAAGAAAGTCAAGAAGATCAGAGCATGAAATCTACTAGTTGAGGATGGTGTCAATGGTAGCAAGGTTTGCGAAAAGTTGTTGTCTTTGTAGCATCTGAATGCCAACAAATAGAAAGTTGCTCTAATACATTCCACTTCTACTCTTGAGTAGATCATGGGAGTCAGTTTCAATGGAATTTCTTGGAGTTTTATCGATGACAAAGAGGGGCAAGGACTATTTGATGATAGTTGTGGACTACTTTAGCAAGATGGTTGTGATGATACTTTGCAAGGAGACGCAACATTTTGCACAATTATGATTGAGTTTGGGTGTACTTTTGTTTACCACCATGGATCATCTTTGACATCGACAATAGATTTCTTAACGAATTTGACAGGTGTTCTAGGCATTGATGAACACCAAGATGAATAGGAGTACTACCTTCTATCCACAAAGAAATGGTCAAATGGACGTAGTAAATTGCACCATAGTTCAATTGGTATAGATTTTCAATCATAAACATCCGAAGTCATGGGATGCCAACTTCCCATATGTGCAACAACACTACAATCATGCAATGCACAAGGTGAGAGACACTTCACCTTTTGAGGTGTCCCTTGGATTTTGTTGAGATCCATTCACCTTCTATTTCCTATCCTCAAGGCACCTATGATGGAGGAGGCTGCTCCACATGGGCAAGCAATAAGGCTTATCAATGGCATTAATTAGTTTCATCTGGGAGATAGAATTTGGGCATACCATCAAAAGCAACACTTAATGGAGAAGAACAAGAAGATCAAGTCACATTTGGACTTACAATCTTGTAGGGACGTTTGTCTAGTTCTTAACTAGGATTGCATGAAGCTCTTGCCATTGATGTTGGACAGTGATGGAGAGGAATTCTCATGTTGATATCTAACGAGCTTTTTTGCATGAAACTCCTAAGCTGCCCACATACCAGTACCAGAAACTTGTGGAAACTCGGAAATGCCTTGGAAACTTGTCGGAAACCTCCTAGTTCCTATGAAGGGCATGGGACCATAGGAAGTCTAAATAAACCAAATCTATGGAAAATGAAGACAAATTAACCTCTAATTCGTTTCTAAACTTACCTGCAAATTAACATATCATTCTTATATTATTGCAAGATAATATGTTATTAAAAAAACTATATATATATATATATATATGTCATGCTTCCCCCGAGGTACCCATTCGGGGGGGGGGGGGGGGGGTTGTTGCATTTCCAGGCGTTCACATTTCCAAACCTAGTACACTTTTCCACGTTTTGTGCAACTTAGTTGAAGAGTTTGTTGTTGAGGTTGGCATAGAGCTAGAAGCAGATAAAGTCCATAGTGCAAAGAGTGGGCAACTAGGCAGGGAACCCCTGAAACTTTATCATGTTGGATTGAAAAGACAATTATCTTAAGCTAGAAAGTGGTATACCTTGGATTAGATTCAAGTTAAGTTCCCCCAACGGGAATGATAGTTGTTGGGTGCCTAATAACTCCTAAGTGGGGATGTTTGATAAAAAAGCAAGCAAAGATTGACTAAGTCCATGATTGGAGGAGTTGTGCTAAAGGGAGGTTCATTCTAAGAATCTATCTGAGTATGGGCATGCAAATTTGGGCATTGTATCAAAGGTGCAAGTTCATATAGAATCATTAATGCAGGATGTATTGCAGTGGTAAGATTTGGTGTGCATTAGACTGGAAATTTGGTGCTGTGTCTTGGATGTGCTTATACCCTAGTTGTACTGTTCCAGTGTTATGACCCTGTCATGTTTCACCAAAGTTTGGTTGTGCTTAAACTTTGTTGTGTTACTTTGGTGTGCACTTTAGTCACGAGCCCACACAACTCAGCTCAGTGTGAACATGTTGATCTGCAGGTACAACTAAGTGAGTAGTTATGTGCAGAATCCCAACGGACACAATGAATTGCCGCCTTCTTTTCTCCATCTTCTCAAATTTTGTACACTAATGTAATCAAGGATATAAACAGAGGAAAACAAGTCTTTTTGTTTACCCTTAGTAGATTATTTTCATCTCCCTTAGATTGCAAACAGGTTGGTGGTGGTTGTAGTGGAATCACTTGGTTGTTTTGTGTTGTTGTAAACTTTATGCTGTTCATATTGTTGGACGGAGTTATGTTAATAAATTCTGAGTCAAGTTGCTGCCAAAATTATTGCACCAATGTGTATGAATGATTCTTTTAACTCATTTCCATTCCCAAGTGATTTTCTTAAGTATTTGTCATGCCATAGATTACTGACTGTGTAAGTTGAGCTCGTTGCAGCTGCTGTTGTGGTTCCGCTAATTCTGCCAGTGTACATCTGAATCAATTGGTATATGCTAAATTGAAGGTTTGTCTCATGGAGATGAAAACTGCAAGTGAAAATGGGCAACAAGAACCCCCAAAACTAACTTTTAAATGAGAAAAGCACTGCTGCTGACCATGCGTTTTTTTTATAAATCTAGAAAAAATTGACGCTCAAAAAATTGCAAGTCTGCTGATTTTTTCTGAAAAGGTTCTGGTGAGAAATTGTTTGGGCATGGACTCTCTGATTAATCAGTGGGTCTGGAAACACTGATAAATATTATTAGCAATATAATGGGTTGTATAACACAGGGGTTTAGAATTCATGCACACATGGGGGACATGTATCAACTTTTAATTAGCTTTAGCTTGGTTTTCACATAACCTTATATTATTAGGAATAATATATAGGAATCAGGATGAATAGAGATATAATGTACGTTTTTATTTACATCGCTATGCACACAAGTGTTGAAATTATTTACTTTGATCATTTGTTTTAAGGTGATGATAGGTGTTTTCTTTCCCAGGTCTGGGATAGGCGATGCCTTACATCCAGGGCACAGCCTGCTGGAACTCTAGTTGGGCATTTGGAAGGCATTACTTTCATTGATAGTCGTGGAGATGGACGCTATTTTATATCTAATGGAAAAGACCAGACAACAAAGCTGTGGGATATTCGCAAAATGACTGCTGGAAATCCTAGGTATGTCACCCTCTTCTCTCAGTTCTTAATGAGTGTTGCTTTGACATTATCAGAAATTGTTATAGTAACTGATCATTTTCCCAGAATTTGATGTATGACACTGGCAAATCTTTTAAGAGAACTGTTATCACTCAACTTGTAGTTGTCCCTAATGGTATCCCATCCGGGATGGTAGAGGAGATGGACAGCTAAAGAGGTGACCCAAGAGATGCCACGGTTCCCAGTGCAAGCTGGGAGTCACGACAACCGAGACACTTTTCACTTTAGATCGAGATGAATCAAGACCAAGGGGGAGACCCTATAACCAATCAAAGGTGATTGGACCCAAACAAAGGTTCCTAGGGATATGTGAAAGGTGAGTTACGGAAACCAATGCAAGGTTAGGTGGACCTAGAAATTGATGTATGGTTGAAAGAGGCTTAAGGAGTGACTAGTGTTTCAACCAATGAATGATTTAGGCCACATGATGAGATTAGATAACAAGATCTAGTACCATAAAAGACACGTGTGGGATCCACTTCCTTGGGATATGGAGATGGTTCAAATGGGACCCACAAGGTGAAGTTAGGGGTGCAATTGGTACTAAGGGGTATGCAAGGAGTAGATCTAGGGATCTAAAGTGAAATTAGAGATACCCACATATGGGATCTAGCACTTGACACAAATCCCAAGGAGTGTGAATTGCCCAAGGTGCACTACTGCCTTGAAATGGATGGGCAAATGGAGTCAAAAGTATATCAAATTGTAGATTGGGACACCTAGGATGCAAATCAAGTGGGCTACTTAGGATATGATGGTTGGATCTTACTAGCTCTAATGTTTCGCTATGTGACCCAAGTGGACAACAATCACCAAAATGAGGAATGATACCCCCAAGGCAGACCTCCACAAAGTGAGACACTAGATGTAGGTTTTAAAATATGCTCTTTCCAAATCCAATGGGATCTCAACCACCCACATCCTACAAGTGGGCAAGCTCAAACCCCCAAGAAGTGTGACTTTGCCCAAGGAGGGCTAAAAGCATGGAAAAGTGTGTCAAATCAAGTCCAAAGGCCACCAAAGTTTAGATCCAAGTAGTTTAGGCAAGTATCAATGTGGATCTTGAAAATCAAGGGGATCCAATGGCTAGATCTCCATAGATCTGAGATTGAAAGTGCATCACCAAATTGACCCAAGTGGGGCACAACCCTCAAAATGAGGAATGGGGCCCACAAGGCAAAAATCAATAGGGTGAAACACTAGGGGTAGGTTATCAAGTATGAGGATCATAAATCAAGTGGGATCTCACCTACCAATGTGTTGGATCTAACCCAATTAGCTTTTCCCAAGGGATGCGATTTGTTTCAAGAGGGCTACTTTGCCTTGGAAAGTGTGTCAAATGGAACCCAATCACCACCAAACTATAGATCCTAATTGCCGTGGATACTATAGAGGTGGGTTTTCAAAATCTTTCCAAAAGCCAAGCTAGATCCAAGTAGATCTAAGAAAAACAAAAATGGGGGTTTTGAATTTTAAGGGTTTGTGACCAATGAAGAAGAATGGATGGATGTAGGCACATACCTTGTAGAGCTTACCTCAATTGCTTATGGCCACCTTGCAAATTGAAAGCATTCTCCTATGTGTATATTCAAGAGTGAGATCCAAGAGCTCCAAGCCAAAACGTCCTCCTCCAAGAATGCCAAATTGTCCTCCTGCTACAAGATAAGATCAAGTGAAACAAGCCAAGTAAGATGATTATGAAAATGATGGAAAGATGTAATAGAAAGCATCAACTATGTCACAAAGATACAATAATGATACTCCCTGTCACCAAGATCAACCCAAGAGAGAATATGTGGATCCCTCCAACAATAACCCTCAAGAAATCGTCCTCCTCTCCACCAATTCGACTTTCCTGCAAGAAAACAAGATGTAGCTCCAAAACCCACAATGATACATAGAAGAGAAATTGTATACTCAAGATGCAAGAGAATCCACAAGACAAGAGAGATATGCTCCACAAAGAAGTGTTCTATTCCAATATTCCAGAGCTCCAAAGGTGAGCTATACAATAGGGGGTCTCCTCCTTATATAGGATAATAAAGACCAAAACCCTAGATCTCAAAACCATAGTGGAAAACATCGGCATCGGCAAAAAATCGGCAAGGGTCCCGAATACAACTTCTCGGCAACATCGGCGAAAAAATCGGCAAAAATCGGCAAACCGCGGCAAACATTAAAAAACACAAAATATATTCATTTTTTCATAATTTTAAACATATAAAGCAACATCAACATCAGATAAATACATTGGCACATAAATATGGAGAAAACACTAATATATATCATGTAGTCATGCCAAATATAAAATGGTACATCAAAGCCGATAGTGAAAGTTTGAATCCTGATAGTGAAAGCTGCCCAATAGTTACATAGTACTCAAAAGTGGACAACCAATGGTCCAATACAAAACAAGGTCACAAAAATCACAAGTGACAAAACTAGCAGCTAGCTATCTGTCTCTGATATCAATGTCCTCTTCCCCTTTTACGGGAAAAGATCATGGGCTGCTTTCCAGGCCTGCCCCTAGCAGTAGAAGGTCCTGGCCCTGCACTAGATGTCGGAGGGTGAGTAATGGCCGTGGGTGTTAATGAGGGACTAGATGCATCAACCACTGTAGAAGGTGGTGCTGATGAACCACCCTCCATGAAGTCCTCAGGGTCAAACTGGTCGTCCTGCTCCACCTCCTGCTCCTCCTCCCCCTCCTGCTCCTCTTCCTCTTGCCCCTGTCGCTGTTGCTCCTCCTCTAACCATGCAGGTGCCTCCTCCATGATAGGCAACTCAATCTCCACCCTCCACTTGGACAATACATCAATATTGTCCAAGGAAACGACACCCACCTCGGGTGTTCTCTCTACTTGCTTCATCCACAGTCGGAGATTGTAATGGACATACACCAAGTCATTCAGGTGTCGGAAATCCAACCTGTAAGAGGGCGATACAAAAAATTTAATGAGTATTGACTCTTGAGGCCCAAGGGAAACAATATGATAGAGGATAATAAATTACAATGAATTTAATTGCTTTGTTCAAGTTCTTACCTGGTGCGTTTCTTTGAGTGTATTTTATCAAATACACTCCAATTACGCTCACATCCAGAAGAGCTACAGGTTTGGCTGAGGACTCGGATGGCAAATTTTTTTAAATTTGGTGCCCTTCCACCATATGTTCTCCACCAAACAGCTACAACAAATAAGAAAGAAAGAGAATTTGATTACATAATTCAAATTTCAAATGTCAAATGAAATGATAAAGCACAAATAAAATTTAAAAATTTGAATTTCTAAATAAATTCTAATTTCTAATCACTTACTTGGATTCAAAATGTTCCTTGCATGGATAGCATCGGCAAAGCCAAATAGCCCAATAGCATCCCGATACATCTCCATCTCATGGTTAATATTCATGCGAGTCTCAACATCAAGTACCATCCCGTTAATACATTCGATGAGCCCTTCCATCACCTCGCCATCAAAATCAAATTTACTCTGGTAGGAAAAGGCGGGATTGAGGTAAAGTGCAGCTGCATGAATAGGTCAATGGAGCATCCCGGTCCAACGGGTATCAATCAAATCCCATAGCATCATGTGTCTATTGAATCCAGGGGTACCCTTCCCCACCTAATAAGACCGAATAGCCTCTTTGGCCCTATCCATGGCCTCATACAAATAGCCCATAATGGGCTTATCACTGTCAACTAATCTCAGAACCTTTACCAAAGGTTCACTAACTGAGCACACTTCCTCCACTCCTTCCCAAAAGGAGTCGGCATACACCAATCTGGCAATGGCCTTCCCATCCTCTCTCCTGCTATATCTGCAATCACGCCACTCATCACAAACAAACATTTGCTTCAGCTCAAACTTAACTCGAAGCAAAGACTGAAGAGAAATGAAGTTGGTGGCAAACCGTGTGATTCTAGGACGCAGCAACTCCCCGTCTCTTGTGTATCTCCTCATGAGGCTAAGAACAAAAGCATGGTTATATATGAATTTGGTGATACTCCTAGCCTGATCAATGACCTCCTTGACGAAGGTAATTTTCCCCACATCCTCCAGCATCAAATCAATACAATGTGCTGCGCATGGAGTCCAAAATAGTGAGGGATGCCTCTCCATAAGCAATCTACCAGCAGCCACATAATTAGCTGCATTATCTGTTATGATCTGCACCACATTGTGCACACCGATCTCCTGGAGGACCCCATCCAACAATTCACATAACAATGCTGCTTCTTTTATCTGTGCCGATGCATCAACATATTTGATAAACATGGTACCTTTAGGGCAATGTACCAAGAAATTGATAAGGGTCCTACCCTTCTTATCTGTCCAACCAAAGTTACAAACATCGCCGATATATCGGCAACATCGCGATATATCGCGATGCCAACCCTCTGGCGATATATCGGGAATATATCGGCCGATATTTTCCCCGATTTTTTCCCGATTTTATTGCGATTTTTTGGCTATTTTTTTTAATATATCGCGATTTTTTGCCTTTTTTTTGCTCATTTGTTGTGTTTTGAAAACAAAAATTGTCGTGCCCATAAAAAATGTTGCCTTCTTCATTAGTAATTGGTCATATTAAATGGTAATATTAAATTCTTAAAGTAAAAGTGACATTCCCCTTATCTTTCATTTTCTATCCTTTTACTTAAATTTTTAACATTACCATTAATTGTTTCAGGATGTTTGAGAGTGGTTCCAACCTCATCGGACTTCATATGCAAAAAGTAGAGTTTTAGATCCCATTCAGAATTCAACAGACTTAATAGTTTTTCAGGAGTTTAGGATTACAAAGTTTCCACTGGATTTTATCATGTATGAGGGTATGGGATTGGCATTTAATCAAGCACATCAACCCTTCAATGTACCTTGATGTTGGTCGTGTTGATTGTTGAACTCCTTCGTCACGACCTTAATAAAAATTTATTCTTCACTCAATCAAAATCACTTATTAAGCATGGGAAGTTTTTCTACCTTATTTTAACGATTGGATTAGGAAGTTTCATCAAAATTGTAAGGTGTTGAGTTGTTGACTAATGTCCTTGGAGGATCAACTTTGAGATTTAAGGTAGAGGCAAGGACTAGAGCCTAGAGGAGGGAGGCATAGGGTGTTATTGATGAATAGGATCCCAATATAGGCTATGATTCGCCAACATGTATTATTTATGGTTTATGTTTCACATTCATTTTTTTAAATGTCCTTGCTCATTTATTAATCAAAAATATGCATATACATACATAGCGATTTAAAATATACATAGAGTCCACTACAACCCCCATGACCGCTAGGGCATTTTAGCTCTAGAGGCAAAGCCATTACTAGAACAATTACCTTTGCTTGTAAAAGGGGTAGAGGGAATCAATTGTTTATTTACTTGATTTCATTGTATATAAGATACATTCATTGTATTTTTTTGGTGATTCAATAGTCGGGGACTCGGGATCCAAGACACGATTCATTTTTTATGTGTGAACTATCACTAGATGTCTTATACATCTTATATATTAGTTTTCTTTCCATATTCATGTGGTAATGTGTTTACTTGATGTTCTTGTTGCTTTAGATGTTTAGAAAATTGAAAAAAAATGAATATTTTTGTATTTTTTTAAGTCTGTCGATATATTGCCGATGTTTGCCGACACTTTCGCCGATAAATCCGATAATTTCTTTTTGGACCCTCGACGATATATTCGCCGACACGATATTTGTAACTTTGTGTCCAACCATCGAACATCAATGTGCATCCTGAGATCTCCCATGACTCTTTGAATTCCTCCAATCTAGTGTTGATGTCCTTCTTCTTTGCTTGAAGAATAGGCCCCCGAATCTCTTCATATGTAGGGCACTTGTACCCTGGGCCAACAATAGCAATGGCATCACACATTGGCTGAAAAAAGGGATTGTTTCTTGTGATGGTAAGAGGCAAGTCGCTCCAGAAAAGCATCCTCCCCATAAGCCTATCTGCTTCTTCCTTCTCCTTTTTTTTAATCACAGACTTGATGGAAGGTTGAGCACCACTTCCGGTCCGTGGAACAAAGAAAGATGAGGCAGCCCTCATGCTAGGTGAATCCATGGCAGTGGAGCCCCCACCACTACCCTCCGTGTAATGATCATGTGTCCCTAAACTCCTAGCCACTCCACCAGCTGCAAGTTCAGCTCTATTAGCAGCTGACTCTTCCCTTTTTCTATCCTTTGCATGAATTGAATCATGGGCACTTCTCATAATCTCGGGGGTAACTGCACTACAAAGCCCCACATCATTGCCCGGGAGTTTTGCCAAATGGTACTTCAACCTGCTAATGCCTCCCGTCATAAATTGCCCACACAATTTGCAATTCAGTCACTGCCGGTTTGTTCCATCTTGAGCCTCCCCATATTGCCAAAATGGGTCCAATGCCTTTGGCATTTTTGCAATGGAAATTGACAGCCTCAAATCAAACCTGAGGCACAAAAAAACAAAAAAAAAGACATTAGGAAAAGAATAACAACATTCTGGTTTAAACTTAAAATTTTTAAAACTTTAAAAGTTAAAATTTTTAAAAATCAGTCCTGCTTAGCTCTCATTTAATTTCTAATTTTTAAAAAATTTAAACAATTCAGTATTTTCTTAAATTTTAAACTTAAATTTTCTTTAAGTTTTTAAGTTTTAATATTTTATTATTTAAAATTTTAACAGTCCCAAAACTAGGGCTGTGTCCCACTGTCCACTGTCAAATTGTCAAATGTTAAAATTTAAAACCCTAAGTTCTAAGTTCTACTTCTAACAGTAAAAAATAAACTAACACTAAAATCATTAAAAAATAAAAATTAAACACTAACCTGGAATCGTCACTCGTGGAACTGGCCCTCTTTGCCAAATCCGCGACCTCCTCGAGTCTTCGCTGTCGGCCCTGTATGCCCAGTTCGGACCACGATTTTCGTGGATGAAGATTCTTTGCTGTCGGCCCTCGATGCCCAGTTCAATG
The DNA here is from genome assembly GCA_027924585.1 of Larix kaempferi. NCBI lineage: Eukaryota > Viridiplantae > Streptophyta > Pinopsida > Pinales > Pinaceae > Larix > Larix kaempferi. The sequence continues at coordinate 9,797,156 of BSBM01000450.1, read as the reverse complement.
TCTTCGGAGTCTCGGACCACGATTTTCATGGATGAAGGGTGAGCCGTGAGCGTGCTGCGTGAGTCGTGACAGTGGTCACGTGGACCAGGACGGTGGTGTGCTACGCGCCCTAAAATCCGCAGATTTCAACCTAAAATCGTGCCCTCTGCTCGTTCTCCAACTGAAATCGTGCCCTCTGCTCGTTCTCCAAGTGAAATCGTGCCCTCTGCTCGTTCTCAAAGTGGAAAATGAACCGAAAAAAAACCCCATTTTGCCTTTAACAGACCCGACAGGCACCTCGGCGATTTTTTCAATCGTGGCGCGATTTTTTCTAAAAACTCGCCGATTTTTTCCAAATTTCGCGATGTGCGATTTTTTCAAAAACCCGCGCAAATTTCGTCGGAAAAAATCGCTGGTCCGAAAATCTCGCGATTTTTCGGGACATCGGCGAAAAATCGGCGATTCTTTCTTCTATGCTCAAAACCACTTTTTGAAATGAGTGGTTGAGATTAAAAGATCTGAATACATAATCAATGGCTAAGATGAATCATAACAACATAACACATGGATCACTCAAAATAGTGATGACATCATAGCTAAAAGTAATCATGGAGGGTGACGTCATCCTCTAGAGGGGGAAAAAGTACATGGGCCCACCTCATATGACTAAGACATGACACATGGAGCTCATGGTGGGGCTAGGAGGCATCAATCCTTGCTAGCTCATCCCCATGGCATAATAAAATAATATAATATGTCCAAAATAAATACAAATGATCAAATTTGTCCTCAAAATCTGTGAGAGACATGCAGTAAATGGCCTCCTGTGGCCTTTGTGGACCCCCCTGATCGATGAAAACTGGATGGAAGATAGGGGGTTCACCCTGGAAGACCTCTGTGAAAACCAAGTGTCAAAACCTTGCCTCAATTGCCCAAATCGAATTCCTCAGTGACCCTTTTATCCCATTTCTGGACTGCCTCGGTAACTCTGAAAGTGCTGAAACTGCCTCCTAGGGCACCTGCGATGTCAAACTGAACCCACCAGGCTCTCCAGAAGGGGGGGTAAATGGTAATATCAAGTGGCTGGACCACCCCCTCCTCATACAATGCCCTAGGTGAACTGGCCTCTCATGGCCCTTGCTGCCTAGGCTGGGAAATCAGCCCCAAATCTGGTCAACAAGTGGAAAACTGCATCTATCACTGTCAAAAGTGCCCGGAACTGAATGATAAGTGTCTCATTGGATCCAGAAGACCCAAATCTACTAAGAATGTGTACTCATACACCATGGGTTGCCTTGATGGGCTAGCTGTAGGGTCCACCATATATGGACAGTGCATAATCTGATGATCTGAAGAAATAGTAAAACCTGTTGAACTGCATCAATCATCATTTGAATCATATGTCTATCATATAGCATCATCATCAAGAGTATGTGGGACCATCAATCATTATCAATAAGCATACATGGCCCACATCATCACAGATCCCAAGAAATGACCATAGTCAAACTGGGTTTGACTAGGTCAATATACAACCAAAAATAAATCATATCAATAGACTAAGACATGTTCCTCTAATCATACTCACAGCTTAACTTAAAGCATAACATCATTTAGTGGCATTAATCATATTTGTTCATTCCGTTGTTATTTATATTTACTTGCACAATAGCTTAAATGACAAACTCACCCATTGGACATGGTCTAACTGCTAGTTAAGGATGAAGGCTAGTAACAAGGTTGGGCAAAGGGGATGACTTGTCTAAACTCAACTAAAAGACACTTTGGACTGGGAGAAAGGGGAAGCTACAAACTCTATGCTGGACAAAATAAACACGGGGAATGGCTGTGCCTCACAAATGGGTAAGTTGTTTAGAGAGTGCTTATTCAACTTAGGCATCATGTCCACTTTTATAAAAGATGATCCAGTTTCATTAGGATCCATTGATTTCATTTCATGGCCTTTTTGGCCTACATAACTCTTCGGATCTCAGGTGTGCTGATAAGCACAACTAATTGCAGTTTGCATCCAGGGCATGTTTGTGCATATATAAGGTCAACAATTGTTTAGATATAGAATTTAAGAACCATTGCTTTTTGGACCTTTCTTATACTCTTCGAGGAGTATTTTTAGCAATTCATCGCTCTTGCCCTTTTTAGTTTCTATGGGCGAATTTACATAAGTTTCCATAAATAGTACATGAGCTTTCAATTTTAGCCAACAACATCTCAAGTGACTAGGGGGAGTTCGTGCCAGTGCCAAACATTGGGACAATCGACCAGAATGATTTAGGCCTACAATCCAACTTACCAAAGGCAAATTCTGTCACCAACTCAGAGTCAAGACACTAAACAAACAGGGATGCGGTCCAAACACAGAGGTAGTAAAAGGGGATGTCCTCAATATCAGAAAGTCAAGTAAGACAAGTCAAGGGTTAAAGCCAATTAGGAAAGTCATGGATGGATGGAGTCAAGTGAAAGTGGAGCCTAAGCTAGCAGACAACTGGTATCAAGAAAGACCATATCTATGCAAGGTAGTAAACCAGTGAGTTTTGTCAAACAACCTAAATGTGCAAGTAAAATGTCCATTTTATAATTCATCATTAAGAAAGTTCATTTTAAGTTTGCCACATCATGAATTATATACCAAGCCAATGTTGTGAACATGACTAAAACAACAAGATAATAATCCACAGTCAATGATCATGAATCCATAGGTCATACAACATCATCATAAGAATAATCATCATATACCATCTGAAACACTGTTGCAATACATCTTTAGGCACTAAACTGAAACTGTATGGAATAAAGGGTCACATCGGTCATCAAATCTGAACTCTCAAGGCTCAGGCTTGACACAAGGTATAAAATAAGTCTGAATAATACACTGCTCTGATCATGACTGATCTCAAAACATAAAGTCATCATATCCAAGCTCTGAAAAATCTAAGCTCTGGAATGTGCAGATATGTGCTAAGCAAAAATAGTAGCCCTGCTACTATGGAGTGATAACAAGAACCTTTCATTACATGGTCATATTCCTTTTATGTGGCACAATTGCCATCTAACCATTTGGGTCTAACACTTTTGCCCTCGCAAATTTAGAGATGTGCATGATCTATTCCCACTTACCCCTTGAATTTGAATTTTTATTTATGAGAGATGTACATTGCAAGACTTAACATTGGTGTTGCATATGCTTCTTGCTCAACTTGTAGTGGTTTTAATTTTTTTGTTTTTGTTTGCTTGATTTTCAAAGGCCACTGGAAATTGCAAAGCTATACAGTATATCATGCAAATTGCTAACTTAGTTTATGTTTTTTAACATATGTTAATCTTATGCCTGATAAGTTTTACTATATAACTGGTTTCAAACAACATATTTTTTACTTAAATGGTTTGTTTAGAATGTGTTCATATCTTTTTTCTAATTGGGATAGAATATGTTCATGATGATGAAATCTGAAGTCTGTTCACACACAGTTCACTGACAAATAATGTCAAACACTTAACTAGCCATTGGCATCAGTCTTCTACAGAAAGCAAATCATAATACATTTCACATGCATTAATTCTCAGGCATTGTAAGCTGATATACTGCTAGCTAGGTACATTTTATTGTGGAAATAATTAAAAAAACCAGCAGACTGTCATAACACTTAGCACAGTGATTTTTGGTCCAAACTGTCCCTGGAAAACCCCCCTAAAGAAAAAACCAGTCAAGAGAGTAATTTATTTAGAGCTCAGGAGGAAAAAATACTATGAAATAACAGCAGTACAATTCAGTATTAAAATCACTGTGTTTGCTAGAAAAATGATCCAGCAGATCACCTCAAATCTCAGCTTACTCAGCCTTGGAAACCATGCCAATAACACTGTACAGCCTGTACAGTCCAGTACAGTCAACACAGTAGCAATCTCTGCCTTGAAATCTGTGCCCAGTCAAAACAACAGGTACAGTATGGCCTTTTCAGACTAACTGCAGCAGAAAACTCTGAAATCTGTGCTGACAAATGCCTCGATTTCTGTGCCCTTTACTGCTATACGCCCTCCTCAGAAGTCTGCTGTATATACCAGCCTTAATGCTGCTCACTATCTTGGAGTGTGTGCCCCTCTTCCTACTCAGAAAAAAGCTCTCCTTACTGCTGTAAACTCAGCTGTCATTTTCTTGGATTGTGTGCCCTTCTTCCCTCCTTGGAATGCATGCACCTCTTCCCTCCATGCCCAACTCTTCCCTCAAAAGACTCTCTTGAAATTCGGTCCACTTACTTTTCTCACCAAGTTCCTCTCTTGGGATGCGTTGCAATATGTGCCTTTGGTCTCATAAAACTCCTTTTATCATTAAATTAGAATAACTGCTTTGGCTTTTCATCTTCTATGGCCAGGATTAGATCTTGGCCCACCCACAAGATCCAAGGCTGTGATTTAATGTCAAGATGACTTAAAAAGTTAAATCACTTAAGTCATAACTATATAAAATCACATCTTTTCGAAAAGTCATTTTAACCCTAAAATAATGAAAAGTGCACTTTATATCCTAAAGTCACTTTATAAAGTAGAACTCACTTTAATAAAGTACATCTCACTTTAAATTTATAAAGTCACATCATAAAGTACTTTACAAACACTTTTTATAAAGTCACTCTATGTCATTTAAGAGACCCCCTTGTTCTCAAACCCCTGCACCTAGGTACCTGATGCACGACTACCTCCGAGCTACCCAAAACTAACACATGATAGCGCACTTATCTTACAATTGTGAGAATGCTATTGTTACAGTCAAAGTAACTAGTATGTGTATCAAACATAGTTATATATATCGCCAATATATCATATATATCGTGATACTTTAACTCAACCGACATATCGCCAGCAATTTATTGCGATATTTACGATACTTTGAATATATCGCGATATATTCATTGACATGCGAAATACTGGGAAAATATCGTGAGTCAATGGAATATATTGCCCTTCTCATAAAAAATGCACAAAATTTGGAAAATAAAGCCACCGGTTGGGTTTTTGGAAGTGTTATCAAAATTGGACCGGTTCGATGCAATAATCATTGGTAATATTAAATGGCAATATTAAAGTGACATTCTGCTTATCTTTCATTTTATATCCTTTTACTTAAATTTTTAACATTACTATTAATTGTTTTAGGATGTTCGAGAGTGGATCCGACCTCATTGGACTAGTGGATCCGACCTCATTGGACTTCATATGCAAAAGGTAGAATCTTAGATCCCATTCAGAATTCAACAAACTTAATAGCTTTCAGGATTTCAGGATTGCAATGTTTCCATTGGTTTCTATCATGTATGAGGTATGGGATTGGCATTTAATCAAGCACATCAACCCCTATATGTACCTTGATGTTGGTGGTGCTGATTGTTAAACTACATGTTACGTGGTCCTAGTACCACCGCACCTTTAGCTATGCCCCAGGGAGAGAGGGTCATTTTTTTTTTATCAGAAAGGGTGTTTTCCAGCATTTTCTAAGTGGAGGTTATGGCTAGACCCTTCGGTCCTTCTCCTGGGAGTACTACGACTTAGTGGCATTGTTGACTGCCTCATGAAAGGGCTTGCAACCCTAAGGTTGGTGTCCAGGGCTCCTAGGGGTGGGTCACTGGGTCACATGACCACCCCACCTATTTTATCACTTCGGTGGCATTTCTCTTAGCACTGAGGCTTTTGTCTCTCTTCCAGGTCACCATTGACACCCTCTTGGTCCCTCTGCACTGCAGCGCCCTCTCTCCTTGGGCTCCTAGTCATGATGATGTCATCCTTGTACCAGGACTACGTTGCTTGATATGAGAGGGGTGTTGAGGGATTTTCACAACTATTGGGGTTAGATGGGGCATGACGTTCTTATCACTTCGGTGGCATTTCTCTTAGCATTGAGGCTTTTGTCTCTCTTCTAGGTCACCATTGACACCCTCCTGGTCCCTCTGCACTGCAGCGCCCTCTCTCCTTGTCTCCTAGTCACGATGATGTCATTCTTGTACCAGGACTACATTGCTTGATATGAGGGGGGGTGTTGAGGGATTTTCACAACTATTGGGGTTAGATGGGGCATGACGCTCTCCCCTCCCCACTCCAGCTTTCAGTTCAGAGTGATTTGCTCATTTTTAGTTATTTTAGTCATTTTTTGGTGAACTATGGGGAAAATGCCCCAAGTTACCCACATATTTGATTATTTTACATTATTTTATGTTACATTTTTAAGTTGACATGTTTTAATTTTAAATTGACATTTTAAAGCATGTAGGCTTGAATATTTTGTAAAAAGTGAGTGCGAGATCATATAAATACAATCTCCTCACTTCATTTTTACACACAACTTATGGGATAAAATTCATTATGCTACTCTTTTACCCTAGAAGGGCCTTATGAAATGATGTGCACCTCTTGGAGGGATGATTCTTCTTGATCTTGGATGAAGTTGGATGCTTTCTTTGTCTTGCTAATGCTTTGTGGATGCTAGAATGGTTGGAATAACTCATGCTCAAGTAAGTCTTTTACATTTTTAAGGTTTGCTTGATGAATGGTAGGTCAATTTTGCATCTTGAATGATTGAATGGTAGCCCTAGGGATACATTCTCTTTGAATAAAGCTTTTGCCTACTATTCTATCCTCATTGCATACTAAAAACGCTCCCAAGAAGAGGTTTTTACAAAGTTTGTCCTTGGAGCTCCATCTTTGCTCTAGTTTAGACTCTTGAAACCAACCCTAGAGGTTGTTTCAAGAAGCCCTAACCTAGTAGCAAGGAGAATTACCTCCAATTGAAAGCTTGTCACCTTCCTCTAAGGCTAGGGTTTGGGGTAACATCCATTAAAACCCTAAGTTTGTCAATTTTCTTTACATCAAACCCTAGTTTGAATTTTTGTAAATATTATTGCTAAGTTAAATTTGCATTTTCATATATAATTTTGCATTTTCATTGCAGAATTAGGGTTAGAATTAGGTCTGCAATTTTATAACGAAAACCCTAAAAATAAAAAAAATAAAATTCTTAATTTTTTGGCCTCCCTAAAATTTTCGGCCCTAAAATCTCACCCCTAAATTCTCGTGACCCCAAAATTTCGACCCTAAATTCTCACGGCCCTAAATTCTCGCAGCCTTGAATTCTCGCAACCCCAAAATTTTGGCCCTAAATTCTCGCGGCATGAAATCCTTGACCTATCTTTTTTAACCCTAAACAGACCTGCAAAACTGCCAAAACTACTATACAAGCACCATCCTAACTCTCTCTATTACTCTGTGTTTGACTCCATTAGAGGCATTGATCTATGCTTTAAATTGTTTTGAAGGAATTTGGCATCTACTTGGTAGGTACATTAAAGGGCTCTCCCCTTGGGACAACATTGGATCCCAAAGAAGTTAGGAGATTGGACCAAGGTGACAACAATCCAAGTTTTTTATGTGATTTCCTTTCACTTGTAAGCCTAGCCTGCTAGTTTGAATGGTAACTGTTTTCACACAACTTGTAGTTGTCCCTAGTGATATCCCATCCGGGACGGTAGAGGAGATGGACAACTAAAGAGGTGACCCAAGAGATGCCACGGTTCCCAATGCAAGTTGGGAGTCACGTCAACCAAGGCACTCTTCGCTTTAGATCTAGATAAATCAAGACCTAGGGGGAGACCCTATAACCAATCGAAGATGATTGAACCCAAACAAAGGTTCTTAGGAATGAGTAAATGGTAAGTTACGGAAACCAATGCAAGGTAAAGTGGACTTAGAAATTAAAGTATGGTTGAAAGTGGTTTGAGAAATGATTTAGTGTTTCAACCAATGTATGATTTAGGCCACATGGTGAGCTAAAAAGACAAGATCTAGTACCATGTATTACACAAGTGGGACCCACTTTCTTGGGATATGTGAATGACTCAAATGGGACCCACAAGGTGGACTTAAAGGGATGAAATTGGTACTAAGGGGCATATAATGAGTAGATCTATGGATCTAAGTTGAAATTAGGAATACCCACTTACGGGATCTAAGGTTTGACACAATTCCCAAGGAGTGCGACTTGCTTATGGAAGACTAGTGCCTTGTTGGATGGGTTAATGGAGTCAAAAGGTATGTCAAAGTGTAGATCGGGACACCTAGAGGTCAAGTCAAGTGGGCTAATTGAGATAGAATGGTTGGATCTTGCTAGATCTAGGATTTTATGAAATGACCCAAGTGGACCACAATCCCTTAAAATAGGGAATGCTATCCCCAAGGCAGATTGTCACAAAATGATACTCTAGATATAGGTTTCAAGGTATGCCCGTTCCAAATCCACTGAAATCTTAACTACCCAGGTCCTAGAAGTGGGCAAACTCAGTCACCCAAGGAAGTGCGACCTTGCTCAAGGAGGGCTAAAAGGTGGATAAGGTGTGTCAAATCAAGTCCAATGGCCACCAAAATGTAGATCTAAGTAGTTTAGGCACTGATCTATGTGGATCTAGAAAATCAAGCCAATCCAAGGGTTAGATCTTACTAGATCTGAGTTTTAAGGTGCTAAGTAATTCAAAAGGGGGTTTTAATCCCTTAAAATGTGGAATGATGTCCACAAGGTAGAAATCACCCAAGTAAAAGTCTAGGGGTAGGTTATCAAGTGTGTAGATTGCAAATCAAATGGGTTCTCACCTACCCACATGCTAGATCTAACCCAACAAGCCTCTCCAAGGAAGTGCGATTTGGTTCAAGAGGGCTATATTGCCTTGAAAAGTGTGTTAATTTTAACCCAATCACCACCAAACTATAGATCCAACTAGGGGTGGATGCTATAGAGGTGGGTTCTTAAGATCTTTTCAAAAGCAAGGCTAGATCTAAGTAGATCTAAGAAAAACCAAAATTGGGGTTTTGATTAATTAGGGTTTGTGACCAATGAAGAGAGAATGGATCGAAAGAGGCACATACCTTGTAGATCTTACCTCAATTGCTTGTGGCCACCTTGCAAATTGATAGCATTCTCCTATATGTATATTCAAGAGTGAGATCCAAGAGCTCCAACCAAAATGTCCTCCTCCAAGATAGCCAAATCGTCCTCCTCCTACAAGACAAGATCAAAGAAACAAGTCAAGTAAGATGATTATGAAAATGATAGAAAGATGTAATAGAAAGCATCAACTATGTCACGAAGATACAATAATGATACTCCCTGTCACAAGATCAACCCAAGAGAGAATATGTGGATCCCTCCAACAATAACCCTCAAGAAATCGCCCTCCTCTCCACCAATTCGACTTTCCTGCAAGAAAACTAGTAGAAGCACCAAAATCCACAATGATACATAGAAGAGATACTATATACTCAAGATACAAGAGAATCCACAAGACAAGAGAGATATGCTCCACAAAGAAGTGTTCTATTCCAATATTCCAAAGCTCCCAAGGTGAGCTATACAATAGGGGGTCTCCTCCTTATATAGGATAATAAAGACCAAAACCCTATACCACTCTACAATACTACATCAAATGAGTGGTTGAGATTAAAAGATCTCAATACATGATCAATGGCTAATAACGAATCATAACAATATATCACATGGATCACCCAATATAATGATGATGCCCTAACTGAATGGTACAAAGTGAGGATGATGTCATCCACTAGAGGGGTAAAAGTACAAAAATCCACCTCATAATGACTAGGACATAACATAAGAAGCACATGGTGGGGCTAGGAGGCATGAATCCTTACTAGCTCATCCCCAAGGCACAATAAAATAATAAAATATGTCCAAGATAATATAAATGATCAAATCTGTCCTCAAAATCTGTGACAGACAAGTAGTAAAAGACCTCCTGTGATCGCTATGGGCCTACCCACATGGTGAAAACTGGTTGGAAGATAGTGGGATCACCCTGGAAGACCTCTGTGAAAACCAAATGCCAAAACCTTGCCTCAATTGCCCAAATCGAATTCCTCAGTGACCACTTTATCCCATTTTTTAACTGCCTCGGTAACTGTGAAAGTGCCTGTTATCACACAACTTGTAGTTGCCCCTAGAGGTATCCCATCCGGGACGGTAGAGAAGTCAGGCAACTAAAGAGGTGACCCAAGAGATGCCACGGTTCCCAATGCAAGATGGGAGTCACGTCAACCGAGGCACTCTTCGCTTTAGATCAAGGTGTAACTAGACCAAGGGGGAGACCCTATACCCCAATCACAGTTGATTGGACCTAAGCAAGGTTTCTAAGGGTAGGTAAGTAATGAGTTACGGAAACCAATGCAAGGCTAAGTGGACCTAAGGGTTAAGGTATGGTTGAGGGAGGTGTAAGAGATTGTTAATGTTTCAACCTATGTATGGTTTAGGCCACATAATGGGGTATGATGATTAGGTATAGTACCATGTGTTTACACAAGTGGGTCTAGTTTTCTTGGGAAGTGTGAAGTGATTCTAGGTAGGCCCACAAGGTGAAGTTAGGTGTGAGGTAGGTACTATAGGTTATATGTAGGCTAGATCTATGAGTTGAAGTTGATTTCAAGGATACCCATGTGCTAGATCTAGGATTTGACACCAATCCCAAGGAGTGCGACTTGCTTGGTGATGGACTAGTGCCTTGTTAAGTGGGCTAATGGGGTCAAAAAGTGTGTCAAATTGTAGATCGGGACACCTAGAAGCCAAGTCAAGTGGGTTGAGTGAAATCTAATGGTTGGATCTTACTAGATCTAGGTTTTTTAAGTGAGGACCCTAAGTGGACCACAATCCCTTGAAACAAGGAATGCAATCCCCAAGGTGGATCTTAACAAAAGAACAGTATAGACCTAGGTTTCAAGGCATGGGCATTCCAAATCCACAAATAACTCAAACACCCACTTCCTAGAAGTGGACCAACTCAAAAAATCAAGGGGGTGCGATTTGCTCAAGGAGGGTCCAAAAATGGGTTTTGGTGGACCAAATCAAGTCCAATGGCCACCAAAATGTAGATCCGGGATGTTAGTACCCCGATCTATGTTCCTTCAAAGTTTCAAGTGAATCCAATGGCTAGATCTTAGTAGATCTAAGTTTTAAGATGCCAAGAAGGTCAAAAAGGGGGTTTCAACCCCTCAAAACATGGAGAGATGTCCACAAGGTAGTTTTCACCAAAGTAAAGATATGGGTATAGGTTATCAAATGTCTAGATGTCAAATCAAGTGGGATCTCACCTACCCATGTGCTAGATCTAACCCAACAAGCTTCTCTTAGGAAAATCGATTTAGGTCAAGGAGAGCTTTTTGTCTTAGAGAATGGGTCAATTCTTAGCCAATCACCACCAAACTATAGATCCAACTAGGGGTGGATGCTATAGAGGTGGGTTTTCAATATCTTTTCAAATTGAGGGCTAGATCTAAGTAGATCTAAGAAATACCAAAAAACAAGGGTTTTAATTTGATTAGGGTTTTTGTGATCTAGAAATTATGGAAGATTCAAGGAAGAGAAGATCATACCTCTTGGGACATACCTGGATGAAGAGATGAATGCTAGTTGAGACGAGGATTACTTTGCCAAAGATCAAATGGAGAATTTGTTGAAGCCCTCTTGCCAAATCGATTTTTCCAAGCCACATGTGATTCCTTCTAACCTGTCAAGCCAAGGAGCAAAGCATCAATTAGTTTAACAAATTGAAGGTAGATGCAAGCAAGAGAGAGAAAAACATAGAATAGTTGACACAAAGGCAAAACCACTCCCTGTCAAACCCAAAACGACTTCTTCCAAGCTTGAAGGGCAAGCCTCCCCACCAATTCGCACTTGTCAAAGTCGCCCTCTCAACCTGCAAATAAAGTATGGCAAATACGCAAGATAGCTACAATAGATCCTCCAGTGCAATGGACAATAGCATTTACAATCGAAACAACCAACATCCACTCCAATCCAAGCATGTACTCCAAAAGATAGAAATTTTATTCCAAGAGCCAAGAGCCAAAAATCTCTCGATGAATTTTACAATGAGGGGGTCTCCTCCTTATATAGGATAATAAAGACCAAAACCCTAGATCTCAAAACCACTTTTTGAAATGAGTGGTTGAGATTAAAAGATCTCACAACATAATCAATGGCTAAGATGAATCCATAACATAATATCACATGGATCACTCAACATAACAATAGCGCCCTCACTAAATGGTACAATAGAGGGTGACGTCATCCCACAAGAGGGGTATAAAGTACAACAATCCACCTCATGATGACTAGGACATGATAAAATAAGCACATGGTGGGGCTAGGAGGTATAAATCCTTGCTAGCTCACCCCAAGGCACAATGAAATAATAAAAATATGTCCAATATAATAATAATGACCAAAACTGTCCTCAGAATCCATGACAGTCGAGCAGTAAATGTCCTCCTGTGATCAATCTGGAGATACCCACATGGTGAAAAATGACTGGAAGATAGTGAGATCAACCTGGAAGACCTCTGTGAAAACCAAATGCCAAAACCTTGCCTCAATTGCCCAAATCGATTTCCTCAGTGACCACTTTATCCCATTTTTTAACTGCCTCGGGAACTGTGAAAGTGCCAAAACTGCCTCCTAGGGTGCTAGCGCTGTCCATCTGAGCCCACCCGGCTCTCCGGGAGGGGGGATAAATGGTAATAACAAGTGGCTGGACCACCCCCTCCATCATCAGCGCCCTAGGTGAACTGGCCTCTCGGGGCCCCTGCTGCTCAGGCTGGGAAATCAGCCCCAAATATGGTCAACAAGTGTAAAACTGCATCAATCACTGTCAGAAGTGCCCGGAACTGAAAGATAAGTGTCTCAATGGATCCAGAAGACCCAAATCCACTAGGAATGAGTACTCATACACCCTGGGTTGCCCTAATGGGCCAGCTGTAGGGTCCACCATATATGGACAGTGTATAATCTGCTGATCTGTAATAATAATAACCTGCTGAACTGGATCAAACATCATCTGTATCATATGTCCATCATATGATATCATCATCAAACATGTGGGACCATAAATCATCACCAATAATCATCATACATGGTCCACATCATCACGGATCCCAAGAATATATATAATCAAGGATAAATCACATCAGTAGACTAAGACAATGCTTCTTTAATCACTTCATAGCTAAGCTCAAAGTATAAATTCCATTCAGTGGCATTAATCAAGTTAACATATTCCGTGATTATATAAAATTACTTGCACCATAGTTCAAATGACAAACTTACCCATTGGACATGGTCAAACTGCTAGTGAAGGATGAAGGCTAGGAGCAAGGTTGGGCCAAGGGTTTGACTTGTCTAACTTAACTCAAAAATACTTTGGACTGGGAGAAGGGGGAAGCTACAAACTCTGTGCTGGACAAAAGAACACGGGGGATGGCTGTGCCTCACAAATGGATAAGTTGTTTAGAGAGTGTTTATTTAACTTAGGCATCATGTCTACATCAAGTTGATCCAGGTTCATTAGGATCATTCAATTTTATTTCCATGGCCTTTTTGGCCTACATAACCCTTCGGATTTCAGATGTGCTGAGAAGCACAACTAGTTGCAGCTTGCATCCAGGGCATGTTTTTTGTATATATTCACAAGGTCAGCAATTGTTTAGATATAGCTTTTAAGAACTATTGCTTTTTGGACCTTTCTTATACTCTTCGAGGAGTATTTTTTTAGCTTTTCATTGCTCTTGCCCTTTTTTTTTGTTTCCATGGGCGAATTTATTTAGTTTCCACAGGTAGAACATGAGCTTTCAGTTTTAGCTAACAACATCTCAAGAGACTAGGGGGAGTTCGAGCCAATGCCAAACATCGGGACAACCGACCAGAATGATTTAGGCCTACAATCCAACTCACCAAAGGCATGTTCTGTCACCAACTTAGAGCCGAGACACTAGATAAACAGGGATGTGGTCCAAACACAGAGGTAGAAAAATAGGGAAGTCCTCAGTATCAGAAAGTCAAATGAGACAAGTCAGGGTTTAAAGTCAAACAGGAAGGTCATGTATGGATGGAGATAAGTGAGTATGGAGCCTACACTAGCAGACAACTGGTGTCGGGAAAGACCATGTCTATGTAAGGTGAAATACCAGTAAGTTTTGTTAAATGACCTAAAAGTGCAAGCAATTGTCCATTTTATGATTTACAGTTCATTTTAACTATTTTGCCACATCAGGAATAATATACCAAGCACATGCTATGATCATGACTAAATCAACAAGATAATAATCCACAGTCAGTAAGAACATATCCATAGATCATACAACATCATCATAATAATCATCATCATGCATCATCTGAAACACTGCTGAAATACATCTCTAGGCACTGAACTGAAACTGTAATGGGATAAGTGGTCACATCAGTCATCAAATCTGAACTCTTAAGGCTCAGCCTTGACACAAGGTCATAAAATCTGAATAATGTACTGCTCTGATCATGAGTGATCCAACATGTATAGCCATGCTCTGGAAAAATGTAGGCTCTGGAATGTGCAGATATCTGCTGTACAAGAATAGTAGCCCCGCTACTATGGTGTGATAACAGTGCCAAAACTGCCTCCCAGGGCATTTGCGCTGTCCAACTGAGCCCACCAGGCTCTCCAGAAGGGGGGGTAAATGGTAAAAACAAGTGGCTATATCACCCCCTCCTCATACAGCGCCCTAGGTGAACTGGCCTCTCATGGCCCCTGCTGCTCAGGCTAGGAAATCAGCCCCAAATCTGGTCAACAAGTGTAAAACTGCATCAATCACTGTCAGAAGTGCCCGGAACTGAAAGATAAGTGTCTCATTGGATCTAGAAGACCCAAATCCACTAGGAATGTGTACTCATACACCATGGGTTGCCCTAATGGGCCAGCTGTAGGGTCCACCATATATGGACAGTGCATAATCTGATGATCTGAAGTAATAATAAAACCTGCTGAATTGCATCAATCATCATCTGAACCATATGTCCATCATATGATATCATCATCAAGTATATGGGACCATCAACCATCATCAATAGGTATATATATATGGTGCACATCATCACGGATCCCAATAATATACAACCAAGGATAAATCACATCAGTAGACTAAGACATGCTTCTCTAATCATTCTCACAACCAAGCTCAAAGTATAACATCCATTCAGTGGCATTAATCAAGTTAGCATATTCCTTTGTTATATAAAATTACTTGCACAATAGTTCAAATGACAAACTCACCCATTGGACATGGTCAAACTGTTAGTGAAGGATGAAGGCTGGGAACAAGGTTGGGCCAAGGGGTTGACTTGTCTAACTTAACTCAAAAATACTTTGGACTGGGAGAAGGGGGAAGCTACAAACTCTGTGCTTGGACAAAATAACACGGGGAATGGCTGTGCCTCACAAATGGATAAGTTGTTTAGAGAGTGCTTATTCAACTTAGGTATCATGTCTACATCAAGTTGATCCAGGTTCATTAGGATCATTCAATTTCATTTCATAGCCTTTTTATTTCATTGACATAGCATAACTAGGCTGACCTCATCATCCAATAAATCAATTCCATATTCTCCTCGTCAGATATACATACATTTATTAGTTTTCTTTCCACATCACAAGGTGGGCTTAACACCACTTAACTTGTGCCATGTCATCTCTTCAAAAATATGTCCGCAATGTACTCATGTAAATGCCCGCAATACACTTTACAAAATGCCTGCATGTCCTTGAAAAACTGCCCGCACATGCCTTCAAGCATGCCCAAATGGGCCTCATGAAAGATGCCCGCGGGGCTCTTCAACATGCTCGCAAGGGCCTCTAAAAGATGCCTGCAGGAGCCAGCTTGGATGCCCGCAAGGGATGCCTCAAATGCCCACAACGCTCCACTCAGAAATGCCCGCACGCTTCCTTAAATTATGCCCGCAAGAGGCCACAAATATGCCTGCAAGGTCATATAACTTATGCCCACAGGGCTGCCTTAAAATGCCCGCAGGTCATCTTCCTTGTCCTCGCCAAGTTTGTCCTTCAAGTCTTTGCCACTTGTCATAATGAATGCTTGCTTACTTGTCCATAAGCCATGTCAACATCCTTGTCATCGTGTTGGGCCTTGTCATCATGTGCTTGTCATCTTCCACGCTTTCCTCGTCATATGCCTTGTCCTCCATTGTCAATGCCATGTCACCATCTTTTTCTTGCTTTCTCTTTGCCATGTCCTTCATTTTCCTTGTCCATCTTGTCCTTTGTCATTGTCTTGTCTTCTTGCCATGTCATGTCTTCTTGTGCTTGCCAACTTGCCCTGTGTGTTTTTTATCATTTGTCCTTTTCCCATCGCCAAGTCCTTTACCTTGCCATGTCCCCAAGTGTTGACTTGTTTTGCTTGCCATGTCATTGCCATTTATCTTGTCCTCCATGGTTGTCTAATCACCTTGCCAAGTCATCATGCTTAACCTTTGTCATTAATGTTGTCATCAATGACAATCATATTCATCAATCTCCCCCTTTGTCATTGATGGCAACCAAACTTTCTCTCCCCCTTTGACATTAATGACAAAGGGCCAATTAGCCATTAAAGGCTTCACAATACTCAATTTTTTTTATCTTTGAATACATCATGAAAGTATATACTGAGTTTGATCTTCCATTATTTGCCATCTTCAAATTTCTCATAAGTATCTATATAGACACTCCCCCTTTCATGTGAATTTGACTGCTCCTTTAAGTATGCTGATGTACCTTGAACTAGCTCCCCCTTTCAAATAGGCTGCTTGATCTACTGAGTTTTCTGCTCCCTTTATTATTGCTGCTGTGATTTCTTCTGTGATTGTTGCTGGTGCTGGGTGCACAAGCCTGCTTCAACCTGCTGTAGCTCTCCTGCTATCCTCAACCTCATCTTCTCTGCTTCAATCTGCTGAAACCAATTATTGAAGAGAAACATTTCTACTTGTTCTAACTTTATTTCCAATATAACTCTTATCCAAAGCTAGAGAGAGTTATAATTAGTAAATTCATAAAAGGTAAGCATATTGCTTCACTCCATATGCTCATCATACTCCCCCTATCAACCATGTCATCAATCTCTTTTTCAAATCCGGCTGAATGGTAATATACTTCTGCAGTTGTTTCAAGCTCCCCCTATCAAGCTTATTAATGTAGTCACAGTCCTTTTCAGCTGTCTTTCACTTTTACCAATGACTCCCCCTATCATTGTTCATCCTTTTTGAGTCACATGAGGCCAGATTGTGTCACCTCACATTTTTCAGACTTCATCCCTGTCTTCATTAGCTTTCATGTATACCTCAGATTTGTTATCAAACAAAAATTCTTTTTAAAAAATTTCAATAATGTTTTTCATAACATTCCCAAGATATAGCTTCTTCAAATGCTCTGCTATGTTCTTCATGGTGCTTATCAAAATGATGTCTTCACTTCATTAATTAGACTGCTAAGTATCTCTTCTTTGTCATGGTCACTTCTTGCTGTAGGCTTTTACTTCTTGTTTGCTGTAGATGTCTCTCTTGACTGCTCCTTATACTACTGATCCAACCTTGGTTACTATGTCTCTCGCCAATGCTTTTTCATTTTCCCTGTGAATGCTTCAAGTTTACATATTCATATTTAACCAGCTTGAATCCAACTCAAATCAAACCATTTTTTTTTTTACTTGACAATTGTCATGCAATTTTAATTATCAACTACTGTTCTTTGTGCCACCGAAGACAAGACACCTGTAGCTACCTTCTTGCTTCATGAGATTTGTACTTCTTTAACAGTATGCCAGGATCCTTGAACCTGTTTAATTGCATGAAGTGTTCATCGGCATCCCTTGAGTTCATCCTCCAATTCCATGGACTCAAGGTGTACCTAAGGTCTTTTAAAAAAAACCTCAAATTTGGCTTGCCATATGGCAGCCATCATCACTGCTGTGGTCAATCTCATTTAGATTTAGCATACTGTTCTTTTTCATCCATACCTTAGTGCATCCTTGGCTGTGATCATTGATCCTTTGGTCTTCAAATTTGCTGGTGTCATTTTTCTTCCAAGATTCATTGACCTTCCTTGCTGATGTGTATGAGAACTTTTTCATTGAATTTCTTCTTGGACTTGGGCTTTATGGCCAACACCACCACAAGTGAAGCATCTCAATGTAAAACATTTTGCAGCCACATGTCCAACTATGAGAATAGATCTTCAAGTGACCAGGTCAAGGCTCTCATCATATGATTAACATCTAGAAGGGCATCCTGAAAAAGGGACCAAACAAACCAAATAACAAAGATTGTAAAAGAAGAAAGTGATACTTCAGAAGTATATTGATCCTCCATCATTAGAAGAATGGATTAGGCATCTAGCTAAATCAATAAAGGGGGATTCTATTATTTGGAAAGCTTTAGTAAAATCTTACCCTTTGCTTGGGAATTGGTTGGCATGGAGAGTGGGCAAAGGAGACAGAGTGAGAATAGGAGAGGACTTGTACATGGATTGTGATGGAAATTACTGGCTATTTGAGCCACTAATCAACTCTTTAAAGCTACAGTGTATACAGTATCTGGTAGAGGTTGCAGACCTAGAATCTTCATCGCTTTGGAATCAAAGGTGGAAAGAGGTAGATGGTTGAATTCTATAGGGAGAGGAAGCAGTAGAATGAAACCAAATTGTGCATAAACTATAAAAGAATGCATTAAGGCATAGAGATGAGTAGGATGAAATAATGTGGTCAAAGAAAAATTCTTCAAGTAGATACACAACTCAGTTAGGTTTCTGAGATAGGCTTGGCGAAGAGGTAGAAGGAGAACAAATATGGTGGTGGAAGCCTATTTGGAAAATAAAAGCAATCCTTAAACAAAATTATTTCTCTGGTTAGCACAATGAAACACAGTTCTAAGATGGGATAATTGCAAAAGAAGAACTTGGCAAGGGCCATGTAGATGCATACTATGTAAAAATGTCAATGAAACACTTGATCACCTCCTAGCTAAGAAATAGTACACGTCCAATTGGGGGCCTGTGTCCATGTCCCATGTGGAAACAAGACACATGCCCTTGACGTCTCCCACATGTCCGACACGTGTTTACTAAAAAGAGACCTCTGGAGCCTCTAGAAGAGCATTTTTTCATTGTATTTCCTCACTTTCTCGATGTGTTTCCCAATGATACGGGTTTGGACGATAGTGTTATGCTGGTATTAGCCAACTTGGATCGTAATGAAGCAATGTTAAAGCCGATCACTTTTGATGATGGTGATCCTCTTGAGGGGTCATCCTCCACACCAGTGGATGCAAATCTTGGATTGGATATAGATGAGGAAGATGGAGGAGATAACAATGACAATGGTGGTGATTTTGATGGTTCTGATATGGATGAGGACTACTAATAGTGGCGTGCTATGGGATTCTTCCATCTATGGTATTAGTATCTACCCTATTTTGTATTTTCCATTGGCATTCCTACCTATAGTATCAATGACTCAATATTGATGTAATAGGTTTAGATTTTGATGACATCAAATGACTTAATGAGAAAACTGCAGTTTATGGTTCTAACTTCTAAGTTCTAAACTTATATTTTATGACATGTGTATTGAATATATTATAATCTAATTTCTTGTGTGTCTGATCATCATTGATGCAGTAACTAGCTATATAAAATATTGTTTCTGTTTCTAAAGAAATTGGATCTTTATGCCCGTATTTTATTTTTGTATTTGTAATTTGTAATTTTTTAATAATTACAAATTACAAATACAAAAATAAAATACGGGCATAAAGATCCAATTTCTTTAGAAATTGAAACAATATTTTATATAGCTAGTTACTGCATCAATGATGGACAGACACACAAGAAATTAGATTATAATATATTCAATACACATGTCATAAAATATAAGTTTAGAACTTAGAAGTTTGAACCATAAACTGCAGTTTTCTCATTAAGTCATTTGATGTCATCAAAATCTAAACCTATTACATAAATATTGAGTAAAAATGTGTCTCCTGTGTCCTATTTCCTAGGTTAATGTATTTTCATGTCCTTATGGCAGTGTTATCGGAATTGGACTGAAACTAGTAAAATTGGCCGGTCCGAATGGTTCACAGTTCCAGCCGGTTCGGTTAGGTGCTTGAACTAGAAAACCCTTGGTTTTGTCCTGGACTAATTGTGAATTGGCCGGTTCCGTACAGAACCAGTTGGTCCATACTATGTCGTTCAGCCGCAATCAAGGACCCACATTTTCCAAATTAAAAAATAAAATAAAAAACTCTATTTCACTCACACTATTTATTCCATCTCTTTGGAATTCTTGAGCTAAGTTTCTTGGGCGGTTTTGGAGAGTTCTTGAGCTAACTTTCTTGGGTGGTTTTGGAGAAGTTCTTGGGCATATTTGAAGACTTGTTTGCAAGGCAGTTTTGGATAATTGTGTTGAAGAATGTAACTTTGGAAGATATTCTTATTGTATTTTTATTGTACTTCCTTCGGGAAATATTCATATTGTATTTGATTATGTAAAAACCCTAAAAGAAATCATGTAAAATAGTCAAGTCGGCTTAGTGGGTAAACTGCCCCAAACAATGGGCAGTCTGCCCCAAACAATAGGTAGAAAAGCCCTAGTCAGGTTAGCCCAGTTAGGGAAAGTCAGGTCGGCTTAGTTATGTAAAAAGGCCAGTTTTGTGACCAATATAAATAGGGCGGTGCCAAACTCATTTGTGCATCATCTCACTCAAGCAAGTTCACATGAGTAGTAGCAGAAAGCCAAGTTGCTTGGGAGAAAGAGTAGCTGCATTGAAGACATCTTTTCTTGGGGTTTCTATTGTATCTTGTTCTTGGGTTATTGTACAAGATTGACATTGTACTTTCTAATGAATCTATACTGAAAAAGTTTTACTGGGTTTTTTCCATGAGAGGGTTTTCCCAGGGTAAATCTTTGTGTTCTCTTGTTATGCCGTGCTTGTCTATCTTTCAATGATCCTATTGTATATGGTTATTGTGATAATAATATAAATTGTTTGAAGATCTGACATAACCATACTGGAAGTATCAAAATTCTAACAAATTGGTGAGCTGATTTTTTGGGGCATATTTGGAGCTATTTTTTAGACTATTTTTGGAGCTTATTGAAGGGTTATTTTCAGAATTTGTGGGCTGTTATAGAACTGTTTTTTGCTGTTGGGATCTACATTTCTTCTCAAACATTGGAAGTCTGTTGAAGGTATGTCAAGGCTGCTTTTCTTCTCCTCTTTTTCTCTTTAAAATTGTTTTTTTCTTAGTAATTAATAAATCCTAGGGTTTTATTTGCATATTTTTGTTTGCCATGGATCCAAAAGATGAGGGATCTAGCATGGAGTCATTTCCAACTGGATGAAAATGGGAAAAGAGTATGCAATTATTGTGGAAAGAAAATTGGTGGGGGGGGTATCCATAGGATAAAACAACACTTAGCTCATGGAAGAGGCAATGCTAAACCTCGTCCAAAAGTTTCTGATGATCTAAGAGCAGAGATGCTAAGTAGTATTGAAGCCTACCAAGAAGTAAAAACCAACACAAAGAAGCTTAAAAAAGACCTAGGGAAAAGTTCAATGCCAATTGAGTATGATAGCGACTATGATGGTGATGATACCCCTCAAGATCAAATGCCTAGTTTTGAAGAATTCTCCAGTATTCTTGTTAGAGGGAGAGTGGGACTTAGTTCATTCAATTTGAAGAGGCCACGTAGCGGTAGAGGGCTTGACTCTTTCTTTCTACCCTGCACTACTTCTAGTGCTCAACCCACCATTGATGATAAATAGAAGAAGATGGAGGAGGCTGCTTGGGAATGCATTGCTAGATGGTGGTATGATGTAGACATACCTTTCAATGATGAAGATATTGGCAAAATTGAGTGGGTGAAGAAGTGTGTGGACCAGAAAAAATCAATAACCAAGTACATCTACAACCACTCATGGGTTTTGAAGCTTATGAGGAAGAACACTGGGGTTAAAGAGCTTGTTAGACGATTTGCAACAAACTTTCTTTCGTTGCAATCCATTGTTGATAAAAAAAACCAACTTGCGGAAGATGTTTTCTTGTGATGAGTGGAATGCATCTCAGCGGAGTAAAAAGGATGAAGGGAAAGAGGTAGTTGATAAAGTGTTTGAAAAAACATTATGGAAAAAGGCAGATGAGATAGTTTTATTTAGTGAACCTCTTGTGAAAGTGTTGCAATGGTGGATGGTGATAAACCCGCCATGGGTTTTATTTATGAGGCCATGGATCATGCCAAAGAAGCAATAAAGTTAGCATATGGTGATAAAACGCAGAAGTATTTTCTTGTTTGGAAACTCATTGGTGAAAGATGGAACAAACAACTCCATCAACCTTTGCATGCAATTGGCTATTACTTAAACCCAAGGTAAGTAATTTCAAATTAATAAATTTTGTGTAATTTCAAAGTTATAAGTTGTAATGTCAAATTCACTAATGATTTTTTTGTCTTTTGAACTTTGAAGGTACCACTATACAAAATACTTTGAAGCAGATGGGGAGGTAAAAGAGGGATTGTATAGATGCATTGAGCGCATGGTTTTTTATCCTAGGATACAAGATGAGATACATAGTAAGCTGCTAAATTTCAATGAAAGTATGGGTAGCGTTGGATTGACTAAGGCCATACGAAGTAGATCTAAGGATCCACCGGGTAAGAAATTTCAAAGTTTTCAAATTATATTATCTATTGCAAAAATTGAGTCAAAATTTCAAAGCCATTTGCTGAAACTTGTTTTCCTTCAACTCTTATTGCAGCCTATTGGTGGGGATTGTTTGGTGGGCAATGCCCTGATTTGCAAAAGTTTGCAATTCGGATATTGAGCCTGACATGCATCACTTCTGGATGTGAACGCAATTGGAGCGTTTTTGGGCGTATAAACACCAAGAAACAAAACCGTTTGGAACACAAGCGGTTGAATGATATGGTTTATGTTCAGTACAATCTTAAGTTGAGGTGTAACTAGGTTTTGAACAAGACCTTAGCATCAGGCAACATAGTCTTGGATGACTGATCCCTCATCAAATGGTTTGTGGAGAGTTCGGCACCAACATTTGAAAATGAAGACCTTTCTTAGTTGGATATGGGCCCTGTTATCACATATATCGTAGTCGAGCTACCATACATTATTTTTCTGATTCCAGTACACTATTCAACCAGTTCCCTTGCATTGAGATGCTGAGATGAACATCTACTATGGATCATTATCAGATTTTGGACAACAGTTTTATTTCCCATGCCATGACTGAGTTTCAGGACACTCGGAGAGATGACCGATGTAGCTATTTAGCCATTTATACAGAACAGTCAGTAGTGCCCAGAGTTGCAGCAGTAGTTTCAGAGGACAGATGATGGTTCAGATGATGATCTTTTAGGTATATGACTCAGCAGGTATATTATGGTGTTGTGGTTATATTGCTTTTATCTCCATTCTCGTAGCATGTCTTAGCATTTAGTATCATGATCTAGCAATCATATAGATATATGGACCTGGTTGTACTCATATATATCTTACTTGTCCCTACTCAGACTTAGAAGTTCTTGGCCTATACTCATTGGTTTTACCCTCCCTAGGGAGAATAGAGGTGGTCATTCCCGCTATACTTTGGCTTGCTAGTGTTGGTTTCATTATTCACTATCTTCATCCATCCATGACTTACCCAATTTGTTCATTACCTTGACTTACTCCTTGACTAGTGGCATGGAGGACCTTTCCCCACTGTAGCCTCTATATTGGATAAGCTTCCCTGTTTATTGTGTCTCGGCTCTAAGTTGGTGACAAAACTTACCTATGGTGAGTTGGATTTCCTTATGAATTCCCCCTAGTCACTAAAGATGTTGGCTAAACCTGAAACTTTTAGTGCTGCCTGTTATCACACAACTTGTAGTTGCCCCTAGAGGTATCCCATCCGGGACGGTAGAGGAGTTAGGCAACTAAAGAGGTGACCTAAGAGATGCCACGGTTCCCAATGCAATGCGGGAGTCACGTCAACCGAGGCACTCTTCGCTTTAGGTCAAGGTATAACTAGACCAAGGGGGAGACCCTATACCCCAATCACAGTTGATTGGTCTCAAGCAAAAGGTTTCAAAGGGTGAGTTACGGAAACCAATGCAAGGCTAAGTGGACCTAATGTTTAAGGTATGGTTGAAGGTGGTATCATGGATAGTTAGTGTTTCAACCTATGTATGGTTTAGGCCACTTGATGGGGTATGATTGCTAAGTATAGTACCATGTGTTTACACAAGTGGGTCTTGTTGCCTTGGGAAGTGTGAAATGGTTCTAGGTGGGCCCACAAGGTGAAGTTAAGTGTGAGGATGGTACTATAGGCTAGATCTAGGTTAGATCTACAAGTTAGAGTTGGTTCTAGGATTACCCATGTGCTAGATCTAGGGTTTGACACTAATCCCAAGAAGTGCGCCTTACTTGGAGAAGGACTAGTGCCTTGTTGGATGGGCTAATGGGGTCAAGAAGGATGTCAAAGTGTAGATCGGGACACCTAGAAGCCAAGTCAAGTGGCTTGGATGAGATCCAATGGTTGGATCTTACTAGATCTTGGTTTTTGAGTGAAGACCAAGAGTGGACCACAATTCCTTAAAACAAGGAATGCAATCCCCAAGATAGATCGGGACAAAAGGATAGTCTAGACCTAGGTTTCAAGGCATGGGCATTTCAAATCCACGAAAATCTCCAACACCCACTTCCTAGAAGTGGTCCAACTCAAAACTTCAAGGGGGGTGCGACTTTCTCAAGGAAGGGCAAAAGATGGGTTTGGTGGACCAAACCAAGTCCAATGGCCACCAAAATGTAGATCCGGGATGTTAGTACCCCGATCTATGTTCCTTCAAAGTTTCAAGTGAATCCAATGGGTAGATCTTAGTAGATCTAAGTTTTAAGGTACCAAGAAAATCAAAAGGGGGTTTCAACCCCTCAAAACATGGAGAGACGTCCACAAGGTAGTTTTCACCAAAGTAAGGATATGGGTATAGGTTATCAAGTGTCTAGATGTCAATTCAAGTGGGATCTCACCTACCCATGTGCTAGATCCTACCCAACAAGCTTCTCTTAGGAAAATCGATTTAGGTTCAAGAAGGCTTTTTGCATTGAAAGGTGTGTCAATTTTTAGCCAATCACCACCAAACTATAGATCCAACTAGGGGTGGATCCTATAGAGGTGGGTTCTTAATATCTTTTCAAATGCAAGGGTGGATCTAAGTAGATCTAAAAAAATACCAAATTTGGGGTTTTGATTTAATTAGGGTTTTATGACCAATGGAGATAGAATGGATGAAAGAGGCACATACCTTGTAGATCTTACCTCAATTGCTTATGGCCACCTTGCAAGTTGATAGCATTCTCCTATGTTTATATTCAAGAGTGAGATCCAAGTGCTCCAACCAAATCGCCCTTCTCCAAGATAGCCAAATCGTCCTCCTCCTACAAGACAAGATCAAAGAAACAAGTCAAGCAAAATGATTATGAAAATGGTAGAAAGATGTAATAGAAAGCATCAACTATGTCACGAAGATACAATAATGATACTCCCTGTCACAAGATCAACCCAAGAGAGAATATGTGGATCCCTCCAACAATAACCCTCAAAAAGTCGCCCTCCTCTCTCCAATTCGACTTTCCTGTCAAAAGGTTAGCAAAAACACCAAAATCCACAATGATACATAGAAGAGATACTTTATATTCAATATGCAAGAGAATCCAAAATGCAAGAGAGATGTGCTCCACAAAAAATCTTCTATTCCAATATTCCAGAGCTCCAAAGGTCAGCTATACAATGGGGGTCTCCTCCTTATATAGGATAATAAAGACCAAAACCCTATACCACTCTACAATACTACATCAAATGAGTGGTTGAGATTATAAGATCTCATCATACAATCAATGGCTAGGATGACCCATAACATAATATCACATGGATCACTCAACATAACAATAGCGCCCTCACTAAATGGTACAATGGAGGGTGACGTCATCCCACAAGAGGGGTAGAAAGTACAATAATCCACCTCATGATGACTAGGACATGATAAAATAAGCACATGGTGGGGCTAGGAGGTATAAATCCTTGCTAGCTCACCCCAAGGCACAATAAAATAATAAAATATGTCCAATATAATGACAATGACCAAAACTGTCCTCAGAATCCATGACAGTCGAGCAGTAAATGTCCTCCTGTGATCAATCTGGAGATACCCACATGGTGAAAACTGACTGGAAGATAGTGAGATCACCCTGGAAGACCTCTGTGAAAACCAAATGCCAAAACCTTGCCTCAATTGCCCAAATCGATTTCCTCAGTGACCACTTTATCCCATTTTTTAACTGCCTCGGGAACTGTGAAAGTGCCAAAACTGCCTCCTAGGGTGCTAGCGCTGTCCATCTGAGCCCACCAGGCTCTCCGGGAGGGGGGATAAATGGTAATAACAAGTGGCTGGACCACCCCCTCCATCATCAGCGCCCTAGGTGAACTGGCCTCTCGGGGCCCCTACTGCTCAGGCTGGGAAATCAGCCCCAAATCTGGTCAACAAGTGTAAAACTGCATCAATCACTGTCAGAAGTGCCTGGAACTGAAAGATAAGTGTCTCAATGGATCCAGAAGACCCAAATCCACTAGGAATGAGTACTCATACACCCTGGGTTGCCCTAATGGGCCAGCTGTAGGGTCCACCATATATGGACAATGTATAATCTGCTGATCTGAAATAATAATAACCTGCTGAACTGGATCAAACATCATCTGTATCATATGTCCATCATATGATATCATCATCAAACATGTGGGACCATAAATCATCATCAATAATCATCCATACATGGTCCACATCATCACGGATCCCAAGAATATATAATCAGGGATAAATCACATCAGTAGATTAAGACAATGTTTCTCTAATCATTCCCACAGCTAAGCTCAAAGTATAAATTCCATTCAGTGGCATTAATCAAGTTAACATATTCTGTGGTTATATAAAATTACTTGCACCATAGTTCAAATGACAAACTCACCCATTGGACATGGTCAAACTGCTAGTGAAGGATGAAGGCTAGGAGCAAGGTTGGGCCAAGGGTTTGACTTGTCTAACTTAACTCAAAAATACTTTGGACTGGGAAAAGGGGGAAGCTACAAACTCTGTGCTGGACAAAAGAACACGGGGGATGGCTGTGCCTCACAAATGGATAAGTTGTTTAGAGAGTGTTTATTCAACTTAGGCATCATGTCTACATCAAGTTGATCCAGGTTCATTAGGATCATTCAATTTCATTTCCATGGCCTTTTTGGCCTACATAACCCTTCGGATTTCAGATGTGCTGAGAAGCACAACTAGTTGCAGCTTGAATCCAGGGCATGTTTTTCATATATTTATACAAGGTCAGCAATTGTTTAGATATAGCTTTTAAGAACCATTGCTTTTTGGACCTTTCTTATACTCTTCGAGGAGTATATTTTTTTAGCTTTTCACTGCTCTTGCCCTTTTTTGTTTCCATGGGCGAATTTTTAGTTTCCATAGGTAGAACATGAGCTTTCAGTTTTAGCCAACAACATCTCAAGTGACTAGGGGGAGTTCGAGCCAAGGCCTACAATCCAACTCACCAAAGGCAAGTTCTGTCACCAACTCAGAGCCGAGACACTGAATAAACAGGGATGCGGTCCAAACACAGAGGTAGAAAAATGGGGAAGTCCTCAGTATCAGAAAGTCAAATGAGACATGTCAGGGTTTAAAGTCAAACAGGAAGGTCATGTATGGGTGGAGACAAGTGAATATGGAGCCTACACTAGCAGACAACTGGTTTCTGTGGAAAGACCATATCTATGTAAAGGTGAAATACCAGTAAGTTTTGTTAAATGACCTAAAAGTGCAAGCAATTGTCCATTTTAAGATTTACAGTTCATTTTAAATAGTTTGCCACATCAGGAATAATATACCAAGCACATGCTATGATCATGACTAAATCAACAAGATAATAATCCACAGTCAGTGAGAACATATCCATAGATCATACAACATCATCATAATAATCATCATCATGCAATATCTGAAACACATCTGAAGTACATCTCCAGGCACTGAACTGAAACTGTAATGGGATAAGTGGTCACATCAGTCATCAAATCTGAACTCTCAAGGCTCAGCCTTGACACAAGGTCATAAAATCTGAATAATGTACTGCTCTGATCATAAGTGATCCAAAATATATAGCCATGCTCTGGAATAAGGAAGCTCTGGAATGTGCAGATATCTGCTGTACAAGAATAGTAGCCCCGCTACTATGGTGTGATAACACTGCCATTAATGCAAAATATGGAAATGAAATGTTGTATCTTGTATGAAAAGCCCATTCATGCAATGTGTTTCTCAACACACATGAATGAAAGGCAATCCAAATGAAAATGGCTATGAAATATCAAATGTTATATCTTTTGTGAAATGTAAATACCTAGGTAAACAAGCTGTCTGTGACACACCTAGAAGTGCTCAGGTAAACAAGTGCCTTAAAAACACACCTGCAGCAAGAAGCCTAAATAAATGTAAATCTATGCAATGTGTTTGTAAACGCACATAGATCAAAGGCTATGGAAACTCTAGGCCCAAAAAGCAATGGAACTTAAACTCTATATCAAAAAGATTGCTGACCTCATTTGTATTAGGGATTGTGCGCATATGTGAAAGGTGAATAAACACTCTTTGAACAACTTATCCATTTGTGAGACACCGCCATTCCCTGTGTTATTGCTTGTCCACTATATGCTATGGTGTGTATTCCCTTTTCCATTTCCAAAGTGTCACAGTGTTAAGTCAGTAAGTCATCCTTTGACCTAGCCACTTATTTCTTAGCCTTCACCCTTCACTAGCAAATTGATCACAAATATGAAGTTAGTATGACCTTGAAAGTCTTGTCTGAGTAATAAATAATAATTATGACTTATTATATTTGGATTTAGATCGCCAGTAATGATTACTTCTTGTTATAATTGCTAATTGAATGGATTGTAAAGCATGTTTTAACCTTGGACACCTTGCAGCAGCTTGATGACAGTTTGAGTTATATTTTGGTCATGTTGACTTGGTCAAACCCAGTTTGACCAAAAGTCAACAACAGGACATGAGGTGGCAGACCTCAGATGTTACAGATAGATGATATATGGTCTGGTACAGGTCACCATGGTGGGCTTATGCAGTGGTTTCAGGCTTATGATGATGATTTGTGCTTTTTAGCACTTTTACATATTATTATTATTTGGTCTGTCGGATATGATGAGTATTTATTTTGGACCATGTAGAGGACTATGTGGTGTATGAGTACACACTTTAGATGGATTTGGACCTTCTGAGTCCAATGAGACAGTCTGTTTTCAGTTCCGGGCAGCTACAGTGATGTTTGAGCCTCGGTTGGCTATCCTAGTGCAGTTTTGCCCTGTTAGAGGCCCTGTCAGAGCAGTGATGAGATTTATTTGGTTCACCTAGGGTGTTGTGCATGGAGGCAGTGGTCCAGCCACTTGTTATTACCATATTACCCCCCTCCCAGACTCATTGGTGAGCTCACCTTGACAGCGCAAGCACTCCAGGAGGCAGTTTGGGCAGTTTCACACTTCCCGAGGCAGTCCAGAAATGGTAAAAATGGCTACAAAGGAATTCGATTTGGGCTATTGAGGCAAGGTTATGGCATGGGATGATCAATGATGATGAGTGGGATGTCTTCCACACCTTCTCCGACAATTTTAGCTTCATCGGGACCCACATCCATCACTTATGGCACTTTTTGATGATTTATGGAACCTCCTAAGGCTCACGACTTTCCCAGAGAGGCACGATTTGGTGTCTTGATCTTTTATTCTTGGATATTGTGCCATGGGATTGACCAAGGGTGTTAGAAATTACCCCTTGGACCCACCATGAGCTATTTCTTATGTTTTATCATTATGATTTTGTGGGATCCCCTCTCCTAGGGTGAGTTTGTCCACTTATTGTTATATTTTATTATTGATCCATGTATTGTATTGTTGAGCTCATCTCAACCATTGATTAGATCTTTTGATCTTTTAATCTTAGCCACTCATTCAAAAAGTGGTTAGGATTGTGGCCTCTCTCCATTCTATTTAAAGGAGAGAGCTTCTCATTGTAAAGGGGATTCTTGGCTCTGGATTATTGGAATAGAGAATTATTATTGCATCTATTTGTTGTGTTGTGGTGAATGCTTTTGGAGTTCATTCGTTGATTCTTCCTTTGCAATGGGTTCTTGGAGATTTTGTCTTGCTATATTTTTGTACCACGTTTTTGCATCTACAGGTGGAGGCCGAATTCATTTGAGGAGGACGTATTGGTAGGGAAGGACCCTCCCTACTTCTTCCTTGGGTTTGTTCATTGGTAACAGGGAGTATTACTGTCCCAAGACCTTCTATTTCATGTTATCATTGCATTTCGCTTGTATTTCCTCCATACTTGATCTAACTGATTGAATCGATTTTCCTTGGTTTGACAAGTAGAGAAGGTCGCACTTGTGGGCTAGGGCATCATTTCGGCAAGTAAATTCAACAATTTCTCATTTGATCTCTGCGGGAGTCTTCCTCAACAACAAGGCATCTCATTCCATCACTCAGGTATGATCTCAAGGTAATTTCTCTTTCCATGATATATCCATTTGTCTAAATGCTTCAGACCCTCATTTTACATTTTCTCAGATCTAGCAAGATCCACTTAGCTTTTGGGTATAAAATTTAAAACCCACCTCTATAGTATCCACGACGATTTGGATCTATAGTTTGGTGTGGATTGACCCTCATTTGACCGATTTCCCAAGGCAAAGAAGCTTCTCCAAGGGAGGTCGCACTTCCTGGGAGAGGTGAGTTTGCTAGGATCTAGCACCTGGGTATGTGAGATCCCACTTGATCCTTCATCTACACATTCGATAACCTACCCCTAGTGTGTCACTTCAGTGATTTTGACCTTGTGGGCCCCATTCCTCATTTTGAGGGTTGAGCCCCACTTGGGTCACTTTGTGATACACTTCAATCTCAGATCTACTGAGATCTAGCCATTGGATGAGCCTAATTTTCAAGATCCACCTACCTCAACACCTCAACATTCCTGATCTACAATTTGGTGGACATCCGACTCCATTTGGCCCACTTCCCAAGGCACTGATCTTTCTCCAAGCTAATTCGACTTTCTTGGACTGTTGAGTTTGCATGTGGTTTGATCCTTGTTTTGGTTGCTTGAACCCCTTGACATTGTCATATCAATCAATCAAGCTCACTTTTGGTACTGGTTAGCCCCAATTCAATCCTTAACTACCCTGCATTGGACACGGTTCCCAAGGCAGTGGATTTTTTCACAATTGACTAGTACCCTGATTCTGGATCTTATTCTAAACCTCGTAAGTCACTTACATAAACATGTTGGACCAAATCTACATTGTCTAAACCCCTTGATCCAACTGTGACTTCATTCATAGATCTAGAGTTTACCATACTCCTTACGTACTTCATCATCATTTGATTTGATTTGGTGTCTTGGTCTGATCTCTCCTGTCGGGAGTAGATCTGGGTCTCCCCCTTTGTTGTCTTGGGCTAGATAACATAAAGTGAAGATTGCCTCGATTGGCGTGACAACCATCCATTGGGAGTCGAGGCTATCTTGGTTGCACCTCTTTGGTTTCCCATCCCTTCTGCCATCCATCTTGGATCCATCTCTAGGGGCACCTACAAGTTTGGTGTTAACAGGCCCACTTCCAGAAATTCTACCATTAGATCCAAGGGAATCAAGTGGACCTCGGAATCACATTGACGTCAAGGATGAAGAGGATGAGGATGATGATGATGATGTTTCTACCTAGTACCTAGTACCATATGATCAAATTATAGTCATTCATTAGTACTATGCTTATTTTTTGAACTACAGGGGCCATTTAGAGCCTCTTTCTTGATGTATTTAGGTTCAGAACTTCAGAGATGTATTGCACTCGGTGCTATTTTGGTTATTTGCACCTGTACTTTCTATATATATGAGAAACGTTGCATATTTGTGTATTAATGGTTTGGATTCATATGTTTGCACATGAATATATATTTTTTTTAGAAAATATGAATATTTTATGTATTTTCTGGTTGATCGTTTTTTTATCTGTTTTTTCCGGTTTTGGTACGATTCACATTTTGGGCTTTGCCAATTCGATCACCGGTCCGGTTCTAATAACATTGTCTATGTGTCTTGTGTCCTCATGTTATCTGACTTAGCCTCCTAGTTCACTGTCCCTTTACTAAGAAGGTTTAGGAGGAAGCTTTAAAATTGACAAATGGAAAAGGAACTTGGCAAGGAAATTCTGTAGTTATGTGTATAGAGAATTGGATAGAAGACAAAGTGATAAAAGAACACAAGGCCTTACCATGCATATAGTCTCATGGGCCTTGTTGCCAGCTAAGTTGTACTTAGTTGGACTATCAAGTGAGCGGGCAAAGTTGAACATGTCACATGTTTATATTCAGTGATTTGATGTCCATCAAGCCTTTTTAAGGCCCCCCCCCTTTTTTTCCACATGTCCATGCCCTGCGGAGTTTGTAATAAAATGTACTAGCATGGTATTTTTGTAAAGGACTTGGTTTCTTAGGACTTTTTGACTAAGTCGGGTATTCCAAGGAGTTTTTTCACTTATTAATTATGTCTTACATTCATGCATAACATAATTTTTGAGTTTTTCTCCTGCTCCTCCAAACCTGGAATGCTTGGTGAGGTTAATGGGCCTTAGGGGGTTATTAAAGTCCATGGGTCAATGTATATGAACCAATGTTGCATATATCGTCTCTGGGAAAGTATCGGTGAGGGTCTGGAATATAACTTCTCGGCAGTATCGGCAAAAAAATCGAAAAATGTCGACAGGCCACAAAAAATACAAAAACTCATTTTTTTCAATTTTTAAAACATATAAAGCAACAACAACATCAAATAGACACATTGTTACATAAATATGATGATACATGTAATAAATAAGATGCATAAGATGTCAAGTGGTCACATATCTTCACTAAACTGAAAATTATGAAACATGTTCCTGATAGGATGATACAAAATCACATCAAAAGCTCAAAATAAATGTATCTCATGAGATGAATCATCATGAGGCATCTAGATACTAAATAGTACATAATAAAATCAAAATGATAGATCATAGGAATCCCGATCATCGATTCCCTCTACCCCTTTTACAGGTAAAGGGCACCACTCGTCCTCTAGAAGCAGTAGATGGGTGGAGGTGCTCGGGATGAGGTTGGAGTGGAAGATCCAGAGCCTCCAACTACTCCAGCTGAGGCAGGAGATAAAGTGGGTTGTCTACTCCCAACCCCAACTACAAGTCTCTGTGGTGGTGGTGGTGGCATTGGCTGCACCGGAAGATCAATCTCCTCCTGAACATTTGACACTGGAAGTGGATCATCTTCCTGCTCCTCCCCACCCTCCCCCTCCACTGTGGTCTTGTCCCCCAAATCATCTGCATGATCGTCCTCCTCCTCCGGCTCCAACCACTCGGGTGCCTCCTCCATCTCAGGCTCCTCCAACTCCACCCTCCACTGAGTAGTGGTGTCAATGGCATCGAAATTTATGGCCTCTATGTCAAGTTCTTTGTCAAGTTGCTTCACCCATAGCCTTAGATTGTAGTAGACATAAACCATGACATTAAGGCGTTGGGTACCTAACCTGTATGAACATTGAGGGCCATAGTTAGTAATGGACCAATGGTAAATTGTAGTAAATGAAAATTACAAATTAAAAAATATAAGCAATTTAAATTTTCATTGTTGCATTTTTTAACATTTCTAACCTGTTGTGCTTCTTGGAGTGTATCTTTTCAAAGACACTCCAAATTGCGCTCACACCCTGATGAATTGCAAGTTTGGTTAAGCACCCGAACGACAAGTTTCTGCAACTCTAGGAGCTTTCCACCATAGTGTTTCCACCATACATCTACAATGAATAAAATGAAAGGATTCAATGGAAGACAACAAAATATATTTCTATCAAGTAATAAATGTCAAATATATATAAAGAAAAAACAAAATTTGAAATTGAAGCTTACCTGGCATCTTTGCATTCCTATCTAAGATAGCCATCTCATAACCCAAAACCCCCTCTGCCATCCTATACATCTCTATCTGTCTAGAAATATCTAAGCGTTCAATTGGAGTGTGCACCATCCTCTGAACACACTGGAAAACACCATCCATGACCTCACCATCAAAATTAAATCCACAAGCATAAGCGAAAGCAGGGTTGAGGAAGAGCCTTGCTGCATGAATGGGACGATGGAGAGTGTTATTCCATCGTTCATCAATCACACCCCAAATCTGAGCTCTCTTGGTGAGTCCTTCCTCACCCTTGTCATCATAGTACTGATAGATAGCTTCCTTGGCCCTATCCATGGCCTCATACAAGTAGCCCATTGTGTGCTTGTCACCATCAACCAATCGAAGAACCTTTACCAAAGGTTCACTAAGGGTACATACCTCACCTATTGCATTCCAGAATCTCTGGTCATGTCACACAAGTTGGGCGATGGCTTGCCCATCTTGTTTGGTGCTATAGACACAAGCAACCCACTCATCAGAAAGAAACATCCTCTGTAACTCCAACATGCTCTTGAGGAGCGACTGAAGTGAAATGAAGTTGGTGGCGAAATGTGTGATCGCGGGACGAATCAACTCTCTGTTCCCCATGAACTGTCTCATGAGTGAAAGAACATATGTGTGATTATATATGTGTTTGGTCGCACTCCGAGCTAAATCAATGGTTGCCTTGATCCAAGGAATTTTGCCCATGTCCTCTAGCATCAAATCAATGCAATGGGCTACACAAGGCCTCCAGTACAAGGTTGGATACCTCTTCATGAGCAACCTCCCAGCAACAACATAATTAGCAGCATTGTCCGTGACGACTTGGGCAACAAACTGCGGGCCTATCTCTCGGATAAAGCTATCCATCAACTCACATAATAATTGTGCATCTTTTGTATATTCACTTGCATCAACACTTTTGATAAACATTGTCCCCCTGGGACAACTAACCAAGAAATTTAGAATTGACCTTCCCTTTGTATCAGTCTACCCATCCAACATCACGGTGCATCCGGTGGTCTCCCATGATTCCCCGAGCCTAGCCAATCTTTGCGTGCAATCTGCCTTTTCCCTTTGAAGAAGATGCCCTCTTAAATCATTATAGGAAGGGCCCCTATACCCCGAGCCAACAATAGCAACAACTTCAAACATGGCATGGTAGAAGGGGTTCTTGGCAATGTTAAATAGTATATCACTCCAAAGAAAACATTTTGTCACAACCTTGTCAGCCTCCTCTTTCTCCCTTGTTTTAACCATTGCCCGAATAAAAGGTTGCCCCCTCGGTGTTTCCCCTGGCACAAAGAAACCTGAGGTTGATGAGGACATTCAAGAAGTTGTGGGCCGTGTGGATGAGGAGTGGGATTGTTGTCCTACTCCCATTGAGGCACTTGTTCCAACAGTAGCACGTATAAGTTCATTTTTGCGAGCCTCCTTCGCATCCCTCTTGTTGGAAATATCAATGATGGATTGGTTTGCAATGCGCATAATTTCCGAGGTAGTTTTCTCACAAATGACCACATCAAATCCGGTGAGTTTGGCAAGGTGGTATTTCAAGCGGCTAATTCCTCCATACATTTTTTTGCCACAAAGATTGCATGTCAATATTTGTCTCTTGGGAAGCTCTACTAGTTCACCATACACCCACATTGGATCCAATGCCTTTGGCACTTTGTTGAGGAGAAAATCTTAACCCTATGGCACAAAAAAAACAAAATAAACACATGATAATGCAAACTTGCAAAGCTTAAAATTTAACTAATGAGGGTTAGATGAATGTGGAATGGAATGGTTGAATCTTCCATTCAAAAGCAAGAAGAAAAACCCTAGCCTAAGTCTAGGAAAACAAACAAATGAAATTGAAGCCAAACGTTTTAAAAATTTATACATACCTGGAAATCTTGAATCTTGATGGTGAATCCCTACTCCACGATCTCTTCGCTATTGGCAACAATATCCTTGGCTTTCTCCTTTGATGGATGCACAATGCTCTCCTCCCACACTCTCTGGCTCTCTCACACACTTGGAAAGAAAGAATGATGCCCAAAAAGAGCTACCCGCGGACTTAAAGCACCCCCACGACCGCGCTTTTTTTTTCACCCAGCAAGTCTATAAATTACATCGACTCGCGATATTTTTAAAGTGTCGCGATATGTTTAAAATATTGGATATATCGCGATATTTTCAATCCAATAGATCAGGAGGTGAAAAATATCGGCGATATATCCGATATTTCTGATATATCGCCAATATTTGCAGCACTGGCGGGAACCACTGGGTAGTGACCTCGGTATACTGCTAGATTGCACCCTCTTTTGGTGTGGTGTTGAACTCCTCCCAGAGACTCCGATCCAGGCCACATTTCCTTGTGAAGAGCCACCTTTGTCATAATCCGGACATATTTCCAATACCTCACGGTATATTGGGAATCCCCCTCCCTAATAATCCACTCATCTCCACAATAATTTAAAATTGACCAAGAACATTCGCACAACATTGTATTTCAAGCATTACAACAGCACTTTATTGGACTCCATTATCAGCACTAGTCTTTTGCTTTATCATTATAATCTGTGTTTAATTTCTATCATGTGTTGAATGGTTGGGGAACACTTTTAATCTTTATGTTGTTATGCTTTAATTTTATACATTGCAAATCTCTTGTATCAATTTCATTTTTATAAAAGTCCTAAAAAACTTACTCATCCCACCAGAACTAATTAGCTTAATCAGCCTTAGAAACTCTTTCATAGGGACTACCCCTCTTGGCCTCGTTAGGAGTTGGCCTATACGAAGGAGTCAGGATCAGGTGATAGCCCTGACTCGAGACTTGCCCCCAAGGACGCACCCAGTGGCTTAAAGATTTATGTCACGCTAACCCCCCTTTTCCCCGAGGTGCGTATTTGGCGGCAACAAGAACCACCACGGGATTTGCTGTAGTGCTGTTCATAATGCCCCACAACTCATTCTCCTGCAAAATCAACACAATCCTTGCTTTCCAAAGAATGAAATTGGCTGCCCCGTCCAACCTGTCCTCTATCCTCAACCCTGTGGCCATCTCACTGAAAATGAAAGTACAAAATCTGCCTAGTGAACAAAAGTGTCTCTCAAGTCTTAAAATCACTGCCTTGTAATTCTGCTCCCCTCTTTAACTAAACTCTGATACCATGTAAAAATTTCAATGTTTCCCAACATGGTTTTCAAGTTTTGGAAGTTGTTCTCTGGAGGGCATTAAAAGTTTTGCATGCTCAGATGCATGCAAAAGTGAGTTTTGCATGCACTCACTTTAGGTTTTTGGTAAACCTAATTTACCAGTGAGTTGATATAAGAAGACTTGAGGTCTCTGACAGTAGTCACCGAGCCAACTGATCTGAGATAGATCTAGTTGAGATGTGGGTGAATTTCCTAAGGAAGGAGGGCGCATTCTTTGAGGAGAGAGAAGCTCGTTCTGCTTCCGGTTGACTGATTGAGCAGCTGAGACTTTCAGAGTATCCTTGTCTCAGCGATTGAGAAAGGACTGTGACAATTAGAGCTCAAATCGGTTGAGATTTGATTCCGTACGAGCATCTGATATCTTGAGGGAGGGCGCACTTATCCATGCAGAGGAGGGGCGCATTCATCTATTGGCCTTCCTCCGTAGCAAAGCAAATCAGGGTAGTGCAGTGAGAGAGTCAGTACAGATAGAGTTACCTGCAGACGGATCCAGATCCAGTTGACAGCTAGAGCACATTTCCTCTGTGCATGCATCAGTTGTTGCATGCAAACCTAGGGTATTGAGCCTGTCAGGCTTGGTTGTCATTTCTGAGGTAACATTGTATGTACTAGTATTCATCTTATATTGCTCTGGGCTCGAGATAGAAGAAAGCCCTACAGATAGCTGGTTTTCCCTGTTTGGGGTTTCTAGGGTACATCTGGTGTTGTGTGATTGTTATGCTTTCATTATCTAAGTGTTAAGAGATCTGTAGTGTTTGTATCTTAAATCTTTATTGTTATTATTGATTTACAAAGACTCAAACCGCTTGAGATCTCAGGGCTATCCAGAAGGAGTAGTGATCTCTGGATAAAATTAACACTTAGAAGGTATTTTTTTAATTGCCCTTGCATTAGATCAGTCCTTCAAATCTGCAAGTAACTTCTTTTAACTTCGAGTCTCATAGATATATACTGGGTCCAAAGAATGGTTGTACTCAGCATTACATCTTTAAAGCATAGGATATGGTTGGTTGTCCATTCATGCAAATTTGAAGAAACTCTTGCACAGATAACTTGTCTTTCTAATTCACAAAGTAAAATCAGAGCATATGTCGGAAGGCAATGCCTAGATTTGTTGCTATATTGTCCTTAGACAAATCTCAAAAAATAGACCAAAAGTGCACCCTTCAGTCTATTGTAACATCACTATCAGTACTGTTATCACACAACTTGTAGTTGCCCCTAGAGGTATCCCATCCGGGATGGTAGAGGAGACAGGCAACTAAAGAGGTGACCCAAGAGATGCCACGGTTCCCAAGGCAAGGTGGGAGTCACGTCAACCGAGGCACTCTTCGCTTTGGTCAAGTTGTAGCAAGACCTAGGGGGAGACCCTATAACCAATCACAGTTGATTGGATCCAAACAAAGGTTTCTAAGGGTAGGTAAATGATGAGTCACGGAAACCAATGCAAGGCTAAGTGGACCTAAGAGTTAAGGAATGGTTGAAGGTGGTGTAAGAGATTGTTAGTGTTTCAACCTATGTATGGTTTAGGCCACATGATGGGGTATGATGACCAAGTATAGTACCATATGTTTACACAAGTGGGTCTTATTTTCTTGGGAAGTGTGAAATGGTTCTAGGTAGGCCCACAAGGTAAAGTTTTGTGTGAAGTTGGTACTATAGATTGGATAAAGGCGAGATCTATGACTCTAGGTTGATTCTAGGAGTACCCATGTACTAGATCTAGGGTTTGACACAATTCCCAAGGAGTGCGACTTGCTTAGAGAAGGATTAGTGCCTTGTTGGATGGGCTAATGGGGTCAAAAGGTATGTCAAAGTGTAGATCGGGACACCTAGAAGCCAAATCAAGTGGGTTAAATGAG
Source organism: Larix kaempferi (assembly GCA_027924585.1). Classification (NCBI taxonomy): domain Eukaryota; kingdom Viridiplantae; phylum Streptophyta; class Pinopsida; order Pinales; family Pinaceae; genus Larix; species Larix kaempferi. Next base: position 9,758,077 of record BSBM01000450.1, on the reverse strand, counting down.
ATCTAATGGTTGGATCTTACTAGATCTAGGTTTTTCAAATAATGACCCTAAGTGGACCACAATCCCTTGAAACAAGGAATGCTACCCCCAAGGCGGATTGTGACAAAAAGACAGTCTAGACCTATGTTTCAAGGTATGGGCATTCCAAATCCACGAAAATCTCAAACACCCACCTCCTGGAAGTGGACAAACTCACTTTTTCAAGGGAGTGCGATTTGCTCAAGGAGGGCTAAAACAAGGGTTGAGTGGACCAAATCAAGTCCAATGGCCACCAAATTGTAGATCCAAGTAGCTAGTACCCCGATCTATGCACGTTCAAAAAATCAAGTCAATCCAAGGGCTAGATCTTAGTAGATCTGAGTTTTGAGGTGCCAATAAATTCAAAAGGGGGTTTTGACCCCTTAAAACATGGAGAGATGTCCACAAGGTAGATTTCACCAAAGTAAGAATCTGGGGATAGGTTATCAAGTGTCTAGATTGCAAATCAAGTGGGATCTCACCTACCCATGTGCTAGATCTAACCCAACAAGCTTCTCTTAGGAAAATCGATTTGGGTTCAAGAGGGCTTTTTGCATTGAAAAGTGTGTCAAATTTTAGCCAATCACCACCAAACTATAGATCCAACTAGGGGTGGATCCTATAGAGGTGGGTTTTCAATATCTCTTCAATTGCAAGGCTAGATCTAAGTAGATCTAAAAAATACCAAAAACAAGGGTTTTAATTAATTAGGGTTTTATGACCAATGAAGATAGAATGGATGAAAGAGGCACATACCTTGTAGATCTTACCTCAATTGCTTATGGCCACCTTGCAAATTGATAGCATTCTCCTATGTGTATATTCAAGAGTGAGATCCAAGAGCTCCAACCAAAACGTCCTTCTCCAAGATAGCCAAATCGTCCTCCTCCTACAAGACAAGATCAAAGAAACAAGTCAAGCCAGATGATTATGAAAGTGGTAGAAAGATGTAATAGAAAGCATCAACTATGTCACAAAGATACAATAATGATACTCCCTGTCACAAGATCAACCCAAGAGAGAATATGTGGATCCCTCCAACAATAACCCTCATGAAGTCGCCCTCCTCTCCACCAATTCGACTTTCCTGTCAAAAAGATTAGAAGAAGCACCAGAATCCACAATGATACATAGAAGAGATACTGTATATTCAAGATGCAAGAGAATCCACAATGCAAGAGAGATGTGCTCCACAAAAAATCTTCTATTCCAATATTCCAGAGCTCCAAAGGTGAGCTATACAATGGGGGGTCTCCTCCTTATATAGGATAATAAAGACCAAAACCCTATACCACTCTACAATACTACATCAAATGAGTGGTCGAGATTATAAGATCTCATCATACAATCAATGGCTAGGATGAACCATAACATAATATCACATGGATCACCCAATATAACAAAAGCGCCCCCACTAAATGGTACAAAAGAGGGTGACGTCATCCCACTAGAGGGACATAAGTACCAAAATCCACCTCATGGTGACTAGGACATGACCATATAAGCACATGGTGGGGCTAGGAGGTATCAATCCTTACTAGCTCATCCCCAAGGCACAATAAAATAATAAAATATGTCCAATATAATATAAATGACCAAAACTGTCCTCAGAATCCATGACAGTCAAGCAGTAAATGTCCTCCTGTGATCAATCTGGGCATACCCACATGGTGAAAACTGACTGGAAGATAGTGATGCCACCCTGGAAGACCTCTGTGAAAACCAAATGCCAAAACCTTGCCTCAATTGCCCAAATCGATTTCCTCAGTGACCACTTTATCCCATTTTTTAACTGCCTCGGGAACTGTGAAAGTGCCAAAACTGCCTCCTAGGGTGCTAGCGTTGTCCATCTGAGCCCACCAGGCTCTCCAGAAGGGGGGGGTAAATGGTAAAAACAAGTGGCTGGACCACCCCCTCCATCATCAGCGCCCTAGGTGAACTGGCCTCTCGGGGCCCCTGCTGCTCAGGCTGGGAAATCAGCCCCAAATCTGGTCAACAAGTGTAAAACTGCATCAATCACTGTCAAAAGTGCCCGGAACTGAAAGATAAGTGTCTCATTGGATCCAGAAGACCCAAATCCACTAGGAATGTGTACTCATACACCATGGGTTGCCCAAATGGGCCAGCTGTAGGGTCCACCATATATGGACAATGCATAATCTGCTGATCTGAAGAAGTAATAAAACCTGCTGAACTGGATCAATCATCATCTGCATCATATGTCCATCATATGATATCATCATCAAGCATGTGGGCCCATCAATCATCATCAATAATCATTTATACATGGTCCACATCATCATAGATCCCAATAATATACAACCAAGGATAAATCACATCAGTAGACTAAGACAATGCTTCTCTAATCATTCTCACAGCTAAGCTCAAAGTATAAATTCCATTCAGTGGCATTAATCAAGTTAACATATTCCGTTGTTATATAAAATTACTTGCACAATAGTTCAAATGACAAACTCACCCATTGGACATGGTCAAACTGCTAGTGAAGGGTGAAGGCTAGGGACAAGGTTGGGCCAAGGGTTTGACTTATCTAACTTAACTCAAAAATACTTTGGACTGGGAGAAAGGGGGGAAGCTACAAACTCTATGTTGGACAAAATAACACGGGGGATGGCTGTGCCTCACAAATGGATAAGTTGTTCTGAGAGTGCTTATTCAACTTAGGCATCATGTCTACATCAAGTTGATCCAGGTTCATTAGGATCATTCAATTTTATTCCATGGCCTTTTTGGCCTACATAACCCTTCGGATTTCAGATGTGCTGAGAAGCACAACTAGTTGCAGCTTGCATCCAGGGCATGTTTTTCAAATATTTATAAGGTCAGCAATTGTTTAGATATAGCTTTTAAGAACCATTGCTTTTTGGACCTTTTTATACTCTTCGCGGAGTATTTTTAGCTGTTCATCGCTCTTGCCCTTTTTTTTTTGTTTCCATGGGCGAATTTATAAGTTTCCATAGGTAGAACATGAGCTTTCAGTTTTAGCCAACAACATCTCAAGTGACTAGGGGGAGTTCGAGCCAATGCCAAACATTGGGACAACCGACCAGAATGATTTAGGCCTACAATCCAACTCACCAAAGGCAAGTTTTGTCACCAACTTAGAGCCGAGACACTGAATATACAGGGATGCGGTCCAAACACAGAGGTAGAAAAATGGGGAAGTCCTCGGTATCAGAAAGTCAAATGAGACAAGTCAGGGTTTAAAGTCAAACAGGAAGGTCATGTATGGATGGAGACAAATGAATATGGAGCCTACACTAGCAGACAACAGGTGTCGGGAAAGACCATATCTATGTAAGGTGAAAAACCAGTGAGTTTTGTTAAATGACCTAAATGTGCAAGCAATTGTCCATTTTATGATTTACAGTTCATTTTAAATTGTTTGCCACATCAGGAATAATATACCAAGCTCATGCTATGATCATGACTAAATCAACAAGATAATAAATCCACAGTCAGTGAGAACATATCCATAGATCATACAACATCATCATAATAATCATCCAATATCATCTGAAACACTGCTGTAATACATCTCTAGGCACTGAACTGAAACTGTAATGGGATAAGTAGTCACATCAGTCATCAAATCTGAACTCTCAAGGCTCAGCCTTGACACAAGGTCATACATAAATCTGAATAATGTACTGCTCTGATCATGAGTGATCCAAAATATATAGCCATGCTCTGGAATAATGTAAGCTCTGGAATGTGCAGATATCTGCTGTGTAAGAATAGTAGCCCTGCTACTATGGTGTGATAACATCTGGCTCCAGCTGGGACAAGTGCTCTAAGGGAGAGAGCGCTTGAGAACCTCAGAATCTCTGGTCTCGAACAGCTCTGCGTCAATCTTCAATCCAGCACTGCACCATCCTTGCTTTCAGCTTTTATCTTGCACCTGTTCCTGCTCTCACAAACACTAGAATACCATCATGGAGCATGTATGGGACAAAAATAAAATAAAACTTAAAATGACTTCTATTCTAAAACATAAACTGAAATACGCCAAAATATAAATATAAACTAACATGGCATATATTATTCATTTATCATTTTTATTACTGTGCAGGAGGAAAAGAGCACTTTCTTCAAGCAGGCAATCTCAACTTGCATAGGCAGCCAAAAATAGAAATGCCAACTACAATTTCTTAAATGCATGCAGGAGAAGAGACAAGCTTAGGAGGGAGCAAGGCTCAACTCAATAAAGAAGAAAAACAAGCAGACACTCCAGGCAGAAAAAGAAAAAGGGACAATACGCGGCATACAGAAAAAGAAAAATCACACAAATTCCTATTGCTCAAGTGAGCTTATTCAAAAGCTACGTACTCTAATCAGGCAAGGCAAGGCATAGTACGGAAGGTCAGGGATGATAATCCTTCAGCTCCCTTTGGTTGATAGGGAGTAAGATACGTTGGCCAGTCCCAGTGGTGAGAAAACACATCTCACCAATGCAGTGCTCAACAGTGAGTGGTCCAACCCAAAAGTCACCTGATCCCCTAGATCGTATATAAAATAAATCATTAGGTATTACAACCTTATCACCAATTTCGAACATTTGGTGATTTACAGATTGAGGGATGGCTTTAATAACATGTTCAGGAAAAGGTTGGATATCGGAATTGCATTGAGGTTGAGGTGTAACGATACTTGAATTCCTATTAGGAGGAATCGCATCAAATCCGGGAGGTCCCCCGTCTAAAGGTACAACTACCCTACCAATCAAGACTTCTTTTACTGTTCTCCTAGGAGGATTTTCTACTTGTGGGTGAATGATGTTCTTTGGAATTTCCCCTACTCTCCAAAAGTCTATATCAACATCCTCATCCACTTCAGCCTGGGTTATGGGTGGCGAGTTTTGATTTTCACTACTTCTGCTACTACCCTCTCCTGATGGGATAGGAATGGTCATGTTTTCTAAAAGTGCCAGATGGTCAGTAGGAATGGACACATGGCTAGGAACTGTGCTAAGCATACTTTGATCTCTCGTATCCAAAGATGGGGGTGAAGAATAAAGTGCGTCTGTGGAGTCCATATCCTCTTCACCACTAGGTAACTCACTAGGCAAAAGGAAGCTAGGGTAAGATGGAAGCAAACGTGGCTCAGCGGGTTCTTCCTGAGAAATGGCTAGATTACTTAAAGAAAAGTCTTCCTCATGGTCATCATGGGTTGAGGCATGTTCTTGCCAACTCATAGAATTGTCATTCACTTGCCTCAAAACCCCATCCTCCAAGGACAAATGGGACAAATGATCAGGGACATCAGAAAAGTGATAAACAACTAGTTCTTCATCACTCACCTCAGGTGAGGGAAGGTGTGTTCCTTCATTGTTATTTGTCCAAGGAGTGATGTGAGGTAAGCCTTGTCTTCCTCTTTCTGTGTTAAGGTCAACTAGGAAAAGCCACTCATGTACTGTCCTAGGTACATACTCACCCCTTCTAATTTGATCAAAGTTATCCTCCGAAGTGTTTAGCTGAGTAGGAGGCGCAGGTTGTTCAACGTTTGGCCCTACACTACTAGGTTGGTTTGAAGTCCTAAGGTTTTCCGACACTTCACCCCGAATGGACTGAGGGTCAACATCAATAATTCTTTCTTCTTCCGTGCTAGTATCATCATCATGGCCACCCATAACCATAAAGATACCCTCAGGTAATAACTCACCCTCACCAAAAGTGTTTCTCACACCATCCTCATAATTCTCAAGATGTCCATCATAAAACGGCTCCCGATACACCCTAACCAAAGATCCATCAGAGTTGGGGATGGTAGCATATGATAAATCCATTTGCAGATGTCCCCCTAGCCCAGCGGACCACTTCCTACAAAGGAGCATACCATAGGCTGGAGGGAGATCTATAACTACTATATCCATAAGCATGGATATGTCGGGGCATGAAAACAGGTCAGCTCTTAGGTTTTTGATCAAGCCAAAGACTTTAACTGGTTTAGAGTCAATCCCACAAACGTTCCCATAAGGTCTAGTTATCTTTAATCCCATGGCTTCCATGACTTGTAAAGGCATCACATTCATGGAGGCTCCAGAATCCAACATACAGTTATGAAGAAGGATATCACCTATGCGAAGTGTAAGATAAAATGGTTGGTGACCACCATTCTTCCTCTCATATAGGGCAGTTTGGATGTTAATGGGAGGGTCATCTTCTTCATCAACCATATCACAAGGTGCTGGGTTTTGAGAAGATGAACTCTCACCACTACTTGTGGCAGTCTCAGGGATACTCTCGAAAAACTCCACCACTTGCTCCTTTATTGATGGGATCTTCATCAACTCAGTGAGTGGAATGTTATGCATAACTTTGTCCAACTCTCGTTCGATGTTGATATCAAAGTCATACTCAGGCGAAGGGACTGGCTCACTCACCGGACTAGGAAATTCAGTGCTTTTCTTTTCACTAAAAGGCATAGGCTTTTGGCCATCCTTTCTTCGTTGATAGGTTTTATAGGGAACTTGACCACTACTAACTTGCTCAGTAGCATAGATGGGACCACTAGGGTTGGTTTCTTGAATGGTGTCTTCTTCATGATCAATCAAAATTCTTCCAAAGTCTTTGTCAAATTTTAAGTCATTAACCAAATTAATGTTCTTTGGAGAATCCGGAGTATCATCACCATGGGTGGTATACTCAAGATCTTCCAACTTTTGCTCTTCAGACCAGTTTATGATAGGGGGTTCTTGGTTCATAGGGTTTCTTCTATCACCTTCATTAGGCTTCTTTTGTTGATTCCAATAAGGTTTAGGACCATAGGGCTGCCTATATCTATCCCCCTCCTTGTTCTTGGCTAGGTCCCTAGTTAGGAGAGTTAAGTTTTTCATCATTTCATGCATACTCTCCATCATTTCATTGGGATCTTTGCTAAGTTCCTTACTCTTTTTAAACTTAGGCTCAGATCTGGAGGAAGAAGGTCCACTGATTAGGTCAAAGAAATTTTGCTTTCCCATGGAGGCAGCGTTTGCCTCAGCTTTCTTGGCATTGTCTTGGGCTATCTTCAAACTACTAGGGTCTTTGTCTTTCAGATGGTAACCCAAGTAACCTTCATATGCATTAAGGTACTGGATCAAGATGGCTTGATCAAGGGGCCTTATGTTACTTGGGATGTTGGCAACAGTCTTATCAAAGCGTTGGTTAAACTCATGGACAGGCTCATTCTCCTTCTTTTTGATGTCAAAAAGTTGGTGTAAAAGGAAACGCCCATCTAACTTGACTGACCATTCTTGCTTGAGTTTATCAGTGAATACATCATACCCATTGATTGATGATGGAGGCAAGCGGTCAAACCATTTGCGAGCATCACCCTCCAAGGATGCAAAGAGACCCCTAATAAACACATCCTCTTCCTCAGCCCCATAAGCTTCCATATGAGCCCAAACATTGTCTATGTGATCCTCAATAGAGGTGGCACAGTTGCCATTGAATTTTGGGATCTTTTCAAAGTACTTGTCTGGCATACTATGGGGAGCACCCAAGATCTGAGAGAAATCTAAGGGAGAAGCTCTAGCCTTGTGACCAAAAGCACGGGCAACAGGAGGATTGTTTTGGTTGTTGTTACCGGAGTTGGATTGACCTTGTCCAGCCATTGGATTGACTGGGATTGAACTGGAGTTATGATTAGGAGATAAAGGAGGAACCGAATTGAACAAAGGGGATCCCAAGACACGGTTTGGAGAACCCGAGTTAACAAGTTTCCACAAGAAATTAGTTGATTGGATTTTAGGATCTCTTTTGTGATAGGTGAGTGGGGTTCCTTCCAATTGATTTGGATTTGATTTACTTCGAGTGTTGTAAGGATGACTATGAGCTCGCTCCTCAGCGGAGTCACGATTAGGAGTCGCCAGGTAGATTTTTAGGCTCTACTACCAAGAGGTATGTCGTTTAAAGTGCAGAGAGATAGTGAGACACAAAGGTGTGTTGAACCAAGGTAGGCCCCTACCTCCCCGGCAACGGCGCCAAAAATGTTATCACACAACTTGTAGTTGCCCCTAGAGGTATCCCATCCGGGATGGTAGAGGAGACAGGCAACTAAAGAGGTGACCCAAGAGATGCCACGGTTCCCAAGGCAAGGTGGGAGTCACGTCAACCGAGGCACTCTTCGCTTTGGTCAAGTTGTAGCAAGACCTAGGGGGAGACCCTATAACCAATCACAATTGATTGGATCCAAACAAAGGTTTCTAAGGGTAGGTAAATGATGAGTCACGGAAACCAATGCAAGGCTAAGTGGACCTAAGAGTTAAGGAATGGTTGAAGGTGGTGTAAGAGATTGTTAGTGTTTCAACCTATGTATGGTTTAGGCCACATGATGGGGTATGATGACCAAGTATAGTACCATATGTTTACACAAGTGGGTCTTATTTTCTTGGGAAGTGTGAAATGGTTCTAGGTAGGCCCACAAGGTAAAGTTTTGTGTGAAGTTGGTACTATAGATTGGATAAAGGCGAGATCTATGACTCTAGGTTGATTCTAGGAGTACCCATGTACTAGATCTAGGGTTTGACACAATTCCCAAGGAGTGCGACTTGCTTAGAGAAGGATTAGTGCCTTGTTGGATGGGCTAATGGGGTCAAAAGGTATGTCAAAGTGTAGATCGGGACACCTAGAAGCCAAATCAAGTGGGTTAAATGAGATCTAATGGTTGGATCTTACTAGATCTAGGTTTTTCAAATAATGACCCTAAGTGGACCACAATCCCTTGAAACAAGGAATGCTACCCCCAAGGCGGATTGTGACAAAAAGACAGTCTAGACCTATGTTTCAAGGTATGGGCATTCCAAATCCACGAAAATCTCAAACACCCACCTCCTGGAAGTGGACAAACTCACTTTTTCAAGGGAGTGCGATTTGCTCAAGGAGGGCTAAAACAAGGGTTGAGTGGACCAAATCAAGTCCAATGGCCACCAAATTGTAGATCCAAGTAGCTAGTACCCCGATCTATGCACGTTCAAAAAATCAAGTCAATCCAAGGGCTAGATCTTAGTAGATCTGAGTTTTGAGGTGCCAATAAATTCAAAAGGGGGTTTTGACCCCTTAAAACATGGAGAGATGTCCACAAGGTAGATTTCACCAAAGTAAGAATCTGGGGATAGGTTATCAAGTGTCTAGATTGCAAATCAAGTGGGATCTCACCTACCCATGTGCTAGATCTAACCCAACAAGCTTCTCTTAGGAAAATCGATTTGGGTTCAAGAGGGCTTTTTGCATTGAAAAGTGTGTCAAATTTTAGCCAATCACCACCAAACTATAGATCCAACTAGGGGTGGATCCTATAGAGGTGGGTTTTCAATATCTCTTCAATTGCAAGGCTAGATCTAAGTAGATCTAAAAAATACCAAAAACAAGGGTTTTAATTAATTAGGGTTTTATGACCAATGAAGATAGAATGGATGAAAGAGGCACATACCTTGTAGATCTTACCTCAATTGCTTATGGCCACCTTGCAAATTGATAGCATTCTCCTATGTGTATATTCAAGAGTGAGATCCAAGAGCTCCAACCAAAACGTCCTTCTCCAAGATAGCCAAATCGTCCTCCTCCTACAAGACAAGATCAAAGAAACAAGTCAAGCCAGATGATTATGAAAGTGGTAGAAAGATGTAATAGAAAGCATCAACTATGTCACAAAGATACAATAATGATACTCCCTGTCACAAGATCAACCCAAGAGAGAATATGTGGATCCCTCCAACAATAACCCTCATGAAGTCGCCCTCCTCTCCACCAATTCGACTTTCCTGTCAAAAAGATTAGAAGAAGCACCAGAATCCACAATGATACATAGAAGAGATACTGTATATTCAAGATGCAAGAGAATCCACAATGCAAGAGAGATGTGCTCCACAAAAAATCTTCTATTCCAATATTCCAGAGCTCCAAAGGTGAGCTATACAATGGGGGGTCTCCTCCTTATATAGGATAATAAAGACCAAAACCCTATACCACTCTACAATACTACATCAAATGAGTGGTCGAGATTATAAGATCTCATCATACAATCAATGGCTAGGATGAACCATAACATAATATCACATGGATCACCCAATATAACAAAAGCGCCCCCACTAAATGGTACAAAAGAGGGTGACGTCATCCCACTAGAGGGACATAAGTACCAAAATCCACCTCATGGTGACTAGGACATGACCATATAAGCACATGGTGGGGCTAGGAGGTATCAATCCTTACTAGCTCATCCCCAAGGCACAATAAAATAATAAAATATGTCCAATATAATATGAATGACCAAAACTGTCCTCAGAATCCATGACAGTCAAGCAGTAAATGTCCTCCTGTGATCAATCTGGGCATACCCACATGGTGAAAACTGACTGGAAGATAGTGATGCCACCCTGGAAGACCTCTGTGAAAACCAAATGCCAAAACCTTGCCTCAATTGCCCAAATCGATTTCCTCAGTGACCACTTTATCCCATTTTTTAACTGCCTCGGGAACTGTGAAAGTGCCAAAACTGCCTCCTAGGGTGCTAGCGCTGTCCATCTGAGCCCACCAGGCTCTCCAGAAGGGGGGGGTAAATGGTAAAAACAAGTGGCTGGACCACCCCCTCCATCATCAGCGCCCTAGGTGAACTGGCCTCTCGGGGCCCCTGCTGCTCAGGCTGGGAAATCAGCCCCAAATCTGGTCAACAAGTGTAAAACTGCATCAATCACTGTCAGAAGTGCCCGGAACTGAAAGATAAGTGTCTCATTGGATCCAGAAGACCCAAATCCACTAGGAATGTGTACTCATACACCATGGGTTGCCCAAATGGGCCAGCTGTAGGATCTACCATATATGGACAATGCATAATCTGCTGATCTGAAGAAGTAATAAAACCTGCTGAACTGGATCAATCATCATCTGCATCATATGTCCATCATATGATATCATCATCAAGCATGTGGGCCCATCAATCATCATCAATAATCATTTATACATGGTCCACATCATCATAGATCCCAATAATATACAACCAAGGATAAATCACATTAGTAGACTAAGACAATGCTTCTCTAATCATTCTCACAGCTAAGCTCAAAGTATAAATTCCATTCAGTGGCATTAATCAAGTTAACATATTCCGTTGTTATATAAAATTACTTGCACAATAGTTCAAATAACAAACTCACCCATTGGACATGGTCAAACTGCTAGTGAAGGGTGAAGGCTAGGGACAAGGTTGGGCCAAGGGTTTGACTTATCTAACTTAACTCAAAAATACTTTGGACTGGGAGAAAGGGGGGAAGCTACAAACTCTGTGTTGGACAAAATAACACGGGGGATGGCTGTGCCTCACAAATGGATAAGTTGTTCTGAGAGTGCTTATTCAACTTAGGCATCATGTCTACATCAAGTTGATCCAGGTTCATTAGGATCATTCAATTTTATTCCATGGCCTTTTTGGCCTACATAACCCTTCGGATTTCAGATGTGCTGAGAAGCACAACTAGTTGCAGCTTGCATCTAGGGCATGTTTTTCAAATATTTATAAGGTCAGCAATTGTTTAGATATAGCTTTTAAGAACCATTGCTTTTTGGACCTTTTTATACTCTTCGCGGAGTATTTTTAGCTGTTCATCGCTCTTGCCCTTTTTTTTTTGTTTCCATGGGCGAATTTATAAGTTTCCATAGGTAGAACATGAGCTTTCAGTTTTAGCCAACAACATCTCAAGTGACTAGGGGGAGTTCGAGCCAATGCCAAACATTGGGACAACCGACCAGAATGATTTAGGCCTACAATCCAACTCACCAAAGGCAAGTTTTGTCACCAACTTAGAGCCGAGACACTGAATATACAGGGATGCGGTCCAAACACAGAGGTAGAAAAATGGGGAAGTCCTCGGTATCAGAAAGTCAAATGAGACAAGTCAGGGTTTAAAGTCAAACAGGAAGGTCATGTATGGATGGAGACAAATGAATATGGAGCCTACACTAGCAGATAACAGGTGTCGGGAAAGACCATATCTATGTAAGGTGAAAAACCAGTGAGTTTTGTTAAATGACCTAAATGTGCAAGCAATTGTCCATTTTATGATTTACAGTTCATTTTAAATTGTTTGCCACATCAGGAATAATATACCAAGCTCATGCTATGATCATGACTAAATCAACAAGATAATAAATCCACAGTCAGTGAGAACATATCCATAGATCATACAACATCATCATAATAATCATCCAATATCATCTGAAACACTGCTGTAATACATCTCTAGGCACTGAACTGAAACTGTAATGGGATAAGTAGTCACATCAGTCATCAAATCTGAACTCTCAAGGCTCAGCCTTGACACAAGGTCATACATAAATCTGAATAATGTACTGCTCTGATCATGAGTGATCCAAAATATATAGCCATGCTCTGGAATAATGTAAGCTCTGGAATGTGCAGATATCTGCTGTGTAAGAATAGTAGCCCTGCTACTATGGTGTGATAACAAGTACCATAAGTTTGTGCTTGAATTTCTAGTAGTCTTGTAGGGTAATATTGTTGGTCGAACTTCACGCAAAATGAACCCTAGTTTTAAAAGAGTCATTTCACGGTTTCATCAGACCTCAAAAAACATTCGGTTTTCTCCTTGATTTTCTTGCTTGCTTAAACTCTTAGAAACCTCCATTTCGTAGTCTCCAAGTCTGCAATTTTGGGCCTTCTTTTTCAGCCCTGCTTTTTCAACCCTGCTTTTTCTTGCAAGAATCTCATTCAAATGATTACATTCAAACCCAGATTTGAGGCCGGTCAATGGCTATCTTCAAGAAACCTTGCTCTGATACCATGTTGAATTTTTCTCATATAGCAGTAGAGATACAATTTTCAGATCTGATAATTACTTCCTAATAATTTTCAAATAGTAACTTCATCCCACTGTTATCGATGGATAATTGCACACTGAAAATTTCAACTTTAAATTGCAACGGAAACAAAAGATCATAGAAGCACAACCGTGCACAATAGACACAAAAATTTTACCCTAGGAAACCCAAACTTGGGAGAAAACCCAACAACTTTTTTTAGAAGAAATCAATCCAATATTACAAGTACATCACCACCATGAAGAGAAACCCTAGCACATAGAATGCGCCCTTAATGAAGAAACCCTAGATCAACAAGTGCATCCTTTTTCATGAGGAAACCCTAGTACATAGAGAATTCGTCCTTCATGAAGTAACCCTAGATAGGGATAGGGAACCTCTAGAGAAAAGATAAGAACCCCAAAAAATAGCTCCTTGTACCTTTGCTAGGTCTTCTTGGAAAGTGCGCATTAACTGGGAGGAGAAGATGTTGTGTTATCTGTGTTGTGAAAATTAAATGTTAGTTGCGTATTTATACACTTCAATTCACCCTGATTTTTCTCTGATGGGACCGACTTGTCCTTTTTGTATTCACTTTTCATTTTATCTACAGGGCCAACTTGTGCTTCTTGTCTTCGGTCTTTTCTGGGGCTTCTTCAATGCTATCTAGGTCTTCTTCAATGGTTTGACTTGTCTTCTTGGTTATTTCTTCTTCACTAGAAAAGTTGTCCATGCTGATGATCATCTCCTCACATGCACGTCTATTCACACATAGAGCTCTATTGTTGAATAGACCCCCTAAGAAGTCTCGGACACTTCTTAGAATGTCAATTCAACATTGGAATAGACTTGTATATTCCACAAGGGGATGGAAGCCCCTATCAAATAAACAAGTCAATTCTCTAATATAGAGTAGATCACTCCATCACGGAACAAGCAATGCGAGAACACCTTGGGGCCAATCTCCCCACACCATATGACTCAGGATAATGGGTGATTGTCTACCATTGCCTGGGCCATTCACCTCTAGCCATATGACTCAGCCTCCAAGAATGAATGTATCATTTCCCCTTGGTCAAATCAACATGACCAATTTGGGAGAATGTCCGCCTGATGCTGCAAAATGGAGAAACATCATCAGCTCCATCATATAGCTTGTCACAAAAGGGGACATGATGAAAATGCGTAGTCTGAAAGTTCTACGATTTCAAACGGAAAAATTTGATTTTTCCGACGCGATTTTGAAAAAGTCCGGCATAAATTTGTAAAAATCCTAGTTACAACTATCAAACTTTGAAATTTTGGGTGCCCCAGGAGTTTTTGATGGTGTTAAATCTGTTTCTACCATCAAAATCGCCATTAAAATACTGTTAAATTCAGATTTTGCAAAATAAAAAAAGTCGGATTCCAGTGAAAAGCCCCCGTCCAAGCCAAATCGTTGAATTTTTAGACAACTCCCATGATGAAAATGGATGGAAAATGGGAAGAAATTATAGGGAATGGAAAATGGCTAGAGAAAATAATGGAATTGACATGACTCATACATAATGCAAACCTAAGCTACTAGGGACAAATCCCAACCGACAGAATGACACACTTATTTAAAGGTATATTAAGAAAACACCATATAATCAACCTTAACAAGAGACAAGAATTATGAATGTTAAGAGCCATTATAGAGTGAACACTATTGACCATCAAAATCATGATCCAAGCAAAGAATAATCATCAGGCATATGGAGTAGACACATGGCATAGCATTGGAGCACATCTGTCATCAATTCACCCTGACCTGTCTGCTGAAAAAATACTAGAAGTGTATATGATGCAAAACATCCATCAGTCTCCTCTATGGAGCTGCTGTTTGTGATGAAAATCACTAGTGAAAAATATCTCCATGTGTCACCCCTGTAGGATACGGGATAACACACAGTAAAGAGCTTTAGTGGATTATTAGTAAGTTTTATACTTTCAAGAATTCTACTTCTTCGAATAGCTTGTTAAAGGTTCTTTGAATCTTAAAAGCATACATATTTTGCTTTTAGTGGATTATCAGTAAATTTCATACTTTTAAGAAATCTACTTCTTTGAACAGCTTGTTAAAGGTTCTTCAAATCTTAAAAGCATAAATATTTTGTTTCTAGTGGATTATTAGTAAATTTCATACTTTCAAGTTTCAAGAAACCTACTTCTTCAAACAGTTTGTTAAAGGTTCTTCAAATCTTAAAAGCATAAATATTTTCTTTTTAGTGGATTATGAAAATTTTAAATTCCCAACCCGGTTTCAAGTTTGGTTTTTCATGTGAAGTTAAATGCCCAAACCCCATCAATGTAAAATCACATTACATGCATGAAAAATAGATTTTTCTTGAAACACATGGAAAATATTTCTTCTTTTCAAACTCAGAAAATTATGACAGCCAAACCATAAAAAATAACTCAGAATTTTTTTAGCCAAAATGGCTCAGGAAAAACCCTGAAGGGAAAACTTGACTAGGAGAGAGAAATTTTATTCTTTCAGAGAAATTACAAAAATTACAGCAGTACATATCTCAACCAAATTCTTTTCGAAATTTGTGCCAAACTGTCCCAGTATGACCTGCTGAATTTTCTGTACTTTTTCCTCGATTTCTGTGCCCAGCTTTCTGCTGTACAGCCTCACACGTGCGGCCTCGAAAACTGTGCCAAATCTGTCCCTCGATTTCTGTGCAAACAGAAGTACACTGCCTCGATTTCTGTGCTGTCCTGTACGACCCATTCACAGCAATAAATGCTGTACTTTCACCTCGAAACTTGTGCCAACTTTGCCTCGGTTTCTGTGCTGCTGTACGGTCTGGTACAGTACGGACTGCCTCAAATTCTGTGCAATTTAATGCTGCTGTACGGTGTCTTGAAAACTGTGCAATTACCTTGGAATTCATGCCACTCAAACTCCTTGGGATTTGTGCCAGTTTTTGCTCTCCTCTCTAGGTCGAATTCTCTTCAAACCCTTGAATTCTCTCTTCTCCTTTCTCTTCTTCTCTTGCTTTCCAAACCTCGAGTAACAATGAATTAGGTTTTGTGCATTTTCCCTAGTTTTATATGAGGTAACCAACACCCACCAAATCCATGGCTAGGATTTAATCTTGACTTGATGAGATCTAGGGCCCACATTAATTGCTCATTAATGTCTTATTAAATAAATGAAAACACTTTTTCCATTCACTTACGTAAGTGACCCTTTTAAATTAAATGTTCACTTAAGTCTTATAAAGTCAAATTAAAATTGTAATCTCACACTCACTTTATAAAGTGACTTTATAAAAATAAAGTACTAGGGACCTCATTTAATGTTTTTATGTCCACCACAAGGTAAACAACATCTCCTAGGTAACTTTTCAACAGATTATTTGTAAAATTCATACTTTCAAGAAGTCTACTTCTTCAAACAGCTTGTCAAAGGTTCAAAGCTTAAAAGCATTAATATTTTCTTAGGTATGGCCAAAAGTGCAAAGTAAAAATTCCTTCTGTGGATATGCAGTTTAGTGTCTTTTCTTTCTTCTTGTGTTTTTAGTGCTATAATTTCTGCTAGAACAGTTTCTTGTTTGATCAATTATTATTGTGTTTTATTTTAAGGTATACCATGAAGGGAAGGGATGTAAGATCAATTTATGAATATACTAGGTCTGATCTTTATTTATGGAGTTCCTTGTCTCTGGTGAATATTTATTATTAAGAGAACATATCTTTTACATTGGCAGGATAGAGTCAATGAGGTTACCTGTCGATCAATGGGATTATCGTTGGATGGAGTATCCAGCAACTAGGAAGAATGTTAAGCATCCACATGACCAGTCTGTGATGACGTACAGGGGACATGCTGTCTTGCAGACTCTTGTCCGCTGTTACTTTTCTCCATCCTTCAGGTGATCTTCATAAACTGGTATATTCTGTATTTCTCGTGGGACCTCTAATTTGTTTTGCATGTGGAATTCTAGCCCCCAGGTTGAGTTAAACACATGTTTTGCTTATTATCTAATCCTTTCAACCTCAGCTTCAGCATAAATCTGCCCAGAACATGAAGTGACAGTTATGTGCAGGTTGGAACCATGAATATGCCTGGAGCAACGAAGTGACAGTTATGGGCTGGTTGAAACCATGAATTCATTGTTCCAACCTACCCATAACTGTATCTTCATGGTTCCAGATAGATTTCTTTATGATGCTCAATTATTTCCTTGAAATAGTATTTAGAATCTCGTAAAATTTAGTATCATCAAAATTTTCTGTGATTCCTGCCCAATTTACTGTTTTGGACAAATAGAAAACAAAAGACTAGAAGCTAAAAGAATGACATGCAGAATGGCAGAATGTACCTCTACAGTTTCAAGTAACAATAAGAAACATTTAAAGAGAATTAAATAGAGCATTGCATCTTACAGTATTTTTCCTTCCTGCTTTTGTAGCACTGCCCAGAAATACATCTACACTGGATCCCATGATGGCTGTGTTTATATTTATGATGTGGTATCTTTCTGAACCATTTACTTCTTCCCTGATTACACAAAGATCTTCACTGCTTTGCTTAAACTAAGGTTTGCATACTCACATATTTTCTCTCTAGATCAGATTTTTACAGTCACATATGATGGAATCATTTTCACAGGTAACTGGGAACCTCATTAAGAAACTCGAGTATCATACTTCCGCTGTGAGGGACTGCAGCTGGCATCCATTATATCCAACTCTTGTGAGCTGTTCATGGGATGGGATTGTTGCCAAATGGGACCATTTTACTAGCGAGGTAGAACAGCCTAGAAGAGCAAAGAATCACAGAAGCCGCATCCTGTGACTGACATATTGAAAGAATTAAATATACTGTGGGAAAGTACACATACTAGTGTCTATTATCTTGGGGAAATTTTAGTGCTCCAATTAAGCTATCAGTTAGAGATCATGAGCTGAAATTCAAGTAACTGGAAAGCTGATGTTACCAATTTATTCATATCTTGGAAAGCTGCATCACCATAAAGCTAATGATGCTAAAGATCTCCCCTCCTTTACTGTCTGATCAGCAGATGGGAGGGTTGGTGAAGCTGTTATTCCTTGTCTTTTTATTCCCTCTTTATTCCATTTTTTTTTTATAAACTTCAATGGTTGTTATTCTGGCTTTAAAGAAGCCAATCATTTGATAGGGTGCTACAGTAGTCCGCCTTGAATCTTTCTTTGTATGTGTTTGGGGCCTGAAACCATCATTATTTTCATTATATATATGTATATATGTTTTTCATGACTACCATAATTTGCATGTGTTTGTGTTTTTGGAAATTGATTCAAGAAACATGTCCTGCGGTTAGTGGCTCCACTGCATAATACAGAGTTTTTTAGCTAAAGTGCCAAGTCTAAGTGGTATATATTCTTCCGTACCTGACTGCATCCCTTTATGAAGTGTCATTTGGGTGAGACAAGACAGAGCACTGTGAGAATGGAGCTATAGTAAATGGGTTAATACTGCATCAACCTTACCAGTGAACCAAGGCCCCGTTAGCATTTTGCATGAACCACTTTGCACTTAAAGAGAAATACATATTACAACTAAAAATCCTCAGTACGCTTCATTTTACAATCTGATTAACACTGCCAGTATAGTAAATCATACATGTACAGGACTAATGTATTTTATACAATATAAAACCTATAACTACAAGTGAGATATGCTGATTTTATAAGCTACAATAAAAATATCAACCAAAAGAGTTGTATAATATTTTTATGGCCAAAACTATAGAAAATGTGCATACAAGTCTATGACCATGCCAATTTGTAAGCACATGTAAATAGTGGTTTATTTGTTTTGTAATTATTTTTCAAGAAAAAGACCTATATTGATATCATTGTTGCAAACATCATGTTGATAATTATATCATCTAGGGTCTAGAAAGAAACTGCGTGGGATAAAGTCTCACCAAAACGCCCCATTATTCTGGCCATTTTTTACTAAAACCAGTCAAAATGCGGCCTGAAAATTGCTGTGATTTCAGCAACCACAAATCGCAATCCTAAACAAAATGCCATGTTTTAAAACTACCAAAATCGTTGAAAACGCGATTTGAGCAAAGAAAACTGCACTTTCAGCAATGGTTTCTATGTCGGATTCTGGTGAATATGGGGCGTTTTGGTTGCTCCATATACTGCTCTGAAAGAATCTTATCGGCTACATCAGGAAAAATATTGACAAACTTAAAAAATACAAAAATAATCAATTTTTTTAACATCTAAAGCAACCCCCACCTTTTAGGCCTTTTATGTGCACGCATAACAGTGAGTAACCCCTTTGTTCTCAATCCCTTATTTTTTTCTCTTCAACCTGAGCAAAATTATCTAGAAATATCCCGAATTCACTGATATTTTCCATTTAATTGCAATATTTTGCCGATATATTGAGATAAATTTAAAATTTGATAAAATCATGATTTGTTCCAGTGATAATATTGCCGAGCTGAGAGAATTGCGATGTTGGTGATATATCACTGATATTTGGAACACGGTTTGATATTTCAAGAAGAAATCAAAATATACATATCTGAGTACCTTTTTGGTACTTCCCAGGTGAAACAGTCTCTCTTTCTTAAAGCTACAGCCACTAAAGAGCTGGCATGCTGACTTCTTATCAAATATTTTTTTATGAAAATCTTCTAATTAGATCAACAAGAAATTAACCAAAATGGAAACAGCTGAATGCTATTGGATCAAACATTCAAAGACATCTGAAAACAGAGTCCTCTTCCTTAGAACAGATTGTGAACATCTTCTTGAGAGGTTCTTGCCTAAAGAGTTTCAGCTTATGCCAGTGGATCTTCCTGAAGAGACAGCACTTCCTTTGACAATTTATATGCTATTTCATTCAGTTCTTTTGACTTATTGAAATGATATCACAGAAAATCTGTTTTTCGCCTCTAATTTTTTCTATAATTGGTTGTAAGAGTAGGTTTTCCAGCTTAGACTTTCCATTCAACCAATCTATTATGAATTTAGAGGCACATGTTGTTGGCCAAAGTTGTCATTGATGTCAAGGCATGCTGATTATTGCCATTAATGCTCATTAATGACAAAGGTGAACAAGTAGATAAAAGTGAACATGTATGTTTGAAGTGTGGTGAACATGTTGAAAAGAGTGTTAGTCAGAACTCTGAACATGGATCAAAGTTAAGTTGGAAATGCAAACATAGATCAAAAGCATGACAAAGGCCATACAATCTACATGAGGATCAACATTGAAGAAGAATCATAAGAGGGCTACACAATCCACATGAAGAATGACATAGAAGAAGAACCATGGAAGACATTCGCGAGGCTCTTATCAAATTTGAAATGAAAAATGACATGTCGGCCCTAAAAGCAAATTGATAAGAGGTCAAATTAAATATGTCTCAAACATAATATTGAGTCGGCTCCATATACATTGTAAAAAGAAATAATTATTTATCAAATGTGAATGTCAGCTAAATTGAAAAAATAACATGAGTGAATGTGTATAAATAAAAAGGTGTCGTGTTTCACTTGAAGTGAGAAAGTGAGAAAATGAATTGATATGAGAGAAGAAATTAGGGGAAAAACAGGATGAGAAGGTTCGGCAAGTGGAAATGAAACAGAGGAAATTGAAGAAAAGATGGATTTGAGATAAGAAGCAAAGGTACAACAAAAGGGAGCATGAAGAGATCAACATCTTGTTGATCTAAGACAAAAATGATATTTCTCAAATCTTATTGACGGGTTGAATTAGGTTTTGAATCAGAGATTTAGTGAGCACAAGATATTAATGGACAAAAGCTAAACAGTGAGGCAGACATTCTTTGTGGGCAGCACAGTTTGTGGGTTTAGAAGTGTAAGCAATGGAAACCATTGCTAGTGGGATAAGAAGCTAAACAGTGAGGCAGACATTCTTTGTGGACACCACAGTTCGTGGGATAAGAAATTAAGTAGTGAGAATGTTGAAGAATGTAACTTTGGAAGATATTCTTATTTGTATCGTTTGTATTAATTTGTATTGCACTTCCTTAGGGAATTATTATTGATGTAATTGATCATGTAAACCCGAACTGTTATGTCGGCCTAGAAAGATCCTGAAAAAAAAAAAGTATTTTATTGTTAACTAGACAAGTCGGCCTTGTTAGGTGAGTCATATCGGCCTTGTTGAGGAAAAAGGTCATGTCACTGATTAGTATAAATGAGGAGCTCACCCTCCTCATTTGGTCACCTCACTCACTCATCAAGTTCACATGAGTAGAGAGATAGAGTCATAAATAGTAGTTGCTTTTGGAGTCTTCTTGTTTTGGGTTATTGCACGAGGAATACTATTGTACATTCTGATGAATCTATATAGAAGAAGTTTGTTGGGTTTTTCTGCCCCACAAAGGTTTTCCCAGGATAAATTATTGTGTATTATTGTCTATGTTGTGCTTGTTTATCTTTCAGTGATCCTTATTGTTACTGCATTTAAAATTCTAAGAGAGAAATCATTACATATGGGTGCATAATTAAAGCATTGGGACAACCAGTGCTTGTGGGTGCAGAAATTCGTGGGTGCAGAAAAACATTGAAACAACCAGTGTTTGTGGGTGTAGAAATAAACCTTTGGTACAACCATTGCAAGTGGGTAGAGAAAGAAAGTTGTGGGTCAACCATAGCCTATGGGTGTAGAAAAAGCATTGGGGCAATTGTTGCTCATATGCAAGTGGCATAGAAGATAATCTAAGAGTACCACAAATTGTGGTTGAAGATCACCAAGTTGATGTAAATGTTATCCCCTGAAAATCGGTGCCGAATCTCGTAAAACACAAAACACGAAAGTTGTAGCTCTCGTCGATGCCTTTCAACGGTACCAAAAGCGTCAAATTCCAAGTTTATGGGAGAAATTTATCACAAAAATAACGAGCAATTATTCTCTCTCTTTCTCCTATTTTTTATTTGTGATATTTTTTAAATATTATTTATTTTTATTTATGAGATATTAATTATATAAATGTTTTTATTATTTCAAAAATACTCCACTATCATCTTAATTAATGTGAGATTTATATTTTAAAGAACTTAGAAGTAGTGATAATATCAATACTCTATATTTATTATTTCAAGTATATTTATCATATTTCGAGATAAACTTTTCAAAATCTTAACCAAGGTGAGGTTTATAAATTATGACACATAAACATCTTTGACTTCTATAGGTCCAACTATGATAAATTATGACACATAAGCATCTTTGACTTCTATAGGTCCAATTAGACCTTAATGGTTGACCAAAATACTTAAATTCTATTGGTTTGAGAAATCTTACTCATTGCACACTTGTGGTTTGAGACATCTCACTCATCACACACTTGTCCATGGCACATTTTTTTGTAAGGCCCATTTTAGACCCCAAATTTCCTCTAATGATTGGTCATTTTGCAATTAGGTGTCCTCTCTTGGAAAACGATATGTTTGAACACTACAAGACAAAAGAAGAAAGTGATGAGGAAGAAGCAGTGCCTGACTTGAGAGATGAGTTAGAGGCAACACTTGAAGTAAAAAATCTGAGAAATATTGTGAAGAAACAAGACAAGAAGATTGAACATTTGAACAAAGCAAAGATATGTGAAGTTCAATAGAAAGAAATTATGTCTCTAAAGGAAGAATTAGGGAAGACAAGGAAGGATGTTGAACAAGTAAGAGAAGAAGGGCTTTCTAAATTAAATGATGAAATCCAATCACTGAAGGATCAATTGCAGAAGTCTCAAAGACAAATTGATGATGCTAACAAGGTGATTAGTCTACAACGATCTCTACTTTAGAAAGAAAAGGAAGAAGCTAATAGTTTGAGGAATGAATTGGAAGAAATCAAAGATGCCAACATAGCTAAGGATGATCTAGCAAGCCAACTTCAAGTGAAGAATGAAACTTGTCAAAGACAAGAACTCGAGATCATCTCTCTAAAAGGAGACATAGACTAGGAAAATGTTGAACTGAAGAGGAGAATGAAGTTTGGAAAAGGCATTAAGATTCTAGAAGACATTCTCAGCAAGTGGAGATCTCCAAAAGACAAATACGGCCTTGGTTACAATACTATGGTTGACAGCCAAGTAAGGGCATCTTCTCAAAAAGAAGAAAATTATGCAAGCAATTAGAGACACGACTTTCCCATGGAAAGGAGCTTCAAGAGAATATATCGAAAGGACTCTCAAAGAACAAACTTCCTAGTCCAAGACAAGTTCAGGATGGATGCCCCACCAAGAAGGAATCCTATAGTGACCAGGTATGAAGCTTCTTTCAATGGCTATTGTTTCTCATGTAATAGTTATGGACACAATGCTTCAAACTGTGAATGTTATACTAGAATTTATAGTTGTGCCAAGTATATTATAAGATGTTGGAACTACAATAAGACTAGTCAAAGGGCTTGGGATTGTAGAAGTCCTAATGAAAGATATCTATCAAAAGGAAGAGTGATGAAAGTTTGGAGGAGAAAAAAGTACAATGACTCTCATAAAGGAGAAAGTGATATGATTAAAGGAAAGAATGAAAAGTGGCTAAGGATTGCGATCATAAAACAAAATATGAAAAACCACAAGGATGAAAAAATATAAGAAGAATGTACTATGGCTTATACTGATCCATTAATAGACCTAACAAATGAAGAGTTAGGAAGATCTCAGATCTTCTTCTAAAAATCTCAGATTTCCCGTGACACTGGCACTCACAAGGACATAGCAGGTTGTCTGGAGTGTTTGCAGGTGTAGTTCATAATATGTATAGAACTGTTCAAGTATGTGTGACAATTTTTCAAAAGAGAATCAATAACAAGCTTCAGTCAAGGTTTGTCTCAGGATATCGATGAAAAATATTATTGTAGAAAAGTTTTTTTAATGGATTTCAACCATTGATGATCTCAAAAAAATCCGTAGGCTCTTTAAATAAATCAAATCAAGTTTTTGAGCTCAATGAACTAGGAGAAGCTACTATCCAATTTCTTTGCAAGAAGACTAATCTTGTTTAGAATGTGATGGAAAAAATTCTAAATGCAGATAAAAATGATCTTGAGTATCTTTTATTAAAGTTTGTTCAATTCATTCTAGATATAACTCTTAATTGGAAAGCAAGAAAATCCATGATTTTTTCAGAAATGATAAGATAAGTTTTGAAAGTTATTGCTCCATTATGCTATGCTCATATTTGGAATAACCCAAACGATCTTGCCAAAACCATCAAGTACAGCCTTGGCTTTATGTTGAATGAGGAATGCACAAGAGTCGTTTTTTTCTCTTTTCAAGAACACAATATTATGGATCCTACTTCTTATAACCAAACTAGCATTGAGATTTGTCCACTGGTTGGTTCTACAAAGGCTATCATACAGATGAGTCTAAGTATGTGCGCCACGTGAAGGAGAGAGTGAACATTATTGCCACAACCATAACTAGGCCAACACACATGTTAGATTTTTAATGATATAACAGTATAATTTTCGTCTCTTTCAAGTTTAACTACACATAATCATGCACATAAACACAAGACAATAGTTTACCCTAGTAAAACCCAAACTCGGGAAAAACCCATCAATCCTTTCTTATTAAGAGATTCATTACAAAATACAAGTACAACCAGATATAGAGGTGATCTTGAACAAGATAGATCACATAAAAGATGATGCCAAATAAAGAACTCTAGAAATAGTAGTTTTCTACAACTTGTTGCCCGTCGATGTGCACACTAGCAGCAGAAATCTTTCGAAAGTTGTTTCCCAAGGGGGAAAAGTGTGGCCTTGGGGGAAAGCAAAGAGTTAGGTGCTATCACCTGATCCCGACTCCTTCGTTTAGGAAAACTCCTAACCAAGCCAAGGGGGGTAGACCTTGAAAAGTTTATAAGGCTCTTGATTTTAAGTGTTTTTGTGACGTGCGATGAGGATGGGTGTTTTTTAGGAGTTTTTATGATTTACAATATCATATTAATGATCCAAGCATGTACTTGCAAAATTAAGTAAAGATACACAACCACTTGATAATAACAATTTAAATGTAAAGCATCCATAGCATGTTAAAATTTAAGCAAATAAAATAGTACTCCAGATAGATAATAAGCAAAAGAAATATTGAGTGATAAAACCAGTGCCAAAATGGAGTCAATGTTGTGCTTGGGATGCTATACAAGTCTGGGGTGTGCTTGAGAACTATTTTGCAAATGCTCTTGGTAAATTTTATTGTAAATTTTTGGATGAGTTTAACTATTAATGGGAAGGGGATCTCCAAATTATACCTTGCGGTACTGGAGATATGTCCGGAAAATAGTCTAAGTGGTTTCGTACAAGGACATGTTAACTGGCCGAAGTCTCTAGAGTGTTTTCAACACTACACCAACCAGGGATGTAGTCTAACGGTGCCCTTCAGGTCTCCGTCCAGGGGTTCCAGCGTCCCCAGGCAGAATTTGCCCACTTTTGGCTATTTGACGATCAACGCCGGATTTTCATTGGTTTATATGGGAGAGTGTTTTATTATGGTTGAAGTGAATTAAATGTGGAAAACTAATCAGTCTACATTATTTCTGAGTATCCCACAAGTGGGCAGAGCATACACAGTGTAGCAAACGTTTGTTCCAACTTTATTAAAGGTTTTGAACAAGAACCATCGACCCTCTGATAGAGAGCACTCTTGATCTGCCTTATGGCGAGATTCAAGAGATTTATGAAAGATAAAAATGCTTGAAAATGAACTTTACACTACCCAAGAGTCTCTTTCGGGTCTAAGACCATACTCGGAAAAACAAGGGAGTTAGCAAAAAAACCAAAGTGCAAGTAAACTCTCCGACAGAGAGCACTCTTGATCCACCTTTCGGTGAGATTCAAGAGATTTTATGTTCTTTTTAATTAACAATTTTTAACAAAGCAAGAAATCTAATCTAAGCAAATAAGCAAAACCTCTCTGATAGAGAGTGCTCTTGATCCACTTTTCAGTGAGATTCAAGAGTCTTATACAGTTTATATGAACTTGAAATTATGTTAAAACTTGATGAAAGCAAAAGCAAACTAGACTACTTGCATCTAAGATCTAACAATGAAAGCTAATCTAGAAATGAACTCTAAGCTACTTGCAGGTATAAAACAAAGACAAATTGCGAAAAAGGACAAGTACAAGCTTCCCCCAAATGGGGAAGTGGGGTGTGGGAGTCTTTATCCCACTTGCTCTTTTATTAATTTTTACAAAGCCTTGATGTTTTTTGTTCACTTGAAAGCACAAGAACAAATGAGGGAGTGAAGAAGAGGGAAATAGAAGGGGAGTGCTTTTCAAGGAGTGTTTGGTTTTGCTCTTTTGTTTAGCCTTTAGGCTTTTGGCCCTCTTGGTTTGATCTTCTTTGCTTTGTTTTTTAGCCTTCTTGAAAGTAAGAGCTCTAAACACACACTTGTCAATGGATTAGCAAATCAAACTAAGATCTATAAACTAAACTAATCATGCAAGTACTACCAAAGATCTAAGTATTGAAAGTTGAAAAAATGACTAAGTATGAATTAAAACTAAGCTACAATAAATGAAAACTAAACTAGAAACAAGATGAGATCTAAGAACTAAGTGTGGAATTGGAAACTTTAAACTAAGATCTAAGATAACAAATGAACTAGTGCAAGCTAAAAACTAAGGCACAAACAAAGTGAAAAGAGAGATCAATGAAGAAACAAGAAAAAAGTTGAGGCAAAAGAAGAGAAGAAACGAGAGAAGAAGGCAACGCAAGAGGAGGAGAAAAGATAAGATAAAAAGTGAAAAGAGAAGAAAACCAAAGAATGGAAGAAGGAAGCCAATACCAAAGGGAGAAAAGAGGGTAAAGAATGAAGGGTAAAAAGAGGGTTGTAAAATAAATAAAAGGGGTTGCAAATAAGAGATAAAAGGGGCTGCAAACAAACAACGAGCAGCAAGCAAAGGGCAGCGAACAAAGGTAGGAAGATGGCAGCCAAAGGAGAGAATGGAAGGGGGCAGCCAACAAAGGTAAGGACGACTGCAAACTCAAAAGAAAAGAGGAGCAGCAATGAAGAAAAAGAAGATGGCAGCCCAATAAGAAGAAGATGGCAGTCAAGGAGAAGAACGAAAAGGGTGAGAAAGAGAGGAAGCAAAAGCGAAACTAGAAAGGAGAGAAGCAAACAATGAAAGAGAAGAAGAAAGCGAAAGTTTGGAGAATGATAGAAGTTTAGATCCACAACTTCGCTTAAGTAACCAAAAGGACAAGAGTTGAATATTTGATTTTAATGGTGAACAAGAGAAGTAGAACCATTTCTATCTTGAATCTATTTGAGAACCATGTAGAGACCAATGAGCATTCAAAATTTATGAACTTTTGAAGCTTGAAGAAGGGGGAGATGCAGTTGAGCTCAATCCCTTACTCCAAGAAGTGATCCTGAAACTTAGACACTTAAACAAGAGAGCTTAGATCTAGAATGTTAGTATAAAAAAGATTCAGAGAGCATGTATTATAACTGACTAAAGCATGCTATTCTAAGATCTTTTAAACACAAAACATCAACAAGTAACTTGAAGACTACAAATACTTGTCCTATGTGCTTAAGAAGAAGCCCTCTAAGCTAGATCCAAATTCAAATAGATAAGCATGCATAAACATTAAATAATATTACCTCAATAAGCCATCATGAACCATGCATGCACCAAGTGGACCTCACCTCAATTACCTCAATTTTATTCCAATGTTGTACAAGGAAAAAAAGTATTACACAGTAAATCACCAGAGGTTCTCTGCCATTTTTATCCACGCAAATGATGGAGGCAAAGCCTTGCTTTATAGCAATACAAAAGGCATTCGAATGCATTAAGAGAACTAGGGTTTACATGGAGAGGGAGGCGCACTTCATGAAGGAAGGAGTGATTGGCGCATGATTGGAGCGTTGAACATGAGCTTGGTAGGTGTGAATGGTAGAGGTGGCAGCCACCTCACAAGAGGGGCGCCACTCTCCATTGGTTTCAACGCTTTCCCATTGGAGTATTCGCCCAAACAAACCTCATGCGAATTGATGCCCATGTGGTCACGTGAAGAGGGAGGCCCATGCCTTAATTTAATCCAATTTTTAATTTTGACCTTTGAAACCATGTGAATTTTCCCTCAATATGAGTCGCCTTCCAAAATAAAACAACTAGCCATCTTTTCCAATGTTTAAAAAATCACATTTTTTAATTTTTTAATTTTTGTACTTGGTGCATTTTCTCTTTTTCTGGCAATTAAATGCCAATTTGTAGAAACCTTAGTGAAAAGTGCTCCTAGAGGCGACGTAATCACCAGGAACTCGATGAAAATGGGAACTAGGCTAAAGGGAGCGCTCTGAGCATCAAAACGAGCCTCCCCACGCCAAAATCCGCCTCCAGATGAGATTTTTATTACATCTTGAATTTATCCATTTAAACCATTAAAAAGTGGTATAAATTACAAAAAAAAAAAAAAAAAAAATTCCTCGGAATGAAACGAAACTCCTAGGGGACCTAGTGCATGTCCATACGACTCAATATAGATGGCTAACACGGAAAAAATCCTAGACACAGACTCTAATAAACACCTTAGGTTCGACCACCATGGTAAATACTCCAGCTTTGGCGGTATAAGTGAAAAACTCAGGAATTATACATGACTGAAGTGCAATGCATAATTCCTAAGGAAAAAAACACTCTAGAGTATCCCCCTGACAGTTAAACCTAAAGATAGCCGAGTCTTTTATAAAAGGACCTCGTTTAGACCAACTCTTTACAATTTCCCCATGGGGGTATGAACATGCAGTTATTACAAATGGGAAAAAATTTCCTTGAAAATGACTTCTGAACTTTTGAACACTGATGATGAACATTGAACATGTTCATGAAACTGGAGGCTCACAAGAAATTCAACTATTTGTACAAAATAGTTGGTAACACAACCCTTGAGCGAATTTATCCTTGCTTGAGTGAACTTGCTTAAGTGGTACAAATGAGGAGGGTGTCATCTCTATTTATACTTGATTTATGGCCGAATTTTCCAAGTGGGGTCGACTTGTCTTCTTCAACTGGGATGACTTGTCTTCTTCAACTAGGTCGACTTGTCTTTTGAGCACAAAAATATTGTTTATTTGTTTCTTTCTGAGCCGACTTGGCTAATGAGGATACCTCACGTAGCTACTAACATCAACACTCCCTCTTAGCTAGGGAGGTATCATCACGCTGGAACACATCTGGATATCATCTTATCATCACGGCTTGTCTTGTACATCTCGTCGTCATAAGAAAGGTCTCTTCTTATCAAGTCCTTCTAATCAAAACAATTGTTCCCACTAAAACCTTGTTCCCCACTGGAACCACATCATCTTGTTAGTTTTTCTACTTTTAATCAATATTATCTAGGATCTTAACTAAAAGATTAACATGCACATCATAACACAAGCGACACAAAGATTTTCCTCATGAACCCATAAAGGAGAAAACCCCACAACTTCCTCAGAGATAGAATCGTCACCAATACAATATCACAAAATGGAAAACCCCAAAACAAGATAGCCTTATGCAGCTCCTCTCTCTTTCTCCTATGTGAACTTGTCTTCTCTCTCTCACTTATGCGAACTTGAGTGAGTGTGTGTTCAAATGAGAGAGCCTAGCTCTATATTTATACTTTACTTTCACTTGACCTTTTCACTAGCTAGGTCGGTCCCAGCTAAACCTGACTAGGCCGACTTCTCTGAGAAACTTAATAACACTAATACATTTGACTCTAGGGGGATCTATTGCCCCGACTTACAAAGGAGGATTTACCTCAATGACTTTACATGACCAAATGTAATAATGACATCTCTGATCGAAGGGAAAAACATCTCCGTCGGAGGTACAAATAAAATACAATAATAACAATATAAAATACAAGTGAATATCTTTTGAAGTTACAATTACATCAACACTCCCACTTAACTAGGAAGGTATTCTCTTACCGCAGTCATCAACACATCTGGACACAAGTCATCATCGCTGGATCATATTCAATGCTGGAACATCATCATCAACACTGGATCATCATCGTCGATGCTGCTGCAATCCTCATCATGTCGATCATCGATTGGTGACATCTCTCGAATCTACTCGTCATAGGAATTTCTACAAAGCCAACCCTTTTTCATGCTGGATGTAGGCCTAGCCCTCATGTAGGTCTTCATCATCTTTGCGAGCAAGCCATCAAGTAGGTACAACCCAGGACCAGTCATTACATTGCCACTGCAAACACCTGCGTCTCCTACTATCGCCTCATCGTCTTCAGATCCTCTCATCATCACACAGAGCACAGCCCAGATGCACATCACATCTCCCACGACGGTCAGCCCGCGTCTACCAACATGGGAGGACAAACCTACCACCATGCGAGATCCTTCCTAGGTGCACACACAGTGTCTTATGACCGGTGGACCTCACAACGTCTCCAGTATGGGAGGACAAACCTGTTAATGTAATTGTAACATCGGAATATATTCACTTGTATTTTATATTGTTATTATTATTGTATTTTATTTGTACCTCCGACGGAGATGTTTATTCCTCCGGTCGGGGAAGTCATTATTGTATTTGGTCATGTAAATCCATTGAGGTTAACCCTCCATTATAAGTTGGGGCAAGAGACCCCAGAGTCAGATTGTATTAGGGTTAATAGAGTCTCCTAGAGAAGTCGGCCCAATCAGGTACAACTGGGGCCGACCTAGTAAGTGAAAAGGTCAAGTGAAAGATCAAGTATAAATAGAGAGTGGAGCTCTCGCATTTGGACATCACACTCACTCACAAGTTTGCATAAGTGAGAGAGAGGACAAGTTTGCATAGGAGGAAAAGAAGAGGAGCTGCAAAAGACCATCTTTGTTTTGGGGTTTTACTTTTGTGATATTGTATTGGTGACGATTCTATCTCTGAGGAAGTTGCGGGGTTTTCTCCTTTATGGTTTCCCCAAGGAAATTCTTTGTGTCTATTGTGTTATGCTGTGCATGTTATTCTTTCAGTAAGATCCTAGATAAATATTGATTAAAAGTAGAAAATATAACATGGTATCAGAGCTAACCTGAAAATAAGACACTATGCAGCTGCGGAAGCTAGGGCTTTTTAATTTTTGGACTTCTCTCCACATATCATCAATGAAAAGAGGCTAGGATAACTCGCATAAGGAGGGTGCATCTTCTATCGAAGCAGAAGTTGATTCCGAGAATTTCCATTTTCTGGTCCGTCACTTCTGTCGGAAGTGAAAAATTAGGGCTTCTCACAAATTTGGAATTTTGGAGTGCAATTGGCATAGGAAGGTGCGCCTCTCCAAGATTGAAATTTTGGTACCAAGA
Organism: Larix kaempferi; assembly: GCA_027924585.1. Lineage (NCBI taxonomy): Eukaryota > Viridiplantae > Streptophyta > Pinopsida > Pinales > Pinaceae > Larix > Larix kaempferi. The sequence goes on along the minus strand of BSBM01000450.1, from coordinate 9,726,913 downwards.
TCGAAATTTTTGAGTGGGTGAAACTCCCGGAAATTCAAACCCTAGTTTGACTTTGGACCAGAAAACCAGAAAAAAAAAACTAGAAACTGTAGATCATAATTTCACAAGTCAATTTTCAAGGGTGAAATTTTCGAATCTTCAGAAACCAAGTATACCAGCATACTCACCTTATTCAAGTGCATCTATATGTCCAATCAGAAGTTCCAAATTCCAAGTTTGAAAAATTAGGGTTTCTCTGACAAACCCTAGGCTAGCTCCAGAACCAGTTTCCAAAACTTAAAGTGGTAAGACCTAAAAGATTTCTATTTCCATTTGAAGTTCTCATTAAAGATGTCTCACCACACCAAGCTTGAGGATAAGCTTGAAGGGGTTGATAACTTCCAAGCATGGAAGTATAGGATTGCGCTTGTCCTTGAAGAGAATGAATTAGACACATATATGAATGAAGAGATTCCAACACCAGAGGGAGATGAGGCTAAATCCTTACACAAGAACTTGGTTAATGCCAAGAGGATCATTGCAAATTCCATTAAGGATCATCTCGTCCCACATGTGTCATCTTTGAAGACACCTAAAGAGATATTTGATGCTTTGACCAAGATATTTGAAGGAAAGAATATAAATCAGAAGATGACCTTGAGGAACCAACTCAAGAATGTGAAGATTCAAAATGCAGATACCATGCATTCTTACTTTACAAGGGTCTCTCGGATCAAAGAGAAACGTGAAGCTGTGGGAGAAAAGGTAGAAGGAGAAATTTTGATGACCACCTTGAATGGTCTCCCAAGATCATGGGACTCATTCATTCAATGGATTTGTGCTAGAATGAAGCTAATCACATTTAATAATGACCAGACTCCATATGTCCTATGGAAAGGAGACCGACCAATGTCAAACACTTCAGAGTGTTTGGAAGCAAATGCTACATAAAAATGGAAGACAACAAGATTGGAAAATTTGACTCCCGAGTGGATGAAGGCATATTTGTTGGGTACTCAAGGAAAAGAAAAGCATACGGATGCTATAATCTAAGACTCAAAAAAATAGTGGAAAGCATCAATGTAAAAATTGATGAAACCAACTTGCTAAAGACTAGGAAGGAAAGCAGAAATTCAGACATCTTTGAAGAACAAGAAGTGGAAGAACCGAAACAAGATGAACAAGAAGATAAGCAACCTGAAGCAGAACAAGAAGAAAACAACTAGAAAAATTTTAAGACACCTTCTAGGACACCTAACCACCGAGTTCAAAAGAATCATCCACCAAAACAAATCATTGGAGAAAGAAGTGTCGAAGTAGAAACAATAAGAAGAAGGCAAGTACAAACACCAAAACAAGGAAAATTTTCTTTACTATCCACAGTCGAACCAAGTAGCTTTGAAGAATACATAAATGGTGAACATTGGATCAAGGCTATGGAAGAAGAATTAAATCAGATAAGGAAGAATGATATATGGGAACTAGTTCCAAGGCCAAAGGATAAAAATGTGATTGGTACAAAATGGGTTTTCAGAAACAAGCTCAATGAAGATGGATAGGTAACCATAAACAAAGCAAGACTTGGATGCAAAGGATATGCTCAAGTTGAAGGAATAGACTTTGAGGAAAAAATTTCTCATGTGGCCAGAATGGAAATAATCAGAATGATCTTGGATTATGCATGATCCAAAAGGATTAGACTGTATCAAATGGATGTAAAATTAGCATTTTTAAATGGAAATTAGAAGACGAAGTCTACATTGAAAAACTAGAGGGATTCCTACTTTCAGAAAATGGAGACTATGTTTGCATATTAAAGAAAATTTGTATGGACTTAAGCAAGCTCCTAGAGCATGGTACTCAAGATTGGACAGGTACTTACATCAATAAGGTTTCAGAAGGGGAAATGCAAATAGTAATCTCTACATAAAAGTGGATCAAGACAATATGATTATTATTGAAGTGTACATTGATGACATCATCTTTGGAAGTGATGATGATAGTTTGAGTCAGAAGTTTTCCAATGATATGCATAATGAATTTGAAATGTCCTTACTTGGGGAGTGTTGGCCGGATTCATTGTCAAAGGCCAACTACGGAGAGATAGCCCACACAAGGCACTTAATGCATCCCCTGGTGTGTTTGAAATAGCTAACCCTTGCAGGGTATAGGTTCTACTACCTTATAGTTCTCTCAAGTGAGAGTCTTTTGTTTTGTATTGTTTTCCTTTTTGTGTTTTAAAATCCTAAAAATGTCAATTTCTATTAGTTGAATACTAAGTAGACTAATTATCTTTAAAATGAACCTAATCAATTAACAACTGCTAACTATGACTAAGAATTAACCAACTAATCTACGAACTATTGTTACCTATCTTGGACAAGAGCAAATTAATATTAAAATTTTGCTATTCTGTAAAATATAAATATTTTTAAGGCATGATATTATCTAAGTAAGAACAATCTTCAGATATAAACATAACCTCAAAGAAAAATTAATCACAATTCTATATTCAAGAAACAGTGATGTAAATCACTGTAAATCTTAAAACATGCAAATGGTTACCAAAAATAGAAAATTTCAACAGATCTAGAATCTGAAACTGAATATGATAATTACTAGAAAGAAGACTTACATAAAACAAATTTCCATAAGCAATTCATGAACACTGTAATGTCAATGCTCAAAAGACTGGTTGTTATTTTTTCATTATTTAATTCAATAGATCTAGGATCTTAACTAAAAGAACAACATGTATAGCATATCAAGCATAAGAGACAAGAGACAAGAGACACAAAACATTTCACCGGGGAAAACCAAGAAGGTGAAAAACCCCGCAATTTCCTCAGAGATAGAATAAGCATCAATACAAGGATCACCATGATCAAACCCAAGAGACAGACATCTTCAGCAGCATGCTCCTCCTCCACTTGTGCGCACCCTTCTCTTCTCTCACTAATGCAAAGTGAGTGAATAAGACAATGTGTAAAATGAGAGAGACACACTCTCTATTTATACACTAACTTTCACTTGACCTTTACTCAACTAGGTTGGCCTCAACTTAACCACTTAACATAATGCTAACTGGGCCGACCCCTACTAGGGTGGTCTAATAACCCGTTGACCCACATGACTCATATAGGGCTGACCCCATCAAGGTGGTCTAACAACCCATCAAGTATAAGTTATGACACTTACAATATAACTTGCGACACATGCAAGTACACATGACGACACTTCCAATGGGAGGAATAATACATCTCTGTTGGGGATACAATAAGGTACCAATGTAATACATACAATATATAAATTAATATCTTCCGAAGTTACAAATACATCAACACTCCCTCTTAACTAGGAAGGTATTCTCTTGACACAAGCCATCAATACATATAGGCACAAGTCTTCAATACTGGAGCTGGATCATCGTCACTGGATCACGGAGCATCATCGTCACTGCTACTGCTATCTCAATCAATCTCCATTATACTCATCATAGGAAGTTCTACAAAGCCAACCCTTTTTCATGTTGGGTGTAGGCCTAGACTCCATGTCGGTCCTCATCATCTCTGTGAGCAAGCCATCAAGTAGGTACACCTCAGGACTGATTATACAGCCTCTGCAAAACCTGCAAGATCTCCCAGGACTGATTACACTGCCTCTGCAAAACCTGTGTACCCTACTGTCACATCATCGTCTTCAGATCACCTCATAGTCCACGGAGCACAACCCAGATGCACATCACACAGCACTTACATTCACCAACATGGGAAGACACACTTCAACCATCTGTGAAAGGCTCAGCACTTATATCTACGCCATGGGAAGACACACTTCAACCATGCGAAAATGGCATCGCACTTATATCCATATCCATGGGAAGACACACTTCAACCATGCTAGGAATGGCACAACACTTATATCGCCACCATGGGAAGACACACTTCAATCATGCTCGAATGGCACAGCTTTTACATCACAGCCATGGGAAGACACACTTCAACCATGCTCGAATGGCACGGCTCTTACATCAATGACCATAGGAAGACACACTTCAACCATGTCGGAATGGCCCCAACCCTTATATCTACACCATGGGAGGAAACACCTACCACCATGTGAGAATGGCTCATGTGCATTTGTGTCTCCGGACTCATCACTTCCCCTTGGAAGGAATCTCAATCTGAAGTAAACCAAGCCTCTCTCTGAAGTACTCAAACTTCACTCTGGCCAGTGGCTTGGTCAACACATCGACTATCTGCTCGTCCGTCGCAACATATAGAAGCTTCACTGCTCCTCTCTGCACCATATCCCCAATATAGTGTAACTTGATCTCAATGTGCTTCGACTTGTCATGGAACACTGGGTTATTGATGCCAACAATGTCTGGTCATTGATGCCAACAGTTAAGTCTTGGTGCCCCTTGTGGAGCCCCTGAGGGTTAGTATTTGCTTAGTGTTTGTCTGTGTCAGAGGAGACCTTTTGACTTTGTCCAAGCCCAAGCTTGAAGCCCTTGGAGGCCTTGGGACGATGCCAAAAGCCCTGGCTACCCATTAACTTGGTTGAGTGACCCCTAAGGTGTTTCTATGCCCCAACACCCTAGAATGGGTCCTTGTTGTGTTGCAATAGGCCAAATGACCCTTTCGGTGGTCATTTATGTTTTAATAAGCTCAGGGCACCCTAGAAGAAGTCTAGGCACCCCCACACTTAATGAATTTATTGGTTCTTGAAGGAATGGCAAAAGTAATACCCAGAAGATAGTCAAAATGGTCAAGAACATTCTTGAACCCACACCCTGATGGTCATGGGGTTCTTGGTGGCTAATAGAACACACCCATACATATGTTAACTTTAAAACCTTAATAATAAAATACTTTAACAATAAACAATTAATTAAAACTTTAACAATTAATTAATCCAAAATAAAATTCAAAATAACATTTAAACCCCATATGGGCTTGCCATCTAAGCCCTTGGGGGCATCCCTCTCAAACATAGCCACGAGCTTGATGAAGACCACGTGAATGTGGTAAGAAAGACAAAATTAAATATACATTTTTTATTGATGAAAATGTGGAATAAAATTAATGTTATTTAAACATTTTTAAAATTAGAGGTCGGCCCCATAATTTAAATTAAAATTAAATTAAAATTAAAAATTAAAAATTACATAATTGAAGGTCGGCTCCATAATTTTTGCTTGGAAAAACTAGTATAAATAACCCCTCCACGATTTCACTTTTGATGGGGTTTTTCGTTGTTTTAAGAGCTTGGATTTTTTGGTGAAGGCACAGTTTCATAGCACGAATTTTTGGTGAAAGCACAGCTGGTTTTAAAAACTCAGATTTTGATTTTGGTGAAGGCATAGTTTCATAGCACGAATTTTTGGTGAAAGCACAGCTGGTTTTTAAAAAGCTCAGATTTTGATTTTGGTAAAGACAAATCTGGTTATGAAGCTCTAATTTTTGGTAAAGACAAATCTGGTTATGAAGCACTAATTTTTGGTGAAGACAAATCTAGAAATTGTTTTTGGTATGTGGATTTATGTGGAGAAAATCAAATTTTGGCTCTGAGTTTTTCGACCTGATTTCTGAGGAGATTTTCGGATAAAAGAAGGATATTTTTTTTTGGTTACCTCAGTGCTGAAGGTGGAAAAGATTTCTGATCAAATTGAAAACTCGTGGGGATTTCACTCTATCAAATTTGTGAGCAGCAGCAGCATCAGCAGACGGGGTAGAGCCGCTGAAAATTTGCCTGCGGAATGATTCCGTCACTTCCTTGCTGGATCGGAGCATAATCCTTTAAATGCAGCCATAGAATTTTGAACACAAGTCCGTGAACAGAACTGGCAGCTGTCAAGGCTTTCATATTCCCATAAGTTGGGTTTGAAGGGTTCTGAAACCTGTCAATCTTGTAGTGGATAAGCAAATGGCCTGGTGAAAATATCAGACGGAAGGGTTTAATTATTCAAACAAGAATTACAATCACGAGGATAATAATGCACAGCGGATTGAATGGTCTTTAATGACGATTGAATTTTCTTTTGACGTCCACGGAATGCGTTAGAAGATTTCACTCTTCTTTTCGGTGATTTTTACTGTCAGTATCGAAGGTGCAGAACCAATAATAGCGAAAGTTAAAATAGATCCGACGAGTCTCGACCGCTGAATCTTGTTCTGCAGCTTTTGAGGGTTTCAGATATTACCATCCATAGAAGATCAAGTGTGACTAGCAGATCAACTGCTGGAAAGGGATTTTGTATGTGAATGCTGACACGGTCCTTGTTAAAAAAAAAAAATTTATCATACTGGTACAGAGATCTAAAGCCTGAGACGGCCTGAAAACAAGCAATTTAACTGTGTTCAAAAGACAACCACAAAGGTGTAGGCAACCAATTTGGGGATTTTCAGAAATTTCGGAAAGCAGTATATGTGCTGTAATAAACATTCTGCCTCTAAGCTTATGCAGCATGACGAACCTCTTCTGAGGCTGTCCTACCCTAGCCACAGGATGTTACAGCAGTAAGGTGCAGCCCAAGCCTTGCTCCAGGTATGTCCTTATCATGTTGGGTCTATTCTCTTAAGATCAAGTTTATGATTGGGGTTTGTTACACTCAGTTCAGCCCAATTAGGGCTTATAAAAATAGCAGCTCATTAACTCAGTCAACTGAAGTCAACATCAGCAGTACTTCTCAGTCAATCTCAGATTCAGCAGAGTCAAAGGCAGTCAACATTCACAGTGCTACCTTTTGGTCAAAACAATTTTTCTTATCAGCAGTTGAAGTGTGCAGAATCAATTAAACTGTTAGCAATAGAGAATAAAGATAGTGCCAGCAGTGGACTAGGTTTATGACAGTGATTACTGTAGAAGAATAAAATCAATGATACAGTACAGTTTTGTTGCAGTGTGTGAACATGATTGACTGCTCAGTGATATATTGATACATGCTAGAAGTGAAAGTAGAGCTGAAATACTTGTTCAGTGATGGTGAAGGAGTACAGGGTAATAAATGAGCAGGTTTGTTGATATACAGGGATGACTTGGCAGTAAACGGTGTGCACAAACAGATTCAGAGATTGGTATGTGACAGATTTACAGGTTGTACAGAATGTGTTAGTGACAAGACTGACGTGGCAGTGAACAGTGATCAGAGATTATCAGCAGCAGAGAGTACAGGGTTTGACAGGTCCACAGGTTCTGCAATCTTTCTAGTTAAGGGTGGCAAGGTGGTGCTAGGGCTCACAATTTTGTGAGCTGAGCTGTTGTAGCAGCTCGTCAGTTGCAGCTGACGAAGTCGAGGGGTTGTAGCCCCTTCCAGTTGTAGCTGGAGAAGTTGTATTAAATTTGTAACCCCAATTGTTGCTGGGTCAAATTTTATTATAAAAGGCTTCCGTGGTTTTACCCCCAGGACTTGGGTTTCCACGTAAAAAAAAATATTGTGTACTGTGCATCTTGTTTTTTTGTTGTTGATGATTTACTGCTATGATTGGTGATTAGCAACTTGCTCTCGATTAAAATTTTTATGATTGGAAAATACTGATTCACCCCCCTCTCAGTATTTCAACAATTGGTATCAGAGCGGGTTCCTTCAAGAACAGTCTAATCACTGGAAGGAAATTATGGGCAAGTTTGCCAAGCACAGTAAAAATGGAATACCCATGTTTGATGGGACTAGCTATACCTTTTGGAGTATACGAATGAAATCTTTTATGCTAGCTCAAGGAGTACAGGTATGGCAAATAGTTGAAAATGGATATAAAGTACCAACACCCCCACCAACAGATCCAGATGACTTAGTTCGTTATGATACAAATTCAAAAGCCACGAATCATATTTCAAGTGCATTGGATGAATCGGTCTTCATCAAAGTCATGCATTGTACATCTGCTAAGGAAATGTGGGACAAACTCAAGACCATCTATGAAGGGGACAAAAAGGTCAAAGAAGCCAAACTCCAAACCTACAGAGCACAATTCGAACATCTAAAGATGAAGGATGACGAGAATATTGCAACCTATTTTCTTCGAATTGATGAACTTGTAAATACTATCAGAGGCCTGGGTGAAAGGGTTGAAGAATCAGTTGTTGTTCAGAAGATACTGAGAACGCTTCCCAACAGATTCAATCCTAAAATCTCAGCCTTGGAAGAAAGGACTGACTTGGATACTATGACAGTAGACCAGCTACATGGGACACTTGTGGCTTATGAAATGAGATTAGAAGATGAAGACTCTCCTAGAAAAGAAGCAGCCTTTAAAGTTTCCTCCAAGCAAGCAATGAAAGACAAACAAGCCAAGAAGGACAATTCAGAAATAAAATCCAAATCAAAGACAGCATACCACTTCAACTGCAGTGATGATTCAGATGATGAGGAGATAGCAAACTTCGTAAGAAAGCTCAAAAGAGGCACAGGTAAGTACAAAGGTAAGTTACCTCTTAAGTGTTTTTCATGTGGTAAAATAGGTCACTTTGCTTCAAAATGTCCCTATGCAAAAGACTATGATAGTGATGACAGTTTCAAGAAACACAAGAAATACAGGAACTTCAAAGGAAAGAAAAATGGAAGGTTTGCAAAGAAGAAAAGTCTCTACTCTAAAAGAAACCCCAGCTCATCAGATGAAGATTCTGACAATGACTCAGATAGTGATAGTGATTCAGACAGTGACAGTGATAATGAATCAAAAAGGGTACTCTTCATGGCTGTTGATTCAAAAGACTCAGATGAGATCACCGAAAACAAAGAAGAATCTGATTCAGAAGGTGAAGTAGACCTGGAGGAAGAATTGATAAGTGCTTTGAAAGAGCTGAGAAGAGAAAAGAAAAAGAATAAACTATTTAAAGAGGAGATACAGGAGTTACGGGAAAGACCTCAGATATCTGAAGAAGCAGATCAACTCATTCAAAGTCTAACTATTCAATTAGAAGAAGCCAAAAGAATTCAAGACAATCTCAGAAAACAACTAGAAGAAAGTATGAATGAAGGTGAGAAACTAATGGGGGAGATAGTGACTCTAAGAACTCAACTACAAAAGAAAAATGTGAGTCAAGGCTATGACAACAGTTCCAAGATCCTTGATCAGATCATCAATAATCAAAAGCCATATCTCGACAGAACAGGTCTTGGTTATAAGAAGCACAATGATGAAGGTTCAAGCTCCAAGACAGCTGAGGATAAACCAGAAGCTATCAAAGACTCCGTCATCCAAGAAGTACCCATATATCAGCCAAAACAACAACCAGAACAGGCTCCAGTTGAAAATCAACAGGTTAATCCGACAGCACCTCTAAGAAGACCATTTCAACCTAGACAACCAACCTCAGAATGGACTCCAGTTGAAAATCGAAGTTTCAGATGGGCAGCACCTCCAAGAAGACCATTTGTTCCCAGGTATGAATATTCATTTTATGGTTATTGTTTTTCTTGCGGAATATTTGGGCATAAAGCAATGTATTGTACAAAAGGAAGATATGCAGAAAACAGAAACAGGTATGAAAATTATAGATGGCAACGAAACAACAACAACAGTTTTTCTCCCTTGGATTCTGAAGTCGAATGTCAGAAATGAAACAACTTTGGGCATACAGCCAAAAATTGCAGAATGACAATCCTTCCTACAGGCATTAAACAAGTATCAACCAATCAAACAAGTGACCAGCAAAAGGTATGGATTAGACAGAAGAACAACCTGAATATTCATGAATGTGGGATAGCTCTTCAAGCTCAAGCTCAAACTAGTAGCAACAAATGGTATGTTGACAGTGGTTGTTCTAGGCATATGACTGGTAACAAAGATGCTTTCATGTTTCTTGAAAAAGATAAAGGATCTGTCTCTTTTGGGAACAATAAATCAGCAAAAGTTGTTGGAAAAGGTACAGTAAATCTTGGCGGCAAAGATACAGTAGCAGAAAATGTGTTGTTTGTCGATAGTATGAAGCATAATCTGTTGAGTGTCAGCCAGATGTGTGATCAAGGACATGAATTTACATTCTGTTGTCCGCCAATATGCACACCAGCAGCGGAAATCTTTCGAAAGTTGTCTCTTGACTACAAGTGAGAGAGGTGTGGCCTTGGGGGCAAGCAATGAGCCAGGTACTGTCACCTGAATCCCAGCTCCTCCGTTTAGGAAAACTCCTAACGAAGCCAAGGGGGGTAGTCCCTAAAAGAGAGTTTCACTAATGCTCTTGTATTTATAATGTTTTTTGATGTAGTGATGCGGATGGGTGTTGTTTAGGAGTTTTTTGTGAAATGAGAGACGATATAAAGCTTGAAAATAAAACACAAGATGAGATGCAATCCACGTTGCGAAACAGTATATAAAGACTTGATATAATTAAGAAGCATCCACAGATAAAAATTAAATGACAAAAGGACCAGTGCCTTATCCAATGGGTAATGAAGTCAAAAATAACAAATGTAGTGCTGGGAGATGCTGAAAAGTAGTCTTGATAGTAACCGTTCGTGAGATCGTTGTGCAAATTATCTTGGTAAATTTCAAAGTTTTAGTTGTCTTGATTATTAGGGCTAAGACCAAAGGTATCAAAAGATGGTAGAACCCTACCCAAGAAAGATACTGGCAACCCTAAGTGACTTGTCGGAAGCACCCAGATTCGATAAGGATTGGTGTCCAATGTTTAAACCGCCCCTGAGTCTGACAGTGGGAATCCGGCGTCACCTCTCGTGGGAAGAACAGTATTTTGCCTTGGTTGAGGTTTTGGGTAAAAAATTTAATTAAGTTTATCGATCGTAATTACCAAGTCTTACACCTTTCTGAGTACTAGCCCAACCGTTTCCAGTTGGCAGAGCATATGGGTGTAGGACAAACCAAGATGAATTGATTAGGGGTGTGTGAGTGGAAAATTTTATTATTTAAGAAACCTTGTTCGACTCTCCGACAGAGAGCGCTCTTGACTCGGTCTTATGACCACAGTTCAAGAGACTTACTAAAATTAAAATGCCTAATGCAGGGATGATGCAAGACTAAAATGCCCTCCGATAGAGGGTGCTCTTGACTTGGATTTGGCCAAGTTCAAGAGACTTTGGTTTATTTTAAGAAAACAAATAAAAGCGAAAGCAGTATATTTTCACTTGAAACAAAATTAAACCACAGTGTTGATCAACAAGATGAAAATACTACTAGCAATAAAGCTTGCAAGATAAACAAATCTAGTGTTCTACCATACAAATTTTATTCTACTAGGTGGGATTGATCCCCGAAACAGGATCAACCACTAGAACCGCCTGCACTTGAGAACCTCCAGCTAGCTGAAAGCTCTACCAAGGAAACCGACGGGGATGGAAGAGTAACCACAAATTATGTGATCCTGCCCTTGAGACGAAGTCTCAAGGATACAACTTCCGGCTGAGGGCTTTGGAAGAGAAACAAGATAATGATGAAAATTGAACTAAACTACCCAAGAATCTCTTTCAGGTTCAAGACCCTACTCGGGAAAGCATGGGGGTAAGTAAAATATGGAAGATAAATAAACAAGTTACTTAGCGAAATAGAAACTAATCTAAGAGCATGGAAACATAAACTAAGTTAAACCACACCACAAGACCCAACACTCTTCCCCAAATGGGGAAGAAGACCAAAAAGTGGAACCCCCTCCACTTGAAACTTTTTATTAAGCAGTTACAAATGCCTTGGGTTTAAAACCTTGCAAGGTCTTTGGAGAATGGAAATACTTGAAAAATATTGAAGAAGAAGCAAGTTTTACTTGCTATTACAAAAGGATAAGTATCTCAAAGTTAAGTCATCCTCATGGATCCTTCACTTTGTTTTGAGTTGATTCTTCGTTTCAAGATCTTTCTCAAATATATCTCTTCCTCAAATGATCTACACAAGTCCCAAAAATCTAAGCAAGGCACCCGTTAACTGTTAGCAAAATACAAAGCCAAAACTTGCAACTATTTAAGTCTAAATTTGGAATTTTAACTCTAAAATGTGGAATGCATAAAAATTTATCATAAAATGTTAACTATGGTGAAACGAACCAGCGAACAAAAGTTGCTCTAAATATGCTAGAAATGAGATCTAAGACTTAAAATTTTGAAATATTTTTATGCAAAATATTCTATCTTTCGAAATGAAACTATAAAACTAGGAAAGATGACTCAAAATGCAAGCCTAAACTCAATAAAATGGGATCCACAATGAGATTTAAACTTATAAAATGAAATGCAAGTAAGACTAACTATGCAAATGCAAGTATGATGATCTAACAAATGCCTAAAGACTAACACTAAAATCTAACAAGCTTATGCAAAAAGACAAATGCTAACATTTTAACAATTTTTGTGTTTATGGTGGATTTTAGGGCCACTCAAGGATGGACGAAAGGAGGGATCCTAAAGCAAGAAGTGAGAGGTAGGAAGGCTACAAAATGAAGTGGACGAGAGCAAGGGAAGGAGAGTAAGACAAGAGGAAAGAAGGGCTTTAAGGAGGAGGACGAATGAGGAGAAGGGATGAGAGCAAGAGAGTGGGGCTAAAGGGGGTAGAATGAAATGGCCAAAAACGAGTGGGAGACAAGGGTAGGACGAAACTAGGGCAAGGAGGAATAGGCTTAGCATGCAAGTACAAAGACTCAAGGAGCAAATGAAAGGGCTTGAAGAAGGGAAGCCTAATGTAACCAATGATCAATATTTGAATATGAGAGATGGATCCTTGAAATCAAACCCTTTATGCCACCATCTTGGTGTTGTGAGATCGACTTTAGGAGATCCTGCAATGTATGAATGTTAAATGGAAAAATGTTCTTTGAAAAGATGGAGGAGACAACCTAGTTCCAACTCCTCTTCATAACTCTTTAGATCTGCAAAATGTATCACTTACAAACAAGATTGATCAAATATAGTATGCCAAGTTGAATGGGACAAGAAGAGTGTTAGTATTTCCGACTACAATCCACTACTTCCCAATCACAAACAACCCAACATCAATGGACAAATTGAACCCAAATGCCCACCCTATGGACTTGGAAAAGTCTTCTAAGCTTAAATAATTTGATCAAAACTTGGAACATGTAAGTAAAAAACATAACACAATATCACCTTGATTAGATTGAAGCACTTTCCATGAACAAGATCAACACACCATATGGACCTCCAAAGCCACTTTATTTCAATTAGCAAATGCTATAACACATATACAATTTTGGCAGAGTAAGTTTGCCTCAAGTTCTCCATGAGACAACAACCCAAATGGGCCTCTCTTTATACTAAAACTAAACACCTAAACCCTAATTCGAATTGGTGGTGAGCAATAAAGTCGAATTCCAATCATGCAAGGCTTGGAGCATGAGACATGGCCAAAGTCGAGTTGGTGTTTGGTGAGATTGGCATTATGTGGCAAACTCGACTTGAGGTGGGTGGGAGGTGAGAGCATTAACCAATGGATGAAATACATCAAGGCAAAGGCGAGTTAAGGTAGAGGAGGCGTGATCCATGTGGAGGGGCGAGTTGAGGTGTGATGAAGACATGTGGAGGGTATTGGGTGCTAGCTCGAATCTAATGGAAGCCAAGGCCACATGTGATTGCATGGGAAGTATCACAAACCAACCAACAAACTCCAACAAGGTTCAAACTCGAGTTTAATGGGGATTGACGTGAGGATTTTAGGAGATGCGAGTGGGTTGAGGCATGAACACGTGGTAGATGGGTAGATAGAACTCGAGCCATGGAGGGAGCCAAGCTTATGGTAGGTGTGGTGAGTCATGAGGGCGCCTACCTCATCATAAATACAAAACCACCAACCCAACCAATAACTGACACATCACCAAATCGAATTTCTATGAAGCCTGAGGGCGAATTAGCTTGGGGAGATTCTTTGCTGGTGACTGGATGGGTGACTGGATGGGCTTGGAGTTGATTAGAATCTTCCTAAATGCTCATTGCCATGTCATTTAGCCCTTTATTTTAATCAAATTGATTAATTTTGGAGACATTTGGATTATCTCCAAAATAATCAATTTTATTATTTTAATTAATAATTTCTCTGTAAATGACTTTTCAGAGAAAATATTAATTACGGGGCGGAAATGACATCCGAAAGTTGGGTTTAGCTGCTCCATGGGTCATGTGTGATTTTTGGCTTATGAAACGAGCCATCAAACACTGAAATCGGACCCCGGATGACTGACATATTACAGACTCAAATTTCTCTATTTAAACTATAGAGAAATTTAATTAAAATTTAAAAATAATTAAAAAATTAAAAACCCCAATTTCGACGCGTCCGGTAAAAAAATTTCGAAATTTTTTCTGGGGGTCCTAGAGACCTAGGACATGACCAGAACCTATTCTAATAGTGTCTAGTAGGTTTATACATTATAGTTGGACCCTAATAACCCCCCATGGCCAAATTTCCAAAATCGGGCATTCCAGGTTTGGAGGAAGCGGGAGAAAAACCAAGAGATTATATTTTGCCTGAAGCAAAGTATAATCTGACGGTGAAAAAACTCCCTGGAATACCTTAGTTGTTTAATCCAGTCATGGGAAACCGAGCCACTCAGATCCTACTAGCACACTTTGATACAAACCCCCATGGGGCCATGGTCATGTCGACTCAAAAACAAAACTGGCTAGCCAAAACTGGCTAGCCAAAACTGGCTAGACCCAAATATAATGAAACCCAGATACTCTGGAAGTGAACACTGATGTGTTCCAACACTGGCGGCTCAATAAGGTTTCAACTATTGTACAAATCAGTTGATAACATCTGGCTCCAACTGCGGGACGGACACTTGCTTGATCTAGGAGTCAAAGAAGGTGTTCGAGAATCCCAGAATATCATTTTCCTGCACAGAAAGAGAAGTGTCTTAGTTTCCCATGTACATGATAAATAATGCCAAAATGAAATATCAACTATGAAACTACTTTTTGCTTTTTCTTTTCAAATTTAAAATACAGAAATATAAATCTTTTCTTTTTCAGCATATATATGAAATATAGTACAAAATACACTATGATACAGAAATAATGATACATAAAGTACAAAGATAAGAGTTTAGGGAGATCCTGAGATGGCCTCTTGGTCATCTTGTATGTTGTTCCGATAAAAGGGCTTCAAATGTTGCCCATTTATAGGAAGAGGCAATATTTCTCCTTCCATAGTGTTGAGGCCGAAAGAATTATCTCCAACTGTGCAGCGTATAATAAAGGGGCCTTTCCAAAGGGTGTCGAACTTCCCATGCTTCCCAGGTTTTTCCCTTCTTTTGTCCCATAATAGAACAGTGCCTCCTTCTTGAAAGGCTCTCGGTTTGGCTGTTTTATCAAATGTGGCTTTCATACTCTCCTTTTGTCTTAACATTTTATCCAAGGAATTTCTTCTGTTTTCATCAAGCTCGATGATTTGGTTAGCCCTATCTTCCAACTCTAACTTCTCAGAGTCATAATCAGTTAGCATTCTGAAGATGGGGATCTGCATGCTAAGAGGTAGTGTTGCTGTGATGCCGTAAACAAGTTCAAAGGGGGACTTTCCAGTGGAGTTTTTCTTTGTAATTCTGTCCGCCCCAAGGGCATATTTGATCTTGCTATCCCAGGATCTTTTGTTATCACCAACGGTTTTCTTAAGGATAGTCATCAGGTTCTTGTTTGAAGATTCAGCAAGGCCATTACCTTGTGGATAATAGTCGGAAGAGTGAGATAGAACAATGCCATATTTGAAACAGAAATCAGTCATTTCTGTTGAACTGAAAGCTTTGGCATTGTCAGTAGTTATCTTCAAAGGGGTGCCAAATCGAGTGATGATTTTATCTTCAATAAAATCCATAACAACCTTCTCAGTAGCTGTCTTGGTGGGAATGGCCTCTACCCATTTAGTGAAATAATCAGTTGCTGTCAGAATCCAGCAAAATCCATTGCTAGAGTTATCTTTAAATTTACCAATGAAGTCCAAACCCCATTGTTGGAAAGGGGCAATGACAACAACCGGGTTGAGGGGTAAGGCGGCCAGTTTAGGCTTTCCTGTGAATAGTTGGCATTCCTTGCAAAACTTGACATGTTTGTACACATCTGAAAATATGGTTGGCCAATAATATCCAGCCCTAAGGATTTTGTGGGCAGTTGTATTCGCTGCATAATGTCCTCCACAAAATCCTGAGTGAAGGTCAATCAAGATTTTTTTGGAATCCTGTTCATGGACACATCTAAGGATAACCCCATCGGGGCTTCTCCAACCCAAGCCTTCTTGAGTAAGACAATACCTAGCAGCTTTTAGTCTTAATGCCCTTCGTTTGTGTCCTTTAAGGTGGTCAGGGCAAGTCATATGTAAGAGAAAATATATAACATCAGAATACCAATGGATATCTAACTCCCGCAAGGCAGGTGTCATACGCGGACAATCAAGTTGATCTGTGCAGTTTATGTCGATAGCTTCCTCATTCTTCTGGGTTAACATTTTGGCTAGGCCCTGTCCTTTGATAAGTTTGGTAGGTTTTATTTCCAAGTCATATTCCTGGATCTTGGAGACCCATGTGCCTCTTGTTCCTAAGCAATCCTGTTGGGATAGGATGTCTTTTACTGCAGCATGGGGGACATAACCTATAACTTTGTTGTAGCCAATGTATGTTCTGAAATGTTTCAAAGATTTGACCAAAGCATAGGCCTGTTTTTCCATTATTGTATACTTTAATTCTGAATTTTGTAAAGCCCTGCTCATGAATGCAATTGGTTGCTCGAACCCTTCGAAGTTCTTTTGGAGCAAAACCCCAGCTATAGTATCCTCAGAAGCAAAAGAGAAAATCATGAAATCTTTGGTATAATCCGGACTAACCAGACTAACCAACACCGGTGACCTAGTAATGGCATCTTTAATAATGTTGAAGGCTTCTTTTCCATCATCAGTCCACACAAACTTAGCATCTTTTTTAAGCAACCGCTGCATGGGTTTCATCAACTCTGCAAGGTTTGGTATAAACCTTCTGATAAAATTTATGTGTCCATTAAAAGATTGAAGACCCTTCACATTTTTAGGGAGAGGTATTTTCTTGATGGCTTCAACTCTTTCAGGGTCAATCTTGACCCGGTCTTTGTTTATGATATGCCCTAAGAGTTTTCCCTCTTCAATGCCTAATACAGACTTCGCCGGATTTAGGGAAATGCCATATTCTCTGCACCGTTCAAAAACTTTTCTCAAGTGATCAACATGGCTGGATCTTTCCTTTGAAAAGACGGTTAAATCATCCTGGTAAATTTCGATGATTTTTCCTATTAATTCCTTGAAAGCAGAATCCATGGCCCTTTGGAAAGTGGCTCCTGCATTTGTAAGGCCAAAGGGCATTCTCAGATACTCAAAGGTTCCCCAAGGTGTTGTAAAGGAAGTTTTATGTTTATCCTCTGGGTTGATGACAACCTGGTTGTATCCTGAAAATCCATCAAGCATGGACATCATATTAGATCCAGTGACCCATTGGAGGAGGGTCTCCATGTTGGGAAGTGGATAATTGTCTTTCTGGCACGCCATGTTTAGGTTTCTGAAGTCTATGCATATTCTGATACTTCCATTCTTCTTTCTTACAACAACTAGGTTGGAACACCATGAAGTGTGTCGGGTAGGAGCTATAATGCCTGCTGCTAACATCTTTTCTAGCTCTCTTTTGATAATAGGGGCCAACTTAGGATTTATTTGCCTTAGTTTCTGACGAAAAGGCTTAGCATTTTGCATTTCCGGTTTAAGGGGAATGGTATGTTGGAATACATCTTCCCTATAGGCCTTCAACTCGTCATAAGTAAAAGCAAATATATCTCTAAACTCTCTGACAAGGTTTATTAGTGCATTTCTTTCCTTTTCTGACGTTCCTTTTCCAATTTTTATGATTTTTGGATCTGTTTCTGTTCCGATGTTAACCTCAATGTAATCCCCTGGCTTCATTTGGTCAATGCTGTTCTTCTTCCCATCATGCCTATCAAAGATGTTCTCTAACTTAGTGAAACCACGTGAAATTGGGTCCATGGGCTGGCTTTCATCTTTATACTGCGTGCCTTCTTCTTGTTCATTAACATTGAAATTGGCAAACTCATCTAAGTTATTTATGAATCTTAGAATTTGTTCATCATCTTTGAAAACCTGCCAATGGTTCATGTTGTCTGGGACAGATGGCCTATAATTTACTTCAAGGGTACAGTCTCCTTTCAACATTTCTTCTGACGGCTGGAGGGTAGATGCTGCAACGGCTAACCTATCCGCCATACTGTTTTCCTCCCTATGGACTGCTTGTATGTTTAGAGCATCAAAGTATTCCATGGTGTCCCATACCGCATTTCTATATCTTTTAAGCCTTTTGCAATGGCACGCAAAGTTCCCCTTGATCTGTTGTACCACTAAATCAGAGTCTCCCTTAATACTAAGCATTTTGATCTTCATGTCTTTAGCAATTTCTATGCCTAGTAAGAGTGCTTCATACTCCGCAACATTGTTGGTAGCTTCAAACTCGAGTCTAAAAGCAAAGTAAAAGATTTTATCCTCCGGTGATATTAGGACTATACCAGCACCTTTGCCAGATTTAGAAAAGGCACCATCAAAAGTCATTTTCCACAATCCATCAACCTATTTGTCTTTCATTTCCCTATGAACAGGATCTAAGAAGGTGGAATTGATTTGGATATCTCCCATCTCACCGACATGGCAAACAAACTCATTTGAAGGTCTATCAGGATTTTCCACATGGTATCTCCTTTCCTTTTCAGTGTGTAACTTTACAAGAGAGTCTTCGGAAGCAGGAACTGTTGCATAAGACCAATCCAACTGTATAGAACCACCTAAGGTTGCACCCCACTTTCTAGAGAGTAGCATGCCCCACCTATCCGGTACATCTATGACAAGGATATCCATGGTAAGATGGATGTCCGGGTACTTGGCCAACCTTACAGGAACATTCTCTATCATCCCTTCAACCTTGACAGGTCTAGAATCCATGGCACATACATTCTGGTAGGGCCTGGTGGTTCTTAAGTTGAGTTGTTGCATAACCCTTTTGGTCATTAAGCTTGCACCGGATCCTGAATCCAGCATACAATTGTGTAGAAGAAGGTCACCTATCATCAATGATATGTAGAAAGGAGGGTGAGCTTCTTTTCTTGTATCCCTAGTATGCAGGATTATAGGAGGGTCCTCATAAGTTGATTCATAGCTGGTTGAAGGTTCTTCCACATTGTCCGAAAAAGTGACCTTCTTAGGAGTCTGAGGAGTGAGAGGAGTGGGTGGACTAGGCTTGGTAATACATGCAGGAATAGGTGCTACTAAAGGCTTGGTGATACATGCAGGAATAGGTGCCTCTAATGTTTTCAACAACTTTTCCTTTTGACCAGGAATCTTATAGAGTTCATTTATAGGTATAGGTACCTTAGTAGTATTGAACCAATTATTCCAATCAAAATTTAACTTGCTAGAATCTGTTGAATCATCTGGAATAATTACCTTGGGAGGTTGTATAGCAGGTGCAGGATTTGATCTTCTTTGGTATCCGACCCCTTTAAATCTTTGCATATTTTGTAGCTGTTCATTTGATGGTCTTCCTCCAAAGTTTTTTGTCATATTGTCTGGTTCATTCTCAACATGTTTCCAGTTTTCTTTGGGAATATTGTGGATGTCACCTACAGCATTTATATATTCAGGCTCGCTTGATGTTGGATTACTGGCACCCTCCCCTTCAGGATAACCATGCTCTTGTACATAGTTCGCAAAATAGCAAGCGAATTCCTCATGGAAATCCTTGCAAGCTCTGCAAAATGGGATGTATACCTCATTTGCGTTGGCAGCCTCTATCTGAGTTGGAGGTCTCTTTTCATTTTCGGGAGCTTTCTTTTGCCAGTTATTTTTGGGAGGGTAATTTCTCTGAATTGGTTGAGTTTGTTGAACTTGCTGAACTCGTTGGACTTGTGCCCTTTCCATGTTTATTATTTTGTTTTGAACTTCCTTCATTTGGGCTACATGTTTCTGCTCAGCTCTTTCCATCCTTTCACACATGTCCATCATCTTTTTCTCATATGATTCTTTCAAAGCATCCAAAGGATCTTTACCTTTAGGCTCAGTTGTTTTCAAAGGAGTTTGGGCTCTTGAATAACCTGGTAGGTTTGACTTCCCAGATGACTGCATGTTCCTATCGATCTTAGTTGCCATTGTTTGTGCTTCCAACAAAGTAGCGGGTTCTTTATCTCTAAGTTGATATTGCATCTCTCCACTTAAAGCTTCAATGTAGTAGACTAATATAGTATGTGGAGTTGGCTTGTAATCTGTAGGGATTGCATTGTACAAATCCATGAACTTCTTGTTGAAATCTTCCATGGTTTCCATTTCACTTCTTTTGATGTTCGTTAGAGCAGCAAGTTGATGACGTGGCTCTTTTTTCTCACCAAACTTGTTGGTGAAATCAGTTGAAAACTCAGCTAAGGTGGCAAAGGAGTTGGCTGGCAAGCCGATGAACCAGTCACCAGCAGCCCCATATAAGGACAAGGCAAACAACTTCATGTATACATCCTCATGTCTGTGAGCAGCATCCCTGACATATCCACCCTTTATTTTTTAGAAAGCAATAAGGTGATGCGCGGCAGTAACAGTATCAGTGCCGGTAAAGGTTGGAAGTTTGTCGATGGCTTTATCTGGAAGATCATGTGGTTGACCTGCAATCTGAGTAATGTTGAGGGGGGCGAAAAAATCACCCATTGTATCGGAAAAACAATTATTACTGTTTTCAAAATTTTCAGAATTTTCTAAGTTATTTTCTTGAAAGAGACTATGGATGTCAGAAATAGACTGAGACCTAAGTTCTTCAAGGATTTTACGAGAAGCAAGCTTCTTTAGTCTCCTCCTATAAACATTTTCAGGTTCTGGGATAAAACTAAGCAAGCCTTCAGAGTTTCTTCTGGTTGAATACCTTGAGGTGTTAATTGACAGTGGAGTCGCCAGGTGGTTTCAAGTCTAACTTCTGAGAGTGATTGAACTAAAAAACTACCAAAAAGAAAAAGGGGCAGTGGAGTCGCCAGACAGATTTGAGAATCTATCAAAAGGTAAACAAACTAGAAAAAACTAAGGTCGTCCAGGAACAAAAAGATTTGTCCCCGGCAACGGCGCCAAAGATGTTGTCCGCCAATATGCACACCAGCAGCGGAAATCTTTCGAAAGATGTCTCTTCACTACAAGTAAGAGAGGTGTGGCCTTGGGGGCAAGCAATGAGCCAGGTACTGTCACCTGAATCCCAGCTCCTCCGTTTAGGCAAACTCCTAACGAAGCCAAGCGAGGTAGTCCCTAAAAGAGAGTTTCACTAAGGCTCTTGTATTTATAATGTTTTTTGATGTAGTGATGCGGATGGGTGTTGTTTAGGAGTTTTTTGTGAAATGAGAGACGATATAAAGCTTGAAAATAAAACACAAGATGAGATGCAATCCACGTTGCGAAACAGTATATAAAGACTTGATATAATTAAGAAGCATCCACAGATAAAAATTAAATGACAAAAGGACCAGTGCCTTATCCAATGGGTAATGGAGTCAAAAATAACAAATGTAGTGCTGGGAGATGCTGAAAAGTAGTCTTGATAGTAACCGTTCGTGAGATCGTTGTGCAAATTATCTTGGTAAATTTCAAAGTTTTAGTTGTCTTGATTATTAGGGCTAAGACCAAAGGTATCAAAAGATGGTAGAACCCTACCCAAGAAAGATACTGGCAACCCTAAGTGACCTGTCGGAAGCACCCAGATTCGATAAGGATTGGTGTCCAATGTTTAAACCGCCCCTGAGTCTGACAGTGGGAATCCGGCGTCACCTCTCGTGGGAAGAACAGTATTTTGCCTTGGTTGAGGTTTTGGGTAAAAATTTTAATTAAGTTTATCGATCGTAATTACCAAGTCTTACACCTTTCTGAGTACTAGCCCAACCGTTTCCAGTTGGCAGAGCATACGGGTGTAGGACAAACCAAGATGAATTGATTAGGGGTGTGTGAGTGGAAAATTTTATTATTTAAGAAACCTTGTTCGACTCTCCAACAGAGAGCGCTCTTGACTCGGTCTTATGACCACAGTTCAAGAGACTTACTAAAATTAAAATGCCTAATGCAGGGATGATGCAAGACTAAAATGCCCTCCGATAGAGGGTGCTCTTGACTTGGATTTGGCCAAGTTCAAGAGACTTTGGTTTATTTTAAGAAAACAAATAAAAGCGAAAGCAGTATATTTTCACTTGAAACAAAATTAAACCACAGTGTTGATCAACAAGATGAAAATACTACTAGCAATAAAGCTTGCAAGATAAACAAATCTAGTGTTCTACCATACAAATTTTATTCTACTAGGTGGGATTGATCCCCGAAACAGGATCAACCACTAGAACTGCCTGCACTTGAGAACCTCCAGCTAGCTGAAAGCTCTACCAAGGAAACCGACGGGGATGGAAGAGTAACCACAAATTATGTGGTCCTGCCCTTGAGACGAAGTCTCAAGGATACAACTTCCGGCTGAGGGCTTTGGAAGAGAAACAAGATAATGATGAAAATTGAACTAAACTACCCAAGAATCTCTTTCAGGTTCAAGACCCTACTCGGGAAAGCGTGGGGGTAAGTAAAATATGGAAGATAAATAAACAAGTTACTTAGCGAAATAGAAACTAATCTAAGAGCATGGAAACATAAACTAAGTTAAACCACACCACAAGACCCAACACTCTTCCCCAAATGGGGAAGAAGACCAAAAAGTGGAACCCCCTCCACTTGAAACTTTTTATTAAGCAGTTACAAATGCCTTGGGTTTAAAACCTTGCAAGGTCTTTGGAGAATGGAAATACTTGAAAAATATTGAAGAAGAAGCAAGTTTTACTTGCTATTACAAAAGGATAAGTATCTCAAAGTTAAGTCATCCTCATGGATCCTTCACTTTGTTTTGAGTTGATTCTTCGTTTCAAGATCTTTCTCAAATATATCTCTTCCTCAAATGATCTACACAAGTCCCAAAAATCTAAGCAAGGCACCCGTTAACTGTTAGCAAAATACAAAGCCAAAACTTGCAACTATTTAAGTCTAAATTTGGAATTTTAACTCTAAAATGTGGAATGCATAAAAATTTATCATAAAATGTTAACTATGGTGAAACGAACCAGCGAACAAAAGTTGCTCTAAATATGCTAGAAATGAGATCTAAGACTTAAAATTTTGAAATATTTTTATGCAAAATATTCTATCTTTCGAAATGAAACTATAAAACTAGGAAAGATGACTCAAAATGCAAGCCTAAACTCAATAAAATGGGATCCACAATGAGATTTAAACTTATAAAATGAAATGCAAGTAAGACTAACTATGCAAATGCAAGTATGATGATCTAACAAATGCCTAAAGACTAACACTAAAATCTAACAAGCTTATGCAAAAAGACAAATGCTAACGTTTTAACAATTTTTGTGTTTATGGTGGATTTTAGGGCCACTCAAGGATGGACGAAAGGAGGGATCCTAAAGCAAGAAGTGAGAGGTAGGAAGGCTACAAAATGAAGTGGACGAGAGCAAGGGAAGGAGAGTAAGACAAGAGGAAATAAGGGCTTTAAGGAGGAGGACGAATGAGGAGAAGGGATGAGAGCAAGAGAGTGGGGCTAAAGGGGGTAGAATGAAATGGCCAAAAACGAGTGGGAGACAAGGGTAGGACGAAACTAGGGCAAGGAGGAATAGGCTTAGCATGCAAGTACAAAGACTCAAGGAGCAAATGAAAGGGCTTGAAGAAGGGAAGCTTAATGTAACCAATGATCAATATTTGAATATGAGAGATGGATCCTTGAAATCAAACCCTTTATGCCACCATCTTGGTGTTGTGAGATCGACTTTAGCAGATCCTGCAATGTATGAATGTTAAATGGAAAAATGTTCTTTGAAAAGATGGAGGAGACAACCTAGTTCCAACTCCTCTTCATAACTCTTTAGATCTGCAAAATGTATCACTTACAAACAAGATTGATCAAATATAGTATGCCAAGTTGAATGGGACAAGAAGAGTGTTAGTATTTCCGACTACAATCCACTACTTCCCAATCACAAACAACCCAACATCAATGGACAAATTGAACCCAAATGCCCACCCTATGGACTTGGAAAAGTCTTCTAAGCTTAAATAATTTGATCAAAACTTGGAACATGTAAGTAAAAAACATAACACAATATCACCTTGATTAGATTGAAGCACTTTCCATGAACAAGATCAACACACCATATGGACCTCCAAAGCCACTTTATTTCAATTAGCAAATGCTATAACACATATACAATTTTGGCAGAGTAAGTTTGCCTCAAGTTCTCCATGAGAGAACAACCCAAATGGGCCTCTCTTTATACTAAAACTAAACACCTAAACCCTAATTCGAATTGGTGGTGAGCAATGAAGTCGAATTCCAATCATGCAAGGCTTGGAGCAAGAGACATGGCCAAAGTCGAGTTGGTGTTTGGTGAGATTGGCATTATGTGGCAAACTCGACTTGAGGTGGGTGGGAGGTGAGAGCATTAACCAATGGATGAAATACATCAAGGCAAAGGCGAGTTAAGGTAGAGGAGGCGTGATCCATGTGGAGGGGCGAGTTGAGGTGTGATGAAGACATGTGGAGGGTATTGGGTGCTAGCTCGAATCTAATGGAAGCCAAGGCCACACGTGATTGCATGGGAAGTATCACAAACCAACCAACAAACTCCAACAAGGTTCAAACTCGAGTTTAATGGGGATTGACGTAAGGATTTTAGGAGATGCGAGTGGGTTGAGGCATGAACACGTGGTAGATGGGTAGATAGAACTCGAGCCATGGAGGGAGCCAAGCTTATGGTAGGTGTGGTGAGTCATGAGGGCGCCTACCTCATCATAAATACAAAACCACCAACCCAACCAATAACTGACACATCACCAAATCGAATTTCTATGAAGCCTGAGGGCGAATTAGCTTGGGGAGATTCTTTGCTGGTGACTGGATGGGTGACTGGATGGGCTTGGAGTTGATTGGAATCTTCCTAAATGCTCATTGCCATGTCATTTAGCCCTTTATTTTAATCAAATTGATTAATTTTGGAGACATTTGGATTATCTCCAAAATAATCAATTTTATTATTTTAATTAATAATTTCTCTGTAAATGACTTTTCAGAGAAAATATTAATTACGGGGCGGAAATGACATCCGAAAGTTGGGTTTAGCTGCTCCATGGGTCATGTGTGATTTTTGGCTTATGAAACAAGCCATCAAACACTGAAATCGGACCCCGGATGACTGACATATTACAGACTCAAATTTCTCTATTTAAACTATAGAGAAATTTAATTAAAATTTAAAAATAATTAAAAAATTAAAAACCCCAATTTCGACGCGTCGGTAAAAATTTTTCGAAATTTTTTCTGGGGGTCCTAGAGACCTAGGACATGACCAGAACCTATTCTAATAGTGTCTAGTAGGTTTATACATTATAGTTGGACCCTAATAACCCCCCATGGCCAAATTTCCAAAATCGGGCATTCCAGCTTTGGAGGAAGCGGGAGAAAAACCAAGAGATTATATTTCGCCTGAAGCAAAGTATAATCTGACAGTGAAAAAACTCCCTGGAATACCTTAGTTGTTTAATCCAATCATGGGAAACCGAGCCACTCAGATCCTACTAGCACACTTTGATACAAACCCCCATGGGGCCATGGTCATGTCGACTCAAAAACAAAACTGGCTAGTCAAAACTGGCTAGACCCAAATATAATGAAACCCAGATACTCTGGAAGTGAACACTGATGTGTTCCAACACTGGCGGCTCAATAAGGTTTCAACTATTTTACAAATCAGTTGATAACACATTCAACTCAAAGTCTTGCAAAATAAGAAAAGAAGGATCAGGAAAGTTAGTGGCTACTGCTACCAGGACTCCAAACAACATATATGTTCTGGACGAAATCAAGGAAAAGAAATGTCACCTAGCAAAAGAAGATGAAAATTGGTTATGGCATAGAAGAATGGGACACGTACATTTTGATAATCTGGTCAAGATCAGCAAGAAGCTAGCCGTAAGGAACATGCCACAGATTACCAAGCCTACTGATACTATCTGCAAGCACTGTCAGCATGGGAAACTTACGAAAGCCAATTTCAAGACAAAAGAATACTCTTCTACAAAACCCTTAGAGCTTGTTCACACTGATCTATGTGGGCCAACCAAGAATAAAGGATTGGATGGTGAAGAATACTTCATGCTGCTCATTGATGACTACTCCAGGATGACATGGGTATGCCTTCTTAACAGGAAATCGGAAGCCTTTGAATGCTTCAAGATCTTTAAAGAACAGGTTGAAAATGAAACAGGTAAACGAATCAAGTGTCTCAGATCCGATAATGGCGGAGAATTCACATCAAATGAATTCTATCAGTATTGTGAAGAAAATGGTATAAAAAGACAATTTTCAGTTGCCAAAACACCTCAGCAGAATGGAGTAGCAGAAAGGAAGAACAGATCAGTGTTAGAAATGGCCAGAACTATGTTGAATGAAGCCAAACTAAGCGAAAAATTTTGGGCTCAAGCAGTACATACATCAGTCCACATTATGAATAGAGGATTGCTCAGAAGCAACACTGATAAAACCCCTTACGAGCTATGGACAGGAAGAACAGCTAATGTTCAACACTTCAGAGTGTTCGGAAGCAGGTGCTACATCAGAAGAGATGATAAAAAGATTAGAAAATTCGAATCTCGTGCAGACAAAGGAATATTTGTTGGGTACTCCTCCACAAGAAAGGCCTACAAGTGTTACAACCTGAGATTAGGTAAGATAGTGGAAAGCATCAATGTAAAGATTGATGAATCAAGCTTGCCAAAATGTCAGGAAGACTCAGAAGACCATGAAGAAGAAGATGATGATGATGAAGTAGAAGAAGAAGATGATGATGATGATGATGAAGTAGAAGAAGAAGAAGAAGAAGAACAGAGAAAAATTCAGCCAACAGTTACACAGGATCAACAAGTACAGGATCAACAACAAGAACAACAAAAATCTCCTAAGAATTGGTATCAAAAGAATCATCCACAGGAATTGATTATTGGTGACAAAAATGCCGGCATAGAAACCAGAAAAGATCGAAGACAAGTCCGAAGACCAGAACAAGTATATTTCTCACTACTATCTACAGTTGAGCCGAGTAACTTTGCGGAAGCCAGTGCAGATGAACATTGGGTCAAAGCCATGGGAGAAGAACTTGATCAAATCGAGAAAAATGAAACTTGGGAACTAGTTCCTAGACCCAAGGACAAAAATGTGATTGGCACAAAATGGATTTTCAGAAATAAGCTGAATGAAGATGGACAGGTAATCAGAAACAAGGCAAGATTGATTTGCAAAGGATATGCTCAAATCGAAGGGATAGATTTTGAAGAAACATTTGCTCCAGTAGCCAGAATGGAAGCTATAAGAATGATATTGGCCCATGCTTGTGCTAAAAACATCAAAGTGTATCAAATGGATGTCAAATCAGCCTTTTTGAATGGCAAACTAGAAGAAGAAGTCTACATTGAACAACCAGAAGGATTCCAACTATCAGCAAACAAGGACTATGTGTGTAGATTAAAAAGAGCCCTATATGGGTTAAAGCAAGCTCCTAGAGCTTGGTACTCCAGATTGGACAGTTACTTGCAGAAACAGGGTTTCAAAAGGGGAACTGTAGACAGCAATATGTATATCAAGACTGATCGTGACAGCATAATTATTGTTGAAGTGTATGTTGATGACATTATCTTTGGTAGTGATGATGATACTTTGAGCCAACAATTTGCCAAGGTTATGCAAAACGAATTTGAGATGTCACTACTTGGTGAACTGACCTTCTTCTTGGGACTTCAGATATCACAATGTGAAGACAACATCTTCATCTCTCAGACCAAGTACATTAAAGAAATGTTGAAGAGGTTCAAGATGGAAGATTGTAAGCCTATGAGCACTCCTATGACTACTAGCTGCAAGTTAAGCAAAGATGATGAATAAAATGCAGTGGATCAAAAACATTACAGGTCAATGATTGGTAGCCTACTGTATGTAACAGCTTCAAGACCAGATGTGATGCAAGCTGTTGGACAGGTTGCAAGATTTCAAGCAGCTCCGAAGGAAACTCATGTTATTGCAGTCAAAAGAATCTTCAGATATCTTAAAGGAACTATGGACTTTGGATTATGGTATTCAAAAGGAAATGAGTTGGACTTATTAGCTTACTCAGACGCGGATTGGGCAGGATGTGTGGATGACAGAAGAAGCACAAGTGGTGCAGCATTTTTCTTAGGAAACTGTCTGGTATCATGGTCTAGCAAAAAGCAATCCTCGGTATCCTTGTCAACAACAGAAGCAGAATATATAGCAGCAGCAGCATGTTGTACTCAAATCCTTTGGATGAAACAGAACCTGCAAGACCTACAAGTAACATATGATGAGCCGATTCCAATTCTATGTGACAACACAAGTGCCATCAGCATCTCCAAGAATCCGGTCATGCACTCCAAGACAAAGCACATCCCTATCAAATATCACTTTCTTCGTGAACAGGTCACAGAAAAGAACATCAAGTTGGAATATATTGAGACAAAGGAGCAGATAGCAGATATATTCACCAAACCACTTCCTAAAGGGACATTTGAGTACCTCCGAGAAAAATTGGGGGTCATTCCTTCTTCCCACTAAATTGATTCTTCACACAGAAGTGCCTGGTGGTTGGGAGAGCATGTTCTAAGGGGGAGTACCCTTTGCCATTGATGCCAAAGGGAGAGAGAAGCTGTGGATAGGGGGAGCCTGAGTGTTGTCATCAATGACAAAGGGGGAGATTGTTGACTAGGTTGTCAGTGATGCCAACAATGTCTGGTCATTGATGCCAACAGTTAAGTCTTGGTGCCCCTTGTGGAGCCCCTGAGGGTTAGTATTTGCTTAGTGTTTGTCTGTGTCAGAGGAGACCTTTTGACTTTGTCCAAGCCCAAGCTTGAAGCCCTTGGAGGCCTTGGGACAATGCCAAAAGCCCTGGCTACCCATTAACTTGGTTGAGTGACCCCTAAGGTGTTTCTATGCCCCAACACCCTAGAATGTGTCCTTGTTGTGTTGCAATAGGCCAAATGACCCTTTCAGTGGTCATTTATGTTTTAATAAGCTCAGGGCACCCTAGAAGAAGTCTAGGCACCCCCACACTTAATGAATTTATTGGTTCTTGAAGGAATGGCAAAAGTAATACCCAGAAGATAGTCAAAATGGTCAAGAACATTCTTGAACCCACACCCTGATGGTCATGGGGTTCTTGGTGGCTAATAGAACACACCCATACATATGTTAACTTTAAAACCTTAATAATAAAATACTTTAACAATAAACAATTAATTAAAACTTTAACAATTAATTAATCCAAAATAAAATTCAAAATAACATTTAAACCCTATATGGGCTTGCCATCTAAGCCCTTGGTGGCATCCCTCTCAAACATAGCCACAAGCTTGATGAAGACTACGTGAATGTGGTAAGAAAGACAAAATTAAATATACATTTTTTATTGATGAAAATGTGGAATAAAATTAATGTTATTTAAACATTTTTAAAATTAGAGGTCGGCCCCATAATTTAAATTAAAATTAAATTAAAATTTCAAATTAAAAATTATATAATTGAAGGTCGGCTCCATAATTTTTGCTTGGAAAAACTAGTATAAATAACCCCTCCACGATTGTACTTTTGATGGGGTTTTTCGCTATTTTAAGAGCTTGGATTTTTTGGTGAAGGCACAGTTTCATAGCACGAATTTTTGGTGAAAGCACAGCTGGTTTTAAAAACTCAGATTTTGATTTTGGTGAAGGCATAGTTTCATAGCACAAATTTTTGGTGAAAGCACAGCTGGTTTTTAAAAAGCTCAGATTTTGATTTTGGTAAAGACGAATCTGGTTATGAAGCTCTAATTTTTGGTAAAGTCAAATCTGGTTATGAAGCACTAATTTTTGGTGAAGACAAATCTGGAAATTTTTTTTGGTATGTGGATTTAAGTGGAGAAAATCGAATTTTGGCTCTGAGTTTTTCGACCTGCTTTCTGAGGATATTTTCGGATAAAAGAAGGATATTTTTTTTTGGTTACCTCAGTGCTGAAGGTGGAAAAGATTTCTGATCAAATTGAAAACTCGTGGGGATTTCACTCTATCAAATTTGTGAGCAGCAGCAGCAGCAACAGACGGGGTAGAGGCGCTGAAAATTTGCCTGCGGAATGATTCCGTCACTTCCTTGCTGGATTGGAGCATAATCCTTTAAATGCAGCCATAGAATTTTGAACACAAGTCCGTGAACAGAACTGGCAACTGTTAAGGCTTTCATATTCCCATAAGTTGGGTTTGAAGGGTTCTGAAACTTGTCAATCTTGTAGTGGATAAGCAAATGGCCTGGTGAAAATATCAGACGGAAGGGTTTAATTATTCAAACAAGAATTACAATCACGAGGATAATAATGCACAGCGGATTGAATGGTCTTTAATGACGATTGAATTTTCTTTTGACGTCCACGGAATGCGTTAGAAGATTTCACTCTTCTTTTCGGTGATTTTTACTGTCAGTATCGAAGGTGCAGAACCAATAATAGCAGAAGTTAAAATAGATCCGACGAGTCTCGACCGCTGAATCTTGTTCTGCAGCTCTCGAGGGTTTCAGATATTACCATCCATAGAAGATCAAGTGTGACTAGCATATCAACTGCTGGAAAGGGATTTTGTATGTGAATGCTGACACGGTCCTTGTTAATTTTTTTTTTTTTATCATACTGGTACAGACATCTGAAGCCTGAGACGGCCTGAAAACAAGCAATTTAACTGTGTTCAAAAGACAACCACAAAGGTGTAGGCAACCAATTTGGGGATTTTCAGAAATTTCGGAAAGCAGTATATGTGCTGTAATAAATATTCTGCCTCTAAGCTTATGCAGCATGCCGAACCTCTTCTGAGGCTGTCCTACCCTAGCCACAGGATGTTACAGCAGTAAGGTGCATCCCAAGCCTTGCTCCAGGTATGTCCTTATCATGTTGGATCTATTCTCTTAAGATCAAGTTTATGATTGGGGTTTGTTACACTCAGTTCAGCCCAGTTAGGGCTTATAAAAATAGCAGCTCATTAACTCAGTCAACTGAAGTCAACATCAGCAGTACTTCTCAGTCAATCTCAGATTCAGCAGAGTCAAAGGCAGTCAACATTCACAGTGCTACCTTTTGGTCAAAACAATTTTTCTTATCAGTAGTTGAAGTGTGCAGAATCAATTGAACTGTTAGCAGTAGAGAATAAAGATAGTGCCAGCAGTGGACTGGGTTTATGACAGTGATTACTGTAGAAGAATAAAATCAATGATACAGTATAGTTTTGCTTCAGACTAGGGATGATCTTACAGGAACGAGTGTGTGAACATGATTGACTGCTCAGTGATATATTGATACATGCTAGAAGTGAAAGTAGAGCTGAAATACTTGTTCAGTGATGGTGAAGAGTACAGGGTAATAAATGAGCAGGTTTGTTGATATACAGGGATGACTTGGCAGTAAACGGTGTGCACAAACAGATTCAGAGATTGGTATGTGACAGATTTACAGGTTGTACAGAATGTGTTAGTGACAAGACTGACGTGGCAGTGAACAGTGATCAAAGATTATCAGCAGCAGAGAGTACAGGGTTTGACAGGTCCACAAGTTAAGCAATCTTTCTAGTTAAGGGTGGCAGGGTGGTGCTAGGGCTCACAATTTTGTGAGCTGAGCTGTTGTAGCAGCTCGTCAGTTGCAGTTGACGAAGCCGAGGGGTTGTAGCTGGAGAAGTTGTATTAAATTTGTAACCCCAGTTGTTGCTGGGTCAAATTTTATTATAAAAGGCTTCCGTGGTTTTACCCCCAGGACTTGGGTTTCCATGTAAAAAAAAATCTTGTGTACTGTGCATCTTGTTTTTTTGTTGTTGATGATTTACTGCTATGATTGGTGATTAGCAACTTGCTCTCGATTAAAATTTTTATGATTGGAAAATACTGATTCACCCCTCTCTCAGTATTTCAACATCATGTGCATCTGTGTCTCCGGACTCATCACTTCCCCTTGGAAGGAATCTCAATCTGAAGTAAACCAAGCCTCTCTTTGAAGTACTCAAACTTCACTCTAGCCAGTGGCTTGGTCAACACATCGGCTATCTGCTCGTCCGTCGCAACATATAGAAGCTTCACTGCTCCTCTCTGCACCATATCCCCAATATAGTGTAACTTGATCTCAATGTGCTTCGACTTGTCATGGAACACTGGGTTCTCTGACAACTTCACACAACTTTGGTTGTCGCAATATATACAAGTAGCACTCAGCTAGAGATCAAACAAATCAGACAGTAACTTCCTAATCCATACTGCCTCACAACTAGCCGAACAAGCTACGACATACTCTGCTTCGGTTGTACTCAGTGCCACACAGGACTGCTTCCTACTAAAGCAAGAGATCATACTGGATCCCATACTGAAGCAACACCCCGAAGTGCTCTTCCGATCAATGGCACTGCCTGCCCAATCTGAATCAACATAACCCTCCAGGTTAAACTTCTGATTCATATCATACTTGAGCCCATAGTCAACTGTACCCTTCAGGTACTTCAGAATATGCTTTGCAGCTATTAGGTGAACATGTCTCGGATCTGTCAAATACTAGCTCAAGGTGTTCACCGCAAAGCAGATGCCTGGTCTCGTATTCGTCAGGTACATCAAGGACCCAATCATCTGACGATACATCGTGGCATTAACCGGCTAAGATGAAGCATCACACAGAAGATTCAAGTTCGTTGCCATAGGTGTGTCCATGGCCTTGCAGTCCATCATCCCAAATCTCTTCAGGATCTCTACTGCATACTTCCCTTGTCCAAGGAAGATTCCATATGTGCTCTGTCACACCTCCATACCTAGAAGGTAGTGCATCATGCCCAAGTCCTTCATCTCAAACTCAGCAGCAAGCTTCCTCTTCGTATCGGCAATCAATCTATCCTCACCTGTAATAAACAGGTCATCCACATACAGAAGTAGTATCACTGGATTGCCTTCCTCAAGCTTGTAGTAAAGGTTGGAGTCTACTTTACTCTTAGTAAAGCCCAAACTGGATAGGAAGCCATATATCCTGTCGTACCAGGTCTTGGGTGCCTGTTTTAAACTATACAGGGCTTTCTTCAGTTTGCACACATGAGTCCCTCTGTCATGTGTCTCAAACCCAAGTGGTTGCCCCACATACACTTCCTCTTCAATTACATCATTCAGGAAAGTTGTCTTAACATCCATCTGGTGTACCTTCCATTTCATCACTGCAGCCAAAGCAAGTACTGATCTAATGGAAGTGTATCTGGCCACAGGAGCAAAAGTCTCTTCATAATCAATCCCTTCTTTCTAGGAAAAGCCACGAGCTACAAACCTTGCTTTGTATTTTTCTATGCTACCATCTGCAGCATGCTTGATCTTATAGATCCACTTGGAAGTCACAACAGACTTCCCTTTAGGTCTTGGGACCACATCCCAAACATCATTCTTCATGATCGACTGGTATTCCTTAACCATGGCATCCTTCCATTCTTTCTTCATCCCATATCCTGGGAACTTCAATATCTTCAATAGATAGCTTTGTTGCTGGAACAAATGTTGTAGTCCTTGTTTGTAGGTGATTGTACATGATCTTTCTTACAAGTCAAATTCAATTGCATGATTAGAAACTTCTCATAGTTTTTCAAAAACACATTCTTATGCATAAAGACATATGTCATACAATTATGCAATTATCTTTAGCCAATGCTTCAATACAACATTTATCCATATCCTGTAACTTTCTAAATGCCTTCCATCTCTACCAGAACATTGTTAAGAGTTTGCACTACTCCTAACATGTCAGCAAAGAGGTTTCATTCTAGATAAGTAGCAATGGAATGTTGTACAGTGCCATAGGCCACTTACCCATTACATGCATATTAGTAGTATACTGTTCATTAATGCAACTTTTCTAAAATGCAAAATGTACATCCTAAATCTAGAAACATAAGTATGTACATGACTGGACAACATCATTTCAGTAATCATATAATAAATGACAATTCAAATACTTATCTTTGTTTAGTTGTAGGGTGGACTCCCTCTCAATCTTTGCTTCCTTGCAGGAACTACTGGAGTCTGCTCCCTCTTGATCTTTGCTTCTTTGATTACCTGTCCTTGAACTTATATTCATCTTGGGCCACTATGCATGCTTAAGTGTGCACTAGTGTCATCCTCAAGATCTCATACATGATCATACATCCATTAGTATAATCTTAATACTATCAAAACATTATGATCCTAAATAAACTGAACATGTATGGTCATGATTATTTCACACACAGGTAATTTATCACAACCATTAGTATTCAAGGTTTCAGGGAGGACTTCTATTACTTATGCATATACTTATTGACCATAGGACTCTTCTGGTTAGTCATATCATCAATCAAAGTAAGAAACATAATATGCATAAACTGTTGATTACTTAAACTTCTAACTTCAAGAATAATCATTCATACAAAAGTATAAGATCCTAACACAGGGTAGGATTCTAACTTGATATAGGAAAGACATACCTGGATTGTCATGATTGCTAGTTATGTCTAACATACCCACATAATGTCTTATTGTTCTTCTTCAATGACTTGTGCTTAGTAACCTGCATAACTCATAAGTTAACCATTGTAGAACCAAATTATACATACCTCGTAAGTAGAGATTCTATAATGGCTATGGATGAGTCTTTGTCTTCATGTCACCATGGTCATATGTTCTTGATCTAGAACTTGATTTGTATTTCTTGATGTACCTTTCATGTTAGGGGATAACATCAACCTCATACAACACCACAGTGCATTAGTACAATCATAAGTGTCATAACCCTAATCAATGAATGTCTTCTATCATTCACATGCATTCATACTTTTACTAGGGTGATGAGGCAAGTCTAAGATTAATCAAGATTGTACTAACCTCAATAATATGAAGACAAATATGTCATAAACTTAATCATGATCAGATTTCAAAACATACATGTATTTCTTCAAGTCATACCTATCGGGATTTCTTGTAGCCTTCTCATGTAAAGCCTCAGCCTCATCTCCCTCTGGAACTGGAACTTCTTCACTTATGCAGGTGTCCAATTCATTCTCTTCTAGGATTAACCCAATTTACTTTGATTTGCTGAAACTAGATCTGGAGCTGGATTAGGGTTTGTCATAGAAACCCTAAAAAAATCAATCTTTGAATTTCAAACTTCTGAATGGATGGAAAGATGTGTCTTGTTGAGCTGATTAAGCTGGTATACTTCAATTTTGAAAACTGCAAAATTTGACCCCTTAAAATTGCCTTTGAAACTTTCAGATTCACTGAACAGGACCCCAAACTAGGGTTTGATAAAGCCCACCCTTCTGCCCAACCAAAAGGTTCGATCCAAAGCTCTAAACTTCGATTTTTCTAAGGAGCTTCCAGTCGTGGTCACAGACTTAAAAAATTCCAACCTTTGCAGAAGCCCTAATTTTTCATCTTTTTGATCAAAATCCCAAACTAGGGTTTGATCAAGCCCGACCTTCTGCCCAACCAAAAAATTCGATCTTGGTCTCTAAATTTCGATTTTGATGAAGAGTATTCAGCCAGGGTCTCCGATTCCAAAAATTCCAACTTTCTCCGAAGCCCTAAATTCCCGCAGCAGTGACAAGCCAAGAATGGAGGTGCTCAGAATCCAAATCTATTTTGACAGAAATATGCACCTGATTGTTTCTGGTGCATCTCTGAAATTATGAATCCACGAGGTCTTAAACTTCGGCCTATGGTAGCCTAACCTATCATCTTTACAACTCCACATGTCTGACCTCAATAGGATTCTCTGAGAGAGAGTTATGCCAAGTGTCACAACGTGACCTGTTTATGGGATAAAACAGGAGAGCGAACTTGTACGGCGTTCCACGTGTCACTGGTTCAACTTCGGCCTCTGAAAAACTTACCTTAGAAACTACAGTCCGTGCTCTACCTGTCACTTTTTACGAAATTTCATTTGGAGCTTACTAGCCCAAGTTGTGACCTTTTTTCCTAGGTCACCTATTTATGACTGAGATCTGGAAGAGGCAGAAATCCTATATTTTACTGATCATAAAACACAAAGTACAACGAATTAGATGCTGTGCTTTGGATACAAGATACATGGGGATGTTATCTACGACCTGTAGAAGTTTCGGATCCTGAACCTTTTCCAAAATGGATTTATAGCGAAAGTGCTACGATGACTGGTTTTTCCTATATCAAGCCCTAGCTTGCAATTTGTCGCAAGTGCAACAAGTCTCATAAATGCCATATCATGCCTTCTTTTAGGCTAGCTTTGATACCATGTTATTTTTTCATCATTTAATTCAATAGATCTAGGATCTTAACTGAAAGAACAACATGTACAGTATATCAAGCATAAGAGACAAGAGACAAGAGACACAAAACATTTCACCGGGGAAAACCAAGAAGGTGAAAAACCCTGCAATTTCCTCAGAGATAGAATAAGCATCAATACAAGGATCACCATGATCAAACCCAAGAGATAGACATCTTCAGCAGCATGCTCCTCCTCCACTTGTGTGCACCCTTCTCTTCTCTCACTAATGCGAAGTGAGTGAATAAGACAATGTGTAAAATGAGAGGGACACACTCTCTATTTATACACTAACTTTCACTTGACCTTTACTCAACTAGGTCGGCCTCAACTTAACCACTTAACATAATGTTGACTGGGCCAACCCCTACTAGGGTGGTCTAATAACCCTTTGACCCACATGACTCATATAGGGCCGACCCCATCAAGGTGGTCTAATAACCCATCAAGTATAAGTTACGACACTTACGATATAACTTGCGACACATGCAAGTACACATGACGACACTTCCAATCGTAGGAATAATACATCTCCGTTGGGGATACAATAAGGTACAAATGTAATACATACAATATATAAGTGAATATCTTCCGAAGTTACAAATACATCAACACTGGCGACATTAACAAGAATCAGAAACTAATTATGTTTGTGCTCGAGACTGTAAACTTTTTTAATTCTTTATAACTAAGCATAAGAATATATTTCATATACATAAGAAACTAAAAGAGTTTCTTATATTAATCATATATTTGAAAGACTAAATCCATAAACGATACCAGTCTTCAGGCAAATTGAGAACAGTTTGATAATGAGAGCTTCTCATATCAAAGAGCTTAATAAGAAATAGATCTCCAACTCTAGAAAGTAGCTTCCCCTATAGACTCAAACCCCACTTTACCAACTGATATCGATTTAGCTTATATATCCAATCTTAAACCAACAAAATGAATGACTACAGGAATCTCGTACTACTATTTCTAAAAATAAAACCATAATGAAATATCCATTACAAACATGAGTCATGACACTTAACAGTTGTCATTACTTAATATGATCAAATGAATGGTCATGGACCAGATATCATTATCAATAGATGAACAACCCTCACTGGAAGAGAAATAGCGACGCTGGACTTACTCAGTGATCGCCAGGTGTGTCCACAACGTAAAGCAAGAGTTGAATAAGCATGCCGATCATCATAAAACATTTTCCAGTGAGAAGAAGTTATCCCAAAATAGAACCAAGAATCCACACTTAGTCGTTTCCCATTTGCCACCGCCGTATCAAACAAGGAGATAAAACGGTCGCGTTAAGTGAATCAAAACAATTTCCAATCCAAGATACCACCTGCAACACAACAAATAAAACCACTGATTAATTGTTGCTATTATAGTTGTATAATAATAAAAATTAAATGATAAGAACTCCTACAGAATCTATGATTTTGTAGATGTGCTAATAATAGCTTATCAAATAAAAAGAAGTATTACCTGTAGTATTAGAGCTTACATCCCTGCATATATATAATCAAAATTGATCAAAATCGGTAAACAAACTAATGATCAAGACGCATGCGTTGGCTTGACGGAAACTTGAATCCGAGAAGACCTCCTAGCCTTTGTTAACTTGGCCTTTTATTTGAGAATATTGGATTTATTGCAGCTATCTTGCTTAACTAACCATTCATTGTTGATTACCTGTATTTTCTTAATGGATTTATACTTATCCTTCTTCATGTTCATGTTCTTCGATTGATCAACCCACGACAATAACTCAGCCTTTAGCTTTTGAACTTTATCCTTCATGATATCTCTCAGAGATTCAGCTTCTTTAAGTTTATCTTCCATGTGGTCGATTTTCTATTCAAGAGGTAGCTTAATAGATTGTTTCAGGGTCTCCATAGCTCGATCAGAAAATTGATCATCACTTAGAAACAAATCTTGCGCAATTGCTTGATCAAGTTCCTTGGGCAACGATGAATTTCCAACATAGACAATTTTAGGAGATGAAGCAAAGTTATAAAACTTAGTGCTCTGTTCTTGGTCAATATCTTCATGAGAAGATTGATGGGCAGACAATGGTTCATCTGAATCGCTAACTTTGACTATAAGAGGCTTACCGGATTGTTCTATAATTCTGGGAAAAGACGTAGCGACCATACTCCTCGTAAAACATCGCATTCCTGAACGTGAACTAGTAGGGATAGGTTTTGACTGTTTTGATCTATATTCAACTTTAACCAGAAACTCAAGGTATTCTTCTGAACTAGATAAACCTTTACCTTTGTCTGCAGACATATCATGTGGCAATTCGGGCAGTGGTAAATCCAAAGGAGTTTCAGGAACAACGGGACTTATGCTATCCTTAATTATCAAACATTCATTATTCTCTAGACTAGGGTTTGAAGTACCACATTCATCCTGTTTCGAGGCGGGATCGAGGTCTTGACCAGGGTTAGAAACAAAAGGTCTCCTTCTTTTTACTTGATTTTTAGGAAGGGGAGATAGCCAAAACTGAGTTTCCCCAAAACCATTCTGAACTAAAAATTCTTCCCAGGTCTTTCCCTCTAAGGCCAAACGATGTTGGATTAAAATTTTAAGAAGTCTGTGATCACCGATAGTGCTCTGTATAGTGTTATCCATATTCTTTAAGCTACTGAGCAGGAAGAAGGGAAGATTGATTTTGAAACCCTTAAACACCATAAGAAAATGGAGATGATAGAAATGCACAAGTGAAAAACTTCCATCGCACGTAATGTACCTAATTATAACTAGAAGCAATGGCCACCATTGTTGCTTGAGAAATTTTGAAGGAAATCCGTGTTTGATACTAACATCGCTGGGCACTGGATGTAGAAAGGTATTCCACCTTTTCTTGTTAATTTTCCCTCCCTTAAACCATCGATCACCAGTTTCGGGTAGCTTAGCGGCCTCAACGATGAAGCCTTAAACCATTGATCCTTGGAAATACTATTCTTGGAAAACATGATATGTATGATTTTAATTGCATTTGTTTGCTATTTTAAATGAATAGAGATAAGAGAAAAATATATGAATATACAGAAGTTAGGCTATATTTTTCTTTCATGAAATAACAAAAGA
This sequence comes from Larix kaempferi, assembly GCA_027924585.1. Taxonomy (NCBI): domain Eukaryota; kingdom Viridiplantae; phylum Streptophyta; class Pinopsida; order Pinales; family Pinaceae; genus Larix; species Larix kaempferi. Next base: position 9,687,435 of record BSBM01000450.1, on the reverse strand, counting down.
GTTTTATATTACTGTCGATGCTATGCAGTAAATTTGTACTATGTTTAGATATAGGACAGAATTGTAAAAGCCCCAAGAGTTAGCTCGATCGGTTGTGTTCTCGGAAGTTAGGCCTCCCAGCATGCGAGGTCACGGGATCCATACTCATAGACCCTCTTGGGGTTAGGCACGCAGCGGCCGCAGGGCGAAAACCCCTTCGGGGCGGGTCCGTCGGAAATTATTTCGTGGATGTAGCGGTCGGCTAAGCTGATTAAAGTGAACCACATGGAAAAAAAAAAAAAAAAAAAAAAAAAGGACAGAATTGTAAACAGAGCACTTACTGCAATTATTTGTCCAATCAATGGAAATATGCCTATTTATCATCTATCATCTAATTTGCTTCTCTATACTAGAGTACTATGCAGATAACAGCATGGGAAAAATATAGAGATGATTATCTAATTAATAATTCACAGGCTTTATCATTCAGTATCAAACATAAATCAGAAGTAAAATAAATTCTTTTACAAAATAGAGTTTGATAAATTCTACTAAACAGAACATTGAACTGTAAACAAAATATAAATAGCAAAACCTGGCTAACTGTAGAGAAACAAACAGCCCAAGGAGCCTGTTCCACCCAACCAATTCCTGAAGATAGCCAAGTTACTTGCCTTAGGACCCCCGAGCCTGTTCACTGAACCACCAGGAGGAAGAAACTTAGAAGCTTAGGACCTCCACTTGTAGTAACAATAGTTATCCAATCTTAAAGACTTAGCAGTCAAAGGGACCTGCACCAACACCTCTGGTTCTCCTTCTTAAAATAATTTGCAGACTTACAGTTGCACTCTCACATAGCCTCCCTATTCGAATCTCTCAGTGATCACCTGATGCACATGAGGAATATTTCTGCAGAAAATATTGTGTAAGAGTTGTCTGATCAATTCGAATTTTCCTTATGTAGGATGCCTAGGTCTTTCAGTTGTTAACTGATCATTAAATGAGCTGCTTGCTCACTCCCACCACCTAGGGGATAATGCCACATTTTAGGGGTAGTTGTCCCATAACCAACAGCTAATGGTGAAGTGCAATTGCTGCCATCTGTCCCATGCCTTTTAATAGCTTCCATTCCTCCTTTTGGATCAGTGAACACTCATTTAACAGTTCCCTTGGGTGTTTGTCTCCTACTTTAATTTATTAAATAATAATAATCAGTAATTACATTCATCCTTGACCAAACTTGGTCATAATTACAAAACTTTGTAATTAAAATTTAACATAAAGTATTTTGCCAATAAAATAATATTTTCAGAATTTGGGTAGGTGACAATGGGAAGCCTAATGTTCTTAGGATGAGTTATAAGGTCAATAATACTTGGCATGAGTCAATGAGGTCTAAATAGAGGAAGAGTAACTCCCATGGAAGAGGAAGAGGCAATTTGGAGCTAGTGAGACACTTGGGCTAGATTCCCTAGCTCTATGACAACAATGATCAAGATGCTATGACACCTATGACACAAATCAGACCTGAAGGCTGACATATGACATATATGACATATCAGGGCTAAAAATAGACTCCAAGAGGGTGCTCAAGGGTGTTAGGGCAGCTAAGATGCTTCCACATGTGATATGGTGGAAGTGGGAGACTAGGAATTGTTGTACAAATGGCGTTCTTTGGAATCTCTTCCCAACTTGAGTTGGCATGAGTCTCTTGGAAGGAATTCGACCCATGGAGGACATTAGAACTTTATAAATGTCAATAAAAAAGAATGGAACCCGTTTTTGATCATTTGTAGAATTTGCAATTGCATTTGTGAAGAGGGAGAGCTAGTGGATGACTAGTTTCTTGCCTTAGCCAATTTCGAGGGTGAAAGATTCCCATCCAAGTTGGTAATTGGAAAGTCCATTCAGACCTTTCATTTGGAAATTTAATGGAGTCTTTATTTGCAGGTGTAAGCTACAGGGCAGATCATGGTTTCTTCTATTGCAACTCACTCCTTCAACCATTTCCAGTTTTGATGGCATATTCTTGATCCTTGAGGGAGGGCGTTTTTGGTGAGCTATTGTACTCTTTGGGGGAGCTTCTAATGCCCCATTTATTTTTTAATATGAATTAAATACTCTATTCTTCATCTCCATAAATTTTCAAGTTGAAATTCCAAGTATAAATGTATAAATCTCATTTTTAATGAAAGAACGGTGTCATTTCCCCACTACCTTGTTGTGAACCAATGTAATGCTGATGATTTCGAATGAATCGATGATTCTCGGATACATTTGTGATTAATGGACTGCCATGGATGTATTTTACAAGTTTCATGTACTGTACTTAAGCATTTGAAGTATTTTTACTCAGTTTAATTGCATTGGGAGAAGAAATAGTCCCATTTCCCCAAGGGTCGAATGGGTGATTTTTGCAGGTGAATGGGAGAGGGTTGGAACAGATATAATAATCAATTAATGGTGCACATGAGACCTTAATAACATCCTTAATACATTCCCTACCTCTGTTCATAAATTTGAGTGGGTTTGGAGGCATTTGGGAAGCCATTTTCAGTACTTACCCCAAGGGGATTTGAACCCCAAATTACTAGTAAAATTGAATACTTGGTCCAGAATATTAAGATATTTTGTAGAGGTATTTTGTTGGCCATATATCATCCATTAACATCATATTCAATTCCTAATATCAGTCATAAAACTTCCTTGAAAATTTGAAGGCATTTGGAGTCAATTTGAGACCTAGAGACCAATACTAGTCAAAGGGAAATTACTAGTAAAGTTCCCTACATTGGCCAAAATTGAAAGAGGATTTGCATAAGTATTTTAAAGGTCCAAAAGCATCCCTGAAACACATATTTATGTTCTAAAATCATCCATATACCTTCTCAGGAGATTTGGGAGCAATTGGAACAATTTGGGGACCTAAAGCTCAAAACTAGTCAAAGGTCTAACTAGGGAAAAAAGTGAAAAATTGCCATTTTAATAAAATTCCTAACAAGGAACATTATAGTCACATTTGTCTCCACGACGTCTACATTTTCCTTCTTTCATTTTTTGAGCTTCCAAACTTATTTTGTTGTCTCTTGTGTGTGGAGGTATGTATTTATCCTTATATGTGTTTGTCATTTGTGGTATATTTTTTCTTGAATAGGTTTTCCCATTTCTTGATTGGAAACCTTGAAATTTGAATTATACTGCTTTTGACTTACGCCTTAATACTTCCATGGCCGGTACGTCATGCATTTTTAATTCATTTTGGATATATGGTTTAAGGCCTCCTAGGTAAGTTTCGTGTAATTGCTGGCTAGATAACCCAAATACTTGTGTGGTGAGAGCTTCCCATTTATGCATGAATTCCTCGACACTTCCCATTTGTTGTAGTCTGATAAGTTTTGAGAAGAATTTGTTTTCGGTAATTCCCTAGAATCTTTTGAAAAGTCATTTTTAAACAAGTGCCGAGTGTATGAGTGATTTCCTCCTTGTCACCACATATACCAATTGTACATGTTACCTTCTAGATGCATGGACGTGTATTTTACCTTTTCTTCATATGTCGTAATGTTATATATACTACAATATTCTTTGGCTTTATTAAACCATGCTACACATTGATCTTTGTTCCTGTTTTATTTGGATAGTTATATTTTGGTCGTAGGTGAGCATATCATAAGGGGTTGATATTGGGTGCCTCCTGATGAATAATAGGGAGGTGGAGGTGGTGGTGATGCGAAGGCATGAGATGAGGAGATATACATGCTTGAAATATTCTCTTGTTTGTTGCAATTTCTAAAACCTTGGTTTTGTAACATGTTCATACTCTGGTCATGTTTTTTATTCTAATCTCATTCATGGTGTCCAACGTGTTCTCCATTACTGTGATGATTTAATCTTTGATCTCTTTTTTGAGTGCCACATTATTATTCTTCATTTCTTCTCTTAAGCTCTCTTGGTTTTTGGTGATGACGCCTTTAAGGGTGTTGACTTCCTTTTCCAACTGTTCGAACTGGTTCTTCAATTCCATCATGCTTCTAGTGTGTGGGGGCATATACTTATACACATTTTTTGCCTATAATTGGGGTGAAAGACACTTGATGTCTTTGTGGGGGTGGTGAGTTGAGATTAAATTAATTAATAATAATAATAATAATAACAACACTACTACTACTACTACTACTACTACTACTACTACTAATAATAATAATTATTATTATTAAAACTAATTGGGTGGTGATGGAGATAATAAATAAATATAATACAATAATAAGTATTAAAAAATAACAATAATTTTATTATATCATCCGTGAGATGTAGAACAGTCGGTGGCGGGTGATGGTTAAGACACCCCTAAGTGGAAAGGTCATCGGTTCGAAACCCCGCAGATACTAAAATCCAACCATGCTAATGGTTGGTGCGGTCTAGGTCGGATGCAATCCCCGGGTGATTTTGACAGCTTAGATGCCCTTGGTTCGTGGTCTCTCAGCCAATGGTGAACCCTGCTAGTTAGGGGGTACTACCACTTGCCAACAACAACAAAAAACAATAATTTTATTTATCTATACATAATTTTTATTATAAAGTTTTTTTTAATTAATAAATATTAATTAAAATAAATATTATCATAATAATAATATTATTATTTTTTATATAATAATTTTTATTAATATTTTTTTGGGATTTTTGTTAGGGATGACGTGGATGTATGAGAATGTGGGCGAATGGAGTGAGGGTGAATGTAGGAAGGGAAGAATGACATGGGGGAAAGGATGGGGAGGAGCGGTGTTAGGAATGGAAGAGGCGCGTGGAGGCAATGTGGAGTGTGGGATGGCAGGGAGAAGTAGAAGAGCAGGGTTGGAAGCGGATGATTGCTAGACGAAGGGAACAGGGAATAGAGTGGGGAGAGGCACAACAAGGAGTTGGAGCAAGGGAGCAGGGAAATCGGGGGAGTTGGATTTTGAGGGCAATGAAAGATGGATGGAGGAGGGAACGTTGGAGAAGCACGTGGGGATGACTGCAAGTAGGGATTTACGAATGGAGGGAGAATTGGAGCAACAAGGAGGGTAAGATGCAAAGAAATGTGCATTGGGGGATTGCGATGAAGGGTAGTGCTGGAAGGAGTAGGTGGATATGTGAACAAGGGGGAATGGAGGTGTGTGAGGTAGAAACAGACGTGGGGAGGGGGATTATGTACGGGAGGAGTTGGGGAGCAATGGAGAATGCAGACGTGAAGCAACAAAGAATTGAAGATGGAGGGTGAGAGGGAGTTACACAGGACAGAGGAACGTGGGCTCTGATACCAATGAAGCAACACTTTTGAAATTTAACCAATAATACACAAACATACACACACACACATATATAATGAATATGGAATATGATGAGATGATATTACAATATACATAACACAAACTTCTTATTATTAACTTACATGTATGCCTCTTCCATCAAGGAACTCTACGAATGGTAAGCTCCATCAAGATATGTGTAAATGGAGTATGAGTAAAGGATTTTCAAGCTATAACTATCCATTCTGAGCCATTTCCAAAACTATGTTTGTTAGGATTTTCATCCTACCATTTATTTCCTTAAGCCAATACAGTCCCTAGTGTTGTAACCATTGGCACCAAATAAATTGTCATTCATTTCCTTTGGTTCCATAGAACCCCTAGTGTTGTAACCAATGGATTTAATATGAATTTGTAACATACCTCCAATGCCAACATCAATACAGGGTTTGTTGGTCTAAAATTTCATTGATGGGGGTGGTATGTAAATCAAATTTCAATAATGTAATACCATTTCAAAATAAATTGTTTCTCTTAATTACTATGACAATGTTTGGAATTACACTAACCCACATAAGTCAAGCTTCAGTCTTTAAATTCATAGTCTAGATAAGAATTTCCCTTAGAACTTAGCACTTCACAATTTGCCACATAACTCCTTTCCAATACGGTGACAATCAAGCATACATGGTATAACCAAATTACCATAAACATAAGCATTTATTCCACATACTAACTTTGTCTCAAAAGTTCATCAATCATCTCAACTCATCAATTTCCTAGAATCTCTTATATGGAGGCATTATTCTCTTCTCCAAGAAGAAAATTATGGGATTTATGGTTAAGGTGCTTAGGCTCATGCATGTATCACTTTAATAATTGATCATCTAGGTAACAATAAACATAAGAAAATGATTATTTAATCAACATAATTCTTGCCTCATCATTCACATATACATGATTGCAAAAAATGGCATAAACCTTATAGCATAAGCACCATGATCCTTGAGGAAAACAGATGGTGTTAAACATCATATTATCAATATAAATACCTCACAACAAACTTTAAGCTCATTCATAATGGTTACATAAGAATCCATGCATAGTCTTCACATGTTTCCACAGGTCTAGGGAAACTAACTACCCCTTTCCTTCGAGAGGCCCATGTAATACCAAATCATGGTACAAACAAATTCATAGTAAATATATCCATCTCATATAATCCCTTAATAACATTCACATTAAATGTCGGAACTTGCCGTGCACAATAAACATAATTTGTCAAGGGTATGGGGGAAATGAGTAACCCTTTGTTCAAGGAGACAAATGCAAGTAACAAAGGGATTTTTAAATCAATCAAATTAATATTTAAACATCACTAACATCATCCCTAAATTTATTTGTCATTTATGACAATTAATAATACTCCAGTAGGCCATCATTCCAACCTTCAAAATGCTTAAATTCATAAAAAAGAGGCCCAAAAAGCAACTAGAGGACATGTTTATGGTTCATGTGAAGGAAATTAACTTGCATTGGGGGCGTTTCTATGGGTTTCATATGGAAAAATAGCAAGAAGCCAACTATTGTCCTTCCCAAAGCTGCATGCATCTCCTAAGATGCACATAAAACTCATAATTTTGCTTTGTGAAGACTAAAACAAGTCTTCTAAGTTGAACCATTGTTTGAGGATTAAAAATGCAAGGAACATATATGTAATAACACTTCCAAATCATTAAAGTGAGTGCATTCTAAAGATTATAATCCTAAACACTTAGAAAATCTACTAGGGACTAAAACATGCACCTACAGGAAAATTATTCCAAACTTCATATTTTCAAGAGGAAACCTATGAACAACTCAATAGGAAGTTTATTGGGTTTCATATTCTCAATCATAGATGAGTAGAGGAACCATTCTTTGATATTATCATTTTTTATTACGCTTGGCATGCAAGAATTTCCAATGCTCTTCCCCACATGTCTTGCAAACTAATTGACTACAACAACATCCATTTCACACACTAACATCTACAAGATTGTCATGGCATATTCTAATAATAAACAATGCAAATATATTATTCCTCATAAATGAATGACATCATAACCAAAGAGAAGAATAAATACACTTATCTTTTCACAAATTGAGCTCCAAGGAAACTGACTGGGTGCGAGAAATTTTCCTCCCAACCATACACAAATCCTATGTGGATGCCAACCTCGTGCTAGGATATGAGACCACTAGGGTGAAGAAGATTTGTTTAACACTTCCAAAACATTTCTTCCTTTCCCAAAATATTCCAAGACCAATCCAATACAAACCACTACTAGGTTCTTTAATCAATATTTCAATTAGACTAGCTCTTTGCATCCACTCTACTACCCCATACAAAATAGGAAGCCACCCCCTTCTCCATTCTTTAATCTATTTGGAAATACTCTTCCTATTTGTATTCTTCAAAATGAGTCCAATCATTGTCTACCTTCATATTTCATTTCCAGGGATATGTTACTTCTTAGACACTAAATTATAGATTGTTGGACAACCCAACAAGCTAGCAATATATAAGGGTTTAGGATGGTATGTACCTACTCAATCTTGGTACTTAATATCACACAAAAATCCATTTTCCATATCTCCATGGTTCCTATGAGAGCTAGATTGTTTTTTCTTCCTTAAGAATTCTATTTTCTCTTCAAGAACCCCTTTTTTCTTAATTTGATTTCCCTTAATTCATTTTTTCTTCTTGCATAAGTGAATGGGTGAAAGTAAGGAGTCTTCCCTCCATTCGTTTATTGGTTCCTTGATGATACGAGGTGGATAATTCAAAGTGGGAGGTTAGCTTGAGCGTAGGAGATAATTACTTGAAGTAATTAAATCATTTCACTATGCTCTTAATTTAATTAGCATAAAGATCAGTAAAAAGTGGAAATAGACAATCACATGGAAGAGAGTTATAAATAAGACATGGAAAAATCATGGGACATAAGTTAATCTTCCTTGGAACACTTACCTTTTGTTGTGACCCAAGGGGTCATATATGGGGTTAAATGTATATGATATGACCCCAAGGGAGGCATATATAGGGTTAGATATATATGTAATGAAGCAAATATACACATAATAGAGTCAGCCTAATGAAGGCCCCATATGTGCAATGAGTAAATAGGTGTATCTATATAGGTGATGTAGTCATTGTTGAGAGGAAGAAGTGAATGGGATATATGAATCTATTGGGATATTTGGGGGGGGGGGTTCTCCTAGTATTTATGGATTTATTTTATAACTCATCTCTCTTATCAATCTTGGAGTTGTGCTCCACATTTACATTTATGTACATTGTGTGTACTCTATTTATTATGTTATCTTAAGGATTTGGTTCAAAACATTTAGTACAGATATCAAACATTATGAACCAAATCCTTAAGATAACGTAATAAATAAAGTACACACCATGTACATAAATGTAAGCGTGGAGCACAACTCCAAGGTTGATAAGAGAGATGAGTTATAAAATAGCTCCTTAAAGACTAGGAGAACCTCCTTTAAAAAACCAATACATTCATAAATCCCATTCACTTCTTCCTCTCAACATCTAATTTTATTATTGTTAGCATCCATAGATCTAATTTTACTGGCTAATTTTATGGCTGCAATAAATATGATGTTGATATTTAGTATCATGTGAAATGGTTACATAGATCTAGTTTCATTCATGTTACAATTACCTTGCATCACATGTACATTCATGGAAAATTTTGCATCGAAAGTGTCGTCTTCCTTTACTAGCTGTTTTTTTTACTTTATTTGGCATGTTGGCTTAGCATTAATTAAACCTTCTCCTTATCCCGCTGTGCATTCACTCGAATTAGCCCTTTCCCGTTAGAATCCCAGTGTATATGACCCCAATGGTGTGACTTGGGGAGTTGGTACATTACATGTGTGCTACACAAAATAAAAACTTGAAAAAATTCAATAATATTATTTGCAATATAAATAGAAAGATGTATACATTTTGTGAAAAATGTTGCAAATAGAGAAAAGGGATTGACTTTTTATTAATAATATACTTATTCATAATAATGGTCAAAAGGTTTCAAACATTCAATGTCACGTGTTTTTTTTTCACTCGGGAAATTCCAACGCCTGCTATTTCGAAGAATCGAGGTATGACCAGATTACATAATTCACTCAATCATTACATAGGGGTTCAACAATAACATCATGCCACTTACAAGAATTGAAGTTGGATGGGGATGGTAACAATCACTCCTCCCAACCACCCAAACTACATCCAATGGATCCATAATAAACCTTACCATTACTAAATATACTTACTTATATTTACACTTTTATACTTAACTTAGATTTTATTTCAAATTATACCATGCCTTTCAAATTATTGTTTTAGGCCTCTCTTTATCATACCTTTTCTTCCCAAATCTCGTTAGATTTCCCCCACAACGTTAGGGATTCAATTGATAATAAATTCCCATATTGATGGAGTCAAACATTGTAAGATAATTTATGTAAGCAATGGGATGCGTTCTAATATCTATTGAACCCTCGGTATGTATGCAACAAAACAACTACTATGCCATTTTGTGGGGGTTATTTTATTGTCTAGTATGGTGGGTATAAAAATGATTTTAAATTGCATATAAAGGATTTCTCATCTAACTTTTCCATAAATGTAATTATTTCCATGAATGTTTGTTTCCTAATATTCGTACATGGAACTTTTTTCTTCTCTTCGAGTATTATTCAAAACACCAAGTGTAAAGTATAAATGGCCCTGTCATAATTAAAGTTGATTTAAGTGAATGTTTATACGATGGGTACATTAATTTAAATAAATGATTCTTTGGAATTTAATTTTTATTAATAAACTAATCTATAGAGATTTTTAATGATAAAGTTTAATCATTTTTAAAGTGATAATTGTAAAATGTTGAATGATATTGGCTAAAATATTTAAATTTAAATGATTTTAAAAGTTCTTAATTTTTTTATTAATTTTTTTCAAGTAAAATAATTTATTTATAAAATTTAGAATGATTATTTAAAAAGGGAAAATAATAAATCTTTAAAAAGCGTGGAAAATTAGTATATGGCAAAAAATATTCCATTTAAATTGAAATTAAAAAAATTAAATTATATTTTTAAAGTAAATTAAATACAGTTTGATAAATATTTTAAAATAATAAGATTTGCAAAATGAATTTTTATAGATCGTTTATAAAAATGAAGTACTTATTTTTTTTTTCACACATAAATATATCTTATTATTAATAATGCGAAATAGTAAATAGGAACATTATATCAGGTCTTCAAACCGTAAGAGTATATAACATACTGGCAACATGAGCCCCAAATAAACGGGCACATGAACCCCATAGAATACGGGCACATAAGCCCCATACCACATCACATCAAAACAGGATCCATAACATCCCAAACAAACCGTAGAGGAAAATGAAAAGATAATATATAATTATAATAAAATAATAATCTAATTTTAAGGTTGCCGTGAAACCAACATTAAATTGATCTGTGAAAGCCTCATAGTTTGTAGAAAAAGGACCCCAAAAAAATATAAAAATATCATATATTTGTATATTCGAGGTTGAGAAGAAATGAATAAAATACTACAATGTGTGTAAAACACTTTTTGAATTGTAAACATTATCCAATGTTGAATTTTCCTTTAAGTGTTAGTTGGACCTATGCTTCTCTTTCTATTTACACAATTAATTAAATAATTATAGCAAATATCCTAAATTGAACTAAACATTCTAGCCAAAATTGAATGGGGCACAAGGTTGAGTCAAAAATCCATCTCTCAAATACTTAAGTAGACCTACTTCACTTCACAAGCTTGATTTATTTTTAAATTCTATGTTACATAATTTATATATATTGTTTACTAAATTTATAATGGTTAATCTCAATTCTTGATTTAAAAGTAAAAGCTAACTTAAAAATTTGATAAAACCATTATTATCTAATAATAAATATAATAATAACTCCCATCAACTTTAATCATAAAACATTTTCATTATTCTTTCCACAAATATGTTACATAAAATTATTTTTTTTCAAGTCGAAAAAAGTAGCTTGTTATTCATAGAATCTAAGTTACATCATCACTGAATGGAAATGGAAACATCTCTAAAGTCTTTCCCAAAACAGTCCAAACAAAGACTCTACTGTCATGATAATCACCAATTCTTAATGAAAAAGCACATCTAAAAGAGCATCAAAACCAGAGCTATCAAAGGATAAAAGGATAACCTTCGACAAAAAGACCATTAGATGCTTTATACAAGACATAAGAACATATGTAGACTAAAAAAGAGGAATTGATCCTATGTCTATGATTGTCCCCTCAACTAATTCCTCAAAATAGATACGATCAACCATATTCCCAACAACTTCTTTTGACAAACGATCAACTTCAAAATTATATTCCCGAAATATGTGATCGAAGGAGATACCCAGAAAAGGCTTTATCAACTCCTTAATTCATGTTACATAAAACTATTATTTGTACTATTTTTATGAATGTGGATACTTAGAAATAAGCCTTGCATTATGGGTTTTGTGACAAATCTATTGGTATGCCGATGCTTCAAGTGATGGGATACTCCAAGGTGATCATCAACTGATCCTCCGGTGTTTCCTCTCTCAGGGTTCTTACGCTCTCATATTGGTTGGAGGAGACTAGGAATCTCATAAATGATATTGGACATACCACCTTCTCGCATATTTACAGGGAATTCAACCAACTGGCTGATGAGCTATCTAAGAAGGTTCTATTAGCTACCGAGGGTATCATATTCTCGGAAGAGTGGTCCAATGATCAGCGTATTTCACAGGGATCCATCTTTATTTAACTATTTTTTTGTCTTATTTATTTTTGTAACTGACTTGCTATTACTATTTTTTGCGGCTGGGCTCTTATTTTTCTTTGCAGGCGTATAATATTAGCTTGGACTATTTAACATCTTGTTGGACTTTTTTGTTTTTTGGTTCCCGTTGGCTTATTCGGGAGATCTGGTTTGGCCTTCTTGCCAATTTTGACACTGACATTTTGGTTTGGGACGACCTCGTTGTTACTTCTTGTGCTCTGTTCAACGTTTTTTTTGGTATATCGTTGTGTCAGGAATGGTAGTATCTATTATTATCTCTTTGGATGGATGTTAGCTGGCCCTTTTATGGACGTATATTTCTTGACCATTCGGTTGGGTGCTCTTTTGGGTTATCTATGCAACCTGGACTTTCCTGTTATGGTTTATGCTCAACCCACGTTAAGGGCCAATTTGAGTTATGATGTGTTGCTACTATTGTAAATTTCTTAATACTATTTTAATATAATAGTATGTTTTTTTCAATTAAAAAAAAATGTTACCTAGGCATCGAAGGTTAAAAAAAATGTTACCGAAGTTAAAAATGTTTACACATAAAAGAAAGCTAGATGTTACCAAGGCATCGAAGGTAAAAATGTCTACAAAGAAAAGAAAATAAAGGAGTTCTAATAGCATTTACCAAATCGAACCCTCTCTTAATATGGAAATCCAAATTATTTATTTATTTTTACTTAATAAAATTGTAAATTTTAAAAATTCAAATTACCTAATCAAGTGGAATACGAAGAACCAAATAGTTATCTCGGAAAACAAATAAAGTGGAATATGAAGAACCAAATAGTTATCCCGGAAAACAAATCTTCGAAATTTATACGTGGTAACAAATCTTCTACTAGTTAACCACCATGCCACTCGGTAAGTAATTATTGTTGCTTTTCAATCTCAACAAATCCTCCATAATCCCCCTCATAATTAGGTTGACCGCGGGGACGACGGGCAACATGTCGACATTAAATCATTCATAATAAAATTCTTCCAAAAAGATGCTCTAGATATCTTAGAGCTCTTGATTTTTAATGTGTACACCACAACAAATACTATTATGATATGTAAATATATATATATATATATCCAAGCTATTATTTATTAATATAATAAATACTATTATTATAATTAAATTATTGTTTTCCACGTTTTTTCGTTAAGATTATAAAACACTTTTATTTAATAAAATTAATAAAAATTGTTGTTATATCTTAATTTAATGGTTAAGATAAAGTATTGAGATATGAACAATTTAAATTCAATTTTTAATACAATTCTTCCAAAAAGATGCTCTAGATATCCTACTACTCCTGTTTTTTAATGTGTACACCACAACAAATACTATTATGATATGTAAATATATATATATATCCAAGCTATTATTTATTAATATTATAAATACTATTATTATAATTAAATTATTTATTAATATTTTTTTTTCTGAGATAATTATTTATTAATATTATAAATACTATTATTATAATTAAATTATCGTTTTCCACGTTTTTTCGTTAAGATTATAAAACACTTTTATTTAATAAAATTAATAAAAGTTGTTGTTATATCTTAATTTAATGGTTAAGATAAAGTATTGAGATATGAATAATTTAAATTCAATTTTTCATAAATGTAAAACGCGAGAAACTGTTCACAATATCTTAAAATTGATTTCATCGTGTTATAAAAAACTTTAACATATAAAGAATATTACTAAAAGATTTTTTTTATTATAGTTAATAAATTTTTAAGAAGAAGTTGTAATTTAAAAAAATTAAAGGATAAGAACAAATTAAAATATTAGATTAAGTTAACTAATTTTAATTTATGTTTAATTAATGTAAAGAATAAAAAATTATAAGAACAAACTCTTAATAACTTTAGTAAAACACAACATTGGACAATTCTTTAAATACCATGTCAGTAAAGGATTTATCATTTCTATGAGCGTTGAGGATGAAAGTCACTTTCTTTTCGAGTGCCCTACATACACCCACATTAAATCACAGTTTCCCAATCTTTATTATACTACTAACCTCCATAATCTTGCAACTTGTCAAAAGTGTGGCTTTTTTCTAAGCTTTTTGAGTATAGGAATAAAATATTACAACAAGCCAATTTCTTTCTTTCTTTTTTCTTAAAGTCCAATAGACCAAACTTGGTATTAATGGACATTAGCTGTCATCATCATCAATGAAATAGACATTGAACAATTCCTAAAATGTCGTAAAACATTTAATTAATAAGTTGAAAATGAAAATAACGAATATACCAAATTTAGCAATATGTTAATAACTACCACAACCATCATTATCATAAAATTTTGCCATATAAATACTTTAAATTCAAATTTCCATAAATATAAAATTCTTGTACACTATTTAACATCTCAACCTTAACACATGAATAAAATATTTTTATTTAAACAAAATTACATTCATATAAAAATTTATTAATATTTAACTAAATTTTAGGTGTATACTTTATTTATCTTTCTAATTATATAATCAATAAGTTATTTAATAGGTCAAATTTCAGTAGTGTGATTGGTTTTTAAGGGTTCCGTTTATTAGGTAACATCCTGGTTCAAAATTCATTGATGATATTGGGAGGAAACACTTAAAAATCTAGTCATACAAAAGAGACACCTAAAAATCCAACCATGTGAAGGATTGTTAGACTCAATTCCCGATGATTTTGACCATTCAGATGCCCCTTGAGTTGTGATTTTTAAACCATAGGATAGTCCAACCAATTTTAAACACTCTAAAAAACAAAAAAATAAATTACCTAATAAACTTTGCTCTTATTTTAAATAAGGGAAAAATTATTTTCACCCATTAAAAGAGGATTGATCACCATATATCTCTTCCTATATATAACCAACTTATTACCCAAAAAACATGGAAAGAAAAGAATACTTTATTTTTCTTTTATATGATATATATTGTAGATATTATAATTTATGTTTGAGAAATTCATATTTTAAAAATCTAATTATTATAAATTAGAGAAATGATTGTTTTCTAATTGCAAAATTAATTGTATAAAAACATTTACTAAATATTCTTGAGTAAGTTTTTTTATTTTACAATACTATTATTTAGAAAAGAGGTTTAGAATTTTGATTTAATTTAAAAAAATTATTAATATTTTTTTAAACATAAATTGAAAAAAGATTGTATTAAATAGCTGAGTATAACGATCTTTAACATACAGTTAAATACTATCAAAACTCTAATGTCTATTAGCAGAGTCCATTTTAGATATATCTCTCTTGTATACAAAAATTTTTCAACAGTTTTTTTTTGTTTACTTTTATCGCATGGGTACTATAGAGTTTGATAAACTCATTACAAAAAAGAGCAAAAAGAAAAACATAACAATAGAGGCTATTATATAAAACTATCTAAACTATTCATGCCTATCCATTTTTCCTCAAACTGGTTGTATTCCTGAAATTTCATCCATGAGCCTGGCTGGCTTCATTCGAGGGCGATGCTTGACAATGGATAAAATGATTCATTTTCACCAATTGTTCCAGGTCCTTTCTGACCTCATCCGTCAAGACAATTTCTTCATGCATATTGCCATCCAGGTCGTCTATGCGAGACTCCAAACAAGCTATGCTATTTCCATTATAACACACTTCCTCAGTCAAGGTAGCATTTTTCCGATGTAGTCCCCCAACCCCTTCTTGAAGTACCCATAAGATTATTTCGAAGTCCTCCAGATAACCTCTGAAGCTTGCATAAATTTCGCGTCAGGAGGGCATGGTTCCTTCATCTGTTGTAAGAAGGGAAGAAGAGCTCTTGACTATGGATGAAATCTCGTAACCCTGTACACCAAAAAGGGCCGGTTGTTCGAATGTATTTGAATATTGCTTAGGGGTTTGATATAAAACTTAAAGAAGGAATACACAAACTTAAAAATAATGTTGCAGGAAGAAGAGCTCTTGACTATGGATGAAATCCCGCAACCCTGTACACCAGAAAGGGCGGGTTGTTCGAATGTATCTGAATACTGCTCATGGGTTTGATAGAAAGCTCAAAGAAGGAATACACAAACTCTTCCTCCCTCCCCGAGAGACAGAAAACACAAAAGGGAGGGGAATTGTTCCGCTCTATGACAACAACACCAAATGTGGACAAGTCTCAACAGAGGTTCTCCTCCTCAGAAAGATTCGCAAGCTGCAGCTTCCCCCAATTTACTGATTTATCCATCGTCCTCTCCTCACAGTCGCCCTTATTAACCGTCAAATCCCTACTTGTGCGAGCTTGAATAATTCGAGAGGAGAATATGACTATTCCTGCGATGGCCTTAATGCCACAATAACTCCATAAACCTAGTGCATTTACTCTGTTGCATACTCGTTTTATTTAGAGACCGCCACATACCCCCTGCGTGAGCTTGGCCTCGGGGTTGATGTCTAGAGGGGAGTGCCAGGTTACTCCCCTCCCAATCCTCGCGCTCGAAGGAGTTACCATATTCTTACCTTGGGTTCTCCCTAAGCCAAGGACCCCCTCATTATTTTTTAGCACAGGATCCAATTTCTTGTTGAAGGTTGATCATAAGCTATCATTCCTTGATCTAGCCTTAATCCGTGATTTGCCAGATCGTCAGCCAACTCGTTGTTTTCTCGCTTAATATGATAATAGATGACTGAGCTAGGAATGGGGATATTATGAATTCTTTTCTATATTCTTCCACAATTGGTTGGATTCTCCTTATAGGGGCTACACATTTTTTGGATCACGAACCTTGAGTTGCCAAAGACGAGGAGTTTTGGAATGTTTAACTGTGATGAAATTTCCATGTTTTGCAGTAAAGCCAACCATTCTAAATTATTTGTTCTATTTCCCAGGTCCCATATATGCGTTTTCACAATTTTTCCTTCAAGATCCATAAAACCCCTCCCACTCATGCCACCCCATAAAATTTTTATTAATAGGAAAATGCTTTATTTTAGAATATATAAAAAACATTTTGGAATATATAAAAAACACTTTCCTTATGAAACAATAAATTCCTTCGCTGTAGCAATTTGATTTTCTTTTCATAATAAAACACATCACATATTTGTTGAAAAAACTTATTTTCAAAACCCTTTTCTTCGAAATAGCTTTAACCACTAAAGTATAAGTATTAAGAGGATAGGTACTTTATCGAGTCTTTTGCATGCCAACTACGATGCCACATGATCCATGTTGCTTTATAATGTCAACAAATACTCGCCTAACCTCTCTCATGAGTCATGAGTAGGTTCACCGACCATGGTAGCCGTGCACTACACATAATGTCGACATGGGATGCCACACATCATTCTTGGTGTGATGTTATGTTTGATGTGGGGCTTAATATAACAACATGTGATAGTGATGTGAAAATGGATGGTAGGACAAAGCACATGGAAAAGGAAAAGAGAAAGCCTTCCCACCTCATATATCTCCCGTCCATGAAAAAAGGGCCAAAAATATCACAAGATGCCTTTATCACCCCTTTCTTGAGTGAGTCCCACAGTTCCTTCACTTCAGGAAATAAAATATTAAATTTAATGGTCGCCGCTTTGTTCAAGAAGTCTCACCGAGTCACCAGTACCACCACTTCAAATCATGAGAAAAATAGTAAAAAATTAAAGCGAAAAAAAAATATGGATTTTCGAAATTATTAGAGTGAGAATAAATGAAGTCATCCCCAAGCGACCGAACCTCGAAGAACAGACGAAACAGCACAAACTGACGTGGACAAGCGCATTCACATGAAGGAATTCGAGTCTCGAAACCCTGATGTGATCAGTGGCAGCAGAGAAAAACCAAGAAGAAAGAAAGAGCAGACATGGCGGATCTGCCAGACGATCTCATGGCTTCGGCTTTAGCTGCGGGGGACTGGGAATGGGACAGCGTTTGGGATTTCTCCATCGGCTCTCCACCGGCTTACATTTTGCCCTGGCAGTCCGAGGAAATTTCAGCTAACCTAAACGAGCGCTTATTACCTTCCCAGGCCCTCGGAGTTCAGCAGGCCTCGGAAGTGCAGAATGCAGCTCCCAGGAATCGATCGCCGGGCGCGGAGGTAGAAGAGGAGGAGACCGAGTCCAACCGGATTCGTAAACGGGACCCCCGGCTCACCTGCTCGAATTTCTTAGCGGGGCTGGTGCCGTGCGCTTGCCCCGAAATGGAGAACAACGAGGAAGAAGAATTGAGCCGAAAACGCGCAAAAGTCGTCGTAGTGCGTTGCCAGGTGCCGAGCTGCGAGTCTGACATTAGTCATCTGAAGGGCTATCATAGGCGGCACCGTGTCTGTTTGCGTTGCGCTAATTCAGCCACTGTTGTACTGGACGACGTGCCTCAGCGATATTGTCAGCAATGCGGCAAGTAAGTTCTTCAGTCATCCCATCCAGTGCGAGTATTTGTAGGTAGATCGAAAATTAACGAGGTCTTTAAAACAGGGAAAACAAGTATTTAATTTCCCTAATCTGCAGACATTTAGGGTTTAAAGAAAAAACAGAGTGGTAGTTTTAAAGCAACAGGGAAAGGAGAGTTTCAAGTTATTTAACACATGGCAAGTTTTTCAGATATTTAGTGTCAATTTTTTATTATTATTATTGTTGAATATAATTAAGTATTGAGTATTTACAATTTCAACAATTTTTCTACAGCGCATTTTACATATCTTTTCATAAAATGTGACTACAAAAAATTTCTATAAAATTGGACTGAAAAGATCTAACATTTATACTATTTTATAATTAAACATTAAATGCCAAAATTAAAAACAAAAATGTGAAGCAACATATAATTACTGTAAGCACTTCACACATTAAACCTGCTGGATGTTGGGACATTTATCTCGTTGTATATGATATTTTCTTAGCTGTATGGAGAGATTTTTTGTTCGTTTTAATTAATTAAAATAAAAGAACATTAAACGCCAAATTGTGAGAAATTAGGTTCCCGCTGGACTGTTAGGACATCTATTTTGTTGCATATTTTAAAGATGTATGCAATGTTTTCTGTTCATTTTTAATAAGTTGAATATGACATTTTCAAATATAATAAATATATAAAATACTATTTTTATTATAATAATAAATCTATATATCAGTGTTATATGAAAATTGTTTCAAGATATTTGGGTGAGGAGAATAGAATTCCATTCCATAATCACTTTAATTAAATTTAAGTGATAAAAAATGTTATCACTATATTATTATAATAAAAAATCGTTTATCTTAAATTTAAAAATATTTATTTACCATTATAATTACAAAATAATATTTAAAAAAAACTTATAAATTATATATATATATTTTGAATTATACAAGATGTATAACATAGGAGGCAACATAATATTAATATTTATAATACAGAGATACTTTTCTTAAAATGTCTTAAATATCAATTTCACAATATTATAACAAATCAAATAATTTTTTATCATTTTTTTAAAAATTTAAAAAACCCAAGAATGAATGTGAAGATGGAAAAAACTAAGATTGTAATGTTCTTGCTTGAAAAAATGAAATGACACATTATCTTAGAAGGTGGGCTACTATAGAAAACCCAAAGTTATAAATACGTGGGACTATATATTGAGGAGAAGTTGAGGTGGGAGACATGCTCATGGAAAACACTGCAAGGAGTTTAAAAGCTTTTTTCTTGTTGCAAAATAGTTGCAGGTCTATAGAGGTTTGGGATTGGCAATTGTTGTGTCCTTTACCAAATGCTCATAACCTCAATACTCTTTTATGGATGTGAAGTATGGGGACCGAGTATCTCTAGCAAGATAGGGAACTAGGTTGAGTGAGTGTAAAAAACTTTGATAACAAGTTGTTGAAGAGTAAAAAGACAACACTCCTCATGAGATATTCCTTGCTTAAACATGACTATACCTAATATAAATGGACAGTGTAACGGTTGGGTGGGACAATGTTTCCCAACCCACCTGGGTTCAAATCTAGCCGACCCTTGATTCCAATGAAGAATAGTAGGGTCAACATTTTATGTTGAAAAAAAAACCATCGACAATGATATTATTCTAGTGAGAATTAGTGAAGGTAAGCTAAAAAGGAGGAAGAAAACATGGAACTGACAGTGTAGAAAATAGTTTGAAGAGTGGGATATAGAAGAATAAAGCTACACAATGGATAAAAAGGCATTAAAAAGTCATGTACAAGAATGCTACATGAAGGGAAAGTGAAGAAAGCATGTAAAAAAAGAACAACCATACTACATAGACAACTTCAAGTCTTCAACACACTTGAAGAGATCAAAGTGCAAAGTTATTTGAAGCTTATCACCCCATGGCATAGAAAACATGGAATAACCTAACTAAGAACCAATTCACAGAGGTTGAGATGTGAACTAGGAAGATTGAAACAACCCAAGGAATTGTGAGAGGAAATGTTGTGTCAAGTATGTGGAAATGAGGAAGGAGAAACTAATGAGGAAGTAGAAACTAAGCAACACGTTCTCATTTGTCATATGGCATACTTGCAAATAAGGGACATGCCAAATTTGTATATAAGAGATTGTGAATCAACATTTTAGGAGGATCTAGTGAGATGTACAACAAAGTTTTATGAGAAAAAGACGTGAGCAAGAAATAGATGGTTGAGAGTAGATTTAATGGGTTCATGGTGACATTGATGCCTCGGAGGCTGAAGCTCTTGCCTAGGGTTTTGAAATTGTAATCAATTAACATAATACATAGTGTTGTGAAAGATCATAACCAACACCACCAATGAATCACTTCAAAAGTGATTCGATGTGTCGTGTTAAGTCCAACACCTAGTTGACACATGCAACCAACTGGCTCATGGTAAAATAAACCCTTAGGCAGTTAAAGCTTTTGCCTAATTTTTGAACTCATAAATTACTATAATAAATAGTGTTATGAAAGATCATAATCAATTACGTCATAATGATTCAATCACGCCACGAACCATAATGTCAAAAGAAAGTGTCAACACTTTGAATGGAATTTGTCTAACAAATTAGGCTAGAATATTAATTATTTAATATTTTTTTGATTCTCAAAGAGGGAATTTGGTGAATAGATCTTTTGATTTTGGAGAGGTAAGGTCACACCAATGTGCATTTTATCTTTCTTTAATTTACATTATATTTCTATGGGATATGGGATTTGATTGTGTTTGATCCACAAAATGCAAGACTTTTACTAATTGTCTTCGCTTATTTTGATTCAAATTGTTAATGCTGAATGGACCTTAAATCAATTTTATCAAATAATCATTTAATGAAAAAAAACATAATTTGAATTGTAAAAAATCACAATCTTATAATATATTTATGATATATTTTCTGCGTTAGATTTTTTTTCTTTTTGCATTTTGGCATCTTAAAATAAATAACACCCATTTTTAATCATAAGATATATTTAAACTTTACAAATAAGTAATATCTATTTATTTAAAATAATTTTTACAATAGCTATATATTTCATATATTTTTATTTCCATTTATTTAATATATTAGATTATTTTATTTTTAACAGAAATGGTTGAAGAGCTTTTGATTATATATAAAACGGAGAGTACAGAGAATATAGATAGGATTGTTCTCATAGAAGAACAACATCCATTACACCTTGTTCATTCTTCTCTAACTTGTAGCTGTTATGAAAAATGCCTAGTTTGTGGAAGCTATAGCTTCTTACATACTGTCCGAGCTAAAATATGCAGAAACAAAACATAGCAGGGAGCTTTTTGTTTTTCCAAAATGAGACTACTAAAAAGAGAAAACAAACTGACAAGAACCTATTCTAGACTTTTGGGAGGCTAATGCCTTTGTCCATATTTCCAGATTATACATGTAACTAAGATACCGCAAAAATAAATCATAACTTATGCATAAACAGAGTGTAACCAAAAACCAGGAGTCTAGTGCCGGAGGCATGTGTCCAGGAAGTCATCTTCAGCATTCGCTGCGCTCCTATCCTTCGCTGAGTGATCTCCAACTTGCAGTCCAGAGTTGACCAGTTCTTTCTTTAGCATATCCAGCTTCCTACCAACTTCTAGAATTTTACTGTTCGTAGCCTCCATCTGTACTTCCTTTATGCCCTCTTGAGGATGAATTGCGCCCATGGCTTCTTCAAGTTTACATACCCTCTCAACAATCTTGCTGTTGTGATGCTTGACCTCAGAATGAGTTGCTTGTGCAAGGGAAAACAGACGGGTTAGAGCCTACTTCATCTCTAAATTCTCGTTTATCGCCAGCCTAATTTGATTCTCCAGGTCATTTATATGACTCATGACTTCCCCAAGGTCATAATTTCTTTCATTTCCCTGTCCTGCGCCAAGTTTAGCGAGATTTTCCTTTTCCAGGGTGTTGTCCGATCGCTCTTCCTTCCCTACCAAGCCAAACTGACAGAGACCATGTATCAGAGAGCTAACTTGCATGTCTTCATGCACAACGCCATGAACTCCTTCATAAATCGAATGCACCTAGATTTGAGCACCATAAACCCTCCTAATTGGTTTTTTGCAGCGTAGACAATTCACCAGAACCTCAGAGCCACTCAGGTTTGGAGAGTCGGAACTAAAGTGCTCCATGTCAATGCAATGCCTCCAGCACCAAGCAGGATGTGTGCAATTGAGGTCGGAAACAGAGCTCCCTGAAACAACTTGCATACACAAAGCAGAGGCGCGAATGAAGGTAGAAACATTCCCTCCTGTAATTATAGCCCATCCTCGAAACTGACAAGTCTCCTTTGTAATGCGCATGTGAGCCATGTGGCTGAGGCGTGGAGCAGTCCTGGAGCATTTACGAGTTGAGCGTGTGAGGATCTGAAATAGATCCCGGGGACGAGTTTGAAGGGATTGAAAGATTGTCAAATGGTCCATGGGATTGGGGATTATAGGAAGGGTGCAATAATCGACTTTTAGGTTGCCTTTAATCACGGTCCGAGAGGAATTCAAGGCCAAGGTTTGGCCACCGATTCTAGTGGGAGGGAAATCAAGATTAAGGGATCCAAATGTTTTCAAGAGTAACATTATCACTCTCTAGGACATCACATCTCAAACCAACTCCTTTATTAGCCATACTATCTGCCTGTCGATTATGGCTTCTTAGAACATGAAGGAAGTTAATTGTTTTAAATTCTTTGGCTATACAATTTAGAAGGTGGTGCATCTTGGAGGATGGGCTCTTCCGGTTTCTTGTAATATTTCTTGCTTCCCTTGTGACAATTAAGGAGTCTCCAATAGCAATCATTTCTTCAATTCCCATGTCTCTAGCAAGCTCCAAACCCTTAATTAAGGCGTGCTATTCCACACCATTATTCGTTTTTCTCCCAATGTCCCAGACTTATTCTCTTTGCTTATTCCCCTGGAGTCAAAGATAAGTCCACCCACACCTACCAACCCTAGTTAATATATTAGATTATTATTATTATTATTTATTTTAAGTATTTTGTTTTAGTTTTAAAATAAACATATACTAAAATTAATCAACTGTAAATTAACATTAATAAAACTTTGAAAACTCAATATTCAAAAAAATTTCATCCCATTAATTTTAAAATATCGAGCTCAGTTTTGTTGTAAAACATTTTTCCTTAGCTGATGATCTTGCTTCAACATGAAATGAGCGAATACTTGTATGGTGGGGTAAGTGACAACTGACGACACGCTAAAGTAAATATACATTTATACTTTACCATACTTTTTGAGAGGAAATTTCACCTTTATTAATTCTCTTTACATAAATTACAAATTTACGGAGACATGTAATATTGTAAAATTAAAAATATGTTTTTCCATCTTACCATCATGATACATGTGATTATAATGAATTCAGATGTATGTTATTATTATTATTTTTATTTTATTATATGAAAGGAAATCGCCAATTTTTTAATTTTTATTATTTTAAAATTAAAAATTCAAAGAAGCTATGAATGAATTCTCACTTGTAAAAACTCATATTTTTTAATAGCAAGGAAATAAAAAAACAAAAAACTTAAGGAGATCAAAAAGCCTTTAACAAGCTACATTGTGCCACGTGGTAGATAATCCATGTTCCCTCAACAAATCCTCGCCTAATCTCTTTCCTAATTGGCAGGTTGACCATAGTAAGCGGTGTAATAAACAGCATGTCGACATCGGAAAGGAAATAGAGTCTACCCACTGCACCTTATAAAATGAGAAAATAAATATTAAATTTCGGAAATTATTAGTTAGAATAAAGGAAGTCAATCCTAAGCCACCGAACATTGAAGAACCTGAAAATCGGGACACAGTAGGACGTCAAAAAGCTTATTCACATGAAGGAATCTGAGACCTGAAACCCTGGTGTGATCAGAGGGAACAGAGAAGAAGAAAAAAAAAGCAGCCATGGCGGATCCGCCGTACGATCCCATGTCTTCGGCTTTAGCTGTAGGGGATTGGGAATGGGACAGCGTTTTGGACTTCTCCATCGGTTCCCCCACCGCTCACATTTTGCCTTGGCAGTCCGAGGAGTTCTCTGTAAACCTAAACGAAAACGTATTTCCTTCCCAGGCCGTTGGAGTTCCGCATGCCCCGGAGGCGCAAAATTCAGTCCCCGGTAATCGATCGCATGCCGCAGAGGATGATGATGAGGACGATGTGGAGTCCGGCCAGATCCGCAAACGGGATCCCCGGCTAACGTGTTCGAATTTCTTAGCGGGGCGGGTACCGTGCTCTTGCCCCGAAATGGAGGACAACGAGGAGGAGGAATTGAGCCGGAAGCGCGCAAAGGTCGTCGTGGCGCGTTGTCAGGTGCCGAGCTGTGAGGCCGATATTAGTCAATTGAAGGGCTATCATCGGCGGCACCGTGTGTGTCTGCTTTGCGCGAATGCAGCCACCGTTGTGCTCGATGACGTGTCTCAGCGGTACTGTCAGCAATGCGGCAAGTAAGTTCTTCATTTAGAGTAGTCTCATACAGTTGGAAAATTAACGGTGTCTTTAAAGCAGGGGCAGAAAATCTTAATTATTTCCCTAATTTTAGTCATTTGTAGACATTTATTGTTAAAGATAGAAAAGAGAGGAGACGTTTTATAGAGGCTGAAGTGTGAGTTTTTCTTTTATTCATTTGAGTAGGATTATTTACATATATTTAGGGCTCAAAGTCGGAAAATCAACGGTGTCTTTTAAGGCAGAAACTGAATTGTCAGGCTCCCAATTTCAAAACAGGAAGCGATTCTTCGGTTATTTTCCGAATTCAGTAATTTGTAGGAATTCAGTTTTAAAGATAGAAAATAAGTATTATTCAAGCAGCTGATGACAAATGTGAGTACCGTAGATCAGTGTTACGAATATCGTTGTTGGCAATTTAGCGGTGGGGTTATAAATTCCGGTTATTGGAAATGTCGCAAAAATATTGGCAAACTCAAAAGAAATACAAGATGTATTCATGTCTTTTAGATTTATTTAACAAAAACATAATATAAATGAACAACAACATCTAATAATCACAGTGCCTCGTAAATACAAACATAAAAATAAGTTTTTATTTTTTTATTTTTTTTTAAAGTAAGGCAGTAATCTATTCTGTTAACTGGAAAACATAATGTACATTTACAGACCATTGGCTGGTTTGCCACATGGGAAACCAAACCAGTACAATGGTAACAGTTCAAGGAGGATAATTAACAAAGTGCCAATAACAACATAACAAGTGTAAGAGGTGAGAGGACTGCCCAGAAGAACCGGGAAACCAGTGCTCTTCCTCTTTAGAAGTAACAATGAAAACTGAAACTGCATAAGGTTTTTCTGCCATTAGAACAACACAAAAAAGGGGTAAACCTGTGAACAGCATCAATGAACCAAAAAAACGGTGAGAGCTAATCTGTCTATGCATTGTCACATTCCCTGGAGAGGAATTGAGGATGGAAGTCCACATACTTGGTCTCCAAGCAAGGGTCCACCTGTATATCTGATGCCACTTGAAGGGTGCTGTCACACGCAGCACTGCCCTTCATGAGCTCTCGTCCAAGAAGGAGCTTCACATTCCAATAGGGGCTGAGGGTCAGAGGGGGGAGAGAAGGGGCCAACAAAGAAGAGGAGGATGAATGGACGACCGTTTGCTATTCTTCCCATGATCGATGGTTCTCCACCAAGGTCACCATGAGAGTCTCCTCTTTTTGAGAGATTTCTTGACGAATTATCCACGGAACTGAGGATCTATATATTTCCTCACTGGATTTGGGTTGGGAGCTACCTCCCCGACGACTTCGAGCACTTTGTTAAGGTGGCATGGGGATGAAATGTCAAAGCAGATGAAGACGAGGACCACAAGGAACTAGACTGTCACGACCTGGCCACCCTTCAATTCTACGGTAAGCATCTCTTAGGGGGCGTGCGACACTGCCCAGCTTGACACTTACTGGCATGGATGCCTAAGGCAAGTGGCCAGACTATGCTTAACAGTACCTAACCACTTAGATTTACTATGTTTATACTTAGTTAATTTTAAGTGTGCATCAAGCAAACTTCACAATTGAACAACAGTCAACACAATGCACACAAGATATAACGTGACACTCAATGGAGTGCCCAAGAGATTTCTTATTCAATAGTTACAATGTACAAGAGTGCCTGGCCATTGCCTGCGACGTACAACAGTTTACAAAGAAAACTAAGGCATATGCCTGAAACCCCAACAATTCTACCCTCTTGCGTCTTCTCTGCGTGTCGCACTTGTACACTGTCACAGAACCTGCACCTAGCATAGAATCTGCCTCTTTGCACCTCTAGGAATTTTGTCACCTGTTTCTGCCCACTGCACAGTCAAGTGCGCCCAAGACTTGCGGCTGCCTTGATTCTTACACGCCTCAGACTTGTCCACTTAGACTAGTGCATCTAGCTCTTGTTGTGATGCTCGATTGATGAATGATGCTTCTTATGCCAAGTGCCCACTCCTTTATATAGGGTGCCACTGAACTTGGGTGCACTTCCAAGCAGACGCGCCCGTTCACTAAGTATGCCCAACTGAGTCCAATATTTAGTCTCTCAAGTGATGCTTCTTGTACAAGGTAGCCTCATCGAAAGCCCTCCCATTGCATGGGAGCCCTTGGGTCCGTGCCCCAACTCAACACACCCAAGTTTGTTTGAGTCTTAGGGAGACTAACGCCACTTGGCCCCTATGATAATTAGGCATCGTGCCCATGCTTGCCTCCATGCTTCGCTTGGGGCTTGCCGATGCCCCTGGAAACCACCCTCTAGTGCGTTGCGGATGTGGGGTCACGACACAGACCCTCCATAGAATAACCATCTATGTTGCGAACTAGAATAGAGCATCTCCAGAGAGGCGGCAAGGTGGCGACATTTAAATGTCGAATGGAGGAGAGTGATATGTTATCATGCTCAGGATTTCCTCACATGTGCTTGGTGATTATTATTATGTACCAACTATGTTCCTTCATCGTCCGTTTTTGCCTCTAGATCAAAAACCTCGTCTCCATTGGCATAAGCAGACAAGACTGAGCATAAATGAGAATAGTCGCCATACGATTCAGGTTTAAGAATTGTCTTCCCTGGACGTTGTACCATGAGGCCACGAGGGCCTCGTATTTATGGCAGGATGTGTCTCGTATGTGGGTTGACATGGGGCATGTCCCTTCTCACCCCATGCAGGTGAAAATAAAAATAACATTGATATATAAAATACATGTATAAATACAAAAATAATATTGATATATAAATGTATTAGATATCAAATGATACATCACTTTTTAATTGTCAATTGTTGTCCAATCAAGATTCAAAACTGAATACTCAATACAATAGTATATAAAAACTATAATAAATGCATCCCATGACTCATCTACAATGATCTATGTTTTATCAATTTCTTTTGCCCCTTTTATGGGCAAAGGTAATGGGTTGACCTCTAGTAGAGAAAGGTCTCGTTGTTGGATTTGAATGTCCATTTACGGGTGTTCGAGTCTTAGCCCTCCTCCTTTTGTTGCTTTAGCACATCCTCACCCGCCACTTGCTCCTACTCACCATCATCTAGCCATTTGGGTGACTCCTCCATAACAGGTCTCATGGCCTTCACCAACCACTTAGATGTGGTGTCAATGCTATCTAAGCCAATGGTGTCCACATTAAGGCGTTGATATTCTAACTCGTTTCTTTTCTTTGTGTGTCGTTTCTCAAATCCACTTCAATTACCACTTGCAACCCGAAGCACTAGAACTCCAACTAAGTAGCCAAATGACAAATCTCTATTAATGTGGTGCTTTTCCACCAAATATCTACGACAAAAAAAAGAGAATACACAACCTAGTCATTGCAAGAAGGGAGACCTAGGGTTCTCCTATTTCTAATGGTGGAGGGGACTAGTCCTGTGGACTACAATCATTATTTGGTTCTTTAGGATGAGTATTTGCCACAAGTTCATATTAATAATTGAATGGGTGTAGGTCTTCAACTATAAAATGTTTTGAGCATTGCATACATAACCCTTGAACTAGGGTTGAAAGCATTTATGACAACGATTTGATGGGGAGGGATTAGGGTTTTAGTTGCGTTGATGGATGGGAGCTTTGATTTGTGACATTTTATTGTTTTGCTCTTCCTTGGCATTCCTATCATATGTATTACTATTAACCCCTTTTACTAGAGCCATGTATTTTCTATATAATGTCAACATGATTGTCAACTCTTCTAGATATAGTAATAGATTTTCCAAATAGTCAAGTTCAAACATTTTTAACTTAGTCTGGATATTTGTTCACAAATTTAAAACATATGTACCGTGCCATATCTACTGAGAGTTTGGCCTTGTACTTGAGGACTTGGAACTTCTCGCTGTGCTATTCAAATGTCAAGTCCTTTTGGAAAAAGTTGTATTAGCTAATCATCATAAGGATCATCCCAATTATGATTTGCCCTTTGAGTTAATGCATTTACAAAATTGCTAAAATCCCCTGTAGGGTTTTTAGCTATCCATCTCTAGCCCCAAGTTTG
This sequence comes from Larix kaempferi, assembly GCA_027924585.1. Taxonomy (NCBI): domain Eukaryota; kingdom Viridiplantae; phylum Streptophyta; class Pinopsida; order Pinales; family Pinaceae; genus Larix; species Larix kaempferi. Next base: position 9,658,309 of record BSBM01000450.1, on the reverse strand, counting down.
GGTTGCCTCATCCAAATGCGATAGTGCCACATTCAACTTACCCTCCTAGTAGCACATGTGTCGCACCTTGAATGCTAGCTTGACCTTGCTTAGCCATGTATGCACTACCACTTCTCCGCCAAAGTCATGTTGTGGGATCTTCATTTGAAGGTTGAAACTAGATTTGTGATGGTTCCATGTGACTAGTGATCTCAGAGGGGTGTTATCTTTCATTCCAAGAATTCAAAAGGGTTTAGCTCTTCTTCTTCCTCCTCAGAGCTCTTGCAATGATTGAAAATAGAAGGCTTTGGGCCATGTTCCATGGGCCTTTTGCGTAGGGCTTGTTGTTGCAACAACTACTTTATTTCTTTTGCAAAATTCCCGAAGCTTTCTTGTAACTTTGCCTTAGTCACATATTAAGATTTCCCCCCTTGATGTTAGTTTTTGTAGAAAAAGAGGAAAAACACAACATGAGCAAAATCCATTTAAGCTTTGATACTAACTTGTAGTGTTCCAATAGCCAAAATAGAACGACAACTGCAACTATTGAAATAATTGAAGCATAAATAGAAATAAAGAGCTGAAAACAAAGAAAAGAGTGGGGCCACCCATCTGCACACCCAAGGGTGGCTTGCACCTGCAAATTTGAGCAATGGAGGAAGATGTCTCCAATAAATACCAATAGGTAGTTTATTGTATTGATAAAATGATATGAGATACATATGAGAGGGGGGAAACCCCTATTTATAACAGTAATGATGCAAAAACCCTAGTATAACCCTAACTCAAGACTTAAGTCACAAATAAAGTCATTAGGCCCTTGTTGGCTGAAAGTGGCCTTTCTACAAATATAACATTATTACAAAATCATGAACATACACACAAAATAACTCATGTACATAGAGTCCAATACCTAGTATGGTTGTTGTGGTTTGGTACACAACATTGTGATTGCAAGGCACACCAACTCCTTGTTTCTTGTGAGTTTCCTGATCAGGATAAGAACAAATTTGTGATTATATATGAAGTTTGTGATGCTCCTAGCTGATTCATTGACATCCTTGGTATAGTAAATTTTGCCCATATCCTCGAGAATCAAATCGATGCAATGGGCAATGCATGGAGTCTAAACAATTTGGGGCGCCTCTCCTTTAACACCCTGCCAGCTGCGACATAATTAGTAGTATTATTTGTTTTTTCTTGCACAACATGCCTATCTCTTAGATAAAATCATCCAATGATTCACATAACAATGTCTAATCTTTAATGTGTTTAGATGTATTCACATATTTGATAAACATTTTCTCCCTTGGACAATTAACCAAGAACTTTAGGAGCGCCCTGTGCTTGCCATCCATCCAACCATCAAACATCACTGTGCATCCAATGGTTTCCCACAAATATTTAATCTCCTCCAATTCGGTAGTGATATCTACCTTTCCATTTTGAAGGATTGGCCCTTCAACTTGTCACAAGAAGGGCCATTATGCCAAGAACATCAACATCAAACATTGCCTAGTAGAACATATCGTTCTTTGCAATGCTAAATGGTATGTCGTTCCATATGCAGGAAGTTTTGTTTGCTTTGGGGAGACAATGAACACAGTTAAGAGTTCTCCATTCTATCCATGGGCATCTCTCCTTACCCCACAAATGCTTCTATAACTGAAAACCTCTTCTTGAGAATCCTTTTATAGTACATTTAGGAAAATAAACTTGTTTTCCCTCAAACTTTGAGGAAGGTGTAGATAGATCTTGTAGTGAGGTTCTAACCACTTATTGTTCCCTCAAAATCCCAATACAACTCCCTTGAAGTAATCTGCCAAGCATGCGAAATTCTCCAGAGCACTGTCACGCCTGATAATTTGAAGGAATCAGCTCCTCCAATCATACTCCTACAGGCCCTCTAATACCTGCCAGATGTTCAGGCAGTCTATCTGATGGATGACTACATTGACTAGTAACTATGACGCCGCATCCCCACTTAGTGCTGTTACCACCCAATTTGTTACCAAGACTGCCCCCGTACTCTAATATCTGTTAGCCCAAGTTTCTCATGTTAGAACCTCCAGTACACATATCTCAATCATTAAGTAGAATCTCTCTTTCCCCCTTGCTTTACCCTAAGAACCTTCAAAGGATCACCTTTAGCTTTTTGTATCCTACTAATGATTGGAAAAGACTCGAGGAATAACATACATGCCCAGCCTCTAGCATCCTGTCTAGAATAGTGAGTTTTCCTGCCAGAGGGAGATCTTTTCAAAACCTTGTTGTTTTTGATATTAAAGTGGAATTCATGAAGATATGCAACCCATTAAAAATATCTCAGTCTAACATTTTGAATTTTAGTTTAGAATTATAAGAATTGAAGAGGTAGATTGTCTGTGGGGTCAATAGTTTGTTTTCCCAGAACGTAATGATGCCAATACTCAAGGATACTTAAATATGTTTGGCTTGAGAAGAGGTCTCTGAATGATAAGCAACGGGATGGGAATTTTTGTTGAAGTATGGCACCAAGGGCATAACCTAAAGCATTTGTTTCAATGTCAAAATTTTGACATATTTTAGGAAGGGTAAGGGCTGGTGCAAAACAAAAACTTTACTTACGTTGTTTGAAGGCTTGTTACTTAGCAGTAGTCCACAGGAAAGCAACTTTAGATAGTGAGCTGAAACAAAAGGACAATAATAACAGTATAATTCAAGATATGTTTTTTGACAGAATTTGGCTAAGCCTAAGACATTGTGAGGTTTAGTGAGGGAGTTGAGATTTGGCCAATCAAGGAGATCTTGAACTTTAGTTTGGGTCTATATGAACTCCTTGGGATTTGATGATGAATCCTAAGTAGTTGACTTTTGACTTTCCAAAAGAATACTTAGGCAAGTTAGCTTGAAGTTAGCTTTGGCATAGAACTCGTAGAGCTTATGGAATATGCTACAAATATTGCTTCCAAATCTTAGAGAATTCAATACTGTCCTCTTGATATGTTGGTAAAATAATCTAGGAAATCTCTAAACTTTTCATTATTCTCATGAATGCAACTTGATCAATGGTAAGTCCTGTTGCCCGCCAAACTGCACACCAGCAGCAAAAACCTTTTGAAAGCTGTCTCCCTCACTGGAAAGTGGGGAGAGGTGTGGCCTTGGGGGCAAGCAATGAGCCAGGTGCTGTCACCTGAATCCCAGCTCCTCCGTTTAGGCAAAACTCCTAACGAAGCCAAGGGGGGTAGTCCCTATTAAAGAGTGTCTAAGGCTTTTTGTGTGTTTTTAAAAGTGTTTTGGTGTAGTGATGCGGATGGGTGTTGTTTAGGAGTTTTTTGAATGATGATTAGAACAGAATTAAACACGCAATCCACGTTGCAAAATTCACAAGATGCAAATCGAAAAATGACAATATACTTTGACTTAGAAATTGAAGTGAAGCATCCACAAGATAGATATTAAGTAAGTGACAAGGACATATGGTCCAGATTTCAAAGATGTATAAATATTACAGACCAGTGCCAAATGGAGTCAAATAAAACTTGTGATGCTAAAATAAAATAAGTCGAAAGTGAATGTTTGTGAGGACGTTTTGCAATTGTTCTTGGTAAATTTTACGTGTTTTAGATGTTCTTGATTATTAGGCTAAGACCAAAGGTATCAAAAGATGGTGGAACCTTACCCAAGGAAAGTACTGACAACCCTAAGTGATCTGTCGGGAGCACCCAGATTGCAAAGAGGGCAAGTGTGCTTACGGCTTGACCGCCCTCGAGTCTGACAGTGATTTCCCGGCACCACCTCTCGTGGGGAAGAACAGTAATTTGCCTTGGTTGAGGTTTTGGGTAAAAATTTTAATTAAGTTATCGATCGTAAATTATCAAGTCTTCCACCTTTTTGAGTACTAGCCCAACCTTTTCAGGTTGGCAGAGCATACAGGTGTAGGACAGAAACCAAGATAAATTAATTAAAGGGTGTGTGAGTGAAAATTTTTATTATTAAGAAACCTTGTTCAACTCTCCGACAGAGAGCGCTCTTGACTCGATCTTATGACCACAGTTCAAGAGACTTGCTAGATTAACAATGCCTAATGCAGGGAAATGCAAGAAACTAAAAATGTCCTCCGATAGAGGGTGCTCTTGACTTGGATTATGGCCAAGTTCAAGAGACTTTGGTTTATTTTAAAGAAACAGAAATTGTAATAGCAGTATATTTAACTTGAAGCAGATTTGAACAACAATGTTGATCTACAAGATAAAAATTACTACTAACAATAATGCTTGTAAGATAAAGAAATCTAATGTTCTACCACACAAGTTCTAAACTACTAGGTGGGATTGATCCCCGAAACAGGATCAACCACTAGAACCGCCTGCACTTGAGAACTTCCAGCTAGCTGAAAGCTCTGCCAAGGAAACCGACGGGGATGGAAGAGTAACCACAAATTGTGTGGTCCTGCCCTTGAGACGAAATCTCAAGGATACAACTTCCGGCTGAGGGCTTTGGAAGAGAAGCAAGATAAAATGCAAAAATATAAAACTAAACTACCCAAGAATCTCTTTCAGGTCGAAGACCCTACTCGGGAAAGCATGGGGGTAAGTAGATATGGAAAATGAACAAAATGACTTATTTGAAGCAAATTTTAAACTGCGAACATGAAAATGTAAATCTAAGCTAAATCCAACCACAAGACCCAACACCCTTCCCCAAATGGGGAAGAAGACCCAAAAGTGGAGGTCACCTCCACTTAAAATTTTTTTATTAAACAATTACAAGTGCCTCAAGGGAAAATCCTTGAAAGGTCTTTTAATGACTACTTAGAAACAACTTATAAAAATTTAAAGGATCGAAGCCCTTAATGGCCTTTACAAAGGATAAGAAGAAATATCTTGGGATATGTCTTATGATGCTTGAGTTCTTCTTCTCTCTTCGATTTGATCTTTTGATTTAAGAGATCTTTCTCTTCCCACAATCCTACCACAAGGATAAGCCAATAACTCATGCACCCATTAGCGTTAGAAATCTAATCAAACTTTGAACAGTCAAGTCTAAGTTTGCAAAATAGGACTAAAACATGAAAAAACATGAGATTTTGTCTTGAAATATTTAATAAGGTAAAACGGACCAGCAAGCTAAAATGCCTTAAAATATGGTGGGAATGAACATGCAACCATAAAATTTTGCCCTACTCTATATGCCAACTTGTTTGTCTTTGAAATGAGATTACAAAACTTTGAAAAGAAAGACTAGATGCAAGCCCTAAATGACCTTTTGATATGCCTAACTTAAACTTTAAATTGCATAAATCTTTGATTTTATAAAAGAGATCTAACCATTAACCCATTCAAGAGAAGAACAACTAGCCAACTACCAACTTTAAACAAAAATCTAACAATTAACTAAGTACGAAAATTATACTAACTACTTGCTAATACCAACACTTGTTTGTTTTTTGTTGTTTTGTGAAGTGTTGTGGGGCAAGATGGGGATGGACGGTAGGGGATCTAAGGGAGACAAGGAGGGAGGAGAGAAGCTAGAGGATTAGCTAGGAAGAACTAGATGGACGAGGGGTAGAGGAAAGGCTTGGAAAATAAGAGGAGCGAAAGAGAGAAGGTAAGGAAGGGCGAATGCTAGGAGAGGGATACCGAAAGTAAAGTGGGACGAAATCTAGGATGAAAGAAATGACAAACTTGAGGTAGGACGAATGGGAGAAGATGAAGACAAAGCCAAGGGAAAGCAGATCTAGGGCAAGGGCTTCAAGTGGAACACTTGAGATGGTAAAAACACCGCCTTGGAAATCCTCCAGTTAACCGGTGATACGCCGACAACGAGTGTTGAAGAGAGCACAAGGGAACACATCCCAAGTTATTCCCCAAGGTTGAAGGAACTTCAACCTTATGGCAAACTAATCTATGGCTTGAAAACAAGAACAATCCTGGATCAAGGCTAGAGGGGCTAGAAATGGCTTAGCAAGTCAAAACAAAAATTCAAGGAGCAAAGTAGAAGGCTAGAAGGGATGTAAGCCTATAGTAACAAGTAACCAAAATTGTATTTTAGAAGTTTGATGGAGAAGATCTAACTCTCTTTGTTTCTCAAATCAAAAAGTTAAAGCTCCTTTGGTCTAGTTTATGGAGTGAAGATATACCTGCAATAACCTTAAGCATGAATAATATAATTGAAACAAAACATTCAAGTGAAAAGATCTAGATACATGCTACTTGTGCTAGATTGTTAGCCATCATGAACATGTTCTACAACTTAAGAGCCTCAAATGAAATGTAAAACAATATCACCTCAATATCAAGTGAAGCAAGAACATCAATAGCCTCCACGTTTTTGACCTCCAAAGTCTCAACTTTATTCTCAATTAAAAGCGTTTACAATTTTATCAGAGCTTCAATGCACAAAAATCCATGAGATAATAACCCAACATGGGCCTCTCTTTATACTAAAACCAATAAGCTAAACCCTAGGTCGAATTTGGCAATAGCATGGAGGTCGAATTCCAACCAACAAAGGCTTGGAGTAATAGACAATGCTAAAGTCGCGTTTGTGTGGTAGGTATGATTGGATGTGTGGCAAACTCGACTTGGGTGGTAAGTTTAGACATATCAACAACCAATAAAGACCCTCCAACAAGGATCCACGTGAGGCATGGTAGGTAGACGTGAGGATGAAGGAAGGTGCGAGTTGGAGATGTGTGGAGGGGCGAATCAACAAGGGGATGGCATGTGGCATTTGGTAGGTACAAACTCGCATATGTGTAGCATAGGAAACATCACAACCACTTACCACATTCCAACAAGGTTCAAACTCGAGCTTTAGATGAGATTGACGTGAGGATTTAGGGGATTGCGAGCTAGTTGTGAGCTTAACACGTGGTAATGGGTAGGTAGAACTCGAGCCATGAAGGGAGCCAATCTATGGTGGGTGTGGTGAGTCATGAGGGCGCCCACCTTATCATTAATACAAAACCACCAACCCAAACACCAAGTGACACATCAAAAAATCGATTTTTTAAGAAGGAGGGCGAATTTGTTTGAAAGGATAACACTCTAACACTCTAGTGACTGGATAGTTGACTGGATGGGTGTGGTGAGTCATGAGGGCGCCCACCTTATCATTAATACAAAACCACCAACCCAAACACCAAGTGACACATCAAAAAATCGATTTTTTAAGAAGGAGGGCGAATTTGTTTGAAAGGATAACACTCTAACACTCTAGTGACTGGATAGTTGACTGGATGGGCTTGGAGTTGATTGGAATTTTCCTAAATGCTCATTGCCATGTCATTTAGCCCTTTATTTTAATCAAATTGATTAATTTTGGAGAGATTTGGATTATCTCCAAAATAATCAATTTTATTATTTTAATTAATAATTTCTCTGTAAATGGCTTTTCAGAGAAAATATTAATTACGGGGCTGAATTGACATCCGAAAGTTGGGTTTAACTGCTCCATGGGTCATGTGTGATTTTTGGCTTATGAAACGAGCCATCAAACACTAAGTTCGGACCCCGGATGACTGACATATTACAAATTATTATTTCTCTATTTAAACTATAGAGAAATTTATTAAATTTAAAAAATAATTAAAACCCAAATTTCAATGGACCCGGTAAAATTTTTTCGAAATTTTTTCTGAGGGTTTTATGGACCTAGGACATGACCGACACCTATTCTAACAGTGTCTAGTAGGCTTATATACATTAGTTGGCCTCTAATAACCCCCCATGGCCAAATTTTCAAAATCGGGCATTCCAGCTTTGGAGGAGCGGGAGAAAACCTCATCGATTATACCTCGCCTTAAGCAAAGTATAATTGACAAGGGAAAAAACTCCTTGGAATACCTTAGTTGCTTAATCCAGTCATGAGAAACCGAGGCACTCAGATCCTACTAGCACACTTTTATTACAAACCCCCATGGGGCCATGGTCATGTCGACTCAAAAAACAAAACAAGCTAACCATAACTGGCTAGCTACAAAATGCTGGATCATCTGATACATTGGAAACAAACATTCATCATGTTTGTCAAATGGTGGCTCTCCAGAAAATCCAACTATGGTACAAAAAGTTGGTAACAAGTCCATTTGGCATGCCATGTAAACAGGTTACTATCCTAGAGAACCAATGAGCATTGTGGCGGGTTACTCAGGTATCTAGGTGGACGATGATAGACCCATATGTGGTCTTCAGAATTTTTTAGTCATCTTTGTAAAAGTATTTTGATCGTTGTATTGAAGGAGGGTAGATAGTTGAAAACAATATTGTGTTAGGGGGAGGTGTTGGAGTTTTAATAATCCAAAAATATTAAGAGTCAAAATTAATAAAGTGTATTACTGTGTGATAAAGATTGCACGATTATTATCTGGCCAACACTAGGTTCATATACATGAGCATCTTAGAACTATTTGATATCTTCTTAGGTTCCAACTTCCATGTAGATGAGCAAATTTTGTAATATGCAGACCTATGTTACATGTTTCAGGTTCGAATTCGAGTTCGGAAACCATGAACTTTGGGTTTGAATTCGACTTTTCAGATGAGGTTCGAAATTAGGTTTGGCATTAGGTTCGTCTATATACATATTTTCCAAATATAAATATTTTATAACACATTAATATAAAATATTAAACATTATAAATCACACACACACACACACACACACACATATATATAACCTAGTCATGTAAAATACGCTACACGTCAACATTCAAACATCACAATGGTATCATAGAACCTGATTCTTTTTCAAATGGAGATTATTTTCCAAAACAAATACTAGGCGATAAAGAAAACCAATACGGACATCTTTAGGCAATAAAGCACATAAGAAATAAAGCACTGGTTTCTTTCAAATTCAACTAAAGCGGGTCGGATGTGTCAGATGGCAGTATTTTTACTGGTATCGGAGCAGTGGATAACTGTGTCACTACGTGGAAGTGATACCTCGAAGCTGCTTGATTCTGGTGCGAAAAGCAATGATTTTCTGGTGTATCTATCTACCCGTCACGAATTTGTGGTGTATCATTGTATTTGTCTACCCGTCACGAATTTGTGGTGTATTCGACTACTTGTTGCAGATGGAGCATCTCGATTCTTAGTGTTGCCGGAAGCAAGAAGCAGAGAGATGCGGTGAGAGAGAATAGTTCCAGAAAGAGAGACCCGACGCGAGTGAAGAAACCTAGCATGAACGGTAGGAAAAAAAACCCAACTCGATAGTGGAACCGACGAATTTCATTGCCGAATCAAAACGAATTTAATTATTTTTTTGAGGTTCACCGAATTTCGAACCTCAAGGTTCAAATTCGGTGAACTTTGTGACTTAGATGCAGACTTAGGAGAGTTTGTAATATGTAGTATGTAATTTTTTCCAAGGAAACTTGTGGGCACTTCTCTACATTCGTGGATGGTACCTAGTTGATTATGGCGCCTGACCTAGTAAGAACATTGAGTGAGGCATGCAACAAAGGAAGCCAGCCCGGGGAATTGACCCCAAGAGTCAAGAGTCAAGACCTCCTGCATGGAGCTTAAAACACTCAATCACTTAGGCTAGCCCAAGAGGCTTATGTAGTATGTAATTAGATCTTGGTCCCTACAATTAATTGTCATAGGAGGCTTCAAGTGGATAATGTTGGCATCGACAAAAAATCGGCGAGGGTCCAAAAAACATCTTTTTGGCAACATTGGCGAAAACATAAGCAAACATTAAAAAATACAAAATATATTCATATTTTTTCAAAATTTTAAACATATAAAGCAACAACAACATTAGATAAACACATTGGAACATAAATATCGAGAAAGCACTGATATATATATCATGTAGTCATGCCAAATAAAAAATTATACATCAAAGTCGATACTGGATCCTGAAACCTGATAGTTGTCGAATCAAGGACTCAAAAGTGGATAACCAATACAAAATGACATCACATATATAAATCTATATGAGGTAGATGTACAATGACAAAAGTCACAATTACTCACAAAACTAGTAGCTAGCTATCTAATATCAATGCCCTCTCCCCCTTTTACAGGAAAAGGTCATGGGTTGTTTGTTAGGCTTATCCTTAGCACTAGTAGCAGAAGGTAGTAGCCTTGCATCTAATATTTGACGGTGACTGATGGTTGGAGGACTAGTTGCATCAATCGATGTAGAAGGTGGTGCCGATGCTAGCACATCACCCTCCATGATGTCTCCAACCTACTTCTCCTCCTGCCCCTCATGTTGCTCCTCTGGTGCTAACCATGCAGGTGCCTCCTCCATGATAGGCACCTCAATTTCCGCACTCCAGTTAGTCAATATATCAATATTGTCCAAGGAGATGGCATCCACATCCGGTGTTTTCTCTATTTGCCTCATCCATAGGCGGAGATTGTAATGGACATACAACAAGTCATTAAGACGTGAGAACTCCAACCTGTAAGAGGGTAAAAGAAAATCTAATGAGTCTTGAGGGTCATAAATTATAATTTGTTAGAGGATCATAAATTACATTAAATGCAATTGCTTTGTTGAAATTCTAACCTTTTGCATTTCTTTGAGTATATTTTTTCAAATACACTTCAATTCCACTCACATCTCGAAGTGGTACAAATCTGGCTTAGGATTCCGATGACAAATTTCTGTAAATTTGGTGTCCTTGCACCATAGGTTCGCCACCAAACATCTACAACAAATAAGAAAGAAAGAGAACTAACTTACTTTTCATTACAATGGAAAATTGAAATAGGAAATAAATAAAACATAATTCAACTTTCAAATAAAACACTCTAATGACTTACGTGACATGAGATTGGTCCTTTCACAAATAACATTAGCAAAGCCAAATAGTCCATAACCATCTTGATACACTTCTATCTCGCGATTAATTGCATTGCGAGTCTCATAATTAGGTACCAACCTTTGAAGACAAGTGAGGAGCCCTTCCATCACCTCGCCATCAAAATTGCATTTGTAGGAAAATGCGGGGTTGAGGAAGAGTGTTGCTGCATGAATGGGTCGATGAAGCATCCTAGTCCATGGACTATCAATCAAATCCCAAAACATCATTTGCCTATTGTACCTAGGGGTACCCTTGTCCACATAATAAGTCCTGATGGTTTCTTTGGCCCTGTCCATGGCCTCATACAAATAGCCCATTGTGGGCTTATCACCATCAACCAATCTAAAAACCTTTACTAAAGGTTCACTCATTGCGCACACTTCCTCTACTCCTTCCTAGAAGGACTCGGTGTACACCAACTAGCAATGACACTCCCATCCTCTCTCCTGCTATAAGCACAATCACACCACTCATCACAAACATACATTTGCTTCAACTCAAACTAACATTGAAGCAAAGAATGAAGAGTGATGAAGTTGGTGGCAAAACGCATGATTGCAGGACGCCGCAACTCCTTGTTTTTAGTGTGCCTCCTCATGAGGCCGAGAAGGAAAGCATGGTTGTATATGAACTTGGGGATGCTCGTAGTGGGATTAAATACATACCTATGAGAGGAAGATTCAATCGGTTAGCAAATGTTTTGAACCTTTGCTCCACTAAAAAAATCTTGATGATGATGAGAATCGGTGTTTGGATGCCTCCACAATGGTTGATGGTCTCCACAAGCCCTTCTCCTTCCTTCTCCAACAATCCGCACGAGCAAAATGCCAAAATAAAGCCAAAAAACACCTTTAAACCCGTGGATAGATTGACCTGGCAAGTTTTAGGATCGTGGCGCGCTTTTTAAGAAAAAAATGCGACTTTTTCAAAAAAATTGCGCTATCATGATGTTTAAAAAATCGGAATTTTTTTCAGGCCGATTTTTTGGGAGTCCGAAAAAATCATGATTTTTCGTAACATCACCGATTTTTCGCCAATTTTATCTACACTTTGAACAGTTATATAGTAGTTTGAGTAGTTATACACTAGATAATTAAAGTCATATAAATGAGAAGTTATGATTTATCCATGGCATTTATTGAAGTATCAATATGAAGTAATTGAGATACTTTTTCAAATATTGGCATTCCATCTCTTGAATTTCAATTATGATTTCATTTCTTTGATTCTTTTGCTTTAGTTTTAAAGTTGCTTCAACTTTCAAATATCAACCTGCCTTTTGCATCCAACTTTGAGAGCATTTCTATGTTTTAGTGTGCAGCTCCAACTATTTTTTTCAAAGAGGAAATATTAAAATCATTTTGAGTTTTGAAATAGCAGCAAGTGCTGATGCATAAACAACCTCCCACTTTGCTCCAAAAGCTTAAAAGGAAGAAATAAATCAGGTTGTGGCCCCCCCCTCTACCTCTTTCTTTTTTACTCTTTTATCAAAGAGATGGTCTTGAGCCTGTGATCTAGCAAGTACTCAATTCCTGTGAATTTCTCTCGCAAATTGGTGCTGTTGTTTTTGGCATTTCGCTGTCTTTTTACCTATTTTGTACTTAAACTAAGTGGCTTTTGGGAGCTTCGAATGTCATGTTTCTTTTGCAGGACATCCTATTTAAATGAAAGAAGTGTTATACTAATGTCTTGCAATTATACCCTTTTTCCATCTTGATTGCTTAGCATAAACATAGCTCTTTAGGTGCTTTTTCCAAGGACATGTTAATGACCTCAATTTGACCATAAGCTTGCGAAATTATTGCTGGACTTTTAGATAATATAATTCTACTGTGACCAAATTCCTGAAATTCGCTCAAATGAATTGGATCCGAGTCATCTATAAAAGCAGTTATTTTGACAATTTTACAATGCTGCCAGACTTCCATGTGGTCTGAATGGAAACAGAAATTTTGCATATTTTGTGATCCTATCAACAGCCACATAAACCTAATCCCGAGATTTAGATTTGTAAGTGTTGGGATGCATATCTACTTGGTCAAATACATGAAATTGACACCTTCCACCTCTCTTTTTGTCCACCGACGCATTAATGAAGTTGTTTCAAATATCCTCATTCAATAAAAAGAAATAAAGTACTTATTTATTATTGAAAAGGCGTTCTTATTATTACCTAAAGATGCGAGTGATATATCAAGAATTTGAGTGAGCGGTGTTGAGCAACCGCTCATTACTGATATGTCGTTGGGATGGGGACAAATTTATTGTGAATTGTGCTGAAGCGGATACTGTTTTTATTGGTGTTGCTTTCTCCAATTTTTATAAAGAACCTCACCTATTAAGTCGTTGAACCTCGACTATTACGTCGTTCCGCTGCTGCTTATACGGATGGTTAGGAAAGACAGGCAATCATGGCAGCACCGGGGTCAAGTCGAGTGAGATAGGAAAGCACTATAGTCCTCCTTCCACTTAGTTAAGGTGTGGGGTGGTAAATTCCTCTCCATGAACCTGGCCTTCTATTTCTTCCGATGGCGGCCCTTTGGTCTTTCGCCCTTCATGGGGGATGTTAGTGTTATATTCTAATCTTGACTTAGTTGTCATTAATGCCTATAATATACACCTTTACTGGATAATTAATGTACACCTACATTTGTTATTAGGCTTAGGGCTATCTCATCCAAGTCTAAGACCTACAAAATGAGGTTCTTGTTAGTGTTATGATGGTTAATATTGATTTAGTGTTACCTTAGTGGTCATTTATGCCATTTCTTGTGCACTTTTAGTGGGTAATTAATGTTTGCATTGGTTATTAGTGTTAGGGCTAGCTCATCCTGGTTGAACACCTATAATATGAGGTTCTCACCCCAATTGTAAGTCACACAAAGTGTATCATTTGTTATGAATATTATCTACTTCTTTGGGTAACAAGGCCCATCAAAACATTTGTGTTGATCTTGCGTGGAGTCTTTGTGATCCTCAATGTCTCAGCATCTGTAATTTCAACAATAAATCATCGCAAATAACCAAAATAGCATGACTTGCCAGATGCTCGGGAAACTTGCCCACTTGCATGGTTCAGTCAAACTCACAAGTCAAATTTGGTCAAACTCATCAGTGGTGTTGTTTCTATTTTGTTTCATGCTATATAAATTGTAACTTGTACTTTATAGTTTAAACTTTATATTATGCAATGGAAAACTATCTGTTGTTATTTTTTATATAATTGGCCTTGAGGACTCCATCTTATAAGCTTATCATGTATGTAGTATGTTAAAATGTTTACAGTTTCATTTGCCTCTTTACATATGCATATATCTCTTTTTTGGCATGCTGAGTTTTTTCCCTGTGGAGGTTTGACTATTTACTATGGCTTGCTGAGCCGTTGCCAAGTTCAAGACATGCAACTTTAAACATAATCCTAGAAATTACTTAAAAGTTAAAAGTCAAGGTTGTTGGAAACTGCGGAGTGTATCATTGACATAATTAAAAACTAAAAAGCTACACGAATTTCTGCTACTGTTTATTTTTATGTCTACCTTCTCCATCCTCCAATAAACAATTGACACACTCTCAAAAAGGTATTCTAGAATTCTATATGACAAGTTGTGTGTAGCACATGCGACTTCTGAGGTTAATGTTAGCTCTAGAATTTAGAGGAGGGGTAAGAAAAAACAAACTTTAAAGGAGATGTGCCATTCTTCCAATCTTTGTGTGTAGCACATGCGACTTCTGAGGTTAATGTTAGCCCTAGAATTTAGAGGACGGGTAAGAAAAAAAAAACTTTAAAGGAGATGTGCCATTCTTCCAATCATAGTCAGTTTTTTTTAATTTCTCTTCTTTACAAGTTTGGCTATTGAATCAGTCGGATATGGGATTGCAAGGATACAGGTTTATTTAGTGTTTTGGAAATTGGCATGACAGATTTTACTGATGTCCATGTTCTAATGAGGGACAAGTCATGCATCTATTTCTGTTTTCCTGGTGAATTCAATTCTCTTCTGGAATGAATTGCAAGACTTATTTCATGTTAGTTCTTTAGAAATGATTTTATGACAGACAGGTAGAACATTTTGTATGGTTCAGACATATTTGATGCAAGGATGAAGTCTTTGAGAAGTTTGTGGAAATTATCTTTGCAGATTTCATCTACTCACAGATTTTGATGAGGGCAAAAGAAGCTGTAGAAGGAAATTGGAGAGACACAACAATAGGAGGAGACGAAAACCTGCTAATGTTGTTAAAGCTTCAGTGCAAGAACAGACTTTAGGAGCAGGATCGGCATTGCAAAATGCAGATGCAGAGCCTCACAATGATGGTAAAAGTGGACAAGGTGTGTTTTTTAGAAAATTTCACCCTATACTTTTGATGAATATTGAATAAAGTGCCCTCTACTTTTGGTAAATATTTGTATAGTAATGTTCATATTGATATAATATTATGTAAATATATCTTTGGGTCTAAGATCTGTTATTTTAATATTAGTCACACATAAAACGAAAATAGGTAGTGTTGCCGCCTAATACACACCTGGGGGGGATGTGGCAGGAAACCTTCAAGCCGCTCGGTGTGTCCTTGGGGGCAAGCGAGAGTCAAGTGCTGTCACCTGATTACTCGACTCCTCCGTCTAGGATTACTCCTAGCGAAGCCAAGGGGGGTGGTCCCTATGAAAATTAAACTAAGGCTTTTAATCTATAACAAAAGTAAAAGTCTATTCTAGTAGTTAAAAGATAATGAGATGATAAAATATAACAACTAAGCACTGCTTTGCAAATTAAAACAATTGATTAACCCAACACAAGATAGATAAGCATTCATGACATTTATGATTGAAACTTAAAACATGGAAAATTAAAGACCAGTGCCAAGAACGTAAAAATGCTTGCAATTGCTGCTGTGTAGGGTTGCTTGTGTAGTCTCAGTGAAAGTATTGCAGTGTCTCAGTTGGTAAATTTTATGATTATTAAATGAGTGGATTAAGGAGTGGGTTAATTCTTGGTTTGGCCCAAAAGAAACCTAAACTTTGAACTGAGTGCTCTAGCAACCTTACCAAGTGTCCAACTAAGTGAGGATGAACCCGCTTAAGAACCTGTTGACTCTGTGGATTCAGTCCATGCAACCTCCCGAGTTCTTAGGATTGGATTCTAATGGATTGTTCTATTAACACTAAGTACCTTGCACCTATTTCTGATTGAGCCAACTATTCCAACTAAGTTGCAGTAGTCAAGAACATACTCCGGGTTTGGGGCGTTGTTTGTTTTATTAAAATGTGTGAGTGGATGATTAATCTACACTAAACCCCAAGAATAAAGCAAGGGGGGTTAATTTTAGGATTAAATTTTAAGAACAGAATAATAATTGAATAAAACACAAAAGCATATAAAATGATAAACGGGTCCTCGGAGGACGTTGTGTGATTGAATGAGTTGTTTAATTATTACTGCTCAAATGAAAACTAATCTAAAATGAAAAACTAGAAAAAATGTGCGAAAAAAAGAAAAAAGAAAAAAGTGCGAATCCCCCCTGGGGGGATTGGGGTCAGGCGCTGGAGTTGCCTGCTGTGCTCTTTTTATTCTTTCGATTACAATTAAGAAATTATGAGAACTACTGCTTGCCCTTTATGCTTAGGGAACAAGTCAGTTTACAATATGGGAACAAGTCAGTTTACAATATATTGCAAAAGTAAAACAGTGCTTGAGCAATTGCTTCACAGAGTGGTTCTGGGAGCTTCAGGATGACTTTTCTGTGAGCTTTATAACTCCAACCTGCGAAGAACATAAAACAGACTAGTGAGCTAAAGTTTGTTAGAAATTATGATCAGAACACTTTAAGAGTGTTCTGATAATGCTACAAACTGTCAAAATCACAACTAATGCAACTAGTAAGTAAAGAAAATGTTTTTTGTGAAATTTTTGGATCTTAGACTAACTTTTAAAAAGAAATTAAACTCTAGGACTGATATGAAACAAAACAGACCAGCAAGCTAATAAGAAAGTAAATGCCTAAAAACAACTTAAAATTAAAACTACTTCTTGATGCAAACTATCCCTAAAAATATAGATCTAAATGATGCAATAAAATGAGACAGGAAAGTAACTAGTAAGACAAGCTAGGGAGCTTGCCTTGCTAGGATCTTTGGCTGCCCTCTTTCAAGTTGCAAGCCAAATTACAAGCCTAACAAATGCTAGATATTTATTTTATAAGCACTTTTCCTCAACAAAACTTAGATTTTTTGAATTAGGTCCAAGCTTAAGTATGCTAGATCTACTTCTTATGATATTAAAACTTGAGATCTAGAATAAAATAGAACCGTAACCAATTTAAATTAGAAAGATGGATCTTGAAGATGAACCCTTGGGGGTTTGAGCATTAATTTGGGCAATGGAGTTGTTCCCTTGAAGGACTGGAGAGATGGAGCTTTGTTCGAAGATTCTAGAAGACGAGCAAGCTAACATGCTTGGTACTTCCTCCAGCATAGGTTACCTGCAAAATGATCTCACAACACTTGTACAAGGAGATTAAAAATACCCATGTTTGCAAATAAAAAGAATAATCGAAGATGTAAGTTCAAACAAGAAACTATAAATCTTTGTTAATCCTTCTACCATTCAACAACAACAAATAATCTATAAAGCATTATATGATGTTCTTACTGAAATTAATTTCCTTCCAAAGACAGATCTATCTCAACAATATATAAGACATATGAAATCAATACAGATTACCTCATAAGCAAAGCTTAACACATCATGCCTTTAGAGAACACTTCAGGACTAGCCTCCAAAGCCTTATTTTATTACTCAAATATTCGGAAAATGATACAACAATACCAGAGCAAAGGTTCCACCTTCAGATCAATCATAATGGACCAATGCTCCTCAATTTATAGCAAATGGCATGAAGCTAGGGCGCAAAACCCTAAGGAGCTAGATTGTAGAGCAAGGAAAGCTCTCATCCAATGAGAAACACCACCATTTGGACAAAAACACTTCAAGAAGGAAACTGCTGAAAGCTGTCCACACATGAAGATGAGGATGGCGAATGGTTGAGTGATGTTTCCATATTGGGGAGCTTTATGCTGAAGACTGCGATTGGTTGTTGTAATTAGTAGGTCATCCATGTGGATGATGCCATATGAGGTGGCAACTCCACCAATTCGAACCATCTCTTAAAACAAAACCGTATGGTCGTGTAAGGAATGCATGGCCCATGTGAACTTCATTTCGTGGCATGAAATACTCACTTAATCTTTTTTTTTAAAATTTATAACATAAGGTTTTGAGGCATCATCTTAAACGCCCACCATATGCCACACCTCTCCTCCAATCAAATCGCTTACAGCCAAGTGGAGAAGGCCCCACGTGAGGAAACTGTACAGTTTTGGCAATAAATTATAAAAATGCTCAACCTTTTACAATTCGACTTTAATACATAAGGTTTAATCCTTAGCTTAGTAGCATATCCAAATAATTCATATAGCAAGGTTCTAAACTTAACGTTGCCATGTCACGAGAGAGCTTGGACCCACGTGAAGGAGAGGAAGCGTACGGTTTTGGTTTAATATAACTTCATCAAACTTTAAATTTGACCACCATAAATCAAAAGCTTTGAACCTTTACTATAGTCGCTCACCTTATGTGATGTCATGCCACCTCAATTAGCATGTGCATTATTCAATTTTTTAATAATTTTGACTTTTGACCATAATGCAATTTGATGCTCTTTTAGCATTAAAATGCTAAATTTACCTCTGATAGGCAAAACTGCTCCTCGGGACACTCTGATCACCTGAAACATAGGAAAACTAGGTACCAGGGGTAAAGAGGATGCTCTGAGCTTGAAAACGAGCATCCTTGCGCCAAAATCCAACTCCGGATCAAACTTTTATTATCTTTTGAAATTTTTTAATTAAACCATTAAAACATGGCTTAAAAATGCGAAAAAATATTTTTTGTCAGAATTGACTGAAACTCCAGGGGAACCTAGTACATGACCAAACGATAAAAACCTAGCATCTAACATGTTTGTAAACATTACAAAATGGGCTCTAATAACCCCCTAAGGCCTAACCACCACTTTGGGCATTCCAGCTTTGGAGGTGCAGGAGAAAACCTCATCGATTATACTCGGCTATAAAGGCAAAGCATAATCGACAAGGGAAAAAACTCCTTGGAATACCTTCTTTGGTTGTCAAGTCCTAGGGAACCGAGTCACTGTTAAATTTTCAGAATTTACTTCAATCTGATCTAGGATCTTAACTGAGAGAACAACATGTACAGCAAATTTACAGCATATCAATCATGGACACAATAATGCAAGCACACAAGAGACACAGAGTTTACTTGGGGAAAACCATAAAGGTGAAAAATCCCAATAACTTCCTCAGAGATAGATAGAGCAATGATACAACCAGAATACAAGAGATAGTCTTCTCCTAGCAGCAGAGCCTCCTCCTCCACAAGAGCACCACTCTCCCAAGTGTGAGTGAGAGAATAGAGTGTGTAAAATGAGAGAGACACACTCTCTATTTATACACTAACTTGACTTGACCTTTACTCAACTAGGTCGGCCTCAACTTAACCACTTAACATAATGCTGACTGGGCCGACCCCCACTAGGGTGGTCTAATAACCTTTTGACCCACATGGCCGACCCCCAATAGGGTGGTCTAATAACCCTTTGACCCACATGACTTATACAGGGCCGACCCTAACAAGGTGGTTTAATAACCAATCAAGTATAAGTTACGACACTTACAATATAAATGACGACACTTCCGTATAGAGGAATAATAACATCTCTATAGGAATACAATATGCATATATGTGAAATGCATTCCGAAGTTACATATACATCAACACTCCCTCTTAACTAGGAAGGTATTTCTCGACACAGGTCTTCTAGCACAAGTCATCTTCTCTGGATCATCGTCACTGCTGCTGCTATCTCAATCAATCTCTGAATCTACTCGTCATAGGAAGTTCTACAGATCCAGTCCTTTTTCATACTGGATGTAGGCCCACCGCCTGCAGGTCTTCGTCATCATTGGCCATACTGTGGAAATCTCAGGACTTATTACGTGCGTCACAAAACCTTAAAAGAGTCTCTTGACTAGCAAGAACCCTAAAGAGCATCTGAGGCCATTTTCATCCTGTCCAGATCTCCAGGACTTATTACATGTGACCCCACCACAAAACCTCGAAAGAGAATCCCAGGACTGATTACGAGCACAAGGCTCAACCTATCGGATCTCCCAGGGCACAAATTACATGTGGTCACCACAAAACCTCGAAAGAGCATCCTAGGATTGATTACGAGCATAAGGCTCAACCTATCGGATCTCCTAGGGCACAAATTACATGTGGTCATGGCAAAACCTCGAAAGAGCATCCCAGGACTGATTACGAGCACACGGCTCAACCTATCGGATCTCCCAGGGCACAAATTACATGCCATAGGACAAAACCTCGGAAGAGCATCTGCCAGATATCCCAGGGCACAAATTACATGCCATAGGCAAAACCTCGAAAGACTATCTGCAGATCTCCCAGGGCACAAATTATATGTCCTCCCAAGCAAAACCTCGAAAGAGCATTTGCCAGATATCCCAGGGTACAAATGACATGCCATAGGCAAAACCTCGAAAGACTATCTGCAAATCTCCTAGGGCACAAATTACATGCTTATCTGCACAACCTGTTCCACGGCCACAGAGTATCAACCTGATACTCACCATACATCATCCTGATGTACACATGATCATCCTGATCATCATCACTGCAACATCCTGCTGCATGTCATCTGGAGCAACATCCTGAAGCTCGTCATCCATCATCAACCTGATCATACAATGCATCTACCTGATGCATACCAAGTATCTACCTGATACATATCATCATACATGATCCACCTGATCATACAGTGTATCCACCTGATACAAATACAAATACATGATACATATCACCATACATGATCCACCTGATCATACAATGCATCTACCTGATGCATACCAAGTATCTACCTGATACATATCATCATACATGATCCACCTAATCATATAGTGTATCCACCAGATACAAATACAAATACATGATACATATCACCATACATGATCCACCTGATACATATACAGATACATGGTCCAAGCATCCAACATGATGCATATACAAAATACATACAAATGATCCAACCGATCATATCCAGCATCCAACATGATGCGTACATACATATACATATAAATGATCCAACTGATCATATCCAACATCCAACATGATGCGTACATATATAAATGATCCAACTGATCATATCCAGCATCCAACATGATGCGTATACAGAGTAGTAATTGGAGCATCGTCCTGATGCTCATCATCCAACGCTTACATCCACACAGCCATGTGAAGAATCCTCCTTCCAACATGCTTGGAATGGCTTCTGCAAATGTGTCCATCACTTCTTCCTTGAAGTGTCATCAATCTGAAGAACACCAAGCCTCTCCCTGAAGTACTCGAACTTCACCTTGGCTAGTGGCTTCGTCAGCACATCTGCAATCTGCTCGTCCGTCGCAATGTACAGGAGCTTCACAGCTCCTCTCTGCACCATATCCCTGATATAGTGATATTTGATCTCTATGTGTTTCGACCTGTCATGAAACACTGGGTTCTCGGACAGCTTCACACAACTCTGGTTATCACAAAAGATACCAGTAGCATCCAACGGGAGATCAAATAACTCAGACAGTAGCTTCCGTAGCCATACTGCCTCACAACTAGCTGAACAGGCTGCAACATACTCTGCCTCAGCTGTACTCAGTGCTATGTAGGACTGCTTCCTGTTGAACCAAGAGATCACACTTGATCCCATACTGAAGCAGCACCCAGATGTGCTCTTCCTATCTGCAGCACTGCCTGCCCAATCTGAATCAACATAACCCTGCAGGTTAAACTTTTGATTCGCTTCATATTTGAGCCCATAATCCACTGTACCTTTCAGGTACCTCAGATTATGCTTTATAGCAACTAGGTGAACACTCCTCGGATCTGTCAGGAACTGGCTCAATGTGTTCACCACAAAGCAAATATCTGGTCTCATGTTCGTCAGGTACATCAAGGACCCAATCATCTGACGATACATAGCGACATCAA
This sequence comes from Larix kaempferi, assembly GCA_027924585.1. Classification (NCBI taxonomy): domain Eukaryota; kingdom Viridiplantae; phylum Streptophyta; class Pinopsida; order Pinales; family Pinaceae; genus Larix; species Larix kaempferi. Next base: position 9,636,382 of record BSBM01000450.1, on the reverse strand, counting down.
CTGGTTCAGATGAAGCATCACACAGAAGCTTCAGGTTCGATGCCATAGCCTCGCAGTCCATCATCCCGAACCTCTTCAGGATCTCTACTGCATACTTCCCTTGTCCAAGGAAGATTCCATCTGCACTCTGCCACACCTCCATACCTAGAAAGTGGTGCATCATACCCAAGTTCTGCACATATATGACTCTCTGTCATGTGTCTCAGAACCAAGTGGCTGCTCAACATACACTTCTTCTTCAACTACACCATTCAAGAAAGCTGTCTTGAAATCCATCTGGTGTATCTTCTATTTCATCACTTTTATATTTCTCTATGCTGTCATCTGCAGCATGCTTGATCTTGATAGATCCATATGGAAGTCATAACAAACTTCCCTTCAGGTCTTGGGACTACATCCCAAACATCATTCTTCATGATCGACGGATCATGGCATTCTTCCCATATCCTGGGAACTTCAATATCTTCAATAGATAATTTTGTTGCTGAACAAATGTTGTAGTTCTTCTTTTGTAGGTGATGGCATACGATTTTTCCTACACAACAAGTTAAATTGCATGATTAGAAAACATCTCATAGTTTTCAGAACAAATTCTTACACATAAAGAAATATGTCATACAGTCATGCAATTATCTTAGTCAATGCTTCAATACAACATTTATCCATATCCCGTAACTTTCTAGATGTCTTCCAATCTCTACCAGAACATTGTTAAGAGTGTGCACAACTCCCAACATGTCAGCAAAGAGGTTTCATTCTAGATAAGTAGCAATGGAATGTTGTACAGTGCCATAGGCCACTTACCCATGCATATTAGTAGTATACTGTTCATCAATGCAACTATTCTAATATGCATAATACACAACCTTATTCTAGGAACTTCTGTATATACATTATTGAAAGTATTATTTAAACAATAAAATATGTAAGTAATGACAATTCAAATACTTATATTTGTTTGTTTGTTGGGTTGACTCCCTCTCAGTCTTTGCTTATTTTCTGCAACTCCATTCTTATGTGGATTGTGAGAAGTGGTCAACTCCCTCTGAATATCTGCATCCTTGCAGAAACTACTGAAGTGAGCTCCTTTGCTTTCTTGCAGGAACCACTAGAGTGTGCTCCCTCTTGATCTTTGCTTCCTGGATTACCTGTCCTTGAACTTACATCCATCCTTAATCACTATGCATGCTTATTAGTATCATCATTGTGTTATCCTTGAGGTCTCATACATAATCACACATTTATTAGTATAATCTTAATACTATCAAAACACAATAATCTTAAACATGTATATTCATGATCATTCACAGATAATAAATATTAGTATTCAAGGTTTCAGGGAAGTCTTCTTTTACTCATACATATTCTTATTTGATCATAGGACTCTTCTGGTTAGTTGAATCATCAATCAAGATAAGAGATATAATATGCATGAAACCCGTGATTATTCAAACCTATACCTTCATGATTCTTATGGTAAGAAACATAATAGGCATACAACCATGATTATTCAAACCTATGACTTCATGAATAATCATTATCAACAACACAACAGTATAAGATCCTAACACAAGGTAGGATTCTAGGTTGATATAGGAAAAACATACCTGGATTAGCATGCTAGCTAGTTATGTCTAACATACCCGCATAATGTCTTCTGGTTCTCTTCAGTGACTTGTGCTAGTAACCTGCATGTCTCATAAGTTAACCATTGTAGAACCAAGTTATACATACCTCGAAAGTAGATCTTCCATGTGATCCATGACAATGGATGAATCTTTGTCTTCATGTCACCATGAGCATATGTTCTTGAAGTAGAACATGATTTGATTTTCTTGGTGTACCTTTGGTGTCAGCAAACAACATAAACCTCATACAACATCACAATGCATTAGTACAATCATAAGTGTCAAAACCTTAATCAATGAATATCTTCTATTAAGGTGATACGACAAGTCCAATAATTAATCAAGATTGTACTGTAATGATATGAAGACAAACATATGATAAACTTAACCATGAAACATACCTGTAAGCCATACCTGTCAAGATTGCTTGTAATCTTCTTATGGAAGGCCTTAGCCTCATCTCCCTTTGAGACAGGAACTTTTTCTTCACTTATGCAGGTGACCGATCCATCTTCTTCTAGTATCAACCCAATCCACCTGATTTGCAAGAACTGGACCTAGAGCTGGATTAGGGTTTGTCAAAGAAACCCCAAAAATTCAAACTTTGAATTTCAAATTTCCGAAAGGATAGAAATATGTGCCTTGATGAGCTGATCAAGTTGGTATATTCAGAATTTGAAAACTGCAAGGTTTCACCCCTCAAAATTGCCTTTTAGATTTATGGATTCACTAGGGAGGACCCTGAATTAGGGTTTGAGTTTCCCGGAGCTTCACCCAACCAAAAGATTTGATTCAAAACTCTAAGCTTCGATTTTTCTGAGGAGCTTCCAGCCGTGGTCGCAGATTTCCAAAATTCCAATTTTGTAGAAGCCCTAATTTTCCATCTTTCCGATCAAAGTCCCGAACTGGGGTTTGATCAAGCCTGGCCTTCAACCCAACCAAAAAATCTGATCCTGGTCTCTAAATTTCGATTTTGATGAGTAGCATCCAGCCGTGGTCTCCGATTACAAAAATTCCAACTTTCTCCGAAGCCCTAAATTTCGGAAGCCATGAATGAAGGTACTCAAAAATAATTCTGTTTTGACAGAAATATGTACCTGATTGTTTCTAGTGTAACTCTGAACGTTTCGATCCATAGGGTCTGAAATTTTTTCTTGAGATAGCCCGACCTGTTATCTTTCCATCCCGACAGGTCTGACCTCAATTGGATTCTCTGAGAGAGAGTTATGCCAAGTGTCGCAACGTGACCTGTTTATGGGATAATACAGGAGAGCGAACTTGTACGGCGTGCCACGTGTCACTGTTTTAACTTCGGCCTCTGAAATTTTTTTCCTGAGATAGTACAGTCTGTATACTACCTGTCACTTTTTACGAAATTTCATTTGGAGCTTCCTAGCCCAAGTTATGACCTTTTTCCTAAGGTCACCTGATTTTGACTCAGATCTGGAAGAGGCAGAAACCCTATATTGTAAAAATCATAAATCACAAAGTACAACGAATTAGAGGTTGTCCTTTGGACACAAGGTACATGGGGATCTGATCTTCGACTTGTAAAAGTTTCAGATCCCCAAACTTCGCCAAAACGGATTTATAGCGAATGTGCTACAATGACTGGTTTTTGCTATATCAAGCCCTAGCATCGTAAGTGCAACAAGTGTCATACATGCCATATCATGCCTTCTTTCAGGCTAGCTCTGATACCATGTTAAATTTTCAGAATTTACTTCAATCTGATCTAGGATCTTAACTGAGAGAACAACATGTACAGCAAATCTACATCATATCAATCATGGACACAATAATGCAAGCACACAAGAGACACAGAGTTTACTTGGGGAAAACCATAAAGGTGAAAAACCCCAATAACTTCCTCAGAGATAGATAGATCAATGATACAACCAGAATACAAGAGATAGTCTTCTCCTAGCAGCAGAGCCTCCTCCTCCACAAGAGCGCCACTCTCCCAAGTGTGAGTGAGAGAATAGAATGTGTAAAATGAGAGAGACACACTCTCTATTTATACACTAACTTGACTTGACCTTTACTCAACTAGTTCGGCCTCAACTTAACCACTTAACATAATGCTGACTGGGCCGACCCCCACTAGGGTGGTCTAATAACCCTTTGACCCACATGGCCGACCCCCAATAGGGTGGTCTAATAACCCTTTGACCCACATGACTTATACAGGGCCGACCCCAACAAGGTGGTCTAATAACCCATCAAGTATAAGTTACGACACTTACAATATAAATGACGACACTTCCGTATAGAGGAATAATAACATCTCTATAGGAATACAATATGCATATATGTGAAATACATTCTGAAGTTACATATACATCAACAGTCACTGAAAGCACCATGCTAGTACGCTTATTACAAACCCCGTGGGGCACAGTCATGTACTACAAAACATTAAAAAAAAGGGCCCTGAATAGGCCAAGCTTGGAACTTCTGAACATTGAAAAGCACAAGTGATTGTGCAACACTGGCGGCTCACTGAAGTCCAACTAAAGTGCAACTTTAGGTGGTAACAGGTAGTAATGCAGGTTTGAGGTGGCATGCAGATAGGGATGTGCAGAGTCATAGGAATAAATAGGGTATTTTGGAGATTTGTAAATATACTTGCTTTATACGGTGTATTTTATCAAGTCTTCATATTAATTCAATAACCCTTTATTTGCCTTGTATACATTAATGTTTTGCTCCATTGTTGCAATTCCTGTTTGAAATAATATAGTATCAGAAGAGCTTGGCATTGAAGAGGGATGCACTTGTGCCAGAAGAATGGAAAAGGGAGCCAGAGAATTAAAGGAGAAGGTATTTTTTGTTGTAATTTTAAGGTTGACTACCATTAATCAGTAGAAGATATGTGCCTGGAGTCTTTTGTTTTTTAGCTGGGAAAGATTTTGTCTACCTGAATTGTCGCTCTCTCCCCTGCAAAACAAATCTTGTGTATATGTGTTGCCAAAAAAAATCTTGCAGGAAAAACTTGGTCAAATATAAGGCTTGTACGATGCAATCAAGAAGGCCTTCAAAAGCAGTATGGCAAAGTGCAAGAAAGGGTTGGTAAAACTACTGAGCAGGCCAAAGATTACAGACAAAAGAAATCTGGCGTTGCTTTGCAGAAGGCTGGGGGAGACTCTTTTTGAAAAGGCTGGGAAGTAAAAGTCATGCGGAACACAGAGGAAGGAATGCAGATGAGCACAGAATGCAGCAGAGGAAGGCAAAACACAACGGAAGAAGGTAGAATGCAGAATGTATAAGAGGAAAACAGAATGGGACATGGACACGAAGAAGAGTGGTGATGGAACATAGACACGGGTTGTGCAGGAGTGAACAAACAATACAAAATTTCAATGTCTTTTTACCATTTTTTGTGTAAAGTTATTTAATTTAGCTGTTTTGAAATTTTAGTATTTGAAGTCCACCCTCATTTTGTCTTTAACACGTTGGCCACACTGTTTTGAAACAAATGTAAATGGGCTAAAGTATCTGTAGGTGCAAAAGGGGGCATTTTAAAGCTCAGGGGAGTCATTTTTGTATTTCTGAAGATGTACTTGACATTGTAAACGACCAGTTCCTCAGCAAAAGCAGGAATGTCTGCAATGGGAGGGCATTTTAAGGGCATATGGGATTCGACTCGTCACATGGGGTGCTTTGTATTAAAATCACAAGGAAAGAAGTATTATGTTGATAAATAAATATAAGCCTAATGGATAGAATTATAGTGAATGGAAACATAGAATAAATACAAGACTTTTATACAGGAAGCACTGGGATTTGGTGATTGGCGTCAAAGTTAAATCAAAGATGTGTTTGTTAGATTTTCAGAATTTACTTCAATATGATCTAGGATCTTAACTGAGAGAACAACATGTACAGCATATCTACAGCATATCAATCATGGAGACAATAATGCAAGCACACAAGAGACACAAAGATTTACTTGGGGAAAACCATAAAGGTGAAAAACCCCAATAACTTCCTCAGAGATAGATAGAGCAATGATACAACCAACCAAGAGAGATAGCCATAACCTAGCAGCAGATCCTCCTCCTCCATAAGCGCGCCACTCCTCCTTGAGTGCATGTGTGAGAAGTGAGTGAGTAAATAGAGTGCCTCCCGCACTCTATTTATACTTGACTTGACTTGCCTTTTAACCTAACTCATGTAGGCTCGAACTTAACCACATAACATAATGCTGAGTGGGCCGACCCCCAATAGGGTGGTCTAATAACCCTTTGACCCACATGGCCGACCCCCAATAGGGTGGTCTAATAACCCTTTGTCCCACATGACTTATACAGGGCCGACCCCAAACAAGGTGGTCTAATAACCCATCAAGTATAAGTTACGACACTTACAATATAAATGACGACACTTCCTTATAGAGGAATAATACCATCTCTATAGGAATACAACATACATATATGTGAAATACATTCCGAAGTTACATATACATCAACACTCCCTCTTAACTAGGAAGGTATTTCTCAGCACAGTTCTTCTAGCACAAGTCATCTTCTCTGGATCATCGTCACTGGATAATCGTCATCGAGTCATCATCATCGTCACTGCTGCTGCTATCTCAATCAATCTCTGAATCTACTCGTCATAGGAAGTTCTACAGAGCCAGTCCTTTTTCATACTGGATGTAGGCCCACCACCTGCAGGTCTTCGTCATCACTGGCCATACTGTGGAATCCTCAGGACTTAATACGTGCGTCACAAAACCTCGAAAGAGCATCCCAGGATGTTACGGGTACACAACTCCGACCTGTAGGATCTCCCAGGGCGCTATTACATGTGACCCCACCACAAAACCTCGAAAGAGCATCTCAGGATGTTACGGGTACACAACTCCGACCTGAAATCTCCCAGGGCACAAATTACATGTGGTCCACCACAAAACCTCGCAAGAGCATCTCAGGATGTTACGGGTACACAACTCCGACCTGAAATCTCCCAGGGCGCTATTACATGTGGTCATGGCAAAACCTCGAAAGAGCATCTCAGGATGTTACGGGTACACAACTCCGAACTGAAATCTCCCAGGGCCCAAATTACATGCCATAGGACAAAACCTCGCAAGAGCATCTCAGGATGTTACGGGTACACAACTCCGACCTGAAATCTCCCAGGGCACAAATTACATGTCCTCCCAGAGCAATGTCTCGAAAGAGCATCCCAGGCTGTTACGGGTACACAACTCCGACCTATAGGATCTCCCAGACATGCTCATCTGCACAACCTGATCCACGGCCACAGAGTATCAACCTGATACTCAACATACATCATCCTGATGTACTCATGATCGTCCTGATCATCATCACTGCAACGTCCTGCTGCATGTCATCTGGAGCAACATCCTGAAGCTCGTCATCTATGATCATCCTGATCATCACTGCAACATCCTGCTGCATGTCATCTGGAGCAACATCCTGAAGCTCGTCATCTATGATCATCCTGATCATCACTGCAACATCCTGCTGCATGTCATCTGGAGCAACATCCTGAAGCTCGTCATCAATGATCATCCTGATCATCACTGCAACATCCTGCTGCATGTCATCTGGAGCAACATCCTGAAGCTCGTCATCTATGATCATCCTGATCATTAATGCATCTACTTGATGCATACCAAGTATCTACCCGATACATATCATCATACATGATCCGCCTGATCATCAATGTATCCACCTGATACAAATACAAATACATGATATATATCACCATACATGATCCACCTGATCACACAATGTATCCACCTGATACATATACAGATACATGGTCCAAGCATCCAACATGATGCATACATACATACATAAAATGATCCAATTGATCATATCCAGCATCCACATGATGCGTACATACATACATAAAATGATCCAACTGATCATATCCAGCATCCACATGATGCGTACATACATACATAAAAATGATCCAACTGATCATATCCAAGCAGAAACCAGAACATCATCCTGATGCTCATCATCCAGCGCTTACATCCACAGCCATGTGAAGGATCCTCCTTCCAACATGCTTGGAATGGCTTCAGCAAATGTGTCCATCACTTCTTCCTCGAAGTGTCCTCGATCTGGAGAACGCCAAGCCTCTCTCTGAAGTACTCAAACTTCACCCTAGCTAGTGGCTTCGTCAGCACATCTGCAATCTGCTCGTTCGTCGCAACATACAGGAGCTTCACAGCTCCTCTCTGCACCATATCCCTGATATAGTGATATTTGATCTCTATGTGTTTCGACCTGTTATGAAACACTGGGTTCTCGGAAAGCTTCACACAACTCTGGTTATCACAGAAGATACCAGTAGCTTCCAACGGGAGATCAAATAGCTCAGACAGTAGCTTCCATAGCCATACTGCCTCACAACTAGCTGAGCAGGCTGCAACATACTCTGCCTCAGCTGTACTCAATGCTACGCAGGACTGCTTCCTACTAAACCAAGAGATCACACCTGATCCCATACTGAAGCAACACCCAGATGTGCTCTTCCTATCTGCAGCACTGCCAGCCCAATCTGAATCAACATAACCCTGTAGGTTAAACTTTTGGTTTGCTTCATACTTGAGCCCATAATCCACTGTACCCTTCAGGTACCTCAGAACATGCTTTACAGCAACTAGGTGAACACTCCTCGGATCCGTCAGGAACTGGCTCAATGTGTTCACAGCAAAGCAAATATCTGGTCTTGTGTTCGTCAGGTACATCAAGGACCCAATCATCTGACGATACATAGTGATATCAACTGGCTCAGATGAAGCATCACATAGAAGCTTCAGATTCGATGCCATAGGTGTGGCCATGGCCTTGCAATCCATCATCCCAAATCTCTTCAGGATATCTACTGTGTACTTCCCTTGACCAAGGAAGATTCCTTCTGCACTCTGCCACACCTCCATGCCAAAAAACAAATAGTGCATCATCCCCAAGTTCTTCATCTCGAACTCGGTAGTAAGCTTCCGCTGCGTGTCGACAATCAATCTATCTTCACCATACCAAGTTCTGCACATATATGATTTCCTATCATGTGTCTCAGAACCAAGTGGCTGCTCCACATACACTTCTTCTTCAACTACACCATTCAAGAAAGCTGTCTTGAATCCATCTGGTGTATCTTCTATTTCGTCACTTTTATATTTCTCTATGCTGCCATCTGCAACATGCTTGATCTAATAGTTCCATATGGAAGTCATAACAAACTTCCCTTCAGGTCTTGGGATTACATCCCAAACATCATTCTTCATGATCGACGGATCATGGCATTCCATTTCTTCATCCCAGATCCTGGGATCTTCAATATCTTCAATATCTTCAATAGATATCTGTGTTGCTGGAACAAATGTTGTAGTTCTTCTTTTGTAGGAGATGGCATATGATCTTTCCTACACAACAAGTTAAATTGCATGATTAGAAAACATCTCATAGTTTTCAGAACAAATTCTTACACATAAAGAAATATGCCATACAGTCATGCAATTATCTTAGCCAATGCTTCAATACAACATTTATCCATATTCCGTAACTTTCTAGATGCCTTCCAATCTCTACTAGAACATTGTTAAGAGTGTGCACAACTCCCAACATGTCAGCAAAGAGGTTTCATTCTAGATAAGTAGCAATGGAATGTTGTACAGTGCCATAGGCCACTTACCCATGCATATTAGGAGTATACTGTTCATCAATGCAATTATTCTAATATGCATAATACACAACCTAATTCTAGGAACATCAGTATATACATTATTGAACAGTATTATTTAAGAAATGACAATTCAAATACTTATCTTTGTTTGTTCGTTGGGTGGACTCCCTCTGAGTCTGAAGTAGCTTCTTCTACACCTTTCTGTTGTGGGATGTAGAGAGATGGTCAACTCCCTCTGAATATCTGCATCCTTGCATAAACCACTGGAGTGTACTCCCTCTTGATCTTTGCTTCCTGGATTACCTGTTCTTGAATCTCATATTCATCCTTGGTCCCTATGCATGCTTATTAGTATCATGAATGTGTTATCCTTGTGATCTCATATAAAATCATACATTCATTAGTATACTATTAAAACACAATAATCTCAAGCATGTATAGTCATGATCATTTCAAACAGAAATAATAAGTATTAGCATTCAAGGTCTATGTAGTATTCTTATGGTTAATCAAATCATAAGAAGCATAACATGTCTAAACCTATAATTACTCAAACCTATGACTCTTCAGGTTAGTTGAATCATCAATCAAGATAAGAGATATAAAATGCATAAAACCTGTGATTATTCAAACCTATACCTTCATGATTCTTCTGGTTAGTCATATCATCAATTATGGTAAGAAATATAATATGCATACAGCCATGACTTATTCAAACCTATGACTTCATGAATAATCATTATCAAACAACACAACAGTATAAGATCCTAACACAAGGTAGGATTATATCTTGATATAGGAAAAACATACCTGGATTAGTATGCTAGTTAGTTATGTCTAACATACTCACACGATGTCTTCTTGATCTTCTTCAATGACTTGTGCTAGTAACCTATATATCTCATAGGTTAGCCATTATAAAACCAAGTTATACATACCTTGTAAATGGATCTTCTGTGAGATCCATGACAATGGATGAATCTTTGTCCTCATGTTATCATGACCATATGTTCTTGGACTAGAACATGATTTGTCTTTCTTGGTGTACCTTTCATGTTAGTAGACAATATAAACCTCATACAACACCATAATGCATTAGTACAATCATAAGTGTCAACACCCTAATCAATGAATATTTTCTATTGTGCATTCATAGTTTTATTAAGGTGATATGACAAGTCTAAAATCAAGATTGTACTAACCGTAATAACATGAAGACAAACATACCATAAAATTAATCATGGACAAATATCGAAACATAACTCGATGAGTCATACCTGTCGAGATCGCTTGTAATCTTCTTATGTAAGGACTTAGCCTCATCTCCCTCTGAAACAGGAACTTCTTCACTCATGCAGATGATCAATCCATCTTCTTCTAGGATTAACCCAATCCATTTGATTTGCAAGAACTGGACCTTGAGCTGGATATGGGTTTGTCAGAGAAACCCCAAAAATTCAAACTTTGAATTTCAAACTTCTGACAGGATAGAAATATGCGCCTTGATGAGCTGATCAAACTAGTATATTCAGAATTTGAAAACTGCAAAGTTTCACTCCTCAATTTTGCTTTTGAAACTTCTGGATTCACTGGACGTGACCCTGAACTGGGGTTTGATGAAACCCACTCTTCCGCCCAATCAAAATGTTTGATCCAAAGCTCTAAGCTTCTATTTTTCTGAGGAGCTTCCAGCCGTGGTCACAGATTTCAAAAATTCCCATTTTTACAGAAGCCCTAATTTTCCACTTTTCTGATCAATGTCCCGAACTAGGGTCTAATCAAGCCCGGCCTTCTGCCCAACCAAAAATTCTGATCTTGGTCTCTAAATTTCTATTTTGATGAGTAGCATCCAGCCGTGGTCTCCAATTACAAAAATTCCAACTTTCTCCAAAGCCCTAAATTCCGGAAGCCATGAATGAAGGTACCAAAAAATAATTCTGTTTTGACAAAAATATGTACCTGATTGTTTCTGGTGTAACTACGAAATTTTTGATCCACAGGGTCTGAAAAAGTTTTCTGAGATAGCCTGACCTGTTATCTTTCCATCCTGACAGGTCTGACCTCAATTGGATTCTCTGAGAGAGAGTTATGCCAAATGTCGCAACGTGACCTGTTTTGGGATAAAATAGGAGAGCGAACTTGTACGGCGTGCCACGTGTCACTGTTTTAACTTCGGCCTCTGAAAAAGTTTTCTGAGATATCTCGGCCTGTTACCTTTCCATCCTAATAGGTCTGACGTCAATTGGACTCTCTGAGAGAGAGTTATGCCAGATGTCGCAACGTGACCTGTTTATGGGATAATACAGGAGAGCGAACTTGTACGGCGTGCCACGTGTCACTGGTTCAACTTCGGCCTCTGAAAAAGTTTTCTGAGATAGTACAGACTGTGTACTACCTATCACTTTTTACAAATTTTCATTTGGAGCTTCCTAGCCCAAGATATGACCTTTTTCCCAAGGTCACCTGATTTTGACTCAAATCTGGAAGAGGCAGAAACCCTATATTGTACAGATCATAAATCACAAAGTACAACGAATTAGAGGTTGTCCTTTGGACACAAGATACCTGGAGATCTTAGGTTCGGCCTGTAACAATTTCAGATCCGAAAACTTCGCCAAAACGGATTTATAGCGAAAGTGCTACGATGACTGGTTTTTGCTATATCAAGCCCTAGCATCGTAAGTGCAACAAGTGTCATACATGCTATATCATGCCTTCTTTCAGGCTAGCTCTGATACCATGTTAGATTTTCAGAATTTACTTCAATATGATCTAGGATCTTAACTGAGAGAACAACATGTACAGCATATCTACAGCATATCAATCATGGAGACAATAATGCAAGCACACAAGAGACACAAAGATTTACTTGGGGAAAACCATAAAGGTGAAAAACCCCAATAACTTCCTCAGAGATAGATAGAGCAATGATACAACCAACCAAGAGAGATAGCCATAACCTAGCAGCAGATCCTCCTCCTCCATAAGTGCGCCACTCCTCCTTGAGTGCACGTGTGAGAAGTGAGTGAGTAAATAGAGTGCCTCCCGCACTCTATTTATACTTGACTTGACTTGCCTTTTAACCTAACTCATGTAGGCTCGAACTTAACCACATAACATAATGCTGAGTGGGCCGACCCCCAATAGGGTGGTCTAATAACCCTTTGACCCACATGGCCGACCCCCAATAGGGTGGTCTAATAACCCTTTGTCCCACATGACTTATACAGAGCCGACCCCAAACAAGGTGGTCTAATAACCCATCAAGTATAAGTTACGACACTTACAATATAAATGACGACACTTCCTTATAGAGGAATAATACCATCTCTATAGGAATACAACATACATATATGTGAAATACATTCCGAAGTTACATATACATCAACAGTGTTGACAAGGAACAACAAAAAATTGATGACTGGAACAAGAAAGTGCTAATGATAATCATGCTTGCAATGATAGGTGAGGTAATACTGTTGATGTATTATGTAGCTTCGGAAGATATTCTTATCAAGTCAAAACCCTAAAAGAATAATGCTAAAACATATTTGGAATGTCGGCTCAAGAAATAAATGATATTGTATTTTATCCTTTCAAAAAGACAAGTCGGCCCAGTGAAGATAGACAAGTCGGCCCCACAGTGAAAAAGGCAGTCAGAAAACAAGTATAAATAGAGGGGTCGCCCTCCTCATTTGACACATCAAGCAAGTTCGCTCCAGCACAAGGAAGAAGTTCGCTCTTGTTAATGTTTGCACTTTAATTCAATATTATCTAGGATCTTTAACTGAAAGAATAACAAGCACAACAAAACACAATAGACACAATAGTTTTCCTCGGGGAAACCATAAAAGAGAAAACCCCGCAACTTCCTCAAAGATAGATTTGTCACTAATACAATATCAAGCAAAAATGGAAAACCCAAAATATGTCTTCTGCAACTCTCTCTCTTTTTCCTCCAGCAAACTTGTCTTCTCTCCCTCGTTATGCGAACTTGTGTGAGTGAGGAGTGTGTCCAAATGAGAGAGCAATGCTCTCTATTTATACTTTATTTTTTACTTGACCTTTTACCTAACTAGGTCGGCCTCACTAAAACTGACTGGGCTGACTTCTCTAGGGAGACTCAATAATACCTTTTACATTTGACTCTAGGGGATCTAATGCCCCGACTTACAAAGGAGGTTTTACCTCAATGACTTTGCATGACCAATCATAATAATGACATCCCCGAACGGAGGAAAAACATCTTTGTGGAGGATAATTGCAGCTAGTTTACCCCTCTGGGCCCACACTCCACACAGGAGAACGTTCCACAAAGGAAACATCCCACAAAGGGACACACTCCACAAAGGAGTCCGTTACACAAAGGAACCATCCCACACATGGACACACTCCACAAAGGAGTCCGTTCCACAAAGGAACCATCCCATACAGGGACACACTCCATAAAGGAGTCAGGCACAAGTCTTGGCTTGTGCCTCATCAACAACCACACTGGTCATCAACTTCCCTTCTTAAGGAAGGGAATGTACACCACTCCAAGCCTTCATTCTGGACAAGGGCTTGGTAAGGATATCTACAATCTGCTCATCTGTAGAGATATACTGGAGCTTCATTGCTCCTTTCTGTCACAGAATATCAAGCTCATGACCATACAAATCTGCAAGCAACTTCCGAAGCCATACTGCTTCCATACTAGTTGCATTAGCTGTGATGTACTCTGCCTCGGTTGTACTGAGTGCCACAGAAGTTTGTTTCTTGTTGATTCAAGAAACCATAGCTGATCTCAAGCTAAAACAACACCCAGAGGTGCTCCTTCTATCAATTGCACTACTGGCCCAATCTGAATCTGTGAAGTCTACTAGTTTCACTCCATTTTCTGAGGCATATCTCAATCCATAACCAATAGTACCGTGAAGATATCTCTGCATAGCAAATATCTGGTTTGGTATCTGCAAGCAGCTTCCGAAGCCATATTGCTTCCTTACTAGTTGCACTGGCTGTGTTGTACTCTGCCTTGGCTGTACTAAGTGCCACAAAAGTCTGCTTCTCGCTGATTCAAGAAACCATAGTTGATCTCAAGCTAAAACAACACCCAGAGGTGCTCCTTCTATCAATTGCACTACTGGCCCAATTTGAATCTGTGAAGCCTACTAGTTTCACTCCATTTTTTGAGGCATATCTCAATCCATAACCAATAGTACCGCGAAGATATCTTTGCATAGCAAATATCTGGTTTGGTATTAACCAGGTACAACAAGGAGCCAATCAACTGATGGTACATGGTGGGATCTACTAAATCTGAAGATATGGCAGAAGCAAGTAAATTCTTCAGATTTGCTTCCATAGGTGTAGCCATGGACTTATAGTCCATCATACCAAATCTGCGCAAGATCTCATTGGTATACTTCCCTTGTCTAAGGAAGATCTCATCAGGTCCTTGCCACACCTCTAAGCCCAAGAGTTAATGCAACAACCCCCAGGTCTCTCATTTCAAATTCACAGATCATCTCCCTCTTGCACCTTGGCAATCATACTCTCGTCCCCTGTAAGAAAGAGATCATCAACACAAAGTACCAAGATCAAGGGACGACCATCATCAACCTTATAATAAAAGTTCTGATCTACTTCACTTCTGTTGAAGCCTAGCTTTGTTAGGTAACTGTCGATCCTGGAGTACCAGGCCCGGGGTGCCTGCTTAAGCCCATAAAGAGATTTCTTCAACCTAATAATAACATGCATGGCGATTGGAGCAAGTGTCTCATCATAATCTATTCCCTCTGTGTTGCAGGCTCCCTCTGCAACTCTGCCTCTTGCTCTCAATTGTCAATCTCCATATGAGATCCTTTGGACCTGTGGGTTATGGGTCCACATATGATTGAATGCGCATCGGTAATCATCACTTGTTCTTCGGAACAAGTCTCATCATCCTTCTCTTGATCTTCCCTACAAGTTAGATTCAGTCAAATAGTTAGTAATATTGCATGATCATGAAATTCAATCAACTCGTATTGACATTTTAATGCAATGACAATTTCTTATGCATAGTTATGTAACCAACTTAGCCAATGCTTCAATCACAAAACCCATCCAACGGGATGCTGTGCAACATTATAGTCTACTTGCTCATCATATGCATGATATGCACTACATGAGCCTACAACTTTGTCAATCATATATAGATGCATAATAGAAAACTATATAAGTCTAATGCACAATTTCATAATCATATGGCAAAGACCTAAAACAAACATTAAATACTTATCTTTTGTTTGTTTTGTGGACTCCCACTTGATCTTTGACTCCTTACAGTGATCATTGAAGTCTTCAAGAACACTTAAAAAAAAAAACTCTTTGAAGTATTCATGTATAGTTTCAAGTCTTCCATCAAAGGAAGAATTCTTCTGCATTCTTTGGCCTTTCCTGTGAAGACTCTTCGTCAGCATCAACAATTGAGACATGCTGCATTCTCTTCTTGGCTGTAGGGGCATTGTGCTTTTCTTTTCCTTTCTTCCAACATTCTGCGGCAAAATGACCTAACTTGCCACATTTGTAACATTGAAGCTTGGATTTATCTTTCTTGATCTTTGGATTTTGGATTGACAGGATCCCTTTCTTGCCCTTCTTCCACTTTCCTCTCTTCCTTCCAATTTTGGCTGCAAGAACTAGTTCTTCTTCTTTTTCCTTTGAGGTAGAGGCAAGCTCCCTTGGTTCCTCTTGGATACATTCTAACCAAAATTGATCATAACTAGGTAACTGACCACGAGCACATGTCCCTTTCACAAATGGCTTCCATTCTGGAGGAAGTCCACTCATAGATGTCAACACAAGATCTCTGTCAGGGACACTTTCATCAACAACTGCTAGTTGATCTCTGATTTGGGCAATCTTCAAGAAATAAGAAGAAACTGAATCATCTTTTGTAAACTTCACTTGACGAAGTTGATCCTTTAGAGATAAAATTCTGCCAGGATTCTCATTCTCATATAGATTCTTCAAGGCATCATACATCTTCTTGGCTGAATCCTGGCTTGCAATGAGAGGTACACGGTGATCTTTTATTGAGTCCATCAATATCCTCATAGTTGTGGCTTCATTCTTCTTGAATCTTGATTTCTCTTTGGCTCCCTCTGGCTTTGGAACATTTGTGAGTATATGATCCTTGAGATCATGTTCATTTAGGAGCATGAGCATTCTGCTTTTCCAAGATCAGAAGTTTGAGACTCTGTCTAATCTATCTTCTACTTTGAGTCCAACAACCATCTTGATTGAAGACTGAAAAGCTGAAACTTGTTTTAGAAATCCTAGCAGGAGAGGGTCAAAAAATGAAGTTTGGAATCTTGCAAAATTGACTCCACAGATAGATGCGCCCTATCAAGGCGAGTTTAGAGAAAGTAGGATCGAGCCAAATCTGTGGACCGAACAACATAGAACTTGAAACCCTAATTTTTGCAGTAACTACAGCAGATGCAGAATTAGGTCAAAAAATGAAACTTCTTAGAATTGGAATTTTCCTTCACCAAAAGGTGCGCCTTCCCTAGGGCGAAATTTGCAATGCACGTTTCAATCCAAACTGAGAGGGGAAGGCCCCGAAATGTGAAACCCTAGTTTCTTGTCCCCAACAGAAATTAGGTCAGATTTGAAAGTTCTCTGAATGAAAATCTTCCTCCACAGATAATTGCGCCTTCCTAGGGCGAATTGAGTGGAGGTCTTTCCGGATCAATTCTGTGGTTGGAAACCCTAAATTCGGTAAGCCCTATTTTTTGGCACTTGTCTCTTTTATCATCGCTTTGATACCATGTTAATGTTTATAGCAGCATAACCATGATCACTAAAAGAATGGCAAAGCACATAAACAAAATGAGTGTGGAGCTCCTTTAACCATGATGATAAGAACAATCATCTCCCAACCATAGACAAAGCTATTTGTCTCCCCCTAGCTCAGACCTTCCAATAGAGAACGATGTACATCCAGATAGTAGTAGCGCACACCCAAGAAAACAAGAGAGAAACTTCTCCAATAGTGGAGAACCCCAAAAAATCAGTCTCCTAGCTGTAGTAGCGAACCTCTCTTGGCTAGAGCGAACTTGCTTGAGTGAATGACCAAATGAGAGGTGGAACTCTCTATTTATACACATCAAAAGGTGACTTTTTCCCTTACTGGGCCGACCTCACTTTCCCTAACTGGGCCAACTCGACTGGGGTAGTTCTACCCATTGTTTGGGGCAGACTAACCATTGTTTTGGGGCAGTTTACCCACTGGGCCGACTTGTCTTGGGGTAATACAAAAATTTACATTTAATGAATCTTTTCTTTGTGATTTAATCCCAAGGTTTACATTGATTCTTTCAAGGGTTTTACATGATCAGATACATTGATATCTTCTCCTGTAGGAGGCGCAATAACAAGATGGAATACTATAAGAATAACTTCCGAAGTTGCACTATTTTCAACACTATTGTCACCTCCACGAGGGTTCAAGTCTCACCAAAGGACACAATGTAAAGCCTTCGGCAGACTTTGGGCATTGTGCCATATTATTTAGCCTTTGGGCACGATGTAATGAGCCTTTAGGTCGAAATAACTTGACCTTGTTTTTGGGTTTTTTGTCCATTGGATGGTTTTTCTTTATATATATATATGTATGTATGTAAGTTATATAGTAATATATGTATATATGTATATATGTAAGTTATATAGTAATTATATTATATAAAAAAATAATTCTAATATTTATAAAAGTGAGAAAGGTATTAAGTACTTGTTACCCCCCCCATTTTGCATGGTTGTCCACTTATGATTACACTTGTTGTTTTCATCACAAAGTGGGTTGATGAATCTCTTGAATGGTTCTTGATGCTAGATTGGAGCATATGGTTCTTCATAATGTTGATGCCTTGATTGATGATGGATGATTGATGTGCTCATGGTGTTTTTCTCATGGTTACTTGCTTATTCTTGGTTCTACACATATATGGATGGTATAAACACATTTCACTTGATGATCTTCATGGGGATCTAGAGCGCTTGTCATTGGCTCACTTTTTGCACCTTGTTCCGTCTCAATTATGGGGATATTTGTGCATAATAGGACCCTGAGTTCAAACCCTTGGGTCTCCAATGCCCTAGCTTTGATGGAGGATTGTGATATATGGTTGGAAAGCTTATCTCAAGGGCTTTCCGGTGGTGTAGAACGTTTCCCCTAGTTACCAAGGGTGTTGGAGAACTGACCGAATTGAATCAAGAATGTTTTTAGAAGTCAAAGTGCAAACCACAAATAAAGAGACCTTCATGGACTCAAATCAAAATTAAAAACCAAAGTGTTGCTATTGACAAAATATTATTGATTGACAAAATGACACAAATATATGATGAAGATTTGAATACACAATCTAAAGTGAATCAAGCTTATCCTAGAATTGATATCAAGTAGAAATTTGCAAGGGTATCTTATCATTATCCTAATTACTAAAGTCATCACATTGACTTGTCAACTTACCAGCATCGATAATACTTAGAGCAAGGACACCACTCTATTTACGTTTTGAAGAGCTTAAGTTTCAATATGACGTGGAGAAAATCAAAGACATACTTGGTGGTGTAATCAAAGAAGTTATAGTTGAGAGTCTTATTAACAAATAATTCTGGACAAAATCTACTTAGGATGGTTTGATCCTTTCGCAATGCGACAATATTGTTTAAAACTCAATATATCTTTTTGTCTCATTTCTTCAATTTCTTAGAGGGCAAAGCATATCGAGGAGAGGTGACATTTAATTAGCCTAATTAATATAATCAAACCTAATAATTAAGTGTATCTTCACAATGTTCACACCTTCATCGTGACCTAACCCCCCAATTCTATTTATATAATTCACCTTTGCGTTGCAACAATAACATTTTTATCAATCAAATATGTTGTCTTTTGGCAAAATAGTTATGAGTCTTTGTATATAATTGTACAATTTATATTCATCTTGCAGGTCTGTAACATTCTCTCAGTGTGAAAATGCTTGTGCTAATCTGCACATTTTTGTATATAATTGAACTGTCTAATTTAATGTTCAAACTTGTAATTGATGACCTGTAGCTCCTCCTTTGGCATGATGTTAACTCTATGGAGACATTATGCTCTTCATGTTGATTAACATAGCTTGTGATCCTCTATGTCACTTGATTGCACCGATTGATTTTTAACTATACTTAGTAGGCTGCATCATTTCACAGGCTATTTGTTCCGGGATGAATAGATACTCTAATGCTGGTTAATTACTGTTGTACTAGAAGTATTGATTGAAATTACTTCAGTAAGACCTTGTTTAGACTTGTCAGCTTAAGTGCAGACTGTGCATGCATAGGAGATGCCCTTAATTTAGTCAGGATTTATCTTAGGTACTTACTATCCAAAGGCCAATTTGTTTCTTTATGTTCACATTGCATATAAGTATGGACCATATACAGTACTCTTCTGCTGCTGTGACAGTTTGGCTATGGCACTAAATATATTTGCTTAAAAGGATATTGGAATGAAATCAATCAATTACAAAGTTTCAATAATATTCAGTGCTTATGTTGTTTGTGGGAATTTTCAGATCCAGTAACTAAAATCTTAGGATATGGTTCTTTTTCTTACTGGCAATTTGATCTATATGACATTGAAGTAGCTGCTCCTGAGTCCATATCTCTACTTGCCATTCCTTTCCCAACATTTTTTACTGCTCCCATTTCTCCTTTTTAGAAGTTTCAGTTTTGGAGACCATGAAAATTTCTATAAATTATCAAGAAGTAGAGAGAGGTATAGTTTGTATTCAAAGCTAGATCAATCACGTCTAGGATTGATTCTGTATTCTATTATTCTGTGATAAATGTTCTAAGGGTTTGTTGATGCATTTTCTTTATAAATCTGATTTGTTGAAATTTTGCTTGAAGCATCAAAGTCATTTTCATCTCTGGGCTCTGGTGAAAAGCAAGCCAGCAGTGGAAGTGAAGAGCAACACATTTCAGAAGTAGAGCAACCATATAAAGATAATTCATCTTTGAATAATGTGGGATCAAGATCTGCCGATTTCAATAAAGTTTCTAGCAGCTCCATGCCCGTAAATGTTTCTACAGAACTTGAAGGTATTATCTGCATATAAACAGACAATGACATTGCACATTAATTATGAAAACTTAATTTATCCATTTCCTTGCTTGTTTCAGTATCCATAATACATCAAACAGTTCGTGGTGACTTGCACTGTTGTTTTCCATTCCTTTTAGTTTGAATGTGACACACCAGTCTTTTTGTCGAAGCTTTCATTTATTTTGCTGTCATTGAAACCTCTTCAAACATCTTTTACCTTAGTTGTTTTAGGCATGAAATGAATTATTCCATTACACTCACTGTTGAAGATTCAGTAAAGGCAGTATGACAACTTAGATCTGTGCATATAACCTGCAGTATTCGCATTCACAGCACGAAGTGTATGTATACCGAGTTTAGAGAATATCTTCATTAGGGCATACGACAAATAGGGATTATACAGTAACATTTGACTCAATAAACTCAGTGTAGCAACAACAAAGACAGTTTCCAGATTAGATAGATTAATGACTCTAAAGATAAGAGAATTCTTGTCCAGTAACCTGTCCATACTAAAGTCCATATCTAATGGTTTCAGTATCCCCGATATGTGAGACAGTACTTGGTGACTTGCACCATCGTTTTCCATTCTTTTAGTTTGAATGTGACACACCAGTCTTTTGGTCAAAGATTTCATTTATTTTGCTGTCAATGAAACATCTTCAAACATCTTTTACCTGCATTCTTTTAGGCATGTAATGAATTGTTCAATTACACCACTGTTGAAGAATTAGTAAAAGCAGTATGACAGAACTTATATCTGTGCATATAACTAGCAGTGTTTGCATTCACAGCACAAAGTGTGCACACTACATATAATAACCGGGTCTAGAGAATCTCTTCATTAGGGTATCTGTCACGTAGGGATTGTTACCTCACAAACCAGCATCTTGAGATTGAAAGCCCTAAAACCAATGATGGCTTATGGATAACTAATAGGGGGCCATTGTCACCTCACCAACCCTCCTTTTCTCTTTAGGCTAGCTCTTCTCTAGCTCAAGGGATGAATCCCTAAATAGGATTACTAGGGTTTGGCAATGAAGCACAAGGTGAATTTGAAGAGCAACCCTGGCAAAATAATGTTTTTTTTATGTAAAGGAAAAATGTCAAGGTGACGAAGGGATTGGAGACTAGTGGCTTATCAAATGGGCAAATGGGGTCAATCAAGGATAGTAATGGAGAGCTTATTAACATCCAAGGATAACTAGGGTTTGAGAACCAATTCCATTTCCTACCATATCAAGAAATGGCAGATTTATCGTAGGATTTACAAGGGAATAACTAGAGTGGTATCTTCACATCAACTTGGGCATAATTTTCATCTTGGATGGAACTTGGGGCATACAATCAAGAGCTAAGAATATACCTCCTATTCAACCATAAAACCAAACAAATTTAACCTTACAGAGCAAAGAGCTTACTTGCAAATCATCCCAAGAAAGAAACCATTATTGATCCAAAAATACACTATAGCATTAGCAAGATTTCCAAATCACAGCGCTAGCATCAACCATCCATAAGCATCAAGAGATATTTCATTAAGTCTTAGTGGGATTTCTCCCGCAATCCAAACATGATAAATGAATGAGGAAAAGGCTCTGTTATATAGGAGATGAGCTCCACTTCCTTTACGATAAAATAATCATAAAATCCTAGATCTAGCCTAGGGTGGAGTAAACAATGAATAACCTCCACTAAACCCTAACAAACTAACAATATCCATAATATGAGATGGGCAATGCCACATGTACAATGTCAAAGATACATAAGGCTCCATGAGGGGGATGTATCCATCGATTGAGTGCAAATGATGACAAGAAGAAGTTAAACCTAGCCTCCAAAGGTAGTGCTCCAAGAAAAAGGCCTCAAAAGGTGGAGCGCTTTTTCAAATAAGGTGAACACTCCATGAAAAGGCTCTATTGCCGCCTGATACGCACCTCGGGTAACGTGGCAAAAATATTCAAGCCACTGGGTACGTCCTTGGGGGCAAGTCACGAGTTGAGATATTGTCACTCAACACTCAGCTCCTCCGTCTAGGCCAATTCCTAGCGAAGCCAAGGGGGGTGGTCCCTAATAAAATAAAACTATGGCTTTTACACTATAGCATAAAAGAAAGATCTAGGAGTTTAAATTATTGAAACAAGAAAGCAACAACACATGAATTAAACAGAGCAGCATGCAAGATGATTATTAATGAGACATAATTGATTTAAACAAAATGATTGAATAGTAGATCAGTGCCAATAGAGTCAAATAGCTGCTGATAAGAAGAAATATTTTGCCGTGCTTCTTGGTTAGGTTTTAGATTTATTATGATGAATGGATTAGAAGTGGGTTCGTTCTTGGTTTGGCCCATTGAGAATTTATCTCCTTGAATTGAGCGCAATAACAACTATGCAAAGTGTCCAACAAGGCGAGATATAAACCCTGCTTTGGGCAGCCTCCTGACTCTATAGCAAGTTCTAAGTGACCACCCGAGTTCTTAAAGATAAATTTTTGGGGGATTCTCCTATTAAGACTAGTCACTGTAATCCCTTTTTGATTGTCCCACCGATCTAGCCAAAGGCCTGCAATGTACACAAGAGCATAGAGGGACTTCGAGCCAAGATTTGTTTTACACGAATTAACCACTTATGAAAAAGATAAAATGTTATTTAATTAATCTAAACTACGAATCTCTTTTCTGAATACCACCTACTAAGGCAAGCCTTTTCAGTAGCACCATACTTCGGGAAAGCGTAGCGGGTTTGTTACTCCTTATTGCAAATTGAAAAGAAATCAAGTTAAGTGATATGTGTGCAAAGATGTGATTAATTATTCTAATCTAAGCAAATACACTAACAAAATTGAAAGCAGAAAGCAAAAGAGATACGCCACGAAAATGACGCAGATCCTCAAGGGGGATGGAGTGTGGGCGTTGGGTATCCCACCTGCGTTTATTATTGTTTTACAACTTTTAAAAGGTGGATGCCTTTGGTCCTTATAGATCTGGATTCAAAGGCTTACAAGGCTTTAAAATGAGACCGGATCAAGGTGTATTGGTCCGGGAGGTCTTGGATGACCTGAATCTTCGATTTTCTAGTAGCACCTCCCCTTGCCTGTTTGTTAAAAGAGTAAAACCAGCCACCTTTTATGCACCAAATGTGTCAAATACAACATTAAAAGCATAAAAATATTTAAGTACTTGAAAAGTATAATCTTAGGAAAGGACTAAGTACTTAAATGAAGACTAGATCTACTAAAAATGGTAGTTGAATAACTGGATCTAGCTAGAATAAAGCATACTTAGTAAACTAGCTTTGGATCTTCTAGAAAAAATCACTAATTAACTAAGCATGCCAGATCGTAACCAAAGAAATTCAAATTTAAATGTGAGGGAGAGAGGGAAGAAGAAGAGAGCTCAAGCCTAATGTTCGGACCTATGGAATCCAACGGTGGGAAGCAGAGGGACTATGTCCTTTTGAAAATGTTTGAACGATGGAGGAGTCAAACAAGATCAACCGATCCTTCAAACTAGGAAACCTGCACAACTAACAATACTTGCAAAAAGGGGATTAAATCCGGTAGTTTCTACACGAGGTTAGAATAGCATGCATATAAACAAATAGTACATGCAAATCCTAAATATCTAAGCATAGAAAAAGAGTAAATGAAATGAAGCTAGAATCATTTACTCTATGAGTTGATAACAACTTTCCACAAAGCCAAATAAATCACCACAAGAAGCAAAGAAAAATAACAATATAGTTACCTCATATACCATGGACAATGATAATCCACACACAAATGCGACACACCATGGACCTCCAAAGTCTTTCTATTCATCAACAAAAAAATTATAAAAGAGCTCAGTGTTAATTTTTGAGCAAATATGATGAGCTTTGAACTTTAAAACTTTTAAGTGCATAAATACTGAATACTTGAATCAATTAACCATTCAATCACATGAAACATTCAACCATAACACAAGATGTACCTTGGGGAAAACCCTCAAAACAATGAGGATGAAAAACCACAACAAATCTTCAGAGTATAATTATGATAGATAGCAGAGAATGTCTTTTACAAAATAGTAGATTGCTTTCGGCACCCCAGGTGCTAGATAAGAGAGAATACTGAGCAATAGAGAATAGATATCAACTGTATCAACTTGCCATGTGCCCAACACATTAATAACAATCAAGAATCACTGCCATTCAAGCTGTAGCGAATGGTTGCATGTGTAATGGTGCATCACATGCAAAAACTGTGAATTGTCTTCTTGAAGAATTATCCTGTGCATCAGTTTCTTCAATCCTGCATAACATATGCGCAATGCCTTTCATCTTTGACATTAATAGTTGTATGCATACTTGTATTCCTAGAATATATCATGCTAAGTATTCATACAACATTGAACAGTATACTACTAATATGCATATGATTGGTAAGTTGGACAAACATTACATTGTTGCTTGTCTAGAATGAAACCTCTTTGTTGACATGTTGAGAGCTGTGCACGCTCTCGATAGTATGTTCTGGTAGAGATGGAAGGCATCTAGATAATCACTGTATGCATACAAGATAAGGAAAAGTGTTGTGCCAAAGTATTGGTCAAGATAGTTGCATAACCATGTGATTCATATTTGTATGCATAATAAGGTTATCATGTCAACATGATTTGATGATTATGAAGTATTTCTAATCATGTAATTAACTTTGATTTGTAGGTAAGATCATGAAGAATGATGAACACCGAACAAGTGATGGATGTTCAACAAGAAGACTTACAAATCAAACATACTATAGAAGGCTCGTGACTAGAAGATTCTCTTAGAAAGAGGAAGAGGATCATGACGAGATGCTTGCTCCAAGTGGCTAGTTAAGACCATTCTCTTAATGGTGTAATTGAGAAGAAAGCCTTGTATGGATACCCAGGATCGATAGTCATTTGATGAGCTTAATGATCACCATGGGTGATGCCGATTTTAACCTTTGCTACAAGGTTGAAGATGGTATCTATACACATATGACATTCAAGAAGGAACTCACCACAGAGTTCGAATGATCTTGAGGCTCATATCAGTAGACCCATCTGACAGGAGATGGCACGGATAGATATGTAGAAGAACACTCACCGTAGAGTGTAGATGATGTTCAGTCACAGAAGGAGAGCTGATAGCTTCTTGAAAAGCTTGGGCTCTACCAAAAGTAAAGCTGATCCTAACCTTTACCTTAAGGTTATGGATGATACTATTATTGTATGTGGATGATCTCTTTCTGACAGGGAATGAGAAACCGATCATGGAAAGAAAGAAGAAGCTACAGAATTTGAGATGAAAGATCTCGGATTGATGCATTACTTCCTAAGTCTGGAAGTATGGCATGGCTTAGAAGGAATCTTTCTCAACCAGGGAAAGTATGTTGTGGAAATCCTGAAAAGATTTGATATGTTGGAATGTACAACCATGGCCACTCCCATGGATTCCAACTTGAAGTTGTTAGCGGATGACTCATCAGAGTTAGTGGATGTGACTCTGTACAAACAGATTATTGGGTCATTGATGTATCTGATGAATACAAGGCCGGATATATGCTTTGCTGTGAAACACCTTGAGACAGTATCTATTGGAATCTAGGCATGTTCACCTGATAGCTGCAAAGCATGTGATGAGGTACCTAAAGGATACGATAGACTTTGGTCTATGTTATCTTGGAGATCATGATTTCAGATTGTATGTCTACACAGATGCTGACCAGGCAGGAAGTGTATCAGACAGGAAGAGCACATCGGGTGGATGTTATTGTCTGGGATCTGCCATGATCTCATGGTTTAGCAGGAAACAGTCTAGCACAACTGAAGTGGTATATATAGCTGCTTGCCTTGCTAGTTGTGAAGCGATATGGCTTCAGAAGTTGTTATCAGGATTGGACCCCACTGTGATCCTGTGTGACAACCAGAGTTGTATCAAGATGGCAGAGAATCCAGTGTTCCATGATAAGTCAAAGCACATAGAGATCCGATATTTTTATATACGGGATATGGTGCAGAAAGGAGCTATCAAGCTCGAGTATGTGAGCACTGACGAACAAGTTGCTGATGTATCGATCAAACCTCTGTCTCGAGTAAAGTTTGAGACAAGCTTGGTGTTGTTCAGAAGGTCCCTCCTTGAAAGGGGGAGTGATGTGGATACTTGTATAGATGATGAGGATACTTGTGTCGATGATGAGGATACTTGTATCGATGATGTGGATACCTGTATCGATGATAAGATTGCCTGTATCGACAGCGAGGATACCTATATTGGTAATACCTGTAGTGAGGTTGGTGAATGGTCCTTAGACAGGGTCTAAGTTGACGAGGGGATTATATCATCCTTGAACACATGTTCTAAAAGATATCCGTAGACATATGTCTCCAAGAATGTGGGGATTGTATCATTCCCGGACTTCGGTCCCAGAATTGATCCGTAGACAGATGTCTCCGAGAATGTGGGGATTGTATCATCCCCGGACTTTGGTCTAGACAGATGTCTCCGAGAATGTGGGGATTGTATCATCCCCAGACTTCGGTCCCAGAATTGATCCGTAGACAGATGTCTTTAAGAATGTGGGGATTGTATCATCCCCGGACTTCGGTCCCAGAATTGATCCGTAGATAGATGTCTCTGAGAATGTGGGGATTGTATCTTCCCTGGACTTCGGTCCTAGAATTGATCCGTAGACAGATGTCTTCGAGAATGTGGGGATTGTATCATCCCCGGACTTTGGTCCCATAATTGATCCGTAGACAGATGTCTCCGAGAATGTGGGGATTGTATCTTCCCCGGACTTCAGTCCCAGAATTGATTCGTAGACACGTCTCAAAGAATGTGGGGATTGTATCATCCCCGGACTTCGGTCCCAGAATTGATCCGTAGACAGATGTCTCCGAGAATGTGGGGATTGTATCTTCCCCGGACTTCGGTCCCAGAATTGATCCGTAGACAGATGTCTCCGAGAATGTGGGGATTGTATCATCCTCGGACTTCAGTCCTAGAATTGATTCGTAGACATGTCTCCGAGAATTGATGATAGGACTGCATCGTCCCTGGACATTTGGTTCAAAATGTACGTGATAGGATTGCATCGTCCTTGGACTCATGTCCTAAAGTGATAAGGATTGATCATCTTGTAAGTAAGATCTGGATTGTATCGTCCATAGACATGAGAGATGTCTTAAAGTGAGCAGGATTGATCATCCTGGAATTGGATCGTGTGTATTGCAGATGATCCAGATGCTGTAGATCGAGAGGATCCAGATGTTGATCGTGATGATCTAGATGACGATGCTATTGATCGTGATGGTCTAGATGACGATGTTGTTGATCGTGATGGTCTAGATGATGATGCTGATGATCATGTGATGACGATGCTGATGATCGTGTGATGACGATACTTTTGATCGAGAGGATCCAGATGATGATGTTACTGTAGCTATTCGAGTGCTGCAGAAGATGAAGATTCAGTACTGAAGATGTTGATGTTCCAGTATTGAAGATGTTTCAGTAACTGCTTGAGTTACTGATGATGTATAAAGAAAGCTTCCAATGATTTATAGATGTATCATGTATGATGTTGATGACTCCTTGCTCCTGCAGATGTTGTTATAATATCCTTTTCGTTAAGGGGGAGTGTTGAAATATTGTAACTTCCAAGAATATTATATTTGTACTTTATTATTCCGGAGATGTTTCATTCCTCCGATGAGACTTTGTCATGTATCCGAAGATGTTTATTCTTCCGTGGTAACTTGGGTTATTAGACTTCCCTAGTGGGGTCAGCCCTGTATGTGTTATGTGGGTCAAAGGGTTATTAGACCAACCTAGTGGGGTCGGCTCTGTCACATTATGTAAAGTGGTTAAGTTGGGGCCAACCTAGCTTGTGTAAAAGACAAGTCGGAGTTGTGTATAAATAGAGGAGGTGTGTTCCTCATTTAAGATACATCACACTCACTTGTGAATAGCGCATAGGCGACGGAGAGATTTGCTATGGAGGTGAAGGAGCTCATGTCTAGGGTTTA
This sequence comes from Larix kaempferi, assembly GCA_027924585.1. Lineage (NCBI taxonomy): Eukaryota > Viridiplantae > Streptophyta > Pinopsida > Pinales > Pinaceae > Larix > Larix kaempferi. Next base: position 9,607,920 of record BSBM01000450.1, on the reverse strand, counting down.
CATCTTTGTATTTGCTGGTCATCTATATTGAGGAAGCTTTGCTGGGTTTTCTACCCCATGAGGGTTTTCCAGGATAAATCTGTGTCTCTTGTGTTTATGCTATGCTTGTTGTTCTTTCAGTGATCCTGTATATGCTATTGTTGTGAAATGAAATGCAATGCTGATATTTTCTGTCTTAGTATATTAAATCTGAACATTTGGCACACCTAATAAGCCAAATGACCCATATTGTGGTCATTTGGGATTGGCCCTAATACCCCCTAGATAGTGAGACGGACAAAGAACACATGGCTAGGACACGGCAAAGCAAGCTTAATGACCCATACCCTAGCAAGGAAGATGTGGACAAACAAGCAAGCACAAGACAAGATGGACAAAGGCAAGCAAATGCTAAGCAAGCATGAGCTTGCGGGCATGCTGAATGGGACTATGGTGACATGGCAAACATTGATGTGAAGGAGTTTGCGGGCATCTACAAAACTTTGTATGCGGGCATGACATTTGATGCTGCGGGCATCCTCATGAGGAGCTACAGGCATCTTGAAGATGGGAGTGAAGACCACCATGACGTGGAATCAAAGACCAAGTAAATACATGTTTGTTGATAATGTGGCAAGAAAAATAAAATACATATATTATTGTGAAGATCACATATATTCTATTAAGGATAACGTGGAAATGGGAATGGATAAACAAACATAAATTGATAATCATTTAATTTATTAAATGATAAAATAAAAAATACAATTGACAAGTCGGCCATCCTAGCAAAGAATTGGTTTATTATTAAAATGAAAATCATATTTATATTGCCAAGTCGACTTGGAAAATTAATTAGCAAAGTATGACAGGTCGGCCCAGTTCAAAAAGATAAATTTCAAAATAAAATAATCCGTTTAAAAGACAAGTCGGCTCAATAAAAATCATGGTTGAAAATTAGTATAAATAGGTAGCTCGCCTCATTCATTTCAGATGTGTGGAGAATTTGGTGGTTTAGGTGAGCTCAAAATTCGGGGGACAGTCAGGATGTTCACAGTTTGGTGGTAAGGAGCAGGAGCAGCAAGTACAACATGGAAGATATATATCTTTGATTTCTGGGCACATAATGCTGGACAGAATGATACATTTATACTGCTGGACAGAATGTTAATGTGATTGATGACAGAGACAACTTGTTGTTATTAAAGGAAGAAAAAGACTGACTAAGAATTTCGGATCCAGCAATAGGAGCAGCAGAGAAAATTGTCTTTCTTCTTCTCTGATTTTTGGGCATGAGAACATCATAGTAGCAATAAGCCAAAAATGAAGTTTGAGTTCATACAGCTGTGATATTCAGTGACATATGATTGATATGATAAGAGTGATGAAGTGAGGCTGTGTGACATAAGGAAGCTCTGATCTTGTGGGGTTAGAGAGGACAGAGGATAGTTCAAAGCAGCAAGGGCAACAGCAGTAGGAGCAGCAACAGGATTTTTATCTTTGACTCTCTGGGCCACAGCATGATGAAGACCTAATTTCTGGGCAGTTGTATGACACCAAGAGTTTTGATAATCACTGTGAATGTGATGGTGGACAAATTGAGATGCTGATGGACAGAATTAAAAGGATAATTATGACGATGGTATGTGTTGCCAGCTAAGTTGTACTTAGATGGACTATCAAGCGAGCGGGCAAAGCTGAACATTTCAATGTTCTTTTTTCGATGATTTGATATCCAGCTGGCCTTTTAAAGGGCCCCCGTTTTAACTTTTTTTCACATGTCCATGGCCCTGCGGGGTTTGTAATAAAACGTACTAGCATGGTGTTTTGTAAAAGACTTGGTTCCCTAGGACTTTTTGGCTAAGTCAGGTATTCCAAGGAGTTTTTTCACCTAGTTATTATGTCTTGCATTAGTGCATAACATAATTTTTGGGTTTTTCTCCTGCTCCTCCAAAGCTGGAATGCCTGGGGAGGCTGACGGGCCTTAGGGGGTTGTTAAAGTCTATGGGTCAATGTATATGACCATGCTAGGCGTTATTTTTGAGTCATATGGACATGTGATAAGTCCCCCTAGGTTGTTTTTTAATTTTCGGCGAAGTTTATTTTTTTCCGTAAATTGAGCCATTTTTTTTAATGGTTCAATTAAAAAAAATTGTAATTGGCCTTGAAGTGGCGTATGGAGGTCTTTTCTGCTTTAGGGGTGCTCGTTTTCTAACTCAGAGCACCCCCTTAACCCCTAAACCCACTTTTCCTAATGTTTGGGTGCTTAAATTTTTACCTATGGCCAAAAAACCCAAACAACCCAAAAAAGTCATGAAAAAATAAAAAAAGTGAAAAAATGACTTATAAAAATATTAAATTTTGGGAGTGATTTATGAACTGATTTTTTCAGCTATGTTTTAAGAGTTGTAAGAGCTGATTTTGGAAAGATTCCGGGCAGCTATATTATTGGGATTACTTCCCCATTTGAGGGGGGCATATTTCCCAAAATTGGGCCCCTTCAATCATGAAATTTGCAGCTATGTTTATGGGCTGTCACATGGCTGATTTTTCGCTGATTTGGGGCTGATTTTGGCAGCCCATTACATGGGAGTGGGCAGCCCCATTTTCTCCATGAGTTATGCCACTCATTCCACCCATTTCTCTCCATCTTTGGCTATTTAAGCATGGCTGTCCACTCCATTTTCTCTAGTTGGAGTTTGGGAGTTAGAGCTAGCACTTGTAATTCGATTTTGTACTTGTCATTTTGCTTAATGAATAAAGAGACTTTGGAGGTCAAGCTTGGTGTAGTGCTTTTGATGAGTGGGTGAATGTCATGGTTTTCATTGAGGTAACACGTATTTGAGCTACTTGTTTTCTTTTGCATCTAAATCTAGCTTTGGGAAGGATCAGTGTTGATTTATAAGGAGGATTAGATAATTTGTTTATTATTTAGTTTTTTATCTATGCAAGTGTAGAGATCTGATTTAAATGTGTCATTTGTTTATGAACATTTCTTTTTGATTTCTCATATGTATATTTCTAGATTTGATCATTTGGTTTCAAGTTGATGTGATTTGCAGGTTATTTCAAGTGGATGAGTGGAGGATCTTGTTTGTTTCCTTTACTTTTCTAACATCTTTTTGCAGACGTAGCCCCTCAGTTCTCCACCAAGAAGGCTCCAAGGCTTCTTCAAGGAAAAAATTGATAAAAACTCTCCATATCTCCTTCTCTTCTACTTCATACTTTCACCTTGGTTACTGGTTACTTTTTGAAAGAGTAATAGTGGTTTGCAATCTGAACTTTACATTCTGATTTATTACTCTAAATGTCTGATCTATTCCATTTAGAAAGTGTTCATCTTTAATAGGTTAGATCTTTTCATTTATCTAGCATTTTACTTTTCTCAACTTGTAAAAAATTGCCAAATCTTTAAAAGTTTTGAGGAGTAGTGTTAGATCTGATTTGAAAGTTCATTTGGCTGATTTAAAGAGCTGATAATTTGCAGCCCTTAAAAGCTTGCAAAGGTCCCAAGTAACAAGGCCCAAATGCTTGTTTTACTTGGTTAAATTCCGTCATTTTAACTAGTTTTTACACTTAGTATTTTCTGGGTTTTTTAGGAGGTGTTCCAAAGACACTCTTAAAGTGTTTTTGGGCATCTTATACTGACGTTTGCTTGCTGGTTTGCAACAAAAGACGATCAGGTAGGAGGAGGTGCTGCCAAAATTTCAAAGATCCAGGCAATCCGAAGGACCATTATTGAATTTTTGCAAACCAGATACCTTTTTCTCTCCAATTTTTGTAAGCCACTGAGTCAATTAAGACTGGGGCATTTCTATTGCATTGTAACTGAAGTATTAAACGAGAGCAAGTGGGCTAACCAAGCGCCCACATCCCATCCCCCCAGGGGGGGAAACTGTGTTGACTTAATTTTCGTGGTTTGCAATTTTTTTTAGTTTAGATTTCATTTCCACACTTAATAAAATCGAACTAGGCTTAAAATTAACCTTGTTGGTCTGTTCCACTGGCGGGCCACAAATTCACTCGAAACATAGTTTTATCATTTTTTTACAAACTCAAATGCCCCCCTTGCTTTCCCGAAGTAGGGTTTCTGTACAAGGGCTTGCCTGAATACGTGCCTGAAAAGAGACTCCTGGGGTTTAAAAAAGATAAAATTTTGGTTCATAAAAATTTTCTAAAAAATACCAAGGTCTTCTCCCGTATGCTCTGTGGCCAACTTGCAGCTCAGTCTGATCCAGTTGGTACACATCAGAAAGGGGGAGATGACTAGTAATAGGAGCTAACAAGCCCCAAATAAAAAAACCCTTTATGTGAAAATTCGGCACATCACGAACATTTTGTTGTCGTGGGGAAATTTCTTAGAAGGCTTGGGACAAAACTGAGTAGTGACCTCTTGGAAACCGTTAGGCTTGCCCTCGTTGGTACAACATCTGAACACCTCCTTGAGACTCCGATTCAGCCCAAGCCTGAGAGGGAAGCCACGCTTCAAAATTCCGGACATGTTCCCCCGTACCTTGCGTATATTGGGAACCCACTTGCCATAATAAAAAGATTACTTTCACATTAATCTTAAAATACACCAAGAACACTCGCACTACATTTACTTTTCTGCTCATGCATTTATCTGACTCCATTACAAGGCACTGGTCTATATTAATGTTATTTCATGCTATTATGATGCAAATGAATGATAATGATAATGAATGAAAGCAAATGATGTATTGATAAATGACTTGCTTTGCTTTACAAAAGTATATGCTGCTTTGTCTTGGTTATAAAAAATATTTTTTTAACTCCTAGATTAGATGCTTTAGTTTTCTTTTTATTCTTAGGGTCCACCCCCCTTGGCTTCGCTAGGAAAGCCTAGACGGAGGAGTCGAGTCCCAAGTGACAGCACTTGACTCTGACTTGCCCCCAAGGTCACACCAGCAGCTTGAAGACTTCTGCTGCGTTTTCCCCAGGTGTGGAACCAAGCGGCAACAGTATGCAGAGACAGAGACATGTGATAATGCTTTTGATATGACAGTGAGTGATGATATGATATATGTTGATAAGAGAAGTTGTATGTAATTTGCAATCTGAAATTTGTATAGGGAGGTAGGGTGGAGCTAGGGAAAGACTTATTAGTCTTTTGACAAGTTGAAGCTTGTCTAGATGTTGTAGCATCTCAGTCAGTTGTAGCTGACTGAACCATTCTGGTGGGTGGTGCCACCTTATGGGTTGTTGCCCATACAGGAGATTGGAGTCTTCACTTATATACAAAGATTACAAATCTAAATCTTGTGTGTCTTGTGAAATGTGCTATGACATGTGATTGATTAATGATATAAGTTTATTGATAAATATGATATGAAAGTGGATGTGTGAATTAAGACATAAGTTTTTTGATTGAAGTTGAAAATTGGGTATAGAGTAGGCTCACTGATTCACCCCACCCCCCCCTCTCAGTGAGCATTGTGTCTAACAACTTTTCACCACATAGAAAGAACCCTTAACACCATAACTTGCACAAAAGAGAGATATATCGATGAAGCTCCAAAAGAGAGAGAAATCTCAAAGTCCAACCATGAAAATGAAATGAGGAAGTGCCTCTCTATTTATAGGAGAGGCTACAACTTCGTTATGCAATAAAATATCATTATTTTCCTAAGATCTAGCCTAGGGTTGGGTAAAATAATACAAAAGCCCCACTTAGGAACTAACTCCTAACAAGTTACAATAAAAGAATGTGGTCAATGCCACTTGTACAATGGCAAGATACATGGGGCCCCTTAATGAGGGGGAAATCTCCATCAAGCAAGGAACAAGTGATTGTTGATGATGCCACATGGCCTCCAAAGGCCTCTGTAATATCCCAACTGATATTGGTTGCCTTTTTGTAGTGTTTTTGACGTAGATTTTGCTTACTTGAAAACTTGTAACCCAATATTCAAATAAAATATGCATGCATGATCATGCATGCGATTGCATGAACCCTAAATAACCCAAGTAATAAAAAATGCAATAAGACAAAGCTAGAAAGAATGCATGTACGTACCAATGAGCAATGCTTGTGATGTACGTCAATATGAGATAAGCATGTAAGTAATATGTTGTGAGTAGGTCAAGATATGTGAGGAACTCTGCTAGACAATTCGCCCATGCAATAATGGCGCCCTCTTCAGATTAGGAATTGAATAATAACTGCTCCAGTGATGTGAGGTTGCTCCAGAAAGTCGGTACCCCGGGTTATAATGCCCTTTTGATTATAGAGATTGCATATAAGCCATGCAGTAAGTTTAAGGCTTGATGCGAATTGACTCCTCAAGGAAAGTCGCCCATGCAAAGAAGGTGCCCTTCTGAATGATGAAACGATGAGATCTCTCTCCCGAAGCCAAATCAGAAGCCTGTATTTAGTAACTAGGCTAATAATGGCTCTCTCGGAAGGATGGAAGCTGCATGCAGACCAATTAGCAGTTGTCTATCAAGATATGAAGATATTCTGCTTTGTCCAAGTCGCCCATGCAAGAGGGCGAGTCTCTAGATCCAATATGTGGCTCTGAATCCTGAGGAATGCTGAAGAGTGTTGTATAAGATGGAAGTAATGTTGAACCTGTATGATCCAACCCTGAAAGTGACTAGGGCAGATAGATTCCGCTGTCGAAATACACTTGATGGTTGAGTAGTGTGCCCTCAACCCTAATTTGGCTCTTTGAGCTGTCTAAGTAGAATTCACAAATCAATAATCAATAAGCAGATTGAGCAACTTGCTTTTTCCTTCTTTTATCTTGTTGAGGTTGCATGCCTTGAGTTGCTTTTCTCTTCTATTTCGAAAGTGAGATTGCATGCATTGTTTCTTTTATGCATGCAACTTAATTAATGTGCTTCGGCTGCATGCATGATGAAATATGATTTGCATGTAATGCATGTAAGTTGCTCCTTGTTCCTTTGTTCTTCCTTTATCTACTGATGATCTAATAACACTGATTAAGCTCTTCTTTTTGTTCTGAATGGTATCAGTCCTTAGTCAATTCCTCCGTTTGTTAAAAAGGGAACATTACAGTCCTCCCTCGCCAAGATTGCTTGTCCTCAAGCAATGCCAACACAACTTCATAATTAATCAAACTAAACCAACTGAATCCAGGGAAAATCCCAAGGTCCCAAATCATCCTAGGAGATCTGTAGCTCCTTCTACTCAAAGTACTGTCCTGCGAGGTACCATCACAAGAGACCTCCTGAAAACATCCTCTAACAACCACTAAACTGCCTGTTATTGAAATTTTGGGGTCCCAAATTAGTCTGAGAATTGCGAAGTGCCTACTGCATCCACCGCATCCCTGTGCACTATCAACACAAGGAGCATCCTATAGACTCCTAAGTATCCAAGCTAGTAAACACTGTATCCATTCCTCATAAGGTCTCCCACCTAGGAAGCTAATCCACTGCTCCATATGGATAGGATCCTGAAAGTGATAGTTGACTCTCACCCACATGTCAATTGCTGTACTGTCCACTATTGCAATCTCAGGATCCCTCGCTACCCAAAAAAAGAGACCATCATGCAGTCGTTGAGCCACTTTGATCATCACCAGTTGTCTGTCATGCTTTATCAACATCCACCTTTCTTGGAACTCCAAGCAGAAATATCTGTAAGAGCTGGGCCCCTCACTATGAATAGTGTAGTGCATAGGTTGATGAATATGGTTGTCTAAGGATTGTCATTGATGACAACATTAATGACAAAGCCAAGGTTGAAGGCTAAGCATAATTGATGACATAGACAAGAATGAAGCATGCATGATGACATTGACAAGCGGGCATGACAAGCATGGATGATATGGTGTATGAGGACATGACATAGGCTGACTTGGGAATTGTATGGACAAGGCAAATGACAGAGATGAACAAAGAACATTGGATGTGGACATTGAGCCCATTGGAACACCTAATGAGTCAAATGACCCATACTATGGTCATTTGAAGATGACTTAGCATAAAAGACAATAGACAAAGATTGACAAGGACTTAGAGATGTCAAGCAAGCAAACAAAGGCAAGATAATGAAGTGGACAAATGAATGTAAGAAAGATGACATGGCAAGATAGCAAAATGGATAATGGATGAATGGCAAAGAAACAATGGCAAAGTTTAAGGCATTATTGGCATTCTTTTGAAGGCCTGCGGGCATGAGGAAAGCATCAATGAGGGCATCCAATTGAGCACTGCGGCCATCACATGTCAGAATGCCAAGTAGAGGATGTGCGAGCATCCATTGGAAGAAGTTGTGGGCATTTGGTTGATAGCTTGCGGGCATTTCTAATGCCCTCTGTGGGCATCACAGTGGCCCTTTTTAATGCCTCTTGCGGGCATTTTAGAGGAATGATGCGAGCATAATTATAGGCATTTGGAAGACATGGGTGCGGGCCTCTTTATGATGCATTGCGGGCATTTGCTGAAGGAAGATGAACCAATTTCGGGCATCACAATGGGAGTTACATAGGACATTGCGGGCATAAGAAAACTCTATTGCGGGCATATTAACATAGAGTTGCAGGCATTTGGAAGTAGTGAGAGCATAATTAATGTTTTTATGAAGACTACGAGCATACCCCTGGAGTGCTCAACCGATCCTTGTGCGGGCATGAGGAAACCACCATGCTGAGGGTTAAATTCGTATTTGTCCAATACCAACGGGGAAGCAATATTTAATTAAATGATGGTTGGTCGGCCTCCACGAATCCAGAATGTAAAATGAAATAAAAATGTATTATTTGCTCTATTGTGGACATGTCGGCCTCCTCGAATCTTGAACATTTCCAGTATAAATGAAAGAAAGAGTTTGCTGTTTTGAGAAATGGGGTTAGAGGAATTTGAGGGGGAAAAATTGGGAGATATAAGGAACTCGGATTTCGTGGGACAGAGGATAATCTGGTGAGGAAGACAACAACAGCAACAAAGTATAATTTGTGGGTTATCTTGTATATCTAAGTTGGAAGTGGAGAATCCGTGGAGCTAAGGAAGAATTGGCATATATATGAGTGAGCTGTGACTTCGGGAGTGAGCCTGAGGAAAGGCTCGGTGGCTGCAGTTGCAAGAGCAGAAAGGAGAAGTCACTTTTATATCTTTGATTTATTTTGACTTCACTAAGGCAACAACTCCTTGGACAGAACTGATGAAGACATGAGTGTTTGACTGTTGAAAACCAGAGATTGATGAGATAGAGATGATGATAGGACATTAAAAATTGCTTGGTGGTGATATTCTGAGATAGTGATAGTTCAATAATGAATTGTGAATATGCTGTTATTTCTACGGTTACAGCTATGACTGAATGTATGTGATATATACTAATGCTAATGACAAGAGTGTGTATATTGATGAAAGAGGTTGTTGAACCAAACAAGTGTTTCTTGTTTGAGGATTTATGAATTTGAAGACTCAAGAAGAGTCAAAAACATTACTTGTAAATCTATGTTAGTTGGGGGTGTTGTAGCATCCCAATTAGTAGTAGCTGACTGAACCACTCTGGTGGGTGGTGCCACCTTATGGGTTGTAGCCCATAGAGGAGATTGAAGTCTCCAATTATATTAAAGTTTACAAAACCTATATCTTGTGCAATGTGCTGATGTTAACTTGATTTTACATTGATAGTTCATTGATGAATATGTTATTGGAGTGAATAATGATTGAAGATTATAATTAAAGTTGAAAATTTGGATTAAGTGTAGGCTCACTGATTCAGCCCCCCCCCTCTCAGTGAGCCATTGTGTCTAACATAGGCAACCAGGTGAAGTTTGCAATTCTGTTGTCATAGTCGATCTCAAATATTGATAAAGGAAATCTGCTCCGATCACTGGTGACGACTTTGGGCTGCTCATGAACTCTAATCATCTCCTCAAGAGATAGCTCTATGACTTGCGCTGCCCTATACTTCGAGGCTCTGTTGCAGGAAACGCTGCCAAAAGGCCGTACCAGTACCTGAAACTCCTTGAAACGCGGGTACGGGTACGAAATGCCGCCGGCTGTACTGTATGATGTTTCTAGATTTTTTGCCGTATGGTACGACTGATGGAGTTTTGGGTACTTTCGGTCCCCACTACAGACGTTTCCAGCGTTCTTTTTAAATTTTTAGTGGGCTATACAGCGATTAAAAAAACCGTGGGCCACATCCAAAACTTGTTTTTTGTCTTTTGTTAGCTGGAAAGTGGTTTTAGAAGGATCCAATAACTTCTGTTTTGCTAGTTCTGTAGCATAAGCATTTTGTTCTATTTTTGATGATGATGATGAGGATGAGACTTGAGATATGTTATATATTTGTCTTTAGTTCATCTTTTGTTTCATTTACAGCACATAAAGCCTCATGTTACCATGTACAAAGGCTAATTTTGGATGTAAAGCCTCATCTATAAAGGCTTGTAACATTAATAAAGACATGGTTTTCCTTCTAAAATGGTATTTGTGTGTATCATTCTTATTTTTCAATTTTTTTGCAAGATAATGTAGCATTTTAATATATATATATATATATATATATACTCTCGCATTCCCCCCGGCGTACCGATTTGGGGGGGGTGATGTTTCTAGACGTTCCTGTTTCCGAAACTCGGAAACGTTTCCATGTTTCGTGCAACCTTGCTTCGAGGAAATCACCAGAATTTGCAAGAACTCTGATATCCGGTGAATCTCTACACATATATACTCTGCACCTTGCATCCTCAGTATACTTGTGATGCAATCTAACAATAGGCTCCCCCATGGCTACTCAAAAATGGTCGAAGGCTGCATCAATGTGGGTCCCAACCTGCCCTGCTGACCATACATAATATCCACCAAGTTTCTCCATGCAAACCTACCTCGAATCTGCCTGTACAAGGTGAAGTCATCCAAGTCCCCCACTAGCCTGTATGATGTGAAGTGCTTTCTACCTCGAGCGCTGGTCTGCTTAGTGCTAACACCAGAATCCATCTGACTGCCCTTGAAGAGCCAAGCAATCATAAGCTGCACAAACTCCTCAGAAGACTGCTCTGTCATGCATTCAAACATAAGCATCCCACGAATAAACTCCTGAAAGCGGAAACTGTCATCTCCTTTGTAGTGGCTCCATTATCAATCTCAATCCTGAATACCAAGGAAGAAAGCCTATACTGCGATAAAGAAGAAGTCTCAACCTCTTCTCCACAGACATCCCATAAATGTAGCGGATCGATCACCGTCACAACTCTGTCGATCCTCTCTACCCTCTGAAACAATCCATCGCTCAAATGAATGCCCAGATCTGATCGCCAAATGGGGAGTGCACCAAACCCAACTCCTATGGGTTGCTGTTGTGCCATGTTGATAATCACTAGAGTCTCCATCAACCAAGCCCTCAGGATGCAATCCTCTGGTGAAAACCAAGTACCAAGAAGCGACTCTGAGCCTGCCAATATGTTCGACTCTTTCCCAACTGCATTGAGAGATATGCTAGCCCACTCACCGTCTATATGCTCAAATAATCCATGTAGTCTAAGCCTCTCTCTGGAGAATAGCTTCTCCACCTGAGGTGCCTCACACTCATGCAGATACCAAGAATAATCTACCAATTGCAAATCCTTGATAGCCCTTATGATCTTCTCCCTAAGTGGGGACTCAGGGTCTGTACATGGGCAATCTCTATAGGAGATGATGTCATTCCCTACTCTCTCAACTGCAATCCATGCGAACCAATCTAATCTCCCCTGTGCACTCAGTGTACCAATCCCATAGTTCAATTGAAAGATCTCCATTGTGGCCAAGATGTCACTCATCTCATCTAACTGTCTCAGGTGAACCTCCCAAGTCTTGTTGTGTAATAGCAATAGATAGCTTTGCTCCTGCAGCTGCGAATGGGAAATAACTAGTGTGTTGGTCAACCTCAAGGGCACGACCGCAATCCCAAAACTAGGTCTAGAAGTAGACCTATGAGCATCATTCTCTCTGACCCTCATCTGATGATATCCCCGACAAAGATAAGCTATCAAGGGATCTACTACCCTATGAAGCATGCCCTTCCCCTCATCGATCCTGGGGAAACCCAGTACAAGGGTCTGCTCGTGATCTCTGTTAGGTGGTCTCCCAGGAGGAAACACTCCAAAACTCCATGGGATCTCATTGTGTGCCCCTATGTACCCCTGTAGACTGCTGCATACTCCTGTATCCTCTTGAGCCATCTGGTATCGTGTATGCGCTACTATAGCCAATACTCCACTGATATCAACGGAGCCTGAAACACAAGCCTAATCTAGTGTTGGGCACATATTTCTTTATCAAGTGGGAAATCCAGTTGACACTACTAGTCTTCTCGGAGACAGGAGGGACAAGCTCTATGTGCTGTGCGGCGAGGTTGTATTTCCAGGATCTGGTGGTTGGTTGTTTGAGACAGAGTCCGAGATGGAGCAGAAGCTGCAGGTGGCTAGTTGATGCTTTCAGATGAAGAGAGTGGATCTCTTCAGAGTATTGGCAGGAGACTCAGTCAGTACAAAGTTCATGTGTAGGTACAAGAGACAGGAGACGAGTCTCAGAGTTCAGAGTTTCGAGTGATTTTTCGACACTTATCTCCGGGCCAAATTCGATAGCAGGAGGGAGCTGCAGTAGGTAACATTGACCCAGGTGGGGGAGATACAGACAATGTTAGGAGGACCTCCCTCGTTAGGAGGGAGTGTTAGAAAATCTTATCTTTGGAGGTCTTCCTCATGAGTTTTTGGGTGTGTTAGTCATGGGGGGGACAAAGTGTTGTCCGTAGTGTTTATTTATGTATAAAGTGATGTTATGTAAATAAATAAAGTTGTACTTCATAGTTTAAGTTGTGGGTCCCATTATGAGATGTGCATTTAATTATTAGTTTTTATTAATTAAAGTGCATTTAATGAGAACCATTGATTAAAATAATTAATCCTAACCTTTGATGAGTTGGTTAAAAGCAATGTTTTAAAACTCGGAATCGACCGAGGGTCAACTTGGACTCGGACTCGGACTCGGACTCGGACTCGGCAATAAATCGGTAATGACTCAACCGATTTGAATGTAATGACTCGGTTCACTAAAAAACACATAAAATATTTAAATTTTAAACAAAAATAATATTTTAAAGATTCCAATCCATTATTCCAAAGCATTAGAGAGAAAATATCCAAAGTCTGCTCATGTATATACTATATACCATATAAGGGTGAACATATCAAAATGGCACGACATGGTACTGTGCAATACATATCTGGAAGATTGGAACAAAATGAAAATACATCATCAAAGAAGGCCTAAATGGCCTATAGAGTGGCATAATTCACTAATTTATATGATTTGATTCTTTCCATATTCAATATTGTTATTATTTTACCATCTGCTAAATTGCTAATTCAGATATAAGCAAAACCTCAGAGGCATATACAAACTTCGCTGATTAAAGTAGACAAATATCATGAGTTGAAAATCCAAATTCCATACTTATCATTCCAAGTTCCAACCATGCACAATTTCCTTCTAGTATCGCATAGTTACAAGAAATATCAACAAAATGGCAACGAATGGGCCTCAACACTTCTTAACCTACTCACAATGGGAGAGCAACTCTAGTTTAGAAAGAATAGCACAGTAACAAGATCTGTAAATTGCTTATAATACAATAATCACCATACTCCTAATTGACCGTTAGCAGAAATCGTCAGCAGGTTAAGAGACAAGAATAGGCACACTCCTAACTAACATACGGTTCATGTTCAAAATTTGTTTATTTGAAGTACTTGGCATATGTGTTTAATTCTTTAAATCTGGAAGTTAAAACCATTGAGATGCTAAGTGTTTGACAAAACACTTAAAAGGTATTTTATTTATTTTGTCAAAATTTCTTCAATAATCACCTATGCTAGTCACCATGTCAAGTTAAAGCTAATATATGAGCAAGACAGACAGATAATTATTAATAATACCCAAGTACACATGTATACCTGCTCAGCCATATACCTGTCTCTAAATATAAGCATGAAGACCAACTCTGACTGCTCATGGGCAAGGGGGGAACATATCAGCTGCCTGATCTGCTAAGTGAACCATAACTACACCAAGTCCTCTCAATGGGGTCATGCAAGACCAAGTCACGAGATGGGATACTGCTGGACTGCTCTGTAGGCTCTAACAATGATCCACCACTGGATGAAAAATGTGCTCAACTCAATCGAAGGAGTGGGTCATGCCTCTGACAGGCCTGATCTGCATCATGGTAGCCCAACTACTATGGATGTATCATGTGACAACAGGTGTATAATGTGAAGAAATTCTATTGAGGAATTTATATTCTATAGGTCCATCATATTCCTGTGGCAAAATATTTATGAGATCATAAAAGAAACACCATTATGGTTAGTTGTTGATCCATGGTTAAGTAGTTTTGAAACAAAGTTATTCCCTAACCGAAATGGATCTGCATTTGGAAATCCAATTTTGTGTTCTTTTCCTTTAGGAATGGAGGTTTGGAACCTCTCTTTTCTTTCTTCCTATGAAGAAATCAATATAAATATTGAGACCACAGATTAACTTTGATGTGCCTTGTAAAACCCTGTTCTTTCTCACATGATTGAAGCTGAAGCTCCCGGCCTTAGTTCTTGCTTAAGATATCATACTACATCAATACCCTTTGCTATGATGATTGGATTTTTTAAGCTCTATCAGAACATGTTTAACTAAATTGAGTGACCTGATTACACCTTTCTAACTTTGAGGCTACTCTGAAAAGTCCAATCTATTGAATGTCTTCTGATTGCTTGTGTAAATGATTCAGGAGATATTATGCAAACCCTTCTGAATACTTCATGTAATTTATTTTACGAAATTAATAATATCATTGGGCTTGTCTCTTAGGTTTGTTGTATACATGATTAATTTACTTTTTTGTGTTCTCTGATATTACCTGTATGCAAAATAGGGTCATCAATTAGAATTTAGAAACTTTTGTGGGTTAGTTGTGCTAACTTTTATAGAGTAACTGCAGGGAAACTACTTCCAGAAAGGGATATAAAAAGTGGAGAAAAATTCAATGATCGGTACATGAAAGTCGTAGAAAATAGTCAAACAATCATGTTGGATGGGCCTCAAGATGGTGATAATGACTCAACTTATGCAGAATTCAATGAACAATCTTATAGTGGTATCCCAATGGAAGAAAGCTCTCATAAAGATAAGTTTCCACACAATATAGGTGTTGGGCACCAAAGGGATGAAGGAACTGGTCCATTGAAATCTTCTCTTTCATCAAATGGACATGACAAGCACTTCTCCTACACCTCAGTGGTAAGTTACATCACTAGCATCTCTGCTTATATAGAACATGTTTGAGATTACAATAGCTTACGCATGCTTAACATTGTTGATGTTATGCTCTACCTTGCTGCTATTCTTTTCTTACTAACAAATGTTAGTCAATTGTAGTGTCCGACAGGTCGTATATCCTTCAAGCTTTATGACTGGAATCCTGCAGAATTTCCCCGACGGCTACGTCATCAAGTATATTAAGATTGCTTAGTAATGATTTTGATTTTAGTGGAAGTGACTACATTTAGATTTCTGTTTTCGATGCCTTTGCTTTCTATTGTGAAGTTCTCTCTTTAGTGCCTAGAGTTAGAGTCTAGAGATCTGGCAAAATGGTTTTCATCTACAAATTCTGAAATTGCAGCTAATAATTTATGTTCAATTGAAATTGAACAGATTCTACAATGGTTGGCTAACATGCCGATTGAGTTAGAGGGCTACATTCGTCCAGGATGTACTATATTGACTGCTTTTATTGCATTACCACACTTCATGTGGGAGAAGGTAAATTCTCGTGTAAATAAGGCTTCATTATCAGTTATGCAGGCTTATTCTGTAGAGCATGTTTCTTGATATTGTGGTTAGTTGTCATTTTCATCAAAGAAAAATAGTAAGAATGTGGTATGAGTCATGAACTATAATGAATAATACTGCACAAGTTGTCAATGTTAACATGATAACAATGAAGGCTACTTAATGGGATGATAAGGTAAGGTACGTAGATGCTGATGATACTCATAAATGTATCCATCAAGTCATTATGATCCTACTTTTCAAATCACCATCTTTAACTTGAGAGGTATAAGTACATACAAAGTCAAAATGATGAGGGTAGCTTTTGCCCAGTCGTAATCTTTAGTAAATTAAGTTTGCAGTATAGCTATGGAGAGTCAAACTTTGTCACTTTTTCTGGGAATGGTTGTTGTCATTACTAATTTTTTGGTAATCATCTTGTTGGATTTACTATCCTCGAAGAAAGTTACATTGGTTTTCTTGATTTTGAGGCAAAAGATGAAAACTCCAAATCAGTATGTGCATGGCCACAAGGATAAGGACTCTTTAACCCTATTCAAAGTAGTGCATCTCATGGTTGTTGAGTGTTACCAACTTATTTGTACCATAGTTAGATTATCTGAAGAGCCGCCATTTGACAAACATGATGAATGTTTGTACTCCAGTGTATCAGATGATCCAGCATTTATGCCTAGCCAATTTTGGCTAGTCAGTTTTGTTTTGCAGTTGACATGACCATGACCCCATGGGGTTTGTAATAAAGTGTGCTAGTAGGATTCTGAGTGTCTCGGTACCCCATGACTTGATTAAGCAACTAAGGTATTCCAGGGGGTTTTTTCCCTTGTCAATTATACTTTCCCTATAGCCGAGCTATAATCGATGAGGTTTTCTCCCGCTTCCTCCAAAGCTGGAATGCCCGATTTTGAAAATCTGAGCCATGGGGGGTAATTAGAGTCCAACTGATGTATATAAGCCTACTAGACACTATTAGAATAGGTTTTGGTCATGTCCTAAGTCTCTAGGACCCTCATAAAAAAATTTCGAATTTTTTTTACCGGGTCCTCCGGTTTTGGGTTTTTTATTTAATAAATTTCTCTATATTTTAAATGGAGAAATTTCAATTTGTAATATGTCAGTCATCTGGGATCCGAATTCAATGATTGAAGTCTCCAGACTTAAGCCAAAAATCATTCATGATCCCCGAACCAGTTTATCCTAAGTTTCGGATGTCAATTAGGCCTCATAATTAATAATTTCTCAAAAAACCCAGTTATAGAGAAATTATTAATTAAAATAATAAAAATGATTATTTTGGAGATAATCCAAATCTCTCCAAAATAATCCACAAGGAATAAAATAAAAGGCTAATTGACATGGCACTCAGCATTTATGAAGATTCCAATTATCTCAGTCAACATTCAATCAAGTGTACAGTCAACACAAGCAAATCTCTCCAAGCTAATTCGCCCTCCATGCATGCAAGTTCGAATTGGGTGATGTGGATGAGTATTTATTGGTGATTGAGTTAAGTTTTGAGTTGCATTAAATGGGAGTGGGGGCACCTTGCCTAGGTGGAGGCCACCTCCCACTCTCAACCACCAAGATCTACATCAAGTTCGAGTTAGGCTCCAAGCCCACCTACCTCAAAGCTCACGAGTCTCCAATGTGCTCACTTCATCTCTACTTGGAGTTCGAGTTTCTCCATGTGGCAATCTTTTATTTGTTAGGTGATGCTTCCAAAGTGAAGGTGAGGGGCACCTTGCCAAGGTGGAGGCCACCTCCTCACCTTATTCATTGCAACTCGACTTGTTGATTGGAGTTAACTCCAAAACTCGGCATTTGACTTGGTGTTGATTGGATTTAGACATGGAATTCGATTTTGTGTTAGGTACATTGGCTTCCATCATGCCAATTCGAATTAGGGTAGGCTAGCTCTTGTGTTTTGCTATATAATGAGGCTCTTTTTCCTCATTTCTCATGGAGATTTTGAGCATGAACACTCTGCCCAAAAATCATTGTAAGATTTGTTTAATGTTTGAATAAAATAGTGACTTTGGAGGTCTTGTTGTCCGCCAAACTGCACACCAGCAACAGAAATCTTTCGAAAGCTGTCTCCCTCACTGGAAAGTGGGGAGAGGTGTGGCCTTGGGGGCAAGCAATGAGCCAGGTACTGTCACCTGAATCCTAGCTCCTCCGTTTAGGCTAACTTCTAACGAAGCCAAGGGGGGTAGTCCCTACAAAGAGTTGTCTAAGGCTCTTGTGTTTTATATGTTTTTTGATGTTGTGATGTGGATGGGTGTTGTTTAGGAGTTTTGAAGATGAGAGACACAAAAAAGCTTTAAATGAAATCAAGATAACGCAATCCACGTTGCAAGAGAAAATGAAAGATACACTGAATCAGAAACAAATCACTCTTTATGAAAATTGAAGCAGGTACTCCAGATTGATATTAAGCAAATAAAGTATATGATAAAGGACCAGTGCCTTATGGAGTCAAATAATACTGAGTGGCTGAAATTGTTTGATACAAGTGTTCGAGAAAAAGAGGTTCTTGAGATCGTTTTGTAGCTTATCTTGGTAAATTAAAGATTTTAGTGGTCTTGATTATTATGGCTAAGAACAAAGGTATAAAAAAGGATGTAGAACCTTAACCAAGAAAAACACTGGCAACCTATTAGGTGATAGGTCGGGAGCACCCAGATTGCAAAGAGGGCAAGTGTGCTTACGGCTTGACCGCCCTTGAGTCTGACAGTGGATTCCCGACACCACCTCTTTCAGGAAGAACTCAGTGATTTTGTCTTGTTTGGGGTTTTGGGGTAAAATTTTAATTAATATTATCATTTGCGAAATTAACAAGTCCTGCACCTTTCTGAGTACTAGCCCAACCGTTTCCGGTTGGCAGAGCATACGGGTGTAGGACGAAAACCAAGATAAATTAATTAAATGGGAAGTGTGTGTTGAAAAGTTTTATTTTTTAGAGCACTCGTTCAACTCTCCGACAGAGAGCGCTCTTGACTTGATCTTATGACAGCAGTTCAAGAGACTTGCTAAATTAAAATGCCTAATGCAAGAAAGATGCAAATTCTAACAATGCTCTCCGACAAAGAGTGCTCTTGACTTGGATTTGGCCAAGTTCAAGAGGCTTTGTTCATTTTAAGAAGCAAGAAGCAGTTGTGATACAAGATATTGAAAATTTGTAAAACTCAAATCATGTGATAGCTCAAATCAATATGAAATACTGCTAACATACTACTTGCAAAATAAAATGAGATAACAGAAATATCTAGTGTTCTACCAAGCAAAAATTTACACTACAGGTGGGATCAACCTCCGAACAAGGTCAACCACTAGAAACCACCAGTCTTGGAAACCTTCCAGCTAGCTAGATGTCCACAAGAAGCTGATGGGGGAACGAGAAGCTACCACAAAATTATGTGGCCTTTGGGATGCAATCCCAAAGTTAGCTCTTTTCTGGTCAAGGCTTGGAAGAGAAGTGATAAAAATAAAAAATGAATTATTCTAGAACGAGAAATGAAAAGATCTAAACTAAACAAGCCCAACAAACCCAACACTCTTCCCCAAATGGGGAAGAAGACCAAAAAGTGGAGCCTCCTCCACTTGAAAATTTTTATTAAACGGTTACAAGTGCCTTTGGGGATGAAACCCTTGAAAGGTCTTTTGAGAGAAAAAAGAACTACTTAAAAAAAACAATACTTTGTGAGCCCTTAATGGCTAATTACAAAAATGAGAGTATACAAGGTTTATCAATTAGGTTCAAGTCTTCTCCTTAGGTGCACTTTGCTCTTTCTTTTGGGTATTGTTCTTATCAAGCTTTTATCCTCCTTCAAAAAAGATCTACACAAGCTCAAACTCACTTCAACAATGTACCCATTAGATATTAGTCAAAATCCAACTTTAAAACCAAATGCAAGGACTAAGATCTAACCTATATGCAAAAATAACTTTTCCAATGCAAACTTCTGAGATTTATGACATGAGATTTAAGGCCCTAATGCTATTTTTTCAAAGCATAAACTAGAAACTACTAAGTAAAATCTCTAGAGATCTAATCTATTGCAAAAAAGACAAGATCTACACTTATGAAATAATTCTAACACTAACTTTAAACTTGTTTCTTGAGATCTATACTTATGAAATAAATCTAACACTAACTTTAAACTCTACCAAACTGTTTCTTGACTGTTTTTTTGAAGTGTTTTAAGGGCAGAATTTTGAAGTAGATGAGAGGGAGAAGAAGGCAGCCAAACATGGGACAAGGGACAGCTGCAAAATGCAAATGATGGACAGCGGTGAAAGATGGTAAGGGCAGCAGAAAGGTAGGGCAGCAGACTTGGAACAATGGAGAGAAAGGGACTGAAAATGGATAGATAATAAGGGCAGCAGCTAGAAGAAAGAAGGGGACGAGAGGAGGGAGCTAGGATTGGGATGAGAGGAGGGAGCTAGGATGGACGAGAGGAAGGAGAAGAGATAAGACAAGTGGGACGAGAGCTAGGTGAGGGGAAAACAAGAGGGGCAAAGCCAAACAAGCCACAAACCAAAGGCTAGTTAAGCTATAATCTCAAACTTAGAGAAGGGTAGGGATTTAGATTTCCAAAGTTTAGATGGGTAGGACAAGTAACCGATTTAAAAAATTGTTTGAAGATGATTGATGGAAAGAAAACACATAAGACTCCTTGTTTCTTGATTCCTTAAAGCAAGACCTCTTTGATAACCTGTAGAATGAAGATGTAACCAAACAAGAACCCTTGCACTTGGGAGAGTACCTGAAAAGCCACACACTTAAGAGAAAAGCATAGATCTATAATATTTGTGCTAGATTGTTAGCCCTCTAAATCATAAAATCAATGCTTAAGAATCAAAAGTACATAGACAAAACATGATATCACCTCATACAAGATAAAGCATGGCACATCAAGAGCTTCCACTTTGACCTCCAAAGTCTCACTTTATTCAAATACTTAAACAAATTACAAATTTCTCCAGAGTTTTGATGCTTAAAGATCCATCCGAAAGAGAGTGCCAAACACCTCTACTTATACAAAAACTAAGAGAGCTAGAGACCAAATGGAACTTGGCATGCAAGGGAGCCAATACTCCAATCAAAACAATCGAACTCCAATCAAAACATGGCTTGGAGCGAATCACAAATAGCAAAGTCGAGCCTTTGGTAGGTGAATGGGGATGTGGCCTCCACCTTGGCAAGGCAACCCCCATTCCAACTTTGGAACCACCACCATTCCAATACGAATATGCCAAGTGTGAAAACGTGGGCAATGAGGGAGGAAAGCGTGAGCTTGAGGTAGGTGACAAGATCTTGACTTGTATTTAATAGAATCTGTGATTGCAAAGAAGCCAAGCCATGAGGTGACCATGACCCGAGGAAAGCACCCATCCTGCCATAAACACAAACTCCATCCTCCTTTAATCAAATGACATGTGACCAAATCGTGAGAGTAGCTATACGGCAAAAAATGGCTAACGTCATCCATTCAAAATGATTCGTACATCCAACCCTTGCTATGGTATATGCATTAATACTCAAAGGTTGGCCCACCATATTAGTTAATGGAACCATTACTCGCCCAAATCGTGAGTCTCATGCACCCACCACCATTCACGTGAAGGAGGCCATGCTAATGCTAATTTGATATTTATTATCCATACTTTGTATTAAAGCATGTGCTTTAATCTTTATGGTGGTTGTACATCTCATTTAATCATATTCCCAACCTTTCCAAAGTTAAAATAATGTATTTTGACTTTTTTCAATTTTTTGTCAAAGTGCATTTTGTCACTTCTTGGCAATTAAATGTCAAAATGATGCATTTTTAGCCAAAACTGCTCCTGGGGTGATGTAACTGCCCAGAAACTGAAGAATGAAGGTGCCAAGGTGAAGAGGATGCTCTGAGCGTCAAAACGAGCCTCCCCACGCCCAATTCCGCCTCCAGATGAGGTTTTTATCACACTTTGAAATTTTTTAATTAAACCATTAAAAATGGTCTAATTTATGGAAAAAATTATTTTTCTCGAAATCCAACGAAACTCCTAGGGGACCTAGTGCATGTTCATACGACTCAATCGAGATGGCTAACACGTAAAAAATCCTAGACACAAGACTCTAATAACCACCCTAGGTTTTGACCACCATGGGAAATATTCCAGCTTTGGAAGGTTTAGTGAAAAACTCAGGGATTATACGCCACTAATAAGTAGCGCATAATTCCTAAGGAAAAAACACTCTAGAGTATCCCCCAAATGGCTAAACTTACGGATAGCCGAGTCTTTTATAAAAGGACCTCGTTTAGACCAACTTTTTACATTTTCCCCATGGGGGTATGAACATGCAGTTATTACAAATGGGGCAAAATTGCCCTGAAATTGACTTCTGAACATCTGAATGCTGATGATGAACATGAATCATGTTCAATAAACTGGCGGCTCATCGAAAGTTCAACTATTTGTACAAAATAGGTGATAACAGGTCCATACAAGAGCTTTTGGGGTTGTCTTTCACATTGTTTGATGACATCTTTCTCACCTTGCCCTTATTTCAAGCTTTTC
The DNA here is from genome assembly GCA_027924585.1 of Larix kaempferi. Classification (NCBI taxonomy): domain Eukaryota; kingdom Viridiplantae; phylum Streptophyta; class Pinopsida; order Pinales; family Pinaceae; genus Larix; species Larix kaempferi. The sequence continues at coordinate 9,585,549 of BSBM01000450.1, read as the reverse complement.
ATTATTTAGTATATGTTCTATAATTCTTAGAAATGTACTATTCGGTTGGGCTTGTTTAATGTGTAAGGGTTTTGCAGGATTCACACAAGGTGGAGAATGACTTGGAGATTAAGTTACTCTTTGCCCATCAATGGCTATTAGCACCTAATCAAAATTTGTCTTGCAGGTTCCCAAAGGACTTTCTTATCTCAAGAGAAGAAACGAATAGAAGAGACTTGCCTCTTCCTCCATCAACAAACAAGCAGTAAAACTTTGGTTACTTCTTCTCCTCTTTCCTAGTTTAGTTTTTGCCTCCTCAACCATTCGTTTTTCCTCCTCTAGCTCTCGCTTCTCTTCTTGCCATTCATCCTAGCCTTCTTTCCATCTCCAAAACCATCACCCTTTCGTCTTTCTTCCCACCTTTTCTCCCTCTCCTTCTAGCTTTCGCCTCCCCTCTTCTTGTCTTATTCTTTTAGCTCCTCTCGTCCTCCCTCTTGTCCAAGCCTTCTCCTCTCCTCGTCCATGTCCCTTTGAGCCCTAAAAAACATCAAACAAGAAACAAGTCGTAAGCTAGTTAGTGTGAGATTTAGTTTATGCTTTACATTTATTTTTGTTAGTAGTTAGATCTTTATTTTAGCTTGCATTTCTTCTTAGCATTAGATCTATTTTTTGTTAAAGTTGATAATTTTTAAGATCTCTTTAAAAAGTTAAGTCTTGCATTTAAACAAGAATGAGCATTTAGATTAGTTTGCTAAGTGTGGGTACTAGTTGGTGCACTTCCTTTGTCAAAAGTTGGCATTTAGGCATTTCATTTTATGCTTTGCAAAAGTTAGTGGTTAAATCTCATTTTTGCCATCTCACAACTAGATCTTGCACCCTACTTGCTTCCATTTAGTAATCTCTTTCAAAAAGATAAAAATTCCATACAAAAATATTTCAAAATTTTTATGCTTTAGATCACTTTCCCATCACTTTTTAGGCATTTGTTGTTCGCTGGTCCGTTTTGTCATATTGAATAATTTAAAAGTTGAATCTCATGCTTTTTACATTTTAAATCTCATTTTGCAAACTTAGACTTAGCTAGTAGTCAAAGTTTATTTCATTTTTCTAATGCTAAAGGGTGCCTTGAGATTGAGCTTTCTTGTAGGTACTTTGGAAGTGTAAAGAGTTTGAAAAAATTGAAGTGAAGAGATCCAAGCCAAAAGTGACAAGAACTTCAATAAAATACAAGGAGGATTCAATATACGAATATACCATTCACTATCCTTTGTAATGGCTCTTAAGAGCTAGTACCAATTTTTCAAGTTTCATTTTCACTTTAAAGACCTTTCAAGGAATTATCTCCAAAGGCAATTGTATCAAATTAATAAAAGGCTAAGTGGAGGGGTCTTCCACTTTTTGGGTTCTTCTTCCCCATTTGGGGAAGAGTGTTGTGCTTTGCTTAGCTTAGATCTCTCTTTCTCTTTTAGTTCATAGATTAATATTTCATTTCTGTACTCCATTTCCAAGTCTTGACTTGAGAAAGCAAACTTTGGGATTACATCCCAAAGGCCACATAGCTTTGTGGTAGCTTCTTGTTCCCCATTAGCCTCCTTGCCGAAGTTTAAGCTAGTTGGAAAGTCTCAAGGACTAGTGGTTCTAGTGATCAACCTTGTTCGGAGGTAGATCCCACTTTTAGATTAATATTGTTTGGTAGAACACTAAGTTTATTTTCAGTTTGTTTCAAGCATCTGGTTATATCTTATTATCATCTTTTCATTTTCAGTTATTTAAGCTTCATATTTGTTCTTCAAGTTATAACTGCTTCTATTCTTTAAAAAAACTAAAGCCTCTTGAACTTGGCCAAATCCAAGTCAAGAACACTCTCTGTTGGAGAGCATTTTAGTTGTTGCATTTCCCTTGCATTAGGTATTTAGACTAAATAAAGTCTCTTGAACTTTGGTCTTAAGACTAAGTCAAGAGCACTCTCTGTCGGAGAGTTGAACAAGTGTGCTCTTAATAATCTCTAAAATCATTCCAACTCACACCCCATTAATAAATTTATCTTGGTCGTTATCTAACACCCGTATGCTCTGCCAACCTGAAAGGGTTGGGCTAGTACTCAGAAAGGTGTTGGATTTGCTAATCTCACAAGTGATAACTTAATAAAACTTTACCCCAACCAACGAACCGACGTTGCTTTCGAGATTTACTGAGGTAGTTTCCTGAAACAGGTGGTGCCGAAATCCCGCTGTCAGACTCGAGGGTGGTCAAGCCAATTGAACACTTAACCTTTTGAAATTTGGGTGGCTTCGACCTATCATCTAAGAGGTTACCAGTACTATTTCCGGACTTTTGATATCCTTGTTCTTAGCCTAATCATCAAGACCACTAAAAACTTATAATTTACCAAGATAATTTGCACAGCGATCTCACGAACAGCTACTATCAAGACTTACTTTTCAGCATCCCCCAGCACTATACAAATTTTTGACTCCACAAGGCACTGGTCTAATTGTTATACTTTTCATATATTTATAGTGTTGGGCCATTTGTCCTTTTAAAATCATTTATCTGTGGATGCTATCTCATTTTTCAAAGTCTCTGATATACTGTTGATCTTACACTCTTATATTGCAACGTGGATTGCTTATCATCTTGTGTTTATTTTTGTAATTGTGGTCATCATCATCAAAAAACTCCTAAAAAACACCCATCCGCATCACCACACATTTAAAACACTTAAAAACATTGAGCCATAGTTAACTCTTTGTAGGGACTACCTCCCTTGGCTTCGTTAGGAGTTAGCCTAAACGGAGAAGCTAGGATTGAGGTGACAGTACCTAGCTCATTGCTTGCCCCCAAGGCCACACTTCTCCCCATTTCCAGTGAGGGAGACAACTTTCGAAAGATTTCTGCTGCTAGTGTGCATCTCGACGGACAACATTGAGCATGGAATCATCCAAAGTTTTGAGTTCACAGTAATAACAATGAAACAAGGTGAGTATAAAAAAAAAATGTCTACACGTAAATAAAGAGAACACGAACAATGACTGATTATGAGAACATACAAAATGGTGCTCTACTCTTATACAAGTGATAGTCTATTTACATACACACAATAAATTGAGATGGAAGTATGAAGCATAGACACAATGATATCTGCATTTGTGATGACAAATTCAATTTGAAAGGGGAGGGCCGCTCATATACATCAAGGTCCTACTTACGAGACGGTTGGGGAAGCAATTGTTCACCCAACTAATTAGGACTTCCTAGTGAAGATTTAATAATGAAGACTTCATAACAACAGCATCTGAATGAACTCACATCCTATAAAGTAATAAAATCTTGAGTATACAGTAATCCTATGGACAACATTTATGAGTCAATACATGACAAAATAGACTTTCAATGGAGCAGAGACCCTCAAATTTGACTTGGTAAATAAAATATAAATGTTTTTAATAATGAATGAATAATAGAATGATGATTTTTACATGAGAGAGCCCCTTGTATAAGTAAACCTAAATGGGTGCCTAGATACCTTTCCTTGAAAGGTTACAAGTGACAACTCTTTATTAACTTTATTATTTTCTATTTCTTATTTTGTTATTTAATATTCCATTATTATTTATATTAGGTGTTTCCTAGTTATTACTTATTTATTAGTATTTATGCACGTAATATTTCCTTCTCCTTTAGAAATGCTTTGTCCTTGTAATCACACAATCTAGTAGTCTAACGATTGCAAGGATTAATCGACAGCCAGACTGGTGGAATCTCGGGACATTGCCCCAATATGTCACACGGACAGGGTCCCCTCTTTTTAGGGCTCCCAAATCCACCAAAAGGAAGACTTAGACTAACCAAGGGAGGTGTCCTCGGTCAAGTGTTCCAAGTAATTACAAGCCTAATCTAGTGTTCCCCAGAAGCAACAAGATCAATTTGTATGAGACAAGGTGCCTTGTAAATTACAAAAGGGGAAAAATGTGGCACCTTGGGGAAAAAGGCTAAGGGGGTGATAAGCGATGAAAGTAGATTAAAACCCCTAGGTATTTCATGTCACCTATGATTGATTTTATGTGGAGGAGGGGGGTGTCTTGATCACTTGAAATTAATTAAAGGATGAGATAAATGATTTTTAAGCTTGATTAAGTTCAGATTTTCAAATGATTAAGTGTTTTAAAGGCCTGAATCTGAATGTACTATGGCCTGAATCTGATAGTACTCCTTCCTTTAGGAGTACTATGGCTCAGTGGCATTGCTGATTGACTCATTCTGTGGCTTGTAGCCCTGAGGTTGGTGTTCGGGGCTCCTAGGGGCAGGTCACCGGGTCACATGACCCCCTACTTGTTTTCTACATAGGTGACAGTGTTTTAGCTCTGAGGTACTTGCCTCCTCTTCTGGTCACCCTATGCACCCATCCTGGCCCCTTTCCATCAGAGTGCCCTCTCTCCTTGGTTCCTTTTCAATGATGACGTCGTCCTTGGTCACTAGTCCCATAGGCTTGTAGAGGGGGGATGTTGAGGGTTTTTCAACACAACTAGGGTTAGATGGGGCATGACGATCCCCCCCTGCTCACTCCACCTCTCGGAGTGAAGCCTTTTGTTTAGTTTTACCTATTTTTAGCAGTTTTTGGTCACCTACGGGGAAAATACCAGGTAGCCACCTTTTAGCCATCTTTTAGACTATTTTATATTATTTCATGTTATATTTTTACATTGACATTATATTTGGCTTGTCAAACTGGTTATTTTATAAAAGTGAGTTGAGAACACTATAAATAAAGCTCCTCACTTCATTTGTAAATCATAATGCATGGGACAAATTACATAATGTTGCTCTTTTACCCTAGATAACTTTTTGGAAGGTAATGCACACCTCTTGGAGTAGGCTCTTCTTTGGCTTGTGGATGAAAGTTGGATGTTTTCTAGGGTTTGGCTCATGCATGGTGGATGCTAGGAATTGTTGGAACAACACAAAGCTCAAGTAAGTCTAGTTTTAGCCTTGCTTGGTGAAGGTAGGTGAATTCTTGCTTCTTGATGATTGAATGGTGGCGATAGAGCTGCATTTTTCTGATTAGGGCCTTTTTGTCTGCCTTCTATCTTCTTTGCATGGTGGAAAACACACCCTAGAGGAGGTTTTCCGTGGTTTGGCCTTGGATCTGTAATTTTGCCCTAAATTAGGCCCCTATAACGAACCCTAGAGGTTCTTGTAGGATGCCCTAGTTTAGAAGTCAAAGAGAGAATTACTCCAAGAGGGAGGTTGGTCACCTCTCCTCTAGGCCTAGGGTTTAGGGTTTCATCCTTTAAAACCCTAGTTATCAACTTTTATCAAATTTACTTTGCATTTTCATGGTAGAATTAGGGTTAAAATTAGGGCTGCAATTTTATGTCTAAAACCCTAAAAAATAAATTTTTGGCCTCCCTAAAATTTCGGCCCTCTCTCCTACAAATTCGGCCTGCCTATTTACCCCTATAAAACCCTAGGGAGAAATTTGTGGAAGCCCTAAAAACCTAAAAATAGTAAAATTCTAAAAAAAATTATAAACCTAAAATCTGCCCTAAACCTCCCTCTAACCCTTGGCCTTCATTCCTCAAGCCTTGACCCTCCTATTCTGCTCACTGTCAAAAATTGCAGACTGTCAAACCTAAATGACCCTCTAAACCCCAGCGCTCCTCTCTTCTATTTCGTTTTCCCTCTAAGCTAGCTCCTAAGCCCTAAAACGTGGCCCTAATGGCCCTTTCAAGGTGACCCTTTAAGCCCAGGCTGCTGCTGCTCCTTAAAACTGCCCTGCAAAAACAATTAACAGGGGTTAGTATGCATGTTTGATCAAGGAATTAAAGCATGATTTGGATGTTGAAGCTAGTAATTGTGAGTGGTGGAATTGAGTGATGTTTATGCAATGTTAAATGCTTCATAAGGGACTGCATTGATTACTGTATGCATGCTATAGACCTTATATATCAGACCTTGATAAATTTGCTCAAACTTTGCTACAAAATAGTTCTTTAAATTTGATTTGGTTTGACATATATTAAGCATCCTAATTGTTTGATAATCATTGGACAAATCCTTGCCTAAGTACTGCATTGAAACTGGTGTATTATTGCTGTTTGATAAAGGCTGTTGTAACAGGCCTCTATTGTTGATATCTCATAAGTTTAACTAATGACACAAGACTGCTGTTGAATAAGATTGATCTCATTTACTTGTGTAAAGCATTTGTTTGTATTGTTTGATGAATGATAGTCTTATATTAGTCATATTGCCAAACTGATTGATTACACATTATATAAAGCTGGTGCATATGCTTAATGCTGGTTACATATAGTTGAATGGTTAGTCTGATTTATATCCCTACTGTTGACATTCTCACACCCATCTTTAAACCATTGCCTAACCTTGAAATTATGCTTGATATGTCTTCTTCATTCTCTGTTTGACTCCATAAGGCACTGATCTATACATGAGGTTGTGGAAGGTATTAGGTATAATTTGTCTACGGATGCTCTGTAAGGGCTCCCCCCTTGGAGGTCAAGACTCTCCAAAGAGGTTAAAGATTTGTGATTGAGGTGACATTGGGTCACAAGTCTATGCATGTGCTTACTGGGCACTAGGCCTACTAGTTGTCCGGTAACAGCCATGCATTTTAGACTTGGGAATTTTTAGAATCAAACCTTAGGAAGTTTGTTTAATTAATTCCAATTAATTGATCTCCATGAATTCTTGGCCAAGTGTCATGGGAGTTGCCTTGGATGAATTCCTTGTTGCTCTAATGCTCCATACTCATTAAAATCATGCCACAAACCAATCTGAAATGCCCATTATTAAGCTGCCCCAAATTATGAATGTAGGACTTAGGCCTTTTTAATGAAAACTCAGGGAAATCCATAAATTAAAGCCTATTAGTCCAAAATAGTTGAAGATCACATTTGGAGGGGCCCAATTGACCTACAAAGACTGTAGTATTGTGAATGGTAGTGCATGGTGACAACATGTTGCTGGTTGGTCGTGTTGACCAAGTCAAACCCACCTTCGATCAAGTAAAAAATGCTGGAAAAGTCAACTTTGGTTGAAGTTGGGAAATGATGTCCAATGATGAAAGGACATGTCCAAATCCATCTAGGAGGACGAAATAACATCTTAAATGATGTATATTTATAATGCACTAGAGCTACAATACTCACATTACGCAAGTGATTCATATGATTCATCACATTCAAACATAGGAAAGATTGCATAAGTTAATACATAGCATGAAGTCAATGTTTTATATTCATGCCACCATCTTAACTATCATTAAGAGTATTACAAGGATCATTCTTCTCTTGGGTAAAGTGGATGGACAAAGTCATCAAGGATAGTCAAGTGGAAGGATTGATCAAGGATGATTGATTGACACAAGGCCCTTTGATCTCTTTTGACTCCATTCGCCCCTCTGATATACTGGCATTGGTCTTTCCCTGAGGATTGATTTTCCCTTCTTTTCCATCATCCATTTAAAACTCATTTCTCTGTTACCTGTGTTTCTCTAAGGCAGCCTCTTCAATTCACCTTGCCCGTTTACTGTACCTGCCTTAGCGATCCTATCTTAGGGATAACCCCCTAGAGTTGGAGAAGAGCCAACCTGAAGCAAAGAGGAGAGGAGTGTGGTGACAATGGCCTCTCTCCTGAGAGAGTTGTCATCCAGCTGGTGTGTTACATTTTGGGCTTCAACAACACGCATGCCATTTTGGGAGACAACAATGCCATCATCAGTAGACCTTTTGAGTCCAGCTGGAACATCATCAAACCAACTCTCCTCACTACTAATCTCTCATAGCAGTCTAAGTCTGTCTCTGAAATACTGAGGAACACTTCTAGTATTCCCATCATATAGCTAGATGCATAATTGTACGAAGTCTTGAAGCCATGACTCTGTAAATTTGATAACACTGTTGATTCAAAATCTCTAAATCAAAACCAACCTGTAGGTCTATGCCTTGGTGAACAAGCTAACCCTCTCTTTCTCAGATCTAGGGTTTGCTCTCCTAAATTTGATCCTTGTTCTCTCAAATCTGGTCTCTGCCCTCACAGATCTGATAGATTTGGTATCTATCCTAATAGATCTGATGTATGCACTGACAGATCTGATAGATCTGGTGTCTCTCCTCACAGATCCGATGTCCGCACTCATAGATCTGATATCGTCACTCATAGATCTGAACTTTGCTCTTCAGATTTGGACTATGCTTTCACAGATCTGAACACTACTCTTTAGATTTGATATATCTGCCACATATCTGGACTTTGCTCATGCTAGATCTGATCGATCTATCTCAGATCTATCCACCAAAATCACAGATCTGATAGATCTGACCTCTACAACCACAGATATGAGCTCCGCTCTTTAGATCTGGTAGATCTAGTCTCTATCTTCATTGATCTACTAGATCTATCTCAGATCTAGACTTCAACTTCTTAGATGTATTAGATCTGACCTCTACTGTCACAGATCTGAACCCTTTTCTTCAGATCTAGTAGATTTGGTCACTCTCTCCACAGGTTCGATATCCCAACTGAGTCTCCACACAGATCCGGTATACCGCTCGCAGATTTGAGTTTGAATGCCCCTTCAGACCCTTACCAAGGCTTTGATACCATGTTAATGTATGTCCCATATGTCAACTACTCGATCTGGGAACCCTGAGATCTCAATGGTCTTGAGTCTCTATAAGCCAAACAAACCCCTTTTCTCTATGCCAGAGAAGATCAAATATTAACAAACTTATAACTAAAAGCACTTACAGATCTCTTAACAACTTTAACCAAAATAAGCAATCACACAAATTTGACTCAAGATGTAACCTGGAAACCCCAATGGGTGAAACCAGCTCCGATGGGGATTTCTTCTTTCTCGAGCCCAGCGCAAATAAGAGAGAGTAGTTACATACATAAATTTAGAAGAATACAATCGAACCTGACGGGTATAAAACCCTAGATCAGCAGCAGTAGCTACTGCTGCTCTTGGGAAATGCGCCCCTGCTGTTTGTTTAGATCTGGATCTCTTTGAAGGTCTGTCTCTTCCTGTCTCAAGATCTAGTACCACCTCTCTTAATCCACAACCCTGATCTGCTCTGTCAAAGATGAAATTCTGCAACTCTACTCTGAAGAATGCACCCCCCTTTGCATGGGAAATGCGCCCTCACTCTGCAGCTGTAAAGTCGCCCCTCCTCTGATCTCAGTCAAACACTGTTGAGATTGTCTCAGATCTTCTTCAAACACTGAAGAAGATCATTCCTGTAAGTCTCAGCTCACCTAGCCTCAAGCTGAACTGCCCACCAGTCAACCACGTCCTCCTCTCCTCAGGAAGTGCGGCCCTGTTGCTCTGGAAAGTCGCCCTAGCTCAATGCTTTGAGTTGTCTCCACTCAGATGCTCTCATAGCACTTAGTAATGATAGATCTGTGCCTCTAATCAAGTGAGGACTGATCCCTCTCAGATCCCCTCACTCTCCCTCTCTACAGATGCGCCCCACTCTCATTGGAAGTTGCCCACTATGCATGCACAAGTCGCTCTCACCCTCAATCCTCTCTCTCTCTCTCTGAGAAAACTACTGAGTAACCCTTGCCGATGACCTCTTGCCTCCTTATAATAACTCACTGATCAATTATGGTTTATGAAACTCTAATATGAGTGCATGCAAAAATCTCACTTTTGCATGCTTTTTAATTAAAAGCTGTGCATGCTGTTATCAACTGATTTGTACAATAGTTGAAACCTTATTGAGCCGCCAGTGTTGGAACACATCAGTGTTCACTTCCAGAGTATCTGGGTTTCATTGTATTTGGGTCTAGCCAGTTTTGGCTAGCCAGTTTTGTTTTTGAGTCGACATGACCATGGCCCCATGGGGGTTTGTATCAGTGTGCTAGTAGGGTCTGAGTGGCTCGGTCTCCCATGACTGGATTAAACAGCTAAGGTATTCCAGGGAGTTTTTTCACCGTCAGATTATACTTTGCTTCAGGCGAAATATAATCTCTTGGTTTTTCTCCCGCTTCCTCCAAAGCTGGAATGCCCGATTTTGGAAATTTGGCCATGGGGGGTTATTAGGGTCCAACTATAATATATAAACCTACTAGACACTATTAGAATAGGTTTTGGTCATGTCCTAGGTCTCTAGGACCCCCAGAAAAAATTTCGAAAAAATTTTACCGGACGCGTCGAAATTGGGGTTTTTAATTATTTAATTATTTTTTAATTTTTAATTAAATTTCTCTATAGTTTAAATAGAGAAATTTGAGTCTGTAATATGTCAGTCATCCGGGGTCCGTTTTCAGTGTTTGATGGCTCGTTTTATAAGCCAAAAATCACACATGACCCATGGAGCAGCCAAACCCAACTTTCGGATGTCAATTCCGCCCCATAATTAATATTTTCTCTGAAAAGTCATTTACAGAGAAATTATTAATTAAAATAATAAAATTTATTATTTTGGAGATAATCCAAATCTCTCCAAAATTAATCAATTTGGTTAAAATAAAGGGCTAAATGACATGGCAATGAGCATTAAGGAAGATTCCAATCAACTCCAAGCCCATCCAGTCACTCACCCAGTCACCAGCAAAGAATCTCTTTGAGGAAGTTCGCCCTCCTTCATAGGAAAATCGAGTTTGTGATGTGGCAATGATTGAATGGTTTGTTGGATGGCATTAAAGCCAATGGTGGGCGCCTCCTTTAAACTAGCAATCAAATCCAAGCTTGGTGTTCTTCATGATTCGAATCTACACCCACCTTTCCCCACATGTCTCCACCATGCTAACTCGCCATCTCCAAAGCCTTCACGTCATCCCTTTTTCCTCTCACGTGAACCTTAGTTGGATCCTTGTTATTGGTTAATGCAAACACGAGTTAGCTTGGCTCTCATCTAGTTTCGAGTTAGCACCTACCTTACCACGTGTTCTCTCACAAACTACTCGCATATCCTATTTCCTCACGCCATTCTCCACTGGATTCACGCCATTTCTTGGTTTGAACTCGTTTTGGGTTGTTTATTTCGTTGATTGCTTTAGCTCCCACTCAAAACTCGAGCTAATACCTACCTTGTCCACTTGTCATCCAATAAACTAGCTTCAACCTCCATCACATGCTAGCTCGCCCTCCACATAAGCTCACGCCCTTGCTCACGTCAAATGTCTTCCTAGCTCGCCTTTCCTTGTGTAGAATGCCCATTCGTTGTGTCTCCTTCACAAAGTCGAGCCCTTTGCCACCTATTCAATCCTACCAACCACTAACTCGACTTTGATTGCTAATCACCTCTCCAAGCCACCTCTTGATTGGAATTCGACCTTCTCCATTGCCAAATTCGAATTAGGGTTTAGGTGTTTAGTTTTAGTATAAAGAGAGGCCCATTTGGGTTATTATCTCATGGAGACTTTGATGCAAGATTACTCTGCAAAAATTTGTAATATGCTTTGGCTTAATATTTTCAATAAAGATTTCGACTTTGGAGGTCCATGAGCTTTCAATCTATTGTGTGAATTCATCTCTTGTTGAGGTGACATCTTCTCTAAACCCATCTCTTGATTATGCATGGTATTTGATCAATGGTTAGCTTGTGAGGACTATTTTTAGTACAATAGAGTAACCATTCATAATTTAAGTTGGTTATTTATGCATAGTTTATCAAGATCTAAATGGACATGAGTAGTTGGTTATACAAATTGTTGATTTAATCTTGATATTTCTAGCATTCTAGCATTGTTGATCTCACTTGTTGGTTGAGTGTTTGGGTTTGTGATTTAGGTGTTGCCTAAAGTGAAGAGGGGTAAGAGTTTGGTTGCATCAAACCCTTGTTCATCTTCAAGTTTTGGCCTAATACTTTGTGGTTGCAGGATCTACAAATCTCAAGATCTTTTCATCTTAAGAAGGCTAGGAAGAGCTCTTCTCAGGTTTCTCATCAATCAAAATTTCTATTTTCAAAACCTTGTTACTATAGGCTTTCTCTTCAAGCCTTGTCTTTTTCTCCTTGAGTTCCTTTTTCCTTTGAATTTGCTAGCCCTACTTCCTCTTTGGCCCTAGATTTCTATCCATCCCATTCCATTCGTTTTCCCTTCTCTATTCGTCCTCCTCCCTTTTGCACTCGTTTTTTCTCCTTTGGCATTCCTATCCCCATTCATCCTACTTCATCCTACTCTATCCTAGTTTTTTCCCTTACCATTCGTTTTTCCCCTTCAAGGGTTTCTCATCCAAGCCTTTGTCTTCTTTCTTCTCCCTTAGATCCACTCTCTTAGATCTCCCTTTCACCCTCTTGCTTTGCCCTTTCGTCCATCTTCTCAAGTGCCCTAAAAACCACACAAAAAGCAAAAACGAATTGGATAAGTTAGTGTTTGTTAGAGTAGTTCAATTTGATTTGATAGATCTTAAATTATTGCATCTTGTAGATCATTGGCATACATTGAAAAGGTAGTTTAAAATCATACTAGATCTCATTCTAGCACTTGTTAAGTTTGCATCTAGTTTCCCTTTTTGAAAGATAGAAAATTTTTCATAAAATTTTCCAAAATTTTTTAAGTCTTAGGTCTCATTTCTAGCATTTTTAGAGCAACTTTGTTCGCTGGTCCGTTTTGCCATAGTTAACATTTTATGACAAATTTTCATGCATTTTCCATCTTAGAGTTAAAATCTTAAATATAGACTCGAATAGTTTCAATTTTGATTTATTTTTTACTAATGATTAATGGGTGCCTTGTTTAGACATTCTTGAACTTGTGTAGGCCATTTGAGAGAGAAGTACTTGATAAGATCTTGAAACAAGAGGATCGAAGCAAAACAAAGTGAAGAAGCCATAAGAATGACAAAACTTTGATACACTTATCCTTTGTAATAACAAGTAGAATCTATATCTTCTTCAATATTTTTCCAAGTATCATCATTCTCGAAAGACCTTTCAAGGATTTTCCCTTGAGGCACTTGTACTTATCAAATAAAAGTTTTAAGTGGAGGAGGCCTCCACTTTTGGGTCTTCTTCCCCATTTGGGGAAGGGTGTTGGGTCTTGTGGTTGTTTTTAGTCTAGATTTACGTTTTTATGTTCTTAGTTTAAATTTTGTTTCAAATAAATTATCTTGATTATATTTCATATTTTACTTACCCCCATGCTTTCCCGAGTAGGGTCTTGAACCTGAAAGAGATTCTTGGGTAGCTTAGTTTATTTTTATCATTATACTGTTTCTCTTTCAATCCTTGACCAGAGAATAGCTAACTTTGGGATCGTATCCCAAAGGCCACATAGTTTTGTGGTAGCTTCTCGCTCCCCCATCAACTTCTTGTGGACATCCAGCTAGCTGGAAGGTTTCCAGGATTGGTGGTTTCTAGTGGTTGATCTTGTTCGGAGATCAATCCCACCTAGTAGATTAGAATTTGTATGGTAGAACACTAGTTTGAATTTTATTTCATATTATTTGGCAAAGTAGTTATTGTTGAAAGCATTAATTTATCTTTCAAGTTATCAAGTGGTTTCATCTTTCTCAAGTTATTTTACTGCTTTTCACAACACAACTGCTCTCGTTTGCTTAAAATAAACCAAAGTCTCTTGAACTTGGCCAAATCCAAGTCAAGAGCACCCTCTATCGGAGGGCATTTTTAGTCTTGCATCATCCCCTGCATTAGGCATTGTTAATTTAGCAAGTCTCTTGAACTGTGGTCATAAGACCGAGTCAAGAGCGCTCTCTGTCGGAGAGTTGAACAAGGTTCTTTTAATAAATAAAATTTTCCACTCACACTCCCCTAATTAATTTATCTTGGTTTGTCCTACACCCGTATGCTCTGCCAACCGGAAACGGTTGGGCTAGTACTCAGAAAGGTGGAAGACTTGATAATAACGATCGATAAATTTAACTAAAATTTTTTACCCACAACCTCAACCAAGGCAAAATACTGTTCTTCCCGCGAGGGGTGGCGCCGGATTCCCACTGTCAGACTCAGGGGCGGTTCAAACATTGGACACCAATCCTTATCGAATCTGGGTGCTTCCGACATGTCATTCAGGGTTGCCAGTATCTTTCTTGGGTAGGGTTCTACCATCTCTTTGAACATCCTTGGTTTTAGCCCTAATAATCAAGACAATTAAAATTTTGAATTTACCAAGATAAGCTGCATAACGTTCTCACGAATTTTCCATTTCAAGCACTTGTATCAAGTTTTCACTTTCACTTTTATTTTTGACTCCATAAGGCACTGGTCCTTCATTATATATTTTGCTTGCTTAAGTGAAAACATTGGAGTATTTGCTTATATTTACGTGAAGTGATTTGTTTACTGCCCAAGTGTATCTTTCATCCTATATTTGCAACGTGGATTGCGTTATCTTGTCAGATATTAAATTTTCATAATTGTCTCTCATTTATAAACTCCTAAAAAACACCCATCTGCATCACTACGTCAAAAAACACTATAAAAACAAGAGCCTTAGTGAAACTCTCTTTTAGGGACTACCCCCCTTGGCTTCGTTAGGAGTTTGCCTAAACGGAGGAGCTGGGATTCAGGTGACAATACCTGGCTCATTGCTTGCCCCCAAGGCCACACCTCTCTCACTTGTAGTGAAGAGACAGCTTTCAAAAGATTTCCGCTGCTGGTGTGCATATTGGCGGACAACACATGCAAAAAGTTGCATGCATGAGGCAAATCACCCTTAAAGGTCCACATGCATCCGCCGTTGGATTCATGCCATTTGGTAGAGTGCATCTCACCCTCTTACCCATCCTGATGCCTATACTGCAAGTGTACCTCCATGCTAGGCATCTGATCATGGAGGACATCCCGAGATACCACTATCTCTAACAAAATAAACCTAAATGGGTGCCTTCATAACTTTTCAAGAAGGGTTATGACTCTTTATTTACTTTATTATTTTTCTAGTTCTTATTACTTTATTTAATACTCCATTTTTATTTATATTAGGTGTTTCCTAGCTATTAGTATATATGTATGTAACATTCGACAAAATACACCATATGACCAACAGAGGTGGAGGAATGACACATATTATACAATGATGTTACCTCTGGTAATGATCACAACTAGCAGAAAGTGTTGAAGATAGAACAAGCACAAAAGGAAGAACGTGATGTCAAGCTAGAAGAAAGTGTTGAAGATAGAGAAGAAAAGGCTGCAACAGTTGAACCATATTGACATTTTCATTACCAAGAGAGTCTACAAGCGAGACAAAAAAACACTCATTTCCCCCAGTTGCTCAAGGAAGAAGATAGTAGGACCAATGATTCATGGAATTGAAGGAAAAATAATTGCGATAGGATATTATCACAGAGCAGCAAGTATAACAAATCAACAAACTTATAACAATGCGTGGAATCAAATGAGAAGAACTATGAGATATCATACTATTGGAGATCAACACCAATAATTATCAAATATGGATTCATGTAATCAAAAGAAAGACAATTGTGATAGGATATTATCAAAGGTCATCAACTACAACAAACTGGAAAACATATGACAATGCATGGATCAAATAAAAAACTAATTGAGACATCATACTATTGGAGGTTGATACCAATAATTGTCAATATGGATGGATGGATAATCAACCATGGCATTAAGTGAGCAAACGTATGAGGAAATCTTTTTACTTCGTCTCATCTTATGCTTCAAAGGCAAAGCATCTCCAGAAGGATTGAAACTGTAATGACACTCTAGCCAATATAAATGGTCACTTATTTAAGTAAATAGTTATTCAGTGAGGAATTGTTTCTACTTCAGTAACGAGTGAGAATAAAGATATAGAATATCTTATTACAATTATCACACATTGTGATTGTATATGATCATTTGATATTGGTAGCTTTGATTTTATTAAGAGTTATTCTCTAATATGCTAGAAATTATTGTTTGAATCATTATTATTATTCTTGTGAGCTGTGCTCCCACCTATATTTGGTGTATAAAATGTTTATTATGAAGTTTAAGATAAATTAGAGCATAAGAAATATTTTAGCATTGTTGCATGAGAGTGCTCTAGGGCCTCCCACTCCCACTTTTAAGTTTTAAGCACTTCTGACTGCACCTGAGACCGCTTCCGAGACTGCACACACATATATTAAGATATGTGCGTGTATGTGTATGTGTACAGAACACCACACACCATCATGATCGCTTTGCTCTTGGGATTTTTTGGGGAAGGACCGCTCCCTGCTTTTTTTGGCTCCTTGGAAACACTGGTTTTAGGAGATATAAAATGTTAGCATTAGGCGCATAGTCAATGTTAGTAGTAAGACCAATCCGAATGTCAACCTTAGCAAATGATCATTAGATGGATGCTATATTAAATAGTTACATTGGAGATATGATTGATGGAGCTACTTTCATGGTGGTAACTATGTTACCACAATCATGCTTAAGTTTGGATCAAGTAATTCTAATTTTCTGATTCCAATTGAGTGGATCTGAAAGACGACATGCCTGATATGCATTTGAGATAAAAGTGGGGTGGACAAAAATTAAAATAAATGGGTGTTTTTCACTGTTTTTGGAACATTGTCGTAAGTTGTATGGAGCAAGTAGACTCCTCTTTACAAAAAATAGTTGTAGCTGTAACTATGTACAATACACTCGATTAAATCTATTAGTTGACATAGGAACTTATCTTGTATGACACTTGGAGAATGCCACTATCCTTGTTTGTTTATATAGAGCCCAAGTTATGTTGCCTATGTATTAAGTATGACATATAAAGGTTGGTGAATATCGTTAGATAATGTAGATATTAATGAATAACCTCGTTGAGGGCATTGGGTTCTCTAAGCGATCAAGACACTGCCTCATCAACATGGGTGGAAGTAATGGCTACATGTGGAACAAATTGCACACAAGTGAGGAAGTTGGTACACATGTAGGTATTTGCTTAGAGACAAAAGAAAGCTATGGCTTATCTGTGAGGGCTCTAAATTATGGTTTGAGTTTAAATTCTAATATAGAACATTTAGGAACATAACAACCATAGAAGAACTAAGAGATGGATGAGGCAAGAAAGGTGCCTCTCTTCTAGATGCCATGATAGGGTTAATGATTTCTTTATCAAGTGTATGCCAACTTAAGATCATGTTAGCAAGGCTGATATATAGCAATGTCACTAAACAATGTAATTCGGTCTTAGTAGTGTCCAAATTGCATTTGAAAATTAATCCCAGGTCTCCTCATCTTGCATACAAGTTATATTTTTTTCATAATGTCAGAGCTATTATTGCACAATATTTGAGTAATGAAGCTTTATATAAAGGGAGAATTTGAGGTAACTTCCAATACCCTTCCCCAACCCATTTTTCTAAGGCAAGTTTAAAATATTTTTGGAAATGATCACCATTGAAGTTGCAAGGACTTTTCTTATGGGCATATATGTAGGCAAGAAAAAGGGCAGCTTGCTTTAGAGTATCATGTTGCATGTGATGGTCATTCTTGCATATGATGTCAAAATAGAAGCAACAACCTTCATATTAAAAATCACACTTGGAATTTAAGTTTCCGTACTTTATATGCAGAAGTCCTTATTTACTTTGCAATCACTACAAATAATTGTAGACTAGAGAAGATTGAATCAAGAAATTTTGTAAAAATAGGAAATTTGGAGGGCTTTTTATAGTAGTGAGGCATTCAGGTACCCCCTGGTTTAGGTTTTCCTTACCTTGCCTAGGTTGGATAGAGTGTATGATTATGTACCCTATTTTGTCCCGAATGTGGGGCCAACTGACCCTTAATCTTGCATATATGTATGCTAACTTCCCCTAAAGAGTGCTACCTTTTTATCATAATATTTTCCATTCTCCTTCATATTGGCCCTTTCATAGTAAGGCTGGAAAGGTAGGTCCCCTCCTTGAGTGGGATCCCCACTAAGTGTGTCCTTGGACATCTCGGCCGTAGGCTGAACTATGAGTTTATGATATATGTGGCTTGTGGGCTGTTGCATATATCTGGAGAGATTGCGTAGTTCCTCGTACCCCACCTTTTTTTTCTTTAAATATTTTTACATTCTCCTTCAATCAAATTGCCATTATTGACTCTAAATATTATTTTATAATTTATTTGCTCTTCTTTCCACTTTTTGCATTACAACTTGTGTTGTAGTAGCTCTGTAAGATCTATTTGTTTGCTCTTTACTGTATATAGTTTGTATGAAGCTATAAGCTTGGTTGTTTCGGTATCAATCTTCACTGTGATGGTGTGTTAATATTTCTCTTCACTTCAAAATAGTCATTCTATTTGTGTATGTGGCATCTAGATTGTCTTTCCACATTTTCTTTTCTTCATGTTTTGACTTGATCTCTCACATGTGATGTTGGTTTGTTTCCAGTTGTTTGAAAACTCAACAGGATATGTTCAGAATTTATTGAATGGCTCCGAAAGTATATTATCGGGCAAGGGCAACATGCTTGTTTATTTGAATGACATAGTTATGCAAATTAAAAATGGTAAGCTACAAAACTCAAAATGTTTTCTTTTCTCAATTTTATAATCTTAGGTTTTTTAATCAATTCTACGTTAACTATCTTTATGACTATTTATATACACTTGAGATGCACAATTACGTTGGATAAAATTCAACAATATTTCATAAAAAGAAATCTAAAATATTTCAAATTGAAATCCTGGTTATTTTTTTGCAATTTCTATTTTAATCTCATTTTTATTTTTGGAAGAAAATGCATCTTGTATTGCATTGAATTTTTTTATATACTCATAGAGCTGTTTTCAGTTTTCACCCCTTGTGTGAATTTTAAATATTATCCACTTGTTCACTTTCTGGTAAGGGACAATATTTCCAATGCTTACTTGTTATATTTATTATTATTTAGAGTCTAAAGGTTATTAAGCAACTCTAATGTTGGTTTCCTTAGGCCCCTGGTAATGTTTCAAGGCATTTTATTTCTTACCACCATTCTAATATATCTTGCTTTGCTTGTAACACAAGTGAAAAATGGACACCAAGAAACAACATCCATTTAAATGGTAGATAGAGTTTGAATGTCATCAAAGCACAGTATCGGTGGTCTATAGTTAGGGAATGGGGTTCTAAGAAGATAGACTGCTCAATGATTTGGTTCATTGGAGCCCTTTTTGATTGTGATAAAGGATCCAATTTAACCCTTTTTAGTATGGAAGGTTGATTGCGACCACAACTGGAGCAAACTGGAGCTCAATGTGACACCTCTACAGTTAACTCCTAGACTAGGAAGCGCACTCACCTAAAAGGGAATATTCTCTTTCACTTACCACCATAAATCATGGAAGTTTTCCTGTAGAGTGCAAAAATCAAGGGATTTTGTCTAGTGCGAGGACTCATGAAGGGAGATGAAGGGGTCTATTAGGTGTTTGACACCCCCTTTAATCATTTTAATATAATTTTACAACTTTTGCCCCCCAAGGAACCTAAACTGACAACTAAAATACAAAAAACATGGTGACACAAATAATGCAAGACACTGAAACTAAGGGCTAAGAAGTTAGAACATCAACCTGTGGCAGATGCAGCAAGGATGCTCATGGCTTTGGAGGCATGATTGAGTGAAAAAACTTCAATAATATAGATCACTAGGATCTATATTTATTTTAGTAAAAAGGAATTACTCCAGAGCATTGTTTGACAATCATCAGCTTTTGACCATGGACAAAAGAGATGCAGAATATGGAGAAGAAGAAGAAGATTGAAGAAGAGTGCTTAAGAAAAGCATTGGAACTGCAAGTCTCCTGGTCTTTGTCAACTTCTATCTTTGCAATCATCCTTGTGCAAACTGAGTGGTAACGAACCCCAAGGATGCTATAGATCTATATTGCATGAGAGCGACCCTTCCCCCACCTACTTTGATCCTGAATTGCATGGTTGGTGGTTTGGAGTGGTCCTTGCTTTATTGGAAGCACTCCAAGAGTGGTACTCCCAAGATGGTCTTAAAGTGCTCTTAGGGCTCTCCATGAAATTTAAAAAACACTCACCTAGTGCTTTTGGGTGGCATGGCAAGGGAATAAAACTCATCCCTAGTGTTTATTGATGGATTAAAACACTCTTCCACTCCCTTTTTTCTAATTCTATCACTCTTTTCATCCATTTCACTCATGTTTTCTAGGGTTTTGAGTGGGTTTCTTGCTAGTTTTTGAGGAGCAGATTTGTGACAGCTTGGAAGGAATATTGAAGTCTGCCATAGTTACATTCAAATGCTGTTGGAGAGATGAAGAGGTAGGTTCTAAGCGTTTTCTTGCTTGTTTTTTTCGATATGTTGTAAGCTTGTATATTTTCTATCTTGAATGTTCCCATCTCCTACTGTTTCCCATTCCTTCGTCTTTCTCACTCTATTGTAGGCAACGGGTTATTCTCATGAAGTATGATGGGTGTGGTTTATCATTATGGTTTTGTTTTTGATTATGATCGTGTGGTTGGGAAACTGAATATCGATGAGGAGGAAGAAGTAGGCAGTGCTACATACCATGGAGAGGAGGAAAAAATGGAAGGAGATGATGAAGTTAATAACGATGATGGAAATGAACCCAAAGAGAGTTCAACACCCTTGTGGAAGTATGTAACAAGGCATGAGGGAGGGGAAGGGGGAAGAACCACTAAACTTACATGCCTCCATTATAACAAATCTTACATAGGTTTATATACATGTGTGAGGAAGTGTCTCCACAGGATTATGCCAAGTGATGAAAAGAAGAGTGGGGTGATAAGAGTTGAAACTTGTAATAAAGTGCTAACAAAAGATAGAAAAAAATACGTGAAAGGAAGAGGAAGCACAAAACAAATCCAAAAAATCAAAGGTTGAATATGAGTCCTCATATAAAATTTTCTGTGGTCAATACCCACCCCCCCATGCTAGTGGATCCTTTCCCATGCATTTGAGGCCTAGAACAATATCCACTTTCCTTGACCAAAGTTGTGGGATGACGTGGATGCAAAAGTATTTAGGGTTATCTATGCATATGGCATACCATTCAGTGTTCTTTGCTCACCATATTAGCATGAAATGGTACAAGCCATCAACCATGTCTATAAAGGAAACCTGAACCTTAGGTATGACAAGGAAAGAGCCATAATCCATAGTGTTCTCTGGAATAATTTCATATGATTGGACCGATTATGGGGTATCCGTTTATCTGATGGTTGGACAAATGTGAAAGGCATGCCATTGAATGTTCTCGGTGTGTTCGCTAGTGGTGCGTGCTTCTTTTCAGCCCATGACTACTTAGATCGTTGCAAGATTGGTATTAATATGGTAGAGACCTTGATTGAAAAGATTCAAGAGATTGGGATGTATAATGTCATTCAAGTCAATACTGATAATGCTTCTAATTGTAAGGAAATGGGAGCAATCATTGAGGATATGTAACCTAATTTTGGTTTATGTGTCTAGTTGACACATTGGATGTCACAAACAAAATTTGTTTCTCAATAGAGACAATAATTCAATGACTGAATATCCAATTTAAGTAGGACAACATGTTATAATCCATAAATGACAAGTATATAATAAATGTATAAAATATGAGATATGAGATGATGATATACAATGACCATGTGATGGTGTACTTATAGCATTGATTGGTCACCATAGTAAGTCATGTCCTTTCAATAGGTCATATCTTTTAGATAAGACATGTACTTTCATTAATCCTTAATCACTAATTATTAATTATCACATTTGTGTGCCCAAAAGTTGGGATTGAGACGGAGATCTGATACCAAAGTGACGAACACAATTCATTTCTCAATAGAGACAATAATTCAATGAGTGAGTATCCAATTTAAGTAGGACAATAGGTTATAATCCACCAAGGACAAGCATATAATACATGTATGAAATATGGGATATGAGACGATAATATACATTAACCATGTGACGGTGTACTTATAGCATTGACTGGTCACCATGGTAAGTCATGTCCTTTCAATAGGTCATATCTTTCAGATAAGATGTGCCCTTTCATTTATTTTTAATCACTAATTATTAATTATTATTATCATCATTATTATTTATTGTTATTATTATTTTATTGTTATTATGTATGTTACATTGAATCTCTTGGTGCATAGTATATGAAGTTGAAGGATCAAGATTATAAATGGTTTGGTGCGTTCTACAAGAAATGGAAGAATATGCTAAAATTTACTAGCAATCATAGTCATGACTCATGCCCACTACATTTTCTGCAATCACCCTAAGTTGGAGCTACTTAATATTACAAAGACCAGATTTGCTAGCAATTATATGACATTTAGGGGCCTTTTGAAGGTAAGACTGGCATTGCCTAGTATGGTCTCAAGTGATTTATGGTAGGTTTTGAAAAACAGGGTTGCATTTATATCTAATAGACATGGATTTCAGGGGTGGAAGACATCATTCTTGATGGTCAGTTTTGGGCATAGGTTAGGTGTGTTCTATAGCTCACTAAGCGCATTTATAATATGATTTTGTTTGCAAATATAGATCAACTAGTGACTGGGGAGGTGGATGAACAGATGGAAAACATGGTAGGGCATATCAAAGACAATGTTGAGTAGAGAGATGTGATCTTGTATGATCATATAAATAAACATGTGGTTAGAAGGTGCGATAATCTAAATGTTTCATTGCATGCCTCAGCAATTAGCATATGTTCTTCACCATTTTGGTTCAACACTAGGAGTGTTAGATTATGGTAACTTTGGGATGTCCTCCATGACTCAGATACCTTGCATGGAGGCACATCAGTACCATAGGCATCGGGATAGAGTAGAGAGTGAGATCCACTCTACTTAGTGACATGAGCCTAGTGGGGGCTGCATGCGGAGCTTCAGGGGAGATTGACCTATGCATGCATGAGTTTTGCATGACTTGCCAGCATTCAGTGAATGCATGCAAAAGTGACCTTTTGCATGCATGCATGCATGCAAAAGTGACTTTTTGCATGCATGCATGCATGCAAAAGTGACTTTTTGCATGCACCGGGAATTAGGGTTTTGGCAAACATAATTCATTGGTGAGATCATGCATGCAAAAGTGACTTTTTGCATGCACCGGGAATTAGGGTTTTGGCAAACCTAATTCATCGGTGAGATTATTTATAGAGGTAGGGGGTCCCTAGATGGGGTTACTCAGTTGTATCATCAGAGAGAGATACTGCCAGAGTGAGGAGGACGAATCTGTCCATGTGGGGCGACTTTCTGAGATAGGGAGGAGTTGCTGTAGGAGCTAGGAAGGTCAGATCTGAGCTAGATTAGTGACCTTCAATTCCAAAGAGACCAGATCTCCAGTACTGTGAGTTGAGAGAGCTCCACAATGTGATTACTGATTAGATTGGAGGGGGCCGAGTTTGCTTGGAGGAGGACGTTTTTCCTGAGGAGGAGAAGCTTGTTGTGAGTTGGATTGACCGAGTTGGAGTCCGAGACTTTCAGGATAGCCTTGCCTCGAGATTTGAGGAAGGTTAGAGACGATCGGAGCTCAGATTTGTTGAGATCCGGAGCAGTACGAGCATTTGACATCCAGAGGAGGAGGGCGCACTTGTGCATGTAGAGAGGGCCGATTTCATCAGTGGGTAGTCTTTAGAGCGAGCATATCAGAGCAGAGTGATCTAGAGAGGGCAGATCTATCAGAGGCACCGTCGGAGCACTCAGATCTAGATTGGCAGTTAGGGCATACTTCGTCAGTGCATGCATCAGCTGGATGCATGCAAATTAGAGTTTGTCCTGGTCAGAGGGATTGAGTTACCGGCTGAGGTAATTCTGTATTGTACTGCTTCTTTATTCTTCTATATGCTCTGGGCTCGAGAGAGAAGATAGTCCCATAGTTAGTTGGTTTTTTCTTGAAAGGGTTCCAGGGTACATCTGTTGTCTATTGTGGTTGATTGCTTTTATATGTTGTTGGTAGATGCAGATCTAGTGGTTTGAGTCTATGTTTTTATGAGTATGTACTGACATAGAGATTCA
This sequence comes from Larix kaempferi, assembly GCA_027924585.1. Lineage (NCBI taxonomy): Eukaryota > Viridiplantae > Streptophyta > Pinopsida > Pinales > Pinaceae > Larix > Larix kaempferi. The sequence goes on along the minus strand of BSBM01000450.1, from coordinate 9,561,648 downwards.
TCTACTTGAGGTCTTAGACTGATCCAGAGGGAGTAGTGATCTCTAGATCTATATATATTTACATGGAGTTGGGGTTAGAAGAAAACCATACACAAATCTAGAAGTACAAAGTGGATATGTGCATGCATTAGACAAGTTGGTCCCTAGTGATGAGGAGTGTGCTTATGTACAAAGTAAATTGTGAAGTATGTCAATGAACATGGAGTCTTTGCTATTCCACACACAACTAAAGATCAAGATAGGTTGAATCCTATTGAATGGTGGAATATGTTTGGTGCCTCTACTGCACATCTGTATAAATTAGTGGTGAGGGTGCTGTTATCACCAAACTTGTAGTTGCCCCTAAAGATAGATCCAAGATGGATGGCAGAGGGGATGGGCAACAAAAGAGGTGCAACCAAGATAGCCTCGACTCCCAATGGATGGTTGTCATGCCAATCGAGGCAATCTTCACTTTATGTTATCTAGCCCAAGACAACAAAGGGAGAACCCAGATCCACTCCCGATAGGAGAGATCAGACCAAAACACCAGATCAAATCAAATATAGATGAAGTACGTAAGGTGTATGGTGAACCCTAGATCTATGGATGAAGTCACAAGATGAGTAATAGGTTGGATCAAGGGGTTTAAACAGTGTAGCTTTCGTCCAATATGTATATGTGAGTGACTTATGATGTTTGAAATAAGATCTAGGATCAGGGTACTAGTCAATTGTGAGAAAATCCACTGCCTTGGGAACCGTGTCCAATGCAGGGTAGTGAAGGACCAAATTAGGGCTAACCAATACTAAAGATGAGCTTGATGGAAGGATATGACAATGTCAAGATACTCAAGCAAACTAGACAAAGATCAAACCACAAGCTAACCCAACAATCCAGGAAAGTCGAATTGGCTTGGAGAAGATTAGTGCCTTGGGAAATGGGCCAAATGGAGTCGTATGTCCATCAAATTATAGATCAGGGATGTTGAGGTGTCAATCTAGGTGGATCTTGAAAATTAGGGTCATCCAATGGCTAGATCTCAGTAGATCTGAGATTGAAATGTATCACAAAGTGACCCAAGTGGGGCTCAACCCTCAAAATGAGGAATGGGGCCCACAAGGTGAAAATCACTGAAGTGACACACTAGGGGTAGGTTATCAAATGTGTGGATAAAGGATCAAGTGGGATCTCACCTGCACAGGTGCTAGATCTTTGCAAACTCACCCCTCCTAGAAAGTGCGACCTCCCTTGGAGAGACTGTTTTGCCTTGGGAAATGGGTCGAATGAAGGCCAATCCACACCAAAATGTAGATCTGAATTGTCGTGGATGCTATAGAGGTGGGTTTTAAATTTTATACCCAAAAGCCAAGTAGATCTTGCTAGATCTGAAAAATTGTAAAATGAGGGTTTTTGAAATACAAGGGTTTGAAGTAACTTAGACAAATGGATAGATCATGGAATGATAAATTACCTTGAGATCATACCTGAGTGATGGATGTAGATGCCTTGTTGTTGAGGAAGACTCTCGCAAAGATCAAATGAGAAATTGTTGATGTTGCTTGCCAAAATGATGCCCTAGCCCACAAGTGCGACCTCCTCTTCTTTTCAACCAAGGAAAGCAATTTCAATCAGTTGAGCAACAATGGAGGAAATACAAGTGAAAAGCAAATGATAACATGAAATAGAAGGTCCTAGGACAGTAATACTCCCTGTTACCGACAAAGAAACCCAAAGAAGAGGCAGGGAGAGTCTTCCCCTACCAATGTGTCCTCCTTGAACTAATTCGGCCTCCACCTGTAGATGACAAAAACATGGTACAAAAGATAGCAAGACAATATCTCCAAAAACCCAGTGCAAAGGAAGAATCAACGAACGAACTCCAAAAGCATTTCACCACAACACAACAGATAGATGCAATAATAATTTCTATTCCAATAATCCAGAGCCAAAAGTCCCCTTTACAATGAGAAGCTCTCTCCTTTAAATAGGATGGAGAGAGGCCACAATCCTAACCACTTTTTGAATGAGTGGCTAAGATTAAAAGATCAAAAGGTTTAATCAATGGTTGAGATGAGCTCAACAATACAATACATGGATCAATAATAAAATATAACAATATGTGGACAAACTCGCTCTAAGAGAGGGGATCCCACCAAATCATAATGATAAAATATAAGATCTAGCTCATGGTGGGTCCAAGGGGTAATTTCTAACACCCTTGGTCAATCCCCATGGCACAATATCCAAAAATAATCATGCTAGACACCAAATTGTGCCTCTCTGGGAAAGTCGTGAGCCTTAGGAGGCTCCAGAAACTCATATAAAATGCCATAAGTGATGGATGTGGGTCCCGATGAAGCTGAAACTGCTGGAGAAGGTGTGGAAGACATCCCACTCATCATCACTAATCATCCCATGCCAAAACTATGCCTTAGTAACCTAAATCGAATTCCTCAGTAGCCATTTTCACCATTTCTGGACTACCTTGAGAAATGTGAAACTGCCCAAACTGCCTATTGGAGTGCCTACGCTGTCAAGGTGAACTCACCAGTGTGTCTGGGAGGGGGGTAATATGGTAATAACAAGTGGCTGGACCACCCCCTCCATGCACAGCGCCCTAGGTGAACCAAATAAATCTCATCACTGCTCTGACAGGGCCTCTGATGGGCCAAAACTGCACTAGGATAGCCAACTGAGGCTAAAAATCACTGTAACTGCCCGGAACTGAAAACAGACTGTCTCATTAGACTCAGAAGGTCCAAATCCATCTAAGGTGTGTACTCATACACCATATAGTCCTCTGCATGGTCCAAAATAAATGCTCGTCATACCCGACAGACCAAATAATAATAATCTGTAAAAGTGCCGAAAAGCACAAATCATCATCATAAGCCTGAAACCACTGCATAAGCCCACCATGGTGACCTGTATCAGACCATATATCATATATTTGTAACATCTGAGGTCTGCCACCTCACGTCCTGTGGTTGACTTTTGGTCAAACTGGGTTTGACCAAGTCAACATGACCAAAATATAACTCAAGCTGTCATTAAGCTGCTGCAAGGTGTCAAAGGTTAAAACATGCTTTACAATCCATTCAAATAGCAATTATAACAAATAGCAATCATTACTGACGATCTAAATACAAATATAAAAGGTCATTAATTATTATTATTACTCAGACCAGACTTTCAAGGTCATACTCACTTCATAGTTGTGATCAATTTGCTAGTGAGGGGTGAAGGCTAAGAATAAAATGTCTAAGTCAAAGGATGACTTACTGACTTAACACTGTGACACTTTGGATATTGAAAAGGGAATACACATTGTTGTCCATCGAGATGCACACCAGCAACAGAAATCTTTCGAAAGCTGTCTCCTCACTACAAGTGGGAGAGGTGTGGCCTTGGGGGCAAGCAATGAGCCAGGTATTGTCACCTGAATCCCAGCTCCTCCGTTTAGGCTAACTCCTAACGAAGCCAAGGGGGGTAGTCCCTACAAAGAGTTTCACTAAGGCTCTTGTGTTTTGTAATGTTTTTTGATGAAGTGATACGGATGGGTGTTGTTTAGGAGTTTTTGTGATGAGACCAAATTATAAATAAGATAAATAAGATAAGACGCAATCCACGTTGCTAAATAAGATGTCGAAAATGACAGTACTTTTCAAGAATTGAAGTTAAAACAATGCATCCACAAGATAAAGTAAAACCACAAGGACAAATGGTCCTGATCAAGATATAATATTTAATAACCAGTGCCTTATGGAGTCAAAGAATAACAAGTATGTGATGCTGAATGTGAGATCGTTGTGCAGATTATCTTGATAAATTTAAAGTTTTAATGGTCTTGATTATTAGGCTAAGAACACAAGGTAATCAAGAGACTGGAAATAATACTGGTAACCTCTTAGATGATAGGTCGAAGCCACCCAGATTTCAAAAGGGTAAGTGTTCAATTGGCTTGACCACCCTCGAGTCTGACAGCGGGATTTCGGCACCACTTGTTTTAGGAAACTACCTTAGTAATTCTCGAAAGCAACGCCGGTTCGTTGGTTGGGGTAAAGTTTTATTAAGTTATCACTTGTGAGATTAGCAAATCCAACACCTTTCTGAGTACTAGCCCTACCCTTTCAGGTTGGCAGAGCATACGGGTGTCAGATAATGACCAAGATAAATTAATTAATGGGGTGTGAGTTGGAATGATTTTAGAGATTATTAAGAGCACACTTGTTCAACTCTCCAACAGAAAGCACTTTTGACCTCGTCTTATGATGAAATTCAAAAGATTCTAAGCTAATCTATATGCTTGATGCAAGGTAAATGTAGTGGGAATGCTCTTCGATAGAGAGTGCTCTTCGACTTGGATTCGGCCAAGTTCAAGAGGCTTTGTTCATTTTATAAAATAGAAGCAGTTATAACCAATGTTACAAGAACCGAACCGGTGGTCGAACCGGCCGACCCTGTGAACTGGAACCGAACCGGAATCGGACCAAAACCGGAATAAAAACCGGATCATAAAACTGGATTACCAAAAATACATAAAATATTCAAATTTTGAAAAATTATAAATATATTCATGTGCATCCATGTGCATTCAAACCATTATACACAAAATATGAAAAGTATCTCATTTATATAGCAAATAAGAGTGCATAGAACCAAAATAGTAGTTAGCACTAAGTGCAATACATGTCTGAATCAAAATACACCAAGGCATAGATTATAATCTATATATGCATTTTGATTTTTGATTATGAGAATGAATAGAGCTATTCCCCGATGAAAGTGAATAGGGTTTTGTAAGTTGTACTAATGTATGAGTTGCAAACTACTATGCTTAGTACGTAGAGTTTGAGATATTGGAGAATTGGGACTATTGTGCCTCGACTTTGACACCCACTAATTAGTTTCTTGTGATGTGTTATATGTTTTTGTTCCTAACCATAGTATTGATCTATTAGAGATTTGGTAGACTCGCTAACACTAGGTTGCATTTTATTTCAAAGCAACAATTTGGATCTAATTGACATTAGAAGCCTATTTTTTCTGAACAATAATTTTTAATGAAATTTTAGCTTTAATAGATTTTTGAACATTCTCCATACAATTTTGATCATTGAATGCAAAGGATATTTTATCACACGACACTCCTCATGGCATAAGATGTGGGGTTAGCTTATCATGGATCAATAATCGCATCGTACATAACCATTGCAGTTTTCAAAATTTAGTTGCTTCTTCATGAAATTGTCAACTTTCATCATTATAATCTGTACGGACCGGCCGGTTGACAGTAAAAAACCGGTTTTATGCAAAAAAATCCGGTTTTGACCGGTTTGTGGAGTAAACCGGCCGGTTTTGGCAAAAACCGGCCAAAAACGGTTTGGTTGACTGGTTTGGACCGGAAATGCTTGTGAACTGGTCTAACCGGCCGGTTTTGCCAAAACCGATCCGGTTCTGGTAACATTGGTTATAACTTGAAGAACAAATATGAAGCTTAAATAACTGAAAATGAAATGAAAATAATAAGATGTAACAAGATGCTTGAAACAAACTGAAAATAAACTTAGTGTTCTACCAAACAATATTAATCTAAAGGTGGGATCTACCGCCGAACAAGGTTGATCACTAGAACCACTAGTCCTTGAGACTTTTTAGCTAGCTGAAATTTCAGCAAGGAGGCTAATGGGGAACGAGAAGCTACCACAAAGCTATATGGCCTTTGGAATGCAATCCCAAAGTTTGCTTTCTCAGGTCAAGACTTGGAAATGGAGTATAACGAAAGTACAAAAATAGAGACTAATCTATGAACTTTGAAGAAATGAGATCTAAAACTAAGCAAAGCACAACACTCTTCCCCAAATGGAGAAGAAGAGCCCAAAAAGTGGAGGACTCCTCCACTTAGCTTTTTATTTAACTTTACAAATGCTTTAGGAGAAATCCCTGAAAGGTCTTTTCAAACTGAAAATAAAGAAATCAAACTTGAAAGCCCTTAAGAGCTTTTACAAAGGATAGTGTGTATGGTTTGTCTTCTTGGTTTAAGTCTTCTCTCTGGTTTGATCTTTGATCTTCCTTGAGTCTTGTTCTCCCAAAGCACTTCTTTTCTTACAAAGTAACCTACACAAGCTCAAAAGAGATCTCAACAAGCACCCATTAAGTGTTAGTGAAAATAAAAAAGAACTTGAAACTACTTAGATATAGAAACTATAAAAAGGACTTTAAAACCTAAATGTATGAGATTTTATTTTGAAATATGAACAAATGTAAAAATGGATCAGCAAACAACAAATGCCTAAAAGATGATGGGAAAGAGATCTAAAACATAAAAAATTTGAACTATTTTTTGTATATAAATTTTATCTTTTAAATGAGAAAATAAATGCAAACAAGTACAAGCTAAATGCAACCTACAACAATTAAAAAACTAACTACTAACACTCTAATTTGTTTTGTTTTTTATTGATGTTTTTGTGAAGGTAAATGGAAGGGATAAAGGGGAGGAGCGAAATGTAAGAGAAGAGGGATGAATGAGAAGGAGGAGGGATTGGGAAAATAGAAGATGGATATTTGAAAAAGAGGGGAAGTGAATGGAAAAGAAAAGAAGGGCAAAACTTAGAGGAAGAAGATGGTAAAAGGCAAAAAGAGATGGCGAAGACAATGGAAAGGGTAGATCTAGGATGAAAGGAAAAGTGGCAGCATGTCAAGGCAAAGGGTTCAAGGAGAAAGTAGAAGGTTTGAAGAAGTAAACCCTTAAGAACAATGTAACCAAGAGAAGTTTGTTGAATGTTGATGGGAAGAGCTAGATCCTTGTGTTTCTTAAGTTCATAAAGCTTGAAACTCCTTGGCCATATGCGGAGTGAAGATGTACCTGCAAGAATCTTATGCTTTGGACAATATATGTAAAACAAAAGTACTTAGGCGAAAAGAAATAGATTCATTGTTTACTTGTGCTAGATTATTAGCCCTCTTGAAGCAAGATCTACAACTTAAGAATCCTAAGTACAAAAGCAATACAATATCACCTCGTTTATAAGTGAAGCATGGCCACCAAGAGCCTCCACGATTTGACCTCCAAAGTCTCAACTTTATTAATAATCAAAATAGCTTACAAAATCTTCTGAGTTTCTTTGCTCAAAAGTCCATGAGGAATGAGGAAGAAGAGCCTCATTATATAACCAAATTAGACACTAGCCGACCCTAATTCGAATTGGCATGATGGAAGCCAATGTACCTAAGTCACCTGACACAAGGACACGGAACACGAGTGTCCCCACGGGACACGGTGACCCTCGGAATCAGGACACGTAGGACACGTTTTATATACATATATATATATATTTTTAAAATATATTACAATTTAAAAATATAGACATATAGATCCAATAAAATTTAAAATTTACAATAACAAATATTCAATAGAAATTACATTTACAATTACAAATATGAAATATTCAATAGAAATTAGATCATTCACAAATCACAACACATTTGTCATTCACAATCACAAATCACAATGAGACATTGAGACACATAGATGCATGTCAGAGACTCGGAACCATATTTCTCATTAAGTCATCAAAATCAAAATGTATTACATAGATGTCGGAATGCCACTGGGCACTGGCAAATGCCAAATAGACTAATAGTCTAATAGTCTAATAGTAAATACAAAAAGGGGGTGGATCAAGATGGAAGAATCCCATCTGTCAATGACTCAATAGTCCTCCTCCATGCCTGAATCAACAAACTCATCACTGCCCTGATCCTCCTCCTCCTCCTCCTCTCTGCCAATCTGACTAACTGCATCTGCTGGTGTGGAGGATGACCCCTCCATACGATCACCCTCATCAAAGTGACCGGCTCTAGCACTGGATCATTAAGATCCATGTTGTCTAATGCCAACTCAGTATTGCTATCCAAACCCATCTCATCAGGAAAGACATCCCACATCCGTGTCTTTCCCTTCGCCCACTCCTCCCTCTTCTTGTAAATAAGACGAAGGTTGGAGTGCACATACACCATCGTCTCTGCACTGGACTGCTCAAGTCTGCTCTTCTTCACACTGTACAAGTTCCCATATGTGCTCCAATTCCTCTCACAACAAGAGGATGAAGTAACTTGAGAGAGGACCCTCAAGGCTATCTTTTGTAGAAGAGGGCATGTTGCCCCATGAGTTGTCCACCAAACAAGGGGTTTCTTAACCCCCATGTCTCTAACCACCTCATATCCTCCAAATCTCCCAGTGCCACTAGAAAACTCATAAAATTCCTCCTCCACCACCTCAAGGTGGTCTCTATCCTGAAGTAGCCGTCTAAATGCTATCTTCCTCCCCTCTGAGATCTCTCCATCCATGTGAGGAGGGACTCTGGATGAGGGCCCCGACCCACCACTGAGCCAATCCTGAGCGTAGAACCTAGGGTTCAATGAGTGGGCCAAGCAATGCAAAGGTGTGCAATTCTTATCCCACCTGGAGATAAGAATGCCCTGTATGATGGACCATAAGTTCTCTGCCGATGTCTCATACTCAGCACACTCATTCTCCATAACAATGGTCCTCATGGACTCAATCATGGAATCCCACTCCTCATAAACATCTCCTAGGATGGGCTGGTCCGTGTTTGCAAATCGCAACAAAGAAATGATTGGCTCCATGATCTTGATGCTAAGGACTACCCTATCCCACCAACCATCATCTAATACTATGTCCTTCACCTTTTGTGAAGCATTCTGATCCGACTTTCTCCAAAAAGCCCAAAACTCTGAAATCACCATGGACCCAAGAACGGTTTTTACCTCTCTCAATCTCTTGAGCATGATGAATGAGGAAGCAAACCGAGTATCTGCAACCTTCAACAATGAAAGATGTGTGTACTCTTTGTAGATTGTGAGGGCATTGGTGTGGTTTTGTACAAAGTTACGGATATGGTGTGCATCCTCAATAAGTTTGCCAATCCATGGCACATCTGAAGCAATAGATTTCAGTGCTAAATTCAAAGAATGGACAATGCAAGGTGTCCAAAATACCTGTAAGATCAATAAAAGAAAGTATAAATGAGTCATTGAGTCTAGACTCCTAGACTCTACAAGACTACAACTAAGTTACTAACAGCTCAAAATTTCAAATAAATGAGTAAATTAACAATCACATACCTGTGGATGTTTAGCTTCCACAATCATGCCAGCAGCCTTGCAAACAGGTGCATTGTCCGTGATGATTTGTACACAAGAATCAACACCTACTTCTTCAATGGTTTTGATGAACAATTCACCCATATATTGTGCATCCTTGTATTTCCCAAGAGCATCCACCGCTTTCAAGAACACCGGTCCATTTGTGGAAGACACCATGAAATTGATGAGTGGATGGCGTGTTGGATCCGTCCATCCATCAGAAACAATACTAACACCCCATGTGGACCATTTTGATTTAATTGGATCAATAATTTTATCCACCTCCTTCTTTGCCTTAACCAACAATGTGGTTCTAAGCCTCTCTGAACTAGGAGGCACATAACCAGTTAGAGCTCGTTCCATTATAGATCGACACATCTCAAAGTACAATGGTGACCGTGCAACATTGAATGAGATGAAGTTGACGTAGAAGAAAAATGCAATGAAGAGGTCTACCTCTTCTCGTGCCTCTTGTTGGAAAATCCTATCCATTGGACCTCTTGAAGTTGGCCTCTTTCTTGTTGGATAAGCAATAGCATCAACCCCACTCCTAGTGCTAGAGGGTTTCCTCAAGAATGGAAGAGGATCCTCACGATGAAATGTCTTGCTTGCTGCAGCCACCTTCCCTACCCCAACATGGTCTTCTCTTTCCATCTCCCTCCTTTGGTTAACACTCACAGCTTTGCATGAAGAAATCCCACAAGGGAGGGCCAACAAATGGCCTTTAACCCGGTAATAGGTGCTCTTGAAATCATGCCTGCAGAAATTGCAAGTCCAACACACATTGCCTTCCCCACCAAGCTTCGCTCCAACACCTTCTTTCCTTGTCACATACTTCCACAAAGGGTATTTACTTTTTTGTGCTTGTTGTTTTGCCAAAGCATGGCTATAATGAGGATGAGCTTGACTAGAACTGGTTGGAGCACTACTAGGAGCAGAAGGGGATGTGCTTGGAGGAGGAATAGGATGAGAGGGAATAGATGGGGCATTCTTCCCTTTCCTTTGCCCTCTACCTGCTGCCCTAGCTGGTTGAGACATTTTCCTTCAACCTTGCTGGTGAAATCACACTTAAATCTCCTTCACCTGCAAGAAAACACTCTTGAATCTCCTTCACTTGCAAAAAAAATGACTTTGAGCTCTCTCTAACTCTCCCTCACACTCCCAACAGTTAGCAAATGACAAATAAAAGACAAAAAAGGCGTTTTTATTGACCCGCAGGCTCTTCCTCACGCATTTTCGTGTCCTGTTTTTCCCTCACGTTGCACAGATTTCCCCATGCGTGTCTCGAGTTCGGGACACGAAAAAACTCGTGTCCCCCACGTGGGGCCAACGTGCTCGCGCCCAAACGTGGCCCACGCGACACGGGGACCCTGTTGGACGTGTCCTGTCACTTAGTAATGTACCTAACACAAAATCGAATTCCAATCTAAGTCTCAATCAACACTAAGCTTGGAGTGCTTTCTCCAATCCATAACTTGAATTAGCATTGAATTAGGGTGGGGAGGTGGCCTCCACCTAGGCAAGGCGCCCCGCATCCCATTCTTGGAAGTATCACTATCCATTCATCATTCGCCATGTGTAAAACTCGAGCTCGATTAGAGGTTGACGTGAGCTAGTGAAGCAGGGCGTGAATCATATGAGGGAGATCATGCATGAGTTGTATTGAATGCTACCATGAGTTTAGAAGGAGCCAATGCCTTGGTGGTTGCACAAATTTAGGAGGGCGCCCACCTTAGCATCAATGCTACTTCAACAACCCATTTATCATGTGCCACATCACTAATTCGAGTTCTTGGTGAAGGAGGGCGAATTAGCTTGAAGGAGATCTCATCTGGTGACTGGACAATCAACTGAATGATGACTGATATGAATGGAATCTTCATTAATGGCAGGTGCCATGTCAATCAGCCTTTTATTTTATTCAAATTGACTTATTTTGGAGAGATTTGGATTATCTCCAAAATATTAAATTTTATTATTTTAATTAATAATTTCTCTGTAACTAGGTTTTTTGAGAAATTATTAATTATGAGGCCCAATTGACATCCGAAACTTAGGATAAACTGGTCCGGGGATCATGGATGATTTTTGGCGTAAGGTTGAAGTCTTCAATGACTGCATTCCGATCCCGGATGACTGACATATTACAAAATGAAATTTCTCCATTTAAACTATAGAGAAACTTATTAAAATTTAAAAATAATTAAAAACCCAAATCCGACGCCTCCAGTCAAATTTTTTCTCAGGGTCCTAGGGACCTAGGACATGACCAACACCTATTCTAATAGTGTATAGTAGGCTTATATACATCAGTTGGACTCTAATAACCCCCCATGGCTAACATTTTCAAAATCGGGCATTCCAGCTTTAGAGGAAGCGGGAGAAAACCTCATCGATTATAGCTCGGTTATAGGCAAAGTATAATTGACAAGGGAAAAAATCCCTGGAATACCTTAGTTGCTTAATCAAGTCATGGGGGACCAAGACACTCAGAATCCTACTAGCACACTTTATTACAAACCCCCAAGGGGCCATGGTCATATTGACTAAAAACAAAAACCAACTAGCCAAAATTGTCTAACTGCTGCAATCTGAAACCCAGGTACTCTGGAAGTGAACACTGATGTGTTCCAACACTGGCGGCTCAATAAGGTTTCAACTATTTGTACAAAATAGGTGATAACACACACCATAGCATATAGTGGACAAGCAATAACAAAGGGAATGGCGGTGTCTCACAAATGGGTAAGTTGTTCAAAGAGTGTTTATTCACCTTCATAGATGCGCACAATCCATAATACAAATGAGGCCAGCAATCTTTTTGATATAGAGTTTAAGTTCCATTGCTTTTTGGGCCTATAGTTTCCATAGCCTTTGATCTATGTGTGTTTATAAACACATTGCATAGATTTACATTTTATTAGGTTTTTGCTGCAGGTGTGTTTTTAAGGCACTTGTTTACCTGAGCATTTCTAGGTGTGTCATAGACAACTTGTTTACCTAGGTATTTACATTTCACAAAAGATATAACATTTGATATTTCATAGCCATTTTCATTTGGCTTGCCTTTTATTCATGTGTGTTAAGAAACACATTGCGTGAATGGGCTTTTCATACAAGATACAACATTTCATTTCCATACTTTGTATTCATGGCAGCACGAAAAGTTTCAGGTTTAGCCAACATCATCTTTAGTGACTAGGGGGACTAAACCAACTCACCATAGGTAAGTTTTGTCACCAACTCAGAGCTGAGACACAATAAACAGGGAAGCTCATCCAAAATAGAGGCTACAGTGGGGGAAGGTCCTCCATGCCACTAGTCAAGTAGTAAGTCAAGGCAATGAACAAGCTGGGTAAGTCATGGATGGATGAAGACAGTGAATAATGAAACCGACTCTAGCAAGCCAAAGTATGGCGGGAATGATCACCTCTATTCTCCCTAGGGAGGGTAAAACCAATGAGTATAGGCCAAGAAATTCTAAGTCTGAGTAGGGACAAATATGATATATATATATATAAGTACAACCAGGTCCACATAGCTATATGATCACCAGATCACGATACTAAATGCTAAGACATGCTAAGAAAATGGAAATAAAAGCAATATAACCATAACACCATAATATACATGCTGAGTCATATACCTGAAAGCTCATCATCTGAACCATCATCTGTCCTCTGAAACTGCTGCTGTAACTCCGAGCACTACTGACTGCTCTGTACAAATGGCTAAATAGCTACATTGGTCATCTCTCTGAGTGTCCTGAGACTCAGTCATGGCATGGGGAATAAAATTGTTGTCCATAATCTGATAGTGATCCATAAAAGATGCTCATCTCAGCATCTCAATGCAAGGGAACTGGCGGAATAGTGTACTGGACTCAGAAAAATAATGTATGGTAGCCTGGCTACTATATATGTGATAACAGGTGCTTTCATACGTTGTGAACACTTCTTCTACGGAGAGGTGTTGGAGCACCTACAACTTCATCCATTGTGAAGAGAAACAACTTGAATGTAGATCAAGTAGAAAGATTGGTTTATGTGGACTACAACCTGAGGTTGTTGTCCCATTATTGTGAGGTGACAAAGAATGATAGAAGATATGTGACTTGGGACAACAATCTAGAGGAGGCTTATTTGGAGGATAGAGCCATAGATTTAGAGCAGTTGGAGTCTGCAATTTTTGGATGATGGCACTCACGACGATGATCATGCAGCAGAGGCCACATTCGTCCACCACCATTGTTCGCACTAGCAGGTTTCCAGATGTAGGAGCTGTTGTCTGCCGAGATGCACACCAGCCGCATAAATATTTCGAAAGCTGTCTCCTCACTACAAGTGGGGAGAAGTGTGGCCTTGGGGGCAAGCAATGAGCCAGGTACTGTCACCTGAATCCCAGCTCCTCTATTTAGGAAAACTCTTAACGAAGCCAAGGGGGGTTGTCCCTACAAAGAATTGTCTATGGCTATATGTGTTTTAGATGTTTTAGGTGATGTGATACGGATGTGTGTTGTTTAGGAGTTTTTGATGATGAGATTACAGTTTTACAATAATTGAAAATTAAGAAGCACAAAGATAAACTTGCAAAATATTTTAAATAAAACACCACGGATTGATAAGCAAAAGCATCCACAATGAGATAATACTCAATTGAATAAAGTATGCACTTCAGATATATAAATGAAATAAACAAGGGACCAGTGCCTTATGGAGTCAAGATTGCAGTGCTTGGGATGCTGAGATATAAGAGTTCAGTGTGTTTGTGAGATTATTTTGCAAGTGTTCTTTGTAAATTTTAAGTGATCTTGATTATTATGGCTAGGGGAATCTTCAACCAGTACGCAAGGTACTGAAGATCTAATTGGAAATACTTTTAGTGGCTCCGTTCGAAGACATGTCGAACCATCCAGTTATCTAGGCTAGGTGTCCAAGGAACTTAACCATCAAACTAGATCTGACGACAGCACTCCGACGCCCCCACTTGGAATTTGCCCAGTACCTGAGTATTTATCGAATCAACGCCGGTTCGTTGGTTATGGGGTGAAAGTTTTTATTATGGTTTGAATCTTGCAAGATTAATCAGTCCAATACCATTTTTGAGTACTCCAATTTTTAGGTTGGTCAGAGCATACTCCGGCAAGGAAACAACGAATAAATTCAAATTTTACTGGGGAAATGTGTGTTGAGAATGTTTTAAATTAGAGCACAAGATGAACCTCTTCGACAGAGAGTGCTCTTGACTTGTCTTATGACAGAGGTTCAAGAGACTTTAACTAATCTATATGCTAAATGCAATGTGACAGTGCTCTCCGATAGAGAGTGCTCTTGACTTGTCTTATGACAAGTTCAAGAGACTTTGGTTCCTTTTAGAGAATTGACAATTACAAGTAATGAAACCAAATAATGATAGCTCAACAAAATGAAATATGAACTAACAATTAAAATGCTAAGTAACAAAAATAAACTAATCTAGCAACCTAGTATTCTTAAAACAAAAGTAAGCTAATCTAGCAATTGATATTTCTAAATGCAATAAATTTAAACTAAACTAAGCAAAGGAAATCTAAGCTAGAAATCAAACCACTCAAAGAACACTACAAACTTCCCCAAATGGGGGAAGTTGGGTGTGGGGGATTAAAAACCCCACTTACGAATTTTATTAAACAAGTACAATATTTTGGATTTTCAACCACTTGAGAAAAACTTAGAAAATGAAATGGAAGGAGCCTTAATGGCTTTTTAAAAAAAAGGAGAGTGATTGAAACTTTGTCTTCTGTGGTTCAAATCTCAAGATGTTTGGATCTTCTTGGTTTTGGATTTGGTTCTTCTTCTTCCTCTTGTTTCAAAGTTTTGATGATCCTCTCTTCCTTCTTTTCAAACTTAGTGTTCTCTTTAGCTCTTTTCTTCTTCAAATGCCTACACAAAAGAAACTCAACTCATGCACCCATTAAGTGTTAGAGAAAAATAAGAATTGAGATCTTAACTAATCTAAACTGAAAATGGAAACTAACTTATCAAACCAGCAAGCTTAATCCATGCTAAAATGATGAAAAGAAGATCTATTTTATAACAAAAATGAACTAATCTAAAACCAAAATGAAACTAGATCTAAACTGTAAATGAAACTAACTAATCAAAACCAAACTCTGATTTTTTAAATGTTTTTTTATGAATTTTTTAGTGCATGGAATGGAGTATGCAATGAAAAGGGCGAATGGAGGGAGTCAACCAATGCAAGGGATGAAGGATGCGAATGCAAAAGAAGAGCAGCAAGGTAATGAGCAGCAAACAGAAAGGTAAGGGAAGGGACTGAGTTTTGGAGAAAGCTGGTCAAATATGAAGGACAATGAGTGCAAAAGAAGAGGACTGATATGAAGGGCAGCAAGAATGCAAATGGAGAGGATTGAAGACGAAAGGAGAGAGGCTTGGATGAAAATGAAGACAAGAAGGTTTTGTTATCACACCATAGTAGCAGGGCTACTATTCTTGCTTAGCAGATATCTGCACATTCCAGAGCTTAGATTATTCAGAGCTTGGCTATGATGACTTTATATTTTGAGATCACTCATGATCAGAGCAGTGTATTATTCAGACTTATGTTAGACCTTGTGTCAAGTTTGAGCCTTGAGAGTTCAGATTTGATGATCGATGTGACCCTTTATTCCATACAGTTTAAGTTCAGTGCCTAGAGATGTATTGCAACAATGTTTCAGATGATATATGATGATTATTCTTATGATGATGTTGTATGACCTATGGATTTCTGATCATTGATTGTGGATTATTATCTTGTTGCTTTGGTCATGTTCAAAGCATTAGCTTGGTATATGATTCATGATGTGGCAAGCTTTATAAACTTAAAATGGACTACCTTGATGATGAATTATAAAATGGACATTTTACTTGCACATTTAGGTTATTTGGCAAAATTCACTGTGTTGTCCGCTAGATTGCACACCAGCAGCGGAAATCTTTCGAAAGCTGTCTCTTCACTACAAGTGAGAGAGGTGTGGCCTTGGGGGCAAGCAATGAGCCAGGTACTGTCACCTGAATCCCAGCTCCTCCGTTTAGGCAAACTCCTAACGAAGCCAAGGGGGGTAGTCCCTAAAAAAGAGTTGTTTAAGGCTCTTGTGTGTTTAAAATGTTTTTTAGTGTTGTCATGCGGATGGGTGTTGTTTAGGAGTTTTGAAGGTGAGAGACACAATAATACTTTAAATAAAACCAAGATAACGCAATCCACGTTGCAAGAGAAGATACGAGATACACTGAATCAGATATGAATCACTCTTTATACGAAAATTAACACAAGTACTCCAAATTGATAATAAGCAAATAAAATATGTGATTAAGGACCAGTGCCTTATGGAGTCAAAAAAATGTCTGAGTGATTGAGTTGTTTGATACAAGTGTTTCGAGAGAAATGTTCGTGAGATCGTTCTGTAGCTTATCTTGGTAAATTAAAGATTTTAGTGGTCTTGATTATTAAGGCTAAAACCAAGGATATTCAAGAAGTGGAACCTTAACCGAGAAAAACACTGGCAACCTTTTAGATGATAGGTTGGGAGCACCCAGATTCAGAGAACAAGTGTTCTTACGGCTTGACCGCCCTCGAGTCTGACAGTGGATTCTCGGCACCACCTGTTTCAGGAAGTACTCAGTGATTTTGTCTTGGTTGGGGTTTTGGGTAAAGTTCTAATTAATGTTATCACTTATGAATTTAACAAGTCTTCCACCTTTCTGAGTACTAGCCCAACCGTTTCTGGTTGGCAGAGCATATGGGTGTAGGACAAAAGACCAAGATAAATTAATTAAAAGGGAAGTATGGGTTGAAAAGTTTTATTATTAGAGCACTTGTTCAACTCTCCGACAAAGAGCGCTCTTGACTTGATCTTATGACCACAGTTCAAGAGACTTGCTAAATTAAAATGCCTAATGCAGGGAAAGATGCAAGTCTAACAATGCTCTCCGATAGAGAGTGCTCTTGACTTGGATTTGGCCAAGTTCAAGAGACTTTGTTCATTTTAAGAAGCAAATAGCAGTTGTGATAACAGGATACTTCAACTTGTAATACTTCAATTATGTGATAGCTCAAAATAATTGTGAAATATTGTTAACAATCCCACTTGCAAAATAAAATGAAACTTTACTTAGTGTTCTACCAAACAAATTTACTCTAAAGGTGGGATCAACCTCCGAGCAAGGTCAACCACTAGAAATCGTCAGTCCTGGAAACCTTTCAGCTAGCTGGATGTCCATAAGAAGCTGATGGGGGAACGAGAAGCTACCACAAAACTATGTGGCCTTTGGGATGCAATCCCAAAGTTAGCTTACTCTAGTCAAGGCTTGGAAGAGAAGCGACAAGATGAAAAAATAAAATACTGAACAGAAAATAAAGTCTGATCTACCCAAGAATCTCTTTCAGGTCAAAGACTGTACTCGGGAGAGAATGGGGGTAAGTAAATCGGAAAATATATGACAAAAAACAACTCTCCGATAGAGAGCACTCTTGATCCACTATCGGTGAGATTCAAAAGATTTCTACTTTAAACAGTTTATTGAAATGGAAACTAATCTAAGAGCATATCAGAGATCTAAGCTAGAAAATCAAACCAATCAAAGACACTACAAAACTTCCCCAAATGGGGAAGTTGGGGGTGGGGGATTAAAGACCCCACAAATCAGAGATTTATTAAACAAGTACAATATTTAGGAATTTCAACCTTTTGACGAAGCTTGAAAAAATGAAATGAAACAAGTCTTAGTGGCTTTTTACAAAAGGAGAATGATTGGCACTTTGGTTCAAAATCCCAACAAGTTCGAGTCTTCTCGGTTTTGGTGCTTGATTTTGGGTTATGTTTCTTCTTGTCTTTTGCAATTAGCTTTGGCAACCTCTTCTTGCTTTTCACTTCTCTTTTGAATTTTGGTCTTCTTCAACACCTACAAGACAAAACACTCAAACTAGGCACCCATTAACCATTAGTTCAAAAATCAAAGATAAATCTTGAAACTATTTGAACTTAGAATCCTAGAAAGAACTTGAAACTAAGCTTTATGATATTTTTTATTTCAAAACATGTGTAAGAGTGCAAACGGACCAGCAAACAATGAAAGCCTAAAAAGTACTAAAAATGAGATTTAGAATATAAAAAAAATGAAATATTTTTATATGCAAATTTTTATCTTTCAAGTGAAAGATCTAAAGATGCAAAGAAATAAAACTAGATGCAAGATCTAAAACAAAACTAGTAAATTGAAATTTAACTAAGATCTAACCATGCAACCTACCAACAACTAACAACTAACTACTACTAACAATTTTGTTTGTTGTTTTTCATGTGATTGTAGGGCACTTTTCTAAGGTGGACGAAAGGAGATGGAGGTGGCTAACGAGAGGAGAGAAGAGGAGGAACTTGAAAGGGGGACGAGAGGGATTCAAAAGAGATGGGCGTGAAAGATGGAGAGGGAAGACTAGAAGGGGGACGAGAGGGAGATGGACTTGAAGGGGGACGAGAGCTAGAAGGAGGTAGGGCTAGACTAGGGCAATGGAAGAATGGGCTAGCAAGTCAATGCAAAGGGATTCAAGGAGAAAAAGAGGGCTTGAAGAAGAGAAAGCCTAAGGTGACCAAGGTAAAATAGAGTTTTGATGGATGAGAAACTTGAGAAGAGCTCTTCCTAGCTTTCTTAAGATGAAAGATCTTGGGATTATTGTAGATCCTGCAACCACAAAATGTTAGGCCAAAACTTGAAGATGAAGCACGGGTTTGATGCAATCGAGCTCTTACCCTTCTTCACTTTAAGCAACACCTAATCACAACCACACCACTCAACCAACAAGTGAGATCAACAATGCTAGTATGCTAGAAATATCAAGATTAGATCAACAATTTGTATAACTAACTACTCTTGTCCATTTAGATCTTGATAAACTTTGCATAAATAACCAACTTAAATTGTAAATGGTTACTCTATTGTGCTAAAGATAGCCCTCACAAGCTAGCAAATTGATCAAATACTATGCATAATCAAGAGATGGGTTTAGAGAAGATATCACCTCAACAAGAGATGAATTCACACCAAAGATTGAAAGCTCATGGACCTCCAAAGTCGAAATCTTTATTGAAAATATTAAGCCAAAGCTATTACAAAAATGTGCAGAGTAATCTTGCATCAAAGTCTCCACGAGATAATAACCCAAAATGGGCCTCTCTTTATAGCAGAACCACATACTAAAACCCTAATTCAAATTTGGCCAAAGAGAGCCAAATAACACTTGAAACTTGATTTCCAATCACAAATTAGTCATTAGGAGGCTTGGAGTGGTGGTAGTTGAGTTGACATAGGTTTGGGGCAACATAGGAAGCTTCACCCATCAATGGAGAGCCTCCAGCTAGGATCCACGTGAGCACACAAGGCAAGGGCGTGAGCTTAGGAGAGATGACGTGAGCTTAATGAGGGATGGCGAGTTGGTTGAAAGGAGACAAGTGGAGATGTAGTAGGTATTAACTTGTGTTTGCAAAAGGAGCCAAGCTTGTGATTTGATGAGTCAAAGAGGGCGCCTACCACAGGCTTAAATGCACATCAACCAACCCATTTAACAGTTGACACCTCACTAAATTGAGTTTTGCATGGAAGAGGGCGAATTAGCTTGAAGGAGATCTCTTGCTGGTGACTGGATAGTGGTCTGGTTGATGACTGAGATGATTGGAATCTTCATTAATGTCCAGTGCCATGTCAATTAGCCTTTTATTTTATTCATTTCTGATTATTTTGGGGAGTTTTGGATTTCTCCAAAATATTCAAATTTATTAATTTAATTAATAATTTCTCTGTAAATGGCTTTTTAGAGAAAATATTAATTATGAGGCTGAATTGACATTCGAAAGTTGGGTTTAGTTGGTCCATGGGTCATGTGTGATTTTTGGCTTATGAAACGAGCCATCAATCACTAAATTCGGACTCCGGATGACTGACATATTATAGACTCAAATTTCTCTATTTAAACTATAGAGAAATTTAATTAAAATTTAAAAATAATTAAAAAATTAAAAACCCCAAATCCAACGCGTCCGGTAAAATTTTTTCTGGGGGTCCTAGAGACTTAGGGCATGACCAAAACCTATTCTAATAGTGTCTAGTAGGTTTATACATATTAGTTGGACTCTAATAACCCCCCACAGCTCAAATTTTCAAAATCGGGCATTCCAGCTTTGGAGGAAGCGGGAGAAAACCTTATCGATTATACATCGCCTTAAGCAAAGTATAATTAACAAGGGAAAAAACTCCCTGGAATACCTTAGTTGCTTAATCAAGTCATGGGGAACCGAGCCACTTAGACCCTACTAGCACACTTTGTTACAAACCCCCATGGGGCCATGGTCATGTCGACTCAAAAACAAAACTGGCTAGCCAAAACTGGCTAGACCCAAATATCTGAAACCCAGATACTCTGGAAGTGAACACTGATGTGTTCCAACACTGGCGGCTCAATAAGGTTTCAACTATTGTACATATATAGTTGATAACACACTGGTTTACTACCTCACATAGATATGGTCTTTCTTGACACCATTTGTCTACTAGCTTAGGCTCCACTATCACTTGACTCCATCCATCCATGACTTTCCTTATTTGGCTTTAACCTTTGACTTGTCTTACTTGACTTTCTGATATTGAGGACTTCCTTTTTTACTACCTCTGTGTTTGACTTTGGACCGCATCCCTGTTTGTTTAGTGTCTCGGCTTTGAGTTGGTGACAAAACTTGCCTTTGGTAAGTTGGATTGTAGGCCTAAATCATTCCGGTCGGTTGTCCCGATGTTTGGCACTGGCTCGAACTCCCCCTAGTCACTTGAGATGTTGTTGGCTAAAACTGAAAGCTCATGTACTACTTATGGAAACTTATATGGATTTGCCCATGGAAACTAAAAAGGGCAAGAGCGATGAGTTGTTAAAAATACTCCTCGAAGAGTATAAGAAAGGTCCAAAAAGCAATGGTTCTTGAATTCTATATCTAAACAATTGCTGACCTTATATATGTATACAAACATGCCCTGGATGCAAGTTGCAATTAGTTGTGCTTATCAGCACACCTGAGATCCGAAGGGTTATGTAGGCCAAAAATGCCATGAAATGAAATCAATGGATCCTAATGAAACTGGATCATCTTTTATAAAAGAAGACATGATGCCTAAGTTGAATAAGCACTCTCTAAACAATTTACCCATTTGTGAGGCATAGCCATTCCCCGTGTTTATTTTGTCCGGCACAGAGTTTGTAACTTCCCCTTTCTCCTAGGCCAAAGTGTCTTTTAGTTGAGTTTAGACAAGTCACCCCTTTGCCAAACCTTGTTCCTAGCCCTCATCCTTAGCTAGCAGTTAGACCATGTCCAATGGGTGAATTTGTCATTTAAGCTTTTGTGCAAGTGAATATAAATAACGGAATGAGCAAATATGATTAATGCCACTGAATGATGTTATACTTTAAGTTAAGTTGTGAGTATGATTAGAGGAACATGTCTTAGTCTATTGATATGATTTATTCTTGGTTATATATTGGCCTAGTCAAACCCAGTTTGACTATGGTCATTTCTTGGGATCCGTGATGATGTGGGCCATGAAGGCTTATTGATGATGATGTATGGGCCCACATACTCTGGATGATGATACTATATGATGGACATATGGTTTAGATGATGATTGATGTAGTTCAACAGGTTTTATTATTTCTTCAGATCATCAGATTATGCACTGTCCATATATGGTGGACCCTCCAGCTAGCCCATCAGGGCAACTCATGGTGTATGAGTACACATTCTTAGTAGATTTGGGTCTCTTGGATCCAATGAGACACTTATCTTTTAGTTTCGGGCACTTCTGATAGTGATAGATGCAGTTTTACACTTGTTGACCAGATTTGGGGTTGATTTCCTAGCCTGAGTAGCAAGGGCCATGAGAGGCCAGTTCACCTAGGGCGCTGTATGAGGAGGGGGTGGACCAACCACTTGATATTACCATTTACCCCCCCCCCTTCTAGAGAGCCTGGTGGGCTCAGTTTGACAGCGCAGGTGCCCTAGGAGGTAGTTTCAGCAGCTTCATAGTTCTCGAGGCAGGTTAAAAATGGAATAAAAGGGTCACTGAGGAATTCGATTTGGGCAATTGAGGCAAGGTTTTGGCACTTGGTCTTCACAGAGGTCTTCTAGGGTGAACCCCCCCATGTTCCAGCCAGTTTTCGTCAGTTAGTGGGGTCCACAGAGGCCACAGGAGGCCTTTTACTGCTTGTTTCTCATAGATTTTGAGGATAGGTTTGATCATTTGTATTCATTTTGGACATATTATATTATTTTATTGTGCCATGGGGATGAGCTAGCAAGGATTGATGCCTCCTAGCTTCACCATGAGCTCCATGTGTCATGTTCTAGTCATATGAGGTGGGCCCATGTGCTTTTGCCCCCTCTAGAGGATGACGTCACCCTCCATGAGTACTTTTAGGCTATGATGTCATCACTATTTTGAGTGATCCATGTGTTATATTGTTATGATTCATCTTAGCCATTGATTATGTATTGAGATCTTTTAATCTCAACCACTCATTTCAAAAAGTGGTTTTGAGATCCAGGGTTTTGGTCTTTATTATCCTATATAAGGAGGAGACCCCCTCATTGTAAAATCATCTAGAGAATTTGGCTCTTGGCTCTTGGAATAAAATTTCTATCTTTTGGAGTACATGCTTGGATCTTGGAGTGGATGTTGGTTGCTTTGATTGTAAATGCTTTTGTCCATTGCATTGGAGGATCTCTTGTAGCTATCTTGTATACTTTGCCATACTTTTTTTTACAGGTTGAGAAGGCGTTTTTGGACAAGTGCAAATTGGTGGGGAGGCCTACCCTTCAAGCTTGGAGGAGGACGTTTTGGTTAAACAGGGAGTGGTTTTGTCTTTGTACCAACTATTCTTTGTTTATCTCTTTCTTGCTTGTATCTACCTTCAACATGTTAAACTGATTGATGCTTTGCTCCTTGGTTTTGACCGGTTAGAGGGACACACATGTGGCTTGGAGAAAATTGATTTGGCAAGAGGGCTTTAAAATTCTTCATTTGATCTTTGGCAAAAGTAATCCTCATCTCAACTAGCATTCATCTCTTCATCCAGGTATGCTCCAAAGGTATGGTCTTCTTCTTCCTTGGCTTATCCATAAATTCTAGATCACTAATTGATTAAAACCCTCATTTTTCACTTTTTCTTAGATCTACTTAGATCTAGCTTGGCTTTTGAAAAGATATTGAAAACCCACCTCTATAGTATCCACGGCGATTCAGATCTATAGTTTGGTGTGGATTGGGCTACATTTGACTCACTTTTCAAGGCATTTAACCTTCCTTGGGTAAAGTTGCCCTCCTTGGGTTGTTGAGTTAAGCTAGATTTAGTACATGGGTAGGTGAGATCCCACTTGATTCATGATCCTCACATTTGATAACCTACCCCTAGTGCTTCACTTCATTGATTTTCACCTTGTGGTCCCCATTCCTCATTTTGAGGGTTGTGCCCCACTTGGGTCAATTTGGTGATGCATGTTCAATCTCAGATCTATGGAGATATAGCCATTGGATGTCCTTGATTTTCAAGATCCATATTAACAATTGCCTAAACTACCCGGATCTAAACTTTGGTGGCCTTTGGACTTGATTTGACACACTTTTCCATGCTTTTAGCCCTCCTTGGGCAAAGTCGCACTTCTAGGGGGTTTGAATTGACCCACTTTGAGAAACTGGGTGTTTGAGATCCCGCTTGTTTTGGAAAGAGCACACCTTGAAACCTACATCTAATGTATCACTTTGTAAAGTTCTGCCTTGGGGGTATCATTCCTCATTTTGGGGATTGTTGTCCACTTGGGTCACTTAGTGAAACATTAGATCTAGTAAGATCCAACCATCACACCCACTTGATCTTGAAGAGTCTCTTTGGTTTGCACCTTAGGTGTCCCGATCTACATTTTGACACCCTTTTGACTCCATTTGCCCATCCATTTCAAGGCACTAGTCCACCTAAGGCAAATTGCACTTCTTGGGATTTGTGTCAATTCCTAGATCCCATATGTGGGTATTTCTAATTTCATCATAGATCCATAGATCTATCCTTTGTATACCCCTTGGTACCATTTGCATCCTTAACTTCACCTTGTGGGCCCCATTTGAACCATCTCCATATCCCAAGGCAGTGGGCCCCACTTGTGTATTTCATGGTACTAGATCCTGTCGTTTGATCTTATCTTGTGGCCTAAATCATTCAATGGTTGAAACATAAGTCATCCCTTAAAGCCTCTTTCAACCATACTTAAACTTCTAGGTCCACCTAACCTTGCATTGGTTTCGGTAACTCATCTTTCACACTTCCCTAGAAACCATTGTTTGGGTCCAATCTCCTTTGATTGGCTATAGGGTCTCCCCCTTGGTCTTGATTCATCTTGATCTAAAGTGAAGAGTGGCTCAGTTGACGTGACTCCCAGCTTGCATTGGGAACCGTGGCATCTCTTGGGTCACCTCTTTAGTTGCCCATCTCCTCTACCGTCCTGGATGGGATACCTTTAGGGACAACTACAAGTTGTGTGATAACAGGTTTCAAGGAGGAAAACGAAACCTAAGGTAGGACGAAAATGAAGATGAGCAAATCAAGCAAACAGGGAATCAATGAGAAAAATAGAGAGCTAGAAGAAGAAAGCTCTTAGATCCAGTGACAAATGATAGTTTTTTAAAAAAGTTGTTGTTGATGGATGAGGGAGAAACTCTGAAGACTATGTTTCTTTCTTTGGATGAAGAAGCAAACTGAAGAACCTGCAAAAACGGATGTGTTAAATGGAAAAAACTCTTGTATGATGAAGCCAAACTTGCTAATCCAAGCCCTTTTTCACTTTCAATGATCCCTGCAAAACCATATACTCAACAAACAAATCTGATCAAATGCTTGTGTACTAGATTGTTAGTCTTCTTAAAGCATAAACTGAAGAATGATTTGAAATACAAACATAGGGTGAGAGAGATATCACCTCACAAGATGAAACCACAATACATAAGGCTCTTGCACGAACCTCCAAAGTCACTTCTTTATTCCAAAACCCAAACAACTATTACAATATAATTTTGGCAGAGTGTTCTTGCCCAAAATCTCCATGAATAAGAGAGCCAAAGGCCTCTGTATTTTTACAAAAACAAAGCACCAAAGACCTCAGTCGAATTGGCACAAGGGGAGCCAAGTAAGTCGAATCCACCAAACTTATGAGAAACACACGCATTGATTCGTGGAGAACACGAACTTAGAAGGTGAGACCGATATCTTGGAGCGTGATTGGGGTTGGTGGAGATGATGTGGAGCCCTTCTCCATTGGATACAACGCCCATCAAAACCCATGAGCTAAACCAAGCGTGGAGAGCCCACGCTATACCCTTCACGTCATCTCAGTTTAAAAGAATTTGCATATCCAAAGTTCTGAAGAAACATGTGCTTTATATCTCACATAGTAGCCCACTATATTGGATGTAGAGTATTCGCACATCAAAACCCTTTGCTTCATCTCTAAGCAATAATGCCTACATGAGGGAGGCCCCATGCACTCCATGCTCACGTCACTCTCCTCTAATCATTTCGTACATCCATTGCTTAATACAACATGTGCTTTTAACTTTTGATGTAGTCGTATACCTCATAAAAATATAAACCATGCCTTTCCAAACTATTTTTTTAATGAATTTTGACTTTTTAAAATTTTTGTGAAACTGCAATTTCTCCCCTTTTTGGCAATTAAAAACCAAAATGTAGCATCTTTAGCGAAAACAGGCCAAGAGGCGATGTAATGGCCCAGAATCTGAAGAAAGAGGGCGCCAAGGTAAAGAGGAGGCTCTGAGTGTCAAAATGAGCTTCCCCATGCCAAATTCCGCTTTCGGATGAGGTTTTTATCACATTTTGAAAAATTCCATTTAAACTATTAAAAAATGGTCTAAATTACGGAAAAAATTATTTTTGCCAGAATCAAACGAAACTCCTAGGGGACCTAGTGTACGTTCATACGACTCAATCGAGATGGCTAATACGTAAAATATCCTAGACACAAGACTCTAATAACCACCTTAGGTTTTGACCACCATGGAAAATACTCCAACATTGGAGGTTTGAGTGAAAAACTCAGGGATTATACTCCACTGATGAGTAGCGCATAATTCCTGGGAAAAAACACTCTAGAGTATCCCCCAAATGGCTAAACCTAAGGATAGCCGAGTCTTTTATAAAAGGACCCCGTTTAGACCAACTTTTTACAAATTCCCCATGGGGGTATGGACATGTAGTTATTACAAATGGGGCAAAATTGCCCTGAAGATGACTTCTGAACTTTTGAACACTAATGATGAACATGAATCATGTTCAATAAACTGGCGGCTCACAAGAAATTTAGCTATTGTACAAAATGGCTGGTAACATGAGCTTTAGCTTCACACACTCCAACATTCTATGCAGGTTGTGTGGCTCATGATCTTGTTCCACAACCATTTCCACCTACTCCTTGTCCTATTGTTCCTGGATCATGTAAGAGAAATTAGAAGTTTCTTGTGGCAAGAGGAAAGCTTAGTGGATAGTATAGTTATTTGTCTTTTTTGTTTGTTTAGATTCTAGTTTCTAGAAAATAGAGTACTTTGTCTTTGTTATGGCCTATTTGTAAACATTATATGACATTTTAAGTTTGGACTTTGAACTACCTTTGAACTGTTGGCTACATGTTCATAGTTACAACACTTTGGTCATGAATATGATGCTCTGTTTCGTTTCGTGGTTGATGTTATCTGTTACAGTTTGTGTACGACAAATGTTATTTGTTGAAACTTGAAGGTTGATGGTTGATCATTTGATGACAATGTTATAAGTTATAACTGCTGGATGATTGATGTTATATGTGTACTAAATGATTGATGCTTTAATGATCATCAAGAGTAGGTGGTTGAATTGATGTTTTCATATTTTCTGCAACTATTTCAACATTCTGCATGCTTTTTTTTGTATATATATGCATCAAAATATATATTATAAAATGCTCCTGGAGTACTCCAGTCCAGGAAGGTTTTGAAAATTCGCTCTTTGCACTCTTGATGAAGACTGTACTCCAGAACGACAAACATGCTTGGTTGGTATTTTTTACAGAAAATGTGTTATTTTTACAGAAAAACTTTTACGAAAATCTGTACAAAAAGTGGAAGGGTATATAAAAAGAACTTCATAACCTCTTCCTGAGAGCAACTAGTGATGAAATAGAATCAGAGTTTGCTGCAAGATCCAAGAATTGAGCATCTTTGATCAGCAGAGCACCTTTGCCCAAGAGCTGATGGCGTAGCTTATCCCATCATATTGAACAGAAAGAAGACAAAGAGCTGACCTCATGATTAAAACCGCCTTGCAACTAAGTTTCGAAAGAATAAATAGTGCAGGAATCCTTAGAAAATTGCAAATCAACTCTTGGCCAAGGGTGCTCTGCTGCTCAAAGGTGTCTATTCTTGGATCCTGCAGCGTACCCTGATTTTATTTCAGAGTTAACCTCATATTAAAACCACATTGCACCTAAGTTTCCAAAGAAGAAATAGTGCAGGAATCCTTAGACAATGCCAGATCCTTGCAAACCCAGGACAGACCTGTCAGTTGCAATCTCCAAAAACTGCAGAGTGCCTGGGAATCCTGCCCAGGAGCAACACTGAATACCGATCCAGTGATCCTCAAGGTGAAGATTTTCTGTCCCCTGTGCCTGCTGGTTTAAAGCCAAGTTATAGGTGGTTTTCACTTACAGCCCTGTTGTGCATTGGCTGTAAGCTACTTAATGCCAAAATTAAATGAGCAGTAAACACACACTGAAAGCAAATTACAGGCTGCAAGCTACTTTACAAACATTCACACACAAAATTTGACACAGTAGTTTTTGGCCAAATCGAGCCCTGGAAAAACCCCCACGGGGAAAACCAGTTGAGTGAGAGAGAGATTTATTTCATCAGCAAATTAATCATCACAGCATTACAATGAAGAATTAACTTATCTTCACCACTCAGCAGGATTCTTCTAGAAAGATGTGCACCAAACAGAACCTCGATGTGTGTGCCCACAGCCTCGAATTCTGTGCAAGAATTTACTCATAAACTGTGCTGGAAAATACACAGTCTGTATCCCTGAGTTCTCCTTGAGATCTGAGCCAAGTGCTTCGAATTCTGGGTAAAGAACACTGACAGAAATCACCCTGGATTTCTGTGCTGATAGCTCCTTGAACTCTGTGCTGATATCCTTCAGAAATATAGTGCTAATACTGTGAAACCCGTGCCCCTGACCTTTACCACAATCTGGGCAAACTAGCCTAGGAAATGGTGCCCAGATTCACTGTCTTGAACCGGAGCCTGTCAAGGGAATGGAGCCCGTGAACTAGCTGGAAACTAGAGCTGGTATTCACTGTTGAATGTGCCAGGAAATACCTTGATCCCAGTGCTGCTGTTCACAGACTGCGTGCTGCTGCTGTACAGGAGGTACCACGGATTTGATGCTGGAGATGACTGCTGAAATCACGGTTCACATGCTGATGACTAAACTGTCAGTACAGATGCCTTGAATCTGAGCTAAACCTGGAACCTGGTGCCTAGAAACTCGTGCTAGTGGAGTCACAAGTTTGGAAGCTGCGCCCTAGCTCTGTCTTCTTCAAGCTCTCGCGCTCTCTCCTTTTCTCCTTCAGATTTCTCATCACAATGAATAGGTATAATGCCTCCCTCTACCTTTTTATCCAACCCTAAAGGAATCTCTAAATCAAGGGCTAAGATTAGATCTAATCAATGGCCCAGATTAGATGAGAGTACACTTTATTAATTAAATCACTTAAGTAATAAATTTCTCATTCACTTTTAGACTTAGGATAAAAAGTGACATCATGTCTCATTAATTTATTAATTAATAAGAGGGTCCCACCACCCCATGCTTAGTGACTTAGGCATAGTCACTAGGGGAACTCGACCTTGGTATAAAAACTAACACTCCCTCTTACCGAGGAAGGAGTTCCGCACCACTCCCAACTTATCTCTGAAGAAGACAAACTTCCCCCTCCCCAAAGATTTCGTTAGGACATCTGCAACCTGCTGATCAGTGGATATGTACTGAAGCTCAACTGCTCCTCTCTGAACGTAGTCCCGGATGAAATGATATCTGATCTCAATATGCTTTGACCTGTCGTGAAAGACTGGATTCTCAGAGAGCTGAATGCAACTCTGATTGTCGCAGTAAATCACCGTAGGCCTCAGCTGCTGATCAAATAAATCTACCAATAACTTACGAAGCCACAGTGCTTCGCAAGTCGCCTGACTGGCGGCCATATACTCAGCCTCAGCAGAACTCAATGCAACGGACTTCTGTTTCCTGCTGAACCACGACACTGCTGCCGAGCCCAAGCTGAAACAGCAACCGGAAGTGCTCTTCCGGTCCCTCACACAACCTGCCCAGTCTGAATCTGTGAACCCAATCAAACTAACTCCACCTGAACCCCTGTAGTCCAGACCATAATCCACCGTCCCTGCAAGGTATCTCAAGATGTGCTTTGCAGCACTCCAATGTACACTCCTAGGCTGCACCATGAACTGACTAAGAGTGTTGACTGCAAAGCACAAGTCTGGCCTGGTGTTGACCAGATACATCAACGATCCGATGAGCTGACGATATAATGTGGGATCCACCAACTTACCACCTGAAGCATGAAGTTGCTTCAAGTTGGTGATCATAGGTGTAGACATGGGCCTGCAGTCGTCCATCCGAAAAGTCTTCAGGATCTCTACAGCATACTTCCCCTGTCCAAGGAAAATATGTCCTGGCTCCTGCCATACCTCCATCCCCAAATAGTAATGCATCAGCCCAATATCTGTCATCTCATACTCAGCTGCAAGATCTCTCTTGCACAGAGCAATAAGACGCTCATCTCCAGTGATAAATAAATCATCAACGTATAGCAGAAGAATGAGCGGATCTCCACCAACCACAATGTAGTAAAGGTTGGGATCAGCGTCACTCTTCTGGAATCCCATCGACATCAGATACGCATCTATCCTGGAGTACCAAGCTCTGGGAGCTTGTTTCAGACCGTACAAGGCTTTCCTAAGCCTGCAAACATGTGAATCTCTCTCATGTGTCTCAAATCCCTATGGCTGCTCCAAGTACACCTCCTCCTGCAGAAGACCATTGAGAAATGCGGTCTTCACATCCATCTGGTGGATCCTCCAAGCCATCTCTGCTGCAATCGATATCACTGCCCTGATGGAGGAATACCGAGCCACTGGAGCAAAAGTCTCATCATAGTCGACTCCCTCAACCTGTGAGAACCCTCGAGCCACAAACCGAGCCTTGAACTTCTCTACACTGCCATCTGCTGCATGCTTGACCTTGTAGAGCCACTTGGAAGTCACAACTGACTTCCCTTCAGGCCTTGGTACAATCTCCCAAGCATCATTCTTCATGATGGAATGGTACTCTTCCATCATGGCATCTCTCCAAACCTGATGCTGAGAAGCCTCCTCATAAGTAGAAGGCGCTGAGTCACGAAGACTCGCAACAAGGGCTGACCCATATCTATCTGGCTAAAAAATAGTCCTGATCTGCTCCTGAGGTCTACCAAATGCCTCCGCTTCCTTCAAGGTGTCCTGAAGCCACTTGGGCTTCTTCTTCCTTGAAGGCTCCTCTGGACCTGGTGTCACCTCCTCTGAGGATGTGTCAGAAGCATGCGGTCTACCACCCCTAGGACCTGTAGCTGAAGAACTAGTCCCAGAAGACCCTGCAATCTGTGAGCCAGAGACTGGTGATCCTGAACCTGTGCCAAACCCTGTACCTGTCCTTGTACCTGTCCCTGAAATCTGAACCACTGACCCTGTAGAACCTGTGCCTGTACCCTGTGATCCAGTCACCCCAGAAACCTGTGGACCTGTAACCTGTATCGAAGAAGCCTGTACCAACTGAGGTGTGGGAGCTGGTGTCTCCTCCTGCTCTAACTCTCTGGACTTCCTGAAGGCCCTCTCCTCCTCAAACTTTACTTCCCGCCTAACTACAACTCGCCTCTGGCCAGGAATGTAAAGCCGATATGCCTTCGAAGTCTCGTCGTAACCCACAAAGATGCCTCTCTCTGCGGTGGGCTCGAACTTCGTCCTCCTCTCTGAGGGGACGTGAGAGTAAGTCAAAGAGCCAAATATGCGAAAGTGGCTCACCTCAGGCTTCTTGCCTGAATACATCTCCTCTGGAGTCATGCTCCCCACGGCACGATGGGGACTCCTGTTCTGCAGGTACACTGCAGTGTTGCAGGCCTCAGCCCACAGAAAGAACGGTAATCCCTGATCATGAAGCATGGCCCTCGCTGCTCCAAGGATCGACCTGTTCTTCCTCTCTGCTACTCCATTCTGCTCAGGAGTGTAGGGAACTGTCAACTGACGCTGTATGCCCTCCTGTCTGCAGAATGCACTGAACTCCTTGGGGGTATACTCACCCCCGTTGTCTGACCTCAACGTCCTGATCTTCCTCCCCGTCTGCTTCTCCACAAGGGCTTTGAACCCTTGGAAGACATCCAATACAAGTGAGGACTTCTTGCCCCGCAAGAAGTAGATCCAGGTCTTCCTGGAGTAGTCATCAATAAAGCTGATGTAGTACTCATGGCCACTCAAGGAAACTGAGGACATAGGACCACATATGTCGGTATGAATCAGATCGAGCACACCTGCTGCTCTCGTGTCACTGGTAGGAAACACGGTCTTGGTGTACTTTCCCAAAGCACACCCTCTGCATACATCACTCTGCTCTGAGTCAAAATTAGGTAAACCTGTGACCATGCTCCGCAACACTCCCAAAGCGGGGTGATGTAAATGGGCCATCCTCTTGTGCCATAACTCACACAGCTCACTGCTGCTGCTGCAGTGTGCTAGAGCATGCTGCGGCTGAAACAAGAGCTTGTACAGTCGTCCACATCTAACTCCAATATCCATGGGAGTAGATACACCTGTGGTCTTGGGATATATCTGCACTCTCCCATCTGAGAAGCAAACCCCAAGACCCCTGTCCTCAATCGTGGAAACTGAAACAAGGTTCTTCTTCAGCCCAGGGACGTACAACACATCCCTCAGTGTCATGGGACTCATGGACTCCCTCTCAAATATGACTGTCCCCTGACCCACTGCTCTAACTATGGTGTTGTCTCCAAGTACCACCTCCACCTCTCTCTCTGTGCGTGACAACTCGGAGAAGAACTCTCGAGTACCTGTCATGTGCCTCGAAGCTCCGCTGTCAATATACCACGTACCAGTGGTGGAAGGACCTGTCTGATGCCCAGTCAACAATGAGTGCTCAACCTGCATATCCATATCAATGCTGGTGGCTAAAGAAACTCTCTCTCTCTCACTCTGTCCAGCATAAAGGGAAAACTCCCTCTGAAACTTGTCACCAAACTCATCTATCTCTGCTGAGGCTGCTGTCTGCTGACCTGGTCCCTTCTTCCTCTTCTTGTTTGGACACTGAGATGCATAGTGCCCAAACGCCTGACAACAGTAGCACTTGATTTTACTCAAGTCCTTCTTTTGCCCACCCTGTGTATGATGCTGCTGCTGCTGCTGCTGCTGTCCCTTGGCCCCATGCTTCTTGGGACCCTTCTTCTTCTTCCCTTTGGCTGTGAGAGCCACGTTCTCCTCATCTGCTATACCACCTGATGTACTGCCCTGTACGAGACCCCTCCTGGTCTCCTCCTGTACAAAGTCATCCCACAACCTCTCCCATGATGGAAGGTTCTCCCTGCCCACAATAGCCTGCACAAAAGCATGCCAGGGCCTGGAAGCCTCGTTGACTGCGGTGCGAACTAACTCTGTAGGGGATACCACCTCACCAACTGCTGCTAGTTCATCACGAACTGCTGAGATCCTGGTGAGATAAGCTGTGACTCCCTCTCCTCCGGTCATCTTGATACTCTTGAGCTTCTCCTTGAGAACCATCTTCCTGTTCTCGTTGGAGCTCTCATACAAGCTGATCAAGGCACTCCACATCTCGTGTGCCTTGGTCTTCCCCGAAATATGAGGGATGATGTGGTCCTTCACTGCATCTAGAATGATTCTCCTAGCCTTACAGTCTTTCTTGTTGAAGACTGAAAGAGCGGTCATATCTGAGCCATCTGGAATAGTAATGGGGTATGTGGTGGTGTTCCTCACCACCTCTTCCCATAACTCGTTCTCCTCTAACAGCAATAGAATTCTGGCCTTCCAAGGCACACAATTCTCCGTCCCACTCAATCTGTCCTCTATCCTCAACCCTGTAGCCATCTGGAAATCAGTCCAAAAGAACGCTGCCCAAATCAAAGGTAAGAACACTTGGTTTTCTGAGATCTGCAAATTTTATGGGTGTCTGCAAATTAGTTTTATTTCTGCCCCCTGCGCTCTGATACCATGAAGATTTTCTGCCCCCTGTGCCTGCTGGTTTAAAGCCAAGTTATAGGTGGTTTTCACTTACAGCCCTGTTGTGCATTGGCTGTAAGCTACTTAATGCCAAAATTAAATGAGCAGTAAACACACACTGAAAGCAAATTACAGGCTGCAAGCTACTTTACAAACATTCACACACAAAATTTGACACAGTAGTTTTTGGCCAAATCGAGCCCTGGAAAAACCCCCACGGGGAAAACCAGTTGAGTGAGAGAGAGATTTATTTCATCAGCAAATTAATCATCACAGCATTACAATGAAGAATTAACTTAGCTTCACCACTCAGCAGGATTCTTCTAGAAAGATGTGCACCAAACAGAACCTCGATGTGTGTGCCCACAGCCTCGAATTCTGTGCAAGAATTTACTCATAAACTGTGCTGGAAAATACACAGTCTGTATCCCTGAGTTCTCCTTGAGATCTGAGCCAAGTGCTTCGAATTCTGGGTAAAGAACACTGACAGAAATCACCCTGGATTTCTGTGCTGATAGCTCCTTGAACTCTGTGCTGATATCCTTCAGAAATATAGTGCTAATACTGTGAAACCCGTGCCCCTGACCTTTACCACAATCTGGGCAAACTAGCCTAGGAAATGGTGCCCAGATTCACTGTCTTGAACCGGAGCCTGTCAAGGGAATGGAGCCCGTGAACTAGCTGGAAACTAGAGCTGGTATTCACTGTTGAATGTGCCAGGAAATACCTTGATCCCAGTGCTGCTGTTCACAGACTGCGTGCTGCTGCTGTACAGGAGGTACCACGGATTTGATGCTGGAGATGACTGCTGAAACAACGGTTCACATGCTGATGACTAAACTGTCAGTACAGATGCCTTGAATCTGAGCTAAACCTGGAACCTGGTGCCTAGAAACTCGTGCTAGTGGAGTCACAAGTTTGGAAGCTGCGCCCTAGCTCTGTCTTCTTCAAGCTCTCGCGCTCTCTCCTTTTCTCCTTCAGATTTCTCATCACAATGAATAGGTATAATGCCTCCCTCTACCTTTTTATCCAACCCTAAAGGAATCTCTAAATCAAGGGCTAAGATTAGAGCTAATCAATGGCCCAGATTAGATGAGAGTACACTTTATTAATTAAATCACTTAAGTAATAAATTTCTCATTC
The DNA here is from genome assembly GCA_027924585.1 of Larix kaempferi. Classification (NCBI taxonomy): domain Eukaryota; kingdom Viridiplantae; phylum Streptophyta; class Pinopsida; order Pinales; family Pinaceae; genus Larix; species Larix kaempferi. The sequence continues at coordinate 9,526,888 of BSBM01000450.1, read as the reverse complement.
ACTTTTAGACTTAGGATAAAAAGTGACATCATGTCTCATTAATTTATTAATTAATAAGAGGGTCCCACCACCCCATGCTTAGTGACTTAGGCATAGTCACTAGGGGAACTCAACCTTGGTATAAAAACTAACACAAGGTACCTCCAACACTGCTTGGCAAACAAATACTCCCAAAAAATAGGCTTCACTGTCTCCAGTCCATAGCAAACTGGACAGAGGCCATCAGAGAGTCCACTCTTGGCCAACCTGACCTTGGACGGAATTCCTTGATAGATAACCAACCAAGCAAAAACCTGTAGAGTTGAAAGGATTCATTCCAGAGGCCGATTTGTTTAATATGAACTTGAGATGGCATGGGACTTAGTATTGTAGTGATGATGATGTAGTTAATACCAATAAGACTCTGGTATTTTTAGATAGCCTCAAAGCTGAAGATTTTAATTTATAAATTTAGGATATATATGTATCAGCCTTTACTCTATCAGCACACAACTTTGGCCTTTTTGGCATTATGGATATGTGAGCCAAGCAGAACTGCATCCTCAGCTCTCTAATGAGGATCTGATATCTGCAATTGTTCATACTTTTGACTGACTTCATTGTTGATGTGGATATAAAGAACTCTTAACTGATTTTACATTCTGTACCTCTTTAGGTAGGGAGTTTGTTTTCATTTAAGAAGAACTTATTTTTTCCCTCGTTATTTTAAACTTGTTCAGTGCTAGTGGATAAACATGTTTTTATCTAGTACATAGGTACCCAATTGATAAGTACATTCATGCTTGATTATTTGTATTGTATTTTTGTTTATGTCAACAAATAAGGACTAATAAGTAATAACATCCATTGGTTTTATTTATTGTTCATTACTATTTGAATATTTATAACGACAAGAAATAAAAGCTTATTCCAATTCAAATCAAAGAGCTATAGGCATGTCAATGTTTCTATCCTTAAGGTAATTGGTCCTTACTAACAACAGCGCTTGTATAATCCTCCAAATAAGTATCTGTGTCTTTCAATTCAAAGCAAGACATTAGTGTCAGCTTTGTAGTCAATTTCATCCTCGAATTCATGGATCAATTTTGTGGTAAATTTTAGAGTTAAACTTGGTGTCAATTTGAAGGTTAGTTTGACAATTAATTTCAAAAGTTCTTTGTCATTTGTCATTCATTGTTATGCACTTTCAGAAAACTAATGTTCAGGTTACAACATACTTTATCTATTTTCTGAAGTTTGAACAGCTCTAAAGAGCCAGGGACACATCCTTACCTTGCATCACCCTTGTTACTTCCTGGTCAAAATAGAGATTAGACATCACTTTGAGCAAATGCCATATATATGATATCCACCTTGAACGTTGACATGCTAAGCTTGGACTTGCATTCACTGGTGTTTTCCTTGGTGTGTGTGTGTGCATGCTTGATGTGCACTTCAGTAAAATAAATATTTTTTCAACTTTCTGGTTGAATCCATGACTTTGTAAAGTTCAGTGAATAAAATTTCATTCTTGTTCAAAATATTCACATTTATCTTTTGGTGGACTGCCATTGTTTTATTCACTTGATTGCTTTACTGTACTTTCAGAATTTCATTTTTCAAACTGATAATTTGTCATTTTTCATTTCATTGAAGACACTCATTTTATTATGCTATTTACCAAATGTGTCCACCTTCTCATATAGTTTGAAACATGTGGATAATTGGGTGTAGGTGAAGCATCTTTAGTCAATACCATGATGGATCAGAGGATTCCGAAGCTGTACTGTGTCCATCCTATTTTTATTGAGGCTGGGCGCCCTATCGAAATTGTTGCTTGTGGCAGGAACCTCTTTCAGTCGAAATTTCGGTATGTTATCAAACTAGGATATAGACCATTTGTTTCTTATTTGAAAGATCTTTAAATTGTTATTCAATAGTTCCAGGATTCAATTAGAGTTGATCCAGATGAGTTTGTTTGCCCTTGCTTATTACTTGGAATGTGCATGTGGCAGTCATTCCCAGTTACATGCATGTTTGAAGTTTGAACTCTTGTGTAGGTTTCTTTTTGTTTTTTTTTTATGAATGTAAAGCTTTGGCCGGAAATGTATTTCCATCTAATAAATTCTGCACTGCCTGCTCATTATACCTTTGTGATTTCGAGTCTAATTGAATTTTGAATACTGTTTTTACTCTCTTTATTTTGACAACAGCTTAAATAGTGCATTAGTTTCATTTGAATGGACACTTTGTTCTTAAGGGTTAATACAAATGCAATCTGAATTTTTATCTTATTTATACCTCCTGTAAATTGCGCAGAGGACTTGGCTCTGAATGCCTGGGTGGATATGTTGTCCTTCCACTGACCAGGCATCATTAAACCATTGTTACTGTACTTGTACTCGGCTTGGAGTCTGTTACCACTCAAAATAGCACCCACGACAAAGTCATGGATCACGGTGCGATGAGTGGCAAGCACGAGAGATGCTAGAGCCCAATGTCACCTCGGCCTAGCTTCTTGAACGCTTTAGGTCAACTCCTAAGACCAAGGGGGAGTCCCTATAACTTGGTGAACAATTATTGCGATTCCTTAGACAATACACAAACACATTTTCCAAGAAACCTCTCGGCTAAGATTAGTGCCTTATGGAGTCACAACAATGAAGTATAAATATCACTGAAAGAGAGGGAGGAGTTAAAGAGCTTTATCACAGATCCCAAAAAATATAACATCAACTTGCTACTGCTGTTATAGGATAGCAACAGTGAATACATGTCAGAAAACTTGATAAAAATCAGTTAAAACAATGCCAGCCTTACCATGTGAAGTGTACCTTGCATAGTAAGGCAAGGGGGTTGGGCAGAAGGGTGAAGAAGAGGCTTTAAAATAGTTCTGAAAACAGAGTATCAGATTTGATGAAGCTTTATAACAGCCCTCAAATAGTGTGGTCCCGTCCGACACGTTACCCAATGACTTCCAATTCCCCGGGGGTCAAAATAGGCCTAGAATAGTAGAAACCGCTTTTCAGGCTTTCAAACTTAGCGAAAGTGCATGATATACCTGCTGTACCTGCAATAACAGATCTGCAAAACAAAACCCTAGCCAACACAAATATCGAGATATTGCACAAATCAACCACAGGATGAAAACACTAAAAAATATACCGTTAAACTAGGGCGCATTTTTCCATCCATACAGAATTTCCAAATTGCTGATATTTTTTGAGATATAAAATCTTCTAATTTTTTAGGGTTTTTTTGATATTATATTTTTTTGGATTTTTGTAATAAATGTACAAGAGAATTTGGATAAAAAAAGAGTGAAGAGAAGGGGTTATGACCTTAGTCTTTTCAACCCTAGGGCAATTAGAGATCGAGGTCAATGTCTCTACCCAATTTGTCTATTCAAGATTTACCAACTGGGGCAAGAGGCTAGTAACCCGAAACTAGGTCATAGTAGTAAAATATCCTAATTAGGGCAAAAGATGAATTCCAAGGCACACAGTGGAAAGCTCCTTCAAGATGAATCTCTCCTCAAACAAAGTTGACAAGATGTCGATAAAAAACCCTAATTTATGTCGCTCTGTTAGATTATGACAACTGAGGAAGGTCTTCTGTGCATGCATGTGCCCTTGCATGCAAAAGACGTTAATTAAAGAAGCCAATAAAATGTATTTAATTAATTTTTCCTAAGTTTACTTTGGAAAATTAGTTAAAGTGGTCTAATTAATTATTGACTTAATGAAATTACTTTTTATAAAGTATGAGCGAAAGAATTAAAGTAATGGCAAGATCTAATCTTGGCCATTCATTCTCACCGGAGGATCTCAACCTTAGATCTATAGTGAGATTAGGTTATTCGCTTAGCATTGAGTTATAAAGGAAAGATCAATTGGTGGAGAGGGCACAATTGCATTCTGAGAGAGACAGAAGAGAAGGAGTGTGAGAGAGAAGAAGACGGAGGAGCAGCGAAAGAAAGAACAGGACAATGCAGAAGAAGAGAGAGACATAAAGGACAGGCTGAGGTGTCCGTACAACAGCCTGCAGGACAGTCCGTACGGAATCCGTACAGTTCGTATGGAATCCGTATAGCAGGCCGTACAGGTCGTACAACTACAACAGATCAGCTGCCTTGGGTTCCGTGCCAATCTGACAGGCTTTTCTTAAATTCTGTATGATTCAATTTTGCCATTGTGGGCTGAAAAATCGATTTTCTGTTTTGTAAAAGCTCCATATTTTCTGAAATAAAATTTACTCTCATACTGCAGCATCGGTTTTCCCATCTTGGGTTTTTCTGGGGGTTTATACCTGAAAACATTGTGTTGTTTCTATTGATGTGATTGATTGGTATATCTCTCAGTATTTATTTCCGCTGCAAATTTAAGAGTGAAGAAACCCTAGTGTGATTGAAAGTAATTAATTGGCATGCTTTTAGTCCGAGCTGGGTTTTAAGGAAAATTTACATGGTATCAGAGCTCTTCTGAGCAGACTGAGAGATAGCAGCAGAGTGCTTGGATAGATCATTGCATATCTATCCAAGGGTTTATTGGCACTATTCACTATGGCCGTACAGTTGAGAGTTGAGGATAGACTCCAAGGGGCACATAACTTTCCTACTTGGAAAGAGAGGATCACCAGGATTCTGGATGTCAATGATGCTGAAGAGCACATTGATAGTACCAAGGTTGCTCCCACAGATCCGACAGATTTAGTTGCTTGGAAGAAGATTGATTCCAGGGCAATCTTGATCATTCTAGATGGGGTGAAGGACCACATAGTCCCTCACCTGTCTGGGAAGAAGTTCGCATTAGAGATGTGGAAGGCTTTGGAGAGCCTTTACCAGAGCAAAAAATGAAAACCGGAAGATGGTACTGCAGGAGAGATTGCGCAGTACCAGGATTGTAGCCCACTTGCTTTCTCTTTATTACTAACTGTTACAACTCTTCAAAGAAATGCTTGTGATCCTCTGAAGAACAGGATCACTAAACTTAAAATTTTATGGAAAAGATCTAACAAAGCCTAAAAGGAAGAACAATAAAGGAGGCCTTGGATCATCTGGATTGTTACTGTTCAAACTAGTAGGCTAGGGTTGCTAGTGAAAGGCAATCACATAAGAGACTTGGAATGCTATCACCTTTGTCCAATATCCTAACTTCTTTGGGATCAAATGTTGTCCCAAGGGGAGAGCCATTTAATGTACCTGCTAAGTAGATGCCAAATTCCTTCCAAACACCTTAAAGCATAGATTAGTGCCTCTAATGGAGTCAAACATAGAGTAATAGAGAGAGTTAGGATGGTGCTTGTATAGTAGTTTTGTAGATTTATTTAAGGTTAAAAAGACAGGCCGAAGATTTTAGGCCCGAAATTTTAGGGCTGCGAGAATTTTAGGCCGAAATTTTAGAGCCGAGATTTTAGGGCCGAGATTTTAGGGAGGCCCATAAATTCAAATTTTTTTAAAATTTTTTCTGATTTTGTTATATTTTTAGGGCTTTTTGATAAAAAATTGAAGTCCTAAAATTTAACCTAATCCTGACATGAAAATACACTATTTACACATGAAATTTTGAAAAAAAAGGTGACGAGAGAACGGATATGATTCTCGTCTCAATCCCAAGGCATAAAGGATCGATGATCACCGTCTCTACAAGAAGAGTTCCTCTAGGCTTGCAAAATTAGGGAATCCACCACCAACCCCTAGCGTTTGTTGGAGAGCCTAACAAATAGCAAAGTAGAGATCCAAGGCCCTTTACAAAGAAGACTTCTTCAAGAGAACGTCTTCTAACCATACAAAATTGACAAAATGTTGGTAATTAAGCCCTAATCAACAAATAGAATGCACTAGCATAGCACCATTCAACAGAGATAGAGATATTCTTACCAAGATTCAACAAAGATGAACAAAGAAAGACCATATATCACCTTTGTGAATGAGTTCCATCCAACCATTGTAGCATCAACATGTATGGTATATGTAAAAGGAAAACCCTAACATTCATCCACATTTCACTTCACAAGCCAAAGAAGAGACTCTCCAAAAGGTGCACATCATATCATAAACCCATATAACAAGAGAAAAAGAATAAGTATCATACTTGATCCCCAAGTCCTGTTATTTACAAATGAATTAAGATGGTCTATTTATACCCATCTTATCACAAGACTTTTAATTTATCCAAGCTATATGTCAATTTGAAATTAAAACAAAAGTAATATTAAAATATTCTAATACATGGGTAACTTGGGGTATTTTCCCCATAGTTTACCAAAACTGATGAAAATAGCTAAAACTGAACAAATGGCTCCACTATGAAGGATGGAGTGAGCAAGGGGGGAACGCCATGCCCCATCTAAACCCCAAATATGCTGAAAAACCCTCAACGTCCCCCCTCAATCATGCTTGCAGGCCTAGGCATCAAGGATGACGTCATCATTGCTTTGGCACCAAGGAGAGAGGGCGTTGTGGTGAAAGGAGGCCAGGAGGGGTGCTTGGGGCAACTGTAAGAGGAGGCAAGTGCCTCTAAGTAGAATGTTGTCACTTGTGTGGAGATCAAGAAGGGGGGTCATGTGACCTAGTGACCTGCCCCTAGGAGCCCCAGACACCAAACTCAGGGCTACAAGCCCTAAAATGAGGTATTCAGCAATGCCACTAAGCCACAGTACTCCTAAAGGAAGAATCAAGGGGTCCGACCATAACCATCCCTCAAAAGATGCAGATAACACCCCCATCCTGGTTTTGAAAAAAACCGACCCCTTTCCCTTGGCAAAGATCTGAAAGTGGGCTGGTACTGGTACAACGTAACAGAGATCTTCAAAATTTGGGCAGAGTGCCTCTCTACCTCTTCATCAAAAGCTAAAAAACAACAACCAAATATTAGTAAAAGATGCCCAAAAACACTTTAAAAGTGTCTTTGGACAACCCCTAAAAAAGTACTAAAAAATTCTTAGTTAAACTAAGCATAAAAAATGACAAAACAACAAAAAAAAGCGAGCTTTCTTTTGGGTCTTAGCTTGCCTTTTGGGGCAGCCAATAAAAGCACCTTGAATTTGCTAGATATAAACTTTAAAATACTTGAAAGAGATCCTTTACTTAAGCCTTAAGATTTACTTGAAAACACCTTGCAAAAGGACAACTTTTAATGCTAGATCTAGATGCAAAAAAGATAAGACGTGAGAATGACAATTAGATCTAAGCAAAAAAGTTAAAGAAAAAGATCTACTGAATAATATTACTGTGATATTGAAGGTAGATCTAAACTCTAACTCAAACTATTTACCGGTAACCAAGAAAAGAAAGTAATTTTTTTTATTTTGAAAGAAGGTGAAGCAACCAAAAACCCTTGAATTTGGGCTATGGAGTTATAGAGGTGGATCAAAGAAGGACTATGTCTCTCTTGTAAAGATCTGGAGTGAAAGAGGAGTTGAGCAAGATCCGCCTTCTTCTTTGGATGGAAGTACCTGGAAGATCTTAGAAAACACTTGCCACAAAGCTTGTCAAATCTGTATTATCTACACTGAAGGTTAGGATATCATGCAAGTAAACAAACAAATTCCTTGGGATTTAAGCATAAACAAATAAATGAATAAGCTAAATACTTAACCATTCATTCCTATGGATTAGAACCAATCATTCATAAGGCAAAAAGATTGATAAGCATGAGTAGACAAATCTAACTAAGATACAATTACCTCCTTAAGCACAATAGACAATCAACATCCACACATCCAATATGACACACACATGTAGCCTCCAAAGCTTTTATTCAACAAAAAGATGCAACCCTACTACAACAAAAATTTAGCAAAGCTTCAATCCTTCCATCCAAATAATGAAGAAAGAGCTTGCTTAAATAGCAAAAGGAGACTAGGGGGGGCGCATTCCTCACTTGGGCGAGTTTGAGAGAGAATGAAGGGATTGTGTTGGAGTTTCACTCAAGTAAGTGGTGACACCTCTCATGAAGAGGTGTGCACTGTGCCCTCCTCCTTGAAGTTATCTCTTGCTAATCACGAGATGTCACACATGCAGATGCCCCCCCTCTCTTAAGAGATGCACCCCCTCTCTTGAGGAGCAAACTTGCCCTCTTAGGATTTGATGCCAATCACCATATTTGGAGTTCATTATCCTCAGTTAACCACTCCATCACTGAGATCCTATCCACGACATGTTCCCACTGATTTATGAATGTCAATTTTTGCTTTATTATGTCTTTTTTGGCCATTTATTTGGTCTTTTTGTCCATTTTCAGGATAATTTTAATTTAAGTCATAAATAATCACTCAAAACATTCTCAAAGTGGGTTTAGGGTTATAGTGGATGCTTTGGGTTAGAAAACGAGCACCCCCATGGCAAATTCTACACCCTAACCACTATTTTATGCTTTTATTTTTACTTTTTACATTAAAAACATTAAAAAATTGACCCGTTTTACAGGAAAACATGTTTATTTGCGAAACTTAAAAATAAACCTAGGGAAACCTAGTACATGTTCATATGACTCGATAATGTTGACTAGCATGGCAATATACATAGACACCTAGACTTTAATAACCTCCTAAGCTTTAACCACCAAGGCGAATACTCTAACTTTGGAGGTGTGAGTGAAAAACTCAAAAATTATACATCACTAAAGAGCAACGCATAATTAACAAGGAAAAACCACTCTAGAGTATCGCATTGATGTTTAAATCCTAGGACAACCAAGTCTTTTACAAAAGGTCATCATGCTACATCAACTTATTGCAATTCCTCGCAAGGCATGAACATGCAAAATTATTAAAAAGGGGCCAGGTTGGCCTGCTAGGACTTCTGATCTTCTAAATATGAACAAGTATACTTGTTCCATCTTTGCAGGCTCACTTCAAACCAACTAAGTACAACTTAGTAGGTAACAGGTTGAAAGATATGTTTCTTAACAAATGGGCAAAGAAGAAAGATCTTCGATTATTGATGCATGCTCTTACTAATGTAAAGAGGAATGAGAATGAAACTATTAATGAATTTGATAACATGTTTGATTAGAGTTTACAAGGTATTCCTTAGACACACCAACCAATTGGACCTGTAATTTTGATGTATTATGTGAATGCATTTCAACGTGAATTTCGTTTCTATCTCAATATGAATAATCCACAAGATTTGGCGGTTGTTAAGCAAACAACAAGAGATTTGGATGATAGTTGGAAAGCATCAAGCTAGCCTGACATGTTACATCAACCAAGAGCTAAGGTTGAATCGAAGACAAAGTTTTCCTTCATTTCCAAAACTGCACAAGATCCTGTGAATCTCTTGCTCAAGGAATTCAAGAAGTTGAGAATGGATTTGACTCAACAAAATACATCGTTACAAAACATAATTGTGCAATTAGAAAGAAATCAACAACCAAAGTTTCCTCCAAAGAACTTCAATAAGGGACCTCCACAGAATACAAGGCCTCCTACATCTTTGGAGCCAACAAATATGGTGAGTGATTTTCCTTACTTTTGCAGAGCTTGCCAGGCCCTCCATGACGGAAGAACATGTGCTTACTATCTGGAATTCATCAAGAACAACATTCCATTCGACGAAGATGATCGCAAGGTATGTAATAATTTGTTTGAAAATAGGCAACAGTTCAATTTCTCTAACGAGGACATGCAGGAAGTAAAAAAGAAACCCATTGAAGCTAATATAGCTGCAAAGTGCTTGGGAGAAATGCCCTCCTGAGAAGAGATTAAGAAGTTGTATGAGAACCACTTCAAAAGCCCAACTTATCAAAGTAAGAGGAAGGTTCTCCTGCAAATAAGCCAATCGCAAGTTCCTGAAGAGCCCAAAGATAAAGCTCCTGCCCAAACTTAAGTGAGTTTAGGTAAGTCGTCAATTGGTTTTGAATCTTGATACTAATGCAAATCTTAGTGTTGATGTTTCAAGACAAATACATTTCTTGAAGGTTACTATCTCGTTGGTTGAATTGGTGAAACTTCCATCAATGAAAAGCAGTGTTCCACGGGGACTTGTCCCCCAGGGTCAGGGGTGTGCCCCCCTCCCTCACTGTGCCCTGGGTACTTGGGGACTCCAGGTGAAACGTTTCCCAACGTCCCCTAAATCAGGAAACTCTCGGAAACTCACAAGGGAGCGTGTCCCCCTGTTCTGCAACTCGTTTCGGTGAAGGGGAGCTCCCACACGCTCCCTCTCGAAACTAGGGGGCTCCTAGACGCCCCCCCATGTTTTTCCCAATTTTAGTTTAAAAATACGAAATTTGAATTTGAATTGTTGTTTTAGTCTCTATTTCAGACTTGGTCTTTAGTAATTTTCTATTTTACTATTTTAGCATGCAATATCATTGATTCAGTTTTTCAATTAGAATGACCAAAATTAGAAATATGAATATCAAGATTCAAATGACAAATTTGAAAACGATCACGATGAATTGTGCAACATGTTTGTATTATTAATTTGTTAAATTCTGATTTACATTGCACAATGATGAATTTAGTATTTAGTATTTATTATTTACTTTTAGTAATTTACATGGGATGAATCATTGAATTGTTATTGCCGGGGTTTAACAATTTATAATTTTAATTTTTATATTTTTTTATAATTTTTATTATGACCTGGGCGTACCCCCCAAATTTCGCTAAAATTTGGGGTTGGTCTTCACATGTCCCCAATGTGCGTTTCCTCGCTCCCGCGTCCCGGCAACTTGGGGAAACATTGATGAGAAGTCAAGTGGTTAAATCATTGAGATTGAAAGATGCAATTCTAAAGACTTGTGATATTAAAGAAAGTGAAGATTTACCCATTGTTATCCACTAAAATTGCATTTAGTGGATTTTGAGTGAACCGTCGAAGACTTGAACAATCTAATTGTTCATCATCAGTGTTTCGAGATCCATCAGGCCAAATTTTGGTCCTTTTTTTAAATAATTGCATGTTCATACCCCTTGGGGATGTTGTAAAAATGTGCTAGCATGACATTCTTTTGTAAAGAGCTTGGATTCCTAGGACTTACTACATCAATCCGGTCATTCCATGGTGTTTTTACCCTTGTCAATTATGCACTCTTGAATAAGCGATGTATAATCCATGAGTTTTTCACTCGCTCCTCCAAAGCTGGAATGTCGTCTTGGTGGTTAGGCCTTAGGAGGTTATTAAAGTTCAAGTGCCAATGTTTATGAGCATGCTAGACATCAAATTGAGTCATTATGAACATGCACTAGGTCCCCTAGGATTTTAAATCAATTCCGAGAAAATAAATTTTTCTCATAAAACGACATTTTTTAATGTTTTAATTAAAAAATCCAAAAATATGATAAAAGTGGTTAGGAGGTGAAATTTTCCATGGGGGTGCTCCTTTTCTAACCCAAAGCACTCGTTAAACCCCAAAACCAACTTTTCCTAAGTTCTTGGGAGAAATGCCCTCCTGAGAAGAGATTAAGAAGTTGTATGAGAACTACTTCAAAAGCCCAACTTATCAAAGGAAGAGGAAGGTTCTCCCGCAAACAAGCCAATTGCAGGTTCCTAAATAGCCCAAAGATAAAGCTCCTGCCCAAACTTAGGTGAGTTCAGGTAAGTCATCAATTGGTTTTGAATCTTGATACTAATGCAAATCTTAGTGTTGATGTTTCAAGACAAATAAATTTCTTGAAGGTTACTATCCCGTTGGTTGAATTGGTGAAACTTCCATCGATGAGAAGTCAAGTGGTTAAATCATTGAGATTGAAAGATGCAATTCTAAAGACTTGTGATATTAAAGAAAGTGAAGGTTTACCCATTGTTATCCACTAAAATTGCACTTAGTGGATTCTGAGTGAACCGTCGAAGAATTGAACAATCTAATTGTTCATCATTAGTGTTTCGAGATCCATCAGGCCAAATTTTGTTCCCTTTTTTAAATAATTGCATGTTCATGCGCGTTGGGGATGTTGTAAAAATGTGCTAGCATGACGGTCTTTTGTAAAGAGCTTGGATTCCTAGGACTTACTACAATGTTTTTTCCCTTGTCAATTATGCACTCCTGAATAAGCGATGTATAATCGACAAGTTTTTCACCCACTCCTCCAAATCTGGAATGTCGTCTTGTTGGTTAGTCCTTAAGAGGTTATTAAAGTTCAAGTGTTAATGTTTATGAGCATGCTAGACATCAAATTGAGTCATTATGAACATCCACTAGGTCCCCTAGGATTTTTGGTCAATTTCGAGAAAATAATGTTTTCTCGTAAAACGGGTGTTTTTTAATGTTTTAATTAAAAAATCCCAAAATATGATAAAAGTGTGGTTAGGAGGTGAAATTTTCCATGGGGGTGCTCGTTTTCTAACCCAAAGCACTCGTTAAACACCTAAACCCAATTTTCCTAAGTTCTTGGGAGAAATGCCCTCCTGAGAAGAGATTAAGAAGTTGTATGAGAACCACTTCAAAAGCCCAACTTATCAAAGGAAGAGGAAGGTTCTCTCGCAAACAAGCCAATCGCAGGTTCCTGAAGAGCCCAAAGATAAAGCTCCTGCCCAAACTTAGGTGAGTTCAGGTAAGTCGTCAATTGGTTTTGATACTAATGCAAATCTTAGTGTTGATGTTTCAAGACAGATAAATTTCTTGAAGGTTACTATTCCGTTGGTTGAATTGGTGAAACTTCCATCGATGAGAAGTGAAGTGGTTAAATCATTGAGATTGAAAGATGCAATTCTAAAGACTTCTGATATTAAAGAAAGCGAAGGTTTACCCATTGTTATCCACTAAAATTGCACTTAGTGGATTCTGATTGAACCGTCGAAGACTTAAACAATCTAATTGTTCATCATCAGTGTTCCGAGATCCATCAGGCCAAATTTTGCTCCCTTTTTTAAATAATTGCATGTTCATACCCCTTGGGGATATTGTAAAAATGTGCTAGCATGATGGTCTTTTGTAAAGAGCTTGGATTCCTAGGACTTACTACATCAATCCGGTCATTCCATGGTGTTTTTTCCCTTGTCAATTATGCACTCCTGAATAAACGATGTATAATTGACGAGTTTTTCACCCGCTCCTCCAAAGCTGGAATGTCGTCTTGGTGGTTAGGCCTTAGGAGGTTATTAAAGTTCAAGTGTCAATGTTTATGAGCATGCTAGACATCAAATTGAGTCATTATGAACATGCACTAGGTCCCTTAGGATTTTCGGTCAATTCCGAGAAAATAAATTTTTCCCGTAAAACGGGTTATTTTTAATGTTTTAATTAAAAAATCCAAAAATATGATAAAAGTGTGGTTAGGACTAAGGAGGTGAAATTTTCCATGGGGTGCTTGTTTTCTAACCCAAAGCACTCGTTAAACCCCTAAACCCACTTTTCCCAAGTTCTAAGTGAATATTATTCACTTAAATAAAAATTCTCTTGAAATTAATAAAAGAGAATTTTTTAATTCAAAAAATAAAGATTTGGAGAAAATTAAATTTCCTAAATCTGAGCAAATTTGTCCAACTGAAGGCCTAGTTGAGTTGGCAATCTATATCGGAGACCGAATCAATCAAGATCCGGGTGATTGGCAATCAAATCAAGCAACTAAGAGTGAATCTTCAAGAGGGAATGCACCCTCCTTCATTAGTTGGGCCACTTTCTTGAGATGGCAATCCATTATTGGATGTTGGACTTTCCAAGATGAAGAGGGGCGCCCCTCTTATGAGGTGGCTGCCACCTCTTCCAATCACACCAATCATGGCACGAGTTAACGCTTGAACCTTTCCTCTTATTAAGGAATGCACTCCCTTCCATCTCTAGTTTGCCAATTCACCCTCCCTCTCTCATTCTCCTATTTAAGTAGGGCTTTGGCTCCATTCTATGTCATGGTTAGAGGACCGAAAGGCCGCTCAAGCTCTGCTTCTGTATTTGTAACATCATTTGGAATAATAAAAAGGCTTTGGAGGTCTCATGTGGTGTATGGCTCAAGTGTGTGGATGATCATTGTCTCGTTATGAGTAATATGTATTTATTTATTTTTGTATATCTTTGGTTGAGTGTTGGCCTTAGAAGGGGAATTACCTCCCAGTAGGTAAGAGAAATTCTAGTTTGATTTATGCTCTTATTGTTTGGTTGTAGTAGATCTCTTGGACGTGTATGTTTAATCTAGGTTGATTGCATACTTTCTAAGTTTCTGCTATATGCAACTCCAATTCTCGTTTTAACCATTTTTGTGCAAGAATATCTAAGCTGCAGGTTGCCTAGATTGGAGAAGGGGTTGAGCTCGGTTGCATCCTCCTCATCTTCAAACACTTCCGAAGAGGCATAGTCTCGCTGCTCTCCACCATCAAGCCCCATTGCCCAAAGTTCCCAGGCTTTGAGTTGTTTCTTTCCTCTCTCCTTCACCTCCAATCAAATTTCTTTTCTGGTTACGGTTCTTTACATGCTTAATTTAAATTAGTCTCTTTCAAGAAGATCATAAGCTGATTTCTTTTTAAGTCTATTTTCATAAGCTAGATCTGGTTATTCAAGCTGAAAATTTTGTAGAACTATCCCCTTTTCAAGTACTTAGTTTATTGTAAAGTTTATATCTTTCAAGTACTTGAAATATTTTATGCTTCTAATGTCTTAATCAACACATTGGGTGCAAAGTTAGTGGCTTTTTATTCACTTTTGATGAACATGTAAGAGGAAGTGTTGCCAAAAACTTGAAGATTTTGGTCATTTGCGACCCTAGGAATGCCTCTTCACCTTGAAATCATGTTTGTAAAGCCTTGTAAACCTTTGGTTCCTCATTCAAAAAGGACTAAAGGTATCCACCTTAAGATTGTCATTTTTTTTAATAAAGGAAAGTGGGCTACTCAGCACATCCCATCCACCTAGGGGGTCTCGCAGGCTCATTTTTGTGGTTTTCTCTTTCCTAACCTTTTTTGCTTTATTTTATCAACACATGCACACAATCCGCCCTAATAGGTTGTATACAGTTTTGTACTTTATTTTACACTTGACAAACTCATAAAAAACTAAATCCAGCTGTGCATTCTCGAAGTACCGAAAGGGAAAAGAGATTCTCAACCGTGATTAAATTTTTGTTACAATTTTTGTTCTTCCTCAACAAATAAATTTTAGATTGTGTATTCCTGAAGTAAACTGAAAGGGTTTATCCCCAGTAGGTGAAAAGAGATTCCCAGCCTCACAATAAAACTTCATTTTACTTAATAAAATTTACCAAGGCTTCAGTTCTTAGATGCTCTTGACCGCTGCGGCTCAGTCTGAACAGTTGGCCTATTAGAAAGGGACTTGAGTGACTAGCTTAATAGGGCAATCCAACAAAAACTTAATCACTAGAACTGGGGAGGTTGCGTGAAACTAACTACAGAGTCAGTGGGCTACTTGAAGCAGGTTATGCCTCGCCCAGTTGGACCCTTGGTATAGTTGTCATTACCCTCAGTTCGAAGGACTAAGTTGGAATTGAGCCAAACCAAGAACTAACCCACTCCTTAATCCACGCATCTAATAAAATCAATTAAAACTGACCAACGAGACTCTTGCAATACTTTCATGACACAACAACACTCCAATAATCTCATGTGACTCCATTTGGCACTGGTACAATCTGCAACAATAACACAACTCATATTAAGTGAATCAATGTGTTGATAGATGTATCATTATTCATGCTGATGTTTTAATTCATAGTTGCAATTTTCCGTTTCAGTATTAATTTACCTTCAAACTTCTAGATTAATTTCTCTCTAACTTAGCTGAAAGGCCATAGTTTATTTTCTTAGGGACCACCCACCTTGGCTTTGCTAAGAGTTGGCCTAGACGGAGGAGTTGAGTGTTGAGTGACAACATCTCGACTCTTTGCTTGCCCCCAAGGACGCACCCAATGGCTTGAAGATTTCTGCCACGCTAACCCCCTTTTCCCCTGAGGTGCGTATTCGGCGGCCACATTTTTGGCACCGTTGCCAGGGATAAATCTTTTTATTCTCGGAGTACGACTTTTGTTTTCTCCTTTTTTGTTTTTTCTTTGTATGATGAATATTTAGAATTGATCTTTAATTTTCATCTGGTGACTCCACTAACTTTTTTCCTTTTTATAAAAATTTCAAAGAAAAGCAAAAACTAGAAATTTCTATGAGTATTTTAAAAGTATATTTTATTCTCACGTGGTGACTCCATTGAAGGGTTAAAACCCTTGTAACTCACATATATTGTTGAGACTTATTGTGTGTAGATGAGCCCATGCAATGTAGAAAATTTTAAAAGCTCATTGTTGGACAACTCTGCTTTTTCAGTAGTCGAGGTCATTGATCTGTTGACATATGGATATTAAGAGAAGAGAAATTGTTGCTCGGATCTCCCTTGCATTTCCGCCCATTGATTACTTCATAATTCCTGGCTTTCCTAATCGGTTTGAGGGTGAAAAGACATCTTATTCCCTTCCTATTTTTTATGGTCATGATGGGGAACACTTAGCAAGATTCCATGTTGTGATATTCCTTTCACAAATTAGCGAATCTAACATACACCATGAAGATCATATAATGCAAATGTTTGCTCTTTCTTTTTAAGGGGATGCCTCAAGATGGTTTTATGAGGGCCTTCCTCCCTCATTTGCTTCTTTAGAATATTTTTGAGACAATGGCATCATGGTGGAGATCATATTGAATCATTCATTAGAAACACTCTTGCTTACTTCTTTCCTTTGAAAGAATTTCATACGGAAGAGCTTGAGCTACCCAATATCAACATGATGCATGGCATTCCATCTTTAGAGACGCGTGTTGATCCCATTGAAGAAGAGCATGAGGAACCATTCATTGAAGACCCTTCTCATGTCACCTCAACAAAAAATGCTACAGAATGGGAATTTTTTCACGACTATTTCAGTTATGATGAGCACATTTGTACTCTCGATCCACCTCTAGAGGAGACCATTACATAAGTCCATATTGAAATTCATGAGGAGTTTTGTAATGTGTATAATGATGATGGTTTAGAAGGCTTACTTCCTTATGACCTTTTTTCTGAAGAGGAGGATTATGAGCATGAAGAGGACAGATATAGCCTGGATCATGATATAAGTGATGAAGAGTTCCTCATGACGGACATAGATGTTGATGATGATAATTGGACATTTATAGAGAACCCCATCTATGCCATGTATGAAGAAGTAGATAGGGAGTTAGAATTCTTTGAAAGCATAATTGAAAATCCCATATATTACAGATATGAAGAAAGAAAGTTTAAGTCAAAGGCTCTTGGTGGTTTTATTGAAAAACCCATTTATGAGGTTTTCACAGAAAGCATGGACCTTAAGACCTTGGGATATCTTTGCATGGAAAAAGAGCATGAAATCTTTTTATATGATTAGTATGAGCTATGCATGAGCATCAACAAGGAAGACCTGAAGAAGTAGTACAATGAAGATTCAGATTAGATGCAGCTAATTGAAGGGCAACCTCAGCCATTGTCTCTACATACAGAGGTTCCTTATGATTTGGAGCAGTTTGGGGCTTGTGCTTGTTATCAACTATATCTGTACAATAGTTGAAACCTTATTGAGCCGCCAATGTTGGAACACATCAGTGTTCACTTCCAGAGTATCTGGGTTTCAGATATTTGGGTCTAGCCAGTTTTGGCTAGCCAGTTTTGTTTTTGAGTCGACATGACCATGGCCCCATGGGGGTTTGTAACAAAGTGTGCTAGTAGGGTCTGAGTGGCTCGATTCCCCATGACTTGATTAAGCAACTAAGGTATTCCTGAGAGTTTTTTCCCTTGTCAATTATACTTTGCTTAAGGCGATGTATAATCGATGAGGTTTTCTCCCGCTTCCTCCAAAGTTGGAATGCCCGATTTTGAAAATTTGAGCCGTGGGGGGTTATTAGAGTCCAACTAATATGTATAAACCTACTAGACACTATTAGAATAGGTTTTGGTCATGTCCTAAGTCTCTAGGACCCCTAGAAAAAATTTCGAAAATTTTTTACCGGACGCGTTGGATTTGGGGTTTTTAATTTTTTAAATTTTAATTAAATTTCTCTATAGTTTAAATGGAGAAATTTGAGTCTGTAATATGTCAGTCATCTGGGGTCCGAATTTAGTGATTGATGGCTCGTTTCATAAACCAAAAATCACACATGACCCATGGACCAGCTAAACCCAACTTTCAGATGTCAATTCAGCCTCATAATTAATATTTTCTCTAAAAAGCCATTTACAGAGAAATTATTAATTAAATTAATAAATTTGAATATTTTGGAGATATCCAAATCTCTCCAAAATAATCAGAAATGAATAAAATTAAAGGCTAAATGACATGGCAATAGACATTTATGAAGATTCCAATCAACTCCAAGTGGCTTCAGTTAGTTATCCAGTCACCAGAAGACTCTCCACTTAAGCAAATTTGCCCTCCCTCCTTGAGAATTCGTTTTAGTGATGTGGCAATTGATGAATGGGATGGTTGGTTGGCATTTAAGCTAATGGTAGGCGCTTCCCCTAAACTAGCAATCACCATGACTTGGCTCCTTTACAACTTAAGTTAGCACCTACCACAAACTCCACTTGTCTTCCTTCAAAGCTCACGCCATCCTCCTTCAAGCTCACGCATCCTACCTAATGGCTCACGTATGTCCTAGTTGGAGCTTGCCCATTAGATGGGTGGACCTTCCCATGCATTACCAAAGTCGAGTTTGCCACCTTGCCATTCACACCTACCAACAATTCGAGTTGTCCATTGAGTTAGCTCTCCAAGCTTGGTGTAGATTGGAATTCGACTTCATGTCTATTGGTTTTTGGCTCTCTCTCAATCCAAGTTTGATTTAGGGTTTTAGCTTAGTATTTTGTTATAAAGAGAGGCCCATTTGGGTTATTATCTCATGGAATTTTTGTGCACCATTACTCTGGCAATTTTGTACTAGCTCATAGCAATTGCTATCTTGAAATAAAATAACGACTTTGGAGGTCTACATGGAGTGCTTTACTTGTTCATGAGGATTGTCTACACATGATAAGGTGATATTGTGCTATTATATTTGCTCATATTTGTTGTATTTGGTCATTCTTTTGCTTAGAAGTATTTTTTAAGACCATATAATGAACATTTGAAGGTACAAGTTGTTCATTTATGTTGTATTTCATGTGATTTAGAAGTGCAGACTGTAGTTGGCAATATTTATGCATCTTCTTATCCCATCCTATTTGACATACTAAGTTTGATCAAGTATTCTTGTGAGTTATATGTATTGTGCAGATCTATAGAAGTGAAGTGGAGCTTGAGCTCGGATGCATCTTTCTCTCCTTCACAAACATTTTTCTAACATGTTTGGCATTTCATGGCTCTCCAAAAGTTAAATCAGTGATTCAAGCTTGACCTTGAGAAGTTGTTCTAAAGTCCATCCATCAAAATATTTTATCAATTTTTGGTTACTACATCCCAAGGGTTTTCTTCTTCAAACCTTCCACTTTCTCCTTGATTCATTTGCCTTGAATTGCTAGCCCACCTTCCTCTCGTCTTAGCTTTAGTCTCGTCTTAGCTTTAGTCTTCTTCCTTGCTCTTGTTTTTCCCTTACCTTTTCTCCTCTCCTTCTAGCTCTCGCCCTACCTCTTTTTGTTGGCCTCTTCTCCTTTCGTCTTTGCCTCCTCCATCTTCTCTTTGCTCCCTCCATTTAGGGCCTTCTTCCTCTCGTTTTTTTTGTTCCTTCACCTTTGCCCTAGTCTCCCTTTCGTCCACCTTAGTTGCCCTTCTCTTTCACTCCTTCATCCTCTTCGTTTTTGTCCTCTAGTTTGCTCCTCTTCTCCTTCTCGTCCATCTCCATTTTAGCCCTAAAACAACAACAAAACAAACAAAAAACTTGTTAAGTATTGGTTAGTGATTAGATCTCATTCTTTGAAGAGTTAGTAGTTAGGCATTGCTAGATATTATCATACTTTGCATTTGGTTTTGTTAGGATCTAGTTTGCATCTAGTTTATTTGTTAATCAAACTTGCATCTTAGATTTCATTGTTAAGTTAGGCTTGCATTGCTTATTCAACTTTCTAGTATAGATCTTAGATTTCATTTCTTACATTTTGGATCTTAGATTAGTTTAGTTTAAATCTCTTATTTTTTATTAACAATGACAGGTATCTAAGCTTTGTTGTGTAGGTGCCTAAAGGAAAGATCCATAACAAACAAGGCAAAAGAATTGAAGAAGTGCAAAAAAACTAAGGAGAAGACAAAACCAAAGATTTATAGAACCAATCTCCTTTTTTGTATAAGCCATAAAGGGCCATTCAAATCTTGATTCATAGTTGTTTATTTCCTGGAAAAGACCTTTTGAGGGCTTAATTCCCAAAGGCAATTGTAACCCAAGTAATAAAAAGGCTAGGTGGGATAGTGCTTCCCACACTTAGTTTCTCCTTCCCCATTTGGGGAAGTTTGTTCATGCATGCTGAGATTAGTTTCATTTTCAGTTCTTAGATTGAAATCTGCTTCCTGTACTTCGAATAATTTCTCTTCCAAGCCTTGACTAGAGTAAGCTAACTTTGGGATTGCATCCCAAAGGCCACATAGTTTTGTGGTAGCTTCTCGTTCCCCCATCAGCTTCTTGTGGACATCCAGCTAGCTGGAAGGTTTCCAGGACTGACGGTTTCTAGTGGTTGACCTTGTTTGGAGGTTGATCCCACCTTTAGAATAAATTTGTTTGGTAGAACACTAGATCTTTCAGATTTTTCATTTTATTTGGCAAGTAGCATGTTAGCAGTATTTCACATCTTTTTGATCTATCACATGATTTAAGCATTACAAAGTTGAAGTATCTTGTTATTACAACTACTACTTGTTTCTTAAAACGAACAAAGTCTCTTGAACTTGGCCAAATCCAAGTCAAGAGCACTCTCTATCGGATAGCATTGTTAGACTTGCATCTTCCCCTGCATTAAGCATTTTAAATTAGGAAGTCTCTTGAACTGTGGTCATAAGATCAAGTCAAGAGCGCTCTCTGTCGGAGAGTTGAACAAGTGCTTTAAATAATAAAATATCTCAACCCACATTTTTCTCCTAATAAATTTACTTTTGGTTGATCGTCCAACACCCGTATGCTCTGCCAACCGGAAACGGTTGGGCTAGTGATAACTAATAAAACTTTCACCCCCATAACCAACCAATCCGGAGCTGAGCGATAAGATAAGTTCAGTGGGTAATCTCTTAGTGGGGGCGCCGGGGTTCCATGTTCAGCCTCTAGTTTGCTGGTTAGCATTGCACGGCCTAGCTAGAGCACTGGGTGGCTCGACATGTTCTTGAACGGAGGCACTTGATACTGTCTTTCCGGACTTTCTCTTGAATATCCTTGGTTTTATCCTAATAATCAAGACCATTAAAATCTTCAATTTACAAAGATAATCTGCACAACGATCTTACAAACGACATTTCTCCAAGACCCACACTTTTAGCATCACAATCTTTAATTTTCTTTGACTCCATAAGGCACTGGTTGTTTAAAAGTATATATTGATCAGGACCATTTGTCCTTGTGTTTATTTCATATTGTGAATGCTCTAGTAATTAATCAAGTCTTGAATCATATTGCCATCTTGTTATCTTATTTCGCAACTTGGATTGCTTATTATCTATTGTTCATTTTTCATATTTTTGGTCTCACCACAAAAAACTCCTAAAACAACACTCATCCACATCACCCATACAAAAAACACTATAAATACTAGAGCCTTAGTGAAACTCTTTCTTAGGGACTACCCCCTTTGGCTTCGTTAGGAGTTTGCCTAAACGGAGCAGCTGGGATTTAGGTGACAGTACCTGGCTCATTGCTTGCCCCCAAGGCCACACCTCTCTCACTTGTAGTGAAGAGACAACTTTCGAAAGATTTCCGCTGCTGGTGTGCAATCTGGCGGACAACAGTGCTTTCATAGAAAGTAACTATCAGAAGAGCCTTTCAGATCAATATGATGAGGTAGTTGGCTTGCCTTATCATTCAGAGTTTTTTCTCAACCCTATCCAGTCATGGATAGAAGAAGCCTGCAGGAGGACTTACCATTTGGGGAAGCACTTCAAAGATCTATTACATGCTTATAATCTCCCATCTAGCCCTCCCATCTAGAATATCCATGTAGTTTTGCACTTTCTAATAAAAGTGTCCTTGCTTTGGCTAGTAAGCAAAGACAAGGGAAAAAAATTGTTATATTGATGAAATGCTTAGATGGTTACATTGGATTTCTGATTACACTTAGCATTTTTTGTTATATCATGCTTAGAGTAGGAGAATAAGCTCCTCAAAGTGAACATTTACTTTATGCATTTCTTTCCAGCACTTAGGAAGAATAACTTTTTTCCTTAGTTTTAGTTTTTTATGAATAAATGCATTTTGTGATTCATTGGTTTCTTCATAAAGCTTGTACTGCTAAAGGTTTTTCTTGTGAAGTTGAGATGTTTTATGGCTTGTATAAACCAGAGATTCTGGTGTTCTCGCATCCTCTCCTTGCCTAAAGGCTTGATCAAGCACACGTCCCACAGTTGGAGCCAGATGTTATCCATTTAAATTGCACTTAGTGGATTCTATGTGAACCATCAAAGACTTGAACAATCCAAATGTTCATCGTTAGTGTTCTTTGATCCATCAGGACAAATTTTGGCCCTTTTTCAAAAGAAAAATTGCATGCCCATACCCACGTGGGGAGTTGTAATAAGTTGGTCTAAGCATGGCCTTTTTGTAACAAGCTTGGCTTATCTTAGGTTTATCTATCAAGGGGATACTCTAGAGTGTTTTTTCCTTAGGAATTATGCGTTGCGCTTCAGTGACGTACAATTCCCGAGTTTTTCACTCACACCTCGAAAGCTGGAGTATTTACCTTGGTGGTTAAACCTTGGGAGGTTATTAAAGTATAAGTGTTCATGTATTTTTACATGCTAGCCATCAATAATGAGGCATATGGACATGCACTAGGTCCCCTAGGATTTTCAGTCAGTTCCGACAAAAATAAATTTTTCCTGTTTTACGGGCTTTTTTAATATTTTAATTAAAAAATCCAAAAATATGAGAAAAGTGTGGTTAGGAGGTGAAATTTGCTATGGGGGTGCTCGTTTTCTAACCTAGAGCACCCGTTAAACCCATAAACCCACTTTTCCTAAGTTCTAAGTGAACACTGAATATTATTCACTTAAATAAAAATTCTCTCGAAATTAATTAAAGAGAATTATTTAATTCAAAAAAATGAAGATATGAGAGAAATCAAATTCCTAAATCAGTGGAATTTGGTCCAGATAGATGCCCAGTTGAGTTGGCAATCACATTCAAGGCATATCTCATCAATCTTTGGGGGATTTCAATCAAATCCAAGTAGAGGGCGAGTTGTCATCTCTTGGGAAATGTGCCCTCCTCACTTGGGCGACTTCTCCATTAGGTGGCAACTTGTAAATCGTTGGAGGAGTTTACTATGTAAGAGTGGGGGCGCCCTCCTTATTTGGCAGCCACCTCACTCCTTATCCCTTCAATCAAGCCTTGAGTCAAGGCTTAGATCACTTCTTTGATTCAGTAATGCGCCCCCTGTTACCAACTTATTTGTACCATAGTTGGATTATCTGAAGAGCCGCCATTTGACAAACATGATGAATGTTTGTACTCAAATGTATCAGATGATCCAACATTTGTGACTAGCCATTTTTGGCTAGCCTGTTTTGTTTTTGAGTCAACATGACCATGGCCCCATGGGGGTTTGTAATAAAGTGTGCTAGTAGGATCTGAGTGTCTCGGTTCCCCATGACTTGATTAAGCAACTAAGGTATTCCAGGGAGTTTTTTCCCACGTCAATTATACTTTGCCTACAACCGAGCTATAATTGATGAGGTTTTCTCCCTCTTCCTCCAAAGCTGGAATGCCCAATTTTGAAAATTTTGGCCATGGGGGGTTATTAGAGCCCAATTAATGTATATAAGCCTACTCCAAGTTTTGACTTGAGGTAGTATCCTTGAGATTTCATCTCAAGGGCAGGACCACATAACTTTGTGGTTATTCCTCTCTCCTCGTTAGTTGCCTTGGTCGAAATCTCAGCTAGCTGGGAAGTTCTCAAGTGCTAGCGGTTCTTAGTGGTTGACCTTGTTCGGAGGAAGACCCCACCTTAGATTAAATTTGTTGGTAGAACACTAAGTCTTTTCTTTTATTTCGCAAGTAGCATGCTAGTTGTCTTTTGTATCATTTGAGCTATCACATGTTTTAATTTTACAAAGCTTCTTATTTGTTTCTTCACAACTGCTTCTTTCTTGCAAGTAAAATAAACAAAGCCTCTTGAACTTGGCCAAATCCAAGTCAAGAACACTCTCTGTCGGAGAGCATTCTAGATTTGCATTTTCCCCTTGCATTAGGCATATTAGATTAGAAAAGTCTCTTGAACTTTGGTCTTAAGACTAAGTCAAGAGCGCTCTCTATCGGAGGGTTGAACGGTGCTCTTAATAAATAAAATATTTCAACTCACATCCCCCATAATTAATTTATTTTTGGTTGATTATCCAACACCCGTATGCTTTGCCAACCTGTGAAGGTTGGGCTAGTACTCAGAAAGGTGAAGGACTTGCTAAACTTACAAGTGATAACATAATTAAAACTTTACCCAAAACCAAAACCAGCATCAAATCACTGAGGTTGCTTCTTGAAACAGGTGGTGTCGGGAATCCACTATCAGACTCGAGGGTGGTCAAGCCATTGTACACTTATCCTCTCTGCAATCTGGGTGCTCCCGACCTATCATCTAAGAGGTTGCCAGTATTTGTTCCTGGTTAAGGTTCTACTATTTTGATATCCTTGTTCTTAGCTTTAATAATCGAGACCATTAAAATTTACAATTTACCAAGATAATTTTCATAACGATCTCACGAACAACATTCTTTCAAGACCCACACATTCAACATCACAATCTTTGTTTTTATTTGACTCCATAAGGCACTGGTTACTTCAAGGTTTATTTCTTAATCAGGACCATTTATCCTTGTGATTATTTCATATTGTGAATGCTTTCATTTGATTATAAGTCTTGAAATATACTGTTAATCTTGTTACCTTATTTAACAACGTGGATTGCATCATTATCTTGTGTTGTCATATCTTTTAATTTGGTCTCATCACATAATAACTCCTAAACAACACCCCTCCGCATCATTCACACTTAAAACATTATAAAACGCAAGAGCCTTAGTGAAACTCTTTTTAGGGACTACCCCCCTTGGTTTCGTTAGGAGTTAGCCTAAATGGAGGAGCTGGGATTTAGGTGACAGTATCTGGTTCATTGCTTGCCCCCAAGGCCACACCTCTCCCCACTTTCCAGTGAAGGAGACAACTTTCGAGAGATTTCTGCTGCTGGTGTGCAGTTTGGCAGACAACACCCCCCTCATGCTCTCTTCTCAAGTGCTGCCCCCCTCCTTCTCCATTTGCTATTTAAGCATGGCTTTGGGCTCTCATTTGTGGATGGTCAGAGAGGACCGAAAGGCTAGTCAAGTTTGTACCCTTTCTATTGTAATATTTTGATGGAATAAAAAAGGCTTTGGAGGCAAATCTCTTGTGTTGGGCATCATTGTGTGTGGATGAACATTGCACATTTTTATGAGGTAATCTGTATTGCTTTAGTTTCTTGCATCTTGTGGTAGAATGTTGGCCTTTGAAGGGGGGACTATCTCCCGGTAGGTAGGAGCATTTCTAGTTTGATTATTCTCTTTGTTAGTTTACTTTAGATCTCTTAGATGAGCATGCGTATTCTAGTTTGATTTCCATGCTTTCTAAGTTTCCATTGTAGGCGGCACCATTATTCGTTTTAACCATTTGTATGCAAGAAGTTACGAGTTAAATGTTTGGTGGAGCATTTCTAGTTTGAATGTTTGGTGTATCTAGTTTGACTCTTCCAATCTTCGAACAATTTTCGCATAGTCCCTCCGCTTTCCACTTGCAGGCTCCACAACTCAAATATTCCCAAGCTTTTGGCTTTTCTGCTCTTGCTCTTTCCTTCTCTTTAATTAAAATTTCTTTTGGTTACAATTACTAACATGCTTAAGTCAATTATTTTGTTTTTTTAAAGAAAATCTAAAGGCTGATTTATTTACGTACGTTGTTAGATCTAGGATTTTAAAGCCTAAATTTGAGTAGAGCTAACTTGGTTAAGTACTTAAAATTATTGTTCATCTTTTTAATACTTAATTTTTTATGCTTTTAACGTGTATTTGGGCACATTTGGTGCATTTCAGGTGGCTGGTTTCACAGTTTTATTGCCATAACAAGGGGAAGTGCTGCTGGAAAATCGAAGATCTAAAGCCATCCAAGGCTTCCCGGAGCAATACACTTCCATCTTGCATCATTTATGAAACTTGTAAGGCCTTTGGATCCGGATCTATAAGGACCAAAGACATCCACCTTCTTATTGTAAAATATTAATAAAGGCAAGTGGACTACTCAACACCCACAACCCATTCCCCCTGTGGGGATCTCGCAGGCTCAATTTTGTGCTTTGCAAATTTTTCTAACGTTTCTTTATTTTTTCATCACATGCACACAATCCGCCCCAATTGGGCTGTATAGTTAGTTTTTTTTACTATTACAATCTTTATTTCACAATTTTATACTTTATTTCAAAGTTAACAAACTCATAAAAAAATTTAAATCCGGCTGTGCATTCTCGAAGTACCGAAAGGGAAAAGAGATTCTCAGCCGTAAATAATTTTGTTGTTACAATTTTTGTACATTATTAACAAATAAATCTAAGGCTATGTATTCTCGAAGTAAACTGAAAGGTTTTAACCCCGACAGGTGAAAAGAGATTCTCAGCCACATAAATAAAGCTTTATTTTACTTAATAAAAATGACCAAGGCTTAAGTCCCCATATGCTCTTGACCGCTGCAGCTCAGTTTGATCAGTTGGTTAATCAGAAAGGGATTAGAGTGACTAGTTTAATAGGGCAATCCAGCAAAAACATGATCTCTAGAACTCGGGAGGTCGCGTAAAACTAACTACAGAGTCAGTGGGCTACTTTAAGCAGGTTATGCCTCGCCCAGTTGGACCCTTGGTTTAGTTGTCACTGTTGCCCGCCGAATGTGCACACCAGCAACAAAAATCTTTTGGAAGTTGTTTCCCAAGTGGGAAAGGTGTGGCCTTGGGGGCAAGCAAAGAGTTAGGTGTTGTCACCTGATCTTGACTCCTCCGTTTAGGAAAACTCCTAACGAAGCCAAGGGGGGTAGACTCTACAAAGAGTTTCTAAGGCTCTTGTGTTTTAAATGTTTTTTGGAATGTGTGATGCGGATGGGTGTTTTTTAGGAGTTTTTATGATTCACAATAACAATTTAAATAATCCAAGCATGCACTTGCAAAATTAAATGAAGATGCACAACCACTGATAATGACACTTTAAATACAAAGCATACACAACATAATATGAATTTAAAAGATAAGACAAGTGCTCCAGATAGATAATAAGCAAATAAATGTTGAGTTTGAAGGACCAGTTCCTTATGGAGTCAATTGTTGTGCTTGGGATGCTGAATACAAGTCTTGGTGTGCTTGAGAACATTTTGCAAGTGTTCTTGGTAGATTTTATTGTAAATTTTAAGATGAGTTGATTGTTAAATGGGAGGGGGATCTCCAA
The DNA here is from genome assembly GCA_027924585.1 of Larix kaempferi. Classification (NCBI taxonomy): domain Eukaryota; kingdom Viridiplantae; phylum Streptophyta; class Pinopsida; order Pinales; family Pinaceae; genus Larix; species Larix kaempferi. The sequence goes on along the minus strand of BSBM01000450.1, from coordinate 9,499,378 downwards.
GATATATCTTACGGTACTGGAGACGTGTCCGGAAAATAATCTAAGTGGTTTTGTACAAGGACATGTTGGCTGTCCGGAGTCTCTAGAGCGTGTTCAACACTACACCAACCAGGGATGTAGTCTAACGGTGCCCTTAAGGTCTCAGTATAGTGGTTCCAGCGTTCCCAGGCAGAATTTGCCCACTTTCAAACATTTGACAATCAATGTTGGATTTTCGTTGGTTTACAGGAGAGTGTTTTATTATGGTTTGAATGGATTAAGATGTGGACAATTAAATAGTCTACAACTGTTTCTAGGTATCCCACAAGTGGGTGGAGCATACACAGTGTAGTAAATTGTAAATTCCAATTTTATTGAATGTTTGGAACAAGAACGATTGTAGCTCTCCGATAGAGAGTTCTCTTGATCCGCCTTATGGCGAGATTCAAGAGACTTTATGAAATGTGAAAATGCTTGTAATAAAGTCTACACTACCCAAGAGTCTCTTTCAAGTCTAAGACCGTACTCGGGAGAGCAAGGGGGTTAGAAAAATCAAAGCAAAAGAACTCTCTGACAGGAGCAGTCTTGATCCACCTTTCGGTGAGATTCAAGAGATTTTATGTTCGTTTTATCAGTTTATATAAAGATGAAAATACTGAAGCAAAGCTAAACTAGTTTGATGAAAATCAACTAAACAAGAAGAACTAATTTAGCAATATAGCGAAATGGAATCTAATCTAACAATCTATCAAAAATGAAGCTAACTAACTATTCTAACAGTTTATTGTGCAAGTATAAAGCAAAGTAAAGTGCGAAAAATAGACAATGGGCGATATAGGCTTCCCCTAAATGGGGGAAGTAGGGGTGTGGGAGCCGTTATCCCACTTGCTCTTTATTAATTATTACAATGCTTGGTTTTTTGTCTTCACTTGAAAGCACAATATTGGATGGGGGAGTGAAGAAGAGGGAAGTGCTTTTCAAGGAGTTTTTTGGTTTTGCTTGCTTGCTCTTGTGCTTTTAGCCTTTGGGCTTTTTGTCTTGATTTGTCTTCTTTGGTCACCTAAAGAATAAGAGCTCTAGACAAGTGCTTATTATGAGGTTAGTCAATCAAAACAAATTGAAACTAAAGATCTAAACTAAGCTAGCTTGCAGAAACTAACAAATCTCTAAGTATGAAAATAAAACTAAGTATAGATGGAAACTAAGCTAATGCAAATAAAAACTGAAATTTAAACTAAGTATGGATTATGAACTTTTAAAACTAATGCAAACTAAGAAAATTTAAACGAAAATGCAAACTAAATCTAAACTTTAAACATGAATTTAACTGAATGCAATCTAAGTTAAGATTTAATCTACAAACAAGAGATGAGCAAGATCAAAAAGGAAAAGAAGGCAAGAAGGCAAAGAGAAGGGAGGAGAAGAATGAAGAGCAAAGAGAGGGCTGGAAAAAGAGGTCAAAGGGCTGCAAAAAGTGAGAATAATGGGCTGCAAAACAGTGATAAAAGAGGGACAAACAGTAAGAATAATGGGGCTGTAAAGAGTGAGGAGATAGGTGGCTGAAAACAAAAGAAGAGAAGGCTGAAAACAATGAAGAGAAAAGGCACAAAACAAGAAGGAAAGAGGGACTGGAAATGAAGGTTAGAAGGGGCAGCCAATGAAGAAGTAAGGGCTGCAAAAATAAACAAAAATCAGAGATGAGAAGAGGCTGAAAACAGTGAGGAGGACAATCAACAAACCAAAAGCTAGAAGGTAGCAAAAAGAAGAAGAAGAGCTAGAAGAGAAGGAAGGGAGCGAAAAGGAGAGGAAAAAGACAAAAGGAAGAGGAGGACGAAAAGAAGAGAAGGAAGAAGGTTTGAAGGGACAAAGAAGAGAAGAAGGCTAGTAAGGTAAGAGCGAAAGCAAGCAAGAGAAGAGAAGCAAAAAGACAAGGAAAGCGAAAGTTTGGGGAAAAACAAAGAGATCCAAACTTTAACTTAGTAACCAAGTTGAAAAATTGATTTTAAATTGTGAATAATGAGCAAGATTTAAAGCACTTTTTGGATCTTTGGATTAAGAAGAGCCTATGTAGATGCAAATGAACATTCAAGGACAATGATCCCTTTGAGGCTTGAAGAAGGGGGAGATGCAACCTAGCTCATCTCTTTCTCCAAGAAGTAACTTGAAACTTATATACACACTTAAACAACAGAGCTTAGATCTAGTATGTTAGTATAAAAAAAATTCAAAGAGCATGTATTGAGTCCAGCTAAAGCATGCTACTTTAAGATCTTTTAAACCCTCAACATCAACAAATAACTTGAAGCCTACAAATATTTGTCCTATGTGCTTGATAACAAGCCCTCTAAGCTAGATCCAAACTCAAATAGATAAGCATGCATAAACATTGAAAAATATTACCTCAATAAGTCATCATGAACCATGCATGCAAAAAGTGGACCTCCAAAGTCTCAATTTTATTCAATAGCAACAACAAATGAGCAGAGTATCCTTGCACAAAAATTCCACCTTGAATGATGGAGCAAGGGTCTGTACTTATACAATGAAGAAGAGCCAAAGATCTAATTTAAATAGGTGAGGATCTAGGGAAAGCAAGGCGAGTTTCACCAACAAACTAGAGCTCCAAGCAATTGATTTGGAGTTTAACTAGCTCTTGGAAGGTGAAGAGAGGGTGAGGGGGCCTCCACCTGGCCAAGGCACCCACCCTCAAGCATTGAAAACATCTCCCAACCAACAACAAGGTGCTATCTCATCAATTCGCCCAAGCTAGAGAGGAGGGCGCAAATCCCAAGGAAAAATCACTTGTAGTGCTCCAATTGCTGACTGAAATCAGTTGGTGAGACTTGGAATATTCTTCTTTGATCCATGCCATGTCATTTAGCCTTTTACTTTATTCAATTTGGCTTTTCCTGAAGAGATTTGGATTTTCTTCATTTTATTATTTTCTGATTATTTTTAATTAAATATTCCTCTTTTATTAATTTTGAGGAAATATTCAATTAAGTGCAAAATAATCATTAGAAACTTAGGATAAGTGGGTTTAGGGGTTAAATGGATACTATGGCTTAGAAAATGAGCCTCCATTTGCCAAAATCCACCCCCAAACCACTCAATTATTACAAATTGAAAATTTTCAATTAAACCATAGGAAAAATGGCTTAATTAATTGAAACATTTAATAATTAAAAAATAAAAAAGTAAACCGAGCCACTCAGACCACCATACTAGCACACTTTATTACAAACCCCATGGGGCATGGTCATTTCAAAACAAAAAATAAAATTCTAGCCAAAAGAGGCCAAGTCTGGAACATCTGAACCTTTGAACTCTAGAAATGAACATGCATCATGTTCAATAACTGGCGGCTCAATAGAAGCTCAACTATTGTACAAAATAGTTGGTAACAGTCACTACTCTCAGTCATAGTTTTAAAAATAAAAAAAATCGAAATCGGAATCGGCCGATTCGCCGATTTAAGGCTCGCTTGGTTCAAACCGGCCTCCAAATCGTTTCGGGAGTAAAAAATTGGTCGTCCAAACTGGTTTATGTAAAAAATCGGTCACCCAATAATAAATCGTCCGGTCCAACCGATTTTCGTAAAAAATCGGACCGGTTTGGTAGTGGGCCCGTGGGGCATTAAAATCGAGTTTTTATTTTTTATTTTTTTAAAGTTTAAACCTAAAACTAAGTTACTAACCTACCCAACCCAACCCAACACTACTCTATTTTGCATTTAGTGGCCGTGTGGGAGTCTCCGAGCAGCGTAGACGCCGTGGAGTGGACTGTGCAGTGAGCTGGACAATGAGGCTGTTACTGTCTGAGTGGGCTGGGTGTGCGGTGAGTTTGTAACTTGTGTGCATTGTGGGGAGACTCGAGACTCGGGAGAGTGCTGTCACAGTGTCACTGTTGTTGAGTTGTGGTCCGTGGAGAGTTGGAGTGTTGAGCAGTGAGCTGTGGAGTGTTGGAGTGGAGTGTAGTTGCACTCTGCATCAGGCTACAACAAGCCTGCAAGGTATATACTATACCGTATTACACTTGTTTTTTTTTTAATTTAAATTTTAAAAACAGAAATCAAATTTTAAAAATTTCAAAAAACAGAAATCAAATTTTTCAAATTAAAAAAAACAGAAATCAAAATTTTTAAAAATTTCTGAGAATATGAATACGAATTGTCTAAGTCTTTTTATGTCATTATGATGCTCAGGCTTCTCCATTATAGTGCCCAGAACAACCCTAAAGCAAAGTCCTAAAGTGCCTAGAATTGGTTCATCATACTTCACTTGGTTGTTAAATAATCATTTTCAAAACTTAATCAAAGGGTGTTTACTGTTGGATGCATGTTACAGGATTGACCTATTCCATTTTGTCACCCGTTTAATCATTTAATTTTTTCTTGTTTTGTTTGAACTTTGGAATGCAGATCAGGATTCAGAATACATATCTGCAGTATTGAATCATGGCCCCAAAAGCAAAAGATCTTGCATGGATCCATGTCGATGTTGTTCAGGGGGACATTTATTGCAAGTATTGCAAGAAATTGATTAAGGGTGGGGGCATTTATAGGCTTAGACAACACTTGGCTGCCATCAAAGGCCAAGTTAAGGCATGCAAAGCCCCACTGGATGTTATTGGGCAAATTAGAGTTGAGATGCAAGCACAATTCAAGAAGTTTGAAGAGGGCAAGGTTATGCAAAGACAGATAGAGGAAGAAGTAGGGAGGAAGAGGAGGATTGTTGAAATGATGGGTGGAACCTATGCCCCTGGTTCAAATTCAAAAGAAGGCTCTTCATCTATCTCTTCTACCACTCTTAGGGATCCTTTCTAGTATGTTCCACCCTCCGAGAGTACACAAGATAAGGTTAAAGCCAAAAAGAGGGGTGGCATTGAAAGCTATTTCAGACCTCCCACCACTTCTGCCAGTGTCGGAGCTTCTCAGATGCAGCATCCAACACAAATTCATCCCACCTTAGATGAGCGCTGGAAGAAGCAGTACAAAGATGTTGCCCATGAGTACATTGTAAGATTGTGGTATGATGCTGATCTCCCATTCAATGCTGCCCGCTCTTCTTATTACCAACCTACGTGGGATGCCGTTGTAGCAGCTGGTAAGGGCTTCAAAGGCCCTAGTATGCATGACTTGAGGGGATCGCTTTTGCAAAAAGAGAAACTTTCCATAGAAGAATACCTGGAGGATTTCAAAGCTTCATGGGTAAACTTCGGATGCACTATCATGTCGGATGGATGGAAAGATCAAAGGGGCCGACACCTTATTAGCTTTCTTGTCTCTTTCCCATAGGGAACCATGTTTTTGTCATCACATGATGCATTTGATAGGGTGAAAGATGCAAAACTGTTATTTCATCTTTTGGATGAGATTGTTGAGGCTGTGGGGCTTGCTAATGTTGTGCAAGTCATCACCGATAATGCCTCTAACTATGTTCTTGTTGGTAGGATGTTAGAGGAAAAGCATAAAACCATATTCTGGATCCCATGTGCGGCACATTGCATAGACCTCATGCTTGAGGATGTATGCAAGCAGGATTGGATCAAGTTCACTGTGGACTATGCCAAAAGCATCATGAAGTACATCTACAACCACAGTTGGGTATTGAGCTTGATGAGGAGACACACAGGGGGCAGGGAGCTTGTTAGGCCTGCAGTTACTAGATTTGCAACTCACTTCCTCACGTTGCAATCTCTCCTTTCCCAAGAACAAAACTTGGAGAAGATGTTTTGAAGTGATGAATGGAATTCATCTAATTGGGCTAGCACACGAGAAGGAAGAGACATTAAGAAGAAAATTAAAAGCTCTTCATTTTGGAAAAAAGCAGTAGAGGTTGTGGCAATTACTAAGCCACTTGTTAAGGTGTTGTGGTTGGTGGATGGGGAAAAATTGGCCATGGGATACATTTATGAAGCTATGGATCAGGCAAAGGAGCAAATAAAGAAAGCATACAAAGATAGAGTAGCCAAGTATGGGTCTATTTGGGAGATCATTGATAGGAGATGGAACAATCAACTTCATCGCCCTATACATGCAGTGGGGTATTTCTTGAACCCGAAGTATAATTATAGAGATGACATTGATGCTGATCTGAGTGGGGAGATAGCGGATGGATTGTATACTTGCCTTGAGCGCATGGTCCCAAATGAAGAGACCCAATTGGAGATACATCGGCAAATCACCTCTTTTAGTGAAGCCACAAGTCTCTTTGGCATATCTATGGCTAAGCATGCAATAGAGGAGGGCCAACCAGGTAAACAATTCCATTGTTTTATTAAATTATGTTATTTTTTTGTACAATGTAAATTACTAAATACCTTGATTCTTAATTTCTTAGCCAAATTCACAATCTAATTTGTTGAATTAACTTCCTTGACTCTTCGCATTTGCAATTGCAGCACAATGGTGGAAGTCATTTGGTAATCATACAAAACAATTGCAAAAGTTTGCAGTTCGGGTTCTTAGTCAAACCTGTAGTGCTTCTAGGTGTGAGCGCAATTGGTCTTTGTTTGAGCGGATTCACACGAGGAAGAGAAACTGTTTAGAGCAGTGTTATCACACAAACTCTAGATGATGGATGAGAGTGTCCCAATAGGGATGGCAGAGGGTGATCAGCTAGAATGGTGTAACTTGCAATATCTAGGTCCTCCGTTTAGGGAACGGAAGTCACACCGGACAAGGCTACTGTCGCTTCAGACAAGGCACATAGCCAAGTCAGGGGGGAGACCCCTCTCAACCAATGATGGTTGAGAGACAAACACACACCCAACCCAAAGATAGAAAGAAGTACGAACAGGAAATGAGTGCGGATTAAGTCCTAAATCTAACTCCAACCAAGAGATGGACACAAGCAGTAAAAATGGAGACGATGTGGAAGTGACCAGCAATCAATTATAATGAAACAAGCTGATTAGATTGGTGATTGCAAGGCTGAAATAGACTAGGACGTACAGTAAGCTAGAAGTGAAAGAATAGATTAAATCTGCCCAAGGGAGAGAATTAAGCAGTGCAGAAATGGACCTAGGGCAACAAATAAAACGTGATTTAAAATACTTCTAGCGATTGGTAGTTTGGTTCCTGGACATAAAATGATGATCTGAAGCCGATTACAAACTACCCAGAACCCCAAAATCACCCAACCAAGCAAAAAGAGAAAAACGCCCCAGGGGGGGCGTTTTTGCCAGGTAGACTAGTGCTGATTCTATGGGCAAATGGAGTCCAATAGAAATGAAACTTTAGATTTAGGCTTTTAAGAGCATTTCATTAACGGGTTTTGAATTGAAACAAATTCTAACGGTGAAAAATTAAGTTTCGTATTTTTAGGGGTTTTTACATGAGATTTTTGCTCAACACACACACATTTAAATTTAAAATGCTAGAGACCAGCAAGAAGGACCTACTTGGGAGTGAATAGATGGACGAGGTTGCCGAAGACTAGCCTTCCAAACTTAGTTGCCGAGCAACAACGTGTTCCCTTCACGTTTTGAGCTTCCAGTGGCCAAATTTGCCCTAGGTACCTGCCACAAACAAGATCAAGTCAGTGATGCAGCAAATAACAAGAGAAACCAGCAAGTAAAATGACATAAAATGAGAGAATTGAAAGGCGAAAATGCAATAACAACTCCCTTGTTGATACTCTGAAGAATTTGAGCAGTTGTGGGGTTCCCACTCCAAAAACTGTGCCCTCTTCCAGCTAAGCTCTTCACCTGCAAGTCATTGGCCAAGGACAATATGGAAACAATGCACTAGCATTTCAACAAAGCTATGAAAGACTAGATATCAGTCAAGCAACACATAATCCATCCATAAAACTCTCAAGAACTGTGGAAGAATGGCTCTATATCATCAAAAACTCAAGTGTACAAATGTGCCAAGAGAGACAACATGGGGAGAGCTCATTCTCTTATAGAGATGGCTCAAACCCTAGCTTCATTTCCCCCCAAAACCTATGGTTGGGATTGACTCTCCCAATCACCAAGTTGAGGGTGGAGATGAGCTCATGGAGGGGGTGCGAATTGCCCAAGGATAGCGCACAGGTGGAGAGGGGATCCCCTTGTGGGGCCCCTACAATACATAAGGTGATGTTGGGGGGTGTCTATAGGATGTTTTATCCCCCCAACACAATACAACAAGGTCCCACATGCAATGCATCCATCAAATCGAAAATGCCATGGAGGAAAAACACCCCCAATGGGGAAATTCGACCCATGTAGTGAGCTGGCCCAATGGAGGGACCCACAATGTACAAATGGCATGTTAAACATTACCAATTTACCTTAGGAATCACCCCTTTATTTGCCAACCATTGATTTTTTACCCTTTGCTATAGTGGACTTTGTTAATTTCTGATTTTCCATGTATTTTATTGCTGGTTTTTATTGCTGAAGATGAAAATTGGGCTTTTGACCCACCTAGAGTGTCCAGATTGCCGAACCGTCTGCTGCAATGTGATCGTGGACCCCAAAAATAGTAGGAATGATCACTCGAATGACCCCGATCCATCACTTAGGCATTATTTGCCCAAAATCCATGATTTTTAATTAAAACAGGTCATTAATGACCAATAATAATTAAAAATCTCACAAACGCCTGGATCTTTTTGCATTCTGTCACTTGGAGGCTCATATGGGTCCCCTGTAGATAATAATTGACCAAAATCAAAATTTCGGTCGCAAAATTTTTTTAGGGCCATTTTTGGCCTGGTCAACCTAGTTTGACCAAGTCAAATATGGTCAACAATAGTACTAGCTGAATACTTGTATGCAATCATGAAGCGAAAGGCTTCCTTATACAAGTTAGTACATTACTAAACAATATGACAATAAAATGGTGATAAAAAACTGCATTAAATCTCAGAAAATACAAGGCCCCAGGTGAGGTGGGCCCACCACATCCAAAAGACTCAACTGCTATGCACAACCTATAGACTTGACCACCGAATTGACTTTGGGTGATGTGGAATACATGGCGAAAGATAAGGGATGACAAGGATGAGGATCATGTGACCTTTTGGATAACTTGGGAAAGTAGGGTCCACTGAGATAAGTATACCATGACAAAACACGGGGAAAGGCGGTGCCTCATAAATGGGTATAGTGTAGGGAAACTGCCACTGGTCATCTAACAAGTATCTCACAACTCACATCCGTGCCCGAAGACTCTGTGAGGTTCTTTTCTAGAGCCGCCAAACTGGGTGTCCGACAAACTGTAACTTGAGACTCTAGGGGACAATCTTGAGCTTGTCCCTTGCTCCCTCTCACCTCCTTGCCCCGCAGGACTAGGTGAGGAATAACCACTACAAATGCTGACATGTACGACTGACCTGTGTCCATGTGTGTTTACAAACACATTGCATGGATTTTACAATGAGTTTCATACTTAGCCCTTTTTTGGCTAGATTTACATTTACAAAAGCCTTTTTGGCGTGCTTTACATTTCTTCATTTCCTCAATTTACATCAAGGCCCTTCTGGGCTACATACATATCTCAATAGATATAATCATGGTGCTCATACTGCAAAGTAATGGGGGTGAGCAATACATGCTTCGATGACCAATGGGGAACACCCGGTGTGGCTACACAATCCTAACTGCATTGCAACATCGGGGGCAACCGACAGGAGCAAATCCCAGGTTTGAGAGTGCATCTCACACACTAAAGAGCCGAGGCACAATAGACAGGGAATCATGGCATACTCAGAGATCAGTGGGGAAAGGGATCCTCAAAGTCACAAATCGGAATCCAAGTCGGGAAAGAATGTCATGTATGAGTCAGATGGATGGAGAAGGTGAAGGTGGATCCAAAGTTAGCTGCCTAGGGGGAACTAAATGACCAAGTCTATACCAAGAGTAGGGGTGTAACCTGGTGTGCATATAACAGGAGCCTGCTAGGAAGGGGTGGACTGACATCACCAAGGGCCCAATCACATATCATAAAGACTAGATCACCAAATCAATCATCATATGTAGAGTTAGTGTACTATCATGTATAAACAAGTCTAAGCAACAATCATGAGCAATATATATCAAATGCAATACTTGCCGCACCATACCTGCTGCTGAGGTTGTCTCTGAACTGGATCTCTGTTGAATCCGGGCACCAATAGTAAACCAGCAATACTCTGTGATAGTCTCAATCAAAACAAGACTAGGCAACTGTCTCAATGGGCTCATATCAAAGCCTGGCATGGAAGGGTGACCCTGTGGTAAATGCTAAGTAACATGTCTGTACCACTGTACAACCAACTGACCCCTCTGATATATCTGCTAGGGGCAATATGAACAAAACTGTGTGCCTCCTCTGAAGGCATCGGATCTCTGATCTGGAAAAAAAAGTACTGTGCGGTCCTCGACCGCACAGTCTGCAGTATGGTAGCTCCAGCTAACATAGATGTGATAACAAACAGAAACGGTTAAATGATCTAGTCTTCATGCAGAACAACTTGCGACTCAGACGCAACCAGTTGATGAACAAAAGACCTGATACGGATCCCATTATGTTAGATGATATAGATCCAACCTCAGATTGGGTAGTGGAGACCGCAGAGCCAGAGTTTGATCTTGATATGGATATTGAGATGGAGGAAATGCTGGCGCCTCTGGCTAATTTAGATGCAGATCCTCTATTGCCGATGCCATCAGTTCATACAGGTGTGGATCCCGATATTCCAGGCACTAGTGGACCAGAACCTCTTACTTATAGGTGACGACGACGTAGGAGTAGGCATTCATCCAGTACTACTATTGCAGCAGTAGATGACCGTGCACCTGAGCCTGAGGAGATTGAGATTGAGCCAGATGTTGATGCCTTTGCTAGTCCTTCAGCTTCTGGTTCTTTTGGTTCTAGTTCTAGTTCTACTTCTACTCCTTGCCATAGCAGTGGTGATGAGTTTGATCAGTTTAATCAGTTTGATTGATGTAATTGTACATTGTAGTTGACTATATATCATGTTATTTTTTGGACTCTACTGGCCATATAGCCTATAGGCCTCATGGATTATGTATTTTGTTCCAGTTCCAGTCTCCTAGATATCTATTGCACAATACACTTTGTGCCATTTTGATATATTGACCCTTATATGGTATATACATGAGCAGCTAAGAAACCGGATTCACTCAAAACCCTCAGCGTGTCGCGTCGGGATCGAATCGGACACGATTCGGTCTGAATTCGTGTCCGATTCGAACTTTGAGCGAATCCGTTTTCAGGACATGATGGGAAAACGAATCGGACTCGAAATGTGAGCGTGTCCCGACTGTTGGACACGAACTGAGAAAACAGGACACGTAAATCGCGGAAAAAGGCATCCATGTTTGCTTTAAAACAAAATTTTGGCTTTCTTTTTGTCATTTGCAAGGAAGCAATTGGTTGAGAGTGAGTGATTCGTGAATATTGAATCGTGATTTGTGAATGACAATGTGTAATCATTAATGTGTTTTTATTCTAATTTCTATTGAATATTTGTAAATGTTCTAGTTTCTAAATATTTTTGGATCTATATGTCTATATTTTAAATTTTAATATATTTAAATATATATATATATATATATATATATATGTATATAAAACGTGTCCTACGTGTCTTGATTCTGGGGGTCACCGTGTCCGTGTCGGACTCTCGTATTTTCGTGTCCTTCGTGTCCCGTGTCCCCGTGGCAGGTGACTTAGATGAGCAGAGATTGGATATTTTGTTTCTAATGCTATGGAATCATGAATTAGAATCTTGAAAATGTTGTTTTTCTTAAAAAAATATATATATTTTATGTATTTTTGAGCAAACCGATTCATTAAATTCAAATCGACCGATTTATGACCGATTCATTACCGATTCCGATTCTGATTCTGAGTTAACCCTCGACCGATTCATTACCGATTCCGATTCTGATTCTGAGTTGACCCTCGACTGATTCCGAGTCCAATTTTGATTTTTCAAACTTTGCTCTCAGTTCGAAGGACTAAGTTGGATTTGTGCCAAACTAGGAACTAACCCATTCCTTAATCCACACATCATAATAAAATTGATTAAAACTGACCAATGAGACTTGGAAGCACTTTCATGACACAACACTTCAATAATCTCATGTGACTCCATTTGGCACTGGTACAATCTGCAACAATCGCACAACTCATATTAAGTGAATCAATGTGTTAGATGGATGTATCGATGCTGATGTTTTAATTCATAGTTGCAATTTTCTGTTTCAGTATTAATTCATCTTCAAACTCCTAGATTAATTTCTCTCTAACTTAGCTTAAAGGCCATAGTTTATTTTCTTAGGGACCACCCCCCTTGGCTTCGCTAGGAATTGGCCTAGACGGAGGAGTCGAGTGTTGAGTGACAGTATCTCGACTCTTTGCTTGCCCCCAAGGACGCACCCAGTGGATTGAAGATTTCTGCCACGCTAACCCCCTTTTCCCCCGAGGTGCGTATCCGGCGGCAACAAGCCTAAAGGTCAAACTTTAGATATTTTCACCAAACCACTTGGTAAAATAAATTTCACTAAGTTCAGAGATGAACTTGGCATTTGTAAAAGTAAACTTTAGGATTAAGTGGGGAATGTTAGCCTCATAATTCTAAAGTATATTAGATAGGTGTTTCATAGAATAATAATTCAATAACATAGATTATGCTTGCATTATTGGTCATTGACCCTCAGCCTCTCACTTATTATGTAAATTTCTTTTCCTGATTATTAAAATTGTGTCTGAGGACACTTGGTGAATGTCAGCAAAGTCGTATGGAAAAAGAATTTTAGTTCCATGAGAAATATTTGTAGCAATGACGCGTAAATGTGCTTGGTGTTGGCAATGGGAGGTACATTCACGCAGTTACTTTAATCAGCATTGGTGGTGGACATAATTCTCACAAGGACTGTGCAATGCCACAATATGGCACAACAAACAAAATGTTGGACAGGAAGCACACAGATGAGAGATAATTGGAGTCCAGGAGGTAAGTCTTGGAAAGTTAAAATTTGTGTTTTGGTTGGTCGCTGTTGGTATTTGAAAAAATGAAAATATGGGTTGATGTTGTACATGAGGATATATGTGGAATTTGTTTATTAGCTGGAAAACAACATAAATTGGGATTTGAAGAAGGGGAGGCTTGGAGAGCTAAAGCTATATTGGATCTTGTACATTGTGATATTTGTCGATGAATGAAGTCAACCTTGGTTTCTGGTGAAAGGAGCTTCTTATCTTTTGTTGATAATTACTCTAGGAAGATGTTGGTACACTTTTTGAAGAACTCTGATGCTTTTATTATTATTTTTAAGTGGTGGTAGAAAATGAAGCAGGTATAAAACAAGAGGATGATATTTGTGCAACTTGTTTTGCTGGAAAACAACATAGATTGGACTTTGAAGAAGGGAAGGCTTGGAGAGCTAAAGATATATTGGATTTTGTACATTGTGATATTTATGGATCAACGAAGTCATCCTCAGTCTCTGATGAAAGGAACTTTTTATTTTTCGTTGGTAATTTCTCTAGGAAGACATAGGCACACTTTTTGAATAACTATTTTTTAAAGTGGTGCTAGAAAATGAAGCAGGTATAAAAAATAAAACACCATCGATCAGATGATGGAGGAGAATTTACTTCACTGATTTTTGAAATAAGGATGGAATATCAGAACAATTTTCTGTAACATATACATCCCAACAGAATGAGGTAGTGGATAGAAGAAACAAATCAACACTGGAAATGGCTAGATGCATGGGGCAGTTCCAAACAAATATTGGGATTATTATTATAAACTTGTTTAACAGAAGTGCTACAAAGGCCATGTGGGGTATTATAAAAGGAAGCCTGGTCTGCTGGGAAACTGTAGATGAGTCACTTGAGAGTTTCGTAGGTTATGTTTTGATTCCAGATGAAAATTTATGTTTGATGGTTATAGTTATCAGTCATAGGCTTACAGGTTGCTGAATATTGGTACTCACAAGATAACTTTAAGTAGGGATGCTACTGTACATGAAAAGTCAAGTATATCTCAGTCTTATTCAGATCTGACACCCAATGGAAATTGTTGGTTTGAACGTGAAAAATCAACTTAATTGCAGGGGAAAAGTTGTAAGATGAAGGGCAAACATTTAGAGTATGTGTGCAAGGAGCATGTGATGGTGATGAGGGTGGAATTTCTCCAGAAAAAAAGCAGGAATGGGGCTGATTTGGAGGTGATGATAGAAAACCTTTACTAAAGTGGTATTGTTCTGCATTAGAGGATATGGGGGAGGATGATCTCCTACAACCCAAGAAGAATGGCCGAGTAAGAGTCTGAAACAGGAGGTAAGCAAGCTGTAAAGTGGGTATATTTTGTTTTGTTTTCTGCTGTGGTAAATTCTTTTTACCCTGGTTTGGTAGAGGTGAAAGGCAAAGGTGAGTGGAAGAAACCACAAATGTTGATTGAAGAAGAAGTTTTCTTCTACAACAAAGCTGGACATATCCAGTTTAGTGCCAGCCATGGCAATACAAATTAGCTAGTGGTTCTGAAACCTGGATGTAAAGAGTGGTAAATGTAGTTCACAGGTAAGAAAGATCTTATGGATATTACTCTTTATAGATTGAGGTAGGCTTCAAAGGCCTGGTTTTTGAAAATAAATATTATAATAATAATAGAAAATAACAATCTATTTTTACGGTTACGGACTAGCCGGATGCTAAATTGATGCATGAGATCCTTGTGTTTGTGGGTGCGGCCTTGCTATCTAGGTATAAAACAGAGTCATTTATTGGAGTTCAGAACAGCTTCTACCTCCGTGGTAGGTGGGCTGAAATTCTCAGCCAAAATTGACTAATGTGGCTAATGAGTCAATGAGTAGATTGGTGGTTGGTGACTTGGCATATTTTGCATTAACCAGGCTATATACATGTCATGCAGTCAGCTTTTTCTTTCACTTTATGATAGCATCAAAAGCTGGTTTTGGACTGCAGTTGAGAAGGGGCATCTGGCACATGCATGAGACATCAGGATCTGAGATAGTAGAGAGTAGAAGGGAGAATTTTCAGCAGATTGACTGTCATTATCATCATATTCTATTATTCAGTTGCTGATCAGAAGTGAGAATCTTGGTCTGCATCATTGTGCATTCTAGAGGTGGACCACAGAACTTTTATGACACTCTTGGTTCAGATAAGTTTGCATTTTTTTGGGACAAGCCTTTGTTTATGAAATGATCATTAAGGGATGGTGATAGAGTCTAATTATTCTAATGGTACTTTATTATAAATAGCTAGTACTTTTAGTTTTGAGTTAGTAGTCATAGTGGTCAGATAAAGTGAGATAAGTAATTAATTCACATTTGCTTTTAGTTACACAATGTTGGTTGCCACCGATATCCATCTCTCACACAAGTCATATCACTTTTGTCTCTCATTTTACACACTGTCACATATTGAATAATACCAAGTATGTCCTCTCTGTAACTATTCTGTGTAGTATTGTGTGTGTGTTTGTGTGTGTGCAATTTTATACTCATTTGTTGTACTAAGTGGATTCTCCTTCTGGAGGTGGTGAAACATTGACAGCCCCTCGGGATCTGTTCAGCATCTCTTCTGATTTCCTTGTGATGAATTTAAGTTTCTGTTTTGTCTATAGATTCATGTATTTATGGCTGATCATGTTGGTGTATGAATGCATTGCAACTATTTCTTTTTGTTTTCTTTTAGTTTTACATTTTATTGCAAAAGCGAATTTATTTATATTTATATTTAAAGTCCATTGGATATATTGCATATGCTGATGACATTTTTAATATTATCCTTTCCAGCCTCTTATCTTCATTCCCTTGCTATTTCCTGCTCCCCATAGGTATTGATGTTGTAAGCAGAATCTTGTTCCCTTAAAGCAGCACTTAGTCTTTGAATTATTGTCAATTGCTTGTGCAGGTTTCTCATATCTTTTAGTGGAAAATATCTTCAGTACGGCTCTTGTGAAGCCATTCCTTTTGGAAATCCAGAGTCGAGTTTTAGAAGCAATGGAAATATTTTCCACTCATCAAATCATGAATCGTTCCAAGTACTTATTCCATCAACTGATCCCAGGTTATTTGGACCTGCATTTATAGAGGTAACACCCTATGGGATTATTATGTGGTTCTATGTTTGAAAGGCATGCATTGACACACAAAAATATATTTGTGAAAGAAAAATTGAAAGCAAAACAACATTGATGTTTATAAGACTTAGATGTCCACGGTGCCATGGTATATGCTGCTGATTAATACAGATAATATATGCATTCATGCTTTATGAGTGATTGTATCTTCTACAATATAACTAAAAGTGTCCTATGAAGGAAACATTCATGGGTCAAAGTTGCAAACAGCAAGTGGTTGAAATTATGAATGACAAAATCTCCATTTCCATTCATTTCCATGCTCTTGGCGGCCGAAGGTGGCTTGCCATCAGGATTTGGTTTTTTGGATTCTTATTAGCTCCTCTGAGATTCTGCTATGATATTACTATTTAAAATGTACCAATATTATAGGTTAGCATTGTCTTTGGTGAAGGAAACCTTACTGTGAAATTAGAAAGTAAAACTTTCCTCCAAATCTGCAATGGAATATATAAATAACAAAATGAGTTTATGTCCACGAGACTCTGCAGTCTATGGCACTAGTGTTTTTGAGTTGTTATGAAGTTTCTGATTGGTCTAGGATCTATGCTATGGAATGTATATTTAACCAAAAGAGAAAATCAAAGTTACAGCTCTGAATATAGTTTACAGCTCTGAATAAAGTTACATAAATCCAATATCCAATCCAATGTGACAATCATGCCCTTCCAGTGGCTGAAGAGAAGTAATATGAACAATGCTAGCAAATATGAACTCCAATAGATAAGCACAATAGCAAGATAAATGCCACATTCACAAGAGAGAAACCCTTAGGCAAAATTTGCTCCAAAGAAAGATATATCAATTAAGCTCCAAAAGAGAGAGAGAGATCCAAAAGTCCAACCATGAAATGAAATGTGGAAGTAGCTCTATTTATAGGAGAGGCCAAAACTTCCTTTACAATAAAATATCAATTGTTTCCTTAGATTTAGCCTAAGGTGGGGTACAATAATACAAAATCCCCACTTCAAGCAATCAACTCCTAAAAAATACAATAAAAATGGTTGTCAAAGCCACTTGTAGATTACAAAAATGCATGGGGCTCCTAAATGAAGGGGATGTCTCCAATAAGGAAGGGAACAAATGGTTGGTGATGATGCTACATGGTCTCCAAAGGCCCCTCCAAGAAGTATGCTCCAAAGGAATGTCCACAAGACCACCTAAAAGCCCCTTTCCAAGTGGGGTCTCCAATAAGCCAAATCCTCCAAGCAACCACAAGATGCCCACAAGGAAGCCAAATCACCGTACATGCCCACAAGCTTGCCTCAAGATAGCTTGTCCATCAAGGAATGTCCACATGGGGAGGTTGAAACCACCAAGGTGTCTACATGGAAACAAACCCATGTGCTCAAGGCAAACCAACCACATCAAGTTATGTCCACTTGTCCACTTTGAAACCTTCACAAGATTTTCAAAGGCAAATTTTTCAAGAAATGCCCACAAGGCACTCAAAACAATCACTCAAAGGGCTTCCAAGCTAGGTGCTCCATATAAACTTGTCCATAAGGAATACAAATCATTTCTCCAAAGATGGCTTTAGGTCATTTCTTCTACAAGAATTAACAACCATCCTAAAGGGGGTGCTTCATCAATAGATCAAGGGATATGATGCGTAGATATCCATATATAAAGCAAATGGAGTGTTCCTATAGAGGCTGGATACATGACTGACCTGAGTCAATCTATTCAACAGGACCATCAAAATTTGAGAAAACAGGGCTAGAACAGCTGGGCACATCCTCCACCAGCTAGACTTCTTCCAAAAAATTGCCTACCAAACGTTTTAGTGCTGTGGCCTGAGAAAAAGGGCAGCTCCCCTGACTGTCTGGACTCTGAACTTCGACATAGACAGGGCGCTCCATCAGTAGATCAGATTCGTCCCTCTCTTTTGTCTAAAAACTGGATCAGATCATACCACAGGCTGGGTGCTTACACAGGACAGAGTTTTGGTGATGATTAAGGGCGATTTGCATTCGAGGGCATCCTTTTAAACTTATGCAATGGATGTATGAACAGAACTCCAATTGTCCCTCAACTCTAGCACATGAATAGGTATGATAATTATGCATGAAAATCTCCCAAACAGCCATCAAACAATTGATTTAGTGCCTCTAAATATGGGTAACTCCACCAAGGGTTGTCTACAAGGCAATTCCAACAATCTTCCAAGAAGGGCTGCTGCAACAGGTCTGTGCTGTTTCTTCACAGATCCTGAGAAACCCTCCCTCATGCATCAAATCAGGGGAGTGCTGCTGCTTCTTGTTTACAGTGGACTGTAGGAAGAGATATTTTGATCTGTATTATATACCAGCAACCAAAGAACAGCGACATCACCTTAATATGTTTGTTTTGAATCATGAATCAGGGCTGCTTGTATTCAGTTTATTAATGCCTCCAATTTCTGCCACTGGGATGCATTAAAATAGGCCTGGAACCTGGCAATGATAGTCCTATCCTCTGAGCAGCCATTAGCATGCACAGGATCTGGGAAAACAGTCAGCTGGAAATGCAATACTTCACAGGTAATATATCCATCAAACAAAGCTTCATTAATCAAGGTATACAGTTGATATAAATGCCATCATTGCTGGGTGGTCAAGACTCATCAATCATAAAAAAATTCCTCTGTGGCAAAGCTGCTACTGGAGTCAAAATAGGTCTGCAAACTGTGATATACATATGACCTGTCACAGATTCCTGGGTACAGATTTCAAGGTGACCTCAGCTGATGTAACAAATACCATACTTAGCTTTTATTCCTTACTGCTCAGCATACCTACACTTTTCCTCAATTAGTATCATCATGACAAAGCTACCCCATGAAGAGTGTGATCAAAATCACACGTGGACACCCATACAAAATGAGGGGTAACAGAACCCCCATCCCGCCTCATTATGATCTTCATGGAGCTTAAATCAAAGCCTTTTTTGTCTTACACCATCTTTATTTCTGCTTTAGGCTGCTACTTGCCTGCTTGTCATTCGTAAAGGATGTTGAATTTTTGTACCTTGGAAGTTGTTCCACTTAGTGATGTTTGCCTAAGTCACTAGGAAAAGGGGTCAATCTCACATGAATTTTGTATTAATGACTTGAGATGAGCATTAAATGCACTTTAGGGATTAAAATGCACTTCAAGTAAAAATTAAAAGGAGTAGTAGAGTGGAAATTAATTAATGAAGAAAAAAAAAGGAATTTATCTCATCCACTCATCTAATTCAATCTGGGCCCTTGGATTAGATGGCCTTTCATTTACCCCAATGAATTTTTATTTAAAGACAAATTGTCCATGTGAAGAGGCATTCGACTTGGAGCTTTGGGAGAGAGAATCGACTTCTTGTGTGATAGAGAAGGACGCAGCACAGAGCAGAGTTTGCACGATTTCCAAGAGACCGTACAGCATTTAATGCACAGCATGAATCCCTAGAACAGGCTGGTCACTTCCTACCTTACTAGGATATCTCAGGTGAGAGATGAGCTTGAAGCAGCTGGGGAGGTTGTTTCTGGTAGTGAGCTAGTGCGGATAGCTGTGAATGGTGTGACCAAACCTTGGGCTGTTTTTGTGGAGGCTATAGTTGCCAGGGAGAACTTGCCTTCTTGGGATCGACTTTGGGATGACTTTGTCCAGGAGGAGACCCGGAGAGATGTTGTGCAGGGGAACTTGTCCAACAGTAAGGAGGATGAAATGTGGCTTTGATTGCAAAAGGGAAGAAGAAGTCCAAGAAGGGCCCCAAGCAGGGTGGGGCTAAGAAACAACAGCAACAGGGTGGACAGAAGAAGGATTTGAGCAGCTATGTTCGAGATAGAGTTTTCTCTCTGCGCTGGACATGTTGAGAGAGCTTCTATCTCCAACTCTGATATGGAGGATGAGTGGGAGTATTCTTTGTTGACCGGCTTTTCTTTGAGTGCATCCATCACTGACACTTGGTACATTGCTAGTGGAGCGTCGAGCCATATGGCAGGTGCTCGAGAGATGTTCTCCAAGCTTTCATAGATAGGTATAGATGTGGAGGTTGTGTTGCGGGATGACACAGTTGTCAGAGTTGTTGGGCGTGTTGCTGCCGAGATGCACACCTAGAGGGGGGAGCGCAGCAGAAATCTTTCGAAGATGCTCGGTGTGGCCTTGGGGGCAAGCAAAGAGTCAGGTGTTGTCACCTGATCCCGACTCCTCCGTTTAGGAAAACTCCTAATGAAGGCAAGGGGGGTAGACCCTAAAAAAGAGTTTCTAAGGCTCTTTAAAGTTTAAGTTAAAATGGTTGGAATGGATGCTTCTTAGGAGTTGTTTTGAAATGATGAAAAGATTTAAACCAAGTATTGTTCACAATTATACATCCACATCATAAAATTGAAAGACAACAATAGTTTTTGCCAATTTAAATCAAAATATTATTCACAACACGATATGATAAACAACAATAACTTAAGATAGATAGAAAGCAAAGATTTTGAAAATATTGTTATTGCTCACTAGACCAGTGCTAATGGAGTCATTGTTCGTAAAATGTTGTTGAGGGACTTGTTATCACAGCTATGTTAGCTGGAGCCGAGGACCGCACAGTACTTTCTTTTTAGATCAGAGATCAACCGCCTTTAGATGAGGCACTTTTGTTCAGATTGCCCCTAGCAGATATATCAAAGGGGACAGACAGTTGTACAGTGTTGCAGACATCGTCACTTGCCATCTACCACAGGGTCACCTCTTCTTGCCAGGCTTTGACATAAGCCCATTTGAGACAGTTGCCTAGTCTTGTTTTGATCGAGACTATATTGTTGGTTTACTATGTTTCCCGGATTCAGCAGAGATCCAGCTCATAGATAGCTTCAGTAGCAGCAGGTATATGGTGCAACAGGTATTGCATTTGATGATTATTGCTCATGTTGTAGATTAGACTTCTTTATACTTGTTAGTACACTAACTTTGCATGAGATGATATATTTGGTGATCTAGCTATTGTATGATGTGATTGGACCCTTCATGATGTCAGTCCACCCCTCCTGTTAGACTTATGTATATGCACGTTGGGTCATGTCCCTTACACTTGGCATAGACTTGGTCACTTAGTCCCTCTCGGTAGCTGACTTTAGCTCCACTCTCACTTTCGCCATCCATCCAACTCATCCATGATACTTGTTCCTGACTTGGATTCTAATTTGTGATCTCGAGGACCCCTTCACCACTGATCTCTGAGTTTGCCATGACTCCCCGTTTATTGTGCCTCGGCTCTTTAGTGTGTGAGATACACTTTTAGACCTGGGATTTGCTCCTGTCGGTTGCCCCCGATGTTGCAATGCAGTTAGGATTGTGTAGCCTCACCGGGTGTTCCCCATTGGTCATCAAAGCATGTATTGCTCACCCCCATTACCTTTGCAGTATGAGCACCATGTTTATATCTATTGAGATATGTATGTAGCCCAAGAGGGCCTTGATGTAAAAGAAGAAATGAAGAAATGTAAATCAAGCCAAAAAGGCTATTATGTTGTAAATGTAAAATCTAGCCAAAAAAGGGCTAAGTATGAAATTCATTGTAAAATCCATGCAATGTGTTTATAAACACACATGGATACTAGTTAGCCGTACATGTCAGCATTTGTAGTGGTTATTTCCTCACGTAGTCCTGTGGGGCAAGGAGGCGAGAGGGAGCAAGGAACAAGCTCAAGATTGTCCCCTAGAGTCTCAAGTTATAGTTTGTCAGACACCCAGTTTGGCGGCTCTAGAAAAGAACCTCACAGAGTCTTCGGGCACGGATGTGAGTTGTGAGATACTTGTTAGATGACTAGTGGTGGTTTCCCTGCACTATACCCATTTGTGAGGCACCGCCCTTCCCCGTGTTCTGTCATGGCATACTTATCTTAGTGGACCCCGCTTTCCCGAGTTGTCCAAAGGGTCACATGATCTTCATCCTTGTCCTCTCGTTGTCCTCCGCCTTGTTTCCACATCACCTAAAGTCAACAAAGTGGTCAATTCTATAAGATGTGCATAACATTTTAGTCTTTTGGAGGTGGTGGGCCCACCTCACCGCGGCCTTGTATTCTCTCGAGATTTAATGTATTTTTGATCACCATGCTATCATCGTATTGCTTAGTAATGTACTAACTTGTATAATTGGGCCTTGTCACTCCATGTTTGCACACAGGTATTTAGCTAGCACTATTGTTGACCAGTTTGACTTGGTCAAACTTTGTTGACTAAGCCAAAAATGGGCCCGAAAACATGTCGCAACCGGAATTTCGATTTTGGTCAGTTATTATCTACAGGGGTCCCATATGAGCATGTAGGTGTCAGAATTGCAAAAGATTGAAGCATTTGAGAAATTTTTAATTATTATTGGTCAATTTTGACTTGTTTTAATTAAAAATTATGGATTTTGGGCAAATAATGCCTAAGTGATGGATCGGGGTCGTTCGAGTGGTCATTCCTACTACTTTTGGGGTCCACGATCACATTGCAGCAGACGGTTCGGCAATCCGGGCACTAAAAGTGGGTAAAAAGCCCAAATTTCATCTTCAGCCATATAAACCAGCAAAAATTACATGGAAAATCAAAATTTGACTAAGGCAACTATGGGAAAATGGCAAAATCAATGGTTGGAAAAAGAAAAGGTGATTCCTAAGGTAAATAGGTAATGTTTGACATTGTATTTGGGCATGGTGGGGCCCTCTATTGGACAGCTCACTCTAGAGGTCGAATTGGCCCATTGGGGGCATTTTTCTCCACCTTGGGGATTCGATTTGCATGTTGTATATGGTGTGGGGCCATGATGTAGTGGCTAGGGGGCTAAAACCTCATATAGACACCCCCTAGCACCCCCTTGATGTTTTGTATGGGCCCTACGAGGCACCCCCACTCCTCTTGTGCGCTTCTATGGGCAATTCGCACCCCCAGCTAGGGAGATCTCCACCATTCGTTTTGGTTGATGGGGGAGTGATCTCCACCCTCCATTTTGGGGGGAAATAGGGTTTGAGATTCAGCCTTTCTCTATAAGAGAAGGCACTCACTCCACTTATCCTCTCTTGGCACATTTGTACACTTGAGTTTTTGATGATATAGAGCCATTCTTCCACAGTTCTTGAGAGTTTATGGATGGATATGTGTTGCTTGACTGATATCTAGTTTTCCATAGCTTTGTTGAGTCGCTAGTGTATTGTTTCCACATTGTCCTTGGCCATTCGATTTGCAGGTGAAGAGCTCATCTGGAGGAGGGCGCAGTTTTGGGAGTTGGAACCCCCCAATTGCTCGAATTCTTTAGAGTTTTAGCAAGGGAGTTGCTATTGCATTTTCAGCCTTTCAATTCTCTCATTTTAGTCATTTTTACTTGCTGGTTTCTCTTATTATTTGTTGCATCACTAACTTGATCCTGTTTGTGGCAGGTACCTAGGGCGAATTTGGCCACTGGAAGCTCAAAACGCAAAGGGAACATGCTATTGCTCGGCAACTGAGTTTGGAAAGCTAGTCTTCGGCAATCTCATCCGTTCATTCATTCTCAAGTAGGTTATTCTTGCTGGTCTCTAACATTTTAAATTTAAATGTGTGTGTGTTGAGCAGAAATCTCATGTAAAAAACCCCTAAAAATTTAAATACTAAAATTTCACCGTAGGATTTAGTTTTCCTTAAAAACCCACAAATGATATATGCTTAAACCTCCATATTTCAAATTTCATTTGATTCCGACTCCATCTACCCACTTAACTAGGCACTAGTCTCTCACTGAATTCGCCCCTCTTGGGCAAGCTGGCCAATTACATTGTCTGGTAGATTTTTGGGTTCTGGGTACTTGATATTCGGTTTTAAAACGTCATTTTACCTTGGGATATCAAGTATCGTTGGCTGGAAGTGAGTGTAAACGCTTATTTTTCACTGCCCTAGTTCCATTTGTTCACTACTTAACCCGTTCCCCTTGGGTAGCTCACTTCACTTCTTGCTGGTCTGTTCTTCTTTTGTTCTAAATCAGACTATTATTCAGTGTATGATTGCTAGAAGACGTGTTTAATCATCTAATTTGCTTCTGCTATGCTTGAGTAGTCACTATGTGCTTCATTCCCCATAGGCAGAACTTTCAGCCACTCTTCTAGTCGATTTCCATTTTATGATTTAGTTTCCAGCCTTATAATCTTTCAAGTATTCATCATTAGACACTCATAATCAGATCTGAGGTCATTTCATCCAGTGTATTCTCTAATCCTTAATCTCGATCTCACTAGGCTGGAAGAAGTCTCACATTTAGTCATCCATCTTGCTTCTTGCTTTGTTTATCTTTTGGGTTTGGGTGGCTGACTGTTGAGTCTCAACCATCACTGGTTGAGTGGGGTCTCTCCCCTGACTAGGCTACGTGCCTTGTCTAAAGTGATAGAAGCCTTGTCCAGTGTGACTTCCATTCTTTGAGTAGAGGACTTGGCTACTGCAGCTTACACCTTCCTAGTTGTTCACCTCTACCATCCCTATTGGGACACCTACCACCAACAGCTAGAGTTTGTGTGATAACAAGACTGTTGTGTGAATGCCTCTTTGTTTATTTTATTGTAAAATTTAAAAGATGAGGTGATTTATAGTGGGATGAGGGGATTTCCGATATACCTTGCGGTATAGGAAATGTGTCCGGAATGTGATCTAGGTGGTTTCGTACAAGGAAATGTGGGCTGGGACAGAGTCTCGAGAGTGGTGTTCAACACTACACCAACAAGGATGTAGTCTAACTGTACTCTGAGATCACCTCCCAGTGGTTCCCGCTTCCTTAGTCAAATTTCCCCATTTTCGATCATAGCGTGGCAACGCTGGATTTTGGTTGGTTAAGGGGACTTAATTTTATTAAAATTGAAGTTTTTAGCTTAATGTGAAAAAATTAATGAATGTGACACTTCTGCTTTTGATATCCCAAAGCTTAATGAATGTGACACTTCCGCTTTTGATATCCCAAAGCTCAGACTAGCCTACGATGGGTAGAGCATACACGGAGTGGGAAAAATGTTAGTTCCAATTGACTCTCCGACAAAGAGCATTTTTTATCCGATTTAGAACGAGATTCAAGAGATTTTTTATGTGTTAAAGATAGACTCTTCGACATAGAGCACTCTTGATCCGATTTAGAACGAGATTCAAGAGATTTTAGGGAGCTTTTTAAGACTCATAGAAATTATAAAAACAAGGCGAAATGCAAAACTTTGAAATATTCTAAAAACAAAGTAAACTCTGCGACAGACAGCACTCTTGATCCGCCAATGGCGAGATTCAAGAGATTTTAATGACTTTAAACTTATTGAAACGCATAAATTTAAAAGAAAAAACTTGAAGCTAGCTACACTTGCAAAAATGAAACTTTCTAGCAATTTTAAATCTTTTTGAAATTCAAGTAGAAATGAAACTATCCTAGCATACTACTTTATCTAACTTATTGTAGGTAAAAAGAAAAGTAAACGGAAAGAAGATACAGGCTTCCCCCAAATGGGGGAAGAGGGTCGTGGGAGCCGTAATCCCACTTGCTTTTTATTAATGATTATCTACAAATTTATTAACTCTCCGATAGAGAGCGCTCTTGATCCGCTAATAGCGAGATTCAAGAGATTTTAGGCCTAAGAAGGAAAAGGGATAGCAAGGGTTTGAAGGAAAAGTGAAAAAATTCCTAGTTTAAGCTCCAAAGGGACTTCTCCTCCTCGCTTTCTTGTACACAAAACAAGTGAACCAGCAAACAAGAAAAATTATTAACAAGTTAGTATTGGTTAGCTAAAAGCACATAATACCACAATCTAGTATTTGCGAAATGATGGAAAAATTTGACTTTATTTCAAATACTAAAACTTAGATCTAGATCTTATGATTTATGTAAAGTAACTCCTAGATTTATGAAGCAAATAGACTTTAAAGATAGAACTTTTGAAATCAGATCTGAATGCTTTTCTTAACAAAAAAGGGAAAGAAGGTTGATTGGAATTTTTTAAATTGAAGGAGGAAGGAATGCTCAAGCCCAAGCTTGAATAAAATTGAAAGAAAGGAGTGCCTGCAATACAATAGAGCATTAGATTTATAAAGTGATGGAGAAAGATGAGATGCAACTGAACTCTGATCTCTACTCCACGCTTGGTGATCTGCAAAACTAAGACAACCTTCAAACAAGTGATTAGATCTATTATGATAAGTTTAATAAAATAAAAAGTGCACAAGTATAACTGAGTACAAAATGCAACTTTTAGATCTTAGATAACTTTGCATAAATAAATAGCTTGAAACTTCAAATGTATATTCTAAGGATTAGCATATAGTCTTCTTTAGCTAAAATAGTAAGCACTTGTATGAAAGGAAGAATAACTAAATAGATATCACCTCAGTTTATGCACAAAACATTCACCACAAAAGCTCTTGCACCATCATACTGACCTCCAAAGTCTCAACTTTATTCATATGAAAGATACGCAAATGGCATTGCAATGTAGGCAGAGGTTCCTTGCATCCTTCAAAATGAGGAGCAAGCCTCGCTTTTATAGAGTTTGCAAGAGGGGGGGTGCTTGGGATGGACGGCGAGAGAGGGATGTGCATCTCTAAAGTCAAGGAGCGATCCATGTGTTGATTGAAAGCTTGGAGGTTTGGGTTAATGCGATTACATGAGGTGGCTGCCACCTCACAAGAGGGGCACCCCAACTGGAGGAAGCTTCATGCTTCTGAGTGAGAGTTGGTGGATCCCACTTTATATCGTCAGCTCATTGGTTCACTGATGTATCTGGTCAACACCATGCGAGACTTGTGTTTTGCGGTGAACACTCTCAGTCAGTTCATGGTAGAGCCTAGGCGAGTGCACTGGGTAGCCATGAAACATGTGTTGAGATACCTTACAGGGACAACGGATTATGGTTTGGACTATATGAGATCAGGTGGAGTTAGTTTGGTTGGCTTCACTAATTCAGATTGGGCAGGTAGTGTGACGGACCAGAAGAGCACTTCCGGTTGTTGTTTTAGTTTGGGATCGGCAGTAGTGTCGTGGTTCAGTCGGAAGCAAAAGTCCTTTGCTATGAGTTTTGCTGACGTTGAGTACATGGCAGCCAGTCAGGCTAGTTGTGAGGCACCGTGGCTTCGCAAGTTATTGGTGGATTTATTTGATAAGGAGCTGAGGCCCACGGTGATATACTATGACGATCAGAGTAGCATCCAGCTCTCTGAGAATCCAGTTTTCCATGACAGGTCAAAGCACATAGAGATCAGATACCATTTCATCCGAGATTATGTTCAGTGAAGAGTTGTTGTGTTACGGTACATTTTCATTGATGAGTAGGTAGAAGACATTCTCACAAAATCCTTGGGGCAGGGCAAGTTTGTCTTCTTTAGGGACCAGTTGGGAGTGGTGAAGAACAACTTCCTTGGTAAGAGGGAGTGTTGAATTTTTGTACCTTGGAAGTTGTTCCCCTTAGTGATGTTTGCCTAAGTCACTAGGAAAAGGGGTCGCTCACATGACTTTTGTATTAATGACTTGAGATGAGCATTAAATGCACTTTAGGGATTAAAGTGCACTTTAAGTAAAAATTAAAAGTAGTAGTGGAGTGAAAATTAATTAATGGAGAAAAAAAGGGGATTTATTTCATCCACTCATATAATTCAATCTGGGCCCTTGGATTAGATGGCCTTTCACTTACCCCAATGAATTTTTATCTAAAGACAAATTGTTCATGTGAAGAGGCATTTGACTTGGAGCTTTGGGAGAGAGAATAGACTTTTTGTGTGATAGAGAAGGACGCAGCACAGAGGAGAGTTTGCACAATTTCCAAGAGACCGCACAGCATTTAATGCACAACACAAATCCCTAGAACAGGCTGGGCACGAATTCCTAGGCACCGTACAGCAGCATTTATTGCAGAGTCCATACAACAGGCATTCATTTTCAGCATTAATTCTGGGCACGGAATTCGAGGAGCAGAAGGCACAAATTTCGAGGTAGTCAGTGTGTACAGCAGTGGGCACGGATTTCAAGGTATGAACAGTTGAGAACAGGCTCGAAAATTGAGGACCGTACAGTCCTTCTGTTAGTCCGTACACTGTCAGAGGCACAATTTTCGGGGTGGTTGGGGCTGCACGAATTTAAAGGCAGTCATAAATACTGTTTTCGAGATCTGCTGTTTGATGGTTGAGATAAGTTTATCTCTGGCTTTGAATCTTTTGCTGTACATTCAAATTTGAAAGAAATAAAAATTTCTCCCTCTCAAACAGGTTTTCCCATTCTGGGTTTTGCCTGGGCATTTTGCCGAAAAAGATAGTGTCTGAATTTTTATGGTGTGCAAGTATTATTTAATTTTCTGTCTGGAAAAATGATGTTCTTACTGTGTTTCAAGGTCTGAAAATTTTGTGAAATTTACAGCACTCATTTAAACTGGGTTGGGCATTAAATTCTCAATAAATCTGACTTGAAACCGGGCTGGGTTTGAACACCTAAAAACTTTCAAAGGAGTGCTGTGATGATTGAACTTTGAGAGGAAAAACAACATTGTGGATGCTTTTTCATTATGAAGTCCAACTTTACATCAGTTTTATAGAAAGAAGATGATGCTTTATTGTGGCATGCCAGAGTCCATTTCCTTGGGAACGAGGCACAGTATCTGCATCAGTCTTCCCACTCTTCAGGTACTTTCTTAAGTTTCACCACACTTTACCAAGCTGTTTACCCAGATTATTCAGAGCAACTGAAAAACGATATGCAAATTATATCCATATGCAGAACAACTTCTAAACTGGAATTAAAATGCATTAACTTTCACCACATAAAGCTAACTTAGAGATATTAGAGAGATATCTATCTTAAGCAAAGAATGAACACGGGGAAAATAATTGCCAATGGGGCACTCACCACCCAACCATTGGCATTCTTGGTCAACTGCCACCTCTGAGTTGTAGATTTTTCAGATATGCTCACTGAAAATCACAGATCCCAACTCGGTCTCAAGTCTCTCTAAGACACGTGCATGTACTAAAACCCAATTCTCAATCTCTGAGAATGTATCAGCATTTACAATAACTTATAACATGAAACACATGAGATCTATCTACAACTTTACACAATATAACAATCAGACATGAAACTTGAACACAATAATTTCGGTCAATGTGACATTGGGGAAACCCTTTCGGGAAAACCAGTGAGAGAGTATAGGATAGCTTTTATAATCTTAAGCAGTTTACAATAGATACAATGGAGTCAAGCCAACATAGACTTATCTCTGAGCCACACAGGCTCTGATGATCAAGTTTGATCTCTGATGGAAAGCTGGGTGATGCGCCCCTCTGGCTGACTGCGTCCTTCACTCTGAATGAATGCACCCCTTAGGATGAATGCGCCCCTCACTCTGGCTGTATCTATATTTGAACTGCTATCTGACTAGGGCCTCTCGCCCCTCTGCCTCTGGATCACTGTCTTAGTGATGCCCTCTCTCAGATTTGCTGAATTATGTCTCTGGAATGCACCCCCTCTGCTCAGAATGTGCCACTCCTCTGACTGATCAATCTCTGATCTCTCAGCTACTGAATCCTCTCAAGCACTGAAGCAATCTCTGCCTCCCTGATGGATCCACCTCAAGTGCACCTGATCTGTCTCAGTTCTGCGCCCTCCTCCAGTCAGAAAGTGCACCCCGTCTCTCAGGAATGCGCCCCTTTGCTGCTGCTCCTCAATATTTTAAGAGATCTCATGTGATTATCTCTCACACACTGGAACACTGTGCCCCCTCAGTCTCAGAAGGAACACTGTGTCCTCACTCTGCTTGGAAGTCGCCCTCAATCTCTCTCAGATGAATGCGCCCCCCCTCTGCATGCACGTAATGTGCCTTCACTTTCTCTCTCTCTCTCTCTCTCTCTCTCTCTCTTCAATCTCTGAAGAAAATACTCGAGTAACCTTTTCCCTTTGCCCCTTGCCTCCTTTTATTAACTCACTGACTGATTAGGGTTTCGAAAACCCTAATATGAGTGCATGCAAATGTCCCGCTTTTTCATTCAAAAATAACACTAGTGCATTAAAAAATCTCGCATGCATAAAGCAAAAGTCACTGAAACCTCCGCATGTCTCCACCACTGGATCCATGACACCTGGTAGAGTGTTTCTCACCCTCTACACTGATGCCTATACTGATAATGTGCCTTCATGCTAGGCATCACCACATGAAGGACATCCCGAGATACACATATCTCTAACATGAGCTGGGGCTATGAATGTAGTTTCTGTCACAGTCAATCTTAATTCTCAACAGTTATGTGCAAAACCCCTGCCAGCCTTTGTCCTACAACGGGTAGGAAATCAATTTAACTCAGTTGGCATCACTGCTAGCCTACTCGCTTAGCATGGTAAGTCTTCAGTTCATTAGACATTTGTCTTAATCAATGTTTACAGAGTGTGATTAATAGCAACAACATTTCTGATGAATCTCTTGTAATAACCAGCAAGACTCAAGAAAGTTTTAACATTCTCCATACTCTGCAAACTATCTGAAGGATTTCCATAACTTAATTTTATTACAATTCTTTTCCTCCCACCTGTTTTTGGTAATATAAAAATTGAGTTACGTTCATACAACACTTGATTAATTCTTACTCTTGGAGTTACTTCTAGTTCAAGTATCCCAGAGGGGACTATGGCACCCCTCCACTCGTACCACTTCATAGTTAACAACTTGATATTCTTCTTTCCTATTTTGTCCCATGACATGAATATCTTTGTGAAAGTCAAGGTATTGCATGATCTCCAGTTGGATGTCTTCTTTTGGCATACTTTTTCTTGAAATTTAACATTATCATCTCTCATAACCATAGAACACATGTTTTCATTTTTCTTAATCACATCCTTGAAAGGATGTCCATGTTGGACAGGACGTCTTCCTCAAATATGAATTTCATTCAAGAAAGGATGTCCATGTTAGACAAGATGCCCCCCTCAGATATGCCTTTCATCACAAGAAGGACGTCATCATGTAAGATATCCTTCCTAAGTAGGCTATGCTCATTCACAGTATTGTAGCCCTTTAGTGGACCATTTTCTTTTATCCAAACTGTCCTCTCAAGTGACACATCATAGTTACCCTTGATGTCTTCATGATGCAAGTAGTCTAACTTATGTAGGCCATCCTACATACACTTGATTTCATCATGTTGTATTTCGCCTCCATTTATTAGGCCTTACTAGTTGTGCAAAACATTCTGCACAAGCATGATGTCATGATAGCATAAGTACCCTCCCAACCATCTTGGTTCAAGCCATTGTTACACATCATGTCATACTTTTTGTACTTTCTATCAATTTCTTAGGCCATCCTTATGTTGGGATGATAAAGAGATCATAGATCTATAGTGAACACTTAAGCAAACCCTAATCCAACATAAGCCTTGCATAGAAATGTCACATAAAATGAAGTAAATCCATTAACAAGAGAATGAGAGGTATGTTTCCCTTAGGCAAAAGGACCAATCACTAATGAATCCAAGATGATAATACAAAAGGCTCATAAGGTGTGTATTTATACACAACTTGTGAAGTGGGGTGCCTTCTCCCATAGGGGGGTTATGGGCCCACATATAAGTCAGCCTTACCCACTAGAATACCATAAAACAATGTTGACCATGTTGGCTATAAAACCATAACCTAGTAATACAATAATTAGGGTGCATATCCATAGTGTCAACGTAAAAACTAGTAGATTACTAGTTGTGCCAGACATTTTGCACATGCATGATGTCATGATATCACAAGTACCCTTTCAACCATCATGGTTGTCCAAGCCGTATTTACACATCCTGCCATACTTTTGTACTTCTTATCAATTTCTTAGGTCATCCTTATGTTGGGATGATACAGAGATCATAGGTCTGCAGTGAACACTTCAGCAAACCCTAATCCAACATAAATCTTGAGCAAAAATATCACATAAAATGAAGTGACCACAAGTAATCTGACGATGGAGTAATGGAGAAAGATGATAAAGTATAGTACAAAAGGAGAAGGTATACCCAACTCAATTGAGAGACAGTCGTAGCTATTATAAGACAGAGTGGGTTTGTAGTGATCCAACTCAATACAAGCCTGGAAGGATTTATGAATACCCAACCATTATCATCTTAAAACTCCTTAACTCCTAAAGCAATGGCACCATTGAACTGCTCATCATTTGGGGAATATGATCTTGATTTGTCCATTTGATAAAGAAGTGTTGTAAAAGGGAACAAATACAAGAGAGAGAGAGAGAGTATAAAAGTGTGGGCATACCCAACTCAATG
The DNA here is from genome assembly GCA_027924585.1 of Larix kaempferi. Taxonomy (NCBI): domain Eukaryota; kingdom Viridiplantae; phylum Streptophyta; class Pinopsida; order Pinales; family Pinaceae; genus Larix; species Larix kaempferi. Next base: position 9,467,058 of record BSBM01000450.1, on the reverse strand, counting down.
AAGAGTTCGCTGTTGTTGGAAGAAGAAAGAGTGGGTTTGTGATGACTGTTGCCAACTAAGTTGTACTTGGTTGGATTATCAAGCGAGCGGGCAGAGTGGAACATGATACATGTTCATTTTTGGTGATTTGATATCCAGCTGGCCTTTTAAAGGCCCCCGTTTTTAAAATTTTCCACATGTCCATGGCCCTGCGGGGTTTGTAACAAAACATACTAGCATGGTGTTTTGTAAAAGACTTGGTTCCCTAGGACTTTTTGGCTAAGTCAGGTATTCCAAGGAGTTTTTTCACCTATCTATTATGTCTTGCATTAGTGCATAACATAATTAATGGGTTTTTCTCCTGCTCCTCCAAAGCTGGAATGCCTGGGGAGGCTGACGGGCCTTAAGGGATTGTTAAAGTCTATGGATCAATGTATATGAACATGCTAGGCGTTAATTTTGAGTCATATGGACATGTGCTAAGTCCCCCTAGGTTGTTTTTAATTTTCGGCAAGTTTTATTTTTTCCGTAAATTGGGCCATTTTTTAATGGTTCAATTAAAAAATTTGTAATTGGCCTATAAGGGGCATCTGGAGGTATTTTTTGCCTTAGGGGTGCTCGTTTTCTAACTCAGAGCACCCCCTAAACCCCTAAACCCACTCTTTCTAATGTTTGGGTGATTATTTTTCCACAAAAATCCAAAAAAGTCAAAAAACCCCAAAAAGTCGTAAAAAATTGAAAAAGTGAAAAAATGACTTAATAAAAATATTAAATTTTGGGAGTGATTTATGGACTGATTTTTTCAGCTATGTTTTAGGAGTTGTAAGAGCTGATTTTGGAAAGATTCCGGGCAGCTATATTAGTGGGATTACTTCCCCATTTGAGGGGGGCATATTTCCCAAAATTGGGCCCCTTCAATCATGGAATTTGCAGCTATGTTTATGGGCTGTCACATGGCTGATTTTTAGCTGATTTGGGGCTGATTTTGGCAGCCCATTACATGGGAGTGGACAACCCCATTTTCTCCACGAGTTATGCCACTCATTCCACCCATTTCTCTCCATCTTTGGCTATTTAAGCATGGCTGCCCACTCCATTTTCTCTAGTGGGAGAGAGAGCAGAAATATGTACTAAGCTTATGCTATTTTGTTGATTAATAAAAAGACTTTGGAGGTCCATATGTGTGATACTTTTGTGAGTGGTTTCATGGTCTCTTGTTGTGGAGTATTTTGTAGCAATTTCAAGTTTCGTGCATGTAATTTCCAGCCATCTACTAGCCTGCTTGAAGGATTGGTAACGATTTTGTGGGAAGAAACAATTAATCTTGTTTGTTTTAATTTGTTCTTGCATTTGTCATATTGGTTAGAGATTCAAAGTTTATATGTTTCATTTGTTTATGCTCATACTATTTTGATTTCTAACCATGTGCATTTCTAGTTTGATGGTTTTTCTGTGAGTTTTGTTTGCTACAGGTTGACAGGTGTGAAGAGGAGGATAGCTTGTTTGCTCTCCATTTTCTTCTTCTGTACACATTTTGGTGGATCTCACCATCGGTTTCCCACTTCCAAGCTTCCAAAGTCTTTGGTTTCAAGGACTATTCTGTCTCTTCTCTCTTCCTCAGCTCTTATAAGCAAAAAATTTTCTTTGGTTAACTGGTTACTTTTATTTGAAATATTTCTGATTTATATGCTCATGTCCACATTTTAAATAGATCAGGAATAATTTCATAAAGGTTTGATTTAGACAGTTACAAAGCTCATATTCTTAACTGTTAGATTTTTCCTCCATTTAGCATCTACTTTTCCAAAACTTGCAGTAAAATTGTCAAATTTCTTTTAAGTTTTGTTGGGTAGTTGTTGTTCTGATTTTAAAAGTATATTTGGCTGTCCAAGAGCATACAATTTGCAGCTCATAAAGCTTGCAAAGACCCCAAGCCAAACTAGCATTACTGCTTGTTTTACTTGGTTAATTTTTGCAATTTTTACTTAGAATTTTTTGGGTTTTTTAGGAGGTGTTCCAAAGACACTCTTAAAGTGTTTTTGGGCATCTTATACTAATTATTGCTTGCTGGTTTGCAGCAAAAGACGAACAGGTAGGAGGAAGTGCTGCCGAAATTTCGAGGATCCAGGCAATCCGGAGGACAAATTTTCATATTTTTAAAAAACCGGTCATTTTTTCCTCAAATTTTGTAAGCCACCAAGTCACTTTAAGTAGACTGGGGCACTTCTCTAATCATTGTAAACAACTATTAAACGAGAGCAAGTGGGCTAACCAGCGCCCATACCCCATCCCCCCAGGGGTGCCCTCTGTCATCTCTTTTCATGGCGTGATTTTTAGAGTAGTTTATTTCTTTGATTTTCGGTACTTAATAAAATTAACTAGGATTAAAATAAACCTTGTTGGTCCGTTCCACTGGCGGGCCACAAGTTCACTCACAACGTAGTTTTTCACATTTTTTTACAAACTCAAAACGCCCCCCCTTGCTTTCCTGAAGTAGGGTTTCTGTATGAGGGCTTGCCCGAAATACGTGCCTGAAAAGAGACTCCTGGGGTTTTGAAAAGATAAAATTTGGGTTCATAAAATTTTTCTAAAAAAAATACCAAGGTCTTCTCCCGTATGCTCTGTGGCCGACTTGCAGCTTAGTCTGATCCAGTTGGTACACATCAGAAAGGAGGGGATGACTAGTAATAGGATCTAACATCGCCCTAATAAAAAATCCTTTTTGTGAAAATCCGGCACAACACGTATTTTGTCGTCGTGGGCAAATTTCTCAGAAGGCTTGGGACCACACTGAGTAGTGACCTCTTGGAAACCGTTAGGCTTGCCCTCGTTGGTATAGCATCTGAACACCTCCTTGAGACTCCGATTCAGCCCAAGCCTGAGAGGGAAGCCACGCTTCAAAATTCCGGACATGTTTCCCCGTACCTTGCGTATATTGGGAACCCACCTGCCATAATAAAAAGATCACCATCACATTAATTTTAAAATAAACCAAGAACACTCGCACAACATCTACTTTTTCTGCTTATGCATTTGTTTATTGACTCCATTATAAGGCACTGGTCTTGTTTAATTTTATTTCATATTATTGACTAATGTGCAGTTAAATGATGATTATTTTAAAATGAGAGTAAATGATGAATGATTGTTTTATTTCACAAAAGTATATGCTGTTTATGCTTGGTTACCAAAAATATTTTCCTAACTCCTAGATTAGAGGCCTTAGTTTTTCTTTTCATTTTTAGGGTCCACCCCCCTTGGCTTCGCTAGGAAAGCCTAGACGGAGGAGTCGAGTCCCAAGTGACAGCACTTGACTCTGACTTGCCCCCAAGGCCACACCAGCAGCTTGAAGACTTCTGCTGCGTTTTCCCCAGTTGTGGAACCAGGCGGCAACAATGACCAAACTCAATACAAAAGTGGACCCAATAATCTGTTGGAGCAATGGTGCTACCGAATTGCTCATCATCTAGGAGACTACGATACCGAACTGCCCATCTGTAAAGGAATTGTTGGAAGAAACATGTATAGGAGACCACTCTGAGCTGCTCATCCCTTGAAGGGACGTGATCATGAACTAATTATCTGTTGAAAGAATGTTGCCACTGAACTGCTCATATGCTGGAAAATACTATCACTGACATGCTCATTGAATGGAGGGTTGGAAGACATATCTTAGCCATACTCAATGTTATGTGTCATGATCCAAGGTGATGTCATGCACAATAATGACTCTAAGGTTATGTAGCTAAACAAGGCAAGTCCACACTACTCCATCACAAGTCTCCACTGACTTCATCGATCCTCCTAAACATTGTACTCCATTTAGTCAACCACCCCTTGCAAGAACACTGTCAAAGCTCTAGGCCTCACCGAGCCATCTCCAATCCACCAAACATGAATCCAAGCTGCTACATGCTATCTAGGGCTTGAAGCCCTCCTCCATGATGCAGAATGCTCCTCATCCTACGTAGGATGTTCTCCAACCAGGTGATCCTTCCATGTGGCCACAATGAAGGGTGTCCACCATCCAGGCAGAGATCTCCAGAACCTAACGAAAGAACACCAAGCCAGCACCATTTGAGGTGAAGCATCCACTGAGCAAGCTATCTCAACTATGCATATCAATCACAGACCATCTCTCATGCTATAATCCATCTCAGACCATCTAGGGGTTGAATGTACACCATCTACAAATCTCATGAAACACCTCCAAACCTGGTGTAAATACTTTTGGAGTAACCTGAAAAACTAACAGAAGTGGGATTGCTAATTGTACTATTCTATTTCAAGGTGAGGCATCTTCAATCCTCTAGTTGAGGATCCGAATGTCCTTAATGCTAAAAATAGGTAGATATCCATCTCGCGTTTCAATTAGTTGCCGGGGTGGACTCTAATTGGGGGTTGCTTGACAGCAATCCATCTGTTATAATTGATAAGGCTTAGGCATTGGTGATAATACATCCCTATTAAATCATTTTGAGTTGATCTATTGATGAATATCTTGAGGGTGGTTTTCCAGTTGACCAAGTGGTAGGTTCAAAATTTGAATTAGTCCTAGTTTTTTGAATGGTGAACATTTATTATACACTTTTTAATGTATTACAATATGCTGTTTAGTGTTTATTATAGTTATAGATTAAGGAGTTGTGTCAAATTTCCTGTTATATTTTCAGCAATGCATCATATAGGGCCTGAACTTTTTACATACTAGTTATCAAAATTCTCCACGTTATCTTTCCTGGTAGAGTCAATGCACAGCCCATGGCCACTTGTTAGGTATTTTGCACTTTGCTCTTTTTGCATCCACACTAAGTGACTAAACTTTGTATTTTGCTGAAGTTCATCTTTCTTTGGGATTTCCAGTGAGAAGCATTCTGGTGAGGCCGTTGACTTATACACCTAAATTGTGTGTTTGTGGGACAGATAAATAGATGATGTATTATATCAATACTCACAAGGTAGCAAAAGTGGTCAATGACTGGATATTATTAAGTAAAATTCATATCGCAGGAGTGCTTAAGGTCTCTTATCTAAAGAATACAATTATTAATGTATCTGTAAGTCTGCAAATGAGGGAGTGAGAGGGAGAGAGTTATATTCTGTTGCCTCTATTGCCGCACCACTGATTATAATTTGTAATCCTTGCAGGTTGAGAATGAATATGGGGTATCCAATTTCATCCCCATTCTCATAGGTGACAAACAAATTTGTTCTGAGTTACAAATGCTTGAGCAGGAAGTTGTGAAATCCAGATTCTGCTGCAGAAGTAATCATGGACTTGCTATCGGAAGTACCAATTCTGATATTTGTGAGCAAAATGTGGTGATGCGGCAGAGTATTTTGGAGCTACTTCTAGACATAGGTTGGGTTCTTAAGGATCCTGAACCCGATGAGAATAAAGTTCCACTAAATTACGTACACATACAAAGGCTGAATTGCTTGTTCAGTTACTTAGTAAATGGCCGATTGCCTGCTATCACAGAGAAAATTTTCCATTCACCTAAAGTTGTTGAAATATTGAGACAATTGTATGGAAAGTCAAACGAGGTCAATGGTGCTGAGATTAAGTTGCTTCAGAATTATGTTGAACATGCATGGCAATCCCTCAGGAACAACCCCAATTATAAAGGTAGTACTGATTTCCAGTGGTTCCTGAAGAAAGTGGTGCCGCAAGGTATTCCCCCTTCATTGAAAATTGCAACTGTATCCTGCAATCAGCAGCCCTCTAAAATATCTCATGAAAGTCAGGTAAGACATTCCTGCAACAATCTCAAATTGCATTTTAGATGGTATCTCTTATTGGGACATCTAGATGGTATCTAACATGTGTATGCCCTTAAATTTCTACTGTGTTCTTTTCTGTGCACTGATATCTAACATGTGTGTACCCTTGAAGTCTATTTGTTTATTGCTGAGGCTTGTATTATGTTCAGGGTTTTTGCTGTTCATTGCACTCTTATTCAAGGAGCTTTCATGATTTCTGCTCTCTTATTTCAATATTTTTAGGATTACTTGCGACTTTGGATGATAGCTTTTTATGTTCTCAACTGTTTGTCATATCATTCTGATCTAATTTTCTACAGTTACAGAAACATGCCAAGACCTATGTTCTGTTCTTATTGGTAACATTGCTGTTCTATTTTGTTTGGCAGGAAATGGAACCTATATTGGAGATCCAAACTGAAATTAGACCTTCCTCTGCGATAGAACCAATTGATACGCGTGTCTTGTCAGTTGAGGAAAATGACATGCTCACGCCCTTGCTCGAGAAGGAATGTTTTAGCAATCTAGCAAGTGACTTGCAGTATAACTCAGCATGGGGAGGTCCAAAAATAGATGTTGCTGAATGCACTCGAAAGATGAAAGTTGTCCTAAAAGGTAATATCAGGGTAGATCGCCGAATTTATATCTTGGCAATTACCGTCCTTGCTGTTTGTGCTGGAATCTGTGTGGTACTTCAGCATCCACATCAAGTGATGGAGATCTCCATGTCACTAAGACGATGTTTGTTTGGCTTGCGCAAAGCTCACGAAGACATTTCGCATCCTTAAGCAAGCAGAAGCCTGCTTAGTGGGCATCTCAGATTTATGAGTTTGTGTCTTTCTAAGAGATTTTCAGCTCAAGGGTTCTGCATTTTTCTTATTGTATCCTATGTATTCGTATGCGTATGGTGCAGACCTCCCAAGCCACCGAGACAACGTGGGTGCAGGATAAGCATAGAGTTATTTCAGCCCCGGGCTCTGTCAGCTCAAAATAAAAATCATTTATTTTTCATTGTAAAATATCTATGAAATGAGCTGGCATTTTTATCTGTAACTGCTTAGCTGTACTTGTATAGGTAATTACTGATTCTCGCAATTCCAGTCAAAGAAGCTTGTGAAACTCTCTCAGATTCCCTTCTACAGATCTGTTTCAAAATCTTGTTCCGTCTCTCCTTGAGGTATCCGACTTCTCGATAATTATCTTTTTATTAATCTAGTTTTGGACCAGTCAGACACCTAAGATGCCGCCGTTCACTGATATGCAATAATGCAGTTATTTGCCATTCAACACCGGGTTTCTGACAAATCTGGCACTTTAGCGTCTATTAGTGCCATTTAAGGTGATGAAGGTTTTCATTCTTTGTATGCCCACCATTGGCTCTCAGTTCAGGTTGATATTGTAAATTACAGGACATAATTTGTCTCAAGGGGCAATAGAGTTATGATATGCAAGAAAACATTCTATAGCATTATTATGTTGTTCAACTTTCCCATTTATAAACTGTCCTACCTATTTTTCTGTATATGATCAAATAAACATTGCTCATGAAACAGTTTTATAGCTTTACAGATTGGTCTTTAAGAGGCCTTCTATATTGATTATGAAATTGTTGCTCCTTCAGATTGTTGTATGATTTTATGTATGCACTCCTGAACAACACTGCATATTTGGCATACTGGACAAAGTTAGTTTGCAGTTTAACAAACCATAGATAATTTAATTCTTAACCGGATTCCATATATCAAGGTAACTTTAACTCATAACTGGATTTCGCATATCCTTGGCAGGATAAGTTTCCAACGGAGAGTAATTAAATGGGTTTTACCTTTGTCGAAAACGTTTTCCACAGACCAGTCTAATCCCCCGGGGTCGGTGTTCAACTGTTTTGTTTTATGGGATTTAGAGTCCCATCGAAGTCTGGCGAGAATAAAACAAATTTTTGCCTTAAACAATAGAGCAATGACATAGAATTATTTCCCCGAGAGGAGCTACTTTTGAAGTTTAATTTTGGGGCACTTGATTATTTCAAGCACCTAGAAGAACAAGGTGCCCTACCGTCTGGTTGGTTTGGGGGAGATTGGTCTGGTTTGGGGAGATTGCTGTGTGTAGAGTCATCAAATATTTTGAGGTGTAAACTTTTAAGGTTTGGACAGGGAATATTGCTGTGGGTAGGGGAATATAGCTGTGGGTAGAGTCATCAAATCTTTTGAGGTGTAAAATTTTAAGGTTTGTACTTCAAAAAATTTGATCACTCACAGCGTTTATAAATGTAGAACTAAGATAAATCTATATCATTTTATTTTATTATAGTTGTAAGTTTCTAAAAAATATATTAAACTTAAAAACACACATAAAATATGTCTGGCACATTAAAACTTGTTAAAAATAAATAAAAAGCTTTAAGTAATTGAGATCTATATATTATTCAATGACAAAAAAAAAGGACAAGCTATTTCTTTTTCTAAATTAGAATGTTCCTTGTGAGACTACAAGTCATGTTTATTCAAGCATATATTATAATCAATTTGATCACAATAATTCAATATTCTCAAGTATATAATGTGTTTATCCGACCAAAATAAATTATCATTACATGTCTTATTATAAATAGAATGTTATATGGCTGAGACTTATTTAAAATGACATTTTTATTAATCATGAAGTCTTCAATTCAAGCTCATCATTTTATGGTAGTATGTTGTAATTAAATATTTAAGTTGTTTATTGAAGATTCATGAAGGTGGTGTTGCCAACAAAGCTTGTATATAAATTGTGAATTAAGTTAGTGGCTGGGACATCTATTTCATAGTTACTGGGCTATTTTAGGATTTGTAGATGACCTTTCAGTTGAGGTCAAATTTGTCATGATTTGGAAGTTTATTTGTCTCTTTACTTATATTTGGATCACTATTATACTAATGAATATTTTAGTCAGAATATTTAGTTTCTATTGTTAGTAATTTTGTCAAACATGAGTTTGTCATCCCTACCGGCTTCACTATTATTAAAGAGAGGGTTAAAAAGTTAATTTTACAGGCTTTAAAATTCTAAATTGTGAAAAAACACCTAGCTTTTTTCTATGTTGTAGGATTATGTAATCCTTCATCCATGATTAATTTCCCATTAGGCTAGGGGTTCTATCCAAGAGATGAGATCAAGTGGTATTTGGGCTAGCAGGATTTTCTTTTCCTCTAAATTTCTTGAGCCAGCAGGATTTTCTTTTCCCCTAAATTAGTCTTTTAGTGAAGGAAATAAGTAAGCTAAGAAAGTCTTTCAATGTCTATCCATTTTGCTTACTTTTTCTTCTATATTTTGACTTAAATTATGGACTTTAAAGCTGTGTAATAAAACAGATAATTAATTATTTCATATTAATATTTATTGGCATTTAGGTTAAAAGGGGGTGTTTTTAGGACTTAAAAGTTGACAATGTAATGGACATTATCATTAGCTTTAATATAAAGAACAACTTAATGATCCCTTGGATGCCTAATGGAAACCATTAAGGGAAGGCAATTCGAGATCAACTTTGATAGGGCCACCAAAGGCAACCAAAGGAGATCAACAAAGGGAGGGAGGATTAAAAACGAGAGAGAATTATTAGCAATCTACATGGTAAACATAGGGGTTAACTCAAATAGTCGAGAAAATATGGGGACCTTGATGGGAAGTATTTAAATTTGTTTTAGAATGGGGTCAAGGAGGGTACTAGTGGAAGGTGCCTTAAAGATAATAATTGGGCTCATAAAAAGCTAATCAGATTCTATTTGGTGGGAGCTATAGGGATAATGATGGAATGAAAATCCCTCTTAAGGCAATGCAGAGTTGGAGTTTACCATATAAGGACAACAAGGTAGTTAGGCTAGATAACCAACCAACCACTTCATGGAAAAATTGATGATTTGAGAATATTCAAGATACGGGGGATAAAGGAACAAGGCTAGTGGAACAAAGGCCCTTTGTGCCACATAAATTTGATAATTTTTTTAACTCAGTTCCTTTCACATTGGGATGTTCACCTACCAACTTAACATGATTTGGATTTGGATCACTGTGGTTGGTCCCCATTCCTTTAGAATATGGTATTTGGATTCTTCTAATACACCCCTAAATGCTCAAGCATGGAATTGGGAGTTACAATTGGTATATAACAACGACCATTGATGGCCTCTCATTAATTGTTTGCCACATTGCAACATCATGCCCTGACCATAATAATATCTAGGAAGTATGTGAGAGACAACTCATGTCTTTGTACTTGGTTGTGATTTCCATAAATATAGAGGTGCAAAAACAAAATATCAAAGGATAAAAGCAATGTGTGATGAGGTCTATGATTGAGTTATTGTTTGGAAAGAGCCATTGGCTCAACATGGATAATTCAAAATGGAATGCTATATATTTTTTCTTCCCTTTTGGTGCTCTATTGGGTGGAATGCTAGACCTATTGTCTCAAAGGGGACATTTCTAGGACTAATCCTAAATTCCATTGGGTAGGCTCAAAACTAAAAATTGCTCATTTTGGGGCTTAAACAACATTTCCTTGGTCAAAATTTGGCCAAATGACAACATTTTTACCATGTTATTCTTGTCAGTGAGAGATTTCAAATGGTCCAAAGAGTTCCTCAATCAAACTTTATATGAGGAAGTTATGCCCTCGACAAGTTGATTGTTGCTTTAACCACTATCGTGCCAAGTGGAAGCCATGCCAATGCCTATTACTAACACTTGTGGAGTAGTCATGTATGGTGTTTCATTAAGGTTATAGAGGATACAAAACCCTAACTTTAATTGAAACTTGGGAATGCAAAGAATCCTAACCCTAATCCTAACAATCACCATGAGGTGTTAAAACATTGATTGCTAAGAAATAAAGGGATTCCATTTCCTATTGTAGTATTTTTCCATTACAACGATAAGAAGTGCAAATGAGTGGGATAATAGCACATTGAAGAGAGGGAAGGCATGATCTGGATTGAGAATGAAATGAAATAACACAATATTGCAAAGAATAAAACTACAATGTTGAAGGTGGAGTATTATAGTGAAAATCAAATTCTATTAATGAATCAAATGGTGACAACCACTCTAATGTAGATAGCAAAATGAAGTAGAATGGCGGTAGCTTAGATCTAAGAAGAGATGTGAAAGCTATGCTCATTTGTAAAAATCTCATAACAAGATGCTAAAACTACATTTTATCATAATGTGAAAATCCCAAAGATTCAAGAATCCTAGCCCTAGGAGAAGAATTGCCATTACAATAAAATTCAGTGGCACATTTTAGGGAGCCTAGTTTGTACGTTAACTTCCTAGGGCCATAACTTTTACATGTGAACTTTGCTTACATGCTCTATGTGTTTAGCATGTTATCCATCTTTCACAAACATGTCATTTAAATCACCAAAAATGCATCTAAGGTACAATCCCTACAAGATTGTTGTAAATTCGGCAAGTTTCTAGACCATTTTTGAGATGATAACAAACTCAAGTGGGCACTTGGATCAATTGTTTTCCCTTGTAAAATAATGGTCCCCATTGCGTCAAGTTCCTACATCAAATGGGAAATGTCTATTGAATATGTTCCTACAATAAACTTCCCCAGTGAAGTAGTTGACATGCATTATTTGGGTTTAATGCCCATTATTTGGGAAAATCTAAGAGACATCATGCTTTATTAAATTTCTTTTATTATAGAGATTTTTTTTGAATGCAATTCCTATGTTTTTTGGAGGGCTTCATGGCTAGATTAAAAATCTCGGTTTTTTTAAGTTTTGGGGTTCCATAGTTGTAAGGAAATCCATGGGAGACCTACCATGGACATCCCGAATATATATATATATATATATATATATATATATCAACAAGTAATATGGTTAGAGAACCATACGCTGGTCAAGTGCAGTAACATTGTAAATGTGATGTACATGTGCATAATAATAATAATGAAATCCACAGTTGACTGTACAAGGCAACAAGAGCACGAGGCATGATCATCCTATGGTTAGAAAGGGATGTAGTGAATCCATGAAGATAGTAGATGGGAGCCAAGTGTCCTAGAGAGGACTGAAGAGCCATTAGATGTCAATTGGCTCATGTGCCCCAATCATTTAATGCTTCCAAGAGGAAGGTAGTTGAGACTATTACCTTGAAGGAAGGAAGGCATGGGTTTGAGTTTCCTTGTGACATAGTAGTGTCAACCCCTTGTGTCAGTCGCCCTATAGAACTGGGAATGGGAGTTGCTTATTTGGTAAACAACCAATCGAATTAAAGTCATCCTTAAATTACCCGTCAGTTGGGGGATGGCGCAGTAAACCTGTCAGTAAGTCTTTCAGTCAGCTTGTCAGTGAGACTATCCGTCAGTTAATTAGTTACATGGGCAAGTAACTCGATCTCTCATGGGTGTATCTATCTCACCCTATCTTGGGAGGAATTCATTATTCACTCATCCATACATCGACTAATTTATCTATTCTCATTTGATGAGAAAGAGTTGACCCTTGCCTGAGAGGAAGCTGAACCTGAATAATGACAGAGTGGAGCGTGGATCTAGGATCTGGTTTGTGGTCATGACTATGAGTCAAAGAGGAACTAGAGAACATAATTGTTATGTGTTCCTCTGTTGATCTAGGAAATAGAGTGGTATCGAAATACCCAGCTGTTAGCGTGAGCCTGAGCACCCTAAATTCTGTTGAAGACTTGTGTGACAGAGTTTATTTGTTAAGAAGTGGTCTGGGTCAGACTAACAAAGTGGTGAAGCGTCATGAATCCTCAGTCGCACGCCTAAGAAGTCTTGTTTTCTTGATGTTGATTCATCCCAAGTGCGGTTTCCTATGAGTTCTGTTATCACAGAGTGGTTTGTTGGACAGTGACCAAAGTGAATCCCTGGAGCCATTGGTTGTGCATAGTATGCCTTGGGAAAACAAAGCCTATAGGCAAATGATCTGGGTTTTGGGTGGTCTTTCTATGCACACACTGGTATAGAACTTGGAGGAAGGTGATTCCCGAGGGACCATTGAGCGGTGAAGAGGTACCTTCTTGGTGTTGTGTGGGGCGGGTATTGTGGACCCCAAACTAGTCAAGTATGTGCGAGGAATATGTGGTTCTGGAGGTAAATTAAATTTGACTATATGTCCTAATTGATTTGTTGTAATCCCTAAAGAGTGAACAAAGTGTTGAGCACTGAGTGAATTGAGATCCAATAACGATTGCGTGACATCCCGACACAATAACGGGGTTTGGGTGGTCATTCTACGTACACACACACTGGTATAACACCTTCGGGGTGTTGTGTGGGGCGAGTATTGTGGACCCCAAATTAACCGAGTCTTTGAGAGGTCGATTGTTGGTATTGAGTACCAGAGTAGTGTGGAGCATAGATCTGGCTAAGAGACTATTGAAGGCTATGACCCCCTGGTGGAATAGAGGGGTTTGGGTGGTCTTTCTACACACACATTGGTATAGCACCTAGAGGAAAGTGACATCTGGGAGATCATTGAGTGGTGAATAGGTACCTTCTCAGTGTTGTGTGGGGTGGGTATTATGGACCCCAAGCTAACTGAGTCTATGAAAGGTGCCTCTAACTTTGTGGTGAGTCTTTAATTAGCATTTTCCCTTTAGCACATGGAAAAGCCTGTTAACCTAGCAGAGGTTGGCTTGGCTTGAGAATTGAGTTTGTATGACTGTAACAACCTATTAACCCAACAGAGATTGACTTGGTTGTGGCCTTGTGCCTATTTGACCATGAAAGAGAGATTTGGTTAGTTCCCCTTTCCTTAAGGTAATCATGCCTAGCATGTGGGTGGCCTCCTAGCAAAAAGAGTATATGTTAGACAAGGTGCCTACGGTTGGGTGGAACGTTGCTCATAGTCAGTTTCTTGGAGAAGCTTCATTCAAGATAAGTGTTATTTGATGTTTCATTGTTGCCATTCATTTCCATTGTATGAATGTTATTCAGAATTGATGAAGATGCATGTTGTAATTAATGTTTGTGAATATGAGATTGTTTAGTTATAACTAAACATAATTCTTGTTATCTAAGTGTTGACTCATATATGATATTGCACATCATGAATTGCTTGCATATAGCTGATTGTATTTATAAGAAGTCATATTATGCACATAGCGCTAACTCTGCAGGAAGTCAGTGACTTGCTATTGTAAGTTGCGTTGCCACAGGGTGGTTAACCTGTGTGGTGGTAGTCGTGTAGCAGTTAAAAACAATCGTATAGTGGATCGCACAGTGGTCTAGTTTCATGCGTGGAGTATAGATACACAATAAAAACATTGGTAAGTGCAAAAGTGCACGAGGTCAAGTTAGTTTATGTAGTATCACATATAAATCAGTGTTATGCGTGCAGTGCCACACTTAGTGCACGATGATCATGTGGCGTAGTTTGCTGTGTAGTAAATTAACTTAGTATTAGACAATATTGTCTTGGTATCAGAAGAAAAAAGAAAGAAAAATATCCCCCATGGTCATGATAGGCCATTGAGGCCTCTAGGGGCATGACATAGTGGTATCAGAGTAGTGGTTTCAACACTAGGATGAGTGCAAAAAAGAAAAAGGACCCAATGGGGTAATAACATAGAAAATATTGAGGTTTATTAATGTGTTATCTAATAAAATTTCTTTGTGCACAACGCTAGTAACAACAATGAGAACAATATAACAAAGGAGAGGAGGCAATGAACAGAAGAATAAAAAATCTAACTAGTTGAATGCTCATCATGGAAGATGCGCAGGATCCCTATGATCATGCAGAATATGTTATGGGGGAATATGTGCGAGGTGGTAATGCAAAGACACAATCCAATGGAAGGAGGGTGCAAATCACACCTCCGGATATGGTTGAAACTATGAAGATTTTAAATGAAAGTCTAACTAAGATGTAGGAAGAGCAACATCTAATCAACACTGCCATTCTACAAATTCTAAAAGATCTCTAGCAGAAAGCCAATATGGGATCGAATTAGAACAATGTCAGTAAGGATGGGAAGAGTGCGCGATTGTCACTCTAGAGGAAGATCGTGATTCCAAGAAAGAAGTGCATGCCGAAGGAGAATAAACATGTCTCTATCAGGCACCTCGAGCAATAGATTGAGTAGATCGGAAAGCTCATTAGATAGTTCAGTGCATTTGACCCAAAGATAAGAGGAGAAAGCCTCATGTTGACTCATTTTTCATCACCAATACTTTTAACTTGCACGTGATTGCAAAGCATATATATTCACAAATAAATATGATATTAGTAGTAGGTGGGAGCCCTTAGAAAGAGATAACGTTCACATTTTCATGGTAGATTCACACCGTTGGTTGTCATTTATAAACTAAAAATTCAATTGATTGCGCTACATATCAGTTTGGTTGCGTTGGTTCAGTTTGGTGGTTAAGCCTATCTTCAAATGATCAAGTTTTTTTTTTAAAGTATGTGATTTCATTACAAGAATCTTATTACATCAACATGATTTTTATTTAAAAAGGGTTATGTTGCCACTTAAAAGTGATACAAGGAAAGAATTAAAAGTTATTTTTTATATATATCACTAAGACTTTTCGTATCCATTAATGTATTTGGATGCTTGATTTACTCAACATTATGGTACGAGTATAGGCTGCTTTGGACATATGGTATATGGTGCAATTATTTGAATTTTATTGATAATAACAACACTATTTAGCATCGGGTTCTTTTGGATGAGGTTGTTTAACTATTACAAAATTGTGGTGTGGATATTAAATGTGCATACAACACCGGATTATGAAGTGATCATGCCATTAATTGAGACTACCAGTCTCTTCGACGTGGAAAAAGGTAATGTTTGATATCAATTTACGTGGTATTTGGTTCAATAAAATATTGCAAGCTCGTTGGTTGACAGTATTATGGTTTGGAAAGTTAACAAAACAAATAGATATGAGGAGATTTGAAGTTAATGCAGTTGTATGTGAATATTGAATGCAACTTTGTTAGCATTTTCATCCCTTTTTGAGGTAAAATCCGACATTTTCACCTTGAAGATTTACCATTTACCATCTAGTTGAAGCTTGAATTCAACACTTTAACTGCTTGAAGTTGTTAATAAAGGAAGGTTTTGAGAAATACATGAAAGGTGCGTACATCTGTAGCGAATTGTTATCAAATAATGTAATCTTGTAGTTTGGTTTATAGTGGCTCACTTTGAATGTTTTTCTTGCATGCATGCTCCTTCTTCCCTGCTCCCTGGAAATGAAAGATATAATGGAGATTTTCAACAATTGAGAAGCTATTTTATGTTTGCTTTTAATTTTAATGGATGATAGGGTGTTTCCTTTTACTACCCTAAAGAAATGGTTGGATGAATAACCCTAGCGAAAAGTATCTCATTTATGAATTTGAAAGTGAAAATTAGAGGGTTATGGTATTAGTTAAAGGCAGTGAGAGTTTCAACTGTATTGGGGTTCTTGATGGACATATGGTGCAATTTTTTCTTCCCTTCAATTGTTGTTCATGAAAATGTTTATGAGATTGAATCCTGTAATCACACTAGTCAGTAATGTGGAGTTTGTTGCAAGAAACAAATTGTATACATCCTGATTGCATTAATAGTTTAGCAATTCAAATAAGGGATACAATACAAAGGTTTTTTGATAAACTTTTTGAAAACCCTAGCAAATACAAATTGATTATTTGTCCTCTATCCTACTATTACTTCCCAGAGGAAACTTGTTTGTGAAAGCGTGTTTGTGAAAGCTTTGAGTCTTGGGTTCAACAACTTAACCCTTCTCCTTTTGAAAGCAATGATTTATTATGCCATTTGAAGCTTGGAACCTCTCATTGTTCCAGTCCCTTAAGCAAAATGAAACTATTGGCGGTTTAATGCATGAATGATTTGATTGAATTATGGAGATATTAATTGGATTCGATAGTCGAATATTTCGACTTAGTATATGTATGAAGTGTTTTGGGGTTGAGTTCAGTTTCAGACATGTATTGTGCTTAAATTTTGAATGAGATTTGAAGAAGGAATTTGAAGTATTTGTTAAAATCTTATACCCTAGATCGAAATGTTAAATCAATATCATTCAGGACTCAGTAGTTGGAAAAGATGAAAATATATAGCTTGAAATAAAATTCCACTGAGCAATTCTTCATCTTCGACTGATACTTATTGTTAAAATATATACCATAAGAACTTTAAAGGCAGATAATGAACATTCTGAAGAGATGCTTCAAGTTTCAGTTAAGGACTCAAACTTTGTGCAGAAATGTTTTAGGGTTTTATTTAGAAGGAATCAAAGCTATGATTAACATTGAGCCAGCTTCATAGGAAAATATTTATTTGAATCAAAGCTTCAAATTCATGTTTGGAAGTGATAATGTTTGAATATTTTTGATAGGGACTTGGAATCAAGGTTTGAAATTTTGGGTTGCTTCAGTAAGAAATAACTTGAAGTCAGTATTGATTTAATTCTCAGACTCTAGAAGGAAATAAAAATATTTTTAAAGGGTGTTGTATACATTGCATACATTTTGAGTTCTTTCAGGCTAAGATTGTGCAAAGTTTTGAGGAGTTATTGGCTATATTGTTTGTGATAGAAAAAAGACTTACATGTTTATCATTAGTTGATTTAAAAAAAAAATTGTATTTGAATCTTTAAAGAAATTTGTTGAACTTTGGTTGTCATTGATGTCAACTAATGTCAAAGAGGATGTCAATTGTTCCAGTTTGAATCATTGATGTCAAAGTGGATGCAACATTCCTATGCCAGCTTAAAGAAGTATATGGACGCCACTTTGAAGAAGTATATGCGCAAGATGGTGAAGGACGAGGATGCCAATTTGAAGAAGTATATCTGAAAGTTGCATCCATCCTGAAGATGTGTGTCCAAGGATACAACATGCATGATCAATTTGAAGAATCTCATAAGGAAGGTACATCATGCAAATCTAGTTCAAAGAAGTACATAAGCAATGTATCCTAATACATGTGGTACCTGTGCAGATATCAAGTCCACCAAGTCATACTCTCTCATGGTAGCAGTGTGAAGAACCTGCAACAATTAATTAATGAGAATACACGAGATAACAGAAATAACAGAACTCAGAATCGCTTTATTGATCGCAGGCCACTTCAAGGGGGCAACCTCCTTTGAGCAAGCTCAATACAAATAACTTCACGGTGCCTTCATTGGCCTCAACACACACTTATATACTAAGTCTATGCCCAATACTATGGGTCAATACCATGGGACATATGATACTACGGGACGACTTACAAAGCATATGCGTCCAACACTATGGGCCAATACCATGGTCTAATACAAACTATGGATCAACAAATACTACGGGACGACTTACAAAGCATATGCGTCCAACAACAATATACTAACAAAGTAAAGAGAAGGGTTGACACAGGTTCCTAACAAGCAGTCAAATAATTGGTTGGACAAAGGTGCATGTGCACAAGAAACCAAGGAATTGGTTAAGAAAAGGTACAAGTGTGCAAGCATGTCATGATAAGACTTTGGAATGCACGAGCATTGTTTGATAAAAAATCGGGAGTGCACAAACAATAAGAAACAACTTATGTTTGGAAAGTCTTGAAAGCGCACAAGTCTTACAAATCAGAAGATGCTTTCAGTTAGTAAAGGGCGCACAAGTTCCAAGAAGGGTGTAGCACTTGAAATTGGTTATGCACAAATCCCACAAGCCGACGATACAACAGGTGTGCAAGTCCCATATGTGATGATACAACAAGGGTCAAATTCCCACCAAGTAGAAGTTAGTTTATGCGCATATTCCGCATAACATTAATACATCAGTTGCAAATTACCCAAAAGAGATGGTACAACAAGGGTCAAATACTCATCAAGTTGAAGAGTAAGGATGTGCACATACCTCAAAGCAATAGAAGATCAAGAGAGCAAGAGTACACCACTTAGGTGTAAGTCCCACTAATTAGAGGACCCTGGATGCGCAAGACCCACAAAGGATGACACATTAGCAACGCAGAAGATGACAAGTGGCAAAAGCATAATCCATGAAATATGGAAGAAGGGATGCCACAACCAACTTGTGGACACACAATCCATGCAAGACATGTATAAACAGAGATACAAGTTGGAGATTTGAAGTAAGCTTCATGGTGAGATTATAGAGATTCAAGTAGACGATACATATTTATATTCAGGGAATCAAGGGATTGAGGACAGAACAATATGATCTAGCGAGGAGTCGAGTGCACACATGCAACATAATAAAATACTGATGGTCCGCATAATGATGGTGTATATCTATGATAGATGCACAAATACTAGAAGGAAAAAACACAAAAGTATGCACACGTGCGTGACGATTGATTGACAATATTGCAAATAACATGCAAACAGTCACATATGTTGTATGTCAGAAGCACAAAGATAGAACCGAAGTATATCAGATGATGCGCAATTGTTTAACTGATGCACAAAAGTTGAAGTGAAGTGTGCGAAGTTGAGAAGTCCATCTGATGCACAATGACAGAGCATCATCAAGATCCAATAAGCGCGTCATGATGAGGATGATCTGAGACAAGTGCATTAAACCGAAAGGACGAATTGCTTGATGCATAGTATGTCGCAGATTGTCTAAAAGACCGTGGCACTTAAACATAACAGACACATCAAAGTAAGTGTGCAATTCCATCTGTTACTGGTGCATTGTGTCATAACAAAAATCTATCAAGTTAAAGCACAGTAACAGTTGGTGAGTGCAGTTGCACAGTAGAAAACGGCAGAGTATACCTTAGCGCAGACTGTATGATCAAAAGCACACAGTACATGAAGCAAGACATCATCAATAGTGTAGAATTGAGTGGAATGAGAAGTCAAGTGATGTATGCAACACAGTGACAGTGAATTGTCTGCATATGAAGGTATATCACAACATAACTAATATCAGAAGATCAGAAGTATGTGCGAGTTGTAAATTCTGCAAGTCAGAATCTTATATTGGATATCTGGGCGGCAGGATGGGGCAAGGAGCAAGAGGTTGTAGCCTCCTTCCAGTTGGTGCCAGAGAACACAGGGAGTTGGTGCTTCCTTCAGGTTATTTCCTGTAAAACCAGGGGGCCGATAGCTCCTTCCAGTTGGTGCTGGTAAATACAGGAAGTTGGTGCTTCCTTGAATGTATACTTTTCATTACAAAAGAACATTCCATGATTTTCTCCCAATTGGGTTTCCACATCAAAATATTGTGTGTTCTGTGTTCTTTGTCTTGGTGCATATATGGATGAATGATTTTGTTTATATTGGATGCATAACTAAAGATCAAGATTAACTCAAGAATAATCCGTTAAAGAAGGTACAAACTGCTAATAACTGTGCTAATACTAATTCACCCCCCCCTCTCAGTATTAAATCGATTCCAACAATTGGTATCAGAGTGGGTGTCTTCAGTAACATGTTAACATCTGGAAGATAGATCCTTGAATAGATATGGACAAGTAGGAAGACCTTTCTACTAACGGAGCAACACGGTTTGAAGACACTAATTATACCTTCTTGAAGTTCAGAATGGAAGTATACTTGCAATCACTAGGAGCAGACGTTTGACAATCCATTGTTGACGGTTACAGTGTTCCAACAGTCATGCCAGTTAATCCATCTCAAAGAAGAATCTATGAAAGTAATGCAAGGGATAGAAAAACACTGCTATGTGGTATGACAGATAATGAATTCATCAAGGTTATGCACCGCGCTTCAACCACATAAGTTTGGGACAAACTCAGAGGTGTCTATGAAGGCGACAAAAAGGTAAAGAAAGCAAAATTGCAGAACTACTATGGGTTATTTGAATCTTTGAGAATGAAATATGAAGAAAACATTACTACTTACTTCTTGAGAGTAGATGAGATAGTAAATGCTATCAAAAGTCTTGGGGTTACTTTGCAATAAGAATCCGTGGTACATAAAATATTGAGAACTTTACCCTCAAGGTTTGATGCGAAGGTGTTTGTGTTATAAGACTGAGCTAATATTGAAGACTTGACGAAGGACGATCTTTAGGGGATTTTGATTGCATATGAGATGAGAACTGAGAAAGAGACTCCCATCTAAAAGGAATTTGCTTTTAAAGCCACTGGAAAGGATAAGCATGATCATGACAAGGACTGTTGTGATGAGTCGGATGAAGAGGAATCAATCTTTGTCAAAAAGATGAAAAGAGGACAAGGTAAATACAAGAATAAGTTGCTCTTCAAATGTTTCAAATGTGGATGAGTATGTCATTATGCCTCTAAGTGTCCTTACAAATAAAATTGAGATAGTGACAACGACGAAGAATCTAGTTCATATGATCGGAAAACTGCGTGATCTCAAAACAAACCTGGAAATAAAAGGAGGATTCCAAAATAGAGGAAGATTCTGTACACTGAGGAAGGAAGCAATCCATCTGAAGGAAGTGACTATGATGAAGAACCAAAAGAAATACTTTTCATGGCCTTTGTGGAAGAAGAAAGCAAAGATGAAAAGAAGAAGAGGAGTTCAAAGAATACTCCAGTTGCGTAAAGCAAACTAGGATCACTAGACAACTACTTCTTTAGTGGATCATTTAAAACACCTCCAAATCCAGTTACACCTCCAAATCCTGTTATTAAGGTCAAGATTGATAATCAATATGAAGAAGATGAAGATGTTGCAGACATTGATTGGAAAGGTGAATTGATTAGCGCCCTAGATGACTTAAAGAAGCAAGGAAGAAGAATAAATTCTTGCAGAAATAGTTTTCGAAGTATGAAGAATAGGGAAAGTAATTTCAAGAGTCTCTTGACACAAAAATTTGTGAAAAGGTAACAAATTATGAGATACAATTGATTTGCACACAATACAAGATCAAATTGCTTGAGGAAGAAAAATCTGCATTGAAAGTCTCTTTAGAAGAACCATCACAGAAAACCAGGATGCTATCAAATTAGCTTGAAGAGAAGGACAAAGAGATATCTCTTCTAGAAGACAGATTGTTTGAGATAAAGGGAAAGAAACAAGTCCAAGAGCCCATAGTGATTTGTGCACATCAAGAAAACAACAAGGCCAGTACTGATGATGAAGTAAAAGACAAGTTCAAAGACAACATGTCAATCCTGAACAAAATCTTGAACAATCATAGATCACCAGAAGATAGAACATGCCTTGGTTATGAAATTGCATCAAAGAAGGTACATGACATAAAATATTGCTAGAATCATGTTAAGTTATTCAGGTATGAGGATTCATTTAAATACAACTCTTCTCAATTTACTAATCGAAGAAGGATCAATAGAATAAACAGTGCGCAAGATGCAATTGCTTTGGTCATACTGCAAAATATTGTCAAACTGTGAGATGCTATGCATGTGATGGTTTTGGACATAAGGCTATGTATTGACGAAAAGTAGTGAACTATCAAGATGAATATTTATTGCGCAAAGGCAACCACATTCAAAGGGATGTTAGGATAATTAATACTCCATAGTTGTCCTACTTAGCATTATTTACATTTTCCTAGTAGTTGATGATGTTATTTCCCCCCTAGTGGTGTGCAGATGTCATATAGGACCCATTAGTCACATAATGCACCCTGCATGCATGATTTTAGGCCCACCAGAGTCAGTTCCCTACATTTTAGGAGCCAACTATGTGTTCTAGTTCGGTCCACTTGAGTTCCTGAACTCTATTGGGGGTTTTAGCTCCGATCACCACTGATTGTGATCTAATGTGCCATTTTCACCTACTTTGCATGCATAACTCACTAATGCACCCTCCTTGGCCATTTAACTGATAGTAGCTTTAGTTAACTGGGTTTTGGTTGATTAGAGTTGAGTTTGGGACTTTCAGATCACTCCAGTGGTGACAAATCCTATGCTAGACTGACAAGGATTCGAATTCTCCTAGGATAATCGAATTCTCTCCATTGTAAAATATCTGTTGAATATACTGATTAATGGATCATAACACACATTTCTGTTTCTATATGAGTTCTAATGCATGATTAATTTTATTGCTCATTTCAATGCAATTTTCACTGTAATTCATCTTTTCTGCTCATTCTTTCACTGTGAGGTATTCTCATCTCTATGATCTGTTGTGATCTAGAATTTCACATGGTATAAGAGCTCAAAGAGTGTAGGTTGAAAAAATTATTTCAGTAGTGCACCATAATCCTCTGTATTTCCACAACAAATCCTGGTGCCATTGCATTGAATTCATTGGAGAAATCCTTTGAGATCTAGCCAGGTGTGAAAGATCCAGATACAATTTCCTATTGTCCTAATGCAGTGCTTAGTAGGATTTTATCTCCAAAATTGAGAGTTTTTTGCAGGATTTTAAAGGTTTTTTAGTGTAGCAATAGCAACAGTTTCAATTTGTATTCATTCCAACAGTTTCACATGGAGAATTCGAATGTTCCTTTGTCTCCAAGGATCCTGATACCCTTCAATTATCTTGATTGGAGGGCTGATATGAAGATGGTGTTGCGAAAAAAGAGTCTGTACAAGGTCACAATGGGATAGGAGGTCGAACCTCAGGCAGTTGTTGAGAAAACTAAGTACCTGAACATATTAGTGAATTATTTGGTTTCATGTGTATTCATATTTCCATAGATTCACTCTTCCACCTTGATGGATTGAAGACTCCAATAGAGGTTTGGTTGAAGCTTGAGACTCTCTTCGCAAATCAATATGAGATGAGAGGCCATATTATGGAGAATGCATTAATTTCTCTTAAACCCAGCAATTTCGAAACCATACAACAATTCTTTTCTAATTTCAAATCCTTGGTTATGCAGTGCAAACAATGTGGCATTGAGAAGAAGGATGAGTAATTGGTGCTATCCATCACAAGCAAGCTTGGTTCAGAATTTTCAATATTTTTTTCCACCTTACATTCAGGGATATTATCAATCCCCAACTGGAAAATTCCTTCCTTAGATGCATTCACTGAAACTCTCATCCAAGAAACCTGATAAACTGATTCAAATGGGTGCCTTGAAGGCCTCCAAAAATCAAGATCTTATGTTTGGAGAGTAAAAACGTGCGAATGTTAAAGGGAAGCAGAAAGGTAAATAAAAGAAGCAATTTGAATCTAAGCAGAAGGAGAAGTCTAATCCGTCAAAAGGATCCTCCAACTCCGAGAAGTATAAGAAAAAAGGGTTTGAGAAGACCAAGTGTTCCTATTGCAAGAAAGGAAACCATCTAGAGAGATCTTGCATAAATAAGAAGATAGATCAACTAACCAAACTTCTTGAACAACACAACATTGACCTCATAGAAGGCGCA
Source organism: Larix kaempferi (assembly GCA_027924585.1). NCBI lineage: Eukaryota > Viridiplantae > Streptophyta > Pinopsida > Pinales > Pinaceae > Larix > Larix kaempferi. The sequence goes on along the minus strand of BSBM01000450.1, from coordinate 9,443,043 downwards.
AGGAAGACTGATTTTGGAAGTGAGACATATGATCATGAGAGATGCCATGCACTCAAGGCTGTATCCTCAAAATCGCAAGCCTTCCTCATTGATTCTAGAGCCTCCAACCACATGGTTGCCTCCAAAGAATAATTTTCTTCTCTAGATATTACCGATGGTCCTAGTATTCACATGGGAGATGATTCTCATATCTCTGTTGCTGGGAAGGGCACAATACAACTGTAGCATGGAAAGTTCAGTAATGTAGTGTATGTGCCTTCTTTGGCAGCAAACTTGTTCTCTGTTTACCAGTTGACACACACTGGTTCACCAAAGAAAGTTGTATTTGGACCTGACACAGTTGAGATTACAGAGATATCATCTGGGAAACTAATAGCTAAAGGTCTTTCAAACCATGCCTCAAAGGAATATGAGTTCTCACATTTTTTCCATATTCAACTCAAAGTGCTCTCTTGACTCATGCAAATGATACAAGAAGACTCTGGCATGAAAGATTCAGACACCTAAAATTCAAGTGCTTGCACCAATTGCACAACGAAGAGATGGTTGAAGGATTTCCTGCCATAAAGTTCTCTCAAGGGATCTGCAAAGGTTGCTTGGTAGGGAAGCATCCAGAGTGAAAGTATGATATTGGTAAGGCAAGGAGATATTCCTCCACACTTGATCTGATACACAGTGATGTCTCAGGACCGATGCCCACAACTTCTATGAATGGATCCATAAATCTTCTGACCTTCATAGATGATTACTCTAGGTTCTGTTGGATCTACTTTCTCAAGCATAAGTATGAGGTATTCGAAACTTTCAAAGTTTTCAAGGCCTTAGTTGAGAACACTGCTGGAAAGAAGATCAAAGCACTCATATCAAACAATGAAGGATAGTACATCAAGAGGGAGTTGCAGCAGTTTTGTGCTTCTTAGGGCATACAAATGCAACATTTTTCCCCATACACACCACAACAAAATGGTGTAACTGAGAGGAAGAATAGGTCATTGAAAGAGATAGATATCTACTTTCTTGAAGCAAGGGACCTTCCACCATATCCCTGGGCAGAAGCAATGAACTATTCTACATACATTCAGAATATGATACCCCACAAATCTGTGGATGGGGTCACTCCAATCGAAGCACTGAAGGGACACAAACTTGATGTCTCTCATACGAGGGTTTTTGGATCCAAGGCATGTCAGAATTCCATCTGACAAAAGAAAAGCTCTTCAACCCCAAACTAGAGAATGCATTATGCTAGGATATGCAGAAGATGAAAAATCATACAAGTTGATGGAGATTGCAACCAAAAGATGCTTCATTGAAAGAAGTGTCAGATTCGATGAAGATCCATTGCAATATTTACATCGAGTTGAAGATCAAGGTCGATATGATCTTCCTACTCCATTTTCACCTGATGAATATCAAGATGAGGTCTCTTCTGATGAGGACCAAGTTGAATCTAATATTGGTGTTGAGAATGAAGATCATGCAGATCTAGATACAGAACTAGCACCTGCTCCCAATCCATGGACAAGGCCAAAATGGGATCACAAACTCCTTGAAGCTGTTGGGAGCATAGTTGGGGGTTCATATGACATTAGGAGGAACAAATCTCAGTATCAATTTGAAAACCTTGCACTATGTCATACAAATCCACTTCTCTCAGAGAGGTGCTACATGATGATGGGGTTTGATCTACAATCCTTCAAAGAGACTTGCCATGATCCAAGATGGCAGATTAAGGTTCACATGCACTACATCAGGGAGCTAGTGGACAACAAGACCAACACGCTACATTATTGTCCTACAGAGGAGATGATTGCAGAATTTTTTACCAATTTTTTACACATGTGAAATCTACTTGAGTTCGATCTTGTTCATTTTTTAGGGGGGGTATTTTTCCCATGATGTTTTCCCCATTTCCTTAGTTTCATGAAAAATTATTTTTATCATTTATTTGATTGTATGGGTGGCCTTTGGTCTCAGTAACCAGGGCCCAGGATGTCCAAGTTTGGATTAAGGGGGGGTTGTTAGGATAATTAATACCCAATCCTTGTCCTACTTAGCATTAGTTACTTTTTACTAGTAGTTGATGATGTTATTTCCCCCCTAGTGGTGTCCATATTCCATATAGGACCCATTAGCCACCCAATGCACCCTGCATGCATGATTTTAGGCCCACCAAAGTCAGTTCCCTACATTTTAGGATCCAACTCTATGTTCTAGTTCAGTCCACCTGAGTTCCTGAATTCTACTGGGGGTTTTAGCTTCGATCACCACTGATTGTGATCTAATGTGCCCTTTTTCACCTAATTTGCATGCATAAATCACTAATTCACCCTCCTTGGTCAGTTAACTGACAATAGCTTTAGTTAACTAAGTTTTGGTTGAGTAGAGTTGAGTTTGGGACTTCCTGAGCACTCTAGTGGTGACAATTCCTATGATAGACTGACAGGGATTTGAATTCTCCTAGGATAATCAAATTCTTTCCATTGTAACATATCTGTTGACTATACTGATTAATGGATCATAACTCACATTTATGTTTCTATCTGAGTTCCTATGCATGATTAATTTTACTGCTTATTTCAATGCAATTTTCACTGTAATTCATCTTTTTTGCTCATTCTTTCACTATGAGGTATTCTCAGCTCTATGATCTACTGTGATCTAGAATTTCACAAGGGACTATAGTGAAAAATATCTAGTTTAGAACCAATACATAAGTGCACACAAGAAAACTTGGATAAGGAAATCCCCTCAGAAGTATGCAGAAGAGACAGACAATCCAAGTGCATTTAATGCAACAAGCAACTGTTGCCTCTCTAACTAATTGCATAAGGATTGAGTGAGACCCTTGAGTTCAACATGATGAATCTTAAGGAATTCAAGGGGTATGTTAGTTAGGTGTGTGGTTAGAATGTGTTTGTCGCAGTATTCATTATGGTTGCACAAGGTTATGTGTTAAGTTGGTAATGTCGCAAAAACAAATACATGCACCCATTAAGTTATTTCTGAGTTATCTTGCATGTGATACAGTACATAACACAATAATTGTTTGAATTTAGTAGTGCAGACGCAAGAGGAAAATTTTTGCATGAAGAAACAAACATTGCTAAAAGATAGACATGAGTCCATGCAAAATGGAACTTTTCATTATATTCAAGTTCAGTATGTTTACAAAATTGCATCAATCGAGACTCCATGCCAAGGCCAAAAGGCATACACAAAACAACAATGGAAAAATTGAAGTACTGAAGCAATCTATAGCCGCAATTCAAGGTCAAGTTCAATATATGGATGGTGTTCAAGATGAAGCTCCAATTCAACCTGTACCGGCATAGTACACTCATAAGAAGGATGTATAGGAAGGAGTTGCAGAGTTACAAATGATGGTGGTTCAGTATGATGAGGCCGAAGAAATGAAATTTCATTCAAAATTTGCTGTTGTTGGAGCTCCATATTTTCGACCTGATGGGACAGGAAAATATGTTGCTCAAAATGTCTATAACACACTTGTGACTGAGCATATTTGATGACAAAAGTCTGTTTCCTCCATCCACTATTTCCAAATGACCATATCAACTCTCAGGTGTGAGAACTCAGACTGATGAGTCTGGACCACAAGTCGCACATTCTCAAGGGAGCTATTCATTAGTTGATAGAAGGAGGCCATTGGAAGAAAGATGAAGAACCAGATGAAAATGCGACATGAAAATTTACAAGTACTAATGGTGATGAACCAGACATTGTTCATGGAAGTCTTATAGAATTGAATAGAAGTAGTTCTCACGCATGAAATTAATTTGATGAGATATGCATTCAATATCCCTCAAGTCGAAGAAGGTGGTGGAGTCCCCAAAATTGAATGTCAAATTTAATAGGTTGTGGAAAGGTGTATGGAAAGCTAAAATGAAATTCATTAGGTCGTGCAATGGAATAATTTTGCCGCAAAAGCTCAAGTACGATGATGACACATAATTATTCTCACACAAACTAAGTATATATTCTTTAATGTTGAGCTGGTGGATAAATGTGCAAAATATTTAGTTGTTATGGAAAGAGATGTGACGACAATAAATGCGTCAAGGCAAGGTGATAGCGCAGTAAATGTGACAGATGGAGCAGTCAGGTGTAGAAAGGAAGCAAATGAAAAGACAAGGCAAAATCAAGAAAATGTTTTGGCACTGTGCAATTGGAACGAAAGGATTTTTGCATGGATCACTACGCAAATAATGATGAAGTGTTATGACAGGAACAAGAGATCAAGATGAAGGAGTAATGTAACACCTATATCAAGAAAGCAATCGAAGATAATTATGAAAGGATGTTAGTGCATAATTACAGAAAATAAATGAAGCATGAAGACATGGGTAGTCATCCTTGAAAACAGTTGAGGTAAAGACCGTCACAAAACAAACTAAAAGAAGAATCTACAATGCACAAGTAATGGAACCTCTTTTCCATTGATGTCAAAGGGGGATAAAAGCATGAAGCTGGTTGTACATTGGTTACGCATAAATCTGAATGCAACAGAGAAGAATCATCATGAAGATAATTGAAGAGATAGCATGAAGCTCCAACAAACGTGAAAGAGCATGAAGCAGATCATTGAAGATGTAGCAGACGTGAAAGAGCGTGAATTAGATCACTTGGATAAATGGAATCGGAGATGACTATACGTATGGTCTGTGCATAAATAACAAAAAGAAGAAGAGTCTGCGCAAAGGTAGTAGAAAGCAGAAGAGTCTGTGTAGAAGTAACATAAATCAGAAGAAGTACTGATAGCAGAAAGCGCAGAAGTCAAAATCCCAAAGAACTCTGGGGGAGCATATACACAGGGGGGGTACTACGACAAGTACAGATGAAGAATACAGTTCAAAGAAGATCATACACAACTTCACATCAAGGCCAAAGGGGGATTTTGTTGAAATTTGGTTGTCATTGATGTCAACTAATTTCAAAGAGGATGTCAATTGATCCAGTCTGAATCATTGATGTCAACTGATGTCAAAGTGGATACAACATTCCTATGCCAGCTTAAATAAGTATATGGAAGCCACTTTGAAGAAGTATATGCGCAAGATGGTGAAGGATGAGGATTCCAGTTTGAAGAAGTATATCTAAAAGTTGCATCCAGTATGAAGATGTGTGTCCAAGGATACATCACGCATGATCAATTTGAAGAAGCTGATAAGGAAGGTACATCATGTAGATCCAATTCAAATAAGTACATAAGTAATGTATCCTACTACATGTGGTACCTTCACAGATATCAAGTCCACCAAGTCATACTCTCTCATGATAGGAGTCAACGAATTGATTGGAAAAATGTACATGTACATAAGCAGCCAAGGAGTTGGTTAAGAAAATGTACAAGTATGCAAGCATGTCGTGAGAAGACTCTAGAATACACGAGGATTGTTTGGTCAAATATCGAGAGTGCACAAACAGTAAGAAACAACTTATGGTTGGACAATCCTGAAAGTGCGCAAGTATTACCAATAAGAAGACGCTTTCAGGGCGTACAAGTTCCAAGAAGGGTGAAACGGTTGAAATTGATTATGCGCAATTCCCACAAGCTGACGATACAACAGGTGCGCAAGTCCCACACATGATTATACAAGAAGGGTCAAAGACCCACCAAGTAGAAGTTAGTTTATGCGTAGATTCCGCAAAGCATTAATACATAGGGTGTACAATACCCACAAGAGATGGTACACCAAGGGTCAAAGACTTATCAAGTCGAAGAGTAAGGATGCACACATACCTCAAAGCAATGGCACATCAAGAGCACAAGAGTACACCACTAAGGTGCAAGTCCCACTAAGTAGAGGACCAAGGATGCTCAAGACCCACAAATGATGATACATCACCAGCGCATAAGATGACATGTGACAAAAGCATAATCTATGAAATATGGAAGAAGGGATGCCAAAACCAACTTGTGGACATACAATCCATGTAGGACATGTATAAATAGAGATACAAGTTGGAGATTTGAAGTAAGCTCGATGGATATATTGTAGCGATTCAACTAGAAGATACAGATTTATATTCGGGGCATCAAGGGATCGAGGACAGAACATCATGATCTAGCAAGGAGTTGGGTGCGCATATGCAGCAGAATGAAATACTGATGGTGCATAGAATGATGTTGTAGATATGTGACAGATGTGCAAATTGTTAGATTTTAAGCATTAATTCAATTTGCTATAGGATCTTCACTGAGAGAATAACATGTACAGTATATCAATGCATAACAATCATATGAAGCATGTCAAGCATCACAAGAATCAAAAGCATGAGACAATGGACACACATATTTTTTCATGGGGAAAACCCTAAGGTTGAAAACCCCACAACTTCCTCAGAGATAGATAGAGAAATGGCTCAACCAAAGTACAACCAAAGTACAATAAATAGTCTCCTACTATGCAGCTAATCCTCCTCGTCCAATGTGCACCACTTTTTGAGTGAGAGAAGAGTGATTTCTGAGATGATCAAAATAGAGAATCCCGACTCTCTATTTATACTTATCCTGACCTGCCTAATTACTTATGGGGCCGACTTGTCTAACTCAGCCTAATAACCCCAATTACATATATATCGGGCTGACACCCACATCAGGTAGTCTAATAACCCATCAGCAAGTTAATCTACTTGTGACACTTGTCAATACAAATGATGACACTTCCTTATAGAGGAATAACACATCTCTTATAAGGGTACCATAAATATATATATATGAAATACATTCCGAAGTTACATATACATCAACACTCCCTCTTAACTAGGAAGGTATTTCTCGACACAGATCATCGGGCACAAGTCTTCTTCTCTGGATCATCGTCATCGTCACAGCTGCTACTATCTTGTCCAATCTCTGAATCTACTTGTCATAGGAATTTCTACAGAGCCAGTCCTTTTTCATACTGGATGTAGGCCCACCACCTGTAGGTATTCATCATCACTGGTCATACTGTGGAATCCTCAGGACTCATCACGTGCATCTGCAAAACCTCGCAAGAGCATCCCAGGCCTTTTATGAGCACACAACTCAACCTCTCGAATCTCTCAGGATCTTTTACATGCCACTGCACAACCTATCCACGACCACAGAGTATCAAACTGATACTTCACCATACATCCAACTGATGTATATCATCACATGATCAACCTGATCATCATCATCATCTGCGAGCAAGCCATCAAGTAGGTACACCTCAGGACTGATTACACTACCTCTGCAAAACCTACAAGATCTCTCAGGACTGATTACACTGCCTCGGCAAAACCTGCAAGAGCATCTATGGACTGATTATATGCCTCTGCAAAACCTGTGTACCAAACTGTCACATCAATGTCTTCAGATCACCACAAAGTCCACGGAGTACAACCCAGATGCACACACACAACACTTACACTCACCATGGGAGGACTAACCTACCACCATGTGAAAGGCTCACATCACTTACACTCACCAACATGGGAGGACCAACCTACTACCATCTGGGAAAGGCTAACAACACTTACATCAACGACCATGGGAGGACCAACCTACCACCATGTCGGAAAGGCCCAGCACTTACATCAACGACCATGAGAGGACCAACCTACTATCATGTCGAAAAGGCTTCAGCACTTATATCTCACCATAGGAGGACTAACCTGCCACTATGTGAGAATGGCCCAGCACTTACATCTCACCATGGGAGGACTAACCTGCCACCATGTGGGAATGGCCCAGCCCTTACATCTTACCATGGGAGGACCAACCTACCACCATGTAAGAATGGCTCAGCCCTTACATCCTGCCATGGGAGGACTAACCTACCACCATGCAAGAATGGCTTGACCCTTACATCCTGCCATGGGAGGACTAACCTGCTACCATGCAAGAATGGCCCAGTGTGCATTTGTGTCTCCGAACTTCATCACTTCCCTTTGGAAGGCATCTCAATCTGAAGTACACCAAGTCTCCCTCTGAAGTATTCAAACTTCACTCTGGCAATCGGCTTGGTCAACACATCGGCTATCTGCTCGTCTGTCGCAACATACAGGAGCTTCACAACTCCCCTCTGCACCATATCCCTGATATAGTGGAACTTGATCTCAATGTGCTTCGACCTGTCATGGAACACTGGGTTCTCTTACAACTTCACACAACTCTGGTTGTCACAATATATACAGGTGGCACTCAACTGGAGATCAAACAAATCAGACATTATCTTCCTAAGCCATACTGCCTCACAATTAGCTGAACAAGCTGCAACATACTTTGCTTCAGCTATACTCAGTGCCACACAGGACTGCTTCCTGCTAAAACAAGAGATCACACCTGATCCCATACTGAAGCAGCACCCCGAAGTGCTCTTCCGATCAATGGCACTGCCTGCCCAATCTGAATCAACATAACCCTCCAGGTTAAACTTTTGATTCACCTCATACTTGAGCCCATAATCCACTGTACCCTTCAGGTACCTCAGAACATGCTTTGCAGCTATCAGGTGAACATGTCTCAGATCTGTCAGATACTGGCTCAAGGTGTTCACCGCAAAGAAAATGTCTGGCCTCGTATTCGTCAGGTACATCAAGGACCCAATCATCTGACAATACATCGTAGCATCATCATCTCAGAAGAAGCATCACACAGAAGCTTCAAGTTCGATGCCATAGGTGTGGCCATGGCCTTGCAGTCCATCATCCCAAAACTCTTTAGGATCTTTACTGCATACTTCCCTTATCCAAGGAAGATCCCATCTGCACTCTGCCACACCTCCATACCAAGAAAGTAGTGCATCATACCCAAGTCCTTCATCTCGAACTCGGCAGCCAGCTTCCTCTTTGTATCGGCAATCAGTCTATCCTCACCTATCAGAAACAGGTCATCCACATACAATAGTAGAATCACTGGATTGCCCTCCTTAGCCTTGTAGTAAAGGTTGGAATCCACTTTACTCTTGGTAAAGCCCAAAATGGATAGGAAGCCATCTATCCTGCCATACCAGGTCCTGGGTGCCTGTTTCAAACAATATAGGGTTTTCTTCAGTTTGCACACATGTGTTACTCTATCATGTGTCTCAAACCCGAGTGGCTGATCCACATACACTTCCTCTTCAACTACACCATTCAAGAAGGCTGTCTTGACATCCATCTGGTATACCTTCTATTTCATCACTGCAACTAGAGCAAGTATTGATCTAATGGAAGTGTATCTGGCCATAGGAGCGAAAGTCTCTTCATAATCAATTCCTTCTTTCTGGGAGAAGCCACGAGCTACAAGCCTAGCTTTGTATTTCTCGATGCTACCATCTGCAGCATGCTTGACCTTATAGATCCACTTGGAAGTTACCACAGACTTCCCATCTGGTCTTGGGACCACATCCCAAACATCATTTTTCATAGTAGATTGGTATTCTTCGATCATAGTATCCTTCCATTCTTTCTTTTCTACAGCTTCTTCATAACTGGAAGGTTCTTTATCCATGATGTCACTGAGTAAAGCAACATAACTAGTATGTGACCTTGTCCTTTTCCTTTCTCTGTGTTCTTCTTCTGGAATTCCAAATCTCTCTGCATCTTGGATGAGCTCTCTAGCCCATGTAGGTTTCCTCTTGTGAGGATTCTTCTCACGAGGTGGATCCATAGGTTCTTGTGGATCTTCCATTTCTCGATCTTCTTAAGGAACTGCTTCATTCATTGTGGTGTCTTGAGTTCTGGATATTCTGGGTTCTTCATTGTCTTCAATAGGTGTCTTTCTCGATTTGTGATAAGTTGAACTTTCATCAAATGTTACATCTCTGCTGATGTCAATCTTCTTGAATCCAGAGAAGTAGATTCTATAAGCTTTCGAGCTTTTACTGTAACCCATGAATATACCCTTCTTTCCCGAAGGATCCAACTTTGTCCTTTTCTCTTTTGGGATGTGAGTGTATACTGGACAACCAAATATTCTGAGATGGCTCACTTCTGGTTTCTTACCAGTAAACACTTCTTCTAGTGTTTTGTTGTCAAGTATCTTATGGGGTGTTCTGTTCTGCACATATACAGCTGTCCTTGCTGCTTCAGCCCATAGGTGCATAGGTAAGTCTTGGTCATGAAGCATTACCCTTGCTGCTTCCATGACTGTTCTGTTCTTCCTTTTGGCAACCCCATTCTGCTGTGGATTGTAAGGAGTAGTCAACTCCCTCTTAATCCCTGAATCACTGCATAACTTCTTGAAGTCTCCTGAAGTAAAGTCTCCGCCATTGTCAGATCTGAAGATCTTGATCTTCAAGTCAGTTTGGTTTTCTATCAAGGCTTTGAATTCCTTGAAATTGTTAAACACTTCATCTTTGTTCTTCAAGAAGTAGATCCAAGTCTTCCTAGAGAAGTCATTAATAAAAGAGACATAGTATACATACCCACTCAAAGAACTGGATGACATGGGACCGCATACATCAGAGTGGATAATCTCCAAGAATCCTTTTGCCTTGCTTTCATTGCTTGGAAATGTCTTCTTTGTATTCTTTCCCTTTGCACAACCTTTGCAAATGCCTTCATGTTTTGTCTAGATTTCAGGAAGACCTTCTATCGCTTTGCTTGCAATTGGTAAAGCTATGTAATGCATGTGTGCAAGTCTTCTGTGCCAAAGTTCACTTGGCTCTACAGAATCATGGACCATGGCTTGTTCTGGATGGCCCTTCAATTTGTACAATCCTCCCTCTTGCTCTCTAATCACAACTACATCATCTATAGTATTACCCTTAGGCCACATTAGGACTTGGCCATCTATAAATGCAACCCTCATGCCTTTTGCATCCAATGCAGATATTGAGAGTAGATTCTTCTTGAGACCTGGAACATAGAGTACATCTTTTATCTTCATAGACTTTCCAGAGTCTAGAGTATAGGAGGCTTCACCACTCCCTTTATGAGATACTGGTAGTCATCTCCAAGCTTCACCTTGTGGGGTGAATCATATTCAGATAGATTCACAAAGGATTCTTTGAATCCTGTCATATGTTTGGAAGCCCCACTATCTATGAGCCAATCATTACTTCCATGAGTAATGGTTCCGGTGAGGGCAAAAATCAAAACATATTCTTCATCACTTGAAGAATCTTCACTATCTTCTCTAGCCCTCTTCCTGGGAGGTTCATCATCCTCTGCAGTATGAGCATGATGTCTTCTTTTGAAGTTCTTCTTCTTGTGAGTACCCTCTTTCTTATTCTTAGGGCAATCTCTGGCATAGTGTCCCTTATCATTACATGTATAGCAACGGACATGGGACATGTCCCTTCGATGTCTGGGACTACCTCTTTGATTCTGATATTTTCCTTTCTTGCCATGATGGTGAGCTTTCTTGTCACCATGTCTTTTGGAGTGAGCTGTGAGTGCTTGGTCTTCACTCCCCATCTTCTCTTCTCTGGCTACAATTCGAGCTTCTTCCTATGAGCATTCTTCCCATAGTTTACTGAAAGAGATAAGTTTCTTTCTAGCACAAATTCCTTGGATGAAGGAATCCCATGACCTAGGGAGGCAATTAAGAGTGGTCATCACCACTTATCCATTTTCTATATCTTCACCCACAGCTTCAAGTTGTTCTTTTATCTGGGAGACCCTTGAGAAATATGACTGCATAGTCTCTACATTATGGATCTTGATATTCTTCAATTGATTCCTCAGGGTCATGTTTCGATTTATGTTCTTGCCTTCAAATAGTTTGGTCAAGGAATCAAACATCTCTTTTGGTGTCTTTAGGGATGACACATGAGGGATGAGATGATCTTTAATAGAATCAGCTATGATCCTCTTTGCCTTAACCAAATTCCTCTTGTGAAGAGCCTTAGCCTCTTCTCCCTCTGGGGAAGGGACCTCTTCACTTATATAAGTATCCATCTCATTCTCTTCAAGGATTAACCCAATCCTGTACGTCCATGCTTGGAAGTTATCATCTCCTTCAAGATTATCCTCAAGCTTGGTGTGGTGAGACATCTTAAAGAGTACTTCAAATGGAAATAGAAAAGATTTAGGTCTTACCACTTGATTGCTGAAAACTGGATCTGGTGCCGGATTAGGGTTTGAGTTTCCCGGAGATCTACACAACCAAAAATATTGATCCAAAGCTCCAACCTTCTGATTTTCCAAGGAGCTTCCAGCTGTGTCTTTAGATTTCAGAAATTCCTATTTTTGAGGAAACCCTAATTTTTAGGGCCAAAATTGCAAGTGCTCATAATTGAATTCTGATTGGACAGATAGATTCACCTTGCTGAGGAGAGTCAATCCATCATATTACTTTTCCAAAATCTATGGAGAGAAACCAAAAAACAAGAAGCCCTAGCTTCCACAACTGCACAGTGTCTTCTTCTCAGGTTAGCTCTGATACCATGTTAGATTTTAAGCATTAATTCAATATGCTATAGGATCTTCACTGAGAGAATAACATGTACAGTATATCAATGCATAACAATCATATCAAGCATGTCAAGCATCACAAGAATCAAAAGCATGAGACAATGGACACACAGATTTTTTCGTGGGAAAAACCCTAAGGTGAAAAACCCCACAACTTCCTCAGAGATAGATAGAGCAATGGCTCAACCAAAGTACAATAGATAGTCTCCTACTATGCATCTGATCCTCCTCCTCCAATGTGCGCCACTTTCTGAGTGAGAGAAGAGTGAGTTCTGAGATGATCAAAATAGAGAATCCCGACTCTCTATTTATACTTGTCCTGACCTGCCTAATTACTTATGGGGCCGACTTGTCTAACTCAGCCTAATAACCCCAGTTACATATATATTGGGCCGACACCCACATCAGGTAGTCTAATAACCCATCGGCAAGTTAATCTACTTGCGACACTTGTCAATACAGATGACGACACTTCCTTATAGAGGAATAACACATCTCTTATAAGGGTACAATAAATATATATATGAAATACATTCCGAAGTTACATATACATCAACACAAATACTAGAAGACAGAAACAAAAAAGTATGCGCAAGTGGCCTGAGGACTGATTGATCATATCATATATAGCACATAGACAATCACAAATGTTTTATGTCAGAAGCATAGAGACAAAACCAAAGTATATTAGATGATGCACATATGTTTAGCTGATGCACGAAATTTGAAGTGAAGTGTGTGAAGTTGAGAAGTCCATTTGATGCGCAAAGACAGAGAAGCAACAAGATCCAATAAGCGCGTCATAATGGGCATGATCTGAGACAAGTGTGTTAAATCGAAAGGACGAATCACTTGATGCACAATATGTCAATGGCACTTAAACATGACGGACACATCAAAGTAAGTGTGCAGTTCCATCTGTTACTGGTGCATTATCTCAGAACAACAAGTTATCAATTGAAACACAATATTAGTTAGTGAGTGCAGTTGCACAGTAGTAGATTGTCAGAGTATACCTTAGCACAGACTGTAGGATCAACAACACATAGTAGATGAAGCAAGACATCAACAAGAGTGTAGAATTAAGTGGAATGAGAAGTCAAGTGATGTATGTTGCACATTGACAGTGAATCATCTGCATACAAAGGTAGCACACAATAGAACTAATATCATAAGATCATAAGTATGCGCGAGTTGGAATTTCAATAATTCATAATATTATATTGGATATCTGGGTGACAGGACAAGGCAAGGAGCAAGAGGTTGTAGCCTACTTCCAATTGGTGCTGGAGAACACAGGGAGTTGGTGCTTCCTTCAGGTCGGTGCCTGTAAAACTAGGGGGTTGGTGCCTCCTTCTAGTTGGTGCTGGAGAACACAGGGAGTTGGTGCTTCCTTCAGGTCAGTGCCTGTAAAACTAGGGGGTCGGTGCCTCCTTCCTGTTGGTGTTGGTAAATACAGGAATTTGGTGCTTCCTTGAATGTATTGTTTTCATTACAAAAGAGCATTCCGTGGTTTTCTCCCAATTGGGTTTCCACGTCAAAATCCTGTGTGTTCTTTGTTATTTGTCTTGGTGCATATATGGATGAATGATTTTGTTTATATTGGATGCATAACTAAAGATCAATATTAAGTTAATACTAATCCGTTAAAGAAGGTAAAAATTGCTGATAACTATGCTAATACTGATTCACCCCCCCCCTTCAGTATTAAATCGATTCCAACAAAATTAACAGTCAAAAAATTTAGCTTAAGAAAGGTCTGTTTCACTGATTCTTTTGGGATAAAAGATGAAGATAAATTGTGATGAATGAAAAGGTTTTATCTTAAAATGTATTTTGGAATTGAAGTTGAGGACAATCATTCATTGCTTGGCTTGATTCATGCCATTTTGTATGTTATAAAAAACTAAATACCTTGTTTTCCTAAAATACTACTCTAATAATTTGATTGGATTAGCAGTTTGAATAAATGGCTTTGGTGCCTGAAATAAAGGATCAGTTATGAATAAAATTGGTATATACAGATTACAACATTGAAAAACTAACACAGTGCTTATTTTAAAAGAGGGGAACGAGTTGAGTTGTTATTTAATATCAGAATGGGTCTAGCAGTATTTCACTTCTCTATACTCGAATTTCCAAACTCATGATTAGTACTATTCACTGTTAAATATTTATGAATCGAAGTAAGAATTAGAAGTTTAATATGGAATATTGAACAAGTTCCATCTCTTATCCCTTCACTCTACAACACATGTTCATCCACTCATCCCTTTTTTTTCATTTTATCCCTTGTTCAAAAGAGTTACATAAATATTGTAGTATCAACAGTAAATTTCAAGTGATTGAGAATCATATAATAAAGTCCCCCGCCCCCTTATCCATATTGATTTGTGTATGCATGAATGATTGTTTAAAATGAGCCACTTATAGACTATTTTAGATGCAAGTTTATTTGATAAGTTTTCTTGCTATTGATGATTATGCTGATATGTTTTTCTTTGACCATTAGATGAGTTTTTTTAGTAGGGGTGGAGGAAGAAATAATATAGGTAACCAAGGTAATTATAGAGGCTGGAATTAGTATTGGAAAGGAAGGGGAGATAAAAGAATGAGATTTTCCATTCACTTTGACACTGATTCAAATGAATTTCGACAGATTATGAAAACATGATTCCTCAACCTTGTGGTTCAAGGTCAATTCCCCCCTACCTAGCCTATTGTGAGGCCACCTCTTTCCTAGTCACAACCTAGTATACTTGGAGTACCTATCCCATTGCATATCTCAATGCAATCAGAACCAAATGATGGTTGGGGTCAAGGAATTCCGAATTGGTATTCAGGTGCCAAAGGTTGGCCAACTCTATCTTTTCCACTTCCTCAACCACCCCTACTTGATCAACATCCTGATCATAAGGTGCCTTTAGTTGCTTCTCAGGACCAAGATTTACCCAAATTTGAGTTACCCAAGACCTCCCCATGCTTATCATTACAAACCAAGGGTAAAAATCCAACTGAACCAACAAGTCCTAGATCCTCTATAGGTTCATCACATTCTATAACCTCACACCCCCTTCCACCATCAAAGAAAAATATTTTTTGTAATGTTGAATAAAAAACCAAGTAGTACAATCAATGGATCAAAGGGGACAATTTGAGAAGAAAATACCTTCAATTGCAAGTAGAGAGAGGCCTACTGCTTCTCATAAAGAACTGGGTTTTTAGTTTGATTATGGTATTTCATTTGATAATTAAGTATATTTTAGATATGTTTTAAATTGATTATGACTAAATGGTGAAATTTTTGGGACTAATGTTACATTGATCACGATCTTAAAGAGAAGCTTCAGTTTTGGATCTTAATCCCAAGTTTAAATTATTTATGAAAGCATGGTGTAATATTTTATCATTGGAAATATTATATGGCAATTATGATTATTTGTTATGTTATGCCTACTTGGGGAATTAAGTGAAAAGTGAATATAAGAATTGTTAAGGGGTCCCACCTATTACTATTATTTTATCTTATTATAATATATTTCCTAATTATTTTAGTAACTCCTAACTAAAAGTAGTTCCTAAACTACTCAAACTCATTTTTCCAAAGAATAAAAGGGAGATACAAGGAGATGTAAAGGAAAGAGTTGGAGAGGAAAGATTTCTGATAAAAGGTAACTCTTGATGAATTTGAGATTCTTCTATTATTCATTCATGTCTGAGTTCTCCTTAGGTTGAACATGATCTTGCTGATAGCAGAAAAACACTGAAGGTGGCACAAGAGGATCCTGTTACAACATTATTATTCATGCAAGAAGGTTGTTACATATTTCGTACTCTGTTAATTTCTAGTTGGATTTGAAATTAATTTTTCAGGTATTGACAATAATTTATTTTGCAGAACCAAACAGTGGCATCCAAAATCTCTATTTGATCCATTATCATTCCGTTTTCAGTTCTTTTTTGCGGTCATAAGTTTATATATGAATATGATTACCATCTTAAACTTCTAAGTGTATTTTTGGTCCCCAGTTTCGCAGAAGTTTTGTAATGTCCCCTCCATGAGAAATTCATGACCATTCTGATACTTAGACAACCTCTAAATATTTGACCAAATCCGAACATGTGGGGGGGTCAATTTTGATTTATTAATTGCCAGAGTATTTAATTTTTAGACTTAGGATTAAAAGTGTTATGTTAAATTGTAATATATTTTTGATAATAGTTAATTTTTGTAATTAATATCATGTGCTAGGTGGCCAAGGAGGGGCACATGAGATCTAGTGGATCCAGTGGGTTGTCAACCCCAAATGGAAACTAGAATAAAATCAAGAAAAATACACAAAGCCACAAAAAGATAGAAAGCAACACAAAAGCAACTACTTCATAAAAGCAAAAAGTTGGAAGAAAAGGCAGGAAAGTCCATAAAGCAGGAAAAATAAAAGGAAAAGTTCAAATTTGAATTTGGAATGATCGAGCTGCTGTATCTTGTCCATGCGATTGAACAAGAGGGGGTGAAGGTCCACATGGAAAAGATCCATGCCATTCTTGATTGGCCAAGTCCCAAGAATGTCACATAATTGAGAGGATTCCTTGGGATCTACAGTTACTACCAAAAGTGTGTCAAAGGATTCTCTTCGATGGAAGCTGCCTTTATAGATATTACCAAGAAAGAAGCTTTATGTTGGTAAGAGGAAGAAGAATGTTGCAGCCACATGAAAGACAATATTCCATATATGATAAAGAAATGTTGGCCATAATGCATGCATTGGCCAAATTCCAACAGTATCTGGTGGGTAGCAAGTTTGTGGTAAAAACTGATCACAATAGTTTGGGGCATTTCTTGACTCAAAAGGAGCCGAATGACAAGAAGCAAAAAAGGGTGAGTAAAGTTCAATCTTATGACTTTGATATAGAGTACAAAAATGGAAAAATGAATGTAGTTGCGGATTCTCTTTCAAGAAAGGAAACCCTCTCTGCAATGGAGGTTCCTATAGGTTGGAAGGAGAAACTATCCATAGCGTACTCTAAAATTCCATTTGCATGTGAATTGATAGATGGATTAATTAGAGATGATTTGTATAAATTGTTGGATGGAGTCATCTATTACAAAGATATAATTTACTTGGTACTAGGATCATAATTGAAGAAGAATATTTTAGAGGATTCTCATGATTCACCTCCAGCTGGACATCCTGGTTACCTGAAAACTTACTGTAAATTCAGAGAGAGTTTCTTTTGGAAGGGCCTAAAAAATGATGTGCTGAAGCATGTAAGAGAGTGCAGCACAAGCCAACATAATAAGTTTGAGCACACACATCCAGTTGGACTACTACAACCACTCTCAATCCCAGAGCAAAAATGGGAGATCATTTCAATGTATTTCATTATTGGTCTGCCCAAGGTACAAGGTAAAGACTGTATATTTGTTGTAGTATACATACTTACAAAATTTTCACACTTCTTTGTTGTTTCTTCAACTAGCTAAGCAGCCCAAATTGATGACCTTTTCTTTAAAGAAGTGTTAATATTACATGGCTTGCCAAAAACAATAATGAGTGATAGGGATAGTAAGTTCACCATTGTTTTTTGGCAAGAGTTGTTTAAATTGGTGGGGACAAATTTGGATCTCAGTACAAGTTACCACCCTCAAACTGATGGCCAAACTGAGAGGGTCAATCAATGGTTGGGAAGGATATCCTAGAAATTATGCTACAGGGAATCAAAAGACTTGGATTATATGGCTGCATTTGGGTAAGTTCTTCTATAATACTTCTTATCATATGTCTATTGGTATGTCCACCTTCAAGGACCTGTATGGATATGAAGTTGCTAATAATGTGATCATATTTTTGGAGAGAGCAGAGCACCAAAGGAAAAAGAATGGATCCAATAAAGTCAATATATCTTGAAATCACTCAAGGGTAACTTGTAGATTGCTCAAAACCAATAGAAAATGTATGCAGATAGGAGTAGAACAGAGCGTAGCTTTTAGGTGAATGACTTAGTGTATTTGAGGTTTCATCCCTACAAACAATCATCCTTGAAAAGTAAAGGGGATGAGAAGTTAAAACCACAGTTCTATGGTACTTACAGAGTTGTGCGGAAGGTAGGAGAATCTGCTTATGATATGGATCTTCCATAAGTAACTAAGGTGCATAATGTGTTTCATGTCTCATATATCAACAAAGCAGTGGGGAAGAAGGTGTCACTTTCAGCTGAAATTCCACCATTGGATGATGAAGGACAACTAATATTAGTACCAAAAATTATTCTGAAAATAAGAGAAAGAAAGCTAAGAAATAGGACCATCAAGGAATATTTAGTTTTGTGGAAAGGACTACCCAATGAGGATGCCACACGGGAGAATGAGCAGGTGCTGCAACACCCTGGGTTACAATTGCTTGAGGACAATCAATTTTGGGTGGGTAGGATTTTAATTTCCCCTCCATGAGAACTCCATGACCATTTTGCTACCTAGAAAACCCCTAAATATTCTTTCAAAATCCTAACACATGGGGGGTCAATTTCGATGTATTAATTACCAAAGTATTTAATTTTTATACTTAGGATTAAAAGTGTTATGCTAAATTGTAATATTTTTTTATAATAATTAAATTTTGTAATTAAGAGCATGTGCTAGGTGGCCAAGGAGGGGAGCATGATATATATTGTACCTAGTGAGTTGTCAACCCAAATGGAAACTAGGAGAAAATCAAGAAAAATCCACAAAGCCACAAAAAGATAGAAAGCAACACAAAAGCAGCCAGTTCATAAAAGCAGAAGGCTAGAAAAAAGGCAGGAAAGTCCATAAAGCAGGAAGAAGAAGAAAAGTAGGAAAAATCAAAGGAAAAGTAGAGAAAATCTAGGAAAAGAAGGATGTTTCCAAAGGCATAAAATTAATCCAAATCGGAAAGGCAACAAAGTAGCGATAAAGCAGGAAAAAACATTAGATACTAAAAGAAATTAAGGAGGGAACATTCATGATGAGGGTGACCAAATTCAATGAAATTAGATGTCATCTCATCCTATAAAACAATAGGAGAACACCACTCTCACATATTTTGAAAGTTTAATGTTTTGCTTGAGGGCTTTGATATTTTCAGGAGTTAGGGATATGTGCCCCTCGTCACAACTAAGAGATGTGCCCCTGCTGAATCTCTATTCTATCCATGGATTTGAGATATTTATTGTGGAGTGAAGATATATCCATGTTATCTTATTTCAATTTCATATCTAATTCCAGTACCATCCAAATCTTCTTCTTCTGATGCAACAATTCCATCCATTGGAGCATTCTCTATAGTAATGGTCTCATCTTCTTTCCTAGAGGTTGTTGGTGACCCTATGGGAATTATTAATGTATATAATTATCTGTAACATGATGAAAATTATTTGATGATAATTTTCTAATATAGATTACAGTTCTGCAATTTGTTTTAAATGAAATTGAGTCAATTATTGCACCTATGCTAGATAAAGTGTTTATTTTGACTAGTTTTCCAGAAAATGCAGTGTAGTGGTTTTTGTAGATCTAATTATTGTTCTATAAGTTTCTTCAGGTCCATAATACTATGATAAATCCAACCAAAACCTTAAATATGAAATTTGTGACCCTTTGGAGGTGTTTGGAATAGTATGGATGAAGACTAGTCAATCAATCCTAGGTAGCGCACTTGCTAGTTCAGTCTCCAAACCTTGTTAGATTGCTTCCAAAAATATATATGATTGTCATAGAAGGTTGGGGGATAATCCATTTATTATACCTCTATTCTAATTACCTTCAGTGATCACTAGAATCCTTGGTTTTCCACATAAGTCCCTGGGGAATGTGCATTGGTAGCCTTAGGTTTTCCAAGGAAATATTCCCAGGCGTGAAACACCCATAAAGGTGCCACTGCCAATGTATTGGCATTTTTTCCATCTGATCCACAACATTAGAAGGTCCTAACCTATATATGGGGAGAATTTAGGAAGAGTCTGAAATGGTTTGAAATTTTCTTCTTGAATCCTTGTCAAACTAGCTAGTTTTCATTCCTAGTAATCTACTGTGTGTTTAATTTTGCAATCATGGAGTTAATGTGCCTTTGATCAGATCCGGTACATTACAAGTTTGTAAAGAAAATTATTTAGATTGTAACTCAATGATACTTTTGAATAAAGTCTGCTGATTCCTATCTCATTTTGGGATTTTTCTACATCTGTTATATATTGTGTCTTTTATTTTCTGCTGTTATAATATTGTTTTGAATTGATTTTGCTCTCAACTTTTTTTTAAATTTCATATTTTATTTATTTTCTACAAAATCTAAGCATAAGATACATATAAATATTATTTGTAGGCTGATTGATTTGATGTAAATAAGGCTTTAAAATCAGGGCAACATTGCCAACTATTTTACTCCAACCTAGCAAAATTCGAGATTGTTGGTCTTAGGATATTCCTTTTCCTTTGGATCAACATATTTTTGGTGACCATAGTAGGGAAGAAAATAATTTTTCCCTAATTTTGTTTATTTTATTTTTATTTCTTCTTTTGTTTTCTTTCATTTTCAGATTTTCCTAAATTTAACTTAGCGTAATTAGCCTCACATTAGAGTTGGTTTAAGAGATCAAACTAGCATAACTTCTTGCTTATTTGATTCCATGCCTGATAGTGCTAAATCTGTTCAAGAATTAGAAGTTGCTTGGGAATCAATTCGATAATATATAGACCTAGAAGAAAAAATAGAAAGAGCTGCTAGAAAAATTAGGAATCCTCAACCTGGTCAATATATTTCATGTCCAATAGTCAAAGGTATCCCTGACTAAATTCAGGTGATTCTCCAGAATTTGATCCTTTTTCAAAAATTGGTAGAATGAAAGAAGTACTTCAACTTTTCCATTTGAATCTTAGGAGAATTGTATCTGATACTTCTTCTTCAATACAAAATTTAATACCTTCTCTTTATTTTAATCAATCAAGTATGTATTCATCTAGAAGTGGCTACAATTCTTCAAGTACTATCTCATCCTCATCCCAAATCGGTAGCATGTATACTCATTATAACTCTCAGGTATCAAATACTAATATCGCTAAGGTTATTAAACATTATGGCTTGTTTAAATTTGAAGAATATCTAGACAATACTCCTTGGCACGTATCCTCTCCACTAAATCTTACACCTGCTACAACCCCTCTTCCCAAATTTGAGGACCATTTACCTAATTTTTTTGGAAATGGCACAATTTTTGTAAATGAGCATTTGATTGCTTTTTCAAATGCCTTCCACAATATAGGGGAAAATTATGCAAATACCTATATGATGTTGTTTGTTAATTCTTTAGAAGGAAAGGCTGCTGTAGATTTCTTTGATCTACCTCCTAAGATCTTCTCAACCTGGGATGAATTATCTTACTAGTTCAAAACCTCTTATGGCCAAATTCAAAGCCCTGTAGATTTAAACGAATACAATAATTTGATTTATAACAAAGGTGAGTCAATTGAGTCATTCGATATCTGTTTCATCAAGTTATAAAATCAATTCCCTGAAGTAATCAGGCCTCAAAATCAAGCTGCATTGATGCATTATTATAACATCCTACCTGCTCATTTTAACCAAAATCTTGAAGAGAAGAATGCAGCTAATTTAGGGTCGGAACTACAAACTTGTATCGAATTTGAATATCAAATGATTAGGGTTGGGATTCCTAGTGAAGACATTGTTAGAAAAAATGAAATTTCCACTATCCTATAGTTAGTAAAGGATATGAGCAACATAATGCTTGCTTCTGAGCGGAAAGGAGCAAATACTATTCCTAATGTGGAGTCTTCCAATCAAGAAAATTTTAGAAACTTTAATAACTCACAGCCTAAAGCAATTATGTCTCAAGCATAGTGTAACTTTTGTGAGGAGAATCATGAATATGGTAATTTTTAAGATTTAATATGCTATAAGACAGAAAATATCAACATTGCATTTCATTTCACAACAATAGCATATACAGGATCACTGAAAGAACAACAAGCACAACATTAACACAAGAGACACAGATTTATCTTGGGAAACCCTCATGGGGTAGAAAACCCATCAAAGCTTACTCAATATAGATGACCAGCAAATACAAAGATGTAAACCCTAGACATGAGCTCCTTCTCCTCCATAGTAGATCTCTCCCTCACCTATGCGCTATTCACAAGTGAGTGTAATGTTTGTTAAATGAGGAACACACCTCCTCTATTTATACACAACTCTAACTTGTATTTTACATTGACTAGGTCGGCCCCAAACTTAATCACTTAATAGAATGTGGCAGGGCCGACCCCACTAGGGTGATCTAATGACCCCTTTAACCCACATGACTCATACAGGGCCGACCCCCACTAGGGAAGTCTAATAATCCAAGTTACCACATTCTCCACGGAGGAATAAAACATCTCCGGATATACAATAAGGTCTTCACGGAGGAATGAAACATCTACGGAATAATAAATTACACATATAATATTCTTAGAAGTTACAATATTTCAACACTCCCCCTTAACAAGAAGGATATTATAACAACATCTGCAGGAGCAAGGAGTCATCAACATCATACATGATACATCTATAAATCATTGGAAGCTTCATCGGTAACTCAAACAGTTACTCGAACATAATCAATACCGGAACAGCAACATCATCAGTATTGAGTCTTCATCTTCTACAACACTCGAATAGCTACAGTAACATCATCATCATCTGGATCACTTGATCAACATCATCTGGATCATCTCGATCTACAACATCTAGATCATCTCAATCTACAGCATCTGGATCATCTCGATCTACATCATCTGGATCATCTTGATCTATAGCATCTGGATCATCTCGATCTACATCATCTGGATCATCTGGATCTACAGCATCTGTATCATCTCGATCTACAGCATCTAGATCATCTTGGTCTACAGCATCTGGATCATCTCGATCTACATTATCTGGATCACTTGATCAACATCATCTGGATCATCTTGATCTACAACATCTAGATCATCTCAATCTACAGCATCTGGATCATCTCGATCTACAACATCTAGATCATCTTGGTCCATAGCATCTAGATCATCTTGGTCCACAGCGTCTGGATCATCTCGATCTACATCATCTGGATCATCACAGCATAATCTGCAATACACATGATCTAGTTACAGGATGATCAATCCTTATCAATTTTAGACAAGTCTCATGTCTATGGATGATGCAATCCATATCTACTTCTAGGATGATCAATCCTTATTAGTTTTAGACAAGTCTCATGTCTATGGATGATGCAATCCAGATCTACTTCCAGGATGATCAATCTTGATTAGTTTTAGACAAGTCTCATGTCTATGGACGATGCAATCCAGATCTACTTCCAGGATGATCAATCCTTATCAATTTTAGACAAGTCTCATGTCTATGGACGATGCAATCCAGATCTACTTCTAGGATGATCAATCCTTATCAATTTTAGACAAGTCTCATGTCTATGGACGATGCAATCCAGATCTACTTCTAGGATGATCAATCCTTATCAATTTTAGACAAGTCTCATGTCTATGGACGATGCAATCCGTGATCCTTTTAAGAGAAGTCTCATGTCTAGGGATGATACAATCCGTGATCCTTTTAAGACAAGTCTCATATCTAGGGATGATACAATCCGTGATACTTTTAAGACAAGTCTCATGTCTAGGGACGATACAATCCGTGATCCTTTTAAGACAAGTCTCATGTCTAGGGATGATGCAATCCATGATCCTTTTAAGACAAGTCTCATGTCTAGGGACGATACAATCCCATCACGTACATTTTGAACCAAGGGTCCAGGGACGATGCAGTCCTATCATGTACATTTTGAACCAGGGGTCCAGGGACGATGCAGTCCTATCACGTACATTTTGAACCAAAGGCTTAGGGACGATGCAGTCCTATCACATACATTTTGAACCAAAGGCTCAGGGATGATGCAATCCTCTCACGTCCACAAGGGACCACTTTCTCGGAGACATATGTCTACGGATCAATTCTGGGACCGAAGTCCGAGGAAGATACAATCCCCACATTCTCAGAGACAGATGTCTACGAATCAATTTTGGGACCGAAGTCCAGGGATGATGCAATACCTCTTCTTTCTCAGAGACATGTGTCTACGGATCAATTCTGGGACCGAAGTCTAGGGAAGATGCAATCCCTCTTCTTTCTCGGAAACATATGTCTACAGATCCTTTTAGAACATGTGTTCAAGGAGGATGCAATCCCCTCGTCAACTTAGACCATGTCTAAGGACCATCCACCAACCTCTCTGTCGGCATCACCAATATAGGTATCCACATCATCGACCTTACTGACGATGCAAGAAATCTCATCATAAGTGACCACATCACTCCCCCTTTCGAGGAGGGTCCTTTTGAACTACACCAAGCTTGTCTCGAAAATACTCAAACTTTACTTGAGACAGAGGTTTGGTCAATATATCAACAACTTGTTCATCAATGCTTACATACTCGAGCTTGATAACTCCTTTCTACACCATATCCTGTATATAGAAATATCGGATCTCTATGTGCTTTGACTTATCATGGAACACTGGATTTTCTGTCATCTTGATACAACTTTGGTTGTCACATAGCATCTCAGTGGTTTCGATCTCTAAGTCAAATAAACCAGATAACAACTTCCGAAGCCATATTGGTTCACAACTAGCAGATCAAGCAGCAATATATTCCACTTTAGCTGTACTGAGAGCCACACTGAACTGTTTCCTGCTAAACCATGAGATCATGGAAGATCCTAAGCAATAACATCCTCCCGATGTGCTCTTCCTGTCTAATACACTTCCTACCCAATCAGCATCTGTGTAGCCATACAATCTGAAACCATGATCTCCAAGATAACATAGACCAAAGTCTATCGTACCATTTAGGTACCTCATCACATGCTTTGCAGCTATGAGGTGAACTCGTCTAGGTTCCACTAGATACTGAATCAAAGTGTTCACTGCAAAGCATATATCTGGCCTGGTATTCGTCAGATACATCAATGACCCAATAATCTATCTGTACAGAGTCACATCCACTAATTCTGATGAGTTATCAGCTAACAACTTCAAGTTGGAATCCATGGGAGTGGCCATGGTTTTTGCATTTCAACATATCAAATACTTTCCCTAGTTGAGAAAGATTCCTTTTGGACCTTGCTATACTTCCAGACCTAGGAAGTAATGCATCAATCCGAGATATTTCATCTCAAATTCTGTAGCTAGATTCTTCTTGCTTTCCATGATCTATTTATCATTCCTTGTCAGAAATAGATCATCCACATACAGTAATAGTATGACAGGTTCATCAGCCATAACCTTAAGATAAAGGTTAGGATCAGCTTTACTTTTGGTAAACCCCAAGCTTGTCAAGAAGCTATCAATTCTCCCTCTGTGACTGAACATCATTCACACTCGGCATTGAGTGATCTTCTGCATATCTATCTGTGACATCTCCCGTCAGATGGGTTTACTGATATGAGCCTCAAGATCATTCAAACTTCTTGCATCCATCTAATAGAAGAATGCCATCTGTATATAGACACCATCTTCAACCTTGTAGCAAAGTTTGAAATATGCATCACCCATGGTGATCATTAAGTGCATCAAATGACTATCGATCCTAGGTGCCCGTACAGAGCTTTCTTCAATTACACCATTAAGAGAATGGTCTTATTGAGCCACTTGGAGCAAACATCTCATCATGATCCTCTTCCTCTTTCTAAGAGAATCTTCTAGTCACGAGCCTTCTATAGTATGTTTGATTTGTAAGTCTTCTTGTTGAACATCCATCACTTGTTCGGTGTTCATCATTCTTCATGATCTTACCTACAAATCAAAGTTAATTAAATGATTAGAAATACTTCATAATCATCAAATCATGTTGACATGATAACCTTATTATGCATACAAATATGATTCACATGGTTATGCAACTATCTTGACCAATACTTTGGCACAACACTTTTCCATATCCTGTATGCATATAGTGGTTATCTATATGCCTTCCATCTCTACTAGAACATACTGTCGAGAGTGTGCACAACTCTTAGCATGTCAGCAAAGAGGCTTCATTCTAGACAAACAACAACGGAATGTTTGTCCAACTTACCCATCATATGCATATTAGTAGTATACTGTTCAATGCCATATGAATTCTCACACTATGCATGATACATTCTAAATATGCATACAACTATTCCAAGCAATATCATTTACTATTTCATGTCAATTCAAATAACAACTCAAATACTTATCTTTAATGGTTGCCTCCCGCTTGATCTCTATATGTCTTTGAACTTCTTATCCATCCTGGACCACTATGCATGCTCAAGTGTGCACTAGTGTCATCCTCATGATCTCATACATAATCATACATTCATTAGTATAGTCTCAATACTATCAACACATTATGATTCTAAATGATCTTAAGTATGTATGGTCATGATCATTTCATATATAGGTATACTTACCTAAGATCCTAACAAAGTAGGATTCTAACTTGATATAGGAAAACATACCTGATTTATCAAGCTTGGTTATGTCTTAACATACGCAAACAATATCTTCTTTGTTCTCTTCAATGATTTAGAGACCTTGTGCTAGAACATCCATATCTCATAGGTTAAGCATAGTAGAACAAAGTCATACATACCTTGTAGCTAGATCTTCTATGCGGTCAAAGACTATGGATGAGTCTTTGTCCTTTGTCTTCATGGTCGTAGAACTTGATTTGTCTTTCTTGATGTACCTATATCTTGTTAGCAGACAACATCATCCTCATACAACACCACAAGTGCATTAGTACAATCATAAGTGTCATAACCTTAATCAATGAATGCCTCCTATACTTCACATGCATTCATTATCAAACAATCATAATTGTACTAATCTCAATAACATGAAGACAAACATATCATAAACTTAACCATGAACAGATTTCAACACATACCTGTATCTCCTCAAGTCATACCTGTTAGGATTGCTTTTAACCCAATCCACTTTGATTTGTTGAAACTTGATTTGGAGCTGGATTAGGGTTTGTTAGAGAAACCCTAAAAATTCAACCTTTGAATTTCAAACTCCTGAATGGATGGAAAGATGTGCCTTGATGAGCTGATCAAGCTAGCATACTTCAATTTTGAAATCTCCAAAATTTGACCCCTCAAAATTGCCTTTGAAACTTCTGGATCTTCTGGAAAGGATCCCGAACTAGGGTTAGGTGAAGCCACCCTTCTTCCCAATCAAAAGGTTCGATCCAAATCTCTAAACCTCTATTTTTTTGAGGAGCTTCCAGCCGTGGTCATAGACTTCAAAAATTCCAACTTTTGCAGAAGCCCTAATTTTCCACCTTTTCGATCAACGTCCCAAACTAGGGTTTGATCAAGCCCACCCTTCTGACCAACCAAAAAATTCGATCTTGGTCTCTAAATTTTGATTTTTATGAGTAGAATTCAGCCGTGGACTCCGATTCCAAAAATTCCAACTTTCTCCGAAACCCTAATTTTCCACAGTAGTGACGATTCAAGAATGAAGGTGCTCAAAATCCAAATCTGTTTTGACAAAAATATGCACCTGATTGTTTCTGGTGTAACTCTGAAATTACAAATACACAGGGTTTGAAACTTCTTCCTGTGGTAGCCCAACCTGTCCTCTTTCCAACCCCATAGGTCTGACCTCAATTGGATTCTCTGAGAGAGAGTTATGCCAAGTGTCGCAACGTGACCTGTTTATGGGATAAAACAGGAGAGCGAACTTGTACGGTGTGCCACGTGTCACTGGTTCAACTTCAGCCTTTGAAAAAGTTACCTGAGATATTACAGTCCGTGCACTACCTGTCATGTTTTTACAAAATTTCATTTGGAGCTTCCTAGCCCAATTTATGACCTTTTTCCTAGGTCACCTAATTATGACTGAGATCTGGAAAAGGCATAAACCCTAACTTCTACTGATCATAACTCACAAAGTACAATGAATATGAGGGTGTCCTTTGGACACAAGGTACATGGGGATGTTATCTACGACCTGTAAAGGTTTTTCGATCCTGAACCTTCGCCAAAATGGATTTATAGAGAAAGTTCCATGATGACTATTTTTTCTATACAAAACCCTAACCTTCAAATTGTCACAAGTGCCATACATTGCCTTCCTTCAGGTTGGCTCTGATACTATGCTAAGATTTAATATGCTAAGGAAAAAAATATCAGCATTGCATTTCATTTCACAACAATATCATATATAGGATCACTGAAAGAACAATAAGCACAGCATAAACACAAGAGACACAGATTTATCCTGGGAAACCCTCATGGGGTAGAAAACCCAGCAAAGCTTCCTCAATATAGATGACCAGCAAATACAAAGATGTAAACCCTAGACATGAGCTCCTTTTCCTCCATAGTAGATCTCTCCCTCACCTATGCACTATTCACAAGTGAGTGTAATGTGTGTTAAATGAGGAACACACCTCCTCTATTTATACGCAACTCCGACTTGTATTTTACATTGACTAGGTCGGCCCCAAACTTAATCACTTAACATAATGTGGCAGGGCTGACCCCACTAGGGTGGTCTAATAACCCCTTTAACTCACATGACTCATACAGGGACGACCCCCACCAGGGAAGTCTAATAACCCAAGTTACCACATTCTCCATGGAGGAATAAAACATCTCTGGATATACAATAAGGTCTTCATGGAGGAATGAAACATCTCCGGAATAATAAAGTACACATATAATATTCTTAGAAGTTACAATATTTCAATAGTACTTGTGATGTCAAAAGAATGGCAAGGGATAAATTTTTTGGGAAGAAAGTTGATTCAATAGTTGCAAATCTAGATTGGATTCCTGAAGAAGATTGCATGCTACTTGATACAAGGAACAAATTTTATAATAATAAGGGTAAGAACGGTCCTTCAAATCCTCCTTCCACCCAAAATTCTATTGCAAAACAACCAACTTAGTCAATTAAAATAAATAATCCGAATTCTGAAAATATGAACCCTACTTCCCCTTCTTCAAATTATAACATTTTAAGGAAATTGGCAGCAATTAAAGATGATGCAACTTTGCTTGATATGGTTACAGTTTCTGAACAACAAAGACATCTTAGAAATTTCATGGAGGGAAGAACTCCTACTATTGCCAATTTATCAAAAGAAGAGAGAGAAGAGGAACTTAATGTAAATAAATTAATTGTATATAATCCAAGAGGTAGTATTAAAAATCCTCCTTTTTATCTTTCAGTCAAAATTTATGATAAAATTGCTCACTGTTGTCTTGTAGATGGTGGATCTGGTCCCAATGTAATGCCTAGAATAATCATAGAATAATTAGGGTTGTCTTGTACTTATAATGAAAATTATATAAGTCTCTCATCTTATAATAATCAACAACAAGCCATTGTTGGTGAAATCTAAGATCTTACTCTTTCATTGTGTGCTCATCTAGAAATCAAAACCACATGTAATTTCAGGTCATTCATATGCTTGTTAGTAATTTCTCAATCATTTTAGGCAAAGATTGGCAAGTTTTAGTTGGTGGATATTTTTCAAATCATGGTACACACATCTTTAGAAATGGGAAAATATTATTGTTTTTAGGGAAGATAGAATATCTCCTTACATTGAGAATGTTCCTCAGCCTCATGTTAATTACATTGAGGAAGACCTCGGTGAATCTTCTATTTTTATTGAGGATAATGAAAAGTTATAACACCTAGCCTAGAACTTGAAGATGGAGTCTGGCACATGCATTTCAACAATGGAAACTCTAATGAAGGTAATGGAAATGGGATAATTTTTTCTCTCCAATTGGTAAGATCCATAATTTATCCTATAGGCTCGAAATTCCATGCACCAATAATATTTATGAATTTGAAGCCTTAATTCTTGGAATGGAAAATGCTTATAACCTAGGTTGTTTTCATCTTACAGTTTTTGGAGACTCTGAATTGGTTATCAATTTAATTAAGGTTGTTTATTTTCCATCTAATAAAATCTTAAAAAGGTATATGTAAGAAGCCAAAAATTTAATTACAGATTTCCTTTCATTTAACATTACTCAAATCAGAAGGGAATTGAATTCAACTGCTAATAGGCTAGTTGTATTTGTTGCTAGTCCTTCAAGACAATTTATGCCTGAAAGACTAGATTGTACATTTTTATCTTTGTATAGACCTCATATCCTAGATAACATAGAATCTTGGCAAGTATTTTCAGATGATGAAAGTATTTGTGCTTATGCATAGAATAAATATTTTAAGCAAAAATAACTTATTTCTCTAGAAGATGATAAATTCCCTAATGGATTAATCCCTCTAGAAAATTATTTTTCTTCTAGTGATGTAGGTGATCCAAAAATTAAAAAAAAGAAGAATCTAAGAGAAATATTGGTGAAACAATATCTGTTAACATAGGGACTCTAGAAAATCCTAAGTATTTAAAAGTTGGAGCCCAATGTTCCAAAGATGAAAAAAAAAATTATTGAATTATTTAAAGAATTCAAAGATGTCTTTTCTTGGTCTTACGAAGATTTACGTGGTTTTGATCCTAGTGTAATCCAACACGCAATTCCTATTAAGGAAGATGCAAAACCTGTCAGAGAAAGGTAAAGACCTGCTAACCCTGCTCTTGAAACAACGATAAGAAACGAAGTTGAAAAATTAATTAATGCCTATATAATTTTTCCTGTTAAATATTCTGAATGGGTGTCTAATATTGTCTCAGTATGGGAAAAGAATGGAGTCATCAGATTATGTGTTTATTTCCATGCATTAAACATGGCTAGTGTTAAAGATAATTTTCCGCTTCCCAACATGGAACTCGTTTTACAAGTAGAAGGATCTCAAATGATGTCACTATTTGACATTTTCTCTAGATATAATCAAATCAGATTCAAGAGAGATGAAAAGTGTAAAACCACATTTACAACTCGATGGGGCACCTTTTCTTAGGAGAGAATTCCCTTTGGCTTGATAAATGCAGGTGCAACTTTTAAGAGGGCTATGAAGATAGCCTTTGATGATATTTTCAATAAGATAATTCAAGTTTATTTACATGATTTAATAGTATATTCAAAATACCGAAAAATATCATTTTGATCATCTTAAACAAGTATTTCTATGTTGCAGAAAATTTGGTATGTCTTTAAATCCGGTAAAGTCCATTTTCAGTGTAACTCAAGGTAAGTTCCTTGGTCACATTGTCTCTGATTCTAGAATAAGTATTGATCCCAAAAGAGTGATTGCAATTCAAAATATTTAAGCTCCAAAATCTAAGAAATAAATTCAATCATTCATGGGTACGATCAATTTTGTTAGAAGGCTCATACCTGATTTTGCAATTATGGCTAAACCCATTCATCACATGGTCAAACAAGATCAAAATTTTAGCAGGGATGATAACACTGAAAACGATTTTAATCAAATAAAAATGGAAATTATTTCTTCTCCTGCGCTTGCAAATCCTAATTTGGAAAGATATTTTATAATCTATACTAATGCAACTGAGGAGGCAATTTTTGCTATACTTGTACAAAAACATGATCAAAAAATTGAATAACCAATAGATGACATGAGTCAAATCTTATCCGACGATGAACTAAAGTATTCTTTAATTGAGAAACATGCATATGCTTTAGTTAAATCTATTGAGAAATTTATACACTTTATTTTGGGTAAACGCACAGAGGTAAAAGTCGCTTTACCTGCTGTGAAATTTTTGCTTTCAAAAACTTATATTTCAGGAAATTTCGCTCACTGGCTTGCCAAAATACAAGAGAATGAATTTTCAATCACAACGTATAATACTATTAATGGACACGATTTGGATTTACATCTAGCTCAACACCCATAATCATCAACATCTAAAAACAATGATGAGCCTTTTTTTTGAAATTTTTGTTATCGAATTTGAGGATATTGCATTAGCTGATCATCCTTGGTATAAAGATATATTTATTATCTCCATTTTCATAAGTTTCAAATCAGTTTAGAATCCCATCAATGAAGAATACTTCGTCTGGAAGCTTTGAAATATCTAATCCTATGAACTTCTTTTCCAGAGAAATTTTGATGGCATGCTTTTACGTTGTGTTGATAATCTAATAACACACAAAATTTTGAGGCAAACTCATGGATCTACTGGTTTTAATTTACACATTGGTGGTCATTTTGCAGCAAGAAACACTACTTATAAAATTTTAAGGACAAGTTTTTACTGGCCTTTCATTTTCAGTGATTCTTATAAATTTGTCCAATCTTGCAAAAAGTGTAAAAAATGTGTGGGAAAGCAACATTTTCAGTTACGCCTTTGCATCCAGTTTATCCTGATTTTCCTTTGGAAAAATGTGGTTTAGAATTCATTTGTCCTATTAACCCCCCTTCTTCTGGTGGACATATCTTTATATTAACAACAACTGATTATTTTACAAAATGGACAATTCCACAAAAAAATGCCCAGGATGAACATGTAATTTCTTTTTTAGAATCTTATATTTTTTTCAAGATTTGGTCTCCCAATTGAAATTATTTCTGATAATGGACCAACATTTATCTCTGCGAAATTTAATCATTTTTTAAACAAGTATGGTGTTAAGCATTTTACTTCTTCAACATACTACCTATAGGGAAATGGACAAGCTGAGTCCACTAACAAAAAATTGATCAAAATCATTAAGAAGATCATAAATGAAAATCCACGTCAATGGAAAACCCTGCTTATTTTCACATTATGGGCTGATAGAATAAATGGCAAAACCAACAAAGGGCATACTCCTTTCAATTTACTGTATGGTCAAGAAGCTATTATGCCTGTACTGCTTGAGTTGAATTCCCTTAGATTAGAAATCCAAACAAAAGAACTTAATTCAACCAACATCCCTTAGCGACTAAATGCTTTATTAGCCTTAGACGTACAAAGAAAGTTTTCCCTTGATAATCTCAAGAAGTGACAACACACTATTAAAAAACATTTTGATAAAAAAATCAAAAGCTGCCTCTTTTAAAGTTAATGAAAAAGTGTTGTTATGGGATTCTGCTCATGCGGAAAAAGGGAAAACATTCTAAGTTTCAAATATTATGGTTGGGACCTTATAGAATAGCCTTCAGTGTTGGAAATAATTCTTATTTGTTGAAAGATATGCAAGAAAGGATATTCTCTTACACTACTAATGGATCTCACTTGAAACATTATCATGAACCATATTTTATTTAAATTTATTTCGCTTACTTTGTTTATATTTTTTCTGTTTGTACATATTCACTTCTTTTTGCTTTAATTTATTTTTCAATTTTAGTTTTTGGTCAACACTAGATCATTTAGTAGCTTGTTTTTGCCACTTTATGTAAAACTCAATTTTTGTTTTTACTAAAAAGAAGACTACAAAACAATGTTCAAATCTTCACATATATGGATGATAATACTGTTACCATAAGACCTTCGTTTTCTACTCGTACTTGGTCTTCTAAATCCTATTTCTGCTTCTGCAAGCCCCTTCTACCTCCATATATTCTCAAGAGCTTATCAGAAAAATTATTTTGATAGCCCTATAAAAATAAGCAAAAAGTATGTCATCAAAACCGGAAACTTCAAGTTCTAGTCAATTAAAATTGACTTCCCTATGGAGTCACTAGATGTTGACTTAATTTTTGTCACCTATACTTTTAGCTTGCAATTGATTGCGAAGAATATATATTCACAAATAAATATGATATTAGTAGTAGGTGAGACCCCTTTTTTTTAACAAGAACATGAAAAAGGAAATATATTAAACAGAGAATAGATTACAAAATTCCCTTCCATGAAGGGTAAACCATAACCTGGGCAATAAGTCCTCCAGGGGTAATATCTGAAACTGTTCAAAAATTGAAATTGTATATACTATCTATCCAAAACTTCTACCTTTTACAATATAAATCCTAACATACCAATTATAGAGTTTTATGCAAAAAAACATATAGCAAAAAACAGAGGGTGTTCACAGTTTCATTCCCGATTCTGGGAGATTGTAGTTTCATCCTGCACATGAGAGTCATATTCCATTAAGGATCTCCCTTACCGCGGGGATTTAGGATCCTGTTGCTCATTCCGCTTCTCGAATTCCTCTTTCAATTCACACAACACTTGCTCCATCTGGTCCAGGTGATTACCAAGCTTTTCGTTTCGTCTTTGAAGAGTTTCGAACAAATGACCTTTCAAAGCGAACATAAATTGCTTCAGCCCCTCAAAATTAGCCTTTTGATAATATTTTATACTTTTAACCTCTTTCTGCAACTCTTCGAGCTCGCCAGCATGAACGCGGGTGATATATTTCACATCCTCTAGGAAGGTATCCATACGAGAAATGTCCAGACCTGTCTGTCTGCATTCCTCCAGTGCTGCTTTGGCCACTTCAAACGAGCTGCGTGCATTATTCCTGGTGTCCTGATGCACACAATTTATTTCCTGGAGTTCCCCAATGAGTATGTCCATGAATTCTCTTCTGAAGCTAGTAGAGAAGGACAAAAAATGGAGTATAAAACCAATACTGGAAAGTAGGTAGGTCTTGAAGGCAATGGCTCCAATACCAGACGAGTCTCAATATAACCACCTCCTTCCCATGGCAAGAAATGATTGCACCTCATGCGAACAGGAACCTTGAGGGAGCATCTTGCTCTCACATGATTCCATCTTCAAGACAGAGCTACCAAAATTACCTCTCGAAAAGAATGTCCGTAGATGTGTTTTAATGACCTCGTCCTCAAGGAATCCACTTGTCCTGTGAGCAAAAGGGGGTTGATGCATTTCCTCCCAAGTGAGAGGGGGGATAGGATATAGGATTAGAAGCATGATGAACATTTGATTGTTGGCGGGTATTTATTCAAGGCTATCATAAACCTTGTTTCAACTTAGTTCCTTGATTTTCCATGAGATCTACCACCATATTGTGCTGCCTTAAGATGTGGAAGAATTGAATCCTAGTGATGTCTGGGATGGTAGATAAAATTCATTTTTGAATCCTGTTCATATTCCTAACATGCCCTTTTTGAATGTGAATAATTTTCTAAATGAATTTCTTGGAATCTCCAAAGATAGAGTAGGAGTCGCAATGCAAAGAAGCCATTGAATCTACCCCTTGTAGCAGCGAGGCCCATTCAGCTTGGTTGTTAGATCTCCTTCCTAGTCCCCATGCATATTGAAATATCTTGTTTCCTCCAGGATCGTAGATGACCCCTCCCACACCTATCCACCCCTGTAGTAGTAGGTGGGACCTCTTAGAAAGAGATAGCATTCACATTTGCATGGCAGATTCACACCGTTGGTTGTCATTCATACACTACAAATTCAATTGATTGTGCTACATATCAGTTTGGTTACGTTGGTTCAATTTGGTAGTTAATCTTATCTTCAAATGATCGATCTTTTTTTAAAACGTATGTGATTTCATTAAAAAATATTATTACATCAACATGCTTTTTATTTAAAAAGGGTTATGTTTCCACTTAAAAGTGTTACAAGGAAAGATTTAAAGCTAATTTTTGTATATATGACTAATACTTATCCATTAATGTATTTGGATGCTCGATTTACTCGGCATTATGGTAAGAGTATAGGCCTCTTTGGACATGTGGTATATGGTGAAATTATTTGAAAAGTTTTGATAATAGCAACACTATTTAGGTGCATATGGTTCTTTTGGATGAGGTTGTTTAACTATTACAAAATGGTTGTGTGGATGTTAAATGTGCATACAACATTGGATTAT
The DNA here is from genome assembly GCA_027924585.1 of Larix kaempferi. NCBI lineage: Eukaryota > Viridiplantae > Streptophyta > Pinopsida > Pinales > Pinaceae > Larix > Larix kaempferi. The sequence continues at coordinate 9,406,864 of BSBM01000450.1, read as the reverse complement.
GAAGTGATCGTTCCATTAATTGAGACTACCAGTCTCTTTGACGTGGAAAAAGGTAACGTTTGCTATCAATATGCGTGGTATTGGTTCAGTAAAAGCTTGCAAGCTTGTTGGTTGACAGTATTATGGTTTGGAAAGTTAAAAAAACAAGGATATATGAGGAGATTTGAAGTAAATCCAACTGTACATGAATATTGAATGCAACTTTGTTAGCATTTTCATCCCTTTGTGAGGTAAAATATGCCATTTTCACCTTGAATATTTACCATTTACCATCCAGTTGAAGCTCGAATTCAACACTGTAATTGCTTGAAGTTGTGAATAAAGGAAGGTTTTGAGAAATACATGAAAGGTATGTACATCTGTAGCGAATTCTTATCAAATAATGTAATCTTGCATTTTGGTATATAGTGGTTGAGTTTGAATGTTTTTCTTGCACGCATGCTCCTTCTTCCCTGCTCCCTGGAAATGAAAGATATAATGGAGATTTTCAACAATTGTGAAGCTATTTTTTATTTGATTTTAATTTTAATGGACCATAGGGTGTTTCTTTTTACTCCCCTAAAGAAATGGTTGGATGAATAACCCTAGCGAAAAGTAGCTCATTTATGAATTTGAAAGTAAAAATGAGAGGGTTATGGTTTCAGTTAAAAGCAGTGAGAATTTAAGCTGTATTGGGGTTCTTAATGGACATATGGCAGTGCAATTTTTTCTTCCCTTCAATTGTTGTTCATGAATTTTTTTATGAGATTGAATCCTGTAATCACACTAGTCAGTAATGTGGAGTTCGTTGCAAGAAACAGGTTGTATACATCCTGATTGCATTAATAGTTTATCAATTCAAATAATGGATAAAATACAGAGGTTTTTTTATAAAGTTTTTGAAAACCCTAGCAAATGCAAATTGATTATTTGTCTTTTATCCTGCTATTACTTCCCAGAGGAAACCTATTTGTGAAAGTTTGTTTGTGAAATATTTGAGGCCTCAGTTCAACGATTTAATCCTTCTCCTTTCGAAATCAGTGATTTATTATGCCATGTGAATCTGGGAACCTTGCATTGTTATATTCCATCAAGCGAAATGAATCAATTGGTGGTTTAATGCACGAATGATTTGATTAAAATATGGAGATATTAATTGGATTCAAGAGTCGATTTTTTTTATTTAATATATGTATGAAGTGTTTTGGGGTTGAATTCAGTTTCAGTCATGTATTATGCTTAAATTTTGAATGATATTTGAAGAAGGAATTCAATTTTATTTTTAAAATCTTATACCCTTAGAGCTCTAAATGTTGAATCGATATCCTTAAGGACTCAATCGTTGGAAAAGTTGAAAATATATAGCTTGAAATAAAATTCCACTGAGGAATTCTTTAGCTTCGATTGATACCTATTGTTAAAACATATACCATAAGAACTTTAAAGGAAGATAATGAACGTTCTACATATATGCTTCAAGTTTCAGTTGAGGACTGAAACTTTGTGAAGAAATTTTTTTTTAGGGTTTTATTTAGCAGGAATCGAAGCTATGATTAACTTCGATCCAGCTTCATAGGAAAATTATTTATTTGAATCAGAGCTTCAAATTCATGTCTGGAAGTGATGATGTTTGAATATTTTTTATAGGGACTTGGAATCAAGGTTTGACATTTTGGGTTGCTTCAGTAAGAAATAACATGAATTCAATATCAATTTAATTCTCAGACTCTAGAAGGAAATCAAAATATTTTTAAAGGGTGTTGTATAAATCGCATACATTTAGAGTTCCTTCAAGCTAAGGTTGTGCAAAGTTTTGAGGAGTTCTGGGCTATATTGTTTGTGATACAAAACAGACTTACATGTTTATCATTAAGTCGATATTTTTAAAAAAAGTTGTGTTTGAATCTTTAAATAATTTGAAAAAGTACCATCTCTTATCCCTTCACTCTACAGCACTTGTACATCCACTCATCCCTTTTCGTTTTCATTTTCCCAAATTCATTTTCTCCCTTGTTCAAAAGAGTAACATAAATATTGTAGTCTCGACAGTAAATTTCAAGTGATTGAGAAGCATATAATGAAGTTCCCGCCCCTATCCATATTGATTTGTGTCCGCTTGAATGACTGTTTAAAATGAGTCACTTATAGACTATTTTATATGCAAGTTTATTTGATATGTTTTCTTGCTATTGATGATTATGTTGATATGCTTTTCTTTGACCATTAGATGAGATCTTTTAGTAGGGGCGGGGGAAGAAATAATAGAGGTAACAGAGGTAATTGGCATAGATGCCAACATCCTGATTGGAAAGGAAGGAAGAATAAAAGAATGATATTTTCCATTCACTTTGATGTCGATTCAAATGAATTTCGACATATTTTGTAAACTGGCTTCCTCAACCTTGCGGGTCAAGGTCAATTCCCCCTACATAGCCTATTGTGAGGCCACCTCTTGCCCAGTCACAACCTAGTATCCTTGGAGTAATTGTCCCACCACATGTCTCAATGCAAATGGAACCAAATGATGGTTGGGGTCACTGGCATTTTGAACCAATATTCAGGTGCCAAAGGTTGGCCAGCTCTATCTTTGCCACTTTCTCAACCACCCCCACTTGATCAACATACTGATCATAAGGTTCCTTTAGTTGCTTCTTAGGCCCAATATTTACCCAAAGTTGAGTTACCCAAGACCTCCCCTTGTTTATCATTACAAACCAAGGGTAAAAATCCAGCTGAACTAGTAAGTCCTAGCACCTCTACAGGCTCATCACATATAACCTCACACACCCTTCCACCATCAAAGAAAAATATTTTTGCTGATGTTGAATTATCAAACCAATTAGTACAGTCAATGGATCAAAGGGGATAGTCTAAGAAGAAAATACCTTCAGTTGCAAGTGGAGAGAGGCCTACTCCTTCTCATAAAGCACTGGGTTTTTAGTTTGATTATGGTATTTCATTTGATAATTATGTAGATTTCAGATATCTTTTAAACTGATTATGACTAAATGGTGAAAGTGGGACAGATGTTACATTGCTCGGGATATTAAAGAGAAGCTTCAGTTTTGGACCTTAATCCCAATTTTAAAATATTTATGAAAGCATGGCGTAATGTTTTATCATTGGAAATATTATGTGGCCGTTATTATTATTTGTTATGTTATTCTTGCTTGGGGAAGTAAGTGAAAAGCGAATATAAGAATTGTTAAGGGGTCCCATCTATTACTTTTGGTATTATTATTCTTTTATATTATTATAATATATTGCCTAATTATTTTTGTAACTCCTCATTAAAATTAGTTCCTAAACTACTCAAACTTCTTTTCCCAAAGAATAAAAGGGAGATACAAGGATATCTAAGGCAAGAGTTGGAGAGGTTCATTCGTCTTCGAGTTCTCCTTAGGCTGAAAATGATCTTGTTGATAGCAGGAAAACATTGAAGGTGGCACAAGAAGATCTTGTTACAACATTATTATTCGTGTAAGAATGTTGTTACATATTTGGTAGTCTGTTCATTTCTATTTTGATTTGAAATTAATTTTTTAGGTACTTATAATAATTGATTTTGTAGAACCAAACAGTGGCACCCAAAATCTCTATTTGATCCAGTATCAGTTTGTTTCAATTATTCTTTGCAGTCAGAACTTTATGTATGAATATGAATACCATCTTAAACTTCTAAGTGTCTTTTTGGTCCTCACTTTCGCATAAGTTTGTAAAGAAAATTCTTCTGATTGTAACTCAGAGATACTTTTCAATAAAGTATGCTGATTCCTATCTCATTTCTTGATTTTGCTACATCTATTATATATTGTGTCTTTTCTTTTCTACTGTTATAATATTGTTTTAAATTGATTTTTCTCTCAACATTTTTTAAAATTTCATATTTTATTTTATTAGATACAAATAAATCTTATTTGTAGGTTGATTGATTTGATGTAAATAAGGATTTAAAATTAGGGTAAAATTCCTGACTATTTTATTCCAACCTAGTAAAATTCAAGATTTTTTGTCTTAGGATTCCTATTCCTTTGCATCAACACACCTCACAAAGAGAGTTCCTCTGGAGGATTTAGGAAGGTGAAGCCACCTACATTCGACAGAGAAAGCAACTCGAGGTAGGAGGCTACAACATGGCTTCTTGGAATGAAGAAGTACTTTCAAATATGTGAGTTATCGAGAAATGATAAGGCTAGGATTTCCATCTTTAATTTGAATGTCATAACTTCAGTCTAGTAAGAACACCTTCGATAAGTGAAGGGCCTCAAGGAAAGGAATATTGATTGGGAGAAGTTTGAAAAATATTTCAAACATAAATATCTTTCTGAAAGGTACTATGATAGTAAGAGAAAGGAGTTCCATGAGCTAAAGCTGGGATAGATGACAATGGAGGAATACGTGTATAAATTCCTAGAACTACTCTAGTATGTGGATTGTCTCATAAATGAGAATGCAAAGACTTTGATATTATTAAGTGGAATCGCCCAGAATTATAGAGACAAAATTGAATTTGTGGAGCCCAAGATCTTGGATGATGATATTGAGAAGGTTATGCAATGCTATGAGTAATACAAGGGAAGAGCTGAGGAGCATCAAGTAGAAAGAGAAAATCCCAAGGGAAGGTATGATCCAAGGAAGAAATAGTTCATATCTGTACCCTATAGGAATCAACAGAGGAATGCTCGACAGAAGTTTCCAACGGAAAGTAGATTCCCGAGCGATATGCCAAGCATAGGAAGGCCCGGAGAACCAATGCAATGTTGGGGATGTGTAGAGAATCATAAGCTATATGATTTCCCTCACAGGAAGGAGCAGGATTGAAGGATCCATAACATCAAAGGATTTGTGACTGTGGAGGATATGGCCAAGTCAAATTCTAGAATCTACGCAACTTTGGATGATCATCAAGCATACAGTCAATCTGCAATAGTTGAAGTTGGAAGATTGTCGCGCGATCCATTTCTATTTTAATAGACCCAAGTTCCAGTCATATTTATATTCATCCTAAGATTGTTGAAGATTACACGCTTAAGAAAAGTAAGCATGTCAAGTCGTGGCTAGTCCAGCTAGCCACATGGATGAAAAGGAAAGTAAGTCAAAATGGTAGAAAGATGCACGTTAATGTTGGATGGTATATCCAACACAACAAATTTGAACATCCTACTGCTAGGATAATATGATGTTCTTATTGGCATGGATTGGATGGAGAAGCATTGTTCCAAGATTGACTATTATAATCTCTCTCTTGAAGGTCTTGATGATGAAGGAAGCGTAGTCCCCCATGAATTGAGAGTTTTCATCTACTCTTTCAGATTGTATAACATACCTTGGATTTGAAGAGGATTTCATGATGCATTTACTTGGTTCCCAAGCTCAGGATGCCTTTGGATGGGAGGAGGCAGGATCTACAAATTGCACCTTACCTTTGTCATGGTCTAGGCAACTTTCCTATGTGCACAAATTTTTGGGTGGCTCAAAGGTGTGGCACCACAGGTGCTGATTTCTATATGGAACTCCTGAAATTGCAACACAACATGAGGGGGATTTCACCCCCTCAGATTCCATGGTCGCTGCTTGCTCAGATCCACTAAGAACCACAAAACCACGTGTCTAAGGAACGATTTAGATGGGGGAAAGATGATCAAAGAAAAAACCCTAGTACTTCAGAGCCACCTAAACTTTAGATTGTTAAAAGAAGAATCATTAAAAAACATCTAAGGAAGAGATTTTCATGATATTGGAAGAAATTACAAAGCTTTCCCTAGGCTCAAAGATCTAGCCTCTAAAAGAAACATGACTAAAATGAACTAGAATCATTTTCCTTTGATAGAAAACCAACAATAGTCTAGGTTCTAGGGACTTGGTTTTAGGATTGGAGAGTTAACTTCTCCAAGGCCATGTAAAACAAAACTAGGAGTACTAAAGAGTGAAAAATACATAAGTAATGTGAAGTACTTGTCGGGAAAGCTCCTCTAACACAGGCATCAAGAGGTAGATAAATCTAGTTCAAGTGGTTAGAATGGCCCCTAACACTTGGATTAGTGGGGTTATTTGAGTTTGGGAGTTTTTCAAGTGTGGAAAGTCCTCAAGGTGAAACCACTACTTACTGAAAACTTAGAGTATGGGACTTGTGTCCTACGTTCCCTTACCATTCGCAAAATATATATCCAACGACCATTCTTCTGGACTACCTAGCGTGAAGTGGTATCCTTAGTTTCTCTTCCTAGGTTTCAACCAAGTGACTGTAAGGGGAATATATTGTGGTACATGAGATAGGCATAAAATCTTTGTCTCAACTCCTTGGGAGTATATTCGATGAAGGAGAGTACTTGCACCCTTGGTGATTGTTGTGTGAAGGTTGGTGTAATTGTTTCACACACCTTCACTGGTTGGACTTGGGCCCTAATAACCCTAGGCTAACCTTTGGAAGGCCCATGTTCAACTCTTCATTAGTTGAACTCAAGACTTAACTACCCTAGTGTGATTTTTGGGAGAGTGAGTTTGTTTGGATGTATCGTAGAAGGTATTTTATATGAGTGTGTTTATTACAATTTATCAACCTCCACAAAAGGCCTTAGAGATTTCTTATTTTTTGAATCAAAGTATATGCTAATATTTCCAAGGAGATCAACCAAGGGACCCTTGTGCAAGGAGATTCTAGTGTTGTTCCGTTTGTTGGAAATGTTGTTCCTCCCTTCATGTCCACCTTGAATCTTCATGGATTCACTATATGTGTATCGGTTTGGTTGTTTTCCACTTTGAATGTCCTGAACACCCTGATTATTCTCAAGCAAGCATAATAAAAGCACAAGATCATGTACACATTGTAGATATGGTTGATGAAAGTAGTATTTCATTGATATAAAATTAGTGTCATCAAGTACAAAAATTAAAGTCATAATACAAAATAGGCCCCCCTGGCCCTTAATGGTGCATATATCATCGAATAGGTAAAACATGTCCATCATAGACCAAAAATTACAAAAGAGGTGGTAGTGCCCCTGATGTGTCTATATAACACAAGACACATGTAGCCACCTTCCTAAATAGCACGATCCATTAGGAAGGCACCCCAATCACCTGCTGTTGCATAGCCTTTAGAAAGTGCTCAATCCAGGTGGTAGGAGTTCCATTGGTAAGGACTAAAAGGTTATTCTCCACGAAATATAAACTAGCCTCCACTCTCTCCTCTACCCGGGGTTCATGTCGCAGTAAGTAAGGGTAATCAGCAGGTCGCTCTGGTCCAATGTATGCACCATTGTCAATGTTTGTCAATAGGATCATACATAAAAATATTTGTCTTCAGCATTGAATATTTCAAATACAAAAAATTGAAATATATCAAAAAACATCACTCACCAATCCTACTCCATGTTGAGCTGGGAGGAAGTACTAGGTTTGGGTATTCTTTGAAGTCGAGACCTGCATATGGGAACTCCTTGATGGTAGGCATCTTCCTACTCCACGACTAGAGGAACTCATTGTCAAATATTTTAGGGATTTCTCCTCCTCCCAACTGAAGCATAAGATCCTTCCACCGACATATATGGGGCTCCATTGGTGGGAGTGATACCATCAGGCTCATGGCGGGAAGCCTCACAAAGAAGAACGATACTCAAATGCTCTTGTATATGAAGTTCTTGTTCTTCCTAGTTTTGCAATCAGTGAGTTGACTCTTCACGTTGTTCAATAAAATGGTGCACCAGTCAAAAAGTGTGGATCGAAGGAACTCAATCCTAATGTGCATGAAACCTCATGACGCCAAATGTAATGTAGGAGAACCCACCACTTTGGTGATCATGGTCAGGATAAATTTTATAGGGAAGCTATCAATGTTGGAGATAGGCACCTGTGTGCCTCACTTTTGGGTCCTTGGATCACAAAATGTGTTCACCTTGCATGGTGAGGGACTTCTCTCCTTGGACAGAACCTTTAATGTTCATTGGGACTCCTCTCCATGAAAGTCCAGTAAAAAAGTAGATATCATCTACTGTGATCTCCAATATTTCTCCCTTGATGATGAATACACCTTGATCGGGATCCCAATAGCAGATGAAAACTTGTAACAAGCCATTTTGGGCCCTCATGTAGGAGACTTAGAAAAATTTACGAACTATGCATCGATGAAGGACATTAAGAGTCAAAGGATATCCTAAAGCATCACAGGGCAAGGTCCTCATGTCACGCTCTATCCATGTGAATTCCATCTACACAAGAAATTATTTGTTTAGCGAAGGTGCAATTTTTCACCATTCTACCCTCAAATTTGCACTTTTTCCTCTAAACAAGCACACAAATTCACCCTGTTTGATCCATACATGTGTGAATAGCCCAATAACTAATGCTCCGCAAGATCAAAAGGTGTGAATGCGCAGTTTGAGAAGTAGAATGAGGATGAAACCTAAAATACTAGGCTAAAATCTATAAAAAATGGACGCAAATGAAGGGGAGAGAAGAGGAAAATATGTGGAATTGACAGAAAGTGATTTGATGGCCCAAAGACTCTGCAATTAACATTTGGAAAACTAGGGTAAAAATATCCAAATGGGTAAAAAATAAAGATAAAAATGGATTGTAATTGATCTTTTACCATAATTTGTTTATATGAAAATTTTAGCCACTTTTATATAGTTTTTCCCCAATTTTAACAATTGTCAACTAATACTAATGCCATTTTGCCAATTTTTTGACTAATTTTGCTAGGAGAATGTGAAATATGGCTTAATTTTTCCATTTGGTGGTTTGATTAAAAGGTTTGTGTCCTAAACTGACATATAGAGTAGGTCATTTCTGTCATGCATAATTTGCATCATCCCTGCCATCATCTTCATGCCTCATGATCACAACACATGGAGGTGTGACATTAGTCCCGTGTTTTCAGAAAAGTCGTAACATTCCATGTTAGTGTTAGTTGTGGAGCTTGATATTCCTGATTCAGAGATTTTGTTGTTCAGTCATGTTTGTACCCTTGTTTTATATGTTGTGTAGGTGGACCATACACTCATCCCATGGGGGGTGCGAGGGGGGATTAGCCCCCTCATAGGGGTATGGGGGAACCATCCCCCTGGATGGGGGTCCAGGGGCCAGTGGGTCCCCAGAATAAATTTTGATTTCCTTGTTATAAAATGTTGTAATTTCATAGTCATGACTTGGTCAATAATGGGTAATTTACGAACCGATGGTATTAGGTATCCCATGGTAATCCCTCTTTAAAAGGAAGGAATTGTAATACGACTGTGTATTTTAGTATTGTAAAGATGTTTATGATTGTAAGAGACACTGTGAGAGAATGAAGATGAAGTTGCAGTGGATGTGTTGCGGGTTGTATCTCTTCATTTTCCAGGAGATATAATAAAATGACTTGCAATTTCTCCGTGGATGTAGCCCAGATTCGAGGAACCACATATATTGGTGTCTCTCTTGTATTGTGTTTATTTGTTTGATTTCTCCATCTTATTTTATGCTATTGTTCTACGATCCTATTTTCTAACAATCGGTGTCAGAACCAAAGGCCCATTTGATGCATAAACTCGTAGGAAAGAAGGGTTCCTGGTTTGAGTGGTAGCAATGGAAGAACAAGGAAAGTTTAGGGTCAAAAAATTTAATGGCGAAAACTATGAGTTAGGGAAGATGCAAATGGAGGACTATCTGTATTAGAAGGATCTATTCCTAACATTGGGAGGAAAAGAAAACAAATGGCGACTATGAAGGACGAAGAATGGGAGGTTCTTGACAGAAAGGCACTAGGAACAATACGGTTTTGCCTAGCTTGATTGGTGGGTTTCAATATTTCAAAAGAAAAGACAATGGAGGGTATGATGAATGCATTGGCTAAACTGTATGAAAAACTCTCGTTTTCCAACAAGGTATTTCTAATGAAGTGTTTATTTAATATGAAGATGTCAGAAGGTGGGTCTGTTGCTGACCATTTAAATGAATTTAATACGAGTACTAATCAACTAAGTTCTATAAAAGTGAAATTTGTAGATGACTCGTTAGGGCTCTTCTAATCTTGTGCTCATTTCCAGAAAGCTGAAATGGCTTGGTCATGGTTGTATGTAAATCTGTGTCTTGTCCAAACACTCTGAAATTTGATGATGTTGTTGGTATTATTCTTAGTGAGGAAATGCAAAGGAAAAGCATAGGTGAGATATCAAGTAATGTTTTGAACATGGTGGAGAGCAGGGGAAGACAAATGGAGAGGAAAGAGCCCATGTAATCATGGGAATTCTAGGAAGGGAAGATACAAGTCCATACTGGGAAAGAAAGAGTGTTGGAACTGTGGAAAGAAATGACATCTAAAGAAAGAGTGCAGATCCCTAAAGAAGAGAGGAGATGGACAACAAGAGACTACTCAGGACGCAAATGTATCAGATTATGTGTGACAATATGCTTTGATTCTTTCATTAAATAATAATAGTGATTACTGGGTAGTAGATTTAGGGGCTTCATGTCATGCTACACCCCATAGGAAACTCTTTCATGATTATGTTCCAAGTGATTTTGGACATGTTTTATTGGGTGATGATGAACCATGTAAAATTGTTGGAATGGGTAAGGTATGGATAAAGTTAAATAATGGAGGTGAATGGCTGCTAAAAGATGTAAGGCATATTCCTAGTATGAAAATAAATCTGATCTCAACATGGTAGTTGGGGGATGGTGGTGGTTTGTCTACATTTGGAGAAATGTGGTGGAAGATCATTAAATGATCGATGGTGATAGCAAAAGGAGACATGATAGGTATGTTGTATTTATGTCCTTATAATACTGAGTATTTTATCTCTTTAGCTTCCAGAAGAACATATACAACATTGTGGCGTCATAGGATTGGCCAGATGAGTGAGAAGGGGATGCAGATTCTCCACTCAAGGAAGTTGCTGCCAGATATGAAGCAGGTAAGTTTGGAATTTAGTGAGAACTGTGTTTATGGAAAACATAAGAGAGTCAGATTTCTTAAAGTCGGGAAGCAAAAAAAGAGTGAAAAGTTGGAGCTTGTGCATACAGATATATGGGTACTGGATCAGGTACAATCTCTTGGTGGCTCTCATTATTATGTTACTTTTATTGATGACGCAACTAGAAAAGCTTGGATTTATTGCATTTGACATAAATATAATGTTTTTGCTACTTTTAAGAAATGGAAAGATTTGGTTGAGAATGAGACAGGAAAATTGTTGAAGTGTATAAGATCTGATAATGGAGGTAAATACTGTGGCAGGGAGTTTCATAGTTACTGTTCATACCATGGGATTCGTAGAGAGAGAACTGTTCCAGGAACACCACAAGAAAATGGTGTGTCAGAAAGGATGAACAAAATAATCATGGAGTGTGCAAGGTGTATGAGATTACATGCAGGGTTTCCCTTATAGTTTTAGGAATATGTTGTAGATATTGCTATTTACTTAATAAACAGAGGGTTTTCAAGTGGGTCTCATTATTATGTTACTTTTATTGATGATGCAACTAGAAAAGCTTGGGTTTATTGCATTCGACATAAATATAATATTTTTGCTACTTTTAAGAAATGGAAAGATTTGGTTGAGAATGAGACAGGAAAATTGTTGAAGTGTATAAGATCTGATAATAGAGGTAAATACTGTGGCAAGGAGTTTCATAGTTACTGTTCATACCATGGGATTTGTAGAGAGAGAACTGCTCCAGGAACACCACAAGAAAATGGTGTGTCAGAAAGGATGAACAAAATAATCATGGAGTGTGCAAGGTGTATGAGATTACATGCAGGGTTCCCCTTATAGTTTTAGAAATATGTTGTAGATATTGCTATTTACTTAATAAACAGAGGGTTTGGATGGTGGGATTCCAGAGGAAGCATGGACAGGTAAAAATTTAAACTGTTCGTTTATGAGAACTTTTGGTTGTGAAGCATTTGTCCATATTGATAAAGAAAATAGAACAAATCTTGAGGATAAATCCAAGAAATGTACCTTTATTGGATACGGGGTTGATAATTTTCGTTATCGCTTATTGGATTATGAAAATTAAAAAAAAAATCATTAGGAGTAGAGATTTGGGATTCAATGAAAAGGTCATGTATAAACACAGTTGCAGGGAAAGAAACATGAAAATAAAATCATAGTGTACGTAGTGCTTGATGAAATCAAAGAAAATGAAGTTACAAAGGTGTTAGAAAATCAAGAACAGTAGCAGGTACCTCGAACTCCTGCAAGTGTTAGAATATCTACCAGGTCAAGTAGACCCCCTGAACGATACTCTCCTTCATTGTATTATTTATTTTTGATTGATTTCGATGGAAAATAATGGTATGTAGAAGCAATGCAGGTGCAAACTAGAAAGAAGTGGGAGCAAGGCATGGATGATGAGATGGACTCATTGGTTAGGAACCAAAATTGGGATTTGGTTCAATTGCCCATAGGTAAAAGAGCATTGCAAAATAAATGGATTTACAGGTTGAAGGAAGAAGATGGAGGCAAGAAGCAGTACATGTCCAGACTTGTTGTAAATAGGTTTTCACAAAAGAAAGGTATAGACTTTGATGAAATATTTTCTCTTATTGTTAAAATGACTCCAGTTATGACTATTTTAAGTCTAGTGGTGGTAGAAGATTTGCATCTTGAACAGTTAGATGTAAAAAAAATCTTTCTCCATGGGGATTTGGAGAGAGAGATTTATATGTAGCAGCCACAGGGGTATGAGGTCAAAGAGAAGGAGAATTTAGTATGTAAGTTAAAGAAGAACTTGTATGGCCTGAAACAAGATCCAAGGTAGTGTATTTGAAATTTGACAAGTTTATGACCAAAACAAGGTTATAGTAAATTATGTCATTTTGAACACTGTGTTTATTTCAAGAGGCTAGATAATGGAAGATATATGATCTTGTTATTGTATGTGGATGACATACTTGTTGCAGGGTCTAACATGCATGATATGAATGTTCTCAAAAGGAAATTAGCTAATTCATTTGTGATAAAGGATTTGGGTGTTGCAAAACAAATATTGGGTATGAGAATAACAATAGATAGGAAAAATTGTAAATTGACATTGTCTCGGGGTGAGTACATAGAAAAGGTGTACGAGAGGTTTAGAATGCAGGATGCAAAACCAATTAGTACACCTTTGGCCAGCCATTTCAATCTAAGTAAGGAGATGTGTCCAAAGACACATGAGGAAATAGAATATATGTCTAAGGTTCCTTATTCATCAACAATTGGCATCTTGGTGTATGCCATGGTGTGCACAAGACTAGATATTGCAAGTGCAGTGGGAGTTGTGAGCAAGTATATGAACAATTCAAGTAAAGAACATTGGAAGGAAGTAAAGTGGATTCTCATGTATTTGAGAGGTACTCCTACTCATGCATTATGTTTTGGAGGTTCATGTACTATTCTATAGGGATATATTGATGCAGATATGGAAGGTGATAAAGATAATAGGATGAGCACCATAGGGTACATATTTACTGTAGGTGGAACTGTAATATCCCAGCCAAGAATTGGCCAGAATACTAACTCCAACTGTCAAATTTATCAGGATTTTCACTAGTAATTTTTAGACAATTTCTTTACGGTGAGCAGGATGTAAGTGAGGTGTTCAGGGGCACTGATCAAGTATGGTAGGGGTGACTTTAGGTTCTGGAATTTACATGGGATAGTGTGCAGCATCAAGTTATACATAAGGAAAAAGTTTAGGATCCTTTGTACAAAGCACGGAGACCATTTATGCTTCAAACATCGGCATCGCTGAAGCCTACAACAAGGCTTCCTGGGTACAACCGCATATACAAACTAGATAAGGGAGTTGGGAAGGATTAATTAATTGATATTTGTGTTCATGTAGGTACAACTCTAATGTACCAACTTATACAAGTGATACAAAGACTCTAGGCTTCTCAAATTTGATCAAAACAATGGCTAAGGAAGCTAGAATTGCTAGAGATGGGAAAGTACAAAGGCTATGGATGCATGGAAGGTTTTGATATGGATTTATACCTCTTCAAAACGGACTAAGACCATTTATGTTTCAAGAACATCCTGGATGAACTCTACTCCAATGCTCCTGGGGTTCTCAGCATATGCAGACTAGTATGGGTAGAGACATTTACTAAGGATTGGAAAAGGTTGTTGTGGGAATAAGAGAGAATAATAATCATTCATTTAAAGTCATTGATTCATATAATAAAATTCCATAAATTATTATGCATATTTGAGCAAATACAATAAGAAAACTAGTAATTTGGAAATTCGAGACAGCTCAACTGGGTCGACTTATGGGCTTCCAAACGATGCTCAAATGAACTCTAAATTCTGAAACAGTGGTTGTATCATGACGTGATATGTATTAGCTAACTATAGGAACTGAAATGACTTAAATTGGATCTTTATTCATCAATGTATGAACCCTTCATTGAAAGCTAGTCAAAATATAGCTAAATCTAGCAGGGGTGCACAAATTAGAGAATAATTCAGAGTTCTGTAAATTGTATTGAAGTGAATGATATCATAACTTTACATACTCTGTTATTACATCAGTAGCAGGCCAAAACTCTCAGAAGATGAAGGAAGAGTCTCTCCTCTTGCACATAAGAAAATAGTAGCAGAATAGAAGGAGGAGGGAGGATTCGATTTCTGTCTTTGGAGAAGATGGTTCAGAACTCCTGTTTCGACCTAGGAAGCTTCAATAATATGTTATAACATCAGGAACAAGCCAATATGCCTCTCAGAAGATGAAGGAAGAATCTCTCCTCTTGCACATATGAAACTAGTTGTAGAATAGAGAGAGGATGGAGGATTTGATCTCTGACTTGATGAAGATAGATGTGAAATTTTGATTTCGACCTGATGAGCTTCAATACCTGCAAATAAACTCAGTGAAAATGGATGGATGCCATCATCCTCTCACAAAAAGCTGAGGCACATCTCCCATGCTTGACTAGGGCACATCTCCCAAGTCTTGGATGCACAAATGCATTCATAAAATTCCTCACACTAGCAAAAGATGTGAAATGGAGTTGAAATCATTCTTTTATAGAATTCATGTTGACCTGTTGAGCAAGTTACTTGGCTTGGTGACCTGTGAGAATAGGTCACCCATGAGTGGACATACTTTCCTTGCTTGGCTTTGCTTTCTTTCCACTTTTTCTGATTTTCCTTCCTTTTGTAAACTTTCCTACTTTCAAAACTTTCCTGCTTTTCCAACTTTCTTGCTTTTCCTGGATTTATGCTGTTTTTCCTGAAATAATCCTATTTTCTCCATTTTGGCAACATTTTTGGACTTTAGTGTTTACTTGAATTCTACTCCAAGTAATTCCTCCAACCTTATCATCACCACTTGCCAATATTTATTAATAAAAATATTACAACTCAGAATTAATTCACACTTCAACATTTAATCAATTAATTAATGATTAATTAACTCATGTTGTATAATTGACTCCAAAAATACACCCTACTCCATTTTGGAAACATATTCCACATGGGTGCCCTCTTGGCCCACTTGCTCTTTATCCATTAATTTTATTTATCAAAATTACCTTTAAGAAATAAATTTTTCAATTTGTGAGAGTTAGAATAAAATTAATTCTAAGCAAATAGAATTAATACCATTTAATTCACTTAGGGGTTGATCTTGTCCCCTTTCACCCATGGTACTGGATGAGCCAAAATTTGGGACATGACAGTCCTCCCTTCCCAAGATTGCTTGTCCTCAAGCAATGTTAGGACTCCACCAAGCTTTTGCTGCACCACTCTGATTATAAATGTCCCCATCCACTGAAAAGTCTGAAAATTAAACTTGAGCCTTAAAAAAAATGACTATGGAAGAAAAGAAAAACTACACTGTAATCTATATCCGCAATTAACCAGCAATGGACAGAATTTTCAACCCAGTTAGGATAACTTGAGTAGAATTCTTGGATCCCACTGTTTCTCCTGCAATGACCAAAAATTTTCTGTCACCTTCGGCAATCTATCACTCCCATGAATGCCAGGATCCCAAAGTACGAGTTGCCTTTTCCCTATCTTCATAATCAATTTAAAGAATCTATCATCAAACGTGTGCCTTTTCATCCGGGGAATAACTAAAAGGACATTACTGCCAACCAAACCAAGTAGAGAGAAAAATGCTTCTTCAAGTGAAGACATCCAATGGCTCAGCTCTCTGCCATTGGAGAAAAAATGCAAGCATACCTCCAAGCATGTGGATTCCCTCCACATAGGCCAACTTCTGCAAGTAATCATTAATTTATCTTGGCAACTTGCCTGCTTAGCTGCCTTCCCTTGACCATAAGCAGAAACATTTTTGTAAGAAGATTTCATGCTTGTCAGGTAATCTTTCACCTAATCCATTTTGGATGAGTGACATCAAATGGCTGCAAAATACATCTTTGTTGCTGCTCACAATTCAAGACGATGTCAGTTATAACAACAAATTTATTGCAGAAACAAGTGAACTTTTTACCTTCCAGATTTTTCATTTCAGTGATGCCTCTATTCATCCATCCAGTGGATGAGTCAGAGATCTTGCTTGCTGATTTATATGAGCTATAATCAACCATCTCTTCTACAATAGGATCTATCGTCCATGGGGACAAATCATGATCCTCCTGCTGTACATGTGAAACAAACCAGCATAATTTCTTCACCCACTGTTCATTCCCCATTGGTGTTGCTGAATCTAGGACATGTGGGAAATAACTGTGAACATTCTTTGCATGTCTGCAACCTTCAGTGATCAGACTTATGGCTGCAACTTCTCCATTATTGGCTGGCCCAAATTGGGTGCTCTCATCCCCCTCTTCCATGGGAGAGTGTCTGTCTTCAAGGAACAACTCAAGTTCCCTTAGAAAAAAGTCAAGTGCTTGGTTCTCATCGAACTGTTCTGCACACTCTTCAAGCACATATAAAAATGAATGATCCTCATGATCCAAAATCTCATTAGGTTCCTCCCTATGATCAAGAATGCTTTCAGCCAAATGAAGTTGACTGAATGGTGATAGGAGGGTAGGGGGATCTTTGCAACCTTTCATGAAGTTGTAATATTTCTATCTTGGATTCTTGGAGGGAACTTTGAGTGTTTCTCAAAGAATATTGGGTGGCCATTAATTCATCATTGAGCTTGTTGATCTCTTCATCATCCCTCAAGGATGTACCATGAAACAATTCTACAAGCTCCAACAAACTATCTCTATCAGAAAGCAAGTTCAAGAATTTACCTTTTATGCTTTCCATGGCTTTCTAAAACTCTTCCATGTCTCTCATGGAAGAATGCTCCCCCAAATTCCAACAGAGGTTATTCATTAAGGCATGGGTGTCATTGAGGGTTTGAAGGGATTATTGAATTTTGCATTCATTCATCTTCAGTGTCCCTTCAAGGAAATGAGGTTCTGGCATATGAACCTTCTCTTCTTCTAGCTTCCTAGGATCAACTTCAGTTGATTCTGTTAAAGTTATGAAAGCCGATCCATATTTTGGGGTTGCAAGATATTCATATTTCAGATCATGAATATCAGATCTTTGGCTACTACTGGGGTGCTCATTCATCTCTGGTGCACTAGTAAGTCTTTCTCTCTAATTTTCAGCCCTCCCCAATTCAGGAGTCTCAACCCCTGGGGGTTCAACCAAGCTCATATTCTCCTCTGGAGTGGTTGCCCCATCATGCGGACACATAGGCATATAAAAATCAGAATTGAAAAATTTCCCATGTGTTATGTTTTCTCCTCCTTGTGATGGTGTGTTGGTGGTTTGGTCTTCCACCAATCTCTCATTTTCAATTTCTGTTGTTGCAAGACCTTCTTCTTTCTCCATGGATCTTGCATACACAACACCATCACCAATGGGTACTTCCATGTCTCCCACATATATATGAGAATACAATCATTATATGCTTCCTCACACTTAAAACATTCCTCAATAGGTTCTCTTCCAACCCTGTGGGCATCCTGTAAACACCTTTCTAGTGATTCAGTCTTGTCATTGCATCCACCCTTATCACTAAGGATGCGAGACTCAGCATCCAGGGAATCCCTTATGCAATAATCATCCTCTGATGTGGCTGCAACATCATCATTATAAAAACTAGTACAAAAATTTGAATGTGGTCCATACCTTGGCATCATGCTTATCTCTTCAATGGGTGGGGTTATGGTGCCTTGTTCTACCACCAATTATACTAGTTCACATCTAACTGATGTGTGGTCAACTTCTACCTCAATATGAAGCTCAAGTGGTGAATTTGAATCTGATTTAGGTTCTTCTTTTGGATCCGATCCAAAATATGTCTCATCATCATTAACCTTACCAATCTCTTCTGAGGTGATCTTGAGATCCCCAGCATAGAATCTTGCAGTAGATTCTTCTTCCATTCTGTCAACAATCTCATGATTGGTTTTTGGGTCTTGCTTCTCCTTAGTTGTCTTAGGGTGAAGATTCTTGGAGGCTCTTCTTGAAGAGGATCCAAATTTTTTTGTGAAGTCACATGCATCCAATAAAGATTTCATATCTTTTATTATCTCTTCCATAGGAGATTGACCTTTGATTGTGGAACATGCAACTTTTTCCTGAATATGGCTATCAGAATAACCATAGTCTCTTCTTCAAATCATGATCTCATGGGAGATGCTTGTGGAAGGTACTTCTTGGAAATTCTCTTCCTCATACTGTTTGCAATATTTTTCATACTGCTCATCATAATCATCATACTCTTCATAAAAATTATCTTCTTCTTCATGCAACTCAAACTCTAAATCTTCCATGAATGGAACTAATTCCACAACTGCAACTTGAAGATAGTGCTGAGCTATCTTTCCATTGAGAGTTACTTTCCACAGGTTGAGCCAAGGAAAGTGCTCTAATACCACTGTAATATCCCAGCCAAGAATTGGCCAGAATACTAACTCCAACTGTCAAATTTATCAGGATTTTCATTAGTAAATTTTAGACAATTTCTTTACAGTGAATAGGATGTAAGTAAGGTGTACAGGGGCATTGATCAAGTATGGTATGGGCACTTTAGGTTCTGGAATTTACATGGGATAGTGTGCAGCATCAATTTATACATAAGGAACAAGTTTAGGATCCTTTGTACAAAGCACGGAGACCATTTATGCTTCGAACATCGGCATCGCCGAAGTCTACAACAAGGCTTCCTGGGTACATCCACATAAAAAAACTAGATCAGGAAGTTGGGAATGATTAATAAACTATTATTTGTGTTCATGTAGGTACCACTCTAATGTACCAACTTATACAAGTGATACAAAGACTCTAGGCTTCTCAAATTTAATCAAAACAATGGCTAAGGAAGCTAGAATTGTTGGAGATGGGAAAGTACAAAGGATATGGATGGATGGAAGGTTCTGATATGGATTTATACCTATTCACAATGTACTGAGACCATTTATGTTTCAAGAACATCCCGGCTGAACTCTACTCCAATGCTCTTGGGGTTCTCAGCATATGCAGACTAGTATGGGTAGGGACATTTACTAAGAATTGGGAAAGGTTGTTGTGGGAATAAGAGAGGCTAATAATCATTCATTATAGTCATTGATTCATATAATAACATTCCATAAAATATTATGCAGATCTGAGCAAGTATAATAAGAAAACTAGTAATTTGGCAATTCGGGACAACTCCACTGGGTCGACTTATGGACTTCCAAACGATGCTCAAATGAACTCTAAATTATGAAACAGTGGTTGTATCATGACATGATATGTATTAGATAACTATAGGAACTGGAATGACTTCAATTGGATCTTTATTCATCAATTTATGAACCATTCATTGGAAACTAGTCAAAATCTAGCTAAATCTAGCAAAATCTAGCAGGAGTGCATAAATTAGAGAATAATTCAGAGTTCTGTAAATTGTATTGAAGTGAATGATATCAGAACTTTACATACTCTGTTATAACATCAGTAGTAGGCCAAATTTCCTCTCAGAAGATGAAGGAAGAGTCTCTCCTCTTGCACATAAGAAAATAGTAACAGAATAAAAGGAGGATGGAGGATTCGATTTTTGTCTTTGGAGAAGATGGTTCAGAACTCCTGTTTCGACCTGGGATGCTTCAATACTCTGTTATAACATCAGGAACATGCCAAGATGCCTCTCAGAAGAAGAAGGAAGAATCTCTCCTCTTGCACATATGAAACTAGTTGTAGAATAGAGAGAGGATGGAGGATTCGATCTCTGACTTGATGAAGATAGATGTGAACTTTTGATTTCGACTTGATGAGTTTTAATACCTGCAAATAAACTCAGTGACAATGGATGGATTCCATCATCCTCTCACAGAAAGCTGGGGCACATCTCCCATGCTTGACTAGGGCACATCTCCCAAGTCTTGGATGCACAAATGCATTCATAAAATTCCTCACACTAGCAAAAGATGTGAAATGGAGTTGGAATCATTCTTTTATAGAATTCATGTTGACCTGTTGAGCAAGTTACTTGGCTTGGTGACCTTTGAGAATAGGTCACCCATGAGTGGACATACTTTCTTTGCTTGGCTTTGCTTGGCTTTTCTTTCTTTCCACTTTTTCTGATTTTCCTTCATTTTGTAAACTTTCCTACTTTCAAAACTTTCTTGCTTTCCTAACTTTCCTGCTTTTCCTGAATTTATGCTGCTTTTTTTGAAATAAGCATATTTTCTCGATTTTGGCAACATTTTTGGACTCTAGTGTTTACTTGACTTCTACTCCAAGTAATTCCTCCAACCTTATCATCACCACTTGCCAATATTTATTAGCAATATTTATTAATAAAAATATTACAACTCAGAATTAATTCACACTTCAACATTTAATCAATTAATTAATGATTAATTAACTCATGTTGCATAATTTCCTCCAAAAATACACCCTACTCCATTTTGGTAACATATTCCACATGGGTTCCCTCTTGGTCCACTTGCTCTTTATCCAATAATTTTATTTATCAAAATTACCTTTAATAAATAAATTTGCCAATTTGTGAGACTTAGAATAAAATTAATTCTAAGCAAATAGAATTAATACTATTTAATTCACTTAGGGGTTGATTGTGTCCCCTTTCACCCATGGTACTGGATGAGCCAAAATTGGGGACATGACAGGAACAATAGTAAGTTGCATTTCAAAAAATGCAAAAGGTTGTTTCACTTTCAACAACATAAGCAGACTATGTTGCTGCTACAAAGGCTAGTAAATAAATTATTTTTCTACAAAGGTTCATGGAGGAATTGGGTAAGAAGCAGGAGAATAGCAAGTTGTACAATGGTAGCTAGAGTTCCATTCATCTTGCAAAGAGCTAAAATTTCCATTCTAAGACTAAACATATACATATCAAGTACCATTTCATATGATTTGTTATGGAAGATGAACTGTTGAAGTTGGAAAAGATACATACTAGCCAAATTTCTGCAAACGTGTTGACAAAGGTAGTAACCATAGAGAAATTGAGTTCCTAGTCAGTTTCAATTGGCCTTCAACCATGGAGGTGAAGATGAGAAATTTTCCAGGTCCCATTAGAGAAACTTTGAGGTATAAAATGGGCCTCCTAAGAAAAATAATAAAATAATATTTATGAATTTTGGAGGAAAAGAGAAAAAACTACTTTTTTTCTCTCCGTATTTTCAACATATCTCCTTATTGTTTTACTCAAACTTCGAGCGGGAGCACTTGTTGGATGCAGAATTAAATTCCGCATCCAATGAATACCCATGCTGCATACTTTTGAGGTACCCCACCAGATGAAAAATGAGAAATACATGAAAAAAATGTGTTACTATGAAAATAACACGGTTTTTTGGATGTATTTCTCATTTTCATGGGGTGTGGTACCTCAAAGGTATGCAGTGTGGGTACTCGTTGGATGTGGAATTTAATTCCACATCCAACGAGTGCTTCTGCTTGAAATTTGATTAAAATGACACGGACATATATTTAAAATACAAGTTAAAAACATAGTTTTTTTAATATCAAATATGCCATGTCAACCACTATGGTTAACTCTTTTCTTGAAATTTTATTGGTTCTTGAATTCATTGGCTTGTTTTCTTATGATGTGGCTTTTATTCTTATAATGCCCATTTTAGACCCCAATTTTTCTCAAATGAAGGTTTGGAGCATAGTCCAACGTATGCGGTAGTGGTGGAGTTGCTGTGATTAGTATCCAAGTGGGAGAGTGTTGGTCGTGGAGCCTGATTTTCCTGATTCAAAGATCTTGTTGTTCAGTCGTGTTTGCACCCCATTTTTATAAGTTGTGCAGGTGTACTATACACTCATCCTAACGAGGGGGTTTAGGGGGGACCATCCTCCCTGGCTTGGGGGGTCCGCGGGCAACGCCCATGAAAGAAATTTTTATTTCCTTGTAAAAGGTTGTAATTTCATAGTCATGAATTTGTCAATAATGGGTAATTTACTGGCCCATGGTATTGCATATCCTACGGTAGTTTCCCATGGTAATCCCTCTTTAAAAGGAATTAATTGTAATATGGTTGTGTATTGTATTATTGTAAAGATATTTATGATTGCAAGAGATACTTTGAGAGAGTGAAGAGGAAGTTGCAGCAGATGTGCTATGGGTTGTATCCTTCATTTGATGGATGGTATAATAAAAGGACTGACAATTTATCCATGGACGTATCCCAGATTAGGCGAACCACGCATATTGGTGTCTCTCTTGTATTGTGTTTATGTGTTTTATTTATGCATCTTATTTTATGCTATTGTTCTGGTATCCCGTTTTCTAACAGTTAGATCTTACCAACTCATGGGTATCCTAGTTATAACCCCTATTTTTTTCTAGTTCCCATGTTGAAGTTATTGTTAGGCTCAAGGGGCCCTAATTATCCCTACCTTGTCATCAAGATGAAGCCTCATGACCCTCATTAAATCTTATTCTAGCCATTACCCAAGGGGACTCACATTTTTTTTCCATTTTTTTCTATTACATTTGCATACAGCTTCTTGTGCTTTTGAGTCTAATACCTAATAAAATTTTCCATTAGCTACTTACCGCCAATGCATTCTCCTAAGACTACTCTCCCTTGCTACTTATTGTAGTCACATCTTGCTACCTTGACTGGAGAATAAATGCTTCAAGAGTGTCCCCATTTTGCACATCCCTTTTTTACATTTTTTGCATAGGTATGTTTCATGCGCTTGGAATGTAGTTGGCCATGTGACATTCATTTTATCCAATGTACTATAGCATTATTTTATTTTTTTCGGGCTTTATAATATGAAAAAGACACTAAAAATCAAATATTATAAAAAAGAGAGGGGGGGGGGAGATCTCAAATGTTTGTTATTCTATGGCAGCAATTTAAGACATCCTTGAACATAGCACCAGTCTCGAGTCTCTCAGCAAGTTGGGTTCTATTTTTTGGCCTTAAGTTTTAATCCTTGATCTCAGAGTTGTTAATCCTCTAGTTGGTTACTCTTTCAATCATATGGAGAATCTATCAATGTATCCTACATTGCATATTTATATTGTTGGTCCCTTTGTGTCAAAAGCTTCCCAAGTCACTACTGTGTCATGCTCATTATTCAAGGATATAGCATGTGTTGGCCATTCTATAGTTTCCTTGACATCACGTGTTAGTGATTCCCTGATGTCAGTCTGTTCTCAACATGTATCATTGAAATAAGTGTTCGGAATCATGCTTGTGTGGAAGGTCCCTATTGAATTCTCACAGGTGGGTTGTGTCTCATTAACGACGAATCATATGCTATGAGACATTAACCTAGCGTTGGAGCACCTTGTCCATGTTTACATCATTGATAGGTAATCTTGCACTCAACAGATGATGATTCATCATTGGTCGTTGATTTAGTGGTTTCCCATGATGTTCAACATCAAGAAATATATTCACATCTTTGGACTCATGTTGTACCTTTGGATTCCATTTTCATCATGGGTGGAATTCCTCACCCCTATCAATGGCATCCATTATTGGTTGTTACTCAGGGGTCTCTTCCTTGTACTATTTACATCTGCTGCATGCATGAGATGTACTCATTGGTATGCTCTACAAACCTTTGTCCTAGTCCCTTCCCAAGTCAAATCAGTCCTTAATATTTCTTCATGTTGGATGATGGGGGATTCCTTAATGTGTCCCTTCCCATCGAATTCAACTAATCATGCTACGGGAACAAGATCTAGAGTCTCGACGGTAACTTGAGGCTTGTAGTCATCAGTGGCAAGTTTCCTTGCTATTGGGTAGTGGGAATACATCAATGTCTCCTACTCGATAGATTCTACAAGTGTTCAAATCCAAGACATTTATTCACACTTTCTAGAATGTACTAGGTACCTTGACACCCATTATCATTATTGGTGGGTTGCTTCGTGTTTGTTACGGTATACATCAATGACTGATAATTAAATGGTATCCTCTATGTTCAAATTCAAATCATCTATTCACATGGGTAGGATTCATACCTATTGGCGACTTAGATGGAAGGCCTTGGGCCAACAGTAGCATCCTCACATTTTTCTATTTCCCGAGTTGCGAAATACTGTACCACATCTCATATGACATTGGTACCATTGGGAGAACCATTACTTAACGTGGTTACATATTGTTATCTTGATGCATGTTGAGACATAGATCCATGGTGTACCTATTCATGGATATGAGCTCTCAATTGACATAGATCCACTATGTATCCATTCGTGGCTATGATATCCCGATTGACATAGATCCACTATGTGTAGTCTCTGTGGCCATGATCCACCTCTATATATCACATGGATCCACTGTGCATTATTCGTGGCCATGATCCTTATATCATTTATATATGTCATGGATCCACAGTGTATATATAATTTGGTGGCCATGTTCTATCATTTTGAGCATGGATATGTCCATCTCAGGAAAAAGAATGGTTGACAACTATTTCTTTGTTGTAGGTACTTTGTTGGAACTAAGAGTCTTGGAATCTTGGAATTGTCTAATTTGCATCCCATTCCACCACTTATATAATGTATTTCGGCCATCAGATTCCCTTCTGACCTCACACATTAGGGGAAATTTGTTATAGATCAAATCACCACTTCTCCGTCCGTGATGTAAGTTCAAAAGACGACACTCAAAGTGTCACTATCCGCTCACAAAAAAGACACTTATGGATGGAAGAGCACATGATTTGACCCTCATTTATGGCCCTGATTAGTGAAAGTGAGATCTCAAAACCATCTCATTCCATTCTGATATTTGTAACCACAAAAAAGAGCAAAGGAATTCCTTCCACACTAGCATGGCACAAATCATTCGCATTATGCTCTTGAAAATGGCCCAAATACCTCAAAAAATTCCCATTCGCACCTTGCACACTAGCAAGGCGTGAATCATTCACACGTTTCCTTTGGTTAGGGCACGAATTCCCTATAATTTCATCAAAAAATTTAAAAAAATTGAAATTAGGGAGTTATGGAAGTTTTACAATCCAATTTTCCCAGTTGCAACTCCTTGAACGACCTAGTAACCATTTCCATCTATTTCCTTCAAATTTCCTTCAAACATAAAAGGGAAATTAAATGAACTAATGGGGGACACCCAAGATACCAAAGTAATGCTGAAGGAATAACCCACCATCACATCCATATTTCACATCCATTAGTAACTCCTATTACTAACCCTTACATACTTAAATATTGAATTTGTTTCCCTCAAGTAACTTCATCCCTCATATATATCCAATGGATTGGAGTGGAATCATTGGAGTGCATGAGAAGAAAGATCAGAATCTTCAAGTTCGATAAGGTTCCAGACATTGAGAAGGTTTATCTTGTACTTATTTCATTGTCTTAATTGAGATTTGACATCTTTCCCTTCCCCAATCATATGTGTTTTATGATTGTTGTTTGACGTAAAGAATGTTTTGTCATTTAAATTGAAATTGAATAGAAAGATAATGTTTTTATCATATTTCAATTCATTTACATTCTTTTCTATTGGAAAATTGGCTTGAGGAAGGTTGGCTTTGTTGGTTTTGTAGGTTGAAATTGGGCAATAAGGAGCAGATTTGGAAAGAGACAAAGGAGCAACATGGATCAACCATCGAAAAAGGTGCATACATATTTTTCTCTTTAGCCTCTTCTCTAATTTAGATTTTATTATTAATTTTTTTGTGTGGTCTTATGTGTTAATAAGAGTCTAATATGCTTATAAACATAGTCATTTAGGTTAGTCTCACCCTAATCAGTATGCTAGTGATCTTGCCCTACTGATGGGATTAATTTCCAAACAACAATGAGCTAATGAAACAAACCATGATAATAGCTCTTGTACATATTTGTGGTTGATTTAAGAGCCACCTATACTACAGTCATTACATTTATTAGTTATACTTACACTTTCTTAATGAAGAAGTGATGGATACTGGTTGTTGCTTAACAAAGTGAGATCCACCTTGGGACTTGGTTGGTCTAATCAAACCTCCTCGCACTAGTTGGTTTGGATGGTTGCCTTTGGGACCTTAAACACATTAGAATAGGAAAATCATAAGAAAATTTCGAACTTGTCTTCGTCTAGCATACAACATACATATATTTCAAAACAATTGAATAGAGCT
This sequence comes from Larix kaempferi, assembly GCA_027924585.1. Classification (NCBI taxonomy): domain Eukaryota; kingdom Viridiplantae; phylum Streptophyta; class Pinopsida; order Pinales; family Pinaceae; genus Larix; species Larix kaempferi. The sequence continues at coordinate 9,380,345 of BSBM01000450.1, read as the reverse complement.
TCTGGATAATAACTTCCAGTTCTTAAATTTACTAGCATGATCTACTTATGACTAATGTTGACTCTCCATGAAGGTCATCCCAACAAAATTTAAGAATAATGTATCACTTTCCAAAAACCATCCTTTGCATCGATTATGAGTCAGATCCGTCTCTTCTAGAATGTTGAAACAACTTGAGTAGTTGTGCAACTTTTTTCTTGGTTTTCTTGCTACATTCAAGATGCACCAGTGAAAATATTTTAATAAACATCCCTTGTTAAAGAGCACCCAACAACACTGAAGGTGTGTCTGAGTAACTACAAAGTCTCCATAAAATAGATACCATGTACTCATCTTCCAATTCTGCAACTAACATGTTGTTGTCAACGAGAAGAGATGTATTTAGATTATTGTCATATGTAGTGGATCAACCCCCATTTGAAAATATGATCTAGCACACCCATATTTTTTTTGTAAAGTTCTCTATCTGCAACAGTAAGTATCTCCAAAATGAGTGGAACAACCCCGCCAAGTATAGCTAGAATTTTGTCTACTCTACTCGCCCGATTGGCTTCTTGCATGCATCAATGTAATATCCTGATTTTGACCCTATTGCATTAAAATTGTAAATGATGTAAATATCAGGTGATCTCGGAGCATCCACAGTGTCAAAGTTACGAGGTCGACGTTTCGAATCCATATCAAGATTCATCATCAGGATGCAAAGTCAATCTTGTGGAGAGCATGAGAACTAAGTTATTAATAGAGTGAGGGGTAGAGATAGAGAGAAAAAATAATATAAAGTCGGCTGTGGGAAATTAGTGTTTATTGTTAGGTTAATTAAGAAAAGGGTTAGATAATATAGATGAAAAATGTTAATTAATTAATAATTTTTTTTTACAATTGTTCCTAATTGTTTTAGCTTAGTTTTAATTTTAATTGGACACTAAATTATGTAGAGTATTAATTAGACCTAATACAATATTAACTTGAATAAGATATTAATTAGAGTAAAATATTAATTAATTTTCAATTGAATACTTTTAAATTAAATAATGTAAAGTGTTAAATTTAATTTAACACTTTACATTATTTAATTTAAAAGTATTCAATTGAAAATTAATTAATATTTTACTCTAATTAATATCTTATTCAAGTTAATATTGTATTAGGTCTAATTAATACTCTACATAATTTAGTGTCCAATTAAAATTAAAACTAAGCTAAAACAATTAGGAACAATTGTAAATTTTTTTTATTAATTAATTAACATTTTTCATCTATATTATCTAACCCTTTTCTTAATTAACCTAACAATAAACCCTAATTTCCCACAGCCGACTTTATATTATTTTTTCTCTCTATCTCTACCCCTCACACTATTAATAACTTAGTTCTCATGCTCTACACAAGATTGACTTTGTGTCTTGATGATGAATCCTGATATGGATTCGAAACGTCGACTTCGTAACTTTGACACTGTGGATGCTCCGAGATCACCTGAAACAAACAACCACATAAATCTAGCAACTGAGATGTAAATATCATTATTAAATCATGGTGAGGAGCTCAAAGCCAAGGCCTCGCCATCGATTTTGCGTTTTACGTATCAACAATTAAAAATTGATGCATATGGTTCTCATGCTAGGCAGGCACAATAGAAATTAAGACATAATGTAAATATGAATTTTAATGAAATACCCACAACTAGCTATGCAATGCAGCAAGAGATGGGGGCATGATTTTTACAAGGAATAGGGAGGGAAAATATTCAAACCCTTGAGCCAATCGTGTTAAGCCAAATTTCAATGAGAGAACCCATAAACCCTCAACTACCCATTTTGACTTATGCACCCAATCATTTAATTTTTCCAAGAGTTGGTTGAGATAGTTAATGCATTGGGAATGGAGAGGTATGGCTTCTCAATTTCGTGTATGGGCAAGCCATCAATTTGGAAAATCGTATTTTGGCTTCTATGGCAAGAAAACACCCACGAAATTGCTCCCAAAGCCATTATTCACCCATGGTCTTTGCTCCCTCACACAATCTGAGCTAGCTGGGTGTTTTCCCTCATGTTTTCCCATCATTTTCCCTCATTTTCCATAGCTGGGAAGCCATTTTTGTGTTGTAGAGTGGCTGGGAGGAAGAGAGTCACGATTTGGGGGTTTATAGAAGTCATTTCTGCCCCTTGAATGCCAAAAAACGTGTGGTGAAATCGATTTTTCTCTCCAAGGTTTTAATCCCCCTCTAATAGTTCGTTTTTGGGTTCTCTCGATTTTGGAAACTCATGGAAACCCCATTTTAGGCCTCCCACAGTCAAAACGTTTTTCTTCATGCCCAACACTTGTGTTTTGCTGTTATGTGCATCCCTGTTTTGGTTTTAACTTGTGAGTAATAAATTAGGAGTGGAAGAGGATTGGAATTGTCTTGATAAACCTAGTGAAGAGAGTAACCTCATAGAAAGATCAAAGGGCCTTGGCTACTTTTCTATGCACACCCTGAAGAGCACTAGAAGGGAAGGTATGGCCCGAGGGATTGTGTATGAATGAATGTAATACTTCCTTGTGTTGGGTGTGTAGGTATTGTGGGTACCAAGCTAGCTATATCTTGTAGAGGTATCAATAGCTCTGTGGTTGAGCTCACTAGCTTAGCAATTCATTCCCTTCCATTGCCTTAGCAGCCTGATAAACCCAACTGGGGATTGGCTTGGCTGATTTTTGGTGTATATTTGGCTATGTTTGTTGTTCCCCTTTTCCTTGTAGAAATCATTCCCAACTCAGGGGTGGCAGTTGTGTTGAGAGATTGACTAGCACAATTGGCCTATGGTTGGGTGGAACGTTGCAGTTGCATAGCCAGTTGCTTGGGACTACTTCGTTTCAAGATAAGTACTCTCTTGTGTTAATTCTGCAATGTCTTTATCTGATGAATATTATGAATATGTTGAATGCATGCTACATGTGTAGTAGAATTTTATTCCGCTGTGTCAAATTTAATCATGCATCTGCACACATATGCATTATGTTTGTACGAATTTGTACATTTTATCATGGGGCTAAGAAGAATAAATAGCCCAGTTTTAGTGTCATGTTCTCTCTCTTACATTGGATCGATGGGAGGGGACGTGCCAACCAATGCTGAATATATATGTTGGTGCAATAAAAACATATAAGAATATATCTATGAAACATATCTACTAGTCAATACTCCTAGTGCTCAACTGTGATATCCCAAGTTTGTACCCCCTTGTTAATAAAGTTCCGGAGGACTTGGACATATTTGATTTTGAGATGTAAAATCTAAGACATCATGAAAAATTAATGATGTGATTGATTATATGATTTTATTTACTTTAAACTCCAAACTTGTTGATGAACATCCCATTATAAAGAGGATCCAAGCTTGCTAGAGGAAAATGACTTAACAAAAGTAAATAAAAAGATTTGAGAAGAGAAAGTTAAACAAAGTGAGAAGAAATGAGAAATTAAATAAATAAAGAATATAAAGAAAATGATAGAATCCTAAGAGAAACCATAACTACTTCTTGAATTTAAAGAACAATAAACACAATACAATATTCAAGAATATTCAAGATTAAAAAGGAGAGAGGAGAAGGAAAAAAGGGATATTTTTTCCTACAAAGAGAAATGATTTTTTTTTTTTGAAAAGAGCCTTTCCTTTAATCATGATAGAAATGAAGGGGTAGGAAAAAGGCATTACAAGAGGTAATGGTCGCTGGTTACTGGATGGTTAAGTTGAATTCTATTGAGCGCTCACTTTGCCATGAAAAAGAATATGGCTTTCCAGGAGGATTGTATATGGATCCTATTAATATGCAATTCACATAGCTGGTAAAAAACCTTGTAGTCACTTTGCAGTAGTAAGCTACTGGATAAAAAAATATTCTCCCTAATTCATGGTTTTCTAGCTTGCTTGGCTTAACTTAGGAGTGATTCATTGGATTGAAAGTTGCAAAAAGGTTCGGTAATCTATGGTTGGGAGGAACATGGAAATTCCCTAACACGTTTGGTTGCACAAAGTAGATACGTATATCTGACAATTTTTGTGTATTTCTATTAGAGAATGATTTACGATATTTTCTATTATGTTCTTTCATGACTGCTAAAAGGAAAAGTGTTCATTTCTTATAAATAATTATAATAATTGTTTAGCAAAGTTATAGTTTTGTATATAGCATATATTGGTAGGAATTACTTGTAAATAGTTCGCATATGAATATTTTCTATAACTATGTCTATTTTATAATTACTTATTTTTCTATACTAACTGGGTTATTTTTTTGTACCCTTTTTGTTACCATAATTATATTATAGTTCTGTACTAGCTAGGTTATTCATGTACCTTTGTGTCATCATCATTAAATTATATTCTTGTATTATTTTGTCTTGCTAACTTAATTGTAAATCTGAACTATTTTATTGTCGTATTTTTGGAAATCTGGTATCTATGTTTATTGCACTTATTTAATGAAAATCAAGTAGTTGTAATCATCTTTATCATTCAACAAATAAGCATGAAGAATAAATTAACCTAGTATATGCTATCTAGACGCAGTTTTTCTAAGTCAAACAAAAATGAAGCCGTCAAACTAATGGTTTGTTAGATTTAGAAACTAATTATTATGTGGTTTATTAGAGTGTGGTTACTATGCTCAAACCCTTACAGGATGAGAGGTATTGCATGTACTCAATGATTAACCATATGAAATTACAATTATTCCTGTAACAAATGAATAGTATTATTTACAATATATGATAGAGTTTAATAAGGTATCTTCATTTAACTACGTAGAAACATTGTGAAATTACAATTATTCCTATAACAAATTAACAATATTATTTACAATATATGATAGAGTTTAATGAGATATCTTCATTTAACTACATAGAAACATTGTTGTAACCATTATATGAAACCCAATCTTTGTAAAAGAGACTCGATTAGCAGAGATATACTATGTATTTATATTTGTATCCTCCAAACCTTAGAGGACCACAACGCCCTAGGTTTGTTAAATATTATATGTATAAATATATTTAAGTATTCCAAACCAATGAAGAATATCCATGATGTAAACAACAAGATCAAAATCGAGTACGGTATATGTCTATGTGATTCATGGTATTAAACAAATGAAATTTAAGATATGGATAAACCTGAAATGCGGTTCAAACCCTAGTATATCCTTGGGTTGTGGTTGTGGGTGAAAACCTTATCTAAGGCGTTTAGATATTTAGGTAACCAAACAAAGACATAACATTATCAAGAAATCAAATAACACACAAGAGTTCCATTTGACATCATGGCAAGTATTCACATACTTATAGTGAAAATATATTAATATATTCTCGAGATCAAATATTAAGTTACAAGTTATACAGATATTTCACATACCAACTATCAGAAATACATTACATTACGACCGTGGACGGTTTTTTCAAGCCCCTCTAGGGAATCCTCAACTTAAATAATAATGTTCATATATATAACCCTAAGAGAACCCATGTCCATTGGGTCTCTCTCTTTTCTCTTAAAACAACATAGACACCATGTCTATCCTCCCACTCATCTCAGTATTCGATCCAACCCTTTTGATGGGAGGCACATTGCCATGGTAGGCAAGTGCATTAGCATTCATGCCGGTGTAAGAAATTGCCATAGTTACACGAAGTTGGATCTCAATGGAAATTATTATAACTACATTATGTATTATGCATTGAACTTAACTAACAAAGATTTATCTTAAACCTAGATCTATCAAGCACCGAGAGGGATCCAATTTCTTGAAGTGTAATTTTTTTAAATTTTTTTAAACTCAATAAATTTGATCCCTCTCTAACTTGATACATCTAGGTTTAAGTTTTGATTTTTTATTTTATAGGCCAATATGGATTTTTTAAATTACATTTCATAATATTTTTATTTTATGATCCAACATGAATTTTTTTAATTACTTTTTATTTTTGGTCATGTAACATTACGTTATGTTACTTACGTGACAACATCTCCCCCATATTGGGTTGTCGAGCACCTCGCTCCTCTCGGTGCAATCATCGACCTTGGATAACAATTACATAGATTATGTAAATCCCGCCATGATCATCGAGTATTGTACATGAAACAAATGCATAAGAAGTTCTTGTTAATGTTCCTCCTAAGACACTTAGTTACATAGGTCGACTCCTTTAGACTTTAGGGAAAATATTATATCATCATTGCTAAGAATGGGTATTCCACACATACCAACGATGGAAATTGGTCTATAATCTTCTTCATAACAAGGAGGATCTAAATGATATCAGTTTGTAGTAGATAATATTGGGATTGTTTTTTGCAAGCTAACACTTCTGTACCAAAGTCAATAAAACAATGATGTTGTAAGTAAACAAAAGGGAATTTGTGAAGGAATAAAACAATGATGTTGTAAGTAAACAAAAGGGAATTTGTGAAGTATGGGTACATGAAATGACTTTTAACATTAATATATTCTTCTAGTACTATTGCGATATTTTTGAACGCTGCATAAGACTCTAGCAAACAATCAATGTAGAGATTCAATAATTCAAGCATTGAGTTGAAGTTATGTATGAATAAACAATTTTTTTAGACAATTCATGTCTAGTTGTGTGTGTATCTCTGTGTGGAGATGTTACATTAGAGCATGAAATAAGTTGTGCATACTTGTCATATGTGTTGACAAAAGAACTATAGAGAGAGAGATCGAAGTGGTGGCCATAAGATCCATCATCAACGCACATATCAGCGTTTAACTTAAAAAGTACAAAGGAAATGTCAATGCGAATGTGTGCACCTACGACTGTGTAGACACTGGTGGCCATGAAATTTGGAGACATAATTCAATTGAAACGTATCAATATATTTGTGACACACTTAACACATAGATAGTATTATAAGAATGCTGTGGTAAGACCACCGTGAGCCATAATAAATTCTAGCTCTTACTTTGAGAAATACCTTTTCCATTGAGAAAATTAATTGTTGTAGTGGTTTCAACATTGATTTCTGAAATGCTTTAAATGCTAGATGTTGTTCACTTCCCTTCATGTTCTAGTTTTAATTCCCCTAATTATGTGTCATAATTACGTACATAATAATCAAAATTCAACTTCTATGTGAGTATCCTCTTTAGACCATTCAATTCTTAACATTTCTAATTGATAGGCTTGAAAGTACCCTTTCCCGTATTTTAAAAAAAATACTCATAAAAAAGGTCTATAAATATATTAGAGATTCAATGAATCCTGGGCTACTACGAAAACCTTCATTTTTTTCATTTCATTGCATAAGCAAAATTGAAAACCACATTTACACATTCACTTTGTTAAAGATCAAATCCAATATCTCATATTGTTAAAGTGCCATCTCATTTGTTAAGATGGATAATGATACTCTCTCCCGTAGACAAGATTTTAGATTTGATCTCGTAAGTCTGTGTCCATAAATATATTTTGTATTTATGACAAGTGGTCCATTTCCAAACGCTCATTATTTAAAGGCCCCACATAGTGTAATTTAAAATTTAGCGACACGATTTCATATAATTAGACAAAAATGGCACATGTATGACACTTGCTTGAGTGTATATATTATCAATCATGGGATATATTGCTTTGGGGACTTGTTGAGGCCTCGGGGTGTAGGATAATTGCAAGGTGCTGGAATGGATTTCAAGGCTTTTAATAGAGGGTGAAAACCCAGACTGAAAGGCTTCGAAAGACCTTGCATAAGGGCAGTTCTATCTCCATCCTGTTTGGTATGGAAATCTCCCATGGATATTCAGCCTCCGTTGGCACTCTATGAGTTGATATTTCGATCAATAGATCAGTTTTCTACTTAAGGAAAACAAAAGTATAAAAACTTAATGTGTTCTAACTTAACCTATTTAAGACAAAAATGATCTACGCTAGGTTAGATCTAATCTAAGGAAAAACTTGTTGTTGTGCAGATCAATCTTGATGTGAGCGGGATAAGTATGTTTGTCAACATCAACAGAAATGTAAAAGATCCATTTACTTATTCGCTTAGATCATAATCAATTAATAAAAATTAAATGACAACAATTTAAGCATCTAAACCTGTAATCACCTTGTCAATTAAAAAATTAACAATGATTATATCGAATGTTGATCACTTACAGAAATCGATAAAGAAAATATCTTAATTGACAGAAATTCAATTAAAAAATTTCATACACAAATTAGTCATAAAGAGAAATCAGTATAACAGATCCTTATGTAAATTAATGCTTGCAAAAGATCCACACCGTAGATGACAATTTGAAGTAAGAAATCAGGCACTGTGAAAGAAATTTGAACAATAAATAAGAGATGATTCAAAGAGGATCACTTTACTATATAAACGAAGTCTGTAAACAAAATTACAAAGTTCTGCTAAGATAGAGTATCTCCATTCGTCTCCTGCTGAATTATAACCCAAAAATTATCAACCCCTAACATCGAGAGGGATTCCTCTTTAAATAAGAATTACAACATAGTGCAAATGAAAATTCCCCAAAAGATAGGGATTACAAAGTCCGAATCGGACTATTGATCTAGGGAATTTTGCCAAAATAATCTGAACAATTTTAATTCAAATGATTCACCCCAAGCCTTAGTTGAAGTTTACAATAAGGGTCATTTTCTAATTTCAGGAAAATCCCATAACAAAATTGTGGAATTTGACAACGACCCACTAGCTCTCGATAATAGGTAGGACTCGGTCCAACAAATCTTCCTGTTGAATTGCCTCGGAATCTTCCTGCTAATTCATAACGTTCTGGAAAACAGAAAAATCGGACAACGGGTCTTGCTCTATGGGAGTTGGTGGAGTAGCAGGTTCCTGATTGATTATAAAATCATGGATAATGGACTCGTCCCGATCACATGGCTTTTCATTAATTTTCTCTTCGTTCTTATGAGGGAATGGTATGCAAACGGGAAGATTTTCAGAATCTTCCTCTTCTCTATCATTGCTGGTATCAGGAACACCCACTTCAGAGGGTGGCGACATAGGCTCTTGAAATAGCAAAGGCTGAAGTTCTTCTTGTGTATAACATCCATCGAAGGATTCATAACCTGTTTGCATATTGCTCACACTAGATCGTCAGAAAGAAAGCTTTGAAAATAAAACACAAAACTATTCTAACAAATACAGACGACAAACCAAGTGCTTTCATACTTGCGACCATATTTAAGAAGAATTACTGAAAATCATAATGATTGAATATGATGAGCTACTATGATTGAAATCATACAAATTTAGAACTGTAATCATTTGAATTGTAACGAAACGACGTCGCAGCATGTGTTAACCCAAATTGGATCATAACAAAGTACAAATTTAACAAAATCACGCACAATTTGAAGTCGCATCTGAAAACTGTCATTACAAACCAATCTAATCAAGCAATCTTATCTTCAGAAGTGATCATAAGGTGAGAATTACAGCCAGAAACTTGATCGTAGGAACAACTAAAACGAGGCATTAAAACGTAAGTTCGAACGATGGAGTTTTATCCACTAGATCAAATGAATCGACGGCGAAGATCAACCAATGCAGGACACGGGATCGGGTCTTGGAAAATTATTCATAAGTTTATTGATGATTCCGAAAGCCACAAACCGAAAATTGTGGGTTTCGGGAGTGCAAAATGAACCAAAACACACAAACGTGTTTTCGAAAAACGCAACCCGAAACTTGCGGGTGGCGGGTTTCACAAACGGAAACGGTCTGTAAAAAAACAAAAAACTATTCCCGCATCCCGCAACCCGACATTGCGGGTTTCAGGAACAAACAACATGACTAAAAGGTAAGCGAACTTTCCAAAATCCGAAAGCCGTGGTTGCGGGTTTCGATTTTTTCGGGATGAAAAATTCCTAAAATTATTAGCAACGGGTTACCGCAACCCACACCTTTCGGGTTTCCCATAATCAAATGACTCAAAATGAATTCCCGCAACCCGCTCCTGTCGGTTTGCGGGTTTCGGGTTTGCGGATAATCGAGTTTCGGGTTGGCAGAAGCAAATGACAAAAAGCTTAAAAAATAAGGTTTCCAGCAAACCCAAAACACTTGAAAAAAATTGCAAAAGAAAATAATGACAATCAAGGGAAACAAAGGTACAGGTACAAGATGATAGAAGCAAAGTTCAAAACCTTATGCTCACGAGAACACCTACCAAAAAACCTTTGTGTTTATTTAAAATTGAGGCTCCCGTGCTTAACTGAAGCATGGGATTTGTTGTGGCCACAACATGACTTTAATTCATAGGGAAGGTTTAAAGATGTTGAAGTAAATGGCATGCAATCAAATCTAATAAAATGGTCACTGAACAAACATGAATGATTCAAAGGTGGTCGCTAACATGACAAAAGCATAAAAATGTTAGACAGAAATTTAGATTATATTAGAAAATTTCTATTTAAAAAAATATTAGATTAACTATATCAAATATTGTTATGTCAATGCCAAACACTTGAATTTAATGTTCAAACTTATATCGATATGTATATCAACATTACACATCAAACTATGTTTAACATTATTTCTACAGGTATTTGCTACCACATAGCCTTGTTAATATTCATAGTATGTCTTTAAAGTCTACACCAAATAGTATTTCTTGGGCATTCGCTCAAAGCACTTGTATTTTGTATGTTATTTTGCAAACAACTCCTTCTCGAAAAGTTTTGCATCTATATTGTGCAAACAAACACATTACACACGATTTGCAGGTTTTGAAGTTTAATATAGACACTTGATCTAGATTCACGTCACAAAGTAAAATGTGAACTTTCTTTTATTTATCAATAATAGATTGACTATCTATTGGCATTCATTTTATGTTAAATGCCTAGATATGTCAGTTTTGACACGCATGGAGGATATGGTGTGCAAGTTAACCTAGAATTTGGGATGTGTGGGTTGACCTAAAATTTGGGATGTGCATTGAGTGCTTGTGCTGACAAAAATTGCTAGCTTTGACACACAATGTTGCCATTTTGGAGATAATTTTTGTTTGTTTGTTTATTCATTAACATAGGAAAGACTGCAATGTGTTAAGGTGTTGTGGTGTAGCATGGATCTATAGGCCAAGTGTCAATGTGACTTAGAGTTATTTGTGAAATATTATTTGTGAGTTAGAGGTATTTTGTCAAAGATTATTAATGAGTTGAGTTGTTTTCTCTACTAGGTTGTTTTGTCAAGGACTATTTATGAGTTGACTTGTTTTCTTTACTAGGTTGTTTTCTTTACTTAGTATTTATAGAACTAAATGGACAAATATTCATTAACAATAGTTAACCATCATCAATACAATCAAAATGAATATCTATTTGAAATGTGTTGGCCCTAAGGTATTTTGAACTGATTTTGTGCTAATGTGAAAAGGGGTGCACATCGAAGTGGTCAAAAGGAAGTGTTAACGCCTAAAAGTCGCACACATGCGACATTTCAGTGATTCATCCGATAAGGTGTCATCAACATAAATAATGCATCTCACCACAGGCATCCTCAACAAATCCAAAAGACGTCATGAGTCCATAAGTGCCAAGAAAAAGTAAAAAAAAAGGGTAGCGCAGGTATTACACAGTTGACCCACGCTATAGCACAGGTTACCTGAACAATGCCTGCACTACACCTACACGACTTTTCCTTCGATAGTCGTGATACTATCAAATGGTAGGACCACTCACTCCCAATGGTGCATTGAAGACTCAATCCTCCCCAAGGATTAGAATTCATCTTTTCACACACTTGGGGGCATTAATCAGCCCCCCTTGTGTACCTTGGAACTAGTTCATGAAGAATGGGAGTTCACATTTGGATCTAGTTGTTTGATGGCCACCTCTTGGACTATAAAAGGAAGCCATTGGCATGCATTTTGTAGAGAGAATTAGAGAAAGGTTTTGTTGTTGGATTTGAGTTGGAGCTTCCTCATAGCCCACCATTTCCTACCATTGTGAGCATTCCCAAGCTTGCTTGCCACCGACCCTCAAGGGGCAAGTGTTTCTCTCCATTGTTCTTCCATCTACTTTAGCATTTAGTTTGGACAAGAAAGGCCTCCCTAAGGGATATTGTTGGCTTCCCTTGAAGCCTTCACCTCCTAAGTGTTGTACAACTATTCCATTGGGTAATACAAGAGTGGTTTATCATATCTTTAGTTGTTGTTGAAGTTTTCATTCTCCCCCCAGCTCTTTCATTTTTTTTTTATCAATATTTTCATGTTTAGATGTGAACTACACTAACAATCTCTTGCAGGACACTTGGAGGAATACCAAACCACATCAAAAGTGGCTCAAAAGACTAAGGCCTTGCAGCAACCTACAAGGCTTAGCCCCTTACCAAGTGGAAGAGTGCACTTGTGTAATTTTTTCCACAATAGTTCTAATGGAGACCATGCTATTTTTTGTTCACTTCTTATTAAACTAGGTTATTTTATGCTAAGTAGCTAATTCTAGGTATTTTTCACTTGCAGGAGATCAGGTATTCCACCTCTTGCTTCCATAATTTGGACCCATCACGACCCATTTATTTTTCTACATCCGCGCGGTTCCCGGTGTTGCTGCTGCACTAATCGTGCGGAATCGACTTGGATAGTTGCACGCACAGGGCAGGTTACCAGTGTTAGACCTGCGCTACACCGCTCATCGCACCCACGCAAAAGTTTAGTGTATTACCCGTGCTATAGCTTGTCTATTTTGTATTAACCCGCGTGGTCCACACGGTAGAGTTTGGTTTAGCCACACTGCTATTCTTTATTTTATTTTTATCTGCATAGCTTAGTTTGGCAGCCCAATTGTTGCTTACTAGTGAATTTAAATTAAGGCTAATTCACCCAATTACTTAATTGTATAGTAATTAGTGCACCTAGACCAATATTAGGAAGTGAAGAGTACATATCTCTTGAAACTTACCTAGGTAACCAACTTTGAGGATTTCAACGGGCCCCATTGTTGTCACTAGTATTCAAGAACATTTCTTGTGTATGCATCAATCAACATGTTGTTTTTAGTAGTATTACTAATGTAGAAAACACTTTTTGCACACAAGCAAGGACCTAAAGACACTCGTCTCCCGAAGTATGCTCTTCACCTCACACTTCATGTGATCTTGGTGAATCAGAAAAAGGGTGAGAAGTGTGTAATACCTCCATTGAACACTTGTCTTTTAGTTAGAAATATTTGATTTTGTAAAGCATCATGAGTATCTCTTAGAGTTAAAAGTACACATTACTTGATATACTCTTTTTGTTAATTTGCCGATACAATCGTTTTTTGCTTTCATCACATGTGTTTGCACCACTAACACACAATAAGAGCCATAAAGACTCTTCCAATCCTAGTATACTCTTCACCTCGCACTTCATGTGAGCTTGGTGAATCAGAAAGCTAGGGATTGTGAAATACCCCTCTTACACTCCACAAGTGAAACATTCAAACCCCTTAAAATCAACATTGTAATTGTATTAACCAACTAAAATCCTCCACAGGAGGTCAGAAAACAATATTTTAGTTAGGTAGGATTGATTGGGCTAGGAATCCATTAATGCCCACTAATCTAGTTTCATTAGTGATATTTTGAAACATAGCATTGATGTCTCATAGGGCACTTACAAAATCCTGCTATAAGCAAGTGTTGAAAGAAAACTCGGATTAGAAGTGTACCGTGACCAAGTAGGTGAATGTCGAGGTATATTTTCCCTTCTCTCCCCTACAAGCCACTCAACTTGTTGCAGGAAGTCGACACTATACAGTGCAGGCCGAAGCACTGATCCACACTTGATGCAAGGTATCTTAGTGGCCCAACTTAGGATAACACCAAGGAGCAAGTGTGAGTGCAATTGACTCCCGAAGTTAGTTATTGTTGTTGGGAGGTGTTTCCAGGTCTTCTTGATTGGATCATTGGCCCCATCGTCGATAGAAATAGGTCTTTTTTGTAGCGTCCCCTCCATCATGGTAGTGCGATGGAGAGAACGTTAGACTAAATCTAGGGAATCTAGCCCCATGATTATTAACATAATTCCCAATAAGATGAAAATTGACATACGCAGATGTATATATATATATATACTAAAAGAAAACACAGCGAAATTAAACTCAATTACACATCTATCATACATTCAAGATATTCATGCCATTCATCAATTGAAACAATACAGAGTTATCACAAGAGGGTGCTTATCTTAAAACAAAGTAGCCCCGAGCAACTGGCTATGCAGCTGCAACATCCCACCCAACCATAGGCCAGTTGTGATCATCAATATCTCAACACACTGCCACACTCGAGCTGGGCATGATCTCTACAAGGAAAAAGGGAACAACAGACTCACACATAGCCCAAAGATACACCAAAATCAGCCAAGCCACTCTATAGTTGGGTTTATCAGGCTGCTAAGGAAATGTTAAAGGAAGAATTGCTAAGCTAGTGAGCTCAACCCCAGAGCTATGGACACCCTCTGCAAGATATATCTCGCTTGGTCCCCACAATACTTACACCACCTGGCACAAGGAAGTATTCCCTTCACTAATACACAGTCCCTCGGGCCATACCTTCCATTTTAGTGTTCTTCAAGGTGTGCATAGAAGAGCAACCAACCATTTTGATACTCTTGAGAGGTTACCTCCTCACTAGGTTTATCAAGCCAATTTTGGTCCACTTCCACTCCTAATTCTTGCTCACAATTTCAAACCAACACATGGATGCACCCAACAACAAAAACACAAGTGCTAAAAAATGTGGGTAACCAAAATGAACTGGTAGATGGGGGATAAACCCTGGGAGAGCAATTTGTTTTCAAAAAACATTTATATGCATTCCAGGGGCATAAACGACCTCTATAAACCCCCAAAACATGACTCTCTTCTTCCCTGCCACTGTGCAATACAAAAACGAGTTCCCAACCATGGAAAATATAGGAAAATGGTAGAAAACGTGAAGGAGAAAGACCCAGCTAGCCCAAGCTGCGTGAGAGAGGAAAGACAATGGGTGAAGAATGGTTTTGGGCACAATTTCGTGGGTGTTTTCTTGCCCTAGAAGCAAAAGTACGTTTTTTCAGGTTGATGGCTTGCCCATGCACGAAATTGGCTGCCATACCACTTCATTCCCAAGGCATTAACTGTCTCAATAAACTCCTGGAAGAATTAAATGATTGGGTGCATAAGTTAGAATGGGTAGTTGGGGTTCATTCATTGACATTTGGCTTATCACCATTGGCTCAAGGGTATGAATAATTTCCCTCCCTATTCCTTGTAGAATCATTGACATGATGTCTTAATTTACATTGTGCATGTCCAACACAAGAACCATAGGCATCTATTTTTAATTGTCGATACATAAAACGTTAAATCAATGGTGGGGCCTTGGCCTTAAGCTCCTCACCATGATTAAATAACAATATTTACATCATTTACGATTTAATGCAAAGGGGGTCAAAATGGGGATGTTACATTCCCCTCCACTTACATTAGCACTGTCCTCAGTGCTCATAAAAATTGAACAAGAATGGATATGCCACCCTCATGGCATCCTCCAGCTCCCATGTAGCCTCATCGGGACCGTAGTGCTTCCATTGCACATTTACCTGTCCGATGGCTCGGTTTCGGAGCAATGTTACCTTCTTGTCTAGGATGCACAATGGATCGGTTTGGAACTCTCCCTTGGGTTCCACCTGGATCACATCCCAATTAATCACATGGTTAGGATAATGTACATATTTCTTAAGCAAAGAGACATGAAAAAAATTATGAGCTTTAGTGCTAGAAGGCAATGCAAGTCTATATGCAACTGGCCCTATTCTTTCAAGCACTTCAAATGGCCCACAATATCTAGGTGATAGCTTGGCACAACTCCCAAGATTCAAGGAACTCTTTCTTGACTTCACTCTAAGATACACATGATCCTCAACACTAAATTCCCTAAGCACCCTATGCTTATTTGCATAGATTTTCTGTCTATCCTGGGATGCTTTTAAATTCTGCCTGATCTTTGTAACTTTTTGTTCCATTTCCTTAAGCAATTCTGGCCCAAGTACAATTTTGTTCACTGGATTGTCCCAAGTCACTGGTGTCCTACACCTTCTTCCATACAAAGCTCATATGGACTCATTCCCAATGATTCTTGCTGCCCATTGTTATATGCAAACTCCACCAAGTGTAGATAATCCTCCCACTTGGATGGTTTTTCCATTACATACATGCGAAGCATGTCTTCAAGCACCCGATTTACTCTTTCTGTTTGCCCATTTGTTTAGGGATGGTACGCGGTACTAAAGCTCAGCTGTGTACCCAAATCTGCAAAGAGACCTTTCCAAAAATTGGAAGTGAACTTGGTATCCCTGTCAGAAATTATTTCCTTAGACAATCCATGTAATCTGAAAATTTCCTTCATGAAAATATTTGTAATGGCATCGGCTTTATGTGTGGACTTAACCGATATAAAATGTGCTGCCTTTGTTAACTTGTCCACCACAACCATGATGGAATCATGTTGTTTCACAGTCATTGGCAACCCTGTAATAAAATCCATTGAAATTACTTCCCATTTCCATTCTGGGATTGGCAATGGATGCAATAAAATTGCTAAGTGTCGGTGTTCAACCTTCACCTGCTGACATTTCATACACTTAGAAATGTATTCAGTGATGTCCTTCTTCATCCCTGGCCAGAAATAATATTTTATTGCTGTAGAAATTGTTTTATGATATCTTGGGTGACCAGAGTATGGGGATTTATGGATTTCATCCATAACAATCTTCCTTAAATCTGCTGCATTTGGAATATAGACTCTATTCTTATAAGTAAGAAGTCAGTTTTCTTCCAAATGATATCCTTCATACTTCTTTTCAAGGTTTTGCTGCTGCAATTTTCTCTTTATTTGTTCATACACTTCATCCTCAACCATATGGTTAATAATCTGCTACCTCAAATCTCGTTGGAAAGTACTAAGCGCTGCCACATGCATTTCATGTACCTTCCTGCTAAGTGCATCAGCCACCTTGTTTTCTTTCCCTTTTATGTGTTTGATTTCAAAATCAAATTCACACAAATATTGCAACCATCTAGCTTGCCTAGCATTTAAAGTTGGATGATCAAACAAGTATTTCAAACCACAATGGTCTGTCCTCAGCTCAAATTTCCTTCCCATTAAGTAATGCCTTCACATATTTAAAGCATGTACTATGGCTGCAAGTTCTATATCATGAGTAGCATAGTTCTTCTCATGCTCCTTCAACTTCCTTGACTCATAGCATACCACGTGGTTGTCTTGCATAAGAACTCCTCCAAGTCCTTGATTGCATGCATCGGTACACACCACAAAGTCTTTTTCCGGGTCTGCAATCTTCAAAATAGGTGCACTCGTAAGAAGATTCTTCAACCATTGGAAACTTTCCTCACATCTTGGTGACCATTCAAACTTCAGCCCCTTCTTTTGCAAAGAAGTGATTGGGTTTGCGACCTTGGAGAATCCTTTGATAAACCTCCTATAGTAACCAGCAAGGCCCATAAAAGATCTCACATCTGTCACATTTCTTGGAGTTGGCCAATTCATGATAGCTTCAATCTTCTCGGGATCCACTGATATTCCCTCGTCGGAGATGATGTGAACCGAATAATGAATTCTATCTTTATAAAAGTCACATTTGCTCAACTTTGCATACAGCTTATGCTCTCTTAGCAATTGCAATGTCATTCTCAAATGTTCTTCATGCTCTTCTTCATTCTTAGAATAGATAAGAATGTCATCTAGAAATACAAGAACAAACTTGTCCAAATACTTGCTAAAAACATTATTCATGAGACACATGAATGTAGCTGGTGCATTTGTGAGACCAAATGGTACCACTACAAACTCATAGTGTCCATACCTCATTCTAAAGGATGTCTTATGAATATCTTCTTCTTTGATTCTTACCTGATGGTAACCAGACCTCAAGTCAATCTTTGAAAATACATTTGCTCCTCTCATTTGATAAAAAAGGTCATCAATTCGGGGCAATGGGTATTTGTTCTTCACAGTGACTTTGTTCAACTTCATGTAGTCAATATATAATCTGAGTGTTCCATCTTTCTTTTCACAAATAGAACAGGTGCTCCCCACGGGGACACACTTGGCCTGATATATTTCTTTTCCAACAATCTTGTAATTGCATTTTCAATTCTAGCAATTTCGGTGTACTCATCCTGTAGGGTGTCTTAGACACTGGTGCCACTCCTGGCACAAGTTCAATTGTAAAATCAATGTCTCTCTTTGGAGGGAGTCCTGGAATCTCATCAAGAAAAAAATCCATGAATTCTTGCAATACATGATAGTCCTCCAATTTAAGAGTTTCATTCTCTACTACCTCTAAAACGTGGGCTGCATGCAATTGACAACCCTTCCTACAGAACTTCTTCAACTGCATGGTTGAAACCTGCCTAACAAAAGTCACCTTTGGAATTCCCTTTAAAACCCTTGGGTTTCCTTCTTCATCCATGCATTCAAATGTCTTATTGTAGTAGTCAAGTTTAACCCTGTGTGCTTCTAACCAATCCATTCCAATGAGAATATCATAGGAATCTAGTGGTAAAACATTTAGATTTGCATAAGTGAATAGCCCATCCATCTCTAATAGACATTTCTCTATGATTTCACTAACTTTTCTCTTGGTTCCAGTGGCTAGTTGAACTAACCAAGATTTACTATGCTTTAATTTCTTAAAAGCACAAATCTCAACAATTCTAGGAGTGACATAACTGTGAGTAGATCCAGGATCAATCAAAATAGAAACATATTGCTTAGCAATCTTACCTTCAACTTCAACCACATTTGATTGATGATTTGCCTAGTGGTCTTCTACTGCTGCATAGATTCTAGGAATTGTCCTCGCCACTTGACCCACAGTTTCAGCTCCCTGGATGTTGTGAACTTGACTTGGATTCCCATTCCGATGTGGACAATTCCTAAGCATGTGGTCTCCTCCACAACCCCAACATTGAAGTGGTTCTCTTGGCTCCTTTGGATCTCTTGGCTTGTATCCCATCATCCTAGTTGGCTTAGTCACAACCTGTGATGGCTGCCTTTGTTGATTTCTGAATTGAGGAGGCTTGAACCCCTTCTTCCTTTGATCAAACTTTTTGTTTTTCTTATCCTTCCATGCCTTATGGAATTTTGGTTTGCTTTTGTTTTGATCAAAGCAATACTTGGCCTTTCTTATGGCCTCCTCTAGAGTTCGAGGTTCATCGAACTCAATTCTATCTTTATATGACTGAGGTAGTCCACTTAGGAAATGCTGAATTTTTACCTTATCATCTCGAATGTACCGGACATATCTTAGCAGCTCCAAGAATTTGTTTGCATATTCTTCCATTGGGACTCTTTGATCTTATCATCATAGTACCTATCAGAGAGGTACTTCTGCTTGAAGTATTTCTTGAACTGCTTCCACACAATCTTCCTTTCATTGATCTTCCTCACTTGCCTGATGTGTTCCCACCATATAGATGCTCTTCCATTCAAGTTGAAGATGGAAACCCTTACCTTCATATTCCCAGAGTAGTCTTGGACTTGAAAATACTTTCTCATCCCAAGAAGCCAAGCTTTAGCTTCTTGACCAGACTTTACCTCTCCATCAAATGTAGGAGGTTTTGCCTTCTTAAATTCCCCATGCAAATTGTTCTTGTAGTGCCTCTTCCTCTTACTACTGCGGGATGAAGAGCTTGAACCCTCAATGGATTCCTCTGATTTAGATGATCCATTCGAAGAGTTTTCTGGAGTATATGTTCTGTCTGTAGAAACTCTTCTTGAGCTAATGGCCCTCTTGCGGGAATTCCTCCTAGAACTACTCCCACCCCTTTCTAGATTTGATGTCTGATACCCAGAGTTTATTTGCCTTTGGATGTCTGTTAAGCTCTGGAACATGGCTACATTCAACTGATTTTGTTCTTCCTGAGATTTAATCATCATTTCATTATCTTCTCTACAACTTTGCAACTCCACCATTAGGCTCCTCATGGTGGCTGCAATACTTGGAGGAGTATCTTGATTTCTTCTCCCATTACATTATGTTTCAGCATTTTCAACATGTATGTTCTCCCCCATGGAATCTGTCTCAGGCTTATAGGGATCCTGTGCATCATCCATGATGTTGATTTTCTTGGCCCAACCAAGACCCAAAACTTCCAACTGCACTATATGGAAGGCTGCCTTGATGTAACTGTGATTCTACAAAATGTGTTCATCAACACAATTGTTAGCTGCATTATATTCTCATAAATTCATAAATTACTTTCATGCACGTGGGAAAATATTATATTGACAATTTGTTTAATCATAGGATTTTCTCACAATCAACGACATATGGGGGGGACGACGGGGGTCAAGGGGGCTTGCCCCCTTGTGGCTTCTGCAGGGCGGGTCGAGGGCAGTGCCCTCGTTTTTTTTTTTTTTTTTTGTAAAACCCTCAATTTTGCGCAATCTGGTGCATAAGTTCATGGCAATTTTTCCATTTTCGGTACTTAAAAATCTCACTGAAAAACTGCAGAAATCCTCTGTTTCGGCGGACTTCGTCATTCTCTTCCGACCCATTACGGATGAACTCGGTGAGTTTTTCCAGTTCTCCGACCTATTGCGGACGAACTTGCCGAGTTTTGTCGACGTTGCAGACGAACTTGCCGAGTTTCGCCACCGTTGCGGACGAACTTGCCGAGTTTCTTCCGGTGTTGCGAACAAACTCATCCATCTCTTCTGGTCCGTTGCAGAGCAACTCGCCGAGTTCTTCCGGTCGACCATTTCGGCAAAAACTTGCCAATTCTTTCCACCGTTTCGGCGAAAACTCGCAAGTTCCTTCCGCCATTGTGGACCAACTCACCAAGTTCTTCCACCGAAAGACACTTAGAAAATTTTTTCAGACCAACTCGCCGAGTCCTTTTGCCGTTGCGGATCAAATCGCCGAGTTCTTCCACCGTTGCGGACCAACTCCCCGAGTTCTTCTGCCAAAAGACACTTAGAAAAAAAATTTCAATTTTTTTTCTTCCTTTCCCTGAGCATTTCCGCAACTCCGTCGACGCAACTTAGCCAATTTTTTTGACCGTGTCAGCTCCACTCAGTGGGTCTCGCCGAAACACGTCGGCTCAACCAAACAAAAACACTTAGAATTTTTTTCAAAATTTTCATTCTTTCTGTGATGATCACTGTTCAACAGGAGGTGATCTTACCTCTGCAAATTATTCAACTTAGCCCATTTTAGGCTTGAAGCTGTAACTTGTGATGATCAGGAAGGGATCTTCCCTTGTAGCTGTGATTAGATTTGGCCCCTAGAGGCCCAATGCTGTAGCCTATGGCTCTAATACCATTTTGTAACGTCCCCTCCATCATGGCAGTGAGATGGAGAGACTGTTAGACTAAATCCAGGGCATCTAGCCCCATGATTATTAACATAATTCCCAATAAGATGAAAATTGACATACGCAGATGTATATGTATATATATATATATATATATATATCTATATATACTAAAAGAAAACACAACGGAATTAAACTCAATTACAAATCTATCATACATTCAAGATATTCATGCCATTCATCAATTGAAACAATACAGAGTTATCACAAGAGAGTACTTATCTTAAAACAAAGTAGCCCCAAGCAACTTGCTATGCAACTGCAACGTTCCACCCAACCATAGGCCAGTTGTGATCATCAATATCTCAACACACTGCTACCCCCGAGCTGGGCATGATCTCTACAAGGAAAAAGGGAACAACAAACTCACACATAACCCAAAGATACACCAAAATCAGCCAAGCCAATCTATAGTTGGGTTTATCAGGCTACTAAGGCAATGGAAAAGGGAGAATTGCTAAGCTAGTGAGCTCATCCCCAGAGCTATGGACACCCTTTGCAAGATCTATCTAGCTTGGTCTCCACAATACCTACACACCTAGCACAAGGAAGTATTCCCTTCACTAATACACACTCCCTTAGGCCATACCTTCCATTCTAGTGTTCTTCAAGGTGTGCATAGAAGCGCAACCAGCCCTTTTGATACTCTTGATAGGTTACCTCCTCACTAGGTTTATCAAGCTAATTCTGGTCCACTTCCACTCCTAATTCTTGCTCACAATTTCAAACCAATACAGGGATGCACCCAAAAACAAAAACACAAGTGCTGAAAAACGTGGGTAACCAAAACGAACTGGTAGATGGGGAATAAACCCCGGGAGAGAAATTCGTTTTCAGAAAACGTTTATATGCATTCCAGGGGCAGAAACGACCTCTATAAACCCCCAAAACGCGACTCTCTTCTTCCTAGCCACTTTGCAATACAAAAACAAGTTCCCAGCCATGGAAAATATAGGAAAATGGTAGAAAACGTGAAGGAGAAAGACCCAGCTAGCTCAGACTGCGTGAGAGACGAAAGACAATGGGTGAAGAATGGCTTTGGGCACAATTTCATGGGTATTTTATTTCCCTAGAAGCAAACGTACGTTTTTCCAGGTTGATGGCTTTCCCATGCACGAAATTAGCTGCCATCCCTCTTCATTCCCAAGGCATTAACTGCCTCAATCAACTCCTGGAAGAATTAAATGATTGGGTGCATAAGTTAGAATGGGTAGTTGGGGTTCATTCATTGACATTTGGCTTATCACCATTGGTTCAAGGGTTTGATTAGTTTCCCTCCCTATTCCTTGTAGAATCATGCCCCCATCTCTTTGTTGCATTGCATAGCTAGTTGTGGGTATTTCATTAAAATTCGTATTTACATGATGTCTTAATTTACATTGTGCATGTCCAACACAAGAACCAAATAAATCTATTTTTAATTGTCGATACATAAAATGCTAAATCAATGGTGGGGCCTTGGCCTTGAGATCCTCACCATCATTAAATAACAATATTTACATCATTTACGATTTAATGCAAAGGGGATCAAAATGGGGACGTTACATTTGTTACCTCTACTAGTCGATTACTAAGTCCGAATCGGACTATTGATCCAGGGAATTTTTCCAAAATAATCTGAACAATTTTAATTTAAATGATTCCCCCCAAGCCCGAGTTGAAGTTTACAATAAGGGTCATTTTCTAATTTTGGGAAAATCCCGTAACAAAATTGTGTAATTTGACAATGGCCCACTAGCTGTCGATAATAGGCAAGAGTCGGTCCAGCAAATCTTCCTGTTGAATTGCCACGGAATCTTCCTGCTAATTCATAACGTTTTGGAAAACAGAAAAATATGACAACGGGTCTTACTCTACGGGAGTTGGTGGAGTAGTAGGTTTCTGATTGATTATAAAATCATGGATAATGGAGTTGTCCTGATCACATGGCTTTTCATTAATTTTCTCTTCATTCTTCTAAGGGAATGGTGTGCAAACAGGCAGATTTTCAGAATCTTCCTCTTCGCTATCACTGCTGGTATCAGGAACACTCGCTTCAGAGGGTGGCGACATAGGCTCTTGAAATAGCAAAGGCTGAAGTTCTTCTTGCGTATAACATCCATCGAAGGATTCATAACCTATTTTCCTATTGCTCACACCATATCGTCAGAAAGAAAGCTTTGAAAATAAAACACAAAACTATTCTAACAAATATATATGACAAACCAAGTGCTTTCATACTTGCGACCATATTTAAGAAGAATTACTGAAAATCATAATGATTGAATATGATGAGCTGCTATGATTGAAATCATACAAATTTAGAACTGCAATCATTTGAATTGTAACGAAACGACGTCGCAGCATGTGTTAACCCAAATTGGATCATAACAAAGTACACATTTAACAAAATCACGCACGATTTGAAGTCACATATGAAAATTGTCATTACAAACCAATCTAATCAAGCAATCTTATCTTCAGAAGTGATCATAAGGTGAGAATTACAGCCAGAAACCTGATCGTAGGAACAACGAAAACGAGGCATTAAAACGTAAGTTCAAATGATGGAGTTTCATCCACTAGATCAAATGAATCGACGGCGAATATCAACTGATGCAGGACACGAGATCGAGTCTTGGAAAATTATTCATAAGTTTATTGATGATTCCGAAAGTTGCAAACAAAAAATTGCGGGTTTCGGGAGTGCAAACTCAACCAAAACACACAAATGGGTTTCTGAAAGACGCAACCTGAAACTTGCTGGTGGCGGGTTTCACAAACGGAAATAGTTTGTAAAAAAAACAAAAAACTATTCCCGCATCCCGCAACCTGACATTGTGGGTTGCAGGTTTCGGGAACACACAACATGACTAAAAGGTAAGCAAAATTTCCAAAATCCGAAAGCCGCGGTTGCATGTTTTGGGTTTCTGTTTTTCCGGGATGAAAAATTCCCAAAATTATTAGCAACGGGTTACTGCAACCCACACCTTTCGGGTTGCGGGTTTCGGGTTTCCAAGAATCAAACGACTCAAAATGAATTCCCGCAACCCGCACTTGTCGGGTTGCGGGTTTCGGGTCTGCGGATAATCGAGTTTCGGGCTGGTAGAAGAAAATGACAAAAAGCTTAAAAAATAAGGCTTCCAGCAAACCCAAAACACTTGAAAAAAATTGCAAAAGAAAATAATGACAATCAAGGGAAACAAAGGTACAGGTACAAGATGATAGAAGCAAATTTCAAAACCTTATGCTCACGAGAACACCTACCAAAATATCTTTGTGTTTATTTAAAATTGGGGCTCCCGTGCTTAGCTGAACCATGGGATCTGTTGTGGCCACAACAAGACTTTAATTCACAGGGAAGGTTTAAAGATGTTGAAGTAAATGACATGCAATCAAATCTAATAAAATGGTCACTGAACAAACATGAATGATTCAAAGGTGGTCGCTAACATGACAAAAGCATAAAAATGTTAGACATAAATTTAGATTATATTAGAAAATTTCTATTTAAAAAAAATATTAGATTAACTATATCAAATATTGTTATGTCAATGCCAAACACTTGAATTTAATGTTCAAACTTATATCGATATGTGTATCAACATTACAAATCAAACTGTGGTTAACATTATTTCTACAGGTATTTTCTACCACATAGCCTTGTTAATATTCATAATATGTCTTTAAAGTCTACACCAAATAGTATTTCTTGGGCATTTGCTCAAAGCACTTGTATTTTGTATGTTTTTTTGCAAACAACTCCTTCTCGAAAAGTTTTGCATCTATATTGTGCAAACACACACATTACACATGATTTGCAGATTTTGAAGTTTAATATAGATCCTTGATTTAGATTCACGTCACAAAGTAAAATGTGAACTTTCTTTTATTTATCAATAATAGATTGACTATCTATTGGCATTCATTTTATGTTAAATGCCTACATATGTCAGTTTTGACATGCATGGAGGATATGGTGTGCAAGTTAACCTAGAATTTGGGATGTGCATTGAGTGCTTGTGCTGACAAAAAATGATAGCTTTGACACACAATGTTGCAATTTTGGAGACAATTTTTTTTGTTTGTTTATTCATTAACATAGGAAAGACTGCAAAGTGTTAAGGTGTTGTGGTGTAGCATGGATCTATAGGCCAAGTGTCAATGTGACTTAGAGTTATTTGTGAAATATTATTTGTAAGTTAGAGGTATTTTGTGAAAGACTATTAATGAGTTGAGTTGTTTGCTCTACTAGGTTGTTTTGTCAAGGACTATTTATGAGTTGACTTGTTTTCTTTACTAGGTTGTTTTGTTTACTCGGTATTTATAGAACTAAATGGACAAATATTCATTAACAATAGTTAACCATCATCAATACAATAAAAATGAATATCTATTTGAAATGTGTTGGCCCTAAGGTATTTTGAACTGATTTTGTGTTGATGTGAAAAGGGGTGCACATCGAAGTGGTCAAAAGGAAGTGTTAACGCCTAAAAGTCGCACACATGCGACATTTCGGTGATTCATCCAGTAAGACGTCATCAACATAAATAATGCATCTCACCACAGGCATCCTCAACAAATCCAAAACACGTCATGAGTCCATAAGTGCCAAGAAAAAGTAAAAAAAAAGGGTAGCGCGGGTATTACACAGTTGACCCACGCTATAGCGCAGGTTACCCGAACAATGCCCGCACTACACCTGCACGACTTTTCCTTTGATAGTCGTGCTACTATCAAAATGGTAGGACCACTCACTCCCAACGGTGCATTGAAGACTCAATCCTCCCCAAGGATTAGAATTCATCTCCTCACACACTTGGGGGCATTAATCAACCCCCCTTGTGTACGTTGGAACTAGTTCATGAAGAATGAGAGTTCACATTTGGATCTAGTTGTTTGATGGCCATCTCTTGGACTATAAAAGGAATCCATTGGCATGCATTTTGTAGAGAGAATTAGAGCAAGTTTTTGTTTTTGGATTTGAGTTGGAGCTTCTTCATAGCCCACCATTTCCTACCATTGTGAGCATTCCCAAGCTTGATTGCCACCTACCATCAAGGGGCAAGTGTTTCTCTCCATTGTTATTCCATCTACTTAGCATTTAGTTTGGACAAGAAAGGCCTCCCTAAGGGATATTGTTGGCTTCCATTGAAGCCTTCACCTCCTAAGTGTTGTACAACTATTCCATTGGGTAATACAAGAGTGGTTTAGCATATCTTTAGTTGTTGTTGAAGTTTTCATTCTCCCCCCATCTCTTTCATTTTTTTTATCAATATTTTCATGTTTGGATGTGAAATACATTAAGAATCTCTTGCAGGACACTTGGAGTAATACCAAACCACATCAAAAGTGTCTCAAAGGACTGAGGCCTTGCAGCAAACTACAAGGCTTAGCTCCTTACCAAGTGGAAGAGTGCACTTGTGCAATTTTTTCCACAATAGTTCTAATGGAGACCATACTATTTTTTGTTCACTTCTTATTAAACTACGTTATTTTATGCTAAGTAGCTAATTCTAGGTATTTTTCACTTGCAGGAGATCAGGTATTCCACCTCTTGCTTCCAGAATTTGAACCCATCAAGACCCCAATTATTTTTCTACATCTGCGCAGTTCGTGGTGTCGTTGCTTCACTATTAGTGCGGAATCGACTTGGATAGTTGCACGCACAGCGCAGGTTACCAGTGTTAGACCTGCGCTACACCGTTCATCGCACCCATGCAAAAGTTTAGTGTATTACCTGCGCTACAACCTGTCTATTTTGTATTAACCCATGCGGTCCACACGGTAGAGTCTGGTTTAGCCATGCTACTATTTGTTATTTTCTTTTTATCTGCATAACTAAGTTTGGTAGCCCAATTGTTGCTTACTAGTGAACTTAAATTAAGGCTAATTCATCCAATTAATTAATTTTATAGTAATTAGTGCACCTAGACCAATATTAGGAAGTGAAGAGTACATATCTCTTTAAACTTACCTAGGTAACCAACTTTGAGGATTTCAACGGGCCCCATTGTTGTCACTAGTATTCAAGACCATTTCTTGTGTATGCATCAACCAACATGTTGTTTTTAGTAGTATTATTAGTGTAGAAACACTTTTTGCACATAATAAAGGACCTAAAGACACTTGTCGCCCAAAGTATGCTCTTCACCTCGCACTTCATGTGAGCTTGGTGAATCGGAAAAAGGGTGAGAAGTGTGTAATACCTCCATTGAACACTTGTCTTTTAGTTAGAAATATTTGATTTTGAAAAGCGTCATGAGCATCACTTAGAGTTAAAAGTACGCATTACTTGATATACTCTTTTAGTTAATTTGCCGATATAATCGTTTTTTGCTTTCATCACATGTGTTTGCACCACTAGCACACAATAAGAGCCATAAAGATTCTTCCAATCCTAGTATACTCTTCACCTCGCACTTCATGTGAGCTTGGTGAATCAGAAAGCTAGGGATTGTGAAATACCCCTCTTACACTCCACAACTGAAACATTCAAACCCCTTAAAATCAACATTGTAATTGTATTAACCAACTAAAATCCTCCACAGGAGGTCGCAAAAAATATTTTAGTTAGGTATGATTGATTGGGTTAGGCATCCATTAATGCCCACTAATCTAGTTTCATTAGTGATATTTTGAAACATAGCATTGTTGTCTCATAGGGCACTTACAAAATCCTGCTATAAGCCAGTGTTGAAAGAAAACTCGGATTAGAAGTGCATGTGACCAAGTAGGTGAACGTCGAGGTATATTTTTCCTTCTCTCCCCTACGAGCCACTCAACGTATTGTAGAAAGATGACACTATACCGTGCAGGCCGAAGCACTGATCCACACTTGACACAAGGTATCTTAGTGGCCCAACTTAGGATATCACCAAGGAGCAATTGTGAGTGCAATTGATTCCCGAACTTAGTTATTGTGGTTGGGAGGTGTTTCCAAGTCTTCTTGATTGGATCATTGCCCCCATCACTGGTAGAAATAGCTCTTTGTTACCTCCACTGGTCGATTGGTCTTCTATGGAATTTACATTTATTTTCTTTTTAACTACATGCTCACTAAACTCGTAATAAAAAGAACCTACATGTGGGGACTCATGCACTAAAACCAACATTGCACATATCACTCACTTATCACACAATTTTGCGTCTGTTGTGGTTGACATATGTTTGCATTTGTTCAATTGTGTTTATTCCACTATCACTCTCTTATTGACACAAAGACTTCACCATTGAGGAAAAAAATAACATGCTAAGACAGTCTCGTAGACTGCAAGGCCTATCCCCTCTCTCGAGGGCCGTTTTGACATTGTTCCCTCGTGTTACATGTAGAGGGAATTCAATCCGATGTCGTTCCCAGGCAACATTGATAGGATCTAGTCAAGTCCAAGTCTTGCTAAGTACATTTTCTCCCCTCAGAGAATCTATTAATTACACCACTTCTTCTCCCATTGGAAGTAGTCCCCCGCTAGCTTCTCCCCACCGAGATTCCTCAGATCCCTTTGACCCATCCTCTCTCATAGGAATTCAACCATTGTCTACAACACCACCTGGGTCTATCCCTTGTGGAAATCACATCCCAAACAGAATGGAAACACCAGTCATCCCTACCTTACCATTTATGGTTCGTTTAAATCTACCAAATTTGGACAAACTGATGAATGGCTCCAATTCACCCAAGATCATTCCCATGCACTCGAGGAAACTCAAATTAAATTAATTTAAATGGAAACAACCCAATTTAACTCATTTTAACTGAAAATAACTCAATTTAACTAAAATTAACTCAATATTAACTGACAGTAACTCAATTATACTCAATTTAACTGAAATTAACTGACATTAACTCAATTTTAACTGAAAATTACTCAAATTAACTGAATATAACTTCAAATTATCCAAATAGGTGCACACGACAAGAGTGCAGTCAAAGTGGGACCCACTGTTATCCAGATAAGGAATATTCTCTCCAGTGAGGCGCAATAGTGCATGCAAAGTATCAAGCAAGTAAAATAGGACCACCATGGTCCATTAACATCAAAATTAGGAAAACTAGAGTATTGTTAGGGAGAGCAACAACTCCTAACCCCACCCCGCCCACATGTGGAATCCAAGACCCCCCATCCATGTTTGTTGTCCATGTTGAGCTATTATTTAATTATAGGTAAATAATAATAATGTCCATAGTCCATAGTCCAGGCACCTAGTTCCACCATAATAATCAAATAACAACATTACACATGCTCGGGGCTTACCGTCAGCGCATTACATCTCCTCCCCTTAAAACAATGCATCATCCTCGATACATACTTACTCATACATATGTTTACAAAGGTATAACATGCATTCCCATGCATTTCTCAGAAATATAACATCTTTCAAACTCTCGCATACATGCCCATACATGCCTTAGAAAGATAACATATTTCTAGCCACAATAATTCCCATTACCACCTACTTATCCATCTCCAGTGCTTGTGGGAGAATCATGACTAATAGAGTGGACTCAAGGAATCAAGGGTCAATCTTCAATCCCCATTACAGGGTCTTCAAACCTTATTACAACGCCTTCAAACTTCAATAAAGATATATCCACCTGAAAATCATATTTTAGTCACTTATATGATTAACATCATGTATGAAATAGGTGATACATAATATAAGGATATTCTTCAACAAAGATATTTCTTTGCATTTCATCAAACACGTGGTTAGCAACAAAACATTTATACAATGTTCAACATTATACATAAAATACATCTTCAAGATGAAATGAATTCTAACTAACCGCATGAAATACTTTAAAGGTACGTGAAATAATTCTATGAAATCACCACATGAAAACAAATCCATTTTTATTCCGTTTCACTCTAATTCACCCATGATACATGAAGTACATCAAGGTACATGAAATCAAACACTTTAAATGCATCTACCTGAGACACATTCTAGTCAATTCAAATTCAATTCAATCATGCATTAAGTGCATACTCTATCAAGATACATGAGATGCTTTAAACGTGCTTTCCAATCAATCAACCACATGTAATGCACTAGGTGTACACTCTATAAACCGGACATATGAAATGCATCAAATTACATCAACCAATCTCATGACGTGTGTTAGCACATGATTGTTTTATAAATTTGCACAAAAAATTTAAAATTTGGCCAAAATTTGGTGTTAGAAGTTCTTTGTGCTCTCAGGCTTATAGCAAAGTTTAAGTTTTGTTTCATAAAAAATATTGGGCCCAAGGCCGAATCTCCTAGTATTCTAATCAACAAGCCGAACCATTTGTTAAACCCAAAGCGCCAAAGGTCATCGATCCCTACGCATTAAGCAGTGAGCCCTATTTTTTAAAATGAAGTTACTACAGGAGTTCTGGAAATCTCGTAGCGCCAGCCAAAAAAAAACAAAAAAAAAACCCAGGGGAAAGTGCTACAGAAGTTCTGTAGTTTCCTATTTTAGTCATCAACTTCAAGCATATATTTAGAGCAACTAGAAATGTATTTTTTAAAACCGAAAGAGGAGTTTTTCAATAACGGACCAAGTCACAAAAACCTTTCTCATTTTTTGAACTGTCATGGTTTGGGGTATTCAAATTTATCTTTGAAGCCTTCTTTTCCACAATGTCAGCATTAATAATTTCCTGTTTTAGTCATCAACTTTCGGCACAAATTCTGAGTAGATGGTGATTGATCTCAACAAACTGAAAGAGTTTTTAACCAACAATGGGTTCATCCATAAAAACCTATCTCAGTTTTTTCACAAGTGTCATTTTTTGGGGGATTCAAAGGGATATTTGAGCCCTATTTTTCTAGAGTTTCGACAGTTTCTATAACTCCCTTGTGTCTGTGCACCAAAAGCAGAGAGGGGCGCTGTGAGAGTTCTGGAAATTAAATTTTGTAGTGCATTTTGTGGGAATGGATGGAGTTCGAAGCGACAGTTCTGGAAATTAAATTCTGTAGCACGTGTTGTGGAAAATGACTGGAGTTCCCTGCGAGAGTTCAAGAAATTAACTTCTGCAGCGTGCATTGTGGAAAATGGTTGGAGTGCACTACAAGAGTTGTTGAGTTGGACATTATCAGTTTAAACCCTAGATTTTGGGAATTTCTCAAAAGTCTAATCTACACCGAGACAATCTAAATGAGTAGAGGAGACAGTTGGCTTGTTTCTCAGTTTCATTATCAGTCAGTTAGCAAACAACCTTCTCAGATTCACCATCAGTTAACTAGACAATAGTTCGTGAGTCATAGTTTGGACTTTAGTTAATTTGCACACATGGAATTTCTGTAGCTATTTACTGTTTTTAATAACAATAGAAAGGTTTTAGGGTTTTTTCTCTTCAATGCAAACAATTGTAAGTCTATATATATGGCGAGTTTTTAGATGATCCAAGGGTCGGAATTTTGGAAAGGAAAACTCTTGAGTATTGGAATCTTGTTGACTTTGTAAGTTTAATGAAATATGTTAATGAAGAAGTACATAATTCTTTTACCATAGATTCATGTGTTAATCTTTCTTAGTCTATGTTATCCTCTATGAATGTTTATCTTTCTGATTTTTTCCATTTTACGCATTATCTTCCACGTTTGAATGAAATTATTGTATTCAAAATCCATACTTAGTTTGATGCTCTGATTCATGATTTTCAAACAATATTTTGTTAGCTTTTCCTCTGAATTTAAGGTAGAATTCATCATTGATTCTCTACTTTAATGCATTGTTTGTCTCAATTCTTCCCCCATACCTCAACAATATGATTAACTAGGAAATATTGGTTATCTTTCCTCTACTACCTTGAGAATTCTACAACCAGTCATTGGTCACCCTCATAATTTTTTTCCAACCTATTAAATCCATGCCCAATGGGAGTTTTCTCCTGATCCCACCACTTTGAAAAAACCAAAACCTTAATCTACCCACAAAATACCTATCCACTACTCTGATTACACAACCAACCATTGAAAGATAGAATCTGAAAACTGAGTTGTAAGAGAGAGCCCTCTCTAGATTGGAAAGGCTAATTTCCAGTCTACAAGTAGGTTTGAAATAGTTACCTTTGTCCCTTCCTTCCACATCCAAGGGAGTTAGCAGAGTGATAACATTCTGGCGTCCTTGTCATGGAAAGAAGGTAAAATTTTCCCTGGGAGAAATTTCAAAAATCAAAGCTGATTTTTGATGGTGAATAGAAGTCAGACATAGGAAGGTTGTACATCATTCACCTGGCAACTTCATTGTGAGATGATCCAGATTTGAAAACTTTCATCGCGAATCCACTGTCTGAAGAACTAGTAGCATAAATAGATTCTTGGTGGCTCCAATATGGATTCAATCTCTATAAGGTATGCTCCTATGAATCATTCACATATTCTTGGTTTTCCAAATCATCTTCCTCATATATATTGGCAAACATATCTGCCAATATTCAAATATCAAGAAGGAGATGATGTTGCTTTTCATTTGGTAAAATTTCATAGGCATATATATAAGTTAGGGGTTGAATTGCATGAAGATTGCTTGATGAAGATGTTTATGGAAACCTTAGAAGGAAAAGCAAGATCATGGTATGAAAGGTTGAGACCTGCTAGTCTATATTCCATTAAAGATTTCTTTACAAAATTTTGTAAGAAATATAAAGAAAGTTACCCATCTATCGTGCAGGTTGCAAACTTCTGTGGAAATTTTGAAAATATTATTCGACATATGGGAATTCACATTAATGATGAATATTTAATAGATGATGAAATCAAAGAAGCCCTATTTGAATTATTTTCTGATCGGGAAGAAATAGTATATACTAGTTTCCATGATACATAGGAGGACTTCTAGAAAACAATAGCTTCTCCCTTGGTTGAAAATGAAACAAAACAAGACCTTAGTATTCAAATTTCATCCACTGAGAATGATGGAAATTTTCAACAAT
Source organism: Larix kaempferi (assembly GCA_027924585.1). NCBI lineage: Eukaryota > Viridiplantae > Streptophyta > Pinopsida > Pinales > Pinaceae > Larix > Larix kaempferi. The sequence continues at coordinate 9,347,043 of BSBM01000450.1, read as the reverse complement.
CTTGTCAAACTTTAACAAATCAAGAAAGGGAAATGGATAGTTAGTCAACTTATTTATCTTCTGGGTTAGAGATTGAAGGAGAAAGGATTATAAATTCTTTTGAAATTTATTATTCCCAACAACATAAAGATGCATTCTGAGACAGTGAGACTGAAAAGGCATGTGACATAGAATTACATTTTAATTTTCCACTTGTTGATGAATGCATTAAGGATATATTTTTTCAAATGCCTATTGAATTTGCTGCTCAAGAAGTTCTCAATTCAGATTCACATAAAATATTACTCGTGCACCCATTGTTTCAAAATGACATACATGAAGCTTAAAATTTTGAGGATGTTAGGATTCAAGATCAACATATCATCCTTTCTTACAACAAAATGACCATCATAAGCTACCATAAAACAATGAAAAATAAATTGTTTTAGATCCTTATGAAAATCCAGATGTTTTTCCTGTTGAGTTATGTGAATGGTTATCTTTAGAAACTCCAGTTTTAGATGATGTGGATGATATGAGAAATGAACGGATTGCTCCCTTTTATTTTGGAAATGAGTTTGAGTTTCATCAAACAGAACAAGTACCATTTAAACATGAAGGATACTCTTTTCTTTTTGTTGGACAAGAAATAATAGTTGTTCATGTTCTAAAAGACTCTTTTGCAAGTCTATTTAAATCTTCAGGGAAAGTGAGCTTTGTAGTATTTATGGATTCTGAGTATCAGTTTCAGTATCAATTTGAGTTTTCACACTTCTAATTATCATTTTTATTTGGAGAAGCTTAAAATATGTTGCAATCAGATAGCCATTTACTTGATTGTCTTTACTGGAAGTATGACTTTACTTGATCCAACAAATATTCTCAGTTTATAGTAGGTAGGTGTGATTAATAAGCTCAACACTTTGAGCATCTTATTCAGCAGTTTTGGTTTTTAGTTTGAGCATCTTTTTTCAGTAGTTTTGGTTTTCAGTTTTGTAGAGTGGGTTTGTTTTCAGTTGAAGAACATGTCTAGGTTGCAGGATGTGACAAGGTTGGGAACATCCGAATGCATTTAGACACTAGTCTACGGGTTCTTTAGCGCCTCGCAGGGAGGACGCCATACCCAGTTGGAGCCGATGTTAGCACATGATTTTTTTTTAAAATTTGCACAGAAAATTTAAAATTTAGTGAAAATATGGTGGTAGAAGTTCTTTGTGCTCTCAGGATTATAGCAGAGTTTAAGTAATGTTTCATAAAAAATATTGGGCCCAAGGCCCAATCTCCTAGTCTTCCAATCAACAAGCCGAACCAAGTGTTAAACTCAAAACGCTAGAGGTCATCGAGCCCTATGCATTAATCACCAAGCCCTATTTTTTAACTGAAGTTACTATAGAAGTTCCAAAAATACCGTAGCGCCAACAGAAGAAAAATAGGGGAAAGCGCTGCAATAAAAGTTCTGTAGTTGCTTGTTTTATTCATCAACTTCAATTATATATTATGAGAAATTGGAAACGAAAATTTGAAAACCAAAAGAGGCTTTTCTCAATAAAGGACCAAATCACAAAAAAAATATCATTTTTACATAGGTGTCATGTTTTGGGATATTCGAATGTATCTTTAAATCCATTTTTTCCATAATTTCGTCATTAGTAATTTCATGTTTTATTCATCAAATTTCAGCACAATTTACGAGCAGATGGTGATTGATCTCAACAAACTGAAAGAGGTTTTTCTCAAGAACAGGTTCATCCATAAAATCTCTATCGGTGTTTTCATAGGTGTCATGTTTTGGGGGATTTGAATGGATATTTGAGCCCTATTTTTCCAGAGTTTCGATAGTTTCCTGAACTCTCGTAGTATCTGCGCACCAAAAGCAGAGAGGGGCGCTATGAGATTTCTGGAAATTAAATTATGTAGCTTGTTTTGTGGGAATGAATGGAGTTCAATGTGAGAGTTCTGTAAATTAACTTATGCAGTGCGTGTTGTCGAAAATGACTGGAGTTCGCTGCGAGAGTTCTGGAAATTAACTTATGTGGCACGCATTGTGGAAAATGGCTGGAGTGTGCTATAGGAGTTGTTGAGATGGACATTATCAGTTTAACCCCTATATTTTGGGCATCTCACAAGAGTCTAATATACACCAATACAGTTTAAATGAGTGGAGGAGATGGATGGCTTGTTTCTTAGTTTCATTATCAATCAGTTAGCAAACAACTCTTCTCAGATTCACCATCAGTTAACTAGACATCGGTTCGTGAGTCATATTTTGGACTTTAGTTAATTTGTACGCATGGCATTTATGTAGCTATTTACTATTTTTTATAATATCCGAAAGGTTTTAATGTTTTATTTTTCAATGCAAACAATTGTAATCCTATATATGGTGAGTTTTTAGAAGATCCAAGGGTCAGAATTTTGGAGAGAAAAACTCGAGTATTGGACTATTGTTAAATTTTTAAGTTTAACGAAATATGTTAATGTAGAAGTACATAATTCTTTTACCATAGATTCATGTGTCAATATTTTTTAGTCTATGTTATCCTCATTGAATGTTTATCTTTATGAGTTTTTCCATTTTATGCATTATCTTCCACGTTTGAATGAAATTATTGTATTCAGAATTCATCCTTATTTTGATGCTTTGATTCAACATTTAAAAAAAAAATTGTTATCTTTTCTTCTGAAGTTAAGGTATAATTCATCATTGATGCTCTGCTTTAATGTATTGTTTGTCTCAATTCTACCCCCATATCTCAGCAATCTGATTAACTAGGAAATATTGGCTAGCTTGCCTCTGCTGCCTTAAGCATTCTACAACCAGTCATTGATCACCCTCATAATTTTTTCCAACATGTTGACTCCATTCCCAATGGGGACTTTCTCTTGATACCACCACTTTGAAAAAACCAAAACCCTAATCTACCCACAAAATACCTAGCCACTACCCTGATTACACAACTAGCCATTGAAAGATAGAATCTGAAAAATTGAGTTGTAAGAGAGAGCCCTATCTGGATTGGAAAGGCTAGTTTCCATTATGCAAGTAGGTTTGAAATAATTACCTCTTCCCTGACATAACTATAGATCTAGATAAACTATCTTACCTATCTTAGCAATCAATAACATATCAAAGTAAATAAGATCAGGAAGAGAACAAGGAAGAGAATACACCAGATATACATGGTTCACCCAATTGGGCTACATCCACAGGAAGGTTATCTTCTATTATCTCCAGAAATCTCCTTCAATCTTACAAGAGAGCAACTAAAAATAAACCCAATACAATATAGCATAGCTTGTGATCATAATACCATGTGTTGATACTATCTATGAGCGTATACCACTATATCGTCATGTTGTTCACTATATCATTGTGTTGTATGATGGAGTGACTCCCTTGACCCTATTATATACCAAGAGATGTGGAGGAAATACTCTCACATATTGCATGTGGGATAATATAATTCTTTATGATAACATCTCTTTACATAATGATGGATATCAAGAGTATATTTTACCATAATGAATATGGGATATAATGTATTACTCTTTTACATAAGATTGTGGATAACTTACGACATAATATAAAGACATTATTACCTTCCAAGGAATATAATTAATATATTCCAACACTCCCCCTTAATAATGGCTGGGAGAAAATCCCTCACTAACACTAAGGAAGGAAGGAGTCATTACTTCTCCCCCTTGAGGACAACTTCCAGAATATCCATAAGCTGCAACATGGAATTTGATGAAGAACAATCGCTTTTGACTGAATCATGAAATTGCACACGAACCAGCTTGTATGATGAAATACCAACAACAAGATTCCCAGATCTAAAGAGAAGCCTTTATGGATACTAGATCCAACAGTAAAATGTTGAGAACATGTGACGCAATCCAACAACAAGGTGACCATATGTAAAGAGAAATCGTCATGGCTACTAGATTCATAAGATGCCTAGATCACCACAAGAATCATCACAACCATAACTGATAGCTGAAGAAATATGATATAACATCCACACCAGTGTATAGATATTGTCTGACAGCTGATACAATAGAACATGTGGCTAAGAACACCACAATAGTGTAAAAATACCCAGATGACCAATACATGCGGATAAAATACATTCTTCCAATCAAGGTGCAATATAAATATCTGTAGAAGACCTCAAACATCGAAGAAACAAGACCCCAATGGTCTATACATCGAAAATGATACCATACAGATGAACATCATGACTTTAATAGTAGAAGATGGCGCTTCATTATTTCTGGAATAAGGTGATAACAAAGACATAGAACTTATCTGCACACAAGAACTTATAATATTAAGGCATACAAAGATCATAAACAAAATTGCTCATAGACAAATGAAAAAGCTTATACACCAAAGGTTAGCAAACATCATATAAAAAATATGGAAACATAATATGATCAAATAAGAGATTAACTTGACTTACTCACACTGAAGTTACTTTTACACATTAAGTGTCAACCACAACATATAAATAGTGAGCAATAAAATAGTTCACATAAGATTTACAAATATGAGATTGCTCTTATAAAATTGCTCAAGAATATATAGATTTATTTTATGCTATCACTTCTATGCAAGACCATCAAACATTATTCCATGAAGAGTTCTCTAATTAAATGTTACAACAGAAGTAGAAACTCATATATCATGTTAAAAATAATATAGGAATGCTTCTATATGATTGCTTCTATGCAAATATTTAAAAAACGAGCAACATATGAACAAAATAAACATGACATGATTATAAATCAACATGATTAAACATGATCAACAAAAAAATAACAATTTAGTCATTAAGCATCTTGTTAAAATATTAAGCATTAGATGGTTTATAGCTATCATCATGACAAAATACTAGATATCCATGCCCTTAAATAATGCCAATGCTTCCATATAGGAATGTGAGACAAACATATACCAGGAACAAGAAATAATCTCTTAGAAAACATGATTAGAAGCAAAACCCAAATGCAAGATAAAAAAGTGAATAATAGAAAACTGAAACACTTTTACCATTCTGACTTAAAAAACAGTAAAAAACATAAACTTTACTTACAACCCTTTTGAAAAGTGGCAAGAAAAGTTACCCACGGGTCTTCCACAGTAAACTCGTGAATAAATCTGATACTTGTGGGTTCTGCATGACAATAGTCATGGTTACTCGTGGGTTTACAATAGAGTCAGCTGCGGGTGCACGGGTCTGTAAAGGAGAAATTCACGGTTATGATCTGATACTCACAGGTTTCTGTACAGTAAAGTCGTGGTTATGCCGAAGCACTCGTGGGTCTCTGCACAGGGGGGTAGAGGGTATATTGAAGAAATAGAAAGTTTATAGTTAGAGCAGGAGCGAGTATGCCATAACACATGCAGGTCTGTACACTGAAAGTCGTGGGTCTGCAGTATACTCATGGGTTCTCAATAGGGAAAGTCGCGGTTACCTGCACTATCGGTGAAGAGAAAGTCGTGAATGCCCATTTTTAGGCCGAAAACAGTGTCTATTAAGTCGAAGACGGAAACCTGCACAAAGTATACCAAACTTGGATGAAAACTACTGATCTGACAACCGGAAGATAGATATCCTTGAGGAGAATCCAAAAATAAAATAGATCTATATAAAAACAATCAAGAACCCCTTGAAAAATTTCTGCAAAAAACTACACAACAAAGTTGGGGTTATAAAAAAACTACGGAATCATGCCCAAATCTGAAGAGAAGCCTAATGGATACTAGATAGAAAGCAAATCTAAAAGAATAAACAATGCCCAAATGATAATAGTTATTGATTGAAATATGTAGAAGGTGCTATATCATAGCAACCAGCTCTGATACCATGACAGAACTATAGATCTAGCTAAACTAGCTTACCTATCTTAGCAATCAATAACATATCAATGCAAATAAGAATAGAAAGAGAACAAGGAATATAATACATCAGATATACGTGGTTCACCCAATTGGGCTATGTCCATGGGAAGGTCTATTATATCCAGAAATATACTTCAATCTTACAAGAGAGCAACTACAAATAACCCCAATACAATATAACAGAGATTGTGATCACAATACCATGTGTTTATACTATCTATGAGCGTATACCACTATACCATCATGTTGTTCACTATATCACTGTGTTGTATGATGGAGTGACTCCCTTGACCCTATTATATACCAAGAGATGTGGAGGAATTACTCGCACATATTGCATGTGGGATAATATAATTCTTTATGATAACATCTCTTTACATAATGATGGATATCAAGAGTATACTTTACCATAATGAATATGGGAAATAATGTATTACTCTTTTACATAAGATTGTATATAAATTCTGACATAATATAAAGACATTATTACCTTCCTAGGAATGTAATTAATATATTCCAACATGCCCCTTCCTTCCATAGCCAAGGGATTTAGCAAAGTGATAACAAGTGCTTTAAGTATACTAAACAAAGTCATCAAGTGATTCAATTATACCAACCAATTTATGAAGTGCATCAAGTATACTAGCCAAAGTCATGAAGTGCATCAAGTATGCCAACCAAAGTCATGAAGTGAATCATGTATACCAACCAAGGTCATGAGTTTCATCAAGTATACCAACCAATGTCATGAAGTGCATCAAGTATAACAACCAAAGTCATGAAGAGCATCAAGTATACCAACTAAGGTCATGAAGTGCATCAATTATACAAACCAAAGTCATGAAGTGCATCAATTATATCAACCAATTTCATGAAGTGTGTCAATTATACCAACCAAATTCATGAAGTGCATCAAGTACCTCAACCAAACTTATGCAATGCACCAAGTACCTCAGCCAAACTTATGCAATGCATCAAGTACCTCAACCAAAATTATTGCCATGGATCAAGTATCTTCCTTCATGAAATGCATTCTAGTCAATCAGTCCCATGCATACACTTCACCAAAAAATACACGGAATAATATCAAGATATTTTCACAATAATGATGATGCATGAAACATTACTAACAAGATGCATGAGAATTACTAAGATACTTTCATGAATTGCATTAAGATACTATTACACCTAGATTATTGATATACTTCCAATGAATACAAGAAAATACCATAAGTTAATATTTTAGCAAGGATACTCTTTCAATAAAGATACTCATACAACAAGGTCATGTAATATTAATTTGATACTTTACAAGGATATAAGAGATACCACAAAGATATTTTTATAACAAGATACTTAGATCACAAGATGTTTTAAAAAAAAAGATTACCAAGTCACTCTTATAACAAGATCACAAAGAAACCTTTCTAACAAAGATCATAAGGATGATTTTCTAACAAACATCACAAAGATACTTTTCTAACAAGTATCATAAGTATCTTTTCTAGCAAAGATCATGAAAATCACAAGAAAAAAAAACTTCAAGCAAGACAAATATATATGTAGCAGTCCAGAATTAGAAATGCAATATAAAACCAAGCATGCAATTAGCAATGCACCCTATTATTTACCATGCAATAGATAATGCATACTGATAATGTGTTTTCTAGTTCATTATAATGCATTCCATTTAGTATTCAGTCATTATACAATTTCCAATCATAAACTATGCCATGCCAAATACTTAAGAACTTACCAAGTAATCCAATGGACAATAAATGAGGCAATTCACAATGATCAAGCATCGACCATTCATGTCACTAAACAACAAGATAAGCAATTCATATTAAAAAGCATCGACTAATCATGTCACTAAATAGTAAAAGAGGCAATGCACAAGCATCGACCAATCAAGTCACTGAACAACAAGAGAGGCAATGCACTGTAACAAGCATCGACCAATCAAGTCACTGAATAGTAAAGAGGCAATGCACAAGCATCAACCAATAAATATACTGATCATTAGGTATGCAATACATAGTACTTACCAACTAATCTGTTGAGTAGTAAATATGCAATGTAAGATACATGCAATGCATCGTAAGTAACCATTTATCCTTGAATATGCAAATCAACAATTACAAAGCTTGGAAGAATATTCATGCAAATTTATTTACATTAATAAGAAACACACATACACACAGATCATACATAAGGTCTTAAATATGAAAATTATTCCATTCAAAGTTCACCAAACAAGCCAATTCCAACCAAAATACATCATAAACTGATCCATAATTCTTGACTTCTGAAATTAAAAGAAGGATATAACAGAGTTGATCTCTAAAGTGAGGCTTCTGATTCTTCCACTAACATAATGGGGGTTAAATTTATTTCACACAACACATTTATAATATCCAAATTCACATAAACAGAAATTCTATAACTATGTAGAAGGCCCAACAGTCGATGTATTGTAACCTAAGCTTTGATACCACTTGTAATGTACCCAACCCTCGAACACACACATAGGTCAGGTACTTGCGATATTTAACAAAGGGGATGGATGAATATAAGCTAAGAATAGTGGAATAATACTCTATAAGGTTAGGCTAACATGCCATACAATTTAAAAATTCTAAAACATTCAACCACTAAGAAAGACTGCCCTTCCAATGCAATCTAGTTCCCCATTCTACATGCAATGTAGTGTAATGTTACAAGAATACATTCAGAACGGAACCTATTCACATGTTGACTAACTGTAATTACACCTATGGGTATCCTCCCGTAGCCATCTAATCAACTAAATAAATCATATTTACATTCCTTTATGGGACTCCATTTATGATAGTAAACATTCAATATTTCAACATTATAAGGAGGCGGAGTTGAAAAGTCTATCATAGCAGATCTATAATAGTTATTTCAAAATTCCAATACCAAATCAGATTTGATTCAATACATCCATATACATCTATATGGTCTTCCCTAAATATCAGTCTGCCCCATGAACATGATTTCCACAAAAGACTAACTTTTAACATCACAGTAAAATCAACATTACTATCTTTCCTTAAGGCATATTTATACATTAATGCATATCAGATTTAATACATGAAATTATCATTCTATAAACCCATATGGGACCTAATACCATACAACCATGTAAGGCCACATGGCTGTCCTAATATTAGACCCATAATTATTCATAAATACGTAAGCAAACTAGCTTCTAGTACCTGGCATAAATAAATCAACATCATTACAATTCATTATAGCAGATTTATAATATTAAAGTAAATCAGAATTTTACCACTTTAATAACTATCACGTCCCTTTCCATCAATCCAATGCAAGGGAGGAAACATGACCAAACATATCGGGCTTATTTGGTAAACTCAGCCCCATACATTACTAAGAAATTCATAATAAATAAAAACTTCTGTGTGCAAATTCATACTCAATATAAACACAATGGAATTAAATCATATTTGCACACATACAATTGTAATGCATCAACATATCTATCACATGTGGATAATGATTCAATATGCAAAGAATCAATCCCCTTCTCATGCTATGCACAGACTTCATATAAATTCTATTAATATGAATAATTATCATTCAGAATTAACACATTGCAGAACACAAAATGCATATAATTTAGACACAGAGAACACTTATCTTTGAGATGAAGCTTTCCAAACAACTGGCTATGTGAGATAAATGTTCCACCCAACCATAGATCTCTATCCAGTCTATATTCTTTCAGCTGAGAGATCACCCCCGAGCTGGGTTGTGTTTCCACTAAGGAGGAACTAAATGGGCTCACTCACAGCCATAATTTCACTCAACAGCTATGCTAATCCAACACACAGTTGAGTTTATCAAGCATACAAAATACAAAGAAGGTAAATGCTAAGCCAGTGAGCTCAACCACAGAGCTACAGGCATCTCAAGATAAATCAAACAATCAAGGCACCCACAGTACCTACCACACCCAACACAAAGAAGGTACCCTTCTCTGCTGCACAGTCCCTTAGGAGTCCCTTCCCACCAGTGATCTTCAAGATGGGCATAGAAAGGTACAAGCTGCTAAATCCTTGAGATTCTAGCCTTCACTGGGTTTATCAAGCATTCCCAACCTCTGCTCAGTCATTCACACTTGGATTTCTCACAATTCTATCATCAAATAACTCAATCCCGTGACTGGTTTTCTGGGCTATACAAACTGGGTTTTTCTATGGATTTCAGGGTATTTAATACTCTCAAATTTTCCCCAAGGTTCATATCTATGGATTCCCCATTGGATTTTACTTTCAATACCAAATTTTGGGTGTTTATGGCTCTTCAAAACGTGGGTTCTTGCAAAGTTGCGATTTCTGGTTTTTCTCACTGTTGGGCATGTGTAATGGATGAAAAATGATGCTGGGATCCTCAACAATGGAATGGGAATGAGGAAGAACCCATTCCCATGAGGTAGAGTGACTTGTGGTACAAGAAAAAAAAATCCCATACCTGCCACACGAATTTCTGGGCTGCCCATGCTCCATTGAAGCCATGGACTGAATTCTTCAACAACTTCTTTACAACAGAATTAAATGTCAGCAAGGAAGTCAAATGGGTTCACAAGATGACATTTGGAAGCATATGGGTCATCCCCACAACCCCCTCACCACTCCCTAGTGGAATACACATGGTCCCTTCTCATTCGTTGCTTCCATAGCTAGTTTTGGTATTTTATTGAAATATTAATATTTACATCCATTTACAATATTCCATGGCTTAATAGCACATGGGTAACAAAATATCAAATGATTTTCCATTCTAAATAAAATCCGAACATATAATAGCGGGGCCTTGGCCTTGAGCTCCACGCTAGGGAAACATACATCGCATGTACACAATATTTGCATAAAAGCCAATATATCACAAGGGCCAAAATTGGGGTATTACAATAACAACCAAAAATACCATGAAATATCTGATTGGGACATCCATACACAACCATATTGAATTTCCAAAAATAAGATCCTAACATATACCATAAATCATACAATCCAACATCTAATAGCTAGATTAACATATTCACATACTTGCTCCGTGAGCTGCTAATTTATCAACATCCAATTTAGCCATTAAACATGCACATTTAAATCATATGGAGCATATGATAAACATGATATCTCAGCCTCCATGGGTGCACATGCATTAATAACATAGTAAATAATAATAAAGAATACTTATCTTTTATATAGGGTGCAACTAGCATAAACATGTCAACCTTCCTCCCATCCTTAGACACTGTCAAGCTAATACTACTTGAGAAGGTCACCCCCGAGCTAATTTAATGGATCCACATGATAAGGAACTCTCCCTTTCCAATTTGATCTCTATCATAGGAAACTCAGGCCACACAACTTGTGAAAGCATAATGCATTTCCATTATAGGAAACTCAGGCCACACAACCCGAGAAAGCACAATACATTTCCATCACAGGAAAATTAGGCCACACAACCTGAGAAAGCACAACAAAATCCCTCACCAATTAGTTACTCATCCACCCCACTACCAAGTGAAATGGTATTCCCTTCACCTACCAGGTCCCTCAAGACATCGTCATTCACCGTCAGTATTTACATGTAGGATCAGGACGGAGACAAGCGGTGGCCATCGATGAACTATATTGAACCCAAGAATTAGCTAAAATATTAGTTATGAGAATCCACAACTAAATCCCTCACCACCTACTTACTCCTCCACCCCATTACCATGTGAAATGGTAATCCCTTCACCTACCAGGTCTCTTAGGACATCTCCATTCACCATTAGGATTTACATGCAGGATTAGGACAGAGACAAGCGGTGGCCATTGAGGAACTATACCAGAGTTGATAAAGCTTACTCCAAACATGCCTAATATCCTGGTGCTCCAAGCACACAATTCACACACATAACAGATAATACATGGGTTACCAGGATCACAAGATTACTTATCTCTCAACAATCATGGCATGAATAAATCCCCTCCTCCCTATCAATGAAGGAAATGAAATTAAAAGAATAGAAGCAAATCCAATTCCTTAATACCAGTTCGAAATCACTGGAAGAGGCTAGCTCAAGTTCACTAGAAAGCCACTCCAAATCACTGAGGATTTTTCCAAACCACTGGATGACCATTCAAGTTCTCAAGAGAGCAACTTGACTCCACTTAGAATTATTCTAAAACACTGGAAAAATTACTTCCAGTCCTTGGGGTTGTGTAGTGCCCCTAGAATTTTGTAGACATTGAGGGCACCTGCTGAGTGACCCGGCCGATTGAAACATTAATTAAATAACCTTTTGACCTTATTTTTGAGTATGTGTATCTGAACATAGGCGTTTTCCAGCCTTGTGGATAGTTGTAATTTGATCATTAATTAATTGTGTATTAGATATGAAAATAGGCCCTTTTTCCAGCACTGTAGAAAGTGTAATTTGATCTTTAAATTAATTCTGTCTCAAATCTGAACATAGGCGTTTTCCAGCCTTGTGGATAGTTGTAATTTGATCATTAATTAATTGTGTATTAGATATGAAAATAGGCTTTTTTCCAGCACTATAGAAAGTGTAATTTGATCTTTAAATTAATTCTGTCTCAGATATGAAAATAGGCGTTTCCCAGCCTTGTAGAAAGTTATAGCTTGACTATTAAAAGCCCTGTCTCAGGTTTGGGAATGGCGTCTTTAATTTCTTTCTCAGAATAGGGATTGGTGTTTTTTTTCATTCTCAGAAGATGTATTTCGATCCTTTGAAAAACTCTGTATTTAATTCGATTATAGATTAGTGTATTCTTTTTAAAGTTTCTGTCGAAAACCCAATCGGAGTTTCCAGAGCTTGAATTTCTTCTTGGATAGAGATCTATATAAGCTAACCCTTGGTGTTTATAATTTTAAATTCATAGGTATTGAATTACATAAGTAGCGTATCTAAATAGGTTACGAATACATAATACTCTGTGTATTAGTTAACTTGTGATTCTAGTATGACATTTCTTAAAATATTGAGAATAACTTTAATTATTTCTTGGATGGAATGTCTCAATTAATTGGCAACCTTTCTTTTAAATATGAAAAATTCCCATAATTTTTAAGTTGAGGAAATTATACTCATATTCCGTTAAACTTGTTGAATATCCTTAGTTATTATTTAATTGGAAGTGTTTTATTTATGAACATTTTGCATAGAAATGAAGTTTGAGGAATTTACATATATCCCCTTTTATCATGGATGTAGATTATTAGTTTAAATGCTTATTTAGAGAATCCTGTGTTGGTTGAATTTAATGGGAATGTCTCCCACTTTTGGATTGTGTAGTGAGTTAAAATAATGCCTCTCTTTACTATATAGAGATTCTCATATTTGCAATTTCTTTAATTATTACTTAGTAATCTTATTTTGTCCTTGAATTTATTATAAGTGCATTTTTAATATAAGATACCTATGTTTTATGTTATAATTGATGCCAAGTTGAAAATACACTATATAAGTGGAAAGTACAAATCCATCCCATTTGTATAAGAGTCATAGTATTGGAAATGACATTTGCCAGCAAGAAGGATAGTGTAATGTATCACCACAATGCTTGTGTCGTGATATAGTGTTTTGGGAATGATTAAGAGCTTAAGTTATTGATCATCATGAAGACATCTCTTAGAAGTTTCTCAAATAGATATTATTCATTTACTTTGAGTAAAAGTAAATTACGACATTTAGTATAGTAGCATGACAGAGTGTTGAGGTAAGTTTTGAAGTACGAAATGAACTTGTGAATTGATGACCTCGTTTTATGGTCGAGACTCCTTAGGTAAGCTAGGTTTAGAAATCTTTGACTATAAATTTTTTTGAGATTGCACGATATAGATTTGCGTCATATGTTTTTTTTACAAAATGGTTGGTACACAAAAAAAAAATAAAAAAATTTACTTGCTTAATTAGAGAGACCCTACATTTGGTATCAGAGCAAGGTCGAACTTAGTTCGGACCTAGACAATTCCGCGCGAAATAGTTTATGATGTTTAGTTGACTAATAAATTTTATTTTACATCTGAACAGACTTTGACATGGATCGAAGAACTCTCCAAGGTAGATCCGGAAGGGGGTGAGGACGAGCTGCACGCCCGTCAACCCCAACAACCCCTGTGGATAATCCTCCAAGAGCTGAGGAAACCATAAACTTACCTGCTAACGAGGTCATGACAATGATGAGGAACTACCACAGAATGACAGAAGCGTTGATGACACGACTTGACCGCGAGAACGTTGGCTCTCAAGTCATTGCTGTACCACAGGCACCACCTCCGGTCAACATACACCGAGAGTTAGAAAAGGTGAAGTTTCCTGAATTTTGGGGTTCCACTGAGGGGACCGCCGCAGAGGCATGGCTAGAAAACATGGCCATGTGTTTTTCTTTGAGAGACTACACGTCTAACATGAAGGTACGGATGGCGATACTACAACTGAAGGATGAAGCCCTTCTTTGGTGGACGACCTTGCGACCTCAGCTAGGTCTAGAGCTTGAGGAGATATCTTGGGAATTGTTCGATGAACATTTCCGTCAGCATTACCTATCAGACGAATTCATTGAGCGACAGCTGAATGATTTCCATGCACTAAAATAAAGACTATGGACAATACAAGAGTACGAAATCCGTTTCATGGAGTTACTCAGGTATGCACCCCATGTTGCCACGGAGAAATTAAAGGTCAATAAGTTCATCTATGGATTAAAACTAGTCATACGGGACAAGGTTCGTATTTTGACACCTTCTACTTTGCACGATGCGGTCTAGAAGGCCCTCATAGCGGAAGAAGAACTTCCCGGCAAGATGCTACAGAATAAGAACTTTACGAGTACAGACCAAGGAAGTCATCCTTCGCATGCACCCAAACATCAGTATGGGAATAAGAATTTTGGAAGGAGACCTTTCAACGGAGGGTCTAACAGAGAAGACAGAACACCATACCGACCGCCACCACGGAATGATCATGCAAAGCCTTTTGCAAAACCGACGCAGTTTGGACCAAGAAGAAATGATGCACCTGCCAGAAACAAAACAAGAGGGCCCAAAGAAGGATGTTGGAGGTGTGGAGGACCACACTTCCAAAGCGAATGTCCTCAGCAGGACGGGGGAAACCAAAGAGCCCAAGCACCGCGACAAACTACCGCAGCCGATTTAGGACGAGCGCATCGTATACATGCTGCCGTCAACAACCGCCAAGCTGAACATCAGTCCACCGTCCTCGAGACTACTGGTAAGATACATGGTAATGTATTTTCCTTGCTTATAGACCCTGGAGCTACTGAAAGTTTTATTTCCTTAAAAGTTGTAGAAAATAATAAAATAATGGCAATAAGTCAAGATGATTTCGACACTGTCGAGATGGCATCCGGTAGTGTCCAAAGTGTGAGTCTTAAGGTAGAGAACTGTGAAGTCGACCTAGGAGTATGTTCTTCTAGAATATCCTTTTATGTTACGGAATTGGGTACATACGATCTAATCCTGGGGATGGATTGGGTACAAGCACACTCCGCAGTGATGGATTGCCGAAGTAAGGAACTAACTTTCATCGATGATGAAGGTTACAAGAGGATGTTAACTGGGAAGAAGACGAAAGTTTCCTTGTGAATGATATCGGCCATGCAGCTGAAGAAGAGCATGAGAAAAGGGTGTCAATTGTATGCGGTGATTGCATTGAACAAGAAAGGAGATAAGGTAGAAGTAATTAATCACCCCTTGTTCTCAGAATTCATGGATGTGTTTCCTGACGCATTACCCGGATTACCGCCACAGCGTGAACTGGATTTCACCATAGAACTAAAACTTGGAACCGAGCCCATAACTAGGACTCCTTACCGAATGTTTGTACCAGAATTGAAGGAATTGCAAATTCAACTACAAGAGTTGTTAGATTTAGGATTGATCAGAACTAGTGTGTCTCCTTGGGGAGCACCTGTTATTTTTGTAAAGAAGAAGGATGGGTCTTGGCGCTTGTGCATTGACTACCGTCAATTGAACAAGGTGACCGTAAGAAATCAGTATCCCCTACCCAGAATAGATGACCTCTTTGACCAGATGAAGGGTGCGACGGTATTCTCAAAAATCGACCTAAGGTCGGGATACCACCAGGTGAGGATCAAGGATGAAGATATTCCCAAGACAACGTTTAAAACTAGATTTGGGCACTACGAATTTGTCGTAGTACCTTTTGGCTTAACAAATGCACGCAGTGTATTTATGAACCTGATGAATGGTGTGTTTCGGCAACACCTTGACAAGTTTGTACAGGTGTTCTTAGACGACATTCTGATTTATTCAAGAACACCGGAAGAACATGAGGAACACCTGAGGATAGTACTAAAATGTTTAAGAGATAATCACCTTTATGGAAAATTATCAAAGTGTTCGTTCTTCCAGAAGGAGATTCATTATCTTGGACACATCATATCCGGTGAAGGGATAGCTGTAGATCCAGCCAAGATTGAATCCATTTGGGACTGGCCTGCACCCACAAACATACATGAGGTACGAAGCTTTATGGGGCTTTCCGGGTATTATAGACATTTTGTGGAAGGCTTCTCTAGAGTAGCGGGATCTATTACTGAATTGCAAAAGAAGAACTGTCCTTTCATTTGGACGGAGAAATGTAAAGAGGCCTTTGTTAAATTAAAAGAATTACTAACTACGGCACCAATCTTAAGAGTTCCCGATATGGATAAAGATTTCCTGGTGTGCACGGATGCTTCAAAGGATGGTGTTGGTTGTGTATTGATGCAAGATGGAAGAGTAATTGCGTACACGTCCAGAAGACTTAGGCCGCATGAAGAGAACTATGCGACCCATGATATGGAGATGACTGCAGTGATGCATGCTTTGAGGTTATGGAGACACTATCTGGTAGGGAGAAAGTTTGAATTAAAGACTGACCATTGTGGGTTACAAGACATCTTCACTCAAAGCGACCTTAATGCAAGACAGAGAAGATGGTCGAAAGTACTCAATGAGTACGACTTCGACATAACTTATGTGAAAGGGACCTTAAACAAAGTGGCAGATGCACTTAGTCGTAGACCTAGGATATTCTCTGTTATACCATTAAAGACCAACTTAAGAGAAAATATATTGACACTACAACAGAAGGACACATGGTATAATGAAGTAAAAGCTGAGTTGGAGAATGAACAAATGAGGATACCCAAGTTTGAAGGGTACTCTTTGGACATGGATGGTTTATTACGATACAACCGTCGCATGTATGTTCCTGATAATGAAGAAATTCGAGGTTTAATACTGTCTGAGGCTCACCGAGCCGTCTATAGAGCACATCCTGGAATAAAAAAAATGTACGCAGATTTGAAACCTTTATTCTTTTGGCATGGTATGAAGAGGGATGTGGTAAGTTTTGTGGCGAAGTGGAGTGCCAGATGGTAAAGGCGGAACATCGACACCCAGCCGGATTGCTGCAACCACATGTAATCCCAGAATCAAAATGGGAGGTTATTTCTATGGATTTTATAGTTGGATTTCCCTTAACCAACAAGAGACACGACACCATTTTTGTGGTCGTTGACACTCTTACCAAGAGTGCACATTTCCTACCGATTAAGAACACGTATCAAGCTCTGGAGATAGCCCGAGTTTTCATTAATGAAGTAGTAAGACTACATGGAATTCCGAAGAAAATTATTTCTGATAGAGGATCAGTATTTACTGGAAGGTTTTGGACAAGCTTTCAAGAAGCTCTTGGTACTCAGCTTAACTTTAGCACTTCCTACCACCCTGAAACGGATGGACAAACGGAAAGAGTAAACCAAGTATTGGAGGACATGCTAAGAATGTATGTAATGGATCAACAGAAGAAGTGGGAAGAATATCTACCCTTGGTAGAATTTGCATACAACAACAGTTATCAGAGTTCTATTCAGATGGCTCCATTTGAATTTCTCTATGGGAGACCTTGTAGGACTCCCATAAGTTGGGATATACTAGAGGATAGGACATTACTTGGTCCTAAATTAATACAAGAGATGGAAGACCAGATGGTCACGATTCGTGCTCGACTAAAGGAAGCACAGGATCGCCAGAAGAGTTATGCGGATGCGCACAGGACTGATCATAACTACGAAATTGGGGATAGGGTATTTCTATGGGTAAAACCACAGAAGAGTTCTGTAAAGTTTGGAAAGGGAGCCAAGTTGTCACCTAGGTTTGTAGGACCCTTTAGGATTTCAAAACGGATAGGACCGGTTGCCTATCGTCTTGACTTGCCGTCATCATTAAGTAGAATTCATAATGTTTTTCATATTTCTGTATTGCGCAACTATGTTCCCGATACTTCACATATCATTGACTTGAGTAATGTGTAGATAACGGACGACGGGGCCATGATGGCCGAACCGATCCGGATTTTAGACCAGCGAACGCAGCAGCTTAGGCACCGTGTGATTGATCAAGTCAAAGTACAGTGGGACAGCTATAGTCCAAGCTCTGCGACTTGGGAGGACGCAACTGAGATGCGTCGTAGTTTTCCATTTTTATTTTGAACTTCGGGACGAAGTTCTAAATAAGTAGGGGTGTATGTAGTGCCCCTAGACTTTTGTAGACATTGAGGGCACCTGCTGAGTGACCTGGCCGATTGAAACATTAATTAAATAACCTTTTGACCTTATTTTTGAGTATGTGTATCTGAACATAGGCGTTTTCCAGCCTTGTGGATAGTTGTAATTTGATCATTAATTAATTGTGTATTAGATATGAAAATAGGCCCTTTTTCCAGCACTGTAGAAAGTGTAATTTGATCTTTAAATTAATTCTGTCTCAAATCTGAACATAGGCGTTTTCTAGCCTTGTGGATAGTTGTAATTTGATCATTAATTAATTGTGCATTAGATATGAAAATAGGCTTTTTTCCAGCACTATAGAAAGTGTAATTTGATCTTTAAATTAATTCTGTCTCAGATCTGAAAATAGGCGTTTCCCAGCCTTGTAGAAAGTTATAGCTTGACTATTAAAAGCCCTGTCTCAGGTTTGGGAATGGCGTCTTTAATTTCTTTCTCAGAATAGGGATTGGTGTTTTATTTCATTCTCAGAAGATGTATTTCGATCCTTTGAAAAACTCTGTATTTAATTCGATTATAGATTAGTGTATTCTTTATAAAGTTTCTGTCGAAAACCCAATCGGAGTTTCCAGAGCTTGAATTTCTTCTTGGATAGAGATCTATATAAGCTAACCCTTGATGTTTATAATTTTAAATTCATAGGTATTGAATTACATAAGTAGCGTATCTAAATAGGTTACGAATACATAATACTCTGTGTATTAGTTAACTTGTGATTCTAGTATGACATTTCTTAAAATATTGAGAATAACTTTAATTATTTCTTGGATGGAATGTCTCAATTAATTGGCAACCTTTCTTTTAAATATGAAAAATTCCCATAATTTTTAAGTTGAGGAAATTATACTCATATTCCGTTAAACTTGTTGAATATCCTTAGTTATTATTTAATTGGAAGTGTTTTATTTATGAACATTTTGCATAGAAATGAAGTTTGAGGAATTTACATATATCCCCTTTTATCATGGATGTAGATTGTTAGTTTAAATGCTTATTTAGAGAATCCTGTGTTGGTTGAATTTAATGGGAATGTATCCCACTTTTGGATTGTGTAGTGATTTAAAATAATGCCTCTCTTTACTATATAGAGATTCTCATATTTGCAATTTCTTTAATTATTACTTAGTAATCTTATTTTGTCCTTGAATTTATTATAAGTGCATTTTTAATATAAGATACCTATGTTTTATGTTATAATTGATGCCAAGTTGAAAATACACTATATAAGTGGAAAGTACAAATCCATCCCATTTGTATAAGAGTCATAGTATTGGAAATGACATTTGCCAGCAAGAAGGATAGTGTAATGTATCACCACAATGCTTGTGTCGTGATATAGTGTTTTGGGAATGATTAAGAGCTTAAGTTACTGATCATCATGAAGAAATCTCTTAGAAGTTTCTCAAATAGATATTATTCATTTACTTTGAGTAAAAGTAAATTACGACATTTAGTATAGTAGCATGACAGAGTGTTGAGGTAAGTTTTGATGTACAAAATGAACTTGTGAATTGATGACCTCGTTTTATGGTCGAGACTCCTTAGGTAAGTTAGGTTTAGAAATCTTTGACTATAAATTTTTTTGAGATTGCACAATATAGATTTGCGTCATATGTTTTTTTTACAAAATGGTTGGTACACAAAAAAATAAAATAAAAAATTACTTGCTTAATTAGAGAGACCCTACAGGTTGTTAGAAAATCAGAAGAGCAAGGAGAAATCAAAAGACTAAAATTGGATCAAGAGAAATAAATAATTGCACTGGAAAGTAAAAAGGAAAAGAAAAAAGAGAATTTTCAAGGTCCAGATGTCCAAGTGCATGACTACAAATTTACTGAAGCAAAAGATGTTGGTTACAGTGATAAATACCAGTCCAGGACTGAATTATATATCAAATATGGTCAAGATAAAAAGGCTTCCTCTGAGAAAGATAACAAGCTTTTCCCTAAAGTTAGAGATATATCAGATAAATATCCGTCCACACCATGAACATGATTTCCACAAAAGACTAACTTTTAACATCACAGTAAAATCAACATTAATATCTTTCCTTAAGGCAGATTTATACATTAATTAATATCAGATTTAATACATGAAATTATTAGTCTATAAACCCATATGGGACCTGATATGGTACAATCATGTAAGGCCACAGGGTTGTCCGAATATCAGACCCATAATTGTTAATAAATATGTAAGCAAACTAGCTTCTAGTACCTGACATAAATAAATCAACATCATTACAATTCATTATAGCAGATTTATAGCACTAACGTAAATCAAAATTTTACCACTTTAATAACTATAACGTCCCCTTCCATCAATCCAATGCAAGGGAGGAAACATGACCAAACATATTGGGCTTATTTGGTAAACTCAGCCCCATACATTACCAAGAAATTCATAATAAATAAAAACTTATGTGTGCAAATTCATACTCAATATAAACACAACGGAAGTAAATCAAATTTGCAGACATACAATTGTAATGCATCAACATATCTATCACAAGTGGATGATGATTCAATATGCAGAGAATCATTCCCCTTCTCATGCTATGCACAGAATTCATATAAATTCTATTAACATGAATAATTATCATTCAGAATTAACACATTGCAGGACACATAATGCATATAATTTAGACACAGAGAACACATATCTTTGAGATGAATCTTTCCAAACAACTGGCTATGTGAGAGCAACATTCCACCCAACCATAGATCTCTATACAGCCTATATTCTTTTAGCTGAGAGATCACCCCCAAGCTGGGTTGTGTTTCCACTAAGAAGGAACTAAATGGGCTCACTCACAGCCATGTTTTCACTCAATGACTATGCTAAGCCAACACACAGTTGGGTTTATAAAGCATACAAAAGACAAAGGAGGTAAATGCTAATCCAGTGAGCACAAACACAGAGCTACAGGCATCTAAAGATAAATCAAATAGTCAAGGCATCCATAGTACCTACCACACCCAACACAAAGAAAATCCCTTTATCTGTTGCACAATCCCTTAGGCGTCCCTTCCCTTCAGTTCTCTTCATGATGGGCATAGAAAGGTCCGAGCTGATAAATCCTTGAGATTCCAGCCTTCACTAGGTTTATCAAGCATTCCCAACCTCTGCTCAGTCATTCACACTTGGATTTCTCACAATTTTGTCATCAAATAACTCAATCCCGTCACTGGTTTTCTGTTCTATAAAAACTGGGTTTTTCTATGGATTTCGGGGTATCTAATACTCTCAAATTTGCCCCAAGGTTCATATCTATGGATTCCCCATTGGATTTTACTGTCAATACCAAATTTTGGGTGTTTGTGGCTCTTCAAAACGTGGGTTCTTGCAAAGTTGCGATTTTTGTTTTTTCTCACTGCTGGGCATGTGTAATGGATGAAAAATGATGTTGGGATCCTCAACAATGGAATGGGAATGAGGAAGAACCCATTCCCATGAGGTAGAGTGACTTGTGATACAAGAAAAACAAAGCCCATACCTGCCATACGAATTCCTGGGCTTCCCATGCTCCATTGAAGCCATGGACTGAATTCTTCAACAACTTCCTTACAACAGAATTGAATGTCAGCAAGGAAGTTAAATGGGTTCACAAGATGACATTTGGCAGCATATGGTTCATCCCAACAACCCCCTCACCACTCCCTAGTGGAATACATATGTCCCCTTCTCATTCGTTGCTTCCATAGCCAGTTTTGGTATTTTATTGAAATATTAATATTTACATCCATTTACAATATTCCATGGCTTAATAGCACATGGGTAACAAAATATCAAATGCTTTCCCATTCTAAATAAAATCCGAACATACACTAACAAGGCCTTGGCCTTGAGCTCCACTCTAGGGAAACATAAATCACATGTACACAATATTTGCATAAAAGCCAATATATCACAAGGGCCAAAATTGGGGTATTACAATAACAAACAAAAATCCCATGAAATATATGATTGGGACATCCATACACAACCATATTGACTTTCCAAAAATAAGATCCTAACATATACCATAAATCATACAATCCAACATCTAATAGCTAGATTAACATATTCACATACTTGCTCCGTGAGCTGCTAATTTATCAACATCAAATTTAGCCATTAAACATGCACATTTCGATCATATGGAGCATATTATAAACATGATATCTAAGCCTCCATGGGTTCATGTGCATTAATAACATAGTAAATAATAAAAAAGAATACTTATCTTTTATATAGGGTGCAACTAGCATAAACATGTCAACCTTCCTCCCATCCTTAGACACTGTCAAGCCAATACTACTTGAGAAGGTCAACCCTAAGCTAATTTCATGGATCCACATGATAAGGAACTCTCCCTTTCCAATTTGATCTCTATCATAGGAAACTCAGGCCACACAACTTGAGAAAGCATAATACATTTCCATTGTAGGAAACTCAGGCCACAAAACCTAAGAAAGCACAATACATTTCCATCATAGGAAAATTAGGTCACACAACTTGAGAAAGCACAACAAAATCCCTCACCAATTAGTTACTCATCCACCCCACTACCAAGTGAAATGGTATTCCCTTCACCTACCAGGTCCCTCAATACATTGCCATTCACCATCAGTATTTATGTATAGGATCAGGACGGAGATAAGCGGTGGCCACCGAGGAACTATATTGCACCCAAGAATTAGCTAAAATATTAGTTATGAGAATCCACAACTAAATCCCTCACCACCTACTTACTCCTCCACCCCATTACTAGGTGAAATGGTAATCCCTTCACCTGCCAGGTCTCTCAGGACATCGCCATTCACCATCAGGATTTACATGTAGGATTAGGACAGAGACAAGTGGTGGCCATTGAGGAATTATACCAGAGTTGATAAAGCTTACTCCAAACATGACTAATATCCTGGTGCTCCAAGCACACAGTTTGCACACATAGCAGATCATACATGGGTTCCCAGGATCACATGTTTACCTAGCTCTCAACAATCATGGCATGAATAAATCCCCTCCTCCTTATCAATGAAGGAAATGAAATTAAAAGAATAGAAGCAAAGCCAATTCCTTAATACCAATTCGAAATCACTAGAAGAGGCTAGCTCAAGTTCACTAGAAAGCCACTCCAATTCACTGAGGATTTTTCCAAACCACTAGATGACCATTCAAGTTCTCAAGAGAGAAACTTGAGTCCACTTAGGCTGACTCTAAAACATTGGAAAAATTACTTCCAATCCTTGGGCTTGTTAGAAAATCAGAAGAGCAAGGAGAAATCAAAAGACTAAAATTGGATCAAGAGAAATAAATAATTGCACTGGAAAGTAAAAAGGAAAAGAAAAAAGAGAAGTTTCAAGGTCTAGATGTCCAAGTGCATGACTACAAATTTACTGAAGCAAAAGATGTTGGTTCCAGTGATAAATACCAATCCAGGACTGAATTACATATCGAATATGGTCAAGATAAAAAGGCTTCCTCTGAGAAAGCTAACAAGCTTTTCCCTAAGGTTAGAGATATATCAGATAAATATCAGTCCGCCCCATGAACATGATTTCCACAAAAGACTAACTTTTAACATCATAGTAAAATCAACATTACTATCTTTCCTTAAGGCAGATTTATACATTAATGAATATCAGATTTAATACATGAAATTATCAGTCCATAAACCCATATGGGACCTGATACAGTACAACCATGTAAGGCCACATGGCTGTCCGAATATCAGACCCATAATTGTTCATAAATATGTAAGCAAACTAGCTTCTAGTACCTGGCATAAATAAATCAACATCATCAAAATTCATTATAGCAGATTTATAGCACTAACGTAAATCAAAATTTTACCACTTTAATAACTATCACGTCCCCTTCTATCAATCCAATGCAAGGGAGGAAACATGACCAAACATATCGAGCTTATTTGGTAAACTCAGCCCCATACATTACTAAGAAATTCATAATAAATAAAAACTTCTGTGTGCAAATTCATACTCAATATAAACACAACAGAATTAAATAATATTTGCACACATACAATTGTAATGCATCAACATATCTATCACAAGTGGATGATGATTCGATATGCAGAGAATCAATCCCCTTCTCATGCTATGCATAGACTTCATATAAATTCTATTAACATGAATAATTATCATTCAGAATTAACACATTACAGAACACAGAATGCATATAATTTAGACACAGAGAACACTTATCTTTGAGATGAATCTTTCCAAACAACTGGCTATGTGAGAGCAACGTTCCACCCAACCATAGATCTCTATCCATCCTATATTCTTTCAACTGAGAGATCACC
Organism: Larix kaempferi; assembly: GCA_027924585.1. NCBI lineage: Eukaryota > Viridiplantae > Streptophyta > Pinopsida > Pinales > Pinaceae > Larix > Larix kaempferi. The sequence goes on along the minus strand of BSBM01000450.1, from coordinate 9,322,184 downwards.
CCCAAGCTGGGTTGTGTTTCCATTACAAAGAAACTAAATGGGCTCACTCACAACCATGGTTTCACTCAACGGCTATGCTAAGCCAACACACAGTTGGGTTTATCAAGAATACAAAAGACAAAGGAGGTAAATGCTAAGCCAGTGAGCTCAACCATAGAGCTATAGGCATCTCAAGATAAATCAAACAGTCAAGGCACCCACAATACCTACCACACCCAACACAAAGAAGGTCTCCTTCTCTGTTGCACAGTCCCTTAGGCATCCCTTCCCTCCATTTCTCTTCAGGATGGGAATAGAAAGGTCCAAGCTACTAAATCTTTGAGATTCCAGCCTTCACTGGGTTTATCAAGCATTCCCAACCTCTGCTCAGTCATTCACACTTGGATTTATCACAATTCTGTCATCAAATAACTCAATCCCATCATTGGTTTTCTGGGCTATAAAAACTGGGTTTTTCTATGGATTTTGGGGTATCTAATACTCTCAAATTCACCCCAAGGTTCATATCTATGGATTCCCCATTGGATTTTACTGTCAATACCAAATTTTGGGTGTTTATGGCTCTTCAAAACATGGGTTCTTACAAAGTTGCGATTTCTGGGTTTTCTCACTGCTGGGCATGTGTAATGGATGAAAAATGATGTTCGGATCCTCAAAATGGAATGGGAATGAGGAAGAACCCATTCCCATGAGGTAGAGTGACTTGTGGTACAAGAAAAACAAAGCCCATACCTGCCATAAGAATTTCTGGGCTGCCCATGCTCCATTGAAGCCAAGGACTGAATTCTTCAACAACTTCCTTACAACAGAATTAAATGTCAGCAAGGAAATCAAATGGGTTCACAATATGACATTTGGCAGCATATGGTTCATCCCCACAACCCCCTCACTACTCCCTAGTGGAATACACATGGCCCCTTCTCATTCGTTGCTTACATAGCCAGTTTTGGTATTTTATTGAAATATTAATATTTACATCCATTTACAATATTCCATGGCTTAATAGCACATGGGTAATGAAATATCAAATGCTTTCCCATTCTAAATAAAATCTGAACATACACTAGTGGGGTCTTGGCCTTGAGCTCCACGCTAGGGAAACATACATCGCATGTACACAATATTTGCATAAAAGCCAATATATCGCAAGGGCCAAAATTGGGGTATTACAATAACAACCAAAAATACCATGAAATATATGATTGGGACATCCATACACAACCATATTGACTTTCCAAAAATAAGATCCTAACATATACCATAAATCATACAATCCAACATCTCATAGCTAGATTAACATATTCACATACTTGCTCCATGAGCTGCTAATTTATCAACATCAAATTTAGCCATTAAACATGCACATTTAAATCATACATAGCATATGATAAACATGATATCTCAACCTCCATGGGTGCATGTGCATTAATAACATAGTAAATAATAATAAAGAATACTTATCTTTTATATATGGTGCAACTAGCATAAACATGTCAACCTTCCTCCCATCCTTAGACACTGTCAAGCCAATACTACTTGAGAAGGTCACCCCCGAGCTAATTTCATGGATCCACATGATAAGGAACTCTCCCTTTCCAATTTGATATCTATCATAGGAAGCTCAGGCCACACAACTTGAGAAAGCATAATACATTTCCATTATAGGAAACTCAGTCCACACAACCTGAGAAAGCATGACACATTTCCATCACAGGAAAATTAGGCCACACAACTTGAGAAAGCACAACAAAATCCCTCACCAATTAGTTACTCATTCACCCCACTACCAAGTGAAATGGTATTCCCTTCACCTACCAGGTCCCTCAAGACATTGCCATTCACCGTCATTATTTACATGCAGGATCAAGACGGAGAGAAGCGGTGTCCACCAAGGAACTATATTGCACCCAAGAATTAGCTAAAATATTAGTTATGAGAATCCACAACTAAATCCCTCACCACCTACTTACTCCTCTACCCCATTACCAGGTGAAATGGTAATCCCTTCACCTACTAGGTCTCTCAGGACATCACCATTCACCATTAGGATTTACATGCAGGATTAGGATAGAGACAAGCGGTGGCCATCGAGGAACTATACCAGATTTGATAAATCTTACTCCAAACATGACTAATATCCTGGTGCTCCAAGCACACAGTTCACACACATAGCAGATCATACATGGGTTCCCAGGATCACAAGCTTACCTAGCTCTCAACAATCATGGCATGAATAAATCCCCTCCTCCCTATCAATGAAGGAAATGAAATTAAAAGAATAGAAGCAAATCCAATTCCTTAATACCAATTCGAAATCACTAGAAGAGGCTAGCTCAAGTTCACTAGAAAGCCACTCCAATTCACTGAGTATATTTCCAAACCACTAGATGACCATTCAAGTTCTCAAGAGAGCAACTTGACTCCACTTAGATTGACTCTAAAACACTGGAAAAATTACTTCCAGTCCTTGGGGTTGTTAGAAAATCAGAAGAGCAAGGAGAAATCAAAAGACTAAAATTGGATCAAGAGAAATAAATAATTGCACCGGAAAGTAAAAAGGAAAAGAAAAAAGAGAAGTTTCAAGGTCCAGATGTCCAAGTGCATGCCTACAAATTTACTGAACCAAAAGATGTTGGTTCCAGTGATAAATACCAGTCCAGGACTGAATTATATATCAAATATGGTCAAGATAAAAAGGATTCCTCTGAGAAATCTAACAAGCTTTTCCCTAAAGTTAGAGATATATCAGATAAAGAAGTTTCCTTGACAACTGCTAGGGATCATGCAAAAAATACTTGAAGCTTGGCAGTAGCTTCTGATGAAATTCATTTGCATAGACAAACTGGAGAAGTAATCTACACAGATTTAATGAAGGCTAATTTGAAAATTTTGAAGCTACAGTCTATAGTGGGTAGGTTGGAAACCCAACGAAAACAAGAAAAGATTGAAAATAAGGCTCATTAATAGCAAATAAATAAGTTATAGGTTGATTTAGTGAAACATACAATAAGCCAAACAAAGGACCAACAACCAAAAAAATTTTGAATGAAAAAGAGAATACAATCCAATTGCTGAAAAAGAAGATTAAAATACCAGCAACACGACTAGTTCGGGTATCTGAATTAACAATTTTAGAACAAGAGAAATAAACTATTTCTTAAGAGTTAGATGATTGTAAAGCAAAGTTGTTCAAATTCACAGAACATGAAGTAAGCTGGGAGAAGGAAATACTTAGTCTTATAGTTCAAATTGATAACTTCGAAGAGAAACAAGCAGGTACAACATGGGAAAAAGAAGGAACATGGCAAAGAAATGAAGAGACAAGTACATAAAATTTAATTCAAGCTATGTCCCAGGTTAGCTTCAAAGAGGAAGAAATTAAAGATTTAAAAGAATAAAATCAAAAATTGAGTGAAGAAATATAGAAGAAAGAGGAAGAGAAAAAGGAATTAAAAAAAAATTGCTTGACAAGAATGATAAATTGATTTAAGAGGTTATAGGGAAGCTTCCTTTGTAGGGTGCCAAACATCTGATCTGGGATTTGATAATAGCTAAAGCTATAAAGTTCAGACCATTTCTGAATTTTATGAAAAATAAAGAAACAATAGTAAATGAAAGTACACATAGTTGTACAGTCATGAGATAAACTCTAGATAAAAATCCAAAGGAAACAACTCAAAACACAAATGACTTTCTTAATACTTTGACAGAAGATTATTTGAAGGCATTGGGAATTAAAAATAGAATTTCAGTAATAACTTGGGCTAGAAGGATCATTGGAAAACATCATCATGTTGCAAATGTCCAGGAAAAGGTAAACCAAATGAAGCAACGGGTTGATTTGTTCAAAAACTTATTTACAAATCTACTTCAGAAATGACTGCCTTCCTTTTGGAATGAAGAAAACAAGTTAATTTCTCAAAATGAATATAAGGCTTTGTTGTTCCAAATTAGAATGGATCATAAAAAATTTGAAGGCATGAGCCAAGTTTTGACAGGGAAGGTAATATTGGAGAAGCTCACAGTTGATTTTGAAATCTTAAATCACTTAGTGATGATAGGAGCAAAGTTACCTCCTATATCTCTTGTAGATCACGTGGAGTTGAAAGTTTTTGTTAAAGAGATGACGAGTTATGAGATCCCTTCTACATAGCAGTGGAAAACATTTGTAAAGTATGGGAAAATGAAATATAATTTGCACCAATGAAGACACTTGTCTGAACATAGATTTATGTCAAAAATGCATTTGATGAAGAAGACAGAAAGATGTTTTATTTTGAAAATTACAAGGACTAAATTTCTGACGAAAATAGTCTAAATATGTAATGCGTATTTCAAGTTTTCTATTTTTGGAAACATGTAGTTAGGATTTTTCTCAAGAAGCCTTTTCATGTATAAATACATGCTTTGCAATTTAATCAGGGTTGGAAGCCGTAAGAGTGAAACTTCTCTTGTATTGATCCATTTTCAAATATTAATAGAAATGTTTGTAGAGTCGAGTATAAATTTTTAGAGCAAAGATTCTTGTGTCATTGTTTTGCAGTTCGTATTTCCTTTTCTCATGTGAATGTTATCTCTATTATCTCATTTTCATTATGTTTTCTTTAATACTTGGATGAGATTGTATTAGGTCAGAATTCATATTATTATGCTCTGATCTATGGGATTCAAGTATCCATAAATATTTTCTTCTAAATTTAATATTGTATGCATATTTATTGGATGCACAATGTTAATGGATTGTTCATCTTTCTTCCATTTCCACCTGAAAGCAAGAACTTGACTGTAAAAGAATAACTACCCTTCCTTTGTGAAAAATCATATTGTTTAGACTCTGCTTACCTTTAAAGATTACTGATTTTGACTCCATGCCAAATGGTATTCCTATGTTTCAGCCATTTTCACTATTGAATTATCTTTTAAAAAAAATATTTATGGCCATTGTATAATTTAAGTGAGAGGGCCCTCTCTTGTAGGAAAGAAGCCAGATTCCATCCTAAATATTGGTTTGAAAAGGTTATCTTGGAACTATCATTCCAAAACCAAAGGAGAAATTATGAGTGATAACATCTTGGCGCCATTGCTGGGGAGAGAAAGTTCAAATCTTCCCTGGGTGGAATGACAGTTTAGAAAGAATCATATTTCTACGGGAAAACATAAACTTTGATATATTACATTGGTTGTATTTTTACCTGGCGACTTCAGTTTGAAATTCAAGAAAAGGAGACTCCAAAGAAGAAATTGTGGCTTCCAGAAAAATTTATACAAGAGAGAATCTTGATCCTCAACCGTTTCAAGTGGTGAAAAGTCCAGAAAATATTCTCAGAAAGAAAAAAGGAAAAAATCAAGAAGGCACATCTCAGTCATAAATTTGTTTCCTTCGTTTTAAAAGAACTACTGAATATTGAAGATATTGGTTTAAATATAAAGTTTGAACAATCCTTATTTAGATCAAAATCTGAAACAAATATAAAGGAAATTGTTATTGATCAAAATATATTCCAGCCGTATCTATTGCAATCTCTTTGGGAATATTTACAAAAAACTAGAAAAGTAGAATTAAAAGAAAGGAAATTTCAAAAGCCTCCACCACAAGTTCATAATATTATCCAGAATCCTCCCGTAATCATGGCTGCTAGGTTTTCTCCACTTGTTTTACCTATTGTTTTTCATGACCTCCCTCTGAATTATGCTTAGAGGATTACATTATATGATGGAGAAGGAAATCATACAGTTCAACAACATATCGATAGGTTTAATGACTTTATTGATCTCGAAGAAGTAGATTATGATGATGCAAAAATGAGGTTGTTAGCTCAAAGTTTGTTTGTAGAAGTTAAGAAATGGTTCAAAACTCTCCTGCAAGATCTGTTCCCTCTTATGATGAATTTGAAAGCCGTTTTCTTGAATGGTGGGAGGATAAAAAGAATCCTTTGCAAATTTTGACACAGTATAACAACTTGAAAAAGGGAAATTTTGAATCTGTTCAAGAGTTTTCTGGTATGTTTATGAGGTTTTATAATTCAATTCCTGTTGATATTCAACCTCCAGTAGGAGATGCCAAATTACATTATGCAAATGCATTTGATGGCGATTTCCTTTATGTTAAGGGAAAGGAAATCAGCTTCTTTACCAGATATGTTGAAAGATGTGGTGGAAGTAGAGGCAAATTTGATAGCATCTAGAAAAATAAAACAAAAGACGGAAACAGATAAAAGAAAAACAAGAGAGGAAAACCAAGCTTCAACTTCTTCTTCCACTTATGCCCAATTTGATGTTATGATGAATACTATAGAAAGACTCATGGACAAATTAACCTTAGAAAACAAACCTCAAAATAGGGATCAACAAGAACTACAAATTAGGAATCCAAATTTTAGGAGACATGTTCCTTCATAGATGAGATAGAGAGATCCAAGAGATCAAATAAATTAGAGAAATACAAAAGATCAACAAGTGAGGCCTCCTTTCCCTAAAAATTTTGTTAATGAAGTAGAAGAAATGGAACCTTTAAAAAATGAAATACATCATTTTGATATTGTTGAATCTGAATTCTATCTAACCAAAAAAGATCATGATATGTTTTCTCAAGAAGGAGAATGTAATACTTTTGAATTGGAGACAGAACAATATCAAATGGGATATAAGAATGTTGTAAATGATATTTAGAGAAATATTAACCTCATAAGTAGAGTTCTAGTTGTAAATAAAGGGAAAAATATTGTCGATCAACCTTTAACTAGTCAGCCAACAAACAAAAAAAAGGAAAAACATAAAGAAGATATTGTGAAGAAAAATCCAGAAAATAAGAAAGATACAATACAGGAAAATGATAAAGCACTTGCTCCTTTCAATTTACAGAATGAGATTTCCAAAATCAAAATTTCTATCCCTTTCAATGAGTTATTAAAGAATGATGAGTACACAGAACAAATTGTAAGGATAGTAAAAAATGAAGAACAAATCCAACCTGATACATTAGAATTGAATGATGATGCTCCAACTATTATTATTGGTCCCATAGCAGAATATGTTCCACCTTTTTATGTAAGTTTAAATGTCCATGATATGATTCTTCACAATGTTATGCTTGATTCATGAGCTTCATATAATTTAATGCCAAAGGTTTTGGTAGATAGTTTGGGTTTGGAGATTACAAGACCATATAAAGATTTGTTTTCCTTTGATTATAGGAAAGTCAGATGTTTGGGGTTAATTAAAGATTTGGCAGTTACCCTTACTCAAATTCCAGCCAAGAGTATTATAATGGGTGTAGTTGTTGCTGACATTCCTCCAAAATTTGGTATTCTATTATAAAGATCTTGGGCTTCAAAATTAAAAGGAACCTTACAGATGGATATGTCTTTTGCTACAATCCCACTTTTTGGAGAACAAAGAAAATTATACAGATAGAAGAGACTTGCATATGTGTTAAGTAGTCAAGAAAAACCTGCTAATCATCATATTTATGCAGTAGACACTAATTTGCGTTCTTCTAATTTTTACAATGATTTACAATTTGAAGAAGAAAAATTGGCCCTTGAAGAACAAAAAGGAAATAATGATTTTGCTAGAGGACAAGAAATCCTTAAACAAAAAAAATGGGCTGAGGGAGTATGGACAATGCATTTTGATGGGTCAATAAGTAAAGAAGGGATTGGTGCAGGTGTGTGGATAATATCTTCAGATCGAGAATTCATGGTATACTCTTTCAAGTTAAATTTTGAATGCACAAATAATGTAGCAGAGTATGAAGCTTTGATTTTGGGACTCAATGTGTTAAAATATTTAAAGGAAAACATAATTGATGTGTATGGAGACTCTAAATTGGTGATTAATCAGGTAAATGACAGTTATCAAACAAAACATCCAAGGATGACAACATACATAAATGAATTTTTGGATATGCTTGGAAACTTTTTTAATGAGTACAAAATTATGGTGGTACCTAGAATACAAAATTCAGTGGCGGATTATTTGGCTACTACTGCTGGTGCTTTTAAAATTCCTAGTTTTTCAAATAAAAAATATGAAATTGAGGTTGTAAATAGAGCTTCTATTCTTGATAATTCAAAATATTGGCAAGTTTTTGAATATTATTTGCAGATTAAAATATTTCTAGAAATGTCAGATGAATTTGGTAATACAGTTATTAATGGTGAAAATCAGAACATAGAATAGGTTGTGAAAGTTGAAAATTTTCCATTTGAAAATGAAGAACAAGGGAAGATTAAAAGTAAAATTGGAGGGAAATAAATTATTCAACTCAAAAATAATTTTATTCCAAAGGGACTTATAACTTTAGAGAAGTTGTTTGAAAGAAATGATGTGGCTAAAAACCCAAAGGTGTTGCCCCATGAAAATAAGTTCAAGACTACAATATTGGAACAAAAGAACATCCTAAGTTGGTAAAAATCTCAAAAAATTTACCATCAAAAGAGAAAGATAAATATGTTGGATTAATGAAAAAAAAATCAGATGTTTTTGCATGGAGTTATGAAGATTTGAAAGAATATGGCACATCTATTATTTAGCATACAATTCCTATTAAGCTTAATGAAAAACCTTTCAAACAGAAACTCGGAAGAATAAATACTATGCTACTCCCTGTAATTGAAAAGGAAGTCAAAATGTTGTTTAATGCTAAAATTATTGTTTCCCTCAAATTTTCAGGATGGGTAGAAAACTTGGTTCCTTTCAGAAAAAAGAATGGAGAAATAAGATTATGTGTTGATTTTAGGAATTTGAATAAGGTATCTCTAAAAGATAATTACCCTTTGTCCAAAATGGACCATATATTAAATAAATTTTTTGGAGAAGAAAGAATATCCATGATGGATGGTTTCTCAGGATATAATCAGATTAAAGTTTTACCAAAAGATCAAGAAAAAACAGCTTTTAAAACACCTCGGGGAACTTTTATGTATGCAAAAATGCCATTTGGGTTTATGAATGCAGAAGCAACATTTCAAAGAGCGATGGATATTGCATTTGTTGAATAAAAAGATAAAATTCTAGTAGTATATATGGATGATATCACAATTTATTCAAAATCTGATGCAGATCATTTAAAACACCTTGAGAAAGTATTTTTGAAGTGCAAACAATTTGGTATATCTTTGAATCCCAAAAAGTGTAATTTGACATGAAAGAGGGTAAATTATTAGGCCATATAATATCAAAGGATGGTATTAAAATTGATCTTGACAGGATGACAACTATTCAAAAAATTGGAATACTTGGATGCAAAAAAGAAATTCAGTCCTTTATTGGGAGGGTAAATCTTTTAAGAAGATTTGTTCCAAGTTTTGCTGAAATTTTGAGGAATATTACAAATATGTTGAAGGAAAGATAATGAAATTAAATGGACTACAGAAGCTAAGAAATATTTTAGTGAAGAAATCATTGACAAAAGAACCAGTTTTGATCAGCCCAGATTTTTCCAAATATTTTATTATATTTTCTTTTGCTTCAGAACATACCATAGTTTGTGTATTCTTACATAAGAATCAAGAGAATGCAGAACAACCCATTTCTTTTTACAGTAAGATTTTAAGAGATGTTGAATTAAAATATGATATCATGGAAAATCAAGCATATGCATTGATTAAATCATTAAAAGATTCCAGAGTTTATATCTTACATTCACATATAGTTGCTTATGTCCCAACTACTATTGTTAAACATATTCTTACCCAACCAGATCCTGAAGGAAAAAGAGCTAAGTGGATTGTTGTGCTATTGGAATATGATTTGGAGATAAAACCTACAAAGTTGATTAAAGTTCAAGGTTTGACTAAATTAATGACAAAGTCAAATTATGATTCTTTGAACAAAAGTTTCATTTCAGGTATTTCAGATGAGCCAACTCCAAGTTTGAAAATTCTCAAATATTTTTATTTATCTCCTTGGTACACTGATATTGTCTATGTCTTACAAAATATGCAAGCACCTCCATAATTGAGCAAAACCAGAGCAATATCTGTAAAAATAAAGGCAGCAAAATTTTGTATTCTGAATGATGATTTATATTGGAAAGATCTAGGAGGAATTATGGTAAATTGCTTACTTGAGTATGAAGCACAACAGATCATGAAGGAATTTCATCAAGGAGAGAAGGTCATCATTCTTGGAAAACAATAGTCAATAAAATTTTGAGAGAAGGTTTCTATTGGCCTACTATATTTTCTGATGTTTATAAAGAGGTTACAATTTGTCTTCAATGCAAGATTTTTTATGGGAAAATGAAAAATTTTCCTTTACCTTTAAAACCAATTTCAGTGGAAGCACCTTTCCAACAATGGGGATTGGATTTTATTGGAGAAATCAACCCAAATTATTTCGGTCAACATAAATGGATCTTAACTGCCACATATTATTTTACAAAATGGATTGAAGCTATACCTACCAGAAATGCCAAAGAGACAGTTATCATAAATTTCCTAGAGGATAATATTCTCTCAAGGTTTGGATGTCCCAGAAGAATAGTAAGAGATAATGCACAGGTTTTCAATTCAAAAACATTAATGAGTTTATGTCATAAATATCATATCCATTGAATCATTCAACTGCATATTATCCTCAAGGAAATGGATTAGCAAAATCTTCAAACAAAAGTTTAGTAAGGATTATTAAGAAATTGTTGGAAGAAAATAAAAGGGCGTGGCATACCAAACTTAAATATGCATTATGGGAAGACATAATAAGTACAAAAAGAGCCATTGGTACATCACCATTCCAGTTGTTTTATGGGACAAAAGTTATTTTCCAGTATCTTTAGGTTTACCAGTCATGAATTTTTTGCAGGAAGAAGTAAAAGAAACTAATCACATATAGAGGAGGATCAATCCGATGATAAAATTGCACAAGATGAGAGAAAAGCATATGACAAAGTCTAACTACACCAGGAAAGAATGAAGAATACATTTGACAGGAAGGTCAAAGAAAGGAATTTTAGATTAATGATTTGGTTTTAAAATGGGATGCTATAAATGAGGATAAACATGGAAAATTTGAATACTCGTGGAAAGGCCCATATATTATCACCGCATATCAAGGAGATAATACTTTCATTCTGCAAAATTAAAATGGAGAGTTCATTGGAGGAGGTCCTATAAATGGAATATTCCTCAAACATTATCTCTCTTAAATGAAAAATAAAATGTTGATGTATATGTAACTTCGGAATGTATTTCATCCATGTATTTAATTTATATATGATTGTACTCCTATAGAGATGTGTCATTCCTCTATACGGAAGTGTCATCATGTGTATTGACAAGTGTTGCAAGTGTGTGAACTTGCCGATGGGTTATTAGACCACCATGTGTGGGGTTGGCCCTTATTTTATGTAATATATGGTTGATGTACCTAGCTAGACAAGTCGGCCCCATAAGGTCACTGGGAAAACAGAACAAGTATAAATAGAGATCGGGAGATCTCTATTTGGATCATTCGGAAACTCATTCTTCCTTCACTCAGAAAGTGGCGCACTAGTGAGGAGGAGGATCATCTGCTACTAGGAGACTATCTCTGTGTATTTTGGTTGTACTTTGGTTGAGCCATTTCTCTCTCTATCTCTGAGGTGGGGTTTTTCACCTTAGGGTTTTCCCCATGGAAACTCTATGTCTCTTGTCTCTCATGCTTTTGCTTCTTGTGGTGATTGACATGCTTGTTATGATTGATATGCATTGATATACTGTACATGTTATTCTCTCAGTAAATATCCTAGAGTATTGTGATAACATGGTATCAGAGCTAACCTAAGAAGAAGACATTGTGCAGTGACTGAAACCAAGGGTTTCTTGTTTATTGGGTTTCTCTTCATATAATTTGGAAAAGAAGTATAGTAGATTGACTCTACTCATCAAGGGAAATCTGTCTGTACAATCAGAATTCAATTCTAACCAGTTTTCAGATTTGGCCCTAAAAATTAGGGTTTCCATAAAAATAGGAATTTCTGGAATCTGAAGACATAGCTGGAAGATCCTTGCAAAAATCAAAGTTTAGAGATTTGGATCGATATTTTTGGCTGGGTAGATCTCCAGGAAACTCAAACCCTAATTCAGGGTACTCCTCAGTGAATCCAGAAAGACTCAAAGGCATTTCTGAAGGGTGAAAATTTGCAGATCTCAAATTCTGAATACACCAGGCTGATCAGCTCATCAAGGTGCATCTTTCTATCATTTCAGAAAGTTGAAATTCACATTTTGAATTTTTAGGGTTTCTCGGACAAACCCTAATCCGGGACCAGATCCAGTTTTCAGCAAGTCAAGTGGTAAGACCTAAATCTTTTCTATTTCCACTTGAAGTACTCTTTAAGATGTCTAACCACACCAAGATTGAGGATAAGCTTGAAGGGGCTAATAACTTCTGAGCCTGGAAGTATAGGATTGGGTTAATCCTAGAAGAAAATGAGTTGGACTCATATGTAAAAGAAGACATCCCTATCCCAGAGGATGAAGAGGCTAAGATATTTCATGAGAAGAACTTGGTCAAGGCAAAGAGAATCATTGCTGATTCTATCAAGGACCATCTCATCCCCCATGTGTCATCTCTGAAGACACCCAAAGAGATGCTTGATTCCCTATCCAAGCTATTTGAAGGGAAGAACATAAATCAGAAGATGACTATGCGGAACCAATTGAAAGGGGTAAAACTTCAGAATGGAGAATCCATCCAATCTTATTTTTCTAGGGTCTCTTAGATCAAGGAACAACTAGAAGCAGTGGATGAAATGGTAGAGAATGGTGAAGTTGTCATGACCACTCTGAATGGCCTACCCAGGTCATGGGACTCCTTTATCCAAGGAATCTGTGCAAGAAAGAAGTTGGTATCCTTCAGCAGACTACGGGAAGAATGTTCACAAGAATAAGCAAGGCTTGTGGCACGAGAAGAAAAGATGGGGAATGGAGATCAAGCTCTCACAACTCATACCAAGAAAGGGAAGTCCAAGAGAGATCCATCTGACTTCAAGAAATCTTCACATCACCATAAAGAAAGGAGAATATGCTTCACCTGTAATGAAAAGGGACACATTTCCATAAATTGTCCCAAGAACAAGAAGGACAACAACAACTTCAACAAGAAGAAGAAGGGAAGCAAAAGAAGGTACCATGCTCATGCTGCCGAGGATGATGAACCTCCCAAGAAGAAGGATAGAGAAAAAAGTGATGATAATGACCCATCAAGCGAAGAAGAGTATGTTCTAATCTCTGCTCTCACAGGTACTATCTCTCATGGTTGTAATGATTGGCTTATTGACAGTGGGGCTTCAAAACACATGACTGGGTTTAAAGAATCCTTTTCTAATCTATCTGAACATGAGTCACCCCACAAGGTGAAACTTGGGGATGACTACCAATACCCTATCAAAGGAAATGGTGAGGCCTCCTACAATCTAGAATCTATGAAGTCTTTGAAGATGAAAGATGTTTTGTATGTACCTGGGCTCAAGAAGAACCTTCTCTCCATATCCGCATTGGATGCAAAAGGTATGAGGATTGCATTTGTGGATGGCCAAGTTCTAATGTGCCAAAAGGGAAATACCATAGATGATGCAGTAGTGATTGGAGAGAAAGAGGAAGGATTGTATAAACTAAAGGGATGACCTGAACATGCCATGGTTCATGAATCCATGGAGCCAAGTGAACTTTGGCATAGAAGACTTGCTCATATGCACTATAGGGCACTTCCAATTGCAAGCAAGGCTGTAGAGGGTCTTCCTGAAATCAAGACCAAACATGAAGGTGTTTGCAAAGGATGTGAAAAAGGAAAGAACATAAAGAAAGCATTTCCAAGTAGTGAAAGAAAGGAAAAAGATATCTTGGAAATTATCCACTCCGATGTATGTGGTCCGATGCCATCCAGTTCTCTGAGTGGGTATGTTTACTATGTCTCTTTCATTGATGACTTTTCCAGGAAGACTTGGGTTTACTTCTTGAAGAACAAAGATGAAGTATTTTATAAGTTCAAGGAATTCAAAACCTTGATGGAGAACCAAAGTGATAAGAAGATCAAGAAATTCAGATCCGACAATGGTGGAGAATTCACTTCAGGTGACTTCAAGAAGCTATGCAGTGATTCAAGGATTAAGAGGGAGTTGACTGCTCCCTACAATCCACAACAGAATGGAGTTGCAGAAAGAAAGAATAAGAACAATCATGGAGGGAGCATGGACAATGCTGCATGAACAGAATCTGCTTATGCATCTATGGACAGAAGCAACTAGGACAGGTAATCCAGGAAGCAAATATCAAGAGGGAGCACACTCCAGCAGTTCATGCAAGGAAGCAAATATTGAGAGGAAGTCCACTCGACAACAAACAAAGATAAGTATTTGAATTGTCATTTCTTGTATATGTGATTGTTTAAATAATATTGTTCAATGATGTATATACTTATGTTCCTAGACTTAGGTTGTATATTTTGCATATTTGCATTAACGAACAGTATACTACTAATATGCATATGATGGGTAAGTGGCCTATGGAACTGTACAACATTCCATTGCTACTTATCTGGAATGAAACCTCTTTGTTGACATGTTGGGAGTTGTGCACACTCTTAACAATGTTCTGGTAGAGATTGGAAGGCATCTAGAAAGTTACGGGATATGGATAAATGTTTTATTGAAGCATTGGCTTAAATAATTGCATGACTGTATGACATATTTCTTTATGTGAAAGAATTTGTTCTGAAAATTATGAGATGTTTCTAATCATGCAATTTAACTCGTTTTGTAGGAAAGATCGTATACCTTCACCTACAAAAGGAGGACTACAACATTTGTTCAAGCAATAAAATTATCTATTGAAGATATTGAAGATAGTGAAGTTCCCAGGATACGGGAAGAATGCTATGATACGTCGATCATGAAGAACGATGTTTGGGATGCAGTCCCAAGACCTGAAGGGAAGTCTGTTGTGACTTCCAAATGGATCTGCAAGATCAAGCATGTTGCAGATGGCAGCATAGAGAAATACAAGGAAAGATTCGTAGCTCGTGGCTTCTCTCAAAAGGAGGGAATAGATTATGAAGAAATTTTTGCTCCTGTAGCTAGGTACACTTCCATCATATCAATACTTGCTCTGACTGCAGTGATGAAATGGAAGATACACCAGATGGATGTCAAGACTGCTTTCTTGAATGGTGTAGTTGAAGAAGAAGTGTATGTGGAGCAGCCACTCGGTTTTGAAACACATGACAGGGAGTCATATGTGTGCAGACTGAAGAAAGCCTTGTATGGCTTGAAGCAAGCTCCTAGGAATTGGTATGGTAGGATGGACAGTTTCCTATCTAGTTTTGGGCTTTACCAAGAGTAAAGCAAATTCCAATCTTTATTACAAGGTTGAGGAAGGCAATCCAATGATACTACTTCTGTATGTGGATGACCTATTTGTAACAGGAGATGATAGTTTGATTGTCGATACCAAGAGGAAGCTTGCAGTCGAGTTCGAGATGAAGGACTTGGGGATGATGCACTATTTTCTAGGCATGGAGGTGTGGCAGAGTGCAGATGGGATCTTCCTTGGACAAGGGAAGTATACAGTAGAGATCCTGAAGATGTTCGGGATGATGAACTGTAAGGCCATGGCCACACCTATGGCATCGAACCTGAAGCTTATGTGTGATGCTTCATCTGAGCCAGTTGATGTCACTATGTATTGTCAGATGATTGGGTCCTTGATGTATCTGACGAACACGAGACCAGATATTTGCTTTGCAGTGAACACATTGAGCCAGTTCCTGATGGATCCGAGGAGTGTTCACCTGGTTGCTGTAAAGCATATTCTGAGGTACCTGAAGGGTACAGTTGACTATGGGCTCAAGTATGATGCGAATCAAAAGTTTAACCTATAGGGTTATGTTGATTCAGATTGGGCAGGTAGTGCTGCAGATAGGAAGAGCACTTACGGGTGCTGCTTCAGTATGGGATCATGTATGATCTCTTGGTTTAGTAGGAAGCAGTCCTGTGTAGCACTGAGTACAACCGAGGCAGAGTATGTTGCAGCTTGTTCGGCTAGTTGTGAGGCAGTATGGCTGGGGAATCTACTGTCTGAGTTATTTGATCTACCGTTGGAGGCTATTGGTATCTTTTGTGATAACCAGAGTTGTGTGAAGCTGTTTGAGAACCCAGTGTTTCACGACAGGTCAAAACACATAGAGATCAAATATCACTATATCAGGGATATGGTGCAAAGAGGAGCAGTGAAGCTCCTGTATGTTGCGACAGATGAGCAGATTGCAGATGTGTTGATGAAGCCACTAGCCAGAGTGAAGTTCGAGTACTTCAGAGTAAGGCTTGGTGTTCTTCGGATTGACGACACTTTGAGGAAGAAGTGATGGAGACATTTGTTGTAGCCATTCCTAGCATGGTGGAAGGGGGATCCTTCACATGGCTGTGGATGTAAGCGTTGGATGATGAGCTTCAGGATTATGTTCTAGATTCTGCTATGTATGATCAGTTGGATCATTTACATTTATGTATGTACGCATCATGTTGGATGCTGGATATGATCAGTTGGATCATTTCTGTATGTACGCATCATGTTGGATGCTGGATATGATCAGTTGGATCATTTATGTATGTACGCATCATGTTGGATGTTGGATATGATCAGCTGGATCATTTATGTATGTATGCATCATGTTGGATGCTTGGACCATGTATCTGTATATGTATCAGGTATGATCAGGTAGATCATGTATGTTGATGGATACATTGTGTGGATCATGTATCTATGTATGTATCAGGTAGATACATTGTATATGATGATATGTATTAGGTAGATACTTGGTATGCATCAGGTGGATGCATTGTATGATCAGGATGATCGTGGATGACGAGCTTCTCTAGATGACATGCATCAGGACGATGCAGTGATGATGATCAGGACGATCATGTGTACATCAGGATGATGTATGGTGAGTATCAAGATGATACTTTGTGGCCGTGGATCAGGTTGTGTAGATGATCATGTCTAGGAGATCCTATAGGTCGGAGTTGTGTACCCATAACAACCTGGGATGCTCTTTCGAGACATTGCTCTGGGAGGACATGTAATTTGTGCCCTGGGAGATCTTCAGGTCGGAGTTGTGTACCCGTAACATCCTGAGATGATCTTGTGAGGTTTTGTCCTATGGCATGTAATTTGCTTCTGGGAGATCTAGACAGGATGAAAAAGGCCTCAAATGCTTCAGCCAGGTTTTTCCATGACCACATGTAATTTGCTCCTGGGAGATCTGGACAGGATGAAAAAGGCCTCAGATGCTTCAGCCAGGTTTTGTGGTGGACCACATGTAATGTGCTCCTGGGAGATCCGACAGGTAGAGATGTGTGCTCGTAACAACCTGGGATGCTTCAACCAGGTTTTGTGGTGAGATCACATGTAATGTGCTCCTAGGAGATCTGACAGGTAGAGCTGTGTGCTCGTAATAGCTTGGGATGCTTCGGCCAGGTTTTGTGATGGGTCACATGTAATGTGCTCCTGGGAGATCCGACAGGTAGAGCTGTGTGCTCGTAACAGCCTGGGATGCTACCGCCAGGTTTTGTGACGCACGTAATAAGTCCTGAGGATTCCATAGTATGGCCAGTGATGATGAAGACCTGCAGGTGGTGGGCCTACATCTAGTATGAAAAAGGATTGGCTCTGTAGAATTTCCTATGACGAGTAGATACAGAGATTGTTTGAGATAGCAACAGCAGTGATGATGACGATGATTTGAGGATGATGCATCGATGACGATGATCCAGAGAAGAAGACTTGTGCTAGCAAATCTATGTCGAGAAATACCTTCCTAGTTAAGAGGGAGTGTTGATGTATATGTAACTTTGGAATGTATTTCATCCATGTATTTAATTTATATATTATTGTACTCCTATAGAGATGTGTCATTCCTCTATACGGAAGTGTCGTCATGTGTATTGACAAGTGTCGCAAGTGTGTGAACTTGACAATGGGTTATTAGACCACCATGTGTGGGGTTGACCCTTATTTTATGTAATATATGGTTGATGTACCTAGATAGACAAAGCGGCCCCATAAGGTCACTGGGAAAACAGAACAAGTATAAATAGAGATCGGGAGATCTCTATTTGGATCATTCGGAAACTCATTCTTCCTTCACTCAGAAAGTGGCGCACTAGTGAGGAGGAGGATCATCTGCTACTAGGAGACTATCTCTGTGTATTTTGGTTGTACTTTGGTTGAGCCATTGCTCTCTCTATCTCTGAGGAAGTTGTGGGGTTTTTCACCTTAGGTTTTTCCCCACGGAAACTCTGTGTCTCTTGTCTCTCATGGTTTTGCTTCTTGTGATGATTGGCATGCTTGTTATGATTGATATGCATTGATATACTGTACATGTTATTCTCTCAGTAAAGATCCTAGATTATTGTGAATTAATGCTCAAAATTTAACATAAAAAGGGGGAATTTTTGTACATAAGTTGTATATGTGTTGATGTTTTTCTAAAAGTTTTGTATATATGAAGAAAAATAAATAAAAATGGATAAGTGGCACTGATCTGCGAGGTTCTTTGCTACCTCACTGAAAGGATTATTAGGATATTACTATACTCCATCCTAGTCCCACTAGTATTTTGATCATTTACATTTTCAGTCATGCATGCACCTTTACGGTTTGCATGCATTCTAGGGTTTGCATGCATCCCAATCATCAGTCCAGCACCTAGCCCTCAGTTAGCCAGCCCCCAGGAGCTTCTCACTATTCAGTTTTAGCCCTCCAGTTGCTTAATGCACCCTTCTTCCTTGATTTTAGGGAGCAACTCGCCCTTCTTCACCTACCCGTCCAGTTGTCACTCAGTCACACTCAGTTACACTTAGTTACACTCAATTACACTCAGTTACATTGAGTTACACTGAGTTACACCTACCAGAGTTAGTTTGACTAATGGTTGACAGTTACTTGAGCATTGATGACTCCACTGATGATGATGAAGACTTCCAGTTGTGCTCCGATGATCATGAGGACACCTAGTTGTGCTCCGATGACACTCTATTGATCTTATGATCACTCTAAGAGGCTAATTCGAATTGCCACCTTGGGCATTCGAATCCTCTCTACAATTGTACTATTTATTTGTCCATATTGTGATTAATTAACTAGTGTGTGTGAAGTATTATTGCTTCTATTTGAGTTCTACTGTACCATATTATTCTGTTGCTCATTATACTATATTGTTCGCTCTTCTTCTATTTTCCTGCTTAATCATAACTACTCTTGTGAGGTATACACCATCTCTTAGATCTGTTGTGAGGATTTTCACAAGGATAACATCCCCAGATGGAGCCAACTGTTGACACAAATATTTTTGGTGCTAAAAAGAAAAAAAAGAGATTTGGAGAAATAGAATTGGGGTAATGAGAATTATGCCTTTACGTTTTATTCCCATATGAACATGAATAAATGAAAAATGCATAGAAAAATGAACACAAATTTCCAAACGGGAGATATTTCACCCGATTGTCATAATAAAAAGAAAATGGTTTGAAATTGGTAAAGAGGCGGGTTCTGCAAAATAATTATGAATCAACAACTCATATTAAAGAAGCAATAAGATCAACGGTGAATGGGGGTTCTACTGGAGGAAGATGCAAGGTATATAATGTTAAATTTTCAGAATTTACTTCAATCTGATCTAGGATCTTGACTGAGAGAACAACATATATAGCATATCTACAGCATATCAATCATGGAGACAATAATGCAAGCACACAAGAGACACAAAGATTTA
Source organism: Larix kaempferi (assembly GCA_027924585.1). NCBI lineage: Eukaryota > Viridiplantae > Streptophyta > Pinopsida > Pinales > Pinaceae > Larix > Larix kaempferi. Next base: position 9,302,429 of record BSBM01000450.1, on the reverse strand, counting down.
CTTGGGGAAAACCATAAAGGTGAAAAACCCCAATAACTTCCTCAGAGATAGATAGAGCAATGATACAACCAACCATAAGAGATAGACACAACCTAGCAGCAGATCCTCCTCCTCCATAAGTGCACCACTCCTCCTTGAGTGCATGAGTGAGAAGTGAGTGAGCAAATAGAGTGCCTCCCACACTCTATTTATACTTGACTTGACTTGCCTTTTTACCTAACTCATGTAGGCTCGAACTTAACCACATAACATAATGCTGACTGGGCCGACCCCCAATAGGGTGGTCTAATAACCCTTTGACCCACATGGCCGACCCCCAATAGGGTGGTCTAATAACCCTTTGACCCACATGACTTATACAGGGCCGACCCCAACAAGGTGGTCTAATAACCCATCAAGTATAAGTTACGACACTTACAATATAAATAACGACACTTCCGTATAGAGGAATAATAACATCTCTATAGGAATACAATATACATATATGTGGAATACATTCCGAAGTTACATATACATCAACACTCCCTCTTAACTAGGAAGGTATTTCTCAGCACAGTTCTTCTTGCACAAGTCATCTTCTCTGGATCATCGTCACTGGATAATCGTCATCGAGTCATCATCATCGTCACTGTTGCTGCTATCTCAATCAATCTCTGAATCTACTCGTCATAAGAAGTTCTACAGAGCTAGTCCTTTTTCATACTGGATGTAGGCCCACCACCTGTAGGTCTTCATCATCACTGGCCATACTGTGGAATCCTTAGGACTTATTACGTGCGTCATAAAACCTCGAAAGAGCATCCCAGGATGTTACGGGTACACAACTCCAACCTGTAGGATCTCCCAGGGCGCTATTACATGTGACCCCACCACAAAACCTCGAAAGAGCATCCCAGGATGTTACGGGTACACAACTCCAACCTGAAGGATCTCCCAGGGCACAAATTACATGTGGTCACCACAAAACCTAGCAAGAGCATCTCAGGATGTTACGGGTACACAACTCCGACCTGAAATCTCCCAGGGCACAAATTACATGTGGTCATGGCAAAACCTCGAAAGAGCATCTCAGGATGTTACGGGTACACAACTCCAACCTGAAATCTCCCAGGGCACAAATTACATGCCATAGGACAAAACCTCGAAAGAGAATCTGCCAGATATCCCAGGGCACAAATTACATGCCATAGGCAAAACCTCGAAAGACTATCTGCAGATCTCCCAGGGCACAAATTATATGTCCTCCCGAGCAAAACCTCGAAAGAGCATTTGCCAGATGTCCCAGGGCACCAAATTACATGCCATAGGAAAAACCTTGAAAGACCATCTGCAAATATCCCAGGGCACAAATTACATGCTTATCTGCACAACCTGATCCACGGCCACAGAGTATCAACCTGATACTCACCGTACATCATCCTGATGTATCCATGATCATCCTGATCATCATCACTGCAACGTCCTGCTGCATGTCATCTAGAGCAACATCCTGAAGCTCGTCATCTATAATCATCCTGATCATCACTGCAACATCCTGCTGCATGTCATCTGGAGCAACATCCGGATCATCACTGCAACATCCTGCTGCATGTCATCTGGAGCAACATCCTGAAGCTCGTCATCTATGATCATCCTGATCATCAATGCATCCATCTGATGCACACCACGTATCTACCTGATACATATCATCATCCATGATCCACCTGATCATACAATGTATCCACCTGATACAAATACATGATACATATCACCTCACATGATCCACCTGATCATACAATGTATCCACCTGATACATATACAGATACATGGTCCAAGCATCCAAGATGATGCACACATACATACATAAAATGATCCAACTGATCATATCCAGCATCCACATGATGCGTACATACATACATAAAAATGATCCAACTGATCATATCCAAGCAGAAACCAGAACATCATCCTGATGCTCATCATCCAGCGCTTACATCCACAGCCATGTGAAGGATCCTCCTTCCAACATGCTTGGAATGGCTTCAGCAAATGTGTCCATCACTTCTTCCTCGAAGTGTCCTCGATCTGAAGAATGCCAAGCCTCTCTCTGAAGTACTTGAACTTCACCCTGGCTAGTGGCTTCGTCAGCACATCTGCAATCTGCTCGTCTGTCGCAACATACAGGAGCTTCACAGCTCCTCTCTGCACCATATCCCTGATATAGTGATATTTGATCTCTATGTGTTTCGACCTGTCATGAAACACTGGGTTCTCGGACAGCTTCACACAACTCTGGTTATCACAGAAGATACCAGTAGCCTCCAACGAGATTTCAAATATCTCAGACAGTAGCTTCCGTAGCCATACTACCTCACAACTAGCTGAACAGGCTGCAACATACTCTGCCTCAGCTGTACTCAATGCTACACAGGACTACTTCCTGCTGAACCAAGAGATCACACCTGATCCCATACTGAAGCAACACCCATATGTGCTCTTCCTATCTGCAGCACTGCCAGCCCAATCTGAATCAACATAACCCTGCAGGTTCAACTTTTGATTCGCCTCATACCTGAGCCCATAATCCACTGTTCCCTTCAGGTACCTCAGAACATGCTTTACAGCAACCAGGTGAACACTCCTCGGATCCGTCAGGAACTGGCTCAATGTGTTCACAGCAAAGCAAATGTCTGGTCATGTGTTCGTCAGGTACATCAAGGACCCAATCATCTGACGATACAAAGAGACATCAACCGGCTCAGATGAGGCATCACATAGAAGCTTCAGATTTGATGCCATGGGTGTGGCCATGGCCTTGCAATCCATCATTCCGAACCTCTTCAGGATCTCTATTGCATACTTCCCTTGTCCAAGGAAGATTCCAGCTGCACTCTGCCACACCTCCATGCCAAAAAAAAATAGTGCATCATACCCAAGTTCTTTATCTCGAACTTGGCAGCAAGCTTCCGCTGCGAGTCGGCAATCAATCTATCTTCACCTGTAACAAACAGGTTATCCTCATACAAAAGTAGTATCACTGGATTGCCTTCCTCAACCTTGTAGAAAAGGTTGGAACCCGCTTAACTCTTGGTAAAGACCAAACTGGATATAAAGCTGTCTATCCTACCATACCAAGTTCTGCACACATATATGACTACACCATGCTGTCTTGAAATCCATCTGGTGTATCTTCTAATTCATCATTTTTATATTTCTCAATGCTGCCATCTGCAACATGCTTGATCTGATAGTTCCATTTGGAAGTCATAACAAACTTCCCTTCACGTCTTGGGACTACATCCCAAACATCATTCTTCATGATCGACGGATCATGGCATTCCATTTCTTCATCCCAGATCCTGGGAACTTCAATATCTTCAATATCTTTAATAAATATCTTTGTTGCTGGAACAAATGTTGTAGTCCTTTTGTAGGTGAAGATATACGGTCTTTCCTACAAAACAGGTTAAATTGCATGATTAGAGACATCTCATAATTTTCAAAACAAATTCTTACACATAAAGAAATATGTCATACAGTCATGCAATTATCTTAGCCAATGCTTCAATACAACATTTATCCATATTCCGTAACTTTCTAGATGCCTTCCAATCTCTACTAGAACATTGTTCAGAGTGTGCTCATCTCCCAACATGTCAGCAAAGAGGTTTCATTCTAGATAAGTAGAAATGGAATGTTGTACAGTGCCATAGGCCACTTACCCATGTATATTAGTAGTATACTGTTCATCAATGCAACTATTCTAATATGCACAATACATATCCTAAGTCTAGGAACATGAGCATATACATCATTGAACAATTTTATTTAAACAAACAAATATGCAAGAAATTAAAATACTTATCTTTGTTTGTTCGCTGGGTGGAATCCCTTTGATTCTTTGCTTCCTTACAGGAGCTGTTGGAGTCCTAATCTGAAGTAGCTTCTTCTACACCTTTCTGTTGAGGAAAGATGGTCAACTCCCTCTAAATATCTGCATCCTTGCAAAAACTACTGAAGTGTGTTCCTTTGATTTCTTGCCGGAACAACTGGAGTGTACTCCCTCTTGATCTTTGCTTCCTGGATTACCTGTTCTTGAACTCATATTCATCCTTGGTTCCTATGCATGCTTATTAGTATCATGATTGTGTTATCCTTGTGATCTCATATAAAATCATACATTCATTAGTATACTATTAAAACACAATAATCTCAAGCATGTATAGTCATGATCATTTCAAACAGAAAATAATAAGCATTAGCATTCAAGGTTTATGTAGGATTCTTATGGTTAGTCAAATCATAAGAAACATAACATGTCTAAACCTATAATTACTCAAACCTATGACTCTTCAGGTTAGTTGAATCATCAATCAAGATAAGAGATATAATATGCATAAAACCTGTGATTATTCAAACCTATACCTTCATGATTCTTCTGGTTAGTCATATCATCAATTATGGTAAGAAACATAATATGCATACAACCATGATTATTCAAACCTATACCTTCATGATTCTTCTGGTTAGTCATATCATCAATTATGGTAAGAAACATAATATGCATACAACCATGATTATTCAAACCTATGACTCTTCAGGAATAATCATTATCAACAACAGTATAAGATCCTAACACAAGGTAGGATTCTAGCTTGATATAGGAAAAACATACCTGGATTAGCATGCTAGCTATTTATGTCTAACATACCCGTATAATGTCTTTTGTTTCTCTTCAGTGACTTGTGCTAGTAACCTGCATGTCCCATAAGTTAACCATTGTATAAACAAGTTATACATACCTCGAGAGTAGATCTTCATGACAATGGATGAATCCTTGTCTTCATGTCACCATGATCATACGTTCTTGAAGTAGAACATTATTTGTCTTTCTTGGTGTACCTTTTGTGTTAGTAGACAATATAAACCTCATACAACACCATAATGCATTAGTACAATCATAAGTGTCAACACCCTAATCAATGAATATGTTCCATTGTGCATTCATAATTTTGTTAAGGTGATACGACTAATCTAAAAACCGTAATAACATGAATACAAACATACCATGAACTTAATCGTGAACAAATATCAAAACATATCTCAATGAGTCATACCTGTCGAGATGATCAATCCATCTTCTTCTAGGATTAACCCAATCCACTTGATTTGCAAGAACTGGACCTGGAGCTGGATATGGGTTTGTCAGAGAAACCCCAAAAATTTGAACTTTGAATTTCAAACTTCCGAAAGGATAGAAATATGTGCCTTGATGAGCTGATCAAGCTAGTATATTTAGAATTTGAAAACTGCAAAGTTTCACTCCTCAATTTTGCCTTTGAAACTTTTGGATTCACTAGACGTGACCCTGAACTGGGGTTTGATGAATCCCACTCTTTTGCCTCATCAAAAGGTTTGATCCAAAGCTCTAAGCTTCTATTTTTCTGAGGAGCTTTCAGCCGTGGTCACATATTTCAAAAATTCCCATTTTTACAGAAGCCCTAATTTTCCTCTTTTCTGATCAAAGTCCCGAACTAGGGTTTGATCAATCCCGGCCTTCTTCCCAACCAAAAACTCTGATCTTGGTCTCTAAATTTCTATTTTGATGAGTAGCATCCAGCCGTGGTCTCCGATTACAAAAATTCCAACTTTTTCCGAAGCCCTAAATTCTGGAAGCCATGAATGAAGGTACTCAAAAATAATTCTGTTTTGACAGAAATATGTACCTTATTGTTTCTGGTGTAACTCTGAACTTTTCAATCCACAGGGTCTGAAAAAGTTCCCTGTGATAGCCTGACTTGTTATCTTTCCATCCTGATAGGTCTGACCTCAATTGGATTCTCTGAGAGAGAGTTATGTCAAATGTCGCAACGTGACCTCTTTTGGGACAAAACAGGAGAGCGAACTTGTACGGATTGCCACGTGTCACTGTTTGAACTTCGGCTTCTGAAAACAATTCTTGAGATAGCTCGGCCTGTTATCTTTCCATCCTGACAGGTATGACCTCAATTGGACTCTCTGAGAGAGAGTTATGCCAAGTGTTGCAACATGACCTGTTTATGGAATAATACAAGAGAGCAAACTTGTACGGATTTCCACGTGTCACTGGTTCAACTTCGGCCTCTGAAAAAGTTTCATAAGATAGTACAGTCTGTTTACTACCTGACACATTTTACGAAATTTCATTTGGAGCTTCCTAGCCCAGGTTATGACCTTTTTCCCAAGGTCACCTGATTTTGACTCAGATCTGGAAGAGGCAGAAACCCTATATTGTACAGATCATAAATCACAAAGTACAACGAATTAGAGGTTGTCCTTTGGAAACAAGGTACCTGGAGATTTAATCTTCGTCCTGTAACAATTTCAGATCCGAAAACTTTGCCAAAACGGATTTATAGTGAAAGTGCTATGACAACTGGTTTTTGCTATATCAAGCCCTAGCATCGTAATTGCAACAAGTGTCATACATGCCATATCATGCCTTCTTTCAGGCTAGCTCTGATACCATGTTAAATTTTCATAATTTACTTCAATCTGATCTAGGATCTTGACTCAGAGAACAACATGTACAGCATATCTACAGCATATCAATCATGGAGACAATAATGCAAGCACACAAGAGACACAAAGATTTACTTGGGGAAAACCATAAAGGTGAAAAACCCCAATAACTTCCTCAGAGATAGATAGAGCAATGATACAACCAACCATAAGAGATAGACACAACCTAGCAGCAGATCCTCCTCCTCCATAAGTGCGCCACTCCTCCTTGAGTGCATGAGTGAGAAGTGAGTGAGCAAATAGAGTGCCTCCCGCACTCTATTTATACTTGACTTGACTTGCCTTTTTACCTAACTCATGTAGGCTCGAACTTAACCACATAACATAATGCTGACTGGGCTGACCCCCAATAGGGTGGTCTAATAACCCTTTGACCCACATGGCCGACCCCCAATAGGGTGGTCTAATAACCCTTTGACCCACATGACTTATACAGGGCCGACCCCAACAAGGTGGTCTAATAACCCATCAAGTATAAGTTACAACACTTACAATATAAATAACGACACTTCCGTATAGAGGAATAATAACATCTCTATAGGAATACAATATACATATATGTGAAATACATTCCGAAGTTACATATACATCAACATATAACATGATTTGAAATAGAGAAATGAGCATTAGCCCAGAGGTAAAGTGGGAAGAAGATCCACAGTAATCGATCAACAACAAGAAGATCGACAGACCACCTTGATTTCGCACCGCCAAATTGCATGAACAAAGGAAGTAGTAGGAGGTTGTGAAATCTAAAACCACCTGCTACATGTCAACACGGTGTTATTCGTTGATTGGAAAGGTGGTAAGAGAAACCGCTCTCCACGGTTGCGAAACCGCCTTTTGGGAGGTTATAAAAGGACAAGTGCATATGAGACACGACACTTGTCATTTGGTGTTTGATGACTTGGACGTGTCGGTCATGACTAGAAAACAACAGAACAAGCCTTTCCAGGTCACGCATTTCCAGGTAGGCCTTCAAAATTCTTATAAACAAATCAACATTATGATACAATGTAAGAGCAGGGTGAAGTAGAGCTTCAAAATAGAGAATTTACGAAGTTAGAGGAGATTTTTGAAGACATAGATAGGGATGTGTTTGACACAATTATAACTAGGGGTACAATTAGTGAGATAAAAAATTGGTTAGGGAATTTACAGAAGCAATGCATAGACATGCATAATATTTACAAATCCCAATTTATTCATTTTTGTCCAGAGAAAACCCTAACTTTCCCGGACTTTGTCTCTTGGTGCGCCACAAACTATTCCGAAGCCGAAAGAGTCATCATGGATTCTAAAAGAAAAAAAAATCTTGTGCCCAATAAATAAATTCCTCAGTCATTAGAAAATATTTAGAAATACCACCATCCTTTTCTCAAAACCTTGAAGAATTTGTCGAAGAAAAATTAATTGTCTTGTATAGACATTCTTCCCGTGAGGTTAAAAAATATTTTATGTAAAAAAGTCTCAAACCTGAAATTTCGATTGATAATACTCCTTTTCCATTGGATATTACTTTCTTTGATGAAAATTCATAGCCAGTTTCTAGGGTTAGATGATGACAAAGTTGTCACTGAAGTCATGTTGAGTCTATTGTTTAGATTGAGTTCATATTCACCTGAAATTGAGTCTAGTCAGTATCTATTCCGTAAATTTGAAGAATTCCTAGCTGAGAATATCCATACTCAGTTGGTGAATTTCCACACTACGAAACATTTTAGATTCCAATCGTATTTGATGAAAATGTTTTTATTTTCAAATGAAGAATATTTACGACTCCCAGAAAAGGTTTTTACCTATGAAATAGAAAATAGTGTGTTCAATTACATAAATCTTATAATGTCAGAGGTATATAGAGCAATTTTTCAAGAAATATTGCCCACAGTTTTTCTAGAGATAAAAGACATGTTGCAGTTTAGCCTAGATAAGGTTGTAGGAGATTGGTTCCTGTTGAAGAAGCACATTGTTATTAGGCTTTATCGTTTCATCCATGAACCATATATTTTACTTGCCTTTTTGACACTGAGGTTATTTGATGTGGAGTTTATCAGACAAAAACTTATTGTTGAGAATAATCATTTTCTAAGTTTCAAAAACACCTCTGATATCAAATTTCCATTGAAGTTTGGCCCATTTATCATGAAGAATAGATCTGTTCTTCCATTTGTAGAGAATTTGTTGCAGATAATGAATTTAAAAAAGGCTCCAGCTATTAATTATGATCCACACCACATATATCAAAAAGAAGACAATAGAATAAAAGTAAGGATTTTGATCATCAGGAGGTAGAATTTTTAGCTAAGAAATCCAATCTCCTACAGTATGATTTTGATACAGAATTCTCTGTTAATTTACAGTCAAATCCTTCAGCATTGAAAAAAATTTCAACTGTGTTAGGGCCTACTCCTAACAAAATTGAAATTGCCAGTAAAAGGAGTTTTTCTGAGACTACTGACATGGAAGTAGAAGAGCACGGAGAAATCAAAAGACTAAAATTGGATCAAGAGAAACAAATAATTGCACTGGAAAGTAAAAAGGAAAAGAAAAAAGAGAAGTTTCAAGGTCCATATGTCCAAGTGCATGACTACAAATTTACTGAAGCAAAATATGTCGGTTCCAGTGATAAATACAAGTCCAGGACTGAATTATATATCAAATATGGTCAAGATAGAAAATATTCCTCCGAGAAAGCTAACAAGATTTTCCCTAAAGTTAGAGAAATTTCCTTGAAAACTGTCAAGGATCATGCAAAAAATAATTTAAACTTGGCAGTAGCTTCTGATGAAAAGGTTACTGAGATGAAAATCAATTTGCAAAAAATACTAGTTCTGGATAAAATTCATTTGCATAGACAAACTGGAGAAGTAATCTACACATATTTAATCAAGGCTACTTTGAAAATTTTGAAGCTGCAGTCTACAGTGGATAGGTTGGAAACCCAGCTAAAACAAGAAAATATTGAAATTAAGGCTCATCAACAGCAGATAAAGAAGTTACAAGTTGATTTAGTGGAAATAGACAATGAGCCAAACAAAGGGAAAGCAACCAAAAACATTTTGAATGAAAAAGAGAATACAATCCAATTGTTGAAAAGAAGCTTAAAATCCCAACAACATGGCTAATTCAGGCATCTGAATTAATAGTTTTAGAATAAGAGAAAGAAACTCATTCTCAAGAGTTAGATGATTGTAAAGCAAAGTTGCTCAAATTCATAGAACAGGAAGTAAGCTGGGAGAAGGACAGACTTAGTCTTATAGTTCAAATTGATAACTTGAAAGAGAAACAAGCAGGTACATCACAAGAAAAAGAATGAATGGGGCAAGGAAATGAAGAGACAAGCACATAAAATTTAATTCAAGCTATGTCCCAGGTTAGCCTTAAAGAGGAAGAAATCAAAGAGTTAACAGAAGAAAATCAGAAATTGAGTGAAGAAATACAGAAGAAAGAGTTATAGAAAAAGGAATTTGAAAATAAAAATAAAGAATTGCTTGGCAAGAATTATAAATTGATTTCACAAATTATAGGGAAGCTTCCTTTGCAGGGTGCTAGACATATGATCTAGTATTTGATAATAGGTGAAGCTGTAAAATTCAGACCATTTTTTAATTTTATGAAAAATAAAGAAACAGTAGTAAATGAAAGTACACGGATTTGTACAGTCATGAGATAAACTCTAGATAAAAAGCCAAAGGAAACAACTCAAAACACAATTGAATTTCTTAATACTTTGACGGAAGGTGATTTGAAGGCTTTGGGAATTAAAAATAGAATTGCAGTAATAACTTGGGCTAGAAGGATCATTGGAAAACATCATCATGTTGAAAATGTTGAGGCAAAGGTAAACCAAATGAAGCAACAGGTTGATTTGTTCAAAAACTTGTTTACATATCTACTTTAGAAAGGAATCCCTTCCTTTTGGAATGAAGAAAACAAGTTAATGTCTCAAAATGAATATAAGGCTTTGTTGTTCCAAATTAGAATGGATCATAAAAAATTTGAAGGCATGACCCAAGTTTTGACAAGGAAGGTAATATTGGAGAAGCTCACAGTTGATTTTGAAATCTTAAATTAGTTAAAGATAGGAGAAAAGTTACCTCGTATATCTCTTGTAGATCACATGGAGATGAAAGTTTTGGTTAAAGAGATGACGAGTTATGAGATCCCTTCTACAGAGCAGTGGAAAACAATTCAAAAGTATGGGAAAATGAAATATAATATGCATCAATTAAGATACTTGTCCGAACAGGGATTTATGCCAAAGCTGCATTTGATGAAGAAGACAGAAAGATGGTTATTTTGAAAATTACGAGGACTAAAGTTCTGACGAAAATAGTCTAAATATGTAATAAGTAGTTCAAGTTTTCTAATTTTGGAAACAGGTAGTTAGGTTTTTGCTCAAGAAACCTTTTCATGTATAAATACATGCTTTGTGATGTAATCAGGGTTGGAAGCCGTAAGAGTGAAAGTTATCTTGTATTGAGCCATTTTCAAATATTAATAGAAATTTTTGCAGAGTCGAGTAAAAATTTCCAGAGCAAATATTCTTGTTTCATTGTTTTGCAGTCCGTATTTCCTTTTCTCATGTGAATGTTATCTCTATTATATTATCTTTTTCATTATGTTTTCTTTCATACTTGGATGAGATTGTATTAGGTCAAAATTCATATTATTATGCTCTGATCTATGGGATTCAAGTATCCATAAATATTTTCTTCTAAAGTTAATACTAGATTCATCTTTATTGGATGCCCAATGTTAATGGATTGTTCATCTTTCTTCCATTTCCACCTGACAGCAAGAACTTGAATGTAAAATAATAACTACCCTACCTTTGTGAAAAATCATATTGTTTAGACTCTGCTTATCTTTAAATATTACTGATTTTGACTCCATTCCCAATGGTATTCCTATGTTTCATCCATTTTCACTATTGAATTATCTTTAAAAAAAATATTTCTGGCCATTGTATCATTTAAGTGAGAGATCCCTCTCTGGTAGGAAAGAATCCAGATTCCCTCCTAAATATTAGTTTGAAAAGGTTACCTTGGAATTATCCTTCCACAACCAAAGGATAAATTCTGAGTGCTAACAAGGGGGTTGTACTATTGCATGAATTTCGGGGTGAACTGCTACTTAAAAGGTACAACAAGTTGACTGAATTTGTGGTGTGTTTGTGTTCTGATTTTCTCAGAGAGGAAAAGTAAATTTGAACGAAATTTTAGTTTCTCTCAAGGGTTTTCCGAATAAGGGTTTTTCCGTCATCAATTTGACCTAAATCATTGTGTTAACATGATTGGTGCTCAATATTTGTTTAATTGAAGTGTTTAGTACATGTGTTTTAGATTTTAGAATATTTAAGGTTTTCTAAGTCTAAAACCTCATAGGAACTAAATGTTTGACAAAATGTTTACATGATAAGTTAATTATTTTGTCAAAAAATCTTCAGGGGCTAACTCGAAATCACTAAGGCTGACTCAAACCTACGACAACTAAATCAAATTCACCCATAATTACCTCCATGCACTGGAGACAACTCAAATTCACAAGGACTGACTCCAATTCTCCCAAGATCACTCCCATGCACTGAAGGCAGCTCGAATTAACTTAATTTAACTGAAGATAACTGAATTTAACTAAAAATAACTCAATTTAACTAAAATTAACTCAATATTAACTTATAGTAACTCAATTAAACTCAATTTAACTGAAATTAACTGACATTAACTGACATTAACTCAATTTTAACTCAATTTAACTGAAAATTACTCAAATTGACTAAAGATAACTTCAAATTAGCCAAATAGGCGCACAAGACAAGAGTACAATGAAAGTGGGACCCACTATTATCCAGATAAGGAATATTCTCTCCAGTGAGGTGGAATAGTGCATGCAAATCATCAAGCAAGTAAAATAGGACCACCCTGATCCACTAACATCAAAATTAGGAAAACTAGAGTACTGTTAGGGAGAGAAACAACTCCTAACCCCAACCCCCTCACATGTGGAATCCAAGAACCCCCTGCCATGCTTGTTGTCCATATTGAGCTATTATTTAGTTATAAGTAAATAATAATAAAATAATAATAATAATGTCCATAGTCTAGGAACCTAATGCCACCATAATAATCAAATAACAACATTACACACTCTTGGGGATTACCACTGGGGCATTACAGTGTATTTCTATGACAGGTTGTTGAATGTCTATTGTAAGTAAGGACTGCACCAATAGAATATTCATAGGTTGTACATTTGGAAAAGTGAGAATTGGAGTTAATCAAAGGTGTCAGTTCAATTCTTCAAATGATTTTTGATGTGCCACACCCCAAGAAAACTTGGATTTGTCTCCACCCTTGGTCACTTGGCTCAAGGGCCATGCAACATGAGAGAAGCGCAACACAAACCTTCATTAAAAGTCAGAAATACCAAAGAATTTGTGGAGCTCTATTAGAGTCATTGTGGCTGGACAATGATGAATGACTTGGATCTTGGCTAGGTCCGCATACACCCCATGTTAATCCACAATGTATCTTAGATACTGAATTCTCTTTATGCTAAATGAACATTTATAGCAATTGGCATATAATGTTTGTTGTCACATGATGCTTAGGACCTACTAAATGTGCTGTAAATGTTCCACCCAAGTTCTTCCAAAAATGAGGATGTCATCCAGATACATGACTACAAAGGAGTTTGTGAACGATCGCACGATATCATCCATGATCCTCATCGATGTTGTTGGGGCATCACTCAATCTAAAAGGGATGACCAACCACTTAGAAAGGCCTTGTTTAGACTTGAAGGTTGTCTTCCATACATCACTTTAATCGATCGAGACCTGGTTGTATCCCAACTTCAAATAAATCTCGTTGAAGAACATGGAACCCTTAAGTTGATCAATAAGATCATTAATTCAAGGCATTGGGTATTGATTCTTGACAGTGATCTTTTTTGGGTATATGTACAATCAATGCAAAGTTTCCATGTCCCATTCTTTTTATTTACCAACACAATGGGATCCCACAAGGTGAGGAGATTCGTATGTGGCCCTCTTGGATGATCCCTTGAATCTGATGTTTTATTTCCTCATTCTCCAAAAGAGGGTACCTATATATTAGGCCATTAGGTAAGGAGAACCAAGTGTCAAATCAATTGAATGTTTGACTTAGGAATGCAGAGGTGCACCCCTTTAAGTGAGGAAAATATATATTTATATTCTTCTAGAATATTTTCCACCTACTTCTATTGTGTGGAAAGACATCACATTGAGGCTATGGAACTCACATAATTTCCTTTTGTCCCCCTTATGATCAAACCATGAAGAGGAAAAATTTCCTAGTATGATAGATTACCTTCTGACACTACATTGTCGAGGTTAAGGAAACTGTAGTAGTTGGAACTACCTCGGGTACCTTATAGAGTTGACCTCCCAAAGTAACAATGACGCTACCTCACAACAAATACAAGCAAGTGCATATAATATGTGAAAGATATTAGCATAATCAATAACATGATCCATGATATCATAAGAAAATGTAACCCAATGTAATTCAAACAACATTCACAACATCAATTGGACGAGAAAATGAGTATTTCCATTAATTAATAACAAGAAGTACATGATACGACCTCTTACCGGCAACCAATCTAAACCAATAACTAGGTCTCTCCACTTGTGCCTCCACCACTTCAATCCCCCATGCAATGGAAAACTCAAACTATGAAAGGAGTTTGGTAGGTGAACATAAGGAGTTCACAACAACAAGGATCAATGAGCGTAGACTCAAGTCACGGAAAAAATCCACTAGAGTTTCTTTCTCCTCCCTTCCATACACCATAAGAGCTCAATATATAGCCTTCCAAAGGTAAGTGAAAGGTCGAATCGACTCGTTTCAGGGTATATAGAGGGCCAAAGGTCACCCTAAGACCACTTTTTGGGAGTAAAAAGTAAATTTTATATTGTTGTTACCATGTAACTCGATGTACATGGGCTAATTAGGTGTAGCCTGTGTGTACGCTGGCTATAATGGAACAACAAGCGTACAGGAAGAAAAATAGGGAAACTTGGTTCTTGAAGGGAAAATAATGGATCAAAGTCAATAAAATGAGTACGGAAGGCCAATCAATGTTGATGCTCACAAGGTGGAAAATTACACTGTAACAGATGCCCCCTAATGTGTGAGTTCAAAGAAGGTACTATGATGGTTGAAATACATTACAAATCTCAAAAGTGGAGTGATGGAGAAACAAATGGAAAGAGTAGCCCACTTGTCATAATACAATAATATCTTTGAATACATGTCGGTACAATACAACAATCTAATATAATGGCCATGATAGGTAGTATATAGTGAATATATTTCATAGGTGGTCATAGCCATGACCCATACAGTAAGATATGGTCTCCTGTTGAAAATGAAACAACTGGTGCAATACTGGAGGCACAAACTGCTGATGTATGAGAAATTATCTATCATAAGTACAATCACAATCATGAGCAGCATACTAAATGCTACTAATGTCTAGGGTCTTCTACACAAATCGTCTGCGGTGCGAGTCCCATCAAGTGAATAAAGGTGTTGAGGTCAAACTTGATGTGACATCGTCTAATTACCGGTCAATGATGTATACCGTTAATAGACACGAGATAACCCACCAATAATGAAAATGGGCATCAGGGCATAGAGTAAAACCATCAAAATGCGAATAGATGTGTTGAGGTCGAACACTAAGATGAATCCATCGATCAAGGGACATTGATGTATTCCAAAAATTGTCGATGGTGAGAGAAGCTACCACTAATGACTGCAAGCCTCAAGGTACTCAACCGACTCTAAATCTCAATTCCGGAATAAATGAGTTGAATTCAACGGAACAAAACTTGCTGGAAGGAGGGAATTAAGGAATCCCCCATCAACCAGCATGAGGTAACAACTATGCTGAAATATTTGGAAGAACTCGTACGAATGGACTTACTCAATAAGGATGGCTAACATGCAATAGTCAAGAGATCCGAGGAGTGGACAAATCTGGTTTCAAGACTTCCTTTGAACAAAATCATGAGCAGATGGATAGACTTAGGAAGCATAGAATCAAGTAATAATACTGTGTGATGCAGGAGGCATAAACAAAGGGCTCCATAATGAATGGAAGATTAACCAATCAATGGAGTAAAATCTGAGAAACGAGTACAACTCCTAAGGTCCTACTATAGTCCTGACTCATAATGGATGGAGTGGAATGAATGCTCTGTTCGAAGGAAACACAACAGCTGCCAACAAAAAGAAGTAACAATTCTCCCATCCGGATTTTTGGAATATTTGATGTTTTTGGTCTTTTTCATATTTGGAAAGCATGAAAAAGAATAAAATTGCTTATAGTACAACAAGTGAGGAAACGAGTGTCAAATAGCGAGAAGAATAGTCCCATGCAATGGAACATACCTATGATCAATGCAAGGAAGCATGTGCAGGACGTGGACATTTGGTGGGCTCTGCAGGGGTCAAGAAGGAAAGTGCTTAGGCACCAGGCTAACAATTGAGTAAGTGGGAGCTGGCACAAGGCTCAAGCAGCAAGCAAGATGCTGCAATGCAATCACAACTCGATATACAAATTGGGGAGTCCTTATGGGAGGTGGCTAGCATAAGACAAAGTAGAGTATGAATCTTTATTGCAAAGTCATGGCGTAACTACGAAGGACTCCCGATCCTAGGGAAAGACAATGGCATGGGTGCCGAAAGGAATAAAAAGGCTCTAACTAGGGCACCCATGTTTGGACAAGCCCTACCGCTAAATAATGACACTTCTATAACAATCTGAAGGCTTGTCAGTTAAAAAGCGAGGTCACACCTAGGGTTAATAACAAATGGTCAAAGGTGAAATGAATAATGCAGGTGAAAATGACATCTAACCTATATGATGGGTGTGAAATATACCTGCAGTAGGCGTAAAATGGTAAAAAAATCAACTCTTGTCGGAAAAACTGTTCAAAATGGTACTCCAGGACGACACATTAGTCCAAAACAGCTTAAAACGGTAAAAACTATAGGAAAGTGGGTTTTAAAAACTCTAAATAGTAATAAAAAATTACAATTACTATTCCATTTTCACATTTTACCCAAATTGGAGTTTTTGGTTAGTTTTCACCTTAGATTTCAGTTGTTGATTCCGGAAGTTGTGGGAATCCATTTCGCTAGCCGTCTAGAGCAGGTTAGTCATCTCATCCTCCTCTTTAATTTGATAGATTTTATTTCAATTTTTAGTGGTCAATTATTTTCATTAGGCTAGCCCTACTTCTCCACGATGTTGTATGCGGGCTATAGCTTTGCGGGTCGCGGGTAGGGCCTGCTAGAGAGGAGGTGTAACATCCCAATAATTTACAAAAATTTAAAAATTTTTAAAGTAGCAATAAATACTGAAATTGCTAATGCAAAAGATAAAATAAAGGTTAAATATTTTAACTATAATAATTAATGATAACGACACATCATAGTTTGTAAAACAAATTACGATGATAGCTGTATTTGCTAATGCGGAAATAAAATAGATCCTAATCTTTTAACTAATGACAAATTACGATAACGACAATTTATACATCATAACACAAAATACATCTTTAGTTCTACTTGTGTTTAAATGTAATCTACATGCTGAAATTAAGTTTATCTTTTGATATAATTTCTTGATAAAGCACTGACAGTTGGATTTTGGATGATGACGAAGGGGTCCTATGAAGTACCCTGAGGTTTGCTTAGCTATGTTTAGCTGAAGCATTTGAACATGTTTCTTTGTGCAAATACGCAGGTAAGAGTATTACGATAAAATCAAATGTTACAAGCATTTCTAAAAGTATTTTCAAATAGCCGTCAATGCTTGTAGTAACTCTAAGTACTTTCCTGCATGAGTTCTTAATTGTATGGATCTTTGTCCTACTTCTTGTTTACGTGCTAGTTTACAAATTTGTAAGTACTATTGGAATCCTGTCGTCATTTTTCCATTTTGCAAGGGTTGGTAATATTGTGAATGTTTCAACTTGTATAATGCTCTATATTATAGAAACATGAACAAATAGTTTTTTTTAAAAACATGAATACATTGGAAATTATAAATATAACTAAAGCATTTTTAAGCATGAAAAACCATATTATTGTAGCAATTTTTTCTATCATCCTACCATCATATTTATGGTGATTATAATGTGAATTTGCCACACTATAGGGTTGATCATATCTAACTATAGGATTGAACCTTTATAATTTAATATTTGTGCATCGTGACATGTTATATAACTTTGTAAAAAGGGATAGTATTGTGAATGCATGTCACGATGTGGAAAAATAATGAAATCTAAACTATGTACTAAAAACCCTTCTATGAAATGTGACCCTAATCATTTGAGAATTAAACAACAAATATATAAACCATGCATTCGAAAGACCAACACTTTGGAAAAGAAATGAATCATATGTTATAACCCTAGGTCTTGGCACTGACATGTGATATGAGAAAGTATTGAATGTTTTGATATCAACGTGCTGGCAGGATATCGAACTCGATCTTGGAATTCAAGTCGCTAGCCTACTGTGATTAGTGGAAATCCCTGTGGATATCATCGTGGTTGTGGATCACGTGATAGTAAACACCAAAATTCACCATGACGCCAAGATGTGTAATGAAATTAACCCCATTCTACTGAGTTGGATGTCGTGATGGTTATGATAATTAATAAGGTATTTAATGTGGTTGTTGGCTTACAAGATGATCTAAATGGTTTTCAAGATAGCCCCAGGTTATTTGCGGTTTCACTTAACCAACAAAACCCCTTCTCACCAGCCCTTTTGGAAACAACCTGCGAACAGGCTGAGGTCTCACCCGAGGTGTAGCTATGGGGGCACTACGGAACTAGGTTTCCACAGTGGGTGATGAGTTGTTTGACTAGACTAATTGTGCAGCGCACTGATGGATTGGCACTGCGAATCAAGGACAGCACGACAATAGACTACATCACGGTCCACAATACTCCAACTGACTGCTGCGATACCCGCGAGTCCAGAGACTGCGCGGTTCGGCCACAATGATACTAAAGGGGCAGCGTGACTGACTTACACGCCTTCTCACCAGATTTGATAAATACTCAATGTCTATACTTGATATTCTTAAGAAATCACCTACTGTCTTAGGCTAAGTGACCTTACCAAAACTACAAGTAGATGAACAATATAATACTGTGCGTGGCCTGTGTTGTACGTCCCAGGAGGATACGATCCAGGAGGTTTAACGTGGTTCACCCCTCGGATGGAGGCTACGTACACAAGAACGGTTGTTAATATTGATCTTTTTGGGAAGGGTACAACCGTTCTTAGTCTGCGCACTCAGCTGCAGACTCTCTTCTCTCTCAGATAGGTCTCTGTGCACTCAGTGGTAGAGCCTTTACAATAGCTTCTACCTCAACAGACTTTAACATAATGCAACAATGACAAATATGAAGAGTAACCATTCCCTTACAAAATCATGCCTTACTTATATATCATGCCCGTAGGTCATGTATTTACATTCCGTAGGCCAAAAACCCTTAGGGTTTACAAAACAGTTACAGTTTCCAGCTCATCGAGCTAGCTAGCGCCTGGTAGCGAATATTCCATTGTGGCATGCCATTCACGCATTCCCACGTCGCTATCAGTCTTCTTGTCGCATGCATGCCAACAGGTCACTTTCATCGATCCGTTATTCCTCTAACGACCTTGTGCAACTGGTTCAGGTAGTGGTATATTTCGCATGTGCGACCAGTCGCTTTCTTCCCCATCTACTCCTGCCCATCGCTTGGAATCCCTGGAGCATCTTTGCAAAAAATAGACCTTCGATGGTCTAACTGGAATACGTGCCATCTTCCCATCCAACACTCTGCCCTACTGGATCCTTGTAGACTTGACACTTCGCAGTACTGCATCCTTGCAACACTGATCTTCGCAGCACTTCCTCTATCGCGCTACGTGCATCTTCGCACCATCCCCAAAACATGTACAAAAGAGTACTTTATCTGAACTGCACTCCGCTTCGCAGTTCTAGAATTCCTTGCTCAAAATTTCCCCACTTGGGCCAGGCCCAATAGGCCCCTAACACTCACATGTGGCTCGCCCCCGAGCCACTTGCAACTTCAGCTTCCCCGAGTTGTGCTTCCTGCTACAGAGATAGCTTTGCAGCGAATTCATTGTATGTAGCAGTCAACTTCTGGACTGCCTGCTTCGTGTCTTGCTCAATCTGGTTAACTGTCTCCACCATTTCAGATGTGATCTCCTCACCTATATGTCCTTCCACCTGCTCTTGATTCTCACATAGCTCCTTTATTTTTTCCTTGATCTCTTGCAAGATCGTGCTGGCATCCTCAAGTAATGGCTGTGATTTGTCTCCCATTTCCGTTTATTTTTCCCTCAACGCCTGCACTTCCTTCTTCAACATGCTGATTTCTCTGTACCTCTGCAACCTATCCCATGGTGGTAGTGCCTTCACTTCTGTATCCAACTGCTCTAATGCAGCTTGCTTTTCCTTCATCACATTCTTGAATTCTAGCAGTACTGGGTCTTCTTCGAGGGCAGTGAATGCCTTCGACTCTGCATCCAACAGATTTTGGCACTTAGCCACTTTGGCAGCAATGTTCTCTGCTATAGTCTTCACTTGTTTTGCTCTCAGTTGCTGCTGATCTGCCTGGGTATGTGGGTTTATCTAATCCTTCAAAGCAGCAATGTCAGCCTCATGGAGAACCTCCATGTCTTGCATTTCTGTCTTCAGATTGGTCACCAGCTCACCAATCTTGATAATAGTATCCGCTGGTTCTGCTTGTACTTCAAATTCATCTATGCCATCAGCGACTGCGGTGATCATGGATTCGAGTCTTAACTGACGATCATGTTTGTCCTACAACTGCATAGATCTCTACGAGCTATCTTCCTCAAACTGCCTGTTAGCTACTTGCAGTTCAACCTGTCCTTTGATTGCATCAATAGTTCTTTCATGCATCTCTTCTACACACTACAAGTGTAGATAATGTAAGTTGAGTAATGGTATCTTCGCAAGATCTAGTTCCATGCGCTCTACATCCTTTGTATCCAGCAATTGCTGCTCTGGCAGTGGTAGAGTTACAGTACTTGTGTCCAGATGGATGATGTGTGACTTCGCAGGAATGGTCATAGCCAGCTGCAGCTGCTGCGAAGTCCCTCCTGACTTCCCTTCGGACTCTGAGTCGCACGCGGGGGGGGGGGGGGGGGGTAATCTCTTGTGTGCTTCATCAATCTTCAGTGTAATTCCCTCCAACGTGATCAGATTCTTTTGTAGAGTATCATGTATGGATTTGTCTTTTTTCTCCTTGTCCGTCATCATATATTCTATTTGTTCATTGAATACTAAGTCGATCATTTAATAATCATCGGTCTTGAGGACGGTGTCCAGCTTGCCTTTATCAGCCTTTTGCTTCTTGTGTGCTCCCTTTTTCTGCACGGTGCTCTCCGCTGGCTCTTTTCTTTTCCCTGTCTCTTTTTCTTCAACTATCGAGCATGGAATTGGAATCGGCTCGTCCTCCTCAGAGTCACTGGGGACATCGACAACTTCTATGCGGAACTCAGCAGGCCATTCCTTCATTATATTGTCAATGTCCTCTTCATACATGTGGTAGCTTCCTGCGTACCACTCCGGCTTCTTCTTCTACGCTTTAGGTGAAATATGGATACTACGCATGTCAGCATAAAAATCCACAATGCAAATGTATTTTCTAGTTACCTGCTTTGTGATCCTAGGGGTTGCTACAATTGCATCACGTAGCTAGTGATAGTACTAGTAGAACACTTCTGCTGTCGGATGCTACCTCTGTGAGTTGAGATTGGCCCAGAGATTTGAAAAATGGCCCCCCTTGCAGTCCTTGGAATCCGTGATCATGCCAACATAATCCTTTGGCTCTTTCCATCCGACAAGAGCGATTAGTACTATAAACCAAGTATAGTTAAAATTGCCGCCTCTGACCTGCATGTTGTTGAGTTCCTCCATGAACTTGTTCAGGAGATACTGTGACCAGTTGAACTCTTCTCCTTCCGCTGCCGTGACACCAAGTAGTATTGCGCCTGCGTTTACTTCTAGAGGCCTGCATTTCCTCAGGATTTTTCCTGCTAACAGTTGCATGACGAACTTCGTCGCCCTATCCTCAATATCTTCGCTTTGAAAACTCCTCTTCCCTTTGACAACAATTTGGGTTTTCTTCATCATGGACAAAACTTCTCTATCCTTCCTCTTCCCCTGGAAAAATATATTTGGATCATTACCCCTCTTACTCAAGCCCGTAACATGGTGGATTAAATCAATGTTTAGGTCCACGTTGCGGTCCAGCCACAAGTAACCTTGGTGCATACGTTCCATCAACGTTCTTACTACCGCGTTTAGTTCCGGTGTTCTATCAAAATGTGGCATCCTAAGTAGGTTGAGCAGCCTAGATTGGACTACTCCAGACAGCCAACTTTCGGCAACCAAGTTAAGCTCACCCTTCGCGTCCTTCTTCCATCACATGTACTGGTCAGGCTGGAACTGTGGGAACTTCGGCTTATTAGGTTCCTCCTTATGAATTGCTAGCAAATCATAGTCCTCCCATTTACAGTTTGGGATTTTTCCCAGTATATTCTTGTCTATCTCAACGTGCTTGGAGATTGGTGATAGTGGAATATCATATTTTGCGTTCTTTAGCAACTTAAAGACCGATGCATCTAGTGCACGTGATGAGATGTAATTTGGAGTCATGGTCAGTGGTATCTCTTTATCTGCTACCGGCGGCTTCTGCACTATGGAACCCATATTGGGGATCTTCGTTCTTGGTTGCACAGGAGTTTTTCCTCTATCTTCCATAGCTGGACCGTGCCTCAGTGACCTTCGTGATGCTTAACCTTGTTCGAAAGCAACTTTATTAGCTGTGGTTCTCATTAACCCTTCGAACCCTCCGTGCTTGAAAATACTCACAGTCTCCTCAACAGTGAATTCATCTTCGATTGAAGAGCTCTTAGACATCCACTGGTTAAAGCTCTCCTAGAAAATAGCTCACACAAAAAATAGCTCACAGAAAAAATTTGGTGAAAATTCTAACTGTTTGGTAACGCTCGCGAGACGATATGCAGGGTTATTTATAGATGCAGTGGACCTCCTCCGTGCCCATCAACGACTAGATGAGCATTAATGATAGTATCCGTTGGTCAAATCCGGCAGATACTTTGGTCTTGTCCTTTAAAATTCGGTTCAGAACGGCTATTTTTGTGTTAAATGTCCAAGCGGTTGATGGCAACGGCTATATAATGGCTAATTTTCCAACCGACATTGTAATGGCTATTTTTGTGAATGTCGTGTCGAAATGCGTGGTAGGTCATTCTCGGTCCTTCGCAGTGACTTCGCGGTGTTGAAACTCGGCCTTCTAAATTAGATCTTAGTCTCATGTGACTTGATCCTCGCAGTTGCATTGTTAAGCTTCGCAACTGCGCTGTTCTTCTTTCCTTTTTCTTTCCTTTTCCATGTTCTTCTTCTTTTTCATTTTTTTTATTTTTATTTTTATTTTTTATTCACAGCAGTACATTCTAACCTTGCTGCGCAGTATATACATACTCCCTAGTATACATTGTGTACAGACTCACTTAGCTTTCAAGTGCCCAATTTCAAGTGCACTTGGCACTTAGAACTTTTTCATTTTCTAATCGTCACTAGTTCTGCGAAGTAGGACTATCCCGATAGGGTTTTAGTCTGCTTCCATTGATCAAAGTAGGCAAGGTATCTCTATCTAAGGTGTCTAATTGAACTGCACCACCATTAGTAACATGCAATATAATATATGGGCGAAGCGAATGCATTTTAAACTTTCCAGTAAATTTCATGAACTTGCTATCATACAGGAGGATTAGATCACCTACCTGAAATCTCTTGTTTTTAATGTGGCGATCATGCCATGTTTTTTCTTTGTCCTTCTGTACTTGTTGGTGGAATTCTGCGATGAAGCAATCCTCCTCCAGACCAACCAAGTGTAAGAGCCTCTCCTCTAGTGCTTCTTGATCTTCCATGCCTGTAAAAGCAGCTATTCTCAAGCTGGGAACAATATACTCCATCGGCATTATGGCTTCCTGTCCATAGGCCATTCTAAATGGTGTGTGGCCAGTCAATTTCTTACATGTTGTTCTGTATGTCCATAATACTACGGGAATGCGCATGTCCTAGTCATCTCTGTTTACATTGCATACCTTAGTAAGCGCATTCTCCAGTATCTTATTGAATGCTTCCACAGTTCCATTCACCTAAGGATGGTAAGGCATACTACACTGATGGTGAATGTGGAACTCCTCCGCTAATGTCTCAATAGTCCTATTTAGAAAGTGAGTACCCTGGTCACTCATCAGAATCTTTGGGCATCCAAACCTTGTAATGATGTTTTCAAAAATGAACTGCGTTGCTGTAGCTGCGCTACAATCTTTCACTGGCTTTGCTTCTGCCCATCTGGTGAGGTAGTCAGTTGCAGTGATAATGTACCTCGCACCAGTTCTTTTCCCTAGTGGGTTGATAGGTCCCACAAAATCAATGGCCCATTTTTCAAAGGCCTGCAATGTCAGTTGTGGATTTAATGGCATTTCGTCTCTACGCGATGGTATTCCTGTCCTCTGACAGATATCACAGTTTTGGCAGTGTTCCTTTGCATATTTATGAATAGTAGGCCACCATAGACCTGATCTTAGAATATTCTACGCAGTGGCCTTTCCTACATAGTGACCACCTGCGACTCCTGAGTGTGCATCAACCAATATAAATGGTTTCTCATGCTCTAATACACATCTATGCAGTACCTCATCCAGTCCCAATTTGTATAGCTAACTTGCTATGATAGTGAATTCTACGGCATGCACTACCAGCTGCTTCTTTGCTGCATAGTGAACTCCACGGGTGCAAATCCAGTAGTTAAAAATTCAATGATGTCTTTATAATAATCATCAACTATCTGGATAGCGAACAACTGTGCATTAGGCAGATTGTCTTCGAGGCTCATTGGATCCTCTTCTGAATTAATTCTGGATAGATGATCAGGTCCCAAATTCAACCTTCCTGGCTTAACCACAATTTCAAAGTCATACTCTTGGAAGAGTAACAACCATCGGCATATTCTCCCCCCTCACACTAGCTTATTGACCAGGTATTTCAGCGTAGAATGGTCGGTGAACATGGAAAAGTGCGCACCAAGAAAGTAATGTCTGAACTTCTGCAATGCATAGACCATAGCGAGTCCTTCTCACTCAGTAGTGGTGTAGTGCTTCTTAGCCGATGACAGTTCACACAAAAAATAGCTCACAGAAAAAAATTGGTGAAAATTCTAACTGTTTGGTAATGCCCGTGAGATGATATGCAGGGTTATTTATAGATGTAGCGGACCTCCTCCACGCCCCTCAATGGCTATATGAGCATTAATGGTGGTATCCGTTGGCCAATTCCGGTGGATCCTTTGGTCTTGTCCTTCAAAATGCGGTTCAGAACGACTATTTTTGCGTGAAATGTCCAAGCGGTTGATGGCAACGGCTATATAACGGCTAATTTTTCAACCGACATTGTAACGGCTATTTTTGTGAATGTCGCGTCGAAATGCA
The DNA here is from genome assembly GCA_027924585.1 of Larix kaempferi. Lineage (NCBI taxonomy): Eukaryota > Viridiplantae > Streptophyta > Pinopsida > Pinales > Pinaceae > Larix > Larix kaempferi. The sequence goes on along the minus strand of BSBM01000450.1, from coordinate 9,277,251 downwards.
AGGTAGGTCATTCTCGGTCCTATGCAGTGACTTCGCGATGTCGAAACTCGGCCTTCTGAATTAGGTCTTAGCCTCATGTGACTTGATCCTCGCAGTTGCATTGTTAAGCTTCGCAACTGCGTTGTTCTTCTTTCCTTTTTCCTTCCTTTTCCATGTTCTTCTTTTTTCATGTTTTTATTTTTATTTTTATTCACAGCAGCACATTCTGACCTTGCTGCACAGTATATACATACTCCCTAGTATACATTGTGTACAAACTCACTTAGATTTCAAGTGCCCAATTTCAACTGCACTTGGCACTTAGAACTTTTTCATTTTCTAATCGTCACTAGTTCTGCGGAGAAGGACTATCCCGATAGGGTTTTAGTCTGCTTCCATTGATCAAAGTAGGAAAGGTATCTCCAGCTAAGGTGGCTAACTGAACTGCGCCACCATTAGTAACATGCAATATAATATATGGGTGAAGCCAATGCATTTTAAACTTTCCAAGAAATTTCATGAACTTGCTATCATACAGGAGGACTAGATCACCTACCTGAAATCTCTTGTTTTTAATGTGGCGATCATGCCATGCTTTTTCTTTGTCCTTCTGTACTTGTTGGTGGAATCCTGCGATGAAGTGATCCTCCTCTAGACCAACCAAGTGTAAGAGCCTCTCCTCTAGTGCTTCTTGATCTTCCATGCCTGTAAAAGCAGTTATTCTCAAGCTGGGAACAATATACTCCATCGGCATTATGGCTTCCTATCCATAGGCCATTCTAAACGGTGTGTGGCTAGTCAATTTCTTACATGTTGTTTTGTATGCCCATTATACTGCAGGAATGCACATGTCCTAGTCATCGCTGTTTACATTGCATACCTTAGTAAGTGCATTCTCCAGTATCTTATTTAATGCTTCCACGGTTCCATTTGCCTGAGGATGGTAAGGCGTACTGCACTGATGGTGAATGTGGAACTCCTCCGCTAATGCCTCAATAGTCCTATTCAGAAAGTTAGTACCCTGGTCACTCATCAGAATCTTTGGGCATCCAAACCTTGTAATGATGTTTTAAAAAATGAACTGCGCTGCTGTAGCTGTGCTACAATCTTTCACTGGCTTTGCTTCTTCCCATCTAGTGAGGTAGTCAGTTGCAGTGATAATGTACCTCGCACCAGTTCTTTTCCCTAGTGGGTTGATAGGTCCCACAAAATAAATGGTTTATTTTTCAAAGGCCTACAATGTTAGCTGTGGATTTAATGGCATTTCGTCTCTACACGATGGTATTCTTGTCCTCTGACAGATATTGCAGTTCTAGCAGTGTTCCTTTGCATCTTTATGAATAGTAGGCCACCATAGGCCTGATCTTAGAATATTCTGCGCAATGTCCTTTCCTGCATAGTGACCACCTGCGACTCCTGAGTGTGCATCAGCCAATATAAATGGTTTCTCATGCTCTAATACACATCTACGTAGTACCTCATCCGGTCCAAAAATACACTTCTTCAAGTTCAATGAAATTTGATGCTGTCTGCACTTTTCCAGCATCATCCTGAGGTTGGCGGCATGGTTCTTCAGTAACCCGAAAATAGTCCAATCGTCAAAGTAAACCTCTAAAAACTTAAGTATGAAGTCTTTAAATGCTGCGACTACCACTCGAGAAAATATGGTAGGTGTGTTCTTCAGACCAAAGGGCATCACTATGTATTGGAATGACCCCCATTCTATAGCAAAAGTAGTCTTGTGCCTATCTGCGAGATCAATTCTGATCTGATGGTATCTGGAAAATCCATCAGTAAAAGAGTATGCCTCATTTCCTCCAACGTTATCAAGCACTTCATCTATGAACGGTGTAGGGAATGGGTCGTGCATTGAAGCATCATTCAATTTTATGAGATCCACATAGATTCTGATCTCACCCTTTGTCTTCTTATCCTGGATAACCATCGGGCTTATCCATTCAGATTCTTCAACCGGCTCAATGATCCTGGCATCGAGCATCTTATCGAGTTTTTCCTTAACTCATTCTTTATAGCGCGGATTCAATCTATATTTTCTTTGCTTCATGGGCTTCGTGCCAGGCTTAAGATGAATTTTCATCATTCCTAAGTCTCCCAGAATACCTTTCATCTCTGTGAACTTAGTCAGGAATAGTTCGCGATACTCCTGTAGTATGCCCGTGACCTCCTTGACTATGTATTCATCCCAATAGTCCCCGATAGCTACGAATGTTGGCTCTTCACTGGTGCCAATGTTCACTTTTCTTATTTTTATGGGTCCGCTCATATATGGAATTTCTAGTGGGGGTCCTTCTACCTCGCCTGCGCCCTCTGATTTAGGTATCTTTATGTTTCGCGAGTCCTCCTCATCATCGTCTGCCTGAGCTGCAGATTCATCAGCGAGGTTATAACACTCAAGAGAAGGCTCTAATTGGTCCTGCCATTGTGGGTGAAGGTGCGCAGGTATGCTCTCTGTGCCAAAGAATTCTTCTAGGGTCATATTTCCATTAACGCATTCTGGTCTGAATATTTTTTTATTAAGAACCTGTAATGCATAATTGATACTCGGATGTTCATCTTCGAAAATGAAATCTTTCTGGAAACTCACGGTCAGAGTGGACCAATCTGTTGTGCCCCTACGTAGTTCCAGGTCTAGGTACCACTTCTTTGGAATCGGTTCTTCCAGTGTATGCACAAACAAATGCACCCATTCTGTTTTTGGCCTTTCCACCCAAGCTTGTGAACAAGTTTCAATGTGATCCCTTGGATCTGTCTGTCCATTATATTTCACAAAAGGTAATGTAACCTTCTCATCAAATCTGATTTGCATCTTAATTTTTCATTGATCCCATGTAGTCAATGTATGCTTGTGCGCAGCCCACCATCTGGCAGGTGTATCGCACAATGCTACATCCAATGCTTGTAAGCGGTGTTCATCTGTAATTGCTGCGGTATAATATATGATGAAAGAATAAACGTTAGATGAACCATCATATGTGGGGATTGGGCTTACCTGTTTTCCAATCCAGCGTATCGACTTCGTGACCTGTGCGCATCTCCTTGCAGATACTTCATGCATGCGGCTTTGCCAGTTCTCCAACCCTGCATCCGAGTCTGAGATGCAAGATCTGTCACATCTCCAGCTGAGTGTACCATATACAGTAGGATTGATATAATATTCCTGGTTCGTAGTCAGTTTGTACAATCTGTCCAAATCCTGAGCTTGGGATTCCTCTTGAATCGGCTCACTGTATCTGTCTCCATCCACAGGGTCCAGTGGCGCAATCACCCTAAGATGTTTTCCTTCAAAGATCATCTTCCCGGTCTTCAGATTTATGATTGCGAGGTTATCAATAGCCCATTCAATCCCCAATAGTGTCGAGAAAGGATGACTATCGTCCATAATCTTAATAACCTTGAAATCAGCGTGACTTTGTACTCCATCAATGTCAACAACCACATTGGCCAACCGTCCAAACGATATGACTTTTTCCTGATTGTCCATTCTCAATTGGATAGGTGACCATGATAACTTTGGTCGCCCCATCTCCTGCCATGTCTGCTTAGTCAAGACATTTACCTTTGATCCTAGGTAAAGAATGATTTCATCCATTTCATAATCTCCTATCTGCGCATTGAGTCTCATTTCTCTGCCCATTCTCTTATGTTTCTTGATATGATGAACTGCGCTATCAATAGTGTCTTCTCCACTGCGTGGTTCGTACTGATCTATAACCTTCTGTAGTTTTGTTATAGCATCCGGGGTTCTTTAACAATTTCATGCAGCTTCTAAGGAACTGCGCAACAGAGGTGCATGTCTCTGTTGCAGCACTTGTGTTTTCATTAGCAGTCGGCATGTCTTCCACATACGGTATTTCACTATGCAACGGGATCCTCGGCGACCTAGGTGCCAATTCTCTAAGGATATCCCGCGCTTCTATAAATGGTCCTTTATTGTTCATCAGGTCGAAAGCAGGTGTTTTCTCAGTAGCTTTTCTTATCCATTGTGTCTCAAGGGGTGTTTTCTTAGTCCCAAAATCTCCAGAAGTCGAAGCTTTTGCTCCTCGATCTTTCCTTGTCGTAGCAGTGTTGCACGTTACTACATTGATGCTTGACTCCGCAGGTCTCCTCTCTGCTGCGATCCACTGAATATTTCGAGTAGGTGGGTCTATCCTTCTGCGTTTCTGCATCTTGACCTCTAATACGGGGCAATCTTCAATAACATGCTCAAAAGATTTATAGTAATTGCACGTAGTGCATGGGTTGGTACAATCCCTAGAAACATGACCTGGTTGGCCACAATTATAGCAGATTACTTGACCACAGCCTCTTCCTTGCACCGAGCCTCTTCCTCTTTCGTGGTATCCACCACCACGGCCTCTATATCCTCCCTAATCATAGTGGGTGTTTTCTTGTTTCGGCTGATTTTCTTCTTGGATGTGGTATATTCCAACACCTCACATCGCATCCATATCTCGATTCCTTTCATTCATGAGCTCATATGTGTGGCAGTTGGATTCATCATGTCCAATTGATTTACAGAAATTACAATACAAGATCTTAGGTGTTTTTACATATTTCTGTATGAGATAATAGTCCTCTGGTCGGTGTCCTCTGCTTCTGCAGATTTCACACCATGGTGCCTAGTTCTGATTAATTGGGTTGGGTGCACCACTATTAAGATAGTCTTTAAATAGAGGGAAATGTTCTATGGTGTGGCCTTCTCCTTTACAACTTGTACACCAAACTTCATGCCTTGGTTCATATCTTTGTTCCTTTCCATTCTTCATGATTTGCAGCTCTAGTGTCAACGTGGTCAACTGGTTCTGGATCTGCGACTTCCCATAGCTAGTCTCGCCGATTGGAAAAGCCTCTAGCTTCATCGCGATCTCTAAGGCCTATGCATGCGATGCAACCTTCTGCTGCATCAATGGTTGTCTGATGTGGGGTAGCAGTGCAATGATGAACCATTCTTTATGCTATTGTGGAGCTATCACAAATGTTACTTGGTCTAGGAGTGTTTTAAACTTCTGGTCAAATTCCCAGGCCGTCTCATTAGGTTTCTGCTTAATCTTTTTCAGCTCCGTGATACATTGGGATTGGGATTTTGGTTTCTTAAACTCTGCTACCATCGCAGCCTTTATCTCTTCTAAGGTTCTTGGATGTGCTAGATAATATTTCATAAACCAATGAAGGGCTCTGTATCTGAAAGTAGTGACAAGCTGCGCTCTCTTCACAACATCATCCTGAATTTGCTTTACTCCATACGGCTTCACATAGAAACCAATGCTGATCAGGGTCTTCTAGACCTGTTCCTTTGAATATCGGCAGTTTTATGTCATTATTTGTCATTCTCCTTCCTGGTGGTGTATTGGTGTTCTGATTCTGGGGCAGGTTCTAATTCTGGGGAGGGTTCTAAGCGGAAAAAGTAAAGGGAGTATTCAGAATAGTGCTAGGGATACCACTCTGTGGACTATTCTGAGACTGGGTGTTCTGGACTAGAATGTTTTGAGTTTTATTGGCCTGCGCACCCGCACCTATGGTGCTACCAGTATTAATACTCTGTGGGGTGGGCTGCGCAACGTTCGCAGCAAGGGGGTTCTGAGATAGGGGTGGTGCGGTCTTATTATTAAGGTCACACGGGAGTTTGGTATTCACGCAGAGTCCAGGTCCTCCAAGATTCTTTTCTTTATTAAACTTATATCTCTTTCCACTTCTCAGGTTATGTGTCTCTTCGTCAGAATCACTATATATTCTATTGACCATGATAGATGCAAAATTATTACTGCATTCTTAAAATGCCTTTCTCAGCTAAAAGCATTTTAATGTATAGAATTAGATTGTTCAGGTACTTACCTCTGAATCCTTTGAAGAACTATGCTTCTGCTTGGCTGTAGGATTTCAACGTGTCCACAACGAATTCTATTACAAATCCTTCAAGTATGATGTCGACCCAGAATTCGACTGCTCGCATAAGTGGGATGCTATTGCTTTGAGTTGTGCCGTGAGCTCTGGAGTCCACTCTGTAGGAAATCCTCCTTGGAAACAGGTTTTCTTCTCTGCAAGTCACGATATCCACGTGTGTAGCTCGTTCGAAAATGAAGCCCAAAATATTTCATGAATATCTCTCCATAAATATCTGTTCGACCACTCTACGTCGGATAGACACGAATGTCTGTTTTCTTTTCTTGCAAAATATTTTTCAATCTTATCACACCAATCGGAGATCTCTTTCTTCTCAGGATGCCAATTGTCTGAACCCAAAGGGAACTGGTATTCTTCTTCGCAAATTACTGCATCAACTCATCATGGATTCTTAGCACAGCAACGTAACCATTTGTTGGCTTACAAGATTATCTAAAGGGTTTTCAAGATAGACCCAGGTTATTTGCGGTTTCACTTAACCAACAAAACCCCTTCTTACCGGCCCTTTCGGAAACAACCTGCAAACAGGATGAGGTCTCACCCGAGGTGTAGCTATGGGGGCATTGCAGAACCAGGTTTCCATAGTGGGTGATGAGTTGTTTGACTAGACTAACTGTGTAGTGCACTGATGGACTGGCGCTTTGAACCAAGGACAACACAACAATAGACTACGTCGCGGTCTGCGATACTCCAACTGACTGCTGCGATACTCGTGAGTCTAGAGACTGCACGGTTTGTCCACAATGATACTAAAGGGGCAGCGTGACTGAATTACACGCCTTCTCACCAAATTTGACAAATACTCAATGTCTATACTTGATATTCTTAAGCAATCACCTACTTTCTTAGGCTAAGTGACCTTACCAAAACTACAAGTAGATGAACAATATAATACTATGTGTGGCCCGTGTTGTACGTCCCAGGAGGATACGATCCAGCCTTTCATACACAACTATAATTGTTCTATAAACTGATACTTGTGCAAACTTCAGTACTAGGCATTCAACATCAATTCATTCATACAATGCTTAACATATTATTACCATCTCTCTTTCTTATGGCAAATACATACAAAAGCATTAATATACCATTGGTAAATGAAGATCCAACATTCAATATAAGGAAATAAGTAACAACACATACACACAATCACATTACACAAGGTTTAATGTGGTTCAACCCCCGGATGGAGGCTACGTCCACAAGAACAGTTGTTAATATTGATATTTTTGGGAAGGGTACAACCCTTCTTAGTCTGTGCACTCAGCTGCAGACTCTCTTCGTTCTCAGATAGGTCTCTGCGCACTCAGCTGCAGAGCCTTTACAATAGCTTCTACCTCAACAGACTAACAATATGCAACAATGACAAATATGAAGAGTAACCCTTCCCTTACAAAATCATGCCTTACTTATAGATCATGCCCATAGGTCATGTCTTTACATTCTGCAGGACAAAAACCCTTAGGGTTTGCAAAACAGTTACAGTTTCCAACTCATCGAGCTAGCTAGCACCTAGTAGTGAATCTTCCATTGTGGCCTTCCCTTCGTGCATTCCCATGTCGCTATCGGCCTTCCTGTCGCATGCGTGCCAACAGGATGCTTTCACCGATCCGTTATCCCTCTAACAACCTCATGCGACTGGTTTAGGTAGTGGTATCTTTCACATGTACGACCAGTCGCTTTCTTTCCCATCTACTCCTGCCCACTGCTTGGCATCCCTGGAGCATCTTTTCCAAAAATAGACCACCGACAGTCTAATCGGAATACGTGCCATCTTCTCATCCAGCACTATGCCTTGCTGGATCCTTATAGACTGGACACTTCGCAGTACTGCATCCTCGCAACACTGATCTTCGTAGCACTTCCTCTACCCCGCTGCACGCATCTTCGCAGCATCCCCAAAATACGTACAAAAGAGTACTTTATCTGAACTGTGCTCCGCTTCGCAGTTCCAAAATTCCTTGCTCAAAACTGCCCTACTTGGGCCAGGCCCAACAGTGGTTGATGCCCGAACTTCGACGTGCATTGTTGGCTCCTTCTCCATCGTTGATCTCAACTATCCTTGAGCTTTAAACTGAAAACCCTAGTCTCCATTATGAATTGTGTCGAAGTGGTTTTCTCTACCTTCATTTCACTTGGTAGTGGTAAGGTGGAGAGGCCGACCGCCTGCTACAATGTAGGGTTTGGTGTTGTGAAGATTGGAGGACTCCTTCCTCAGTTTCGATCCCTAGACCTATAGGAAGAACTTCATAGTTCCACGTTTTCATCTTCTTGTAGAGACGAGCTAAAAATTGCAGCGTTCAGTGTTGTTTAGGGTTTCGCTGAAAGATTTTGAACCAGGGTTCGATTCTATTGTAATGGCAAATTGGCGTTCTTAGGAATCGAAACCCTCTTCTCTGCATTGTTTGATGGTTCCGTCGTTCTCGTTTGCTGGAGGTGTCTCTTATTACAGAGCTATGTCATTGAGGTAATGTTTCAATAAATGAAAAGATAATGTTATTTGGAATGTTCAAGTTGAACTCTGCATTTTCAATGTTTAACCTTTCAACAGTTTTTATGGCAGGTGTAACTTCGTTGAATGGTTAACTTGTTTGAAGCTTGGTGGAGGAAATGCTGCTCCACCACCTGGAAAGCCTCGGTGTTTCTTAAACCCTCGTAGGTTCTCTTGGCATGGTTTGGCCGATGCTTACTGTTTGAAGAGAGTTAGGAAAACTGTCCTTTAGCAAGGGTGATGGCCGAAGTTATGATGTTTGTTAGAGAAATATGTTGCACGAGGATAAATCCTCAACTTACTTTGCTATTTGGCGCAGTAGTGTTTTACTGTGGCATTGGTTTAAATGTAAACTTGTTTACGATAAAGTTATTAAAGGGATGAACCTATGATGTTTACAGTGTTAGGAAACTTGAAATGTTTTAGTACAATCTCTATATTTATAAGGGCTAACTCGTTTCTACGAAACATGGAAAGTACTGTGTTACAATGTTTATACTTTTGTTTGAGTGATGATATGAAATTGAGTTTGTATTGAAACATAACCCTAGGTGGTTTTCTGAATTGTTTCTATGTTTAAATAAGTTGATATTATAGTGTTGATTTACACCAAGAGTCATGGTTAACTTACTTCACAAAAGTGAAACTCTAAGTTCGATTCGATAGAGTTTGGAATGGTATTACAACTCAGTTTTGGTATTGATCCACCATTAGATAAATATTACGGTTAATAAAAATCTTGTCTGAGTTTGATTGTACAATAGATAGCTATCGTGAATGTAAATGTTGAACAATCGTAATGTTTTTGGTTTTGGAAATTTGACATAAGGGGTTTGATGTTTTCGTTTTAAGTGTTTGGTCCTTAAACTGGCTGTATTAAAGTCTTAGGGTTTTTAAAAATAATACTACAAATGTCTACAAACTTTGCTGAGAATTAGTCTTAGCAGAACGATAAGATTTTGGAAATAAAACTTAGAATAAATCGATTCTGCCAAATTTGAAATATAGCAGATTGTTTAAATTATGGGAAATATTGCTAAGTTTGAACCATGAATGTTTGAAGAAAGATATGAAATGAGGTTATAGTCATTTACAGTTTTTGAATGAAATGAGAATAAAAATGCATGTGTAATTACAAATGCAATAGATGATCCAGAATGTAAACTCTAGATTCCTATACAGAATTGAGATATTTATTTTCTAACAGTATATAAAGAAAATATTAAGCTGCCTTATAATATGAAATGCATGACTTCTAAACTACATCTTTTGATTATCCTATTTATTTATCCACCTCCTGTACTAGAGTACGATATCTCTGATGTGTGGATAAATACAGGATGGTAATTTAATTATTCAAAACAAAGCTATTTTAATCTATCCTAACTTAACAGAATAAACAATTCAGTTAACATTTTAGTCAATAAGTCTTCATTATTAAACCAGGTAACAGGGTTAGAGATTAAACAAAACAAATCCATTCATTCACTGAAATAAACAAGACAGAACAATAGAACCTGATGATTGTAGGAGAAACAAACAACTCAAGGAGCCTGTTCCACCCAACCTACTCCTGAAGGAAGCCAAATTAATTGCCATAGGACCCCCGAGCCTGTTCATTGAACCACTAGGAAGAAGAATCTGTAGAAGCTTTAGGTCATCAAGTTGCAGCAACAATGTAGATCGTTCAGTCATATAGACTCAGCAGTCAAAGAGACCTGTACCAGCACCTCTGGTTTCCTTCTCAGAATAATTTCAGCAGACTCACAATGCACTTCCACTTAGCCTCCCTATTCAAATCTCTTAGTGATCACCTGATACACTTGAGGAATTATTTCTACAGAAAATAATGATGGATCTCCTTGCTCAATTCAAATTGCCTTATCTAGGCTGCCTAGGCCTTTTTAGTGGTTGAACTAGTCATTAATGAGCTAACAACTCTACTCCACCCACATGGGGGATAATGCCACAATTTTAGGGGTTGTTGTCCCATAACCAACAACTAGTGGTGGAGTGCAAATGCTGACACTTGTCCTATGCCTTATAATAGCTTCCATTCCTCATAGTGGGTCAGTGAACACTCATTTAACAGTTCCCTTGGGTGTGTTAGTTTTTCAAAAATTTACTTCAATTTGATCTAGGATCTTAACTAAGAGAACAACATGTACAACATATCTACAACATATCAATCATGGACACAATAATGCAAGCACACAAGAGACACAAAGTTTACTTGGGGAAAACCATAAAGGTGAAAAACCCCAATAACTTCCTCAAAGATAGATAGAGCAATGATACAACCCAGGCATAAGAGATAGACATCTCCTAGTAGCAGCTTCTCCTCCTCCACAAGTGCGCCACTCTCCAAAGAGTGTGTGTGAGAATAGAATCATGAAATAGAGTGCCTCCCGCACTCTATTTATACTTGACTTTACTTTCCTAATAACCTTTACTAGGTCGGCCTCAACTTAACCACATAACACAATGTTGAATATGTCAACACCCAATAGGGTGGTCTAATAACCCTTTAACCCACATGGACGACCCCCAATAGGGTGGTGTAATAAACCTTTGACCCACATGACTTATATAGGACCGACCCCAACAAGGTAGTCTAATAACCCATCAAGTATAAGTTACAGCACTTACAATATAAATGATGACACTTCCGTATATAGGAATAATAACATCTCTATAGGAATACAAACACTTCCGTATAGAGGAATAATACCATCTATATAGGAGTACAATATACATATATGTGAAATACATTCCGAAGTTACATATATATCAACACTCTCTCTTAACTAGGAAGGTATTTCTCGACACAGGTCTGCTTGCACAAGTCTTCTTCTCTGGATCATCATCAACAAATCATTGTCCTCGAATCATCGTCATCGTCATGGCTGCAGCTATCTCAATCAATCTATGAATCTACTCGTCATAGGAAGTTCTGCAGAGCCAGTCCTTTTTCATACTGGATGTAGGCCCACCACCTGCAGGTCTTCATCATCACTAGCCATACTGTGGAATCCTCAGGACTTATTACATGTGTCACAAAACCTCGCAAGAGTATCCCATGACTTATTACGGGCACACATCCCAACCTATCGGATCTTCCAGGGATCTATTACATGTGACCCCACCACAAAACCTCGAAATAGAATCCCAGGATTGATTACGAGCACACAACTCAACCTATCGGATCTCCTAGGGCGCTATTATATGTGGTCACCACAAAACCTCGCAAGAGAATCCCAGGACTTATTACGGGAACACATCCCAACCTATCAGATATCCCAGGGCGATATTACATGTGGTCATGGTGAAACCTCGAAAGAGCATCCCAGGACTTATTACAGGAACACATCCCAACCTATCGGATCTCCCAAGGCACTATTATATGCCATAGGACAAAACCTCAAAAGAGCGTTTTCCAGATCTCCCATGGATCTATTATATGCCAGCGGAAAAACCTAACAAGAGAATTTGCAAACCTCCCAGGGCGCTATTATATCTCCTCCCAAAGAAAAACCTAGAAAGATCATTTGCCAGATCTCCCAGGGATCTATTATATTCCAGCGACAAAAGCTAGCAAGAGAATCTGCAAACCTCCCAGGGCGCTATTATATGCTTATCTGCACAACCTGTCCATGGCCACTGAGTATCATCCTGATACTCACCATACATAATCTTGATGTACACATGATCATCCTGATCATCATCACTGCATCGTCCTGATGCATGTCATCTGGAGCAACATCCTGAAGCTCATCATCTATGATCATCCTAATCATCTAATGCATCCATCTAATGCATACACAGTATCTTCTTGATACATATCATCATACATGATCTACCTAATCATACAATGTATGCACCTGATACATATACAAACACATGATCCACATGATCTACCTAATCATACAATGTATCCTCATGATACATCTACATATACATACACATGATCCAATTGATCATATACAACATCCAACATGATGCATACATACATACATATAAATGATCCAACTGATCATATCCAACATCCAACATGATGCATACATACATACATACATATAAATGATCCAACTGATCATATCCAGCATCCAACATGATGCATACATACATACATATAAATGATCCAACTGATCATATCCAACATCCAACATGATGCATACATATATATATGAATGATCCAGCTGATCATACAGAGCAGAAACTAGAACATCGTCCTGATGCTCATCATACAGTGCTTACATCCACAGCCATGTGAAGGATCCTCCTCTCACCATGCTTGGAATAGCTCCAGCAAATGTGTTCATCACTTCTTCCTTGAAGTGTCGTCAATCTGAAGAACACCAAGCCTCTCTTTGAAGTACTCGAACTTCACTCTGGCTAGTGGTTTCGTCAGTACATCCGCAACCTACTCATCCATCGCAACATACAAGAGATTCATTGCTCCTCTCTGCACCATATCCCTAATATAGTGATATTTGATCTCAATGTGCTTCGACCTGTTGTGGAACACCGGGTTCTCAGACAGCTTCACACAACTCTGGTTGTCACACAAGATACCAGTAGCATCCAACGGGAGATCAAATAACTCAGACATTAGCTTCTGGAGCCATACTGCCTCACAACTAGCCGAACAAGCTGCAACATACTCTTCTTTGGTTGTACTCAATGCTACATAGGACTGCTTCCTGCTAAACCAAGAGATCACACCTGATCCCATACTGAAGCAGCACCCAAATGTGCTCTTCCTATCTGCAGCACTGCATGCCCAGTCCGAATCAACATAACCTTCCAGGTTAAACTTTTGATTCGCATCATACTTGAGCCCATAATCAACTGTACCCTTCAGGTACCTCAGAATATGCTTTACAACAACCAGGTGAACACCTCTGGGATCCGTCAGGAATTGGATCAATGTCTTCACCGCAAAGCAAATATCTGGTCTTGTGTTCATCAGGTACATCAAGGACCCAATCATCTGACGATACACTGTGACATCAACCGGATCAGATGAAGCATCACACAGAAGCTTCAGGTTCGATGCCATAGGTGTGGCCATGTCCTTGCTGTCCATCATCCCGAACCTCTTTAGGATCTCTACTGCATACTTCCCTTGTCCAAGGAATATTCCATCTACACTCTGCCACACCTCCATGCCTAGAAATTAGTGCATCATCTCCAAGTTCTTCATCTAGAACTCGGCAGCAAGCGTTTGCTGCATGTTGGAAATCAATCTATCCTCACCTGTTACAAACAGGTCATCCACATACAATAGTAGTATCACTGGATTGCCTTCATCAAACTTGTAGTAAAGGTTGGAATCCGCTTTACTCTTGGTAAAGCCCAAACTGGATAGGAAGCCATCTATCCTTCCATACTAGGTCCTGGGTTCCTATTTCAAACCATACAGGGCTTTCTTTAGTTTGCACACATGTGACTCTCGGTCATGTGTCTCAAACCCGAGTGGCTGCTCCACATACACTTCCTCTTTGACTACACCATTCAAGAAGGCTGTCTTGAAATCCATCTGGTGTATTTTCCACTTCATCATTGCAGCCAGAGCATGTACTGATTTGATGGAAGTGTGCCTGGCTATAGGTGTAGAAGTCTATTCATACTCAAACCTTCTTTCTAGGAGAAGCCACGAGCTACAAACCTCGCTTTGTATTTCTCAATGCTACCATCTACAGCATGCTTGATCTTATAGATCCATTTCAAAGTCATAATAGACTTCCCTTCAGGTCTTGGGGCCGCATCCCAAACATCATTCTTCATGATCGACTGGTACTCCTTGATCATGGCATTCTTCCCGAATCTTGGGAAATTCAATATCAGCAATATCTTCAATAGATAACTTTGTTGCTGAGAAAAATGTTGTAGTCCTTCTTGTTAAATTTTCAGTATTAAATCACAATACTATAGGATCTTTGCTGAGAGAATAACATCTACAGTATATCAATGCATGACAATCATAATATGACAAGCATCACAAGCATCACAAGAATCAAAAGCATAGAGACAAGAGACACAGAGTTTCCATGGGGAAAACCCTAAGGTGAAAAACCCCACAACTTCCTCAGAGATAGAGAGAGCAATGGCTCAACCAAAATACAACCAAATAACACTGAGATAGTCTCCTAGCAGATGATCCTCCTCCTCCTCACTAGTGCGCTACTTTTCAGAGAGAGAGATAGATACTTTTCCGAGTGAGTAAAATAGAGATCTCCTATCTCTATTTATACTCACCTTTTTGCCCAGTGACTTACTGGGGCCGACTTGTCTACTTGAGTACATCCACATTATATTATATATTAAATAGGGCCGACCCCATAAGGTGGTCTAATAACCCATCTGCAAGTACACACACTTGTGACACTTGTCAATCCACATGACGACACTTCCTTATAGAGGAATAACACATCTCTTATAAGGGTACAATAAATATATATATAATACACTGATGAAATACATTCCGAAGTTACATATACATCAACACTCCCTCTTAACTAGGAAGGTTTTTCTCGACACAGATCTTCTAGACAAGTCTTCTTCTCTGGATCATCGTCATCGATGCATCGTCATCGTCACTGCTGCTGCTATCTCGTCCAATCTCTGTCTCTACTCGTCATAGGAAGTTCTACAGAGCCAGTCCTTTTTCATACTGGATGTAGGCCCACCACCTGCAGGTCTTCGTCATCACTGGCCATACTGTGGAATCCTCAGGACTTTTACGTGCGTCACAAAACCTCGAAAGAGCATCCCAGGATATTACGGGTACACAACTCCAACCTGTAGGATCTCCCAAGGCGCTATTACATGTGACCCCACCACAAAACCTCGAAGGAGCATCTCAGGATGTTACGGGTACACAACTCCGACCTGAAATCTCCCAGGGCACAAATTACATGTGGTCCACCACAAAACCTCGCAAGAGCATCTCAGGATGTTACGGGTACACAACTCCGACCTGAAATCTCCCAGGGCACAAATTACATGTGGTCATGGCAAAACCTCGCAAGAGCATCTCAGGATGTTACGGGTACACAACTCCGACCTGAAATCTCCCAGGGCCCAAATTACATGCCATAGGACAAAACCTCGCAAGAGCATCTCAGGATGTTACGGGTACACAACTCCGACCTGAGATCTCCCAGGGCACAAATTACATGTCCTCCCAGAGCAATGTCTCGAAAGAGCATCCCAGGCTGTTACGGGTACACAACTCCGACCTATAGGATCTCCCAGACATGCTCATCTGCACAACCTGATCCACGGCCACAGAGTATCAACCTGACACTCACCATACATCATCCTGATGTACTCATGATCGTCCTGATCATCATCACTACAACGTCCTGCTGCATGTCATCTGGAGCAACATCCTGAAGCTCGTCATCTATGATCATCCTGATCATCAATGCAACATCCTGCTGCATGTCATCTGGAGCAATCATCCTGAAGCTCGTCATCTATGATCATCCTGATCATCAATGCAACATCCTGCTGCATGTCATCTGGAGGAATCATCCTGAAGCTCGTCATCTATGATCATCCTGATCATCAATGCAACATCCTGCTGCATGTCATCTGGAGCAACATCCTGAAGCTCGTCATCCATGATCATCCTGATCATCACTGCATCTACCTAATGCACACCAAGTATCTACCTGATACATATCATCATACATGATCCTCCTGATCATACAATGTATCCACCTGATACAAATACAAATACATGATACATATCACCATACATGATCTACCTGATCATACAATGTATCCACCTGATACATATACAGATACATGGTCCAAGCATCCAACATGATGCATATACAAAAATACATACACATGATCCAACTGATCATATCCAGCATCCAACATGATGCGTACATACATAAAAATGATCCAACTGATCATATCCAGCATCCAACATGATGCGTACATACATACATAAAAATGATCCAACTGATCATATCCAGCAGAAACTAGAACATCATCCTGATGCTCATCATCCAGCGCTTACATCCACAGCCATGTGAAGGATCCTCCTTCCAACATGCTTGGAATGGCTTCAGCAAATGTGTCCATCACTTCTTCCTCGAAGTGTCCTCGATCTGAAGAACGCCAAGCCTCTCTCTGAAGTACTCGAACTTCACCCTGGCTAGTGGCTTCGTCAGCACATCTGCAATCTGCTCGTCCATCGCAACATACAGGAGCTTCACAACTCCCCTCTGCACCATATCCCTGATATAGTGGTATTTGATCTCTATGTGTTTCGACCTGTCATGAAACACTGGGTTCTCGGACAGCTTCTCACAACTCTGGTTATCACAGTAGATACCAGTAGCCTCCAATGGGAGATCAAATAACTTAGACAGTAGCTTCCGTAGCCATACTGCCTCACAACTAGCTGAACAGGCTGCAACATACTCTGCCTCAGCTGTACTCAGTGCTACGCAGGACTGCTTCCTGCTAAACCAAGAGATCACACTTGATCCCATACTGAAGCAACACCCAGATGTGCTCTTCCTATCTGCAGCACTGCCAGCCCAATCTGAATCAACGTAACCCTGCAGGTTAAACTTTTGATTCGCCTCATATCTGAGCCCATAATCCACTGTACCCTTCAGGTACCTCAGAACATGCTTTACAGCAACCAGGTGAACACTCCTCGGATCTGTCAGGAACTGGATCAATGTGTTCACAGCAAAGCAAATGTCTGGTCTCGTGTTCGTCAGGTACATCAAGGACCCAATCATCTGACGATACATAGAGACATCAATCAGCTCAGATGAAGCATCACATAGAAGCTTTAGATTCGATGCCATAGGTGTGGCCATGGCCTTGCAATCCATCATCCCGAATCTCTTCAGGATATCTACTGTGTACTTCCCTTGACCAAGGAAGATTCCACCTGCATTCTGCCACACCTCCATACCTAGGAAATAGTGCATCATTCCCAAATCTTTCATATCAAATTCAGCTGCAAGCTTCCTCTTAGTATCTGCAATCAGTCTGTCATCTCCTGTCACAAATAGGTCATCCACTTACAGGAGTAGAATCACTGGATTCCCTTCCTCAACCTTGTAGTAAAGATTGGAATCTGCTTTACTCTTGGTAAATTCCAAGCTAGATAGGAAACTGTCCATCCTACCATACCAGGTTCTGGGAGCTTGCTTCAAGCCATACAAGGCTTTCTTCAATCTGCATACATATGACTCCCTGTCAGGTCTTGGGACTGCATCCCAAACATCTTCTTCATGATCTATGGATCATGGCATTCCATTTCTTCATCCCAGATCCTGGGAACTTCAATATCTTCAATAGATATCTTTCTTGCTGGAACAAATGTTGTAGTCCTTTTGTAGGTGAAGTTATACGGTCTTTCCTACAAAACAAGTTAAATTGCATGATTAGAAACATCTCATAATTTTCAGAACAAATTCCTTACACATAAAGAAATATGTCATGCAGTCATGCAGTTATCTTAGCCAATGCTTCAATACAACATTTATCCATGTTCCACAAATTTCTAGATGCCTTCCAGTCTCTACCAGAACATTGTTAAGAGTTTGCACTACTCCCAACATGTCAGCAAAGAGGTTTCATTCTAGATAAGTAGCACTGGAATGTTGTACAGTGCCATAATCCACTTACCCATCACATGCATATTAGTAGTATACTGTTCATTAATGAAATCATTCAAATATGCACAATACATCTCCTAAGTCTAGGAACATAAGCATAATATTTAAACAAACAAAATAGGCAAGAAATGATAATTGAAATACTTATCTTTGTTTGTTTGTTTGGGTGGACTCCCTCTGAGTCTTTGCTTCCTGGTAGGAGCTGCTGAAGCAGCTTCTTCTACACCTTTCTGTTGTGGAATGTAGGAAGATGGTCAACTCCCTCTAAAGATCTGCATCCTTGCAGGAGCTACTGGAGTGTGCTCCCTTTTGATCTTTGCTTCCTGGATTACCTGTCCTTATATTCATCTTTGCTGACATCAATATTCTTGAACCCAGAAAAGACCTCTTCTGGTGTCTTGTTGTCCAATATCTTGTGGGGAGTTCTGTTCTGCACATATACAACTGTTCTAACTGCTTCTGCCCATAGATGCATAGGTAGATCCTGGTCATGCAGCATTGCCCTTGCTGCTTCCATGACTGTTTCTGTTCTTCCTTTCTGCAACTCCATTTTGTTGAGGATTATAAGGAGCAGTCAACTCCCTCTTAATCCCTAAATCATTGCAAAGCTTCTTGAAGTCATTTGAGGTGAATTCTCCACCATTGTCAGATCTGAATGTCTTGATTTTCTTGTCAGTTTGATTCTCCATCAAGGTTTTGAATTCCTTGAATTTATCAAGCACCTCATCTTTTCCCTTCAAGAAGTATACCCAAGTCTTCCTGGAGAAGTCATCGATAAATGATACATAGTAAACATACCCACTCAGGGAGATGGATGACATAGGGCCACATATATCTGAGTGGATGATTTCCAGGATGTCTTTTGCCTTGCTTTCACTGCTTGGGAAAGCCTTCTTAATGTTCTTACCTTTTGTACATCCTTTGCAAACACCTTCATGTTTGGTCTTGATTTCAGGAAGACCCTCTACTGCCTTGCTTGCAATTGGAAGTGCCCTATAGTGCATATGAGCAAGTCTTCTATGCTAAAGTTCACTTGGCTCCATGGATTCATGTACCATGGCATGTTCAGGTTGTCCCTTCAATTTATACAAGCCTCCCTCTTGCTCTCCAATCACTACTGCATCATCTATGGTCTTTCCCTTTGGCCACATTAGGACTTGGCCATCCACAAATGCAACCCTCATACCTTTTGCATCCAATGCAGAGATGGAGAGTAAGTTCTTCTTGAGCCCAGGTACATAAAGTACTTCTTTCATCTTCAATGATTTTCCAGAATCTAGGTTGTAGGAGGCTTCACCACTTCCTTTGATTGGGTATTGATAATCATCCCCAAGTTTCACCTTATGGGGTGATTCATGTTCATATAAGTTCACAAAGGATTCTTTAAACCCAGTCATGTGTTTGGAAGCCCCACTATCAATCAAACAATCATTACATCCATGGGAGATGGTACCTGTAAGAGCAGAAATCAGAACATATTCTTCTTCACTTGATGAGTCATCATCACTACTACTTTCTGCACTAGCCTTCTTCTTTGGAGGTTCATCATCTTCGGCAGCATGAGCATGAAACCTTCTTTTGCTGCCCTTCTTCTTCTTACTGGAGATGTTCTTATTATCCCTTTTGTTCTTGGGACAATCTGAAGCAAAGTGACCCTTCTCATTGCATGTGAAGCATCTTAGGTCCTTCTTACTCTTTTGATGGAATCTTTTGGGGTGAGGGTGATCCTTCTTGGTTTTGCTTCTTTTGGTGTGAGCTGCAAGAGCTTGATCTTCTCCTCCCATCTTTTCCTCACGAGCTATAAGTCTAGCTTCTTCTTGAGAGCATTCTTCCCTCAATCTGTTGAAGGAGATCAATTTCTTCCTTGCACAAATTCCTTGAATAAAGGAATCCCATGACCTGGGTAGGCCATTTAGAGTGGTCATCACCACTTCACCATTCTCCACCATTTCATCTACTGCTTCTAATTGTTCCTTGATCTGAGAGACCCTTGAAAAGTAAGATTGAATGGTTTCTCCATTCTGAAACTTCACTGCTTTCAATTGGTTCTGCAGGGTCATCTTCCGATTTATGTTCTTTCCTTCAAATAGCTTGGTCAAAGATTCAAACATCTCTTTGGGTGTCTTGAGAGAAGGCACATGGGGTATGAGATGATCTTTGATAGAATCAACAATGATTCTCTTTGCCTTGACCAAGTTCTTCTTGTGCAATACCTTGGCCTCTTCATCCTCTGGGATAGGGATGTCTTCTTTCACATATGAGTCCAACTCATTCTCTTCCAGGATTAGCCCAATCCTATACTTCCAGGATCGGAAGTTATCAGCCCCTTCAAGCTTATCCTCAAGCTTGGTGTGAAGAGACATCTTTAAGAGTACTTCAAATGGAAATAGAAAAGATTTAGAACTTACCACTTGAAGTGCTGAAAACTGGATCTGGTCCGATCTGGTCCCGGATTAGGGTTTGTCAGAGAAACCGTAAAAATTCAAAATGTGAATTTCAAAATTCCAAAAGGATAGAAAGATGCGCCTTGGAGAGCTGATCAGATTAGTACATTCAGAATTTGAGATCAGCAAAGTCTTGCCCTTCAAAATTGCCTTTTTGTCCTCCCGGGTTCACTAGGGAGAGCCCTGAATTAGGGTTTGAGTTTCCCGGAGATCTACCCAGCCAAAAATCTCGATCCAAAGCTCAAACCTTCGATTTTTGCAAGGGGCTTCCAGCTGTACCTTCAGTTTCCAGAAATTCCTATTTTTGTGGAAACCCTAATTTGTAGGGCCAAAACTGAAAATGCTCGGAACTGAAATCTGATTGGACAGAAAGATGCGCCTTGATGAGTAGATCCAATCTACTATACTGAATTTCAAAAATCTGTGGAGAGAAACCCAATAAACAAGGAATACAAGCTTCCGTCACTGCAAAATGTCTTCTTCTCAGTTAAGCTCTGATACCATGTTAAATTTTCAGTATTAAATCACAATACTATAGGATCTTTGCTGAGAGAATAACATCTACAGTATATCAATGCATGACAATCATAATATGACAAGCATCACAAGCATCACAAGAATCAAAAGCATAGAGACAAGAGACACAGAGTTTCCGTGGGGAAAACCCTAAGGTGAAAAACCCCACAACTTCCTCAGAGATAGAGAGAGCAATGGCTCAACCAAAATACAACCAAATAACACTGAGATAGTCTCCTAGCAGATGATCCTCCTCCTCCTCACTAGTGCGCTACTTTTCAGAGAGAGAGATAGATACTTTTCCGAGTGAGTAAAATAGAGATCTCCTATCTCTATTTATACTCACCTTTTTGCCCAGTGACTTACTGGGGCCGACTTGTCTACTTGAGTACATCCACATTATATTATATATTAAATAGGGCCGACCCCATAAGGTGGTCTAATAACCCATCTGCAAGTACACACACTTGCGACACTTGTCAATCCACATGACGACACTTCCTTATAGAGGAATAACACATCTCTTATAAGGGTACAATAAATATATATATAATACACTGATGAAATACATTCCGAAGTTACATATACATCAACACTTCTTTTGTAGGTGCTCATATACGATCTTTCCTACAAAACAAGTTAAATTGCATGATTAGAAACTTCTCATGGTTTTCAAAAAAAAAATCTGACACATAAGGAAATATGTCATACAGTCATGCAATTATTTTAGCCAACGCTTCAATACAACATTCATCCATATCCTGTAACTTTCTAGATGCCTTCCAATCTCTACCAGAACATTGTTAAGAGTTTTCACTACTCCCAACATGTCAGCAAAGAGGTTTCATTCTAGATAAGTAGTAATGGAATGTTGTATAGTGCCATAGGCCACTTACCCATTACATGCATATTAGTAGTATGCTGTTCATTAATGCAATTATTCTAATATGCCAAAATACACAGCCTAATTCTAGGAACATCAGTATATACATCATTGAATAGTATTATTTAAACAATCAAATATGAAAGAAATGATAATTCAAATACTTATCTTTGTTTGTTTGTTGGGTTGAACCCCTCTCATTATTTGCTTCCTTTCTGCAACTCGATTCTGATGTGGATTGTGAGAAGTGGTCAACTCCCTCTGAATATTTGCATCCTTGCAGGAACTACTGGAGTGTGCTCCCTCTTGATCTTTGCTTCCTGGATTACCTGTCCTTGAACTTATATCCATCCTCGATCACTATCCATGCTTACAAGTATCATTATTGTGATATCCTCGAGATCTCATACATAATCATACATTTATTAGTATAACCTCAGTACTATCAGAAACACAATAATCTTAAACATGTATAGTAATGATCATTTTAAACACAGATAATAAACATTAGTATTCAAGGTTTATATAGGACTCTTTTGGTTAGTCATATCATCAATTAAAGTAAGAAACATAATATGCCTAAACCCATGATTACTCAAACCTATAACTTCATGAATAATCATAATCAATCATGCCAAGTATACTTATATAAGATATCCTAACATACCATGTTAGATAGCTATGTCTAACATACCCACATGATGTCTTCTTGTTCTTCAATGACTTGTGCTAGTAACCTGCATATCTCATAAGTTAACCATTATAGAACCAAGTTATACATACCTCGTAAGTAGATCTTCTATGTGATCCATGATAATGAATGAATCTTTGTCTTCATGTCTCCATGGTCATATGTTCTTGAACTAGAACATCATTTGTCTTTCTTTGATGTACCTTTCATGTTAGCAGACAACATCAACCTCATACAACACCACAAGGCATTAGTACAATTATAAGTGTCAAAACCCTAATCAATGAATATCTGCATTCATAATTTTATTAATGTGATACGACAAGTCTAAAGTTAATCAAGATTGTACTAACCTTAGTGAAAACAAACATACCATAAAATTAATCATGAACAGATCTTGAAACATACCTGGATAAGTCATACCTGTCGAGATTGCTTGTAATATTCTTATGTAAGGCCTTAGCCCTATCTCCCTCTGAAACTAGAACTTCTTCACTTATGTAGGTGACCAATCCATTTTCTTCTAGGATTAACCCAATCCACTTGATTTGCAGAAACTGGATCTGGAGCTAGATTGGGGTTTGTCAGGGAAACCCTAAAAATTCAAACTTTGAATTTCAAACTTCTGAAAGGATAGAAAGATGCGCCTTGATGAGCTGATCAACCTGGTATACTCATAATTTGAAAACTGCAAAGTTTCACACCTCAAAATTGCCTTTGAAACTTCCGTATCTTCTGGATAGGATCCCGGACTAGGGTTTGATAAATCCCACCCTTCTACCCAACCAAAAGGTCCGATCCAAAGCTCTAAACTTCAATTTTTCTAAGGGGCTTACAGCCGTGGTCATAGACTTCAAAAATTCCAACTTTTGCAGAAGCCCTAATTTTCCACTTTTTTTATCAAAGTCCCGAACTAGGGTTTGATCAAGCCCAACCTTCTACCCAACCAAAAAATTTGATCTTGGTCTCTAAATTTTGATTTTTATGAGTAGCATTCAGTCATTCTCTCCGATTACAAAATTACCAACTTTCTCTGAAACCCTAATTCTTGGAGCCATGAATGAAGGTGCTCAAAATCCAATTATGTTTTGACACAAATATGCACCTGATTATTTCTGGTGTAACTCTGAACTTTCTGATCCACAGGGCCTGCAAAGTTTTCTTGTGGTATCCTGAACTGTCATATTTTCAACCCATAGGTCTGACCTCAAATGGATTCTCTGAGAGAGAGTTATTCCAAGTGTTGCAACGTGACCTATTTATGGGATAAAATAGGAGAGCGAACTTGTACGGCATGCCGTATGTCACTGGTTCAGTTTATTCCCTTGCAAATGTTACCTGATAAAGTACAGTCCGTGCACTACCTGTCCCTTTTTATGAAATTTCATTTGGAGCTTCCTATCCCAAGTTATGGCCTTGTTTCCTAGGTCACCTGTTTATGACTCAGATCTGGAAGAGGCAGAAACCCTAGATTGTACAGATCATAAAACACAAAGTACAACAAATTAGAAGTTTTTCTTTGGATACAAGGTACATGGGGATATCATCTTCAATTTGTAAAAGTTTTAGATCCGAAAACATTTCCAAAATGGATTTATAGCGAAAGTGATACGATGACTGGTTTTTGCTATATCAAGCCCTAGCATCGCAAGTGCAACAAGTGTCATACATGCCATACCATGCCTTCTTTCAGGCTAGCTCTGATACCATGTTATTTTTTCAGAAATTTACTTCAATATGATATAGGATCTTAACTGAGAGAACAACATGTACAGCATATCTAAAGCATATCAATCATGGACACAATAATGCAAGCACATAAGAGACATAGAGTTTACTTGGGGAAAACCATAAAGGTGAAAAACCACAATAACTTCCTCAGAGATAGATAGCGAAATGATACAACCCAAGCATAAGAGATAGACATCTCCTAGCAGCAGCTTCTCCTCCTCCACAAGTGAGCCACTCTCCAAAGAGTGTGTGTGAGAATAGAATCATGAAATAGAGTGCCTCCCGCACTCTATTTATACTTGACTTGACTTGCCTAATAACATTTACTAGGTCGGGCTCAACTTAACCACATAACACAATGCTGACTGGACCGACACCCAATAGGGTGGTCTAATAACCCTTTGACCCACATGGCCAACCCCCAATAGGGTGGTCTAATAACCCTTTGACCCACATGGCCAACCCCCAATAGGGTGTTCTAATAACCCTTTGACCCACATGACTTATACAGGACCGACCCCAACAAGGTTGTCTAATAAACCATCAAGTATAAGTTACGACACTTACAATATAAATGACGACACTTCCATATAGAGGAATAATAACATCTCTATAGGAATACAAACACTTCCGTATAGAGGAATAATACCATCTCTATAGGAGTACAATATACATATATGTGAAATACATTCCGAAGTTACATATACATCAACAGGGTGTTTGTCTCCTGTTTTAATTTATTAAATAATAATAATATGTTATTACAATCATCCTTGACCAGATTTGGTCATAATTACAAAAAATTGTAATTATAATTTAACATAATGTTTTTGCAAATAAAATAAATAGTCTCAAATTTTGGATAGATGACAGGAGGTGGCTAGTCTCTGATCTCGCACTATAGGTGGTGGGATCACCATTCCTGACTATATAGACCGGTATTGTATTCCCGGTACCCAAAAGGTGGGGAGTCAGGTACCCATTGGGGATATTGTAAGCTTGAGAATGAAGATCATAGTGCTCACCCTCGTGAGGATCACAGGTTCAATAGATTTACATTAGGCTTCAAGGCCAGTGATGTTCTACGCAGTAGAGTGCATGAGACCTATAGTATATGATTGGTGCACAACATTACTGGTGTCCATGAAGACCCAGTTAATGGAGTGTAAGCGTGGGAAGGAAAAGAACTTCGGGTATGGAAGTATACTTTGCAGCTTCTTCTTCGAGAGAGTTCTGGGGCTTAGTATGAGGGTTGAAGTCCCTCCGCATCATCTCCATGACCCAGCCCTGGCCCGCTGGGCAGAGGTACTGACGCGACAGGGTGGTGGCCGACAGGCATCACCATATTCAGATGAGTTCTTCCACTGGTAGGATCGACAGGTCATCGCTATCGATGACTACCCATATGCCAGGATAGACTACCGGGGCGATCGCGACATGCCGCTCTCTCCAGGGGCCCCATTCAGAGACATTGGTATGTTACTCTTTTTATGTTTTGTGTATTTAATTTTTTGGGATTTTTTATTATATATGAAAATGCAAAAATCTTTTTGGTGTAGTATCACATATTGACATTCCACTATTTGCTCGCAGATGCTGGTGCGCGAAGACCAGAGGGCTTCCCAAGACATCATCACTGGGGCAGGGGTGGATAGGTGGTTGGTGCTGTAGCAGAGCGCACACTAGAAACCGTACGGGTCAGCCTATCTCGTATGACTACCAGAGTACCCATGATTGAGGTGGAACATCTGCCAGAGGTGATGCAACAACATGTTGTAGGAGTACCGGGAACCTGGGTGCGGCTACTATGACGCATAGACAATGAATTTCATTACTATATTCAAACACATCCTTCCGAGGAAGCTAGGCCTCCTCCTAGGGATTATATATCTTAGAGTCCTATATTTTTTTTATCGATTATGTATATTTTTGAGAGCTACGGGCTCCAGTTTTGTACTGGGACACCACCTTTTTGGACATATTATTTATTAAAAACTATGGGTCTCTGGTTCTACTATATGTGTATGTACAAATGTGTGAATGAATGTTTATTTGTGTGCTTCTTTATTGATGTGACAAATTCCAATCTAGGACATAATTAGCATATGCATCAGATACATGATTAAAACATCTTGGAACATGAATGTATGTAATGGAAACAAAATGACGCTCCAAGAGTCTTACCCTTAAGAACCTCCGTAGTAATGTAGGATCCCTCATGCAATACCTGCCATTCAATTGAGACACAACTAGTTGTGAATCCAGGCGAACTTCTAAAGATTGGATACCATGCGAAATGGCATCCTGAAGTAGCTCAACTATGACACTATACTCAGTCACATTGTTGGATGTAGGACCGAGACATGCACCTCCCGAAGACACAATTTGATGGTCAGGTGAATAAATAACCCACGTAGCTGAAGCGAGTCACTGTGTATGACGGCTATCCTACCATCCGCGAATCCCAAGAACACAGGAGATTCCGCTGACATCTGTCAACCAAACAGAAATGAATCAGTAGATCTGAAAAACCAAAAGAAATCTAAACTATGTACAAAAGCAACTATACAATAGTGTACACAATTATTAGCTCGATCTAGAAGCTCAAGCATAATACTGTTTTAGGTAGAGCCCATATCTAGGCTCCTTCAAGGTGTTCCCCTCATAGTCTTCCAATTCGTAGGCTCCTTTCTCAAGGACATGCCTCACTATGTAAGGACCGTGCCACATGGGGTTAAACTTGTCTGCCCCCAGGGGTTCCTTATCTTGGTCATACAAGAGGACCAAGTCACCTTCAACATAGTGTTGGGGACGAACAGATCTATCATATTGGACCTTGACACTAAATTTGTTGGCATCTATATCCACGTTGAAATCTCGACGCTGCTCGTCAAGCTGCTCAAGGTAGATCAAAATTTGCTCAACATATGACATATCAAGTAGGAGCTCTATGGCTAGTTTCAATAAAGGGATTTCACATTCAATCGGAAATATAGACTCCACGCCATGTACTAGATGAAATGGTGAGAAAACGGTGGTAGTCTTAACTACGGTTCGATATGCCCACAAAGCAGGATATAACATAATGTGCTAGTTGCTCTTGCTTTGCTGGATGGTATGTTGGACAATGGTCATTAAGGACTTATTGACTGCCTCAACCTGACCATTCGCTTGGGGGTATTAAGAAGATGAATGATCTTGACAAAACCCAAGCTTGAGTGACAAATCCGCCATCATTTTGTTCTGAAAGTGACTTCCATGGTCAGTGACAATCTCTTTCGGGATACCGAATCGAGTGATAATCTGATTGAACACGAAGTAGACTGCAGTAGCACCATTGACTTTTACGATAGGAATGGCCCCAGCCCATTTGGAAAAGTATTCCATGGCCACAATGATATGGTGATGCCCCCCACCTGAAGCTGGTTTGCAATCCATGAAATCCACCCCCCACTTAATGAAGGGACGGACGGTGACGATTGGATGAAGGGGCGTAGGATGCGAGTGTATATTTCGATAAAACACCTGGAAAGGGTGACATCTCTTCACAGCATTCATACAATATTTAAATATCGAAGGCCAGAAGTAACCAGCTCGCATGATACGTTGGGTTGTTGCAATCGGAGATAAGTGACCACCACACACCCCACCGTGGTATTAATTCAGCACTAACTCCACTTCTTCATGATTCAAACAAGGATGGAGGATAGAGTCTTTTCCTCGACGATATAAAGTGTCGCCGATGATGACATAATATTTAGCTTGATGCCTCACATGTCGTCGTTCATCCTGTGAATAGTGCGAAGGGAAATTTAGAGTTTGTAGGTATACAATAATATCCCCATACCAAGGGTCCACCGACGAGATAAGAAATAAGTGCTCATCCACAAAGGAATACTCATGGACGATGTCCTCATCAAGTCGTGGAAAATTTGACATGAGCTTAGCAAAAACCAAGGATTTCACTGACTTCACCGAACAAAAATCGAGAGCAAACTCCTAAAGAATAACAATCCATTTATAATACTCCCCCCCAATTAAACGTCGTGAAAGCACGAATTGAAATGGATTGATGTGTGCTATGACAGTGGTTTTCCTAAGCATAATGTAATGTCGTAAACGTTAGACTGCATGAACAGTCGCAAGTGCCAACTTCTCCACATGAGTGTATCTCAGCTCAGCGTCTACTAGATTTCGACTAAGATAATAGACAACATGCTCTTGGAGCGCATCATCTACCTGAATTAAGACCCTGCCAATCATCTCAAGAGACACGGCCACATAAATAAAGAAATATCGAGTAAAGTCGGGTGGACTAAGCAGAGGGTCTGAAACCAAATATTTCTTCAAAGTGTCGAAAGACTATTGGGCTCGCTCATCCCAGATAAACGGTATGTCCTTCTTCAAAAGTCACACAAAACCTTTGATAAGACTAGCATAATTCACTATAAAACGTCGTAGAAAAGTGGCTCTCCCTTGGAGGCTCTGAAGTTGAATTAAGTTACGCAGGGGAGGCAACCGAAGTATTGCCTCAACCTTAAGAGGATCGACTCTTATACCCTCTTGGGAAACTACGAACCCTAAAAGGTGACCCATTTTCACAACAAAGATGCACTTGTTGGGGTTCAACTGACTCTTGTAACACCGACATATTTCGAAAATGAGGCGAAGATGCTTGGGGTAGTCCACGCTCTTGCGAGAATGGCCAACAAGATAATCCAAGTAAGCCTCCACTATACGCTTAAGGTCATGAAACGCATGGGTCATGGCATGCTGAAATGTAGCTTCGACGTTTTTAAGGCCGAAGGGCATCTTCCGGTACGCAAATGTACCCCAAGGACATATAAAAGCGGTTTTATGTTGATCCTTGGGTTTTATCTGGATCTGATTATATCCTGAGAAACCGTCCATAAACGAAAAAACCTCACTTCCCACACATGCATCCAAGATCTCATCTATGAACATGGTGGGGAAGTTATCTTTCGGACATGCTTGGTTCAAATCTCTAAAATCTGTGCATACACGGATGGTTCCTTGCTTCTTATCCACAAGAACGGGATTTGACACCCATTCAGTAAGGGGAACCGGGTAGATGAAACCAGCTTTAAGTAGTTTCTCTACCTCTACCTTAATCGCGGCTTCCTTCCTAGGATTCACAACACGTTGTCGAACCGGTTTAGCATTAGGATATGTCTTAATCTCATGTTTGACAATGCTAGGGTCTATTCTTGGCATCTCCTCATTTGACCAGGCGAAAACATCCCGAAATTCCTTGAACAATTCAGTGTATATGCGGATCTCATCAGGAGAACAATCAACACTGATATAAACGTTCTCTATATTTCTGGGTGTGCGGGAGATGTTGATCGGTATGGTTGGGGAGATATTAGCCATATTCCCCTCCGCCCAAATCCCATGTGAGTCCAAAGGAGACACAAGGTGACCAACCTTCTCTGCAAGAGTCGTCCTAAACTCTTCTCTCTCAATGAGGTCGAGGTTAGGAAGAAAATAAGAGCGATGATGCAAATTTTCCCAAGGCCTCTCACCACCACACATGGCCTCAATGATGGCTTCATCCAAAGGAAAAATACCATCAAAACAATCGTGTGAGCAAGACGAGTCGGATGCCCATGCCGGCAGCATAACGGGATCTTCCTCTTCTGTCCGTGAAGAGGAGGAATCCGGCGCTGCGGTGGCTTGTTGAATTTCACGGTATGGTAGTTCAGCTGCAGATAATGGCATAGCCATTCCAATGTGCGAAATGTCTCCAGACGAGGCACTCATGGATTGTAAAGTCCACGAATCATTAAAATACAAGGTCCAGAAAGGTACATTACTTAATGAAGATGGCGCACTATCGAAAATGGTTCCAATAAAGGAAATTGGTGCAACAAAGTCAAATGATTCCATCAAGGATGGATACAATCCCACATTAATGTTCCCAGTTGTCGACTGGGAATCTTTGATATGGGGAACAGCAATTCCCGGCGATGCTATGGAATTAGAACTAGGGAAGTCTAGCTGATCGATCATCATGATTCTACCTTCATGAGGAAATCAAATAACTCTAAACACAGAGGATACGATCGCTTTCATTGTGTAGATCCAATTCCTTCCCAGAAGAAGGTTGTAGTCGATGGGTGCATCAACCACCTCGATTTCAATAGGCACAGATTTCCCGCCCAAGTGGACCTCAAGGGAAGGGAGAATACCATGCGGCCTAAATGACCGACCACCAAACGCAGTAAGCATGGTCATAGATTTTGACAAGGGAGGAGAGCCAAGATATTTCCAAGAATCCAATGACATTACAGAGGTGGAATCACCTTCGTAAAGAGCCGTACATTTAACGAATTTATCTAAGCACCTCACATAGACTTGAAAAGCCACATGGTAAAGAAAGTGAGGATGGATATCAGTAGTGTCGAATTTAATGACGCTAGGGATACTCTCATCCTGAACTCCCAAAGAAGATAAAAGGGAATTCCTCTGTGAAGGACATGCCTGTAAAACCTCAAGAGCCGACATAACACATAGAGTTTGGCACAAATCTTCTACAATAGAGTAGTTTTGGGCGGCTTGGGCATTGGGATTGTGCGCCGAGCACTTAAGAACACCTTTCGGTATCCATGTCATAGTAGTAGGCTTCTCGATATGCAAACAAGTATCAAGAGGAGGAGGAGGCTCATTCCCCATATTCGGCTGTGGTGCACCATATTTGCGTTGATGAGTAGAAACACTAACCTGATATTGGACCATGTTCACGCATCTGTAGCCACTGGGATGATAATAAGACGTCGTAGTTTCATTAGTCCCATAGCTAGTGGGGGGAGCATTCGAAGCCATATTCTGATGATGTGGAAGGGGATCTTTCAACACAGCTGCGATCTATGCAAGATGCTTCAATGATTCTTCAATTCGAGGACACTAGTGAGTCAGATGATCCTCCCCACAAAGTTTGCAAGGGAATTTCACCTTAGGTCTCGGCTTACGGTTCCCACCAGCATTTCAGCTGTCTCGAGGAGGGTTGGTGTTCTCTTTCCTAGGAGTATTTCTATTACTTACATTATTCCCATTATTCCCACCCTTACGATTGTTTCTCCCCTTCTTCTTTCCACCAAGTTGCTGGTTACCTGATGGGTTTGCTGATTGTATAGAATGGACATCGGCCGACTGGGTCGAAGTGGACGAGGTGTGAGCCTATCTAGGGGTAGACTGGCTAATAGAAAAATTTTGCATTTGATTTGTAACCAAGTCTACGGGTCGAGTACTCGTGGATCCAATAATGCCATCAACATGTGGTCCAGGAACAGGCTTGGGCTCATGACATGAGCGCGGTGCATCAAGAATAATATCGTACAAGATACCAGATTGAGCATAGAGTAAATATAGCTATTGGTATTTGAATATAGCTTGATCCTCAGTTATAATGTCAGACACTGAAACATCCTTAGATATGTAGGGAAGAAAAGACTTGAGGAACCACTCCAATAGAAAGTTCAGAGGAATGTTTTCTTTCACTAGCCTCTTCCATCGACGCCACTCTTGAATGTGATCAGATATGTGCATGGCCTTGTTCTGGAGGAAGGTAGATAAACGTTCGGTGCTGGTATCATGGCGAACCAGAAACTGAAAGTGATATAATAAAACCAAAGCTATCTCATTAAAACTCCTGTAAGTGCCCCCAGGAAACTCGACATACCACTTCGTGGCTGCTCCCGTGAGGGTGCGTTGAAATAGTCTCAAATGGATGGAGTCGTGATTTAACGAATTCGAGGAGCACTAAAGGTGAAAAGTAGTAACATGATCACCTAGATCCTCACCATTCTTCCCTTCGAACTTCAGAATGTCATAAGGGAGCTTGGTAGGGACTGGAGGCCAAGAAGGATCGTGACACAACGGATCATTCCAGAGCTTCGAAAGATCTAGTAGATTCAAACGAGCAAGAAACGGGAGCTGTGGCTGTGCAGCTGGATTAAAATATCCCAAAAGAGGCTGACCTTGCGGACCATAAGGATGATATGAACCATGACCATGACCATAAATTCGATAACTGCCTCCACCCTGACCCATGTTAGAGTACGAAGGTATATATGTGTTATAAGCACCATAGTGAGGAGATTTATAGTAAGGGCTAGAACCGACTGCATTATAAGAAGGATTACCACCATAAGTATGGGGCATATAGGTGCTAGTCATAGCAGGAGTAGTTGAGTAATGACCATAAGTATAGGGTATGTTCCCACCCCCTGTTTTGGGAATGTACCCACTCCCAGTATAGGGTATGTGCCCACCCCTAGTGTTGGGAATGTTTCCACCCCCAGTGTTTGGAATGTGCCCACCTCCCATGTTAGGAGGTACATGCTGGTTAGAGGCGTGGTTGTAGTCAAGGGTATATGCGTAGAAGCATGCGTGTTAGGTTGTGGAATATGAGCCATGTTATGAGAAGTGTTCGCACTAAAATGAGGGGCAGTCCTGGGATGTGGTACGCCCCCAATAGCTGTGGAAGATGAAGGGATATGACCAGACGTAAATTGAAATGGAGTAGAAAAGGTTGTGCCGCCCCCGGAGGGAGCAGAAAAGGTTGCACCGCCCCCGGAGGGAGCAGAAATGGTTGCGCCGCCCTCGGAGGGAGCATAAAAGGTTGTGCCACCACCGGAGGGAGCAGAAAAGGTTGCGTCGCCTCTGGAGGGAGAAGAAAAGGTTGTGATGCCACCGGAGGGAGCAGTGCCCATAGCACGAAGGCTAGTATTAGCTTGACTACCCGACGAAGTGGATGTAACATTCGAATTAAGACTGGGCCTACCAACTGAAAAGGGATTAGTGGTCGAAGGGTTTGTGGTGTGATTAAGATCTGGCATCCCATATCGGAATCCCTGTGTGTGTGTACCATGAAATGGGTTTGGCTCCGGGGGTAGGTATGGCCCAAAACTCAAAAAAGTGATGTGTCGGGGCGAACCTTCCTCTCTGACCTCCCTAGGGGTGGAAGGAGCGGTCTATCCATCAACCTCACCCGACAGAGTCATGGGAATTCTTCCCGCTGTTCTAGATGCAAAAGTCATAATGTAATCTTGAAGTTCGTCAAAAGAATCAAAAGGATCGGAGAGGATCCTCCGGCGTCTCTTATAAAAGGGACGTGTTACCTCGTCGGCTAGTAGACCAGCGAAACGATGAGACTAACGGAGAGGTGGATCTTCCTCCACGATAACTCCAAAACTACACTAAAATAAATGACCCCTAATGGCCAACTAATGATCAAAGAGCACACACCTAAAGAAACTACAACCAAATGCACACAAACAGGACTAGCTCAAGGGACCTCCCGACACTACAGCTGGTATGTCTCGCCCAGGAGAGGCTTGAGACTCACAAAATATAACCGGAGGTAACAGAATCAGTTATAAGGGTTCCCAGACTTCACTGCGTGCACAGGGTCAAATCCATAGACAACATGCAACTGTGTTGTCCAACCCCTAACTGATTGAGGACAATCACAAAATAACCGTAACAAATGCCCTATGTGATACCTAGGTAAAGCAACTAAGGTCACAACAATATAACCAATGCTCAAGCTGACAGTCACAGGTGGGATATGTCGTATGGGTAGGGTAAATAAGCCTGAAAATCAAGAGGGTCAAATCCCCCAAGAGCCCCCGTACATGAACAAATCCAGGAAATATATCCCACATTCAACTAGTATTGGAGGGATATCTCTGCAAAAAACCTCCCGTGACCTCGTGCTTAACTATGGTTTTAGTAGAGATTCCTGAGAACACTGATGTATAGCATGGGTATCACCACTCCTTGTCTAGACACATAATGTTGGTTCAATAGTATTGGATTGTTAACTCACAATGATCTATTCCAAGACTCTAAACCTAAGCTAGTTGGTGCACCCTATCAAAGAGTAAATCATTTCTAATCAATTTTAATATCAAGCGTTGATTTTAATGGCTGTAATTACTCAAAGGATATGGTCATAAAACTGATGAAGTATAAGACTCAATGGTATGAAAAATCGAAAAACACTAGACTCATCTATTCAATAAAATAGCATGCCACTAATATGACAATTAATCCAACGGTTCGAAATAAAATGCAATCTCTTTAAAGTTTCAATGCATAAGCAAGTCCTAGATGAAATCTCAAGCACTCCGATGCAAAATGCAGAACATAAAGCAAATATTTTTGTATTTTCTCTTATAAATGCAAGGAAAATGCAAAACAATGTTTTTGTATTTTTTCAATATAAATGAAAATGAAAAAATGCAAGCAAAATCTAACTATTTAGTAAAGAAATGCAGAGCATATCAAGTAGACAACCTAGCAAATCCCAAACAGTAGCACTCATCCAAGCTAATGACCTATAAAGACAAAAATTGGTGGGAAACCAAAAATCTCAAAAACTAAAGAAAAAGGAGTTTCTGGTCACGAACAGAGCATGGAACAGTCAGGAAACATGCCAACTAAGACTCAGGAACACTCAGAACCAACCCAGTAATAACCCAAGGTCAAACATCAAGCAATCCCGAAGTTGTACGCGATTGTTCAAAGAACAGTAGCGGATAGACACGGGCTATAGTTCACACATGGGCGGGTAGAAGCAGTCAAAACTAGGTTGACCCGCGTACAAGGAAAGGAAAATGAGCCCAAAAAGAGTCAAACAACCCAGAAAAAAGCTAGTTTTCTACTGTAAATCCCGATGTCCAATCAATGACATAGAAGCTCGACAAATAGCAACTCAAAATAAGGACAAATGCCTAAAAATCCCCAAAATGGAGTTTCCTCCCTAGCGGAGTCGCCATTTCTGTTACGGAGAAAAACTTCCTATGGCTTTGAGCAGACCACAACAGACAGTTGACTACCTGAAAATAACTCAATTCCCAATTCAATGCTATTATAATGAAAATGCTAAGATATGGAGAATCAAACCAACCTTCAACTGGATGTTCGAAGTAGATCCCCGTTGAGCTTTCAATCTCTACACTTGGACTTGTAGATTAGTCTCAACAACAAATACAAGCAAGTGCATATAATATGTGAAAGATATTAGCATAATCAATAACATGATCCATGATGTCATAAGCAAATGTGACCCAATGTAATTCAAACAACATTCACAACATCAGTTGGATGAGAAAATGAGTATTTCCATTAATTAATAACAAGAAGTACATGATACGACCTCTTGCCGACAACCAATCTAAACCAAGAACAAGGTCTGTCCACGTATTCCTCCAACACTTCAATCCCCCATGCAATGGGAAACTCAAACTATGAAAGGAGTTTGGTAGGTGAACATAAGGAGTTCACAACATTAACAAGGATCAATGAGTGTAGACTCAAGTCATAGAAAAAATCCACTAGAGTTATGTTGCTCTCTCTTTCTCCTCCCTTCCATACACCATAATAGCTTAATATATAGCCTTCCAAAGGTAAGTGAAAGGTCGAATCGAGTCATTTCGGGGTATATGGAGGGCCAAAGGTCACCCTAAGACCGAATTTTGGGAGTAAAAAAGTATTTTTTCTATTATTTTTACCATGTAACTCGATGTACGCGGGATGATTAGGTGCAGCCTGCATGTACGCTAGCTATAATGGAACAACAAGCGTACAGGAAGAAAAATAGGGAAACTTGGTACCTGAAGGGAAAATAATGGATCTGAGTCAATAAAATGAGTACTGAAGGCCAATCAATGCTGATGCTCACAAGGTGGAAAATTACGCTGTAACACCTCTTGTAGTAACTGTCCCACCAATATTTGACATAGGGGGAAGGGACTTAAGGAGTGCGAAGGTGATCTCATTCATTGCCATTTTTTTTTAATAGAGTAATAACCCTCTAATAGATTTAACCATTTACCCAAAGAATATACATCTATTTGGCCTTAAAATAAAGGAATGTATTGATGTTAATGTGTACCTTGGAGGGTTCCACACCTCCAAAATGGATGTTGGTTGAAGGTGTCACTGCCATCATTGGTAGTCGATGAAGGCTCTGGGAGAAATTATCCATCATCTCATTCCTCTGTCGTGCGATGGATTACTTGAGAAATAAATTAATAGGATATCGTGCTCTATCATCTCTTTTTTATTCTCCCAGCATGTGAGGTTTCTTAGGCTGACAAGAGTTGGTGTCACCAAGCTCAAGTAGTTCAAGACCCAACTCTTGATACCTAGATCTCGTTGGGGACATGCATTGAGAAACAACAAGATAAAATTGTTTAACCACTAGTCTGGATTATTTAGAGAGTGAAATGAATGCATCCATATTAAATGGAAACACAGACACAAATATTTGCAAAGAGAACAGTAGTATAGTAGAAACCCAAATTCTATTAATGAATGGAATAGAAAACACTACAATTAACTGCAAAGAAATATAAACTAGCTTAGATAGTGGTAGCTTATCTCTAAAGAGAGGCGTTCTTGCTACACTCATTCACAAGAGTTGATTACAAATATACCAAAAAGGGCCATTTTATCATAAGATAGAGGAAAAATCCTAAACAACCAAAAATGTAACCCTAGGAAATGAAGCACCGAAAGGAATTGTGGGCTCCAAGGTGGCTACCTAACTTCCCGGGGGCACAAATTTTACATACGATCTCCTATTAGGGAACATTATGGCTTGTTAAAAAGAAATAATTCATAAGTAGAATTTTTTGGGGGGCTATATCATGCTATGGAATCCCTTGGCCCCCTAAATGATAAAAAAACTGTTTATGGACTCATAACATCCTTGAAAATTTGGGACCCAAAAAACTACAAAAAATGCCAAGAAGATGGAGAATAGTTGTAACTCAGTGGAACAGGTGGGTGCCCACTAGTATACACTTGGATCACAATGTGTCTAATATATTTAGAGAAAATTATATTGATTCAATGAATTCTTCACTACTATGAACACCTTTATTTTTATTCTTTCATTTCATAGAATAAGAAAAACTTAAAACTGCGTTTACACATTCACTTTGTTAAAGATCAAATCCAATCTTTTCCAGACATGTTTATTCATTTGTTATTGTGTTGTGTGCTTGACTTGATATTAATCCTTCTCTTCAAAGAGAATAGGTAAGAATTTTTTATTGGGATCTGCACTACTAGAGAAAGGGAATTTTGGAACAAATCATATATCCTTATTTGAAATGTAAAATTAATCTTGATTCCCTTAAAAGGTATGGGGAAGTAGATGAGAATTGTCTTGTTGATAAAGGGGTTGAAAGGACAACTATGGGAGATGTGATTTTGGATCTATAATTCACTTTGCAGCTATAGGAAACTACAATTGAGAATAAACTGGTTGACGACATTAAGAATAAATTTGTGCAAATCTCTTATGATTATCTACAACTACTCAAACAACTTAGAAACTTATGTTGTGGATGGACCCAAGACTATGACAAGAATTGGAGGCCATATTTTGGCAAGCGAGGATGTCACAAATCCGGTGACCTTGCGTTAACTTTGAACCATGGGGTATTGAATATATGACTGCATTTTGCTTCTGATATATAATTTCGTTTTTCTATTGATTTCAATTATGCATTTACAACGAAATATATTTATAATTCATATATGGAAGATCTGCTAGCTATCTCCATATGAATACATTTACATTGCCATTAATTCGATTCCATAATTCATACAATGGTAGTAATGAATACAATTAAATAAAGGATTCAACAATAATTATGTTAAGCATATTTCAATAACATTCAACACATTTCATACATAGGTGAATACTTATCTGGAAATGTAAAGCGACTGTATATACACCAAGGACGTTCCACCCAGCCATAGGCTCTATCAAGCCATATCTTACTTTGGCATGCCACATCTAAGTTGGGACTATCATTCCACAAGAAGGTGTTGGATTCTCTCACTGCAGCCATCCATCCACCAAGAATGGGGTTCCCTTCTCTGATGTAACAGTACCTTGGGATTTTTACCCCTAGTTCCTTTCCAAGTGTTCGGCCTGGCCCAAAGAGGTCAAATTTTGAACATATTAAGTTTTGTGAACTGCGAAGCCGAGCGCAGCATGGATGGATACTTTTTGTGGAAAACAGTTTTGGAAGCTGCGAAGAGAAGCACAACACAGTTTTGGTATGCTGCGATGGTGCACACAGCACAGCTGCGGAAGAACTGCGAGGTCAATGCCGTGAGGAGTACAGCGCTGCGATGTGCCACGTCGACGGACATCCAGCTAAGCAGAGCATGGATGGAGGATGGCAGTTAATTTGGTTAGGTCACAGAAGACCTATTTTTGGCAAAGATCACCGATAACTACCAAGTGGTGGGTAGGTACAGATCGAGATAGACAAATTGGTTACACCACCAGATAACTACCAGTTGAACCAATTGACTAAGGCCGTGATTGGAGAAACATCATGGCGGAAACAAGCTGTTGGCGTGCATGACAGAGGAGCGGATGAAAACATGTCTACACCGAGGTTGGAACGCATATGACTGAAGATCCACCACCAGATATCAGTAAGTCCGGTGTTGGGAAAACCGTGATAGTTTTGTAAAACCTAAGGGTTTCGCCTTTGTAATGTAAAGACATGGCCTAAGGGAATGATCTATATATAGGGAAATTTTGTATAGGAAAGGGGATCTTCATTTTTGTTATTTTTCTCATTGTTGATTGAATAGATCTCTGTTAAGAGACAATTTTGTAAAGGCCCTGGAAGCTGAGTGCGCAGAGACCTAATCTTGAGAGAGAGAGAGAAGAGCATCTGCAGTTGAGTGCACAGGCGAAGAACTATTGTACCCCTTTCCGAGATAAATAAACAACAATTATTGTGGACGTAGCTTCCCATTCGGGGGGTGAACCACGTCAAATCATTGTGTTATGTGTTTACTATGTTTGATTGTCATTAATTGGTGATTTAAATTACTTACAGTACATGCATGAGATTATTAGTGCTTGTTATATGTTTACTGTGAACTGTATTCATCGAGGAAAGGATGGAATAAGATGCTAAGTAGTTCATGTATGAAGAAGTATTAAACAGTAAGCACCTATAAATATCAAATGAATGGATTGACGAGATAACAATATAGTTACTCTTTAAGGGTTGAATCGCAGTAACAAAGCTCATAGTGCTACGCATCTCGTTCAAATTGCATAAGTTATGGTATTTACCAATCTAAGTAATGATGAATGATTAAACGATATCCAATAAATCCAAGTAGAAGGAATTAGGTCTTGTAGACTAGCCTCCTCATCTAGTGGATGTGCCGTCCCATAAAGAAGTACTGCGCTGTCCTGCCGCAGTAGCCTAATAGTGTTGCGCAGACCCATTGACGCAAGATATCAGAGTCCGTATAGTCCCTTGTCTGCCGTGTGGAAAAATATTACCAAGATACGCAACTGTCAATTAAGCACTCACATCACCAGGTTGTGGAAACCTGATTTCGCAACCACCCCATCCAACTTCGCCTCGTGTGAGACTTCAGACTGCTTGCGGTTTGTTGCTGAAAGGGTCGGTGAATAGGGGTTTTGTTGGTATATCGTACCACAAAGTACCTAGGTCTACATAGGAAAACCTCTTGAACAGTACTACAACCAACAAATGGTTCTGTTTCCGCACTAATAACAGTGATGCAATAGTGGATTCACAAAAGTAATGTCCAACAATTGGTATCCAGAAAAGATAGAGATCACAGCTTGGTGCGATAAGATCAAAAGGGACTTCGAAAAGAAA
The DNA here is from genome assembly GCA_027924585.1 of Larix kaempferi. Taxonomy (NCBI): domain Eukaryota; kingdom Viridiplantae; phylum Streptophyta; class Pinopsida; order Pinales; family Pinaceae; genus Larix; species Larix kaempferi. Next base: position 9,237,222 of record BSBM01000450.1, on the reverse strand, counting down.
GAAAATAGGCACCCACATCTATATGATGTAGAGTGGTTAAAAAGATACTTGTGGAGGGATATCCACGAAATTTTTTGGGCATCATTTCCAACCGAGCTCCACGAGTGGATATCGTGCCTCACAGAAAGAAAGAATTGATCCCAAGGTGGAGTACCTACAGAGTGGAGTCCAGAGCTTACTGAACAGCTCAAAGCAATCGACAGCCCACTGTTGAAAGCAGTTGAATTTTGGGTTGATAGCATACTTGAAGGATTTGTGACTGAGTTTGTTGTAGACACACTGAAATGCTACAACCAAGCAGAAGCATATTTCTTTGAAGGACTCAGAGATAAGTTCTTGAAAAACCTCAGTCTATACATTAAAATGCTTTTAGCCGAGAAAGGTCTTTTAAGAATGCAATAATAATCCTAGATCTGTCATGGTAGAGAATACATACATTGATTCTGACGAAGAAAACCATACTTTGAGAAGTGGAAAGAGATACAAGCTTACTAACGATAAGAAACCTACACCATCTAGGAGCCATACCAAAATTCCATGTGATCTCAATAATACAAACACTCAGTTATCAACCACAATCCACCATATTATACCTCAGAATCAGTCAGCACAGAACCCAACCATTGCGAGTATCGCGCAGACCATCCCACAAATTAGTAATACTAGTAACACCGCAGGAGCGAGTGCTCACAACACTACGACTCAGACTATTCTACAGAATATTGTCCCTAGTACAATCCAACAACCTCTATCTAATTTTGCCACAGGGAATCAGTTCCAGAACAGTACACAATCCAGAAGAAGAATGATAGATAACAATATAAAACTGTCGATATTCAAAGGAACGGGTCAGGAAGACCCTGATCAACACTGGTTTCTATGCCAAGCCGTGTGGAGTGTTAAGCAAGTGACAGATGATGCTACAAAGAGAGCGCATCTCATAACTACTTTTAGAGACATAGCGTTGAATTGGTTTATGAAATATTCTCAAGCACAGCCGGGAACCCTAGTAGACATCAAAACCACAATTGCAGCAAAATTTAAGAAACCCAAATCAGAATCACAGTGCATAATAGAGTTGAAAGAAATCAAGCAAAAACTCACTGAATTGATCTGGGAATTCGACCAAAAATTCAAAACATTGTTGGACCAAGTGAGCTTTGTTATAGCTCCACAATAGCATCAAGAATGGTTTATTGCTACGTTTTTGCCCCATATCCAAAAACCACTAATGCAACAGAAGGTTGTATCTCAAGCTAAGGCCTTGGAGATCGCAATGAAGTTGGAAGCTTCACCAATTGGAGAAAGTAGTTCTGGGATGATACAGATCCAGAACCAATTGGCTACCTTGACATTAGAATTACAAGGTATGAAGAATGAAAAGGAACAATGATATGAAGTTTGGTGCACAGGATGCAAAGGAGAGGGCCATACTAGAGAACATTGCCCCTTATTTCAGGATTATCTTAATAGTGGCGCACCAAACCCAATAAATATGAATCAGAACCAGGCACCATGGTGTGAAATTTGTAAGAGCAGAGGACACTGACTTGAAGACTGTTACCTGCTACAGAAATATAAGAAGACACCTAAAAAATTATACTGCAATTTCTGTAAGTCAGTTGGCCATGATGAGTCCAACTGTCGCACTTATGAGTTGATGAATGAAAGAAAGCGAGATATGGACGCAATGCGAGGTGCTAGAATGTAACGCATTTAAGAGGAAAATCAGCTAAAGCAAGGGAACACCCACTATGATCAAGGAGGATATAGAGGTCACGGTGGTGGGTATCGCGGAAGAGGAAGAAACACTGGTCCAAATCAAGGAAGAAGACGAGGCCAGGTAATATGCTATAATTGTGGCCAGCCAAGTCACGTATCAAGAGACTGTACTAATCCATGCACCACATGCAACTACTGTAAATCATTTGATCACGTGATAGAATATTTCCCGGTGCTTGAGGTAGAAATGCAGAAGAGGAGAAGAACAAAAACACCAAACCATAACATCTAGTTGATCGCATCAGAGAACAGACCTACAGGTTCTAGTGTCAATGCAGTAACGCAAAGTGGTGCTGATACAAGAAAAGACAACATCGCAGAAGCCTTGACTTTAGTAACAACTAATCCTAAAATCAAGCCGGAATAAACAATATGAATAAGAAAAGCTCCTGGGAAAGCACCTCCATTAAACTTACAAAAAAACAAAGAAGTATTTAAAGAAGCGCAGGACATGTTTTCTCCAAGGATCCCGCTGCAAAGTCAAGAACCATAAATAGAAGACATGCCATTGCCTTATGATCAGAAACACACTGCACTGGATGCATCTAATTCTATTACACAGTTTTTGCACAGCTGCATCAAGTTATTAAAACACAAGGATACTCTTATGGAATTTGAAAAGCTGATAAATCAGTATGAATCATCCTGTAAGAAAGGATGATCACATGGTGTAGTACATAACATTAGGAGTCCCAAAAGAACCGACAGGGAAATGCGGTTCACTGCACAGATAGGAGACTAAGAGATGGACGAGATCATTCTTGATCTTGGATCTGAAGTAAACGTCCTAACAAAGAAGACATGGAAGGCGATGGGAAAACCAAAGTTACAATGGTCACCAATTCAGTTAAGAATGGCTAACCAGGGCATAGTTATATCACTGGGAAGGTTAACCAACACCATTGTCGATATTAATGGAGTGCAAAGATATGCAGATTTCGAAGTAATTGAAATTGTGGATGATAGCAATCCATATCAGCATTGCTGGGCATCGACTAGGCCATGACGAACTCTACCATCATCAATATAAAGACAATGAAAATGATATTTGAAGGCCATGACATAAGGGTTGTCACACCATTGGATCCTTCGCAGGGCGAACAATATGATGAACCTATTCAAGAAGAGTACCATGCTCAAAACCTTGATCATATCTATCAAATGACAACAAATGCTGCGGATTATAATGACCCTACTGCAGATGGAACGCTTAGCTGGTGCTGCAATAGTTATTGCATATCAGACTCTGAAGCAAGATTATAAAAGTGGCAACAAAGAATGCATGAGGTATCTGCCAGGAGATGTGTGACAATTACAAAATCACTCCGCTGGATTGGAAAGCAGGTAAGTCCAATCCCCACTTATGATGGTACAACTAATGTCTATTCATTTATCAAAGAATATATTGCAGCAGTTGCATATGAACATCGTGTCTCAACATTAGATATGGCACTTCGCAAGACACCTGCCAGATGGTGGGCTACACATCAGAAAACATTGACAACTTGGGATCATTGCAGAAAAAAACTACAGATAAGGTTTGTTGATAAGGTCACATTACCATTTAAGAAATATAGTGGTCAAATGGATCCAGCACATCATATCACATCTTGTGTCGAAGCTTGGAAGGAAAGACCGCAAACAGAATGGGTACATCTCTTTGCACATACATTGGAGGAGCCTATTCCAAAGAAATGGTACCTGGACAAGGAGTTGCGCCGAGAAACCGCGGATTGGTCTACACTCACTGCGAGCTTCCAGAAGTATTTTAGCTTTACAAATGACCATCCTACTATCAATGATGTGCTGCAGCTTATTAAAGAAAGCATATTCAGACAAGATTGCCTGAAGGAAAACATAACAACTGAAGAATTTTTTGAAGCAGACAATGTACTTGCAAATCTTCAACTAGTTTGGTTAGAACAGATAGAGCGGGCTTTAGAATGCTATAACATAACTGAAGAAGTTGAAGATAGTGATGAGGAGAACCCGCGCAACATAAATATTCAAGAATCAGAAGGATTACACGAGGTAGAGGGACCTCCACTAGAAATTCCAGATATGAGTGGACCGGTTAGAACAAAAAAAGTGAAAATCGATACCCTTGAAGAGCCGAAGTTCGCAGCAATAGGAGACTACTTGGATGATAACACAGTTGCAGAGATCACAGCTATATTACAGGAATATCAGGAAGTATTCCCAATGAAGTTCACTGAGATGAAAGGCATTTTGGGAGACTTAGGAGTGATGAAAATTCCTCTTAAGCCTAGTGCAAAACTTGTAAAGAAAATCCCATATAGATTAAATCCACGCTACAAGGAATGAGTTAAGGAAGAACTCAACAAGATGCTCGACGAAGGAATCATTGAACCAGTTGAAGAATCCAAATGGATAAGCCTGATGGTCATCCAAGACAAGAAAACAAAGGGTGAGATCAGGATCTGCGTTGATCTCAGAAAGTTGAATGATGCCTCTATACATGATCCATTTCCTACACCTTTTACTGATGAAGTACTTGATAACGTTGGAGGAAATGAAGCATACTCTTTTACTGATGTATTTTCACGATACCATCAGATAAGAATTGATCCAGGAGACAGGCACAAGACCACTTTTGCCACAGAATGGGGTTCATTCCAGTATACCGTAATGCCTTTTGGCCTAAAGAATGCACTAGCCATATTTTCTAGGGTGGTGATCACAGCATTTAAAGAATTTATCCACAAGTTTTTAGAAGTTTACTTTGATGATTGGACCATTTTTGGCTTACTAAAGAACCATGCCACGAACCTAAGGATGATGCTAGAAAAATGCAGACAACATCAAATTTCATTAAATTTAAAGAAATGTATTTTCTATGTTCCGTATGGGATTCTGCTGGGACATACTATGTGTAAGCAAGGGTTGATGGTTGATCCATCAAAGATATCAGTTATTATAAACTTGCCTACACCAAATTCAGCTAAACAACTGCGCACTACACTGGGCCATACCGGATACTACAGAAAATTCATTAAGGGTTATGCACAGATAACAGCAGCAATGGAGAAGCTTTTAAAAAAGGATGCACCATTTATTTGGAATGAGGACTGTGAGAAAGGATTTGACACATTGAAAGAGAAAATGGTTACTGCGTTGATCTTAGTCTTCCCAGACTGGGAGAAGCAGTTTCACGTACATGTGGATGCTTCCTGCATCGCATTGGGCGTTGTCCTTGCACAACCGAGAGAAGGAGGCATTGATCATCCCATTGCATTTTCGAGAAGAAAGCTATCATTGGCAGAAAAGAATTACACAAATACTAAGAGAGAAGGACTCGCAATGGTATATGCATTACAGAAATTCAGGCACTACTTGCTTGGTGCACACTTTTCAATGTTTACAGACCATTTTGCATTAAAATACCTAGTCAATAAGACAGTGTTAGGGGGGCGGATATGCAGATGGCTATTATTATTCCAAGAGTATGATTTTGAAATAGTTGTTAAAACAGGAAAATTAAATTTAGGACTTGATCATTTATCAAGGATTGAGTCAGGAGAGGAACCTATGAATCTAGAAGACAATCTTCCTGACGCGCAGTTGTTCGCTATACAGGTAGCCGATGAATATTATCAAGACATAATCAATTTCTTAACTACTGGGTTCGCACCTACATAATTCACTACACAACAGAAGAAACAGTTGGTAGTGAGAGCCATAGACTTCACCATTATCGCAGGACAACTCTACAAGTTAGGACCTGACAAAGTGTTGCGAAGATGTGTATTAGAACATGAGAAGCCATTTATATTAGCTGATGCACATTCAAGAGTCGTAGGTGGTCATTATGCAGGAAGGGATACTGCGCATAATATATTGCGTGCAGGACTATGGTGGCCTACGATCCATAAGGACTCCAAAGAACATTGCCAAAACTGCGATGTCTATCAAAGGACAGGGAAGCCATCACGGAGAGATGAGATTCCATTGAATCCTTAGCTAACCTTGCAGGCATTCAAAAAATGGGAAATTGATTTTGTAGGACCTATTAATCCACCAGGGAAGAGAACTGGTGCGAGGTACATTATTACTGCAACTGACTACCTCACAAGATGGGCAGAAGCTAAACCTGTGAAAAATTGCGGCTCAGCCACAACGGCCGAATTTATCTTTGAAACTATCATCACAAGGTTTGGATGCCCCAAAATTCTAATGAGTGATCAGGGTACTCACTTTATGAACAAAACTAGTGAAGCCTTGACTGAAGAATTCTACATCCATCATCAGCGCAGTACACCTTATCACCCACAAGCAAATGGAACTGTTGAAGCATTCAACAAAGTACTTGAGAATGCGCTAACTAAGATATGCAACATAAATCGTGATGAATGGGAACTGTGCATCCCATCAGTATTATGGGCATACAGAATGACATGCAAGAAATTAACTGGACATACACCCTTTAGATTGGCTTATGGGCAAGAAGCAATAATTCCAATGGAATATATTCATCCCAACTTGAGAATAGCTGCATTTGCAGGAATGGCAGATCATGCAGCACTAGAAGAAAGATTGATACACTTGGTTGGGTTGGAAGAAGAATGCTTGATTGCGGGATTCCACCAGCAAGTGCAGAAAGAACGAGAAAAAGCATGGCACGATCGCCACATCAAGAATAAGTCTTTTTAGGTAGGTGATCTAGTCCTCCTGTACGATAGTAAATTCATGAAATTTCCAGGCAAGTTCAAAATGCATTGCCTTGGACCATATACTGTCATACATGTTACTCATGGTGGTGCGGTCCAATTAGATACCTTAGTGGGTGATACATTACCTAATTTGATAAATGGAAGTAGACTAAAGCTTTACCGCGATAGTCCTACTTCGCAGAATCCTGCATGATTAGAAGAAAGGGAAAATTTGGAGTGCCAAAAATGGTCCAAATTAGGCACTAGAAATTACTGAGTCTGTGCATATAAATTACCAAGAAAGGTCTCTAAACCGCGTAGCACTGCTGAAGCTGCGCAGCAAAAAAATAAAAATAAAAAAATGCAAAGTTGCGAAGTTTAAAAGGCAACCCTCCAGAGAAAATAAATCAGATACTGCAAAGTAACTGCACAGGACCTATTTTTCACCTACTGTGTAGCTTGACGCAACACTACAGAGAAATAGCTATTACAGTGTCGGTCGAAAAAATAGCCGTTAATTTGAGCTTTTTCGGCAACCGTTAGGGCATTTAAAACAAAAATAACTGTTCTGAAAGGGTTAATGACGGACACGATCGATATCTTGCATAGATTTAGCTAACGACTGCAACATTTAATGCTTATCTAACCATTAGAAGGAGCGGAAGAAGGTTAGATGCACCTATAAATACCATTGTATTTTGTCTCGCGGGCGTTACCAAACACTTAGAATTTCTTGCCGACATTATTTTCTAAGTTATTCTGCAAGCTAGAAGGTATCCTATTGAGAAAGGCCGAGGTGAATGTCTGAAAATTCCTTAGAAGAACTCGAATTAACGCTACCAGAGGCTATAAAGATATTTCAATACAGAGGTATTGAAGGGTTAATGAGAACCCCTGTAAAGAACATTGTCAAAGATAAGCCTGAACCATCCCGAAGGTCACCAAGTCACACTGTACCCATGGAGCCCAAAGGAAAAGAACCACAGTGGAAAGTGAAATTAACACAGATGAGATCGGTATTGCAGAAGGATCCGCAGATGACAAAGGAAGTTCCGCTCACATTCATGCCTGACTATATCTCACCAAGGGTAGTAGATCCGCCAACACTGAAGCTACCAAGGAACACAAGATATGATATTCCATTATCACCAATTTCAAAGCATGTGAAGTTGGCCGATAATCTCCTCGGTAAAATACAAGAATGCAAATGGGAAGACCATGACCTACTACAAATACAGAGGGACGGCAATGAACCAAGATTCCCACAATTCCAGCCGGACAAGTATATGTGCTGGAAGAAAGATGTAAAAGGAAACCAGAACTTAGTCGCCGAAAGATGGTTATCTGGAGTTGCGGAGTTGGGGCTGTTAAATATATTATGAATCCCTCATTTTGACAGGTCGCCAGAAGTTAATGCAGTAGTCCGAACCTTAATGGCGCGTATGCACCAAGGATACCTGTGGCTCGACCGTAACGTCGACCTCAACATTGATTTGATCCCTCACATAACAGGTTTGAGCAAGAGGGGCGCCGACCCAAATAAATTCTTCCAAGGAAAAAGTAAGGATAAAGAATTCGTCGCATTAATGAAACAAACTACTCCTGCTACGAAGGGAAGGAGAGGATATCAATCTGAAGACATAAATGACAAGGCAACAAAGTTTGGAACACAACTTTTAGCGGGTAAAATTCTAAGAAAATGTAGACCGCTGGAAGTAACTTCGGGTGTTGTATTGCTAGGAGCAAGTGCCGCAGAAGGAGAAAAGTATAACTGGTGTCAGTACCTCCTGAATGAATTCTTGGATGAACTGCTGGAAGTATAGGAAAATGGAACATATTTCCACTTCACATGGTTGATAGTCCTAATGGCATTCGTCGATTGGAAGGAACCAAAGGACTATGTCGGCATCATCATTGATAGACATGACTACAGAGGATCGCACTATCAAAACCTATGGGTGAGCCTAGATACGAGGAAGCGGCATGCAACAAATGAGGTGTTACACACCTACTATCATCAACTCCACGATGTTATCATCAACACGCCGCGAATATCAAAAGAGGTAATAGGAAAATACATTCAAATAGTAAATTTTTATGCTAACATTCGTTGCATTGAAATTTCAGCAAAAGCACAAAATAAGAACATAGAATGGTTTGAGGGACGATATCACATGACAGAGGAAGATATTGATCTTCTCATGAAAGAATGGCCTGCGCAGTATCAAGTCGAGTTATTTGACGTCCAAAGCAACGATGAGGAGGACAACCCAATACCGTGTTCCATTACAGAAGAAACCTTAAAGAGGAAGGACCCCGAAAGCCCACTGCAACAAAAGGGACCACGGAAAAAGGCCAAAGCAAATAAGGAAAAAGTAGATACAGTACTAAAAGAGGACGATTACGAAACGATCGCTCAGGATGTCAATGAAAAGATGGAAGACATGCTGATCATGAACAAAAAGAAGGAGAAGGTAATTCATGAAACCTTAAAAGAAAACATTAATAAGTTGGACGTGATCACCGAAAAATTTGAACAGGTACAACAGAGATTATTAGTACAAAAGGAATCAGGCTCAGAGGCAAAGTCGGGAGGCACTTCGTAGATACAAGCACCGCAGTGGACTCTGACGGCACCAACAAGGTCCTGCATCGTCCATCTGCAACCGTTAGCAGTAAGGATGCCGCTACCTGACCAAATACTCCTGGATACAAAGGACATAGACCGCATAGAACTCGATCTTGCAAAGATCACATTACTGACTCTACATTACTTGCAGTTGCAATTTTTTGAAGAAATGCATGAGAGAACCACGGATGCAATGAAAGGGAAAGCAGAACTATAGACAAGCTACAAACAGTTGGAAGAAGCTAGCTCGCAGAGAGCTATGGAGCTTAAAGATGAACACAATCGTCGAAAAAGGCTAGAATCCACGATCACCGTGGTTGCGGATGAGATACCATAATTTGAAATACAAGTGGAGGCCGCGGATACCATCATCAAGATAGGACAGATGGTGAATAAAGTTAAGGAATAAAAAAGATGATATGGAAGTCACCCTCGAATTTGAGATATCTTCATTAAAATGCCAACTTCAGAACATGACATTACCAACTGAAACAGAAATAAGAGCAAAGGAAGTAAAAGCAATGATAGAAAGCATAGCCAGAGAAGTAGCCAAATGCGAAATTTTATTAGAAGCAGTGTTTAAAGCATTCGCTACCCTTCAGGAGGACCCAGAATGGCTAGAATCAAAGGATGCACTGAAAGCAAAGCAAGCAAAATTCAAAACATTGGATGAAGAAGTTAAAGCATTACCACCACGGGAACGACTCCACATATACAAGGAGGTCAACACACTAAAGAAGGAAGTGCAAAAATTAAGAGAGAAAGAGACTGCAATTGGGGCTAAAACACAACCCTTCCTAGAAAAAGCAAGCTTCATGTCACAAGAGATTGAAGAGAAATTGAAAGAAGTGCGCGATGGTCAGCAACAGGTAGAAGAACAAGAAGGACAATAGATAACACCTGAGATGCTAGACACAGTAATGCAAGTAAAAAGGAACACCAAGGAAGCAGTTAAGAAATTAATTGTTGAATACAATGAATTTGCTGCGTCAACTGGCCCAAAAGAAGAGGAACAAGTAGAAGATGCAGAAGTTGTGGGTGTCTCGGGGGCGAGCCACAAGTAAGTGTTAGGGGCATGTTGGGCCTGGCCCAAGGAGGTCAAATTTTGAACGTATTAAGTTTTGTGAACTGCGAAGCCGAGCGCAGCATGGATGGAGACTTTTTGTGGAAAACAGTTTTGGAAGCTGCGAAGAGAAGCGCAGCACAGTTTTGGTATGCTGCGATGGTGCACGCAGCGCAGCTGCGGAAGAAATGCGAGGTCGGTGCCATGAGGAGTACAACGCTGCGATGTGCCATGTCGACGGACATCCAGCTAAGCAGAGCATGGATGGAGGATGGCAGTTAATTTGGTTAGGTCACATAAGACCTATTTTTGGCAAAGATCACCGATAACTACCAAGTGGTGGGTAGGTATAGATCGATATAGACAAATTGGTTACACCACTAGATAACTACCAATTGAACCAATTGTCTAAGGCCGTGATTGGAGCAACAACGTGGCGGAAGCAAGCTATTGGCACGCATGACAGAGGAGCAGATGACAATGTGTCTACACCAAGGTTGGCGCGCATATGACTAAAGATCCGCCACCAAATATCAGTAAGTACGATTTTGGGAAAACCATGATAGTTTTGTAAAACCTAAGGGTTTTGCCTTTGTAATGTAAAGACATGACCTAAGGGCATGATCTATATAGAGGGAAATTTTGTATAGGAAAGGTGCTCTTCATTTTTGTTATTTTTCTCATTGTTGATTGAATAGATCTTTGTTAAGAGACAATTTTGTAAAGGCTCTGCAAGCTGAGTGTGCAGAGACCTAATCTTGAGAGAGAGAGAGAGAAGAGCGTCTGCAGCTAAGTGCGCAGGCGAAGAACTGTTGTACCCCTTTTTGAGATAAATAAACAACAGTTCTTGTGGACGTAGCTTCCCATCTGGGGGGGTGAACCACGTTAAATCATTGTGTTATGTGTTTGTTGTGTGTGATTGTCATTAATTGGTGATTTAAATTACTTACAGTACATGCATGAGATTATTAGTGCTTGTTATATGTTTATTGTGATCTGTATTCACAGAGGAAAGGATGGAATAAGATGCTAAGTAGTTCATGTATGAATAAGTATTAAACAGTAAGAACCTATAAATATCGAATGAATGGATCGACGAGATAACCATATAGTTACTTGTTAAGGGTTGAATCGCAGTAACAAAGCTCACAGCGCTGCGCGTCTTGTTCAAATTGCATAAGTTATGGTATTTACCAATCTAAGTAATGATGAATGATTAAAGGATATCCAATAAATCCAAGTAGAAGGAATTAGGTCTTGCAGACTGGCATCCTCGTCTAGTGGATGTGTCGTCGCATAAAGAAGTACTACGTTGTCCCATCGTAGTATCCTAATAGTGTTGTGCAGACCCATTGACGCAAGATATCAGAGTCGGTATAGTCCCTTGTCCGCTGCGTGGAAGAATATTACCAAGCTGCGCAACTGTCAGTTAAGCACTCACATCACCAAGTTGTGGAAACCTGATTCCGCAACCACCCATCCAACTTCACCTCGGGTGAGACTTCAGACTGCTTGCAGTTTGTTTCCGAAAGGGCCAGTGAATAGGGGATTTGTTGGTATCTTGTACTGTGAAGTACCTGGGTCTACATAGGAAAACCTCTTGAACAGTACTGCGACCAACACCAAGGCTCAAGGAAGTCCTCTATTCTCTGTCTGTTTCTCCGTGTACAGCAAGGGGATGGTAGTACGGACTAGTACAGACTGGTATGAAATGATACTATGGATGATAGGGTTCATAAGTAGATATTTTTGGTCTAGCATCCAAAAGGAATTCTTTCTTACGTAAAGGAAAGAATGGAAAGATGGATACCTCTCTCTATTTATATGCATGTTGGAGGCTAGACAAGTGGCACAAAAGTGGACAAGTGCCATGGAGAGTTAGACAAGTGGCAGGCATGGGTTGGGTATCTTTTCCATTTTTGTGAAAGGATAGCCCGCTATCTCTTCTTTTGTACTTTAGTTTGTAGCAGCCATGGATTTTTATATTAAAGAGTGGAAATTTACAAATTTACATATCTTGGTCACTCTAGACCATACATATCTAGCTTGTATCCATTTTATTAATATTTACATTATTATATTCCGGATTAAAAAATGGGCTGTTATATTCCCCTCTCACTTAATACAAACACCGTCCTCAGTGTTTCACTATTCAAAACACATGTTCAGAAATTACATTTCATGTGCCTTCTAGGAAACATTTCCTTTCTGGCATTCTTTTTCATCTTCAAGAGACCACGTCTCTCACTTTCATCAACACATCGTATGTTGTCTTCTTTGTTTCCAGCTTGCATCTGATGGCTATCTTTGAGTTGAAATATCCATAATTTATATTACCATCTTATACATAGTTGTTACCTACAACAATAAATAATGGAATCTTGCATATCATAGTCATCACAAGCAAATCATTCTATAACATGAATTAAAACGTATAACCGTAGCAAAAAGCCAAAATACGAGAATGCATATAGCCCAATACTTATATTCATGAATATGTTCTTGCTTCACATGGCTGCAACAGACGAGGTTCAATTGCTTCCCATCTATCCATTGAGTCCATAGACAAGCCACCCCATAACTAGGTTTATTAGGATACTCACAAATCACAATGCCAGGCCAGCACATAGCTGGGTTTATCAAACATTCAGTAAATTCAATGGCAGTGGTAATCCTCCCTGCACTTTTCATCTAACAACCATTACTTCTCCTCCCTAGACAAGTCTCTTCAAAGCACAATATATTGTTACACAGCTTTTGTTAGTTTGCAACTACTTCCTCAGTAAGTGTTTTTGGTCCTTGCAATCTAGTATATTTGTCGACCATCCTATCCCGAATGTACCAACATTTAATCATTATTTTCCTTAGTTTTTCTTCTAGTCTGAACACCTCTACATGTACCTATGTTAATTGTTAAGAAAAGGAATGCATGTTATAATCATTCTCATGAAATAGTTATAATTTCCATAACCGTTATCCAATTTCAAAATGTAAAAAAAAACACATATTCATTTCATCAAATAAGTAGGTGTTCGATATCAAATACTTATATGAATGCATATTTGTTTTCATAAGCTTTCACCATGCAAGGATTGGGGCTCCCTTATCTGAGTTAACAGTTCCTTGGGATCCCTTCACTAAGTTAACAGTACCTCGGGTTTGTTACCCCAATTCTCTTTCACAAAACAATGAATGGAGCTCCCTTCTCTAAGTTAATAGTCCCTCAGGCTCCTATTTGAGGGGAAAGGTTAATGGAGGATCTATGTGTCTCATGTGTCATCCAAAACTAAGGTTCACATCTAAGTTAGGGTTCACATTCATTAGGATTGGATTTGAGCGAGCTAGATGGCCAAGCCATCTGGGGGGATCCCCCTCCTTTCACAACATTGTTCAAAATTAGGCCATCACAATGAATCGGACACCAGGAACAACAAATCAGGCTCATAATGCAAGCCCCTGAAAAAACTCAACGGAGATCCCGCAACACCAAAAGGAGATTTCAATGGACAAGGGGGAAAGTATTGGCCATGTGCCTCAAGCAAAAACCCAGGCTATGCCCATAAGTAAATGCTTTCCAAAGATCAATGATATCCCTACCTTGGAATTTAACTCAAGAAAAGTGGATGAATACAAGAAATACATTAGAGGCTATGCCTTGATGTGCAAATTCAAGGGTTTCTGGCCCATAGAAAAATATTTTCAGGGATGGATCAACCATAAATGGAAACCCCAAGGGGGATTTGATGTGAAATTAGGATCAAAAGGGTTCTTTAATGTCATCTTCTCATAACCAAGAGAAAGGGAAATAATTGTAGAGTAGGGTCCTCAATTTTTCAACAACACGTGGCTATTCATGCACTACTAGAAATACAACTACAACCCCAATCGAGAGAACTTTACGGAAGTCCCAGTATGGGTCATAATGAATTCCCTCCCATAGGAATACTGGGAGGAAGAAACCCTAGCAGGAATTGAAAACAGTATAGGAACCTACATCAGAATCTTAGAGATCACCAAAAGAGGTAGGTATACATCCTTTGCTCGAATATGTGTCCATATGAATGTTTCAAAGTTGTTTCCAGAAGCCATCCACCTGAGTTTCCAATATGAGGAATGGATCCAAACCCTATATTATGAGCACATTCCATTCTGATGATGTAAGTGCCATGAATACGGGAATCTCTATAGAGACTACCCGAAGATTCAAATCCCATATCCCCCAACCCCCTCCCTCATCTTCCCAACCAGATCAATCGAACTTCACTTTGGTGACTCATAGATCCAAAGGAAAATCCCCTGGGAAAACCTAACCCCCACCCAAGGGAAGAAACAACAGCAACCAATTTTCCACACTGGAGACAGAAGAGATGGAGATCGAAGATGATGCAACATAAAAAACCTGGGAAGAAGCATTAATCCAAGAAACCACCAATCTGGACCAACATAAGCATGGGAATATAGATCCCAAACAAGACATAACCATGGAAGAAGCAGAGGTTCAAAGCTATGTCAACAAAGAAAAGGATCTAGACATAATGGATCATGGGATCCAGAAAATCGTTGAGGTATGTAAACGGGGAGATCTCTCCACTATCCCTACGCCTCATATCAATCTAATTCAGATAGTTATTCAAGCAAAGACCAGCAATAACACCCCACCCTAGGACCCACAAAGTCTGGAAAATAGATCTTTTGGCATTGTTCCCTCCCATAAGGGGAACACCAATCCTGGTGGTAGCAAGAAAGTAAGGAACACAAGCCAATAGAGACTATCTGGGCTTGGTGAGAACCTAATCGCATCAGAGAATTACAGGCCACTGTTTGAGTGGATGCAATCCATACCCACAACTCACTATTTTCCCCAATGAAAGTTATATCCTAGAATATACGTGGTCTAGGAGGGAAAATCAAAAGAAGAACAACACGATCCAATATATATCAAGAAAAGTATACCGTAGTCATGATTCAAGAAACAAAATGTACCATGGAAACAATGCAGAACATGGCATCCTTCTATTGGAAAGGATGCCAACTGATGGCACTCGATGCAACAGGATCCACTGGATGCATTGCATTACTCTGGGATACTATAGTCATACACTTGTCCAACTTTTTTTCAACAAGTTTTATCTTTTTTATGAAGGGCTTACGGATAATCCATGGTCGGCATTTTAGTTGTCGACATTTCGAATCCCAAGCTGGATTCATCATCAGGACATAATATGGATAGATAAGTTGTTGTTCAGGTGTATAAATAGCTAGATAGAGATGCCCAACCTTTCCCTTTCCCACATTATGAAGAGTTGAAAATTGAAGGGTAGGTGGGAAAGGGAAAGGTCGGGCATCTCTATTTGGCTATTTATACACCTGAACAACAAATTATCTATCCATATTCTATCATGATGATGAATCCAGCTTGGTATTTGAAACGTCAACAACTAAAATGCCGACTGTGTATTATCCAAAAGCCCATCATAAAATTGCAAACCAAGGAAACCTAAAATATTTAAGTTTTACCTTATCTTCATCCTATGTTGTAAAAGGAAGCGGGCTCTTAGGCACTCTAACATGTGTTTATGGCCTAGCCAACTCGACAATGAAACATAATTTTTTGGACTTTCTAAACCAAATAAAAACTATGGAAGGGCACTGGATCCTAGGAGGGGACTTCAATATGATCTCTACCTCTCTGGAGAAAAAGGGGGCATCACTCACATTGACTCAACTAGCAGAGATTTTTGGCAATTGATTGACACCTTGGATATGGTAGATATCAATCCAAATAATGGAACATATACGTGTTGAATAGATTAATTTTCTAATTAATTAAACAACTGATACTACCAGAACATAAATTTTCAACCCAAAGAATTCTTTTATTTCAAAGCTATCATGCAATATCTATGCAATCACAATTTATACCTGACACTATTGATCTATTGGTATGAAATCAAAACTCATTATAAACTAGATCACACCTTCTTGAAAATAAATCAAACCTCAAACCTATTCATAAAACGATATTGTAAATCCAAAAACAAAATCAACTCTTACGAAGCAAGATCTAATTACATAAATCTGAAAGAAATGCTATGTTGGCCAACAATCTATCAAAAAGAAATTAACATGAATAACAAAAACAATAAATCTAACAATGAATGAAAGCAATAACTAAATGATAAACAAATTCACACACTTACAATCAACACTACCAGCTTCTGCTCAGGGAAGAGGGCCCTTCCTCCACTGAGCAGAGCTGGATCTCCACAATGAAAGTCTACAACTCCATAATTAAGAAACTGGTAGCATGTATTATCAGAATGAAATTATTATAACAGAGTCTGGATCAAATTCTATAGCATAACATTGCTTCCTCTCCTCTCTCCCCCTTATCCATGAGATTTATTACATATTTATACATAAAAATCATTTATGAGGATGAGGAACCGAATTCCCAACTTGGAATCTATTTTAACAAATTTGCTAATTTGAAAACCGGTCGTAACTGCAAATATTAGAATTACATGTTTAGAGAACAAGTTGTATCTCTCAAACTATGGTTGTTTGGGCGGTTTCCTCGCGATAATACTAATTGAGGTCATTCTGCACAAAACCCATGTCCCATATTTTCGAGATTCTTCTTCATCTTCCTGCAAATCGCAATGCAAATCAATGTGTTCTTATCTGGCACACGTTTTTGGTTGGAACCGTTTGATCATGAGCTGGAGGATGCCATGTTGGACTTGGGCACGAATTGAAATCACAAATCCACATAATCAATCCTAGGAATGAAACCATGTTGTGAATCTCCATGTGGACATGTTCTAGCATGCCAAATTTGGAGGCTTGAACCATGAGTGCTACTGCTGTTAATATGAAAAATCACTCCACAATCCATCATTAGTAAAAGTATGCATAATAGTCTTCAGTCCATCAAAAATAAAGGAAAATAATCATTATTAACCACTAAAGAATCAATGGAAGTAATATGGTATTTTACGGGAAGTTACAACAAATGGATGGAAAATGGAATGATAAATGGATAATAATAGGAAGAATATGGATGAAATAGATGTCGATAGGTGATGAAAATATGGACAAATACGTGACCCAACATCTCCCCCAAACTGAACTTGTTGCATGTCCTCATGTAACCCAATACCTGAGTAGCATCCAAACTATGACTCATTCAATTGTTGCTTTCATTTTACCATGCATGGTGACCAAAACCACTCTACTTTCCCACTGATGATGCTTATTTCCAAATAATACTTGAAAACTTCTTCAAATAGTGGTTGTTGCATTTCTCATGAAAGGATAACCTTCAAAAATAGCCCTCAAGTGATCTCTAGCAATTCTAATGGAGTTTCAACAATTAGCGAAATATTTAGCGGAGAAGTTGGTGGTGTTGCAGTCATTTAGAGGAGAATTTAACGGAAAATTTGGCAGTGTTGCAGCCACTTAGCAGAGAATTTAGCGGAAAATTTAGTGGTATTGCAGCCATTTAGCGGAGAATTTAGTGAAAATTTTGGTGGTGTTGCAGCCACTTAGCGGAGAATTTAGCGGTGTTGCAGCTGAAAGATTGGTGGAGTTGCAGCCAGAAAATGGAAAGTTTGGCGGAGTTTCAGCCAAATGATTGGCAGAGTTGCAACTGAAAAATGGAAAGTTTGGCAGAGTTTCAGCCGGTGTTTCAGCAAACTTCCTAAACTAATATCTCACAAAATACAAACTGGGTTTGGCTTAAATTTTGCAAGCAATTTTTGGCTAGTCCAATTCATCTCCATACCAAAAATAAGAGAAACCCACATCACGGATTTCGAGAAAAATGCAAATTAGTTGTAGGTGATGATGGTCATTTTTTTGAAATCCTCGAAGCATTTTTTTTAAAAAATTGGTGAGTATATTTGTCTTACCACAATGCTTCTTCTCACCAAAAATCAAATCCATTTGATGCACGAATCTCTAGATATAGGAAAAATGGTTGTAGGTGATGATGGCCATTTTCTTGAAAACCGTGCATTCAATTGAGCGTAAACTTACCAGGATTGTTCATCTTGATGTTATGAATTCCCTGTCCAAAAATCATGAGAATCCGATTCTCGGTTTGCAAGATATCATCATTTCATAATATGGAAAAGTAATGGGCATGAGTAATACAAATATGAATGGCAAATGAGAGAGAAAACTAGCAAGCATAGTAGCTCCTCCCCCAAACTGGATAATTTCCATGTCCTCATAGAAAGTAAGAGTTGTTAGCTTAGTTGGAAAGTATCCATCTCCCCCAAACTTAACATGTTTTCATTCTCTAATGCCTTGGAAGATATAAACCAATATATACAGCATTCAATGATTCTCAAATTTTCACAAACATTTTCATTTTTAACAGTTGGTCCATTTCTCCATGGAAAAGAACATATCACATATTTGTTTAGGATGTTGCTACATGAATGTAGGTAACAAATTTATGTGGCTCTCCATCACTCAAAAAAACTCATGCATATAAATTTTGTGATAGCATCAAACCTAATTCAAATCAGCTCATGGTATCAAAGTGCCAAGTTCACCATGTAACTAAGATATCCCAACAAAGATGTGGCTGCCACAAGATGAAATCTAGAAATTCCAACGCATGCAACCTTCAACCTTACGCAACAGTATAGGCAAAGAGAATTTTTTTTTCAAGAACTCAACAAATAGTTGATGATATTCATGTGCAGTGGTCTTGAATTAGTCCATTCACACAAAGAATGAAGTGCATGCGAAAGAAATACTCAGAAAAAGAGTTTAGCTATTAATTAACCACGAGTATTAAACAAGCAATCCAACTGTCTGCTATACCATATCTAAATTTTTTTTCCCTTTTTACCTTTGGTGACAAGCTGATCTACATTTAAGGTTGAATCATTCATTAATAGAGTTGCAAAAATATAGTGCTGGAGTATACCCACAAAATGTTGCAAGCATCCTTTTAAAAATTACTGATGTTACCGTAAAACCTCTGAAATGATTGCACTCTGATTTCTATCAAGCAACCCATATGTATAATGTGACTAATAACCCACACACCATATGATATAGCTTCTCTTCTCAACTTATGTGGATGGGAACCTAGTAATCATGTAATTTCATATCTCAAAACAACTTGGGTTGCTGCTATATAAAGATAAGCATATTACCTCAAAGGATGATTTGTCTTTCATCATTGTGCGAGAATGCTACACTGGAAACAAGACTTTTCTCCTTTGTTGGATGGAGAAAAAACTTGTTCTATTGTAGGTTCTTGTGGCTAGCCTATCATTTTTTCAATTGCTTTAGCATGTGTGTCAACTACTTTATTTCTTCTCATTGTTGGTTTTTATGTGGCAACAAAGCATCTTTTATCAGTGTTGGTTCTTGTGTGGCAGTAGTAAGGCATCTTCTTATGCTTGGATGTAGGAGATGTAGGGAAGGACTTGATTTGGGTGTGCATGAATTGGAATGATGAAGTGTTAGAATTGAGTGGGCAAGGATGGGAATGGATGGACAGAAACTTCTATATAGAAAATGGAAATGGATAATGCTTAGTGGTTCTTCATGACATATTCCTAAATATTTAATAAATAAAAAACTCATGCTATTTTACCTCAAGTTTTACCTCTGTGGAATCCTTGGTTGGCATGGATGGAATGATGCTAAAGCAATATAGGCCGATCTACTGCTTAGAAAAATGTATATGTGAGCTAAAATTAAATGAGGTTGAATCTGATCTGAACTGTGTTGTGCTAGATGCATGTAAGACTACTAACTGTTGGAAGAAAATGGAAAATAACTACACAACTGTTGGAACAAATGATGCTGCAAGTCACTGTTGAAACCATGAGATCATATAATCTTCAACTCCTACCAAACCGAGGTACAATTCTTTACCATGTGAATGTATGTGTTGAATTCGAGCATGGAAAGAAATCGTTGGATTATCGACCATTAATGTATGTCATTAACCAACGTGAAGAAACTCACCTTTGATGACAGTGAGTTCTAAAGTACCTTAGTGCATCTTGACAGGTACGAATGGATTTGTTGGAGTTGAGTCACCTGCAATAGTTGTCAATCAAGAGGCATTGATGAATCCCCATGATTAACAACAATGAGATCTACCGTTGATGTATGCAGATCCCAAGGCACTGTGAAAGACTTTATTCATGGGTGAGTAGTGAATGGAGTGGAAAGTATGGAAGTGATGAAATGGAGCAGAAGGTAATGGAATGAATGGAATGGTAGAGCAAAGAAGGAAATGTATAGGCATATCATGGTGTTGGTGAATGAGGATGATGAGCATAATTTCATCTTAAAAGGATTCTTGGCACGTAGTAATGGGACTTGAATTCAGAAACATTGGTATTTGTATGGTTTGTACATCAATATATCCATTTTTTATGTGCTCAATCCATTTTCAAATTGAGAAAAAAAAATCTTCAAGAGTCACTAGTGCATGTATTGACCTTCTTCTTCCAAGGACCTGCAAAAACCTAGTGCTTTCCTACAGTAAAACATGAGATCATGGAACAAAAGAGGTAATCGCTCTCTCTTCATCCAATACTTATGAAAAAAAACAATAACAAGCAATCACTTATAAAACAAATCCAAAGAAAAATGAATGAATAAAATTCAATTTATACATGTGGGAGAGTGATGGCCAATTGGACTCACTAGAAATGTTTTGATCATAAATTATTTGTTCCTTGTCCAATTTGATTGATTCCAAATCCAAATAAAATAAAATTTATAGGTATATGTCCCTTAGAAACAGGTTTTTAAAATTCTATGTGATGATATTCCAAATTTGTTCAGTAACAACCTGCATGACAAGGTGTTTTTCAAATTTTGGACTAGACCAACAGTCACGGTTTTAGGAATAAATTTTTCGTTTGATAACGGATTGTGTTAAAATTCAATATGCTAAGACAGAAAATAGCAGCATTACATTCCATTTCACAATAATAGCATATACAGGATCACTGAAGAAACAACAAGCATAGCATAAACACAAGAGACACAGATTTATCCTGGGAAACCCTCATGGGGTAGAAAACCCAGCAAAGCTTTCCTCAATAAGATGATAAACCAAAATACAAGATGTGCTCCCTCCTTCTAATCCTCCTTAGCAAAATCTCCCAGACAAGTTCGCCTCTTTTCATAAGTGAGTGAGTGTATCAAATGAGGAACACACCTCCTCTATTTATACACTACTCTGACATATATTTTACACAAGTACATGTAGGCTCGTATTTAACCATTAGGTTAAATACCCTATTATAACTAACTGGGCCGACCCCCACATGGTGGGTCTAATAACCCTAGTTACCACAACTTCTCGGAGGAATAAACATCTCCGAATACATAATAAAATCACCTCGGGGGGATGGAACATCTCCGGAATAAATAATGTATAAATATAATATTCTTAGAAGTTACAATATTCAACACTCCCCCTTAACGAGAAGGATATTATAACAACATCTGCAGGAGCAAGGAGTCATTCATTACATCATCTATATATCATTGGAAGCTTTCTTCAATTCATCATCATCAGTAACTTGACTAGTTACTGGAACATCAACATCATCAGAGTTGATAGTACTCAATCATCAGCATCGTCATCACACGATCAACAGCATCGTCATCATATGATCATCAGCATCGTCATCACACGATCATCAGCATCATAATCAGCATCGTCATCATACAATCAGCAGCATCGTCATCACACGATCATTAGCATCGTCATCAGCATCGTCATCATACGATCACCAGCATCGTTATCACACGATCAGCAGCATCGTCATCAGAATCGTCATCACATGATCAATCCAGTTCTCTTTAGGACCTATGTCCAAGGATGATGCATCCCAGTCATGTACCTTTTGAACTGAAGTCCAGGGACGATCCAGTCCTATCATATACCTTTTGAACCGAAGTCCAGGGACGATCCAGTCCTATCATGTACCTTTTGAACCAAAGTCCAGGGATGATCCAGTCCTATCATGTACCTTTTGAACCGAAGTCCAGGGACGATCCAGTCCTAACATGTACCTTTTGAACCGAAGTCCAGGGACGATCCAGTCCTGTCATGTACCTTTTGAACCGAAGTCCAGGGACGATCCAGTCCTATCAATTTTCGGAGACCTCATGTCTACGACTCAGTTCACAGGACCAAAGTCCAAGGATGATCCAATCCTTACTGTACATTTAGGACCACGTCCAAGGATGACTTAATCCTCAACCGTACATTTAGGACTACATCCAAGGATGACTTAATCCTCCACCGTACATTTAGGACTACGTCCAAGGATGACTTAATCCTCCACCATACATTTTAGGACCACGTCCAAGGATGACTTAATCCTCCACCGTACATTTAGGACCACGTCCAAGGATGGCTTAATCCTCCACCGTACATTTAGGACTACGTCCAAGGATGACTTAATCCTCCACCGTACATTTAGGACTACGTCTAAGGATGACTTAATCCTCCACCGTACATTTAGGACCACGTCCAAGGATGACTTAATCCTCAACTGTACATTTAGGACCACATCCAAGGATGACTTAATCCTCCACCGTACATTTAGGACTACGTCCAAGGATGACTTAATCCTTCACCGTACATTTAGGACCACATCCAAGGATGACTTAATCCTCCACCGTACATTTAGGACCACGTCCAAGGATGACTTAATCCTCAACCGTACATTTAGGACCACGTCCAAGGATGACTTAATCCTTCACCGTACATTTAGGACTACGTCCAAGGATGACTTAATCCTT
Organism: Larix kaempferi; assembly: GCA_027924585.1. Lineage (NCBI taxonomy): Eukaryota > Viridiplantae > Streptophyta > Pinopsida > Pinales > Pinaceae > Larix > Larix kaempferi. The sequence continues at coordinate 9,214,271 of BSBM01000450.1, read as the reverse complement.
CACCGTACATTTAGGACACGTCCAAGGATGACTTAATCCTCCACCGTACATTTAGTACCACGTCCAAGGATGACTTAATCCTCAACCGTACATTTAGGACCACGTCCAAGGATGACTTAATCCTCCACCGTACATTTAGGACTACGTCCAAGGATGACTTAATCCTCAACCATACATTTAGGACTATGTCCAAGGATGACTTAGTCCTCAACCGTACATTTAGGACTATGTCCAAGGATGACTTAATCCTCAACCGTCCACCAAGGACTTCATTCTCGAAGACATACATCTACGGCTCTTCTTTTGGACTGAAGTCCAGGGATGATCCAATCCCCTCACATGTTCTCCAAGATCTTCATTCTCGAAGACATATGTCTACGGCTCTTCTTTCGGACTGAAGTCTAGGGATGATCCAATCCCCTCACATGTTCACCAAGAACTTCATTCTCGAAGACATACATCTATGGCTCTTCTTTTGGACTGAAGTCCAGGGATGATCCAATCCCTTCACATGTTCACCAAGAACTTCATTCACGAATACATACGTCTACGGCTCTTCTTTCGAACTGAAGTCCAGGAATGATCCAATCCCCTCACATGTTCACCAAGAACTTCATTCTCAAAGACATATGTCTACGGCTCTTCTTTCGGACTGAAGTCCAGGGATGATCCAATCCCCTCACATGTTCACCAAGAACTTCATCAAAACATGTGTCAATCATGTATCCTCATCTTCAAAACATGTATAACAAAACATGTATCCTCATCATCAAAACATGTATAACAAAACATGTATCCTCATCATCAAAACATGTATAACATCTATCATCAAAACATGTATAACATCTATCATCAAAAGCATGTATACATCTATCATCAAAATCATGTATACATCTATCATCAAAAGCATGTATATCTAACATCAAAAGCATGTATACATCTATCATCAAAAGCATGTATACATCTATCATCAAAAGTATGTATACATCTATCATCAAAAGAAAAAATATAAGATTCCTAAATCTAAATAATTCTAAGTAACTAGGTGCAGTAAATAGGTAACCTCATCATTGATGAGACAGACTTGTTATCAGATACTATGCTACTCCCCCTTTCGAGGAGGGTCCTTCTGGACTATACCAAGCTTGTCTCGGAAGTTTTCAAACTTTACTCAAGACAGAGGTTTAGTCAAGATATCAGCAATATGATCCTCAGTGCTTATAAACTCGAGCTTGATAGCTCCTCTCTACACCATATCTCGTATATAGAAGTATCGAATATCTATGTGTTTTTGACTTATCGTGGAATACAAGATTTTCTATCTTGATGCAGTTTTGAATGTCACACATAATCATAGTGGAATCCATTTCTAAGTCAAACACTCCATATAATAGCTTTTGAAGCCACACTGCTTCACAGCTGGCAGAGCAGACAGCTATATATATTCTGCTTCAGCAGTACTGAGAGCCACACTAGATTGTTTCTTGCTGAACCATGAGAACATGGCAGATTCAAGACTATAACATCCACCTGATGTACTCTTTTTGTCTGAGGCACTTCCTGCCCAATCAGAATCTGAGTAACCATGTAAACGGAGTTCATGACCTCCAAGATAATATATACCAAAATCTAATGTACCTTTTAGGTACCTCACTACATGCTTTGTAGCTATTAAGTGAACCTTTCTCGGTTCTACTAGATACTGACTTAGGGTATTTGCAGCAAAGCATATATCTGGCCTAGTATTTGTTAAATACATCAATGACCCAATGATTTTTCTATATAGGGTTAGGTCCACTAAATCCGATGAGTCATTAACTAATAACTTCAAGTTGGAGTCCATGGGAGTGGCCATGGATTTATACTCCAACATATCAAATATTTTTAGAAACTTCACAGCATACTTACCTTGATTTAAAAGATTCCTTTTGGATCTTGCCATACTTCTAGACCTAAGAAGTAGTGCATTAATCCGAGATCTTTCATTTTCATTTCTGCAGCCATTTTCATGATCTGTTTCTCATTCCTTGTCAGAAAGAGATCATCGTCATACAATAATGGTATGATAGGTTCATCATCCACAACCTTAAGGTAAAGGTTAGGATCAGCTTTACTTCTGGTAAAGCCCAAGCTTTGTCATGAAGCTGTCAATTGCCCATTATTCACACTCTGCATTGAGTGATATTCTGCATATCTATTTGTGCCATCTCTCGTCAGATGGGTCTACTAATATGAGCCTCGAACTCTGCGGTGAGTTCCTTCTTGCATCCATGTCATATGTGTATAGAAGCCATATTCAACCTTGTAGCAAAGGTTGAGATCCACATTACCCATGATGATCATTAAGCTCATCAATTGACTACCAATCCTGGGTACCCATATAGAACCTGATTCACACTTCTTCTTTAATTACACCATTAAGAGAATGGTCTTATCTAGCCACTTGGAGCAAAACATCTCATCATGATTCTCTTCCTCTTTCTAAGAGAATCTTCTAGCCACAAGCCTTCTATAGTGTGTTTGATTTGTAAAATTTTTGTTGAACATCCATCGCTTGTTTAGTGTTCATCATTCATCATGATCTTTCCTACAAATCAAAATTAAGTACATGATTAGTAATACTTCATAATAATCAAATCATATTGACATGATAACCTATTATGCATACAAATATCATTTACATAGTTATGCAACTATTTTGACCAATACTTTGGCACAACACTTTCCCATATCCTGTATGCATACAGTGGCTATCTAGATGCCTTCCATCTCTACCAGAACATACTATCGAGAGTGTGCACAGCTCTCAGCATGTCAGCAAAGAGGTTTCATTCTAGACAAGCAACAATGGAATGTTTGTCCAACTTACCAATCATATGCATATTAGTAGCATGATATATTCTAGGAATACAAATATGTATACAAGCAATATCATTTACTATTTCTAATAACAACTCAAATACTTATCTTTTATGTTTGTGTGGTTTCCTCCCTCTAGATCTTCTGTATGTCTTATAAACTTCTATTCATTCTGTACCACTGTGCATGCTCAAGTGTGCACTAGTGTCATTCTCATGATCTCATACATTCATTAGTATATTCTCAATATTATCAAAACATTCTAATTCTAAATAATCTTGAATATGTATAGTCATGATCATTAGTATTCAGGATTTCAAGGAAGTCTTCTTTTACTCATGCATATTCTTGTTTGATCTAGTTAGTTAAATCATCAACCAAGATAAGAGACATAATATGCACAAACCCTTGATTACTAACTTTATGAATAAGCATAACCAATCATACCAAGTATACTTATATAAGGGATCCTAACACAAGGTAAGATTCTAACATGACATAGGAAAACATACCTGGATTAGTATACCTGCTTAGTTATGTACAACATACCTAAACAATCTCTTCAATAATTTAGAGATCCTGAGCTAGAACTTGCATGTCTCATAGGTTAAACATAATATAACAAAGTCATACATACCTCGTAAGTGGATGAGTCTTTGTCTTCATGTTGTCATGGTCATGGAACTTGATTTGTCTTTTGTGATGTACCCGTATCTTGTTAGTAGACAACATCAACCTCACACAACACCATAATGCATAAGTACAATCATATAGCCCTAATCAATGAATGTCTTCGATCATATTCATACTGTTGATAGCGTGATAAGACAATTCTAACATTAATCAAGATTGTACTAAATAACATGAAGACAAACACATTATGAACTTAATCAAGAATCAGATTTCAAGACATACCTGAACCTCCTTAAGTCATACCTGTCAAGACTTCTTGTAGTCTTCTTATGTAAGGCCTTAGCCTCAACTCCCCCTGAAACTTGATCTGGAGATTGATTAGGGTTTGCTAGAGAAACCCTAAAAATTCAATCTTTGACTTTCATACTTCTGAATGGATGGAAGGATGTGTCTTGTTGAGCTGATCAAACTAGCATACTTCAATTTTGAAATTTCCAAAATTTGACCCCTCAAAATTGCCTTCAAAATTTTTGGATCTTCTAGACAGGAACCCGAACTAGGGCTTGATGAAGCCCACCCTTCTGTCCAATCAAAAGGTTCGATCCAAGGCTCTAAAATATTATTTTTCTGAGGAGCTTCCAGCCATGGTTATAGACTTCAAAAATTCCAACTTTCTCCGAAACCCTAAATTCTGGAAGCCATGAATGAGTGTGCTCAAAAAATAATTCTGTTTTGACAGAAATATGTACCTGATTGTTTCTTCTATAACTCTGAATTTTTTGATCCACAGGGTCTGAAAAAGTTTCCTGAGATGTCCTGGCCTGTTATCTTTCCATCCTGACAGGTCTGACCTCAATTGGACTCTCTGAGAGAGAGTTATGCCAAGTGTCGCAACGTGACCTGTTTATGGGATAAAACAGGAGAGCAAACTTGTATGGCGTGCCACATGTCACTGTTTGAACTTCAGGCTCTAAAACCTTTTCCTGAGATAGATTTCCCTATTATAATTCCATCCTGATAGGTATGACCTCAATTGGACTCTTTGAGAGAGAGTTATGCCAAGTGTCACAACGTCACCTGTTTATGGAATAAAATAGGAGAGTGAACTTGTACATCGTGCCACGTGTCACTGGTTCAGTTTCAGCCTCTGCAAATGTTTCCTGAGATAGTAAAGTTTGTGTACTACCTGTCATTTTTTACGAAATTTCATTTGGAGCTTCCTAGCCCAAGTTATGACCTTTTTTCCTAGGTCACCTGATTTTGATTGAGATCTGGAAGAGGCAGAAACCCTAACTTGTACTGATCATAACTCACAAAGTACAACGAATCTGAGGGTTACCTTTGGACACAAGGTACTTGGGGATGTTATATACGACCTGTAAACTTTTCAGATCCTGAAACTTTGCATAAATGGATTTATAGCGAAAGTTCCATGATGACTGGTTTTTGCTATATAAAATCCTAACCTTCAAATTGTCGCAAGAGAAGCAAGTGTCGTAAGTGCCATACATTGCCTTCCTTCAGGTTAGCTCTGATACCATGTTAAAATTCAATATGCTAAGACATAAAATAGCAGCATTACATTCCATTTCACAATAATAGCATATACAGGATCACTGAAGAAACAACAAGCATAGCATAAACACAAGAGACACAGATTTATCCTGGGAAACCCTCATGGGGTAGAAAACCCAACAAAGCTTTCCTCAATAAGATGATAAACCAAAATACAAGATGTGCTCCCTCCTTCTAATCCTCCTTAGCAAATCTCCCAGACAAGTGCACCTCTTTTCATAAGTGAGTGAGTGTATCAAATGAGGAACACACCTCCTCTATTTATACACTACTTTGACATATATTTTACACAAGTACATGTAGGCTCGTATTTAACCATTAGGTTAAATACCCTATTATAACTAACTGGGCCGACCTCCACATGGTGGGTCTAATAACCCTAGTTACCACAACTTCTCGGAGGAATAAACATCTCTGGATACATAATAAAATCACCTCGGAGGGATGGAACATCTCCGGAATAAATAATGTATAAATATAATATTCTTAGAAGTTACAATATTCAACCGATTGACATGATTCCAATCGGATATGAAAGTAGATTCATATAGGTTTCTCCAATTGAAATAGGTTTTGAAAATTCCCTGATATAATATGTCAAAAATTCTTAGTAACAACCTATAGGACAAGGTGTTTTTCGAATTTTGGTCTAGACAAACAGTCACAGTTTTAGAAATAAATTTTTCGTTTGTGTTGATGTATTTCTAAATTGGGAAGATATTCTCCTATGTATTACATTTGTACTTTATTGTATTCCCGATGGAGATGTATTATTCCTCCAATCAGAAGTGTCGTCATTTGTATTTGCAAGTGTCGCAACTTATATTTGATGGGTTATTAGACCACCTTGGTGGGGTCGGCCCTGCATGAGTCATGTGGATGGGTTCTTAGGATTCCTTAGGAAGTTGTCCCAGTTAGGTTTAAAAGAAGGTCAAGTCATTGTATAAATAGAGAGTGTGTGTCTCTCATTCTATTCATTCACTCACTCGTCCAACTTGCATAGTTGAGAGAGAGGAGTGCGCACAAGTGGAGGAGGAGTAGCTGCTGAAGACATATATCTCTTGGGGTTTGATCTTTGTCATATTTGTATTGGTTCTCATTCTATATCTGAGGAAGTTGCGGGGTTTTTCACCTTCTTGGTTTTCCTCGATGAAATGCTTTGTGTCTCTTTTCTTGTCTCTTATGCTTGATATGCTGTACATGTTGTTCTCTCAGTTAAGATCTTAGATCATATTGAATTAAATGATGAAAAACTAACATGGTATCAAAGCTAGCCTGAAGGAAGGCATTGTATGGGATTTATGACACTTGTTGTACTTGCGACAAATTAGAAGTTAGGGCTTGATATAGTAAAAACTAGTCATCGTATCACTTTCGCTATAAATCAGTTTTGGCGAAGGATTGGGATCTGAAATGTTTAAGGGCTAAAGATGAAATGTTCATGTACCTTGTGTCAGAATAACATCCTCAGATTCATTGTACTTTGTGAGATATGATCCATACAAGTTAGGGTTTATGCCTCTTCCAGAATTTAGCCTTAAACAGGTGACCTAGAAGAAGAGGTCATATCTAGGGATAGGAAGATCCAAATGGAATTCCATAAAAATTGGTAGTTAAGGAATGAACTCTAGTTTCACAGGTCTAAGTTTCAGAGGCCGAAGTTGAAATAGTGACATGTGGAACTCCGTACAAGTTCGATATGCTATTGCATCCCATAAACAGGTCATGTTGTGACACTTGGCATATCTCTCTCATGGAGAATCCATTTGAGGACATATCTATGGGGTTGGAAAGATGACAGGTCATTCTACCACAGGCCAAAGTTTAAGACCCTGAGGATCCAAAATTTAAGAGTTGCACCAGAAACAATATGGCATATATTTCTGTTAAAAACATAATTGGATTCTAAGCACTTCCATTCTTGGCTTGTCACTGCTGCGGGAAATTAGGGTTTCTGCAAAAGTTGGAATTTTTGGAATCTGAGACCATGACTAGATGCTCCTCATCAAAATCAAAATTTAGAGACCAAGATAGAAGTTTTTGGTTGGGTGGAACCCCAGGCTCTATCAAACCCTAGTTCGTGTTTTTGAGCAAAAAACCAGAATTTGACAGAAGCTGCAGATCCAAAACTCACAGGTCAATTTTGAAGGGTCAATTTTTGAAGTTTTCAAAATATGAGCACACCAGCTTACTCACCTCAATTAATTGCATCTCCCTATCCAGACAGAATTTTGAAATTCCAAGTTTGAATTTTTAGGGTTTCTCTGTCAAACCCTAGCCATCTCCAGATCCAGTTTCAACAAATCAAAGTGGATTGGGTTAATCCTAGAAGAGAATGAATTGGACACCTACATAAGTGAAGAAGCTCTAGCTCCAGGGGGAGATGAGGTTAAGACCTTACATAAGAATTCTACAAGCAATCCCGATAGGTATGACTTGAGGAGATACATGTATGTTTTGAAATCTGTTCATGATTAAGTTTATGATATGTTTGTCTTCATATTATTGAGTTTAGTACAATCTTGATTAATTTTTAGACTTTTCTTATCACCTTAGTAAAATTATGAATGCATGTGAATGATAGAAGACATTCATTGATTAGGGTTATGACACTTATGATTGTACTAATGCACTATGGTGTTGTATGAGGATGATGTTGTCCACTAACATGAAAGGTACATCAAGAAAGACAAATCAAGTTCTAGATCAAGAACATATGACCATGGTTATGTGAATACAAAGACTCATCCATAGCCATTGATCACATAGAAGCTCTACTTACGAGGTATGTATAATTTGGTTCTACAATGCTTAACTTATCAGATATGCAGGTTACTCACACAAGGTCTCTAAATCATTGAAGAGAACAAATAAGACATTGTTTGGGTATGTTAGACATAACTCGCAAACATGATAATCCATGTATGTTTTTCCTATATCAAGTTAGAACCCTACCTTGTGTTAGATCTTATATAAGTGTATTGTTTGTATGATTGATAATGATTATTCATGAAGTTATAGGTTTGAATAATCATGGGTTTATGCATATTATGCTTCTTACTTTGATTGATGATATTACAAACTAGAAGAGTTCAATGGTCAAATAAGAATATGCATGAGTAAAATAAGTACTCCCTCAAACCTTGAATACTAACACTCGTGACAAATTACCTATGTGTGAAATGATCATGACCATACATATTTAAAATCATAATGTTTTGATAGTATTGAGATTATACTAATGCATGTATGATTATGTATGAGATCTTGAGGATGACACAATGATGACACTAGTCCACACTTAAGCATGCATAGTGGTCCAGGATGGATATAAGTTCAAAGACAGATAATCAAGGAAGCAAAGATCAAGAGGGAGCACACTCCAGTGATTCTTGTAAGGAAGAAAAGATTGAGAATGAGTCCACCCAACAAACAAACAAAGATAAGTATTTGAATTATCATTTCTTGTATATATAATTACTTAAATGATGTTGTTCAGTCATGTACATACTTATGTTCCTAGATTTAGGATGTATATTATTCATTTTAGAAAATTTGCATTAATGAACAAGATACTACTAATATGCAAGTAATGGGTAAGTGGCATATGGTAATGTACATCATTCCATTGCTACTTATCTAGGATGAAACCTCTTTGCTGACATGTTGGAGTAGCGCACACTCTTAACAATGTTCCGGTAGAGATGGAAGGCATCTAGAAAGTTACTGTATGAATACGGGATATGAATGAATGTTGTATTGAAGCATTGGCTAAGATAATTGCATGACTGCATGACATATGTATTTATGTGTAAGCGTTTGTTCTGAAATATATGAGATGTTTCTAATCATGCAATTGAACTTGTCTTGTAGGAAATACCGTGTATCATCACCTACAAGAGAAACTTGTTTTGAAGAACAAGCGACGAAGACTCAACCAATCCAGAAAACTACCTATTGAAGGTAATGAATAATTTGAAGTTCCCAAGATCTGGGATGCAGTAATGGAAGGATGCCATGATCAAGGAGTACCATTTGATCATGAAGAATGATTTCTAGGATGTGGTCTCGAGACCAGAAGGGAGGTCTGTTATGACTTCCAAGAGGATCTACAAGATCAAGCATGCTGCAAGTGGCAGCATAGAGAAATACAAGGCAAGGTTTGTGGCTCGTGGCTTCTCCCAGAAAGAAGGGATAGACTATGAAGAAACTTTTTCACCTGTATCCAGACACACTTCCATCAAAACAGTACTTGCTATGGCTGCAATAATGAAATGGAATATACACCAGATGGATGTCAAGACAACTTTTTTCAATTTTGTAGTCGAAGAGGAAGTGTATGTGGAGCAACCACTCGGTTTTGAGACACATGGCAGGGATTCATATGTGTGCAAATTGAAGAAAGCCTTGTATGGCTTGAAGCAAGCACCTAGGACATGGTACGGTAGGATAGATAGCTTCCTATCCAGTTTGGGCTTTACCAAGAGTAAAGCGGATTCCAACCTTTACTATAAGGTTGAGGAAGGAAATCTAGTGATACTCCTATTGTATGTGGATGACATGTTTGTGACAGGTGAGGATAGGTTGATTGCCGACACAAAGAGGAAGCTTGATGCTGAGTTCGAAATGGAATTGGGTATGATGCATTACTTTCTAGGTATGGAGGTGTGGCAGAGTGCAGATGGAATCTTCCTTGGACAAGGGAAGTATGCAGTAGAGATCCTGAAGCGGTTTGGGATGATGGACTGCAAGGCCATGGCCACACCTATGGCATCGAACCTAAAGCTATTGAGTGATGCTTCATCAGAGTCGGTTGATTCCATGATGTATTGTCAAATGATTGGGTCCTTGATGTACCTGACGAAAACAAGGCCAGATATTTTCTTTACGGTGAACACCTTGAGCCGGTTCTTGACGGAGCCTAGACATGTTCACCTGATTGCTATAAATCATATTCTGAGGTACCTGAAGGGTACGGTTGATTATGGGCTCAAGTATGATGCGAATCAAAAGTTTAACCTGGAGGGTTATGTTGATTCAGATTGGCCAGGCAATGCTACAAATAGGAAGAGCACTTCGGGATTTTGCTTCAGTATGGGATTAGGTGTGATCTCTTGGTTTAGCAGGAATCAATCCTGAGTAGCACTGAGTACAGCCGAAGTAGAGTATGTCACAGCTTGTTTGGCTAGTTGTGAGGAAGTATGGCTAAGGAAGCTACTGTCTGATTTATTTGATCTCCAGTTGGATGCTACTTGTATCTATGTGACAACCAGAGTTGTGTGAAGTTGTCATAGAACCCAGTGTTCCATGACAAGTCGAAGCATATCGAGATAAAATATCACTATATCAAGGATATGGTGCAGAGAGGAGTAGTGAAGCTCCTGTATGTTGTGACGGTTGAGCAGATTGCATATGTGTTGACCAAACCACTAGCCAGAGTGAAGTTTGAGCACTTCATAGATAGGCTTGGTGTTCTTTAGATAGAAGATACTTCAAGGAGGAAGTGATGGGACACATTTGCAGGAGCCATTCCAACCATGGTAGTAGGAGGTGTTAAATATTGTAACTTCTAAGAATATTATATTTGTACATTATTATTCTGGAGATGTTCCATCCCTCCGAGGTGACTCTATTATCTATCCGGAGATGTTTATTCCTCTGAGGATTTGTGGTAACTATGGTTATTAGACCCACCATGTGGGGGTCGGCCTTGATATTATATTTTAGGGATTATTAGACTTCTCCAGGAGAGGTCGGCTCCATTAGGTATTTTAGTTAGTCGGGAACTAGTATAAATAGAGGAGGAGAGCTCCTCATTTGATACACACTCACAACTCAGAAAAGTAGCACACTTGTCTGGGAGGTCTTCACAGGAGGTGGAGAAGGAGGTCAAGTCTTGGAGCACATCTTGTATTTTGGTTGATCATCTTATTGAGGAAAGCTTTACTGGTTTTTCTACCCCATGAGGCTTTCCCAGGGTAAATTCTGTGTCTATATCATGATTATGTTTCTTTCAGTGATCTTTCTAGTCCATTTGGTTTAAACTTAACATGGTTTCAGAGCTAGCCTAAATAGGACATCTTTCACAAGGTAAGAATATCTCTCTCTCTCTCTCCAGTGAAAATTAGGGTTTCTGCAAAAAGTTGGTATTGTTGAATTCTGATTACATGGCTGGATAGCCCTTCTCAAAACCAATCTTTTGAGCCCTAGATCAAACTTTTTGGTTGGGTAGAACTCTGGGAAAGTCAAACCCTAGTTTTGCCAAAAGTGCGATAAACCAGAAATTGGTTTATGCAAAAACGTTGGTATTGTTGAATTCTGATTACATGGCTGGATATCCCTTCTCAAAACCAATATTTTGAGCCCTAGATCGAACTTTTTGGTTGGATATAACTCCGGGAAAGTCAAACCCTAGTTTTACCAAAAGTGCGATAAACCAGAAATTCTATACCAGGATCCAGAAAATTAAAAGGGTTAAAGTTTCCAGGTAAGTACTATTCTATCTCTTATCTCTTGGACTCCCCCAAGAGAAGATGGCTCAAAAAACTAAGTTTGAAGACAAGCTAGAAAGTATAGAAAATTTCTGGGCATGGAAATACAGAATTGGTCTCATTCTTGAAGAGAATGATCTTGCTCATTATGTCAAGGATGATGTTGCAGAACCTGAAGGAGATGAAGCCAAAGAGAAGCATAGGAAGGATTTGATTAGGGCTAAGAGAATCATAGCTAATTCAATTAAAGACCACTTGATTCCTTAAGTGGCTTCCAAGAAGACTCCAAAGGAAATGTATGATGCCCTAGGAAGAATGTATGAAGGAAAGAACATCAATAGGAAGATGAACCTAAGGACTCAGTTGAAGAGTACCAAGATGCACAAAGGAGAATCCATTCAAGACTACTTCTCAAGGGTCTCCCAAATCAAGGAGCAACTAGATGCCATTGGTGATACTCTTGATGAAGATGAACTTGTGATAACTGCTCTAAATGGTCTCACTAGACCTTGGGAATCATTCATTCAAACCATGTGTGTTAGAAAAGAAAGCATGAAGTTTGATGTAGTATGGGAAGATTGTGTTCAAGAAGAGGCTAGGGTAGCCAACAGAGAGTCTCTTTTCAAAGAGGATGACCAAGCCTTGGCCACCCACACCAAAAGAGAAAAAAGGGGTCACTTCAAGAAAGAGAACCACAAAAGGTCTCAACCCTCTCATAGATTTAAAAGGAAAGGAGGAACAAACTCAGAAAGAGACCTCTCCACAGTACAATGTTTTAATTGTCTTAAACTAGGACACTATGCTAGAGACTGTACTTTACCAGAAAAGAAGAAGAATAATTTTGTCCACAAAAGACATCATGCAGATATGGTAGAAGAAGAAGAAGGAGAAGAAGAAGAGGAAGAAGAAGAAGAGGAAATGCCTCGAAGGAAAAGATCTAAAGTAAAGAAAGAAGATCCAGAAGAATATGTCCTATTTTATGCACTCTCTGGATCTGTGTCTCCTGGTGAAGAAACATGGCTCATTGACAGTGGTGCTTCAAAGCACATGACAGCTCAAAAGAAAACTCTCTCAAGAATTGAAGAAAAGTCTTCACCACAAAAGGTATCTCTAGGAGATGATTACCAATATCCCATCAAGGGGATTGGTGAAGCAAACTACAAGCTAGATTCTGGAACACCCTTGAAGATGAAAGAAATTTTATATGTGCCGGGATTGAAGAAGAACCTACTCTCTATCTCAACACTAGATAAGAAAGGTTTTAGAGTTGCCTTCATATATGGTCAAGTACTCATGTGGTCCAAAGGAAAATCAATTAAAGATGCAATTGTCATTGGTGAAGAAGAAGGAGGTCTCTATAAGCTCAAGGGTCATCTAGAGGTTTCCCTTGCTCATGAAACCTCTAGCCCCAGTGAGCTATGGCATAGAAGATTAGCTCACATTAACTACAAATCCTTACCCTATGTAAGCAAGGTGGTCATAGGATTACCAGATTTGAAGGTTGATCATGATGGCTCATGTAAAGGATGTAAGAAAGGGAAGAATGTCAAAAACCCCTTTCCAAAGAGTGAAACAAAGACTAAGAACATTTTGGAGCTAATACACTCAGATGTATGTGGACCAATGCCCACCACTTCTCTAAGTGGGTTTGAATACTATCTTTCATTCACTGATGACTATTCAAGGAAAACTTGGATATACTTTCTAAAAGGTAAGAATGAAGTCTTTGGAAAATTCAAAGAGTTCAAGACTCTAATAGAAAATCTCTCAGAAAAGAGAATCAAGATTCTCAGAACAGATAATGGCGAAGAATATACTTCAAAGGACTTTGAAGCTTTTGTAAAGAATCCGGAATTAAGAGGGAACTAAACACTCCCTACAATCCCCAACAAAATGGGGTTGCTGAGAGGAAAAATAGAACCATCATGGAAGCTGTAAAGACTATGATACATGACCAAGATCTACCCATGTATCTATGGGCTGAAGTAGCTAAGACAGCAGTATATGTGCAAAATAGACTATCCCATAGTGCTCTTGATTTCAAGACTCCAGAAGAAGTGTTTACAGGAAAGAAGCCTCAGGTAAGTCATCTTAAGATATTTGGGTGTCCTGTGTACATCCACATTCCAAAAGAAAAGAGAACCAAGTTGGATCCTTCTGGTAAGAAGGGAATATTTGTTGGTTATTGTGAATCATCCAAGGCCTTCAGAATTTACATACCAGGTTTTCATCATATAGAAATAAGTAGAGATGTAACATTTGATGAAGAAAAAACTCTCAAGAAATCCAGGAAGTGCCAAATTGAAGAAATCTATGAAGAAGATACACCTCCTAGAATCACAGAGGCTGTGCACATCCCTGAAGATGATTCACCAGAGGATCATGACATGTTGGAACCACAAGAACCTCCTATTATAGATTTATCTAAGAAAAGAAGGCTAGCATGGGCTAGAGATATTATTCAAGGAGCTGAAAAATATGGAGCTCCTGAAGGCTCCACTAGAGAAAGAAAGAAACCAAAGCTAGTATCCAACTATATGGCCTTAATGTGTGATCTTGCGGATCAACAACCTACTAGCTATGAAGAGGCGGCTCAGAAGAAAGAATGGGTAGAAGCAATGACAGAAGAATATCAGTCAATAGTGAAAAATGATGTTTGGGATGTAGTTCCCAAACCAAAAGATAAAAGTGTGGTTTCTTCCAAATGGATTTTCAACATAAAACATGCTGCAGATGGTAGCATTGAAAAATACAAGGCAAGGTTTGTAGCCAGAGGATTCTCTCAGAAGGAGGGAATTGACTATGAAGAAATATTTGCACCAGTTGCTAGGTATACTTCAATAAGAACTATCATGGCACTTGCATCTATGATGAAGTGGAAATTACATCAAATGGATGTTAAGACAGCTTTTCTGAATGGTGTAATTGAAGAAGAAGTGTACATAGAGCAACCACAAGGGTTTGAGGTTAAAGACATGAGAACTCATGTATGCAAACTGAAAAAGGCATTATATGGATTGAAGCAAGCTCCCAGGGCTTGGTACGGAAGGATTGACAATTTCTTAACAAGCATGTGCTTTACCAAGAGTAAAGTTGATCCCAATCTTTATCTCAAAGTGATGGATGATGAACCAATTATACTGTTGTTATATGTAGATGATCTATTTCTAACCGGAAATGAGAAACACATTATTGAAAGCAAGAAGAAGCTTTCTTCAGAATTCGAGATGAAAGATCTCGGACTAATGCACTACTTATTAGGTCTAGAAGTATGGCAAGAACCAAAAGGAATCTTTCTAAATCAAGGTAAGTATGCTGTGGAGATTCTGAAAAGATTTGATATGTTGGAGTGTAAACCCATGGCCACTCCCATGGACTCCAACTTGAAATTATTAGTAGATGACTCATCGGAATTAGTGGATCTAACTCTATATAGACAAATCATTGGGTCTTTGATGTATTTAACAAATACCAGGCCAGATATATGCTTTGCTGTAAATACCCTAAGTCAGTATCTAGTAGAACCTACAAAGGTTCACTTAATAGATGCAAAGCATGTAATGAGGTACCTAAAAGGTACATTAGATTTTGGTCTATATTATCTTGGAGGTCATTGTCAAGCACTCTAATTGCAGATAATTAAATATCAAACACACAGAGCGTATGAAATTTATTGTCAACCCGAGAAAGTCTTTTTATTTCAAAGGACAAGTGCACAATATATGCTTAAACACAAAACCATTAGAAGTGAATACTTTTATCTTCTATCATCCATATTCATCCAAAGAATCTCTGCAATCCCAATTGCCTTCTAACTGCTATACTACAATTCTTTTCTATTATGCATCAAAGAGAAATGGTATCAGATCTAATCAACAATTGCAAGAAGGAAATCTCATCCGCATTCTAAAATAATCAACTGTCTAATCTAATCAAGCTGGGAATCATAAAGCATGACCTGCACATTACTCTAGAGTTTTAATGAAGGAGATTGAAACAACTGTTCTAAGAAACTGAATTGCAGAATATAAATCAATCAACACATAACAGGAAAGCTAAATTGTAAGAGCTCCTGGGATTACGTTTCAGCTGTAGGATGAACACGGCAGTGTGAACAGAAATTGAAGTGTGTAAAACAAACCTGACTCAGTCGACTGTTATTTGATACCATTCACCAATCTCACAGAAATATAATCGTTACTAAGAAATCCACACAATAAATATTGCTGCTGCGTACAAAAGAAAGAACAAAATATCACACGACAAGAAAGATGAAATCCTAAATTAACACAACAATCTCTGTGGAAGACGGGCCCAGTCTTCACACAGAGACGCTGGTCGAACAACACTCTCTTTAACTCAGAAGTAACTCCTTATATTAACAGAAGAATGAGTACACAGTTTCGGCTCGGTTGCTAATACAAGATAAATTAATTGTCTGCTGTCCAACCCCTCGATCGAGGCAATCCCACATATTTATACATACAATTTGCAACATCTAAACCTATAATTGGGCAGCCATGAAGATCTCTGATCTTCAGGCGCCCTAAATAATCTAGCTGTTACAATGCGTGGAAGAACTGAAATATCCAAATATGAGGGGAGTTATTAACTGTCCCAAGAGTGGCGGTCCTTCCAGCTCACAGCTGGATTCGAGCAGCGACATACTTAAGATAGCACTTTATGTTACAGCTGCCCTGCCACGACTGTGCCTTGATTGACGATTTGAGCCCCAAGGAACCTTCTACAAGCAATGGACGTTCCTTCCTCCATGACTTGTTCAGCTCCGATCTTCCTGCAGTCTATTTGTCTTACTACCTTCATAAATCGCATCATGTTAGCACAAATTAAGAGATGCACAGCTTTAATCATCACAATCATAAGTATTAATACAATAAAACAATAATCGGCCATACCTTGGTAAATTGGGGAATAAGATAAGGACAATAAGTCGAATTGCCAAGGTAATTGGTGTGAGACAAGGGAAGGGAAGATGATAAATGATGGTAAAAAAGGGCCAATTATGGGCTCAACATCTCCCCCCAACTACCCTGTTGCATGTCCTCATGCAACAACCTGCATCTAAATCTTGAACTGAGCTCTGTCCAGGAGAGAGGAAGGAATGTAGGTAAATCAGGCACCTCATCTACCTTTTTGAAAAAGCTTCTGTGAGCAACCTGGCATCTTCCAACTTCACTGTTTCCCTTCCACTGCTTCTTGCTGATATCTGAGAATGCACTTGGTGTGGTGGGAATCTTTCTGCAGTTCTCTTATGCTATGCCTGGGGAAGTTGAAAAGACACCCTCAATCTGAATCCAACTCAATGACACCTGTAGGAGGTGGAAGCACTGGTTCTTGTGGGACAGTGTCTTCCAGCGCATCTAATGTTAACAGGAGAGTTGCTGGTTCTTGTGTAACAGCAACATCCCTTAACCCATCTTCAGCAGCTACCTTCATTGCTTTTGGAGACACTGGTTCTTGTGTAACAGTATCTTCTTTGTCATTCTGCTGCCGAGACTGAATATCCTTTTCAATTTGCAGCTCCTCCTCCAAGATTTCAGTGTCACCTGAGCATGGTGTCTGTACCTGTTCATTGTCACTCCAATGTGTGTCAGGGATGATATCCACTCCCAGGTTATCTCCCAGCTGTAATTCAGGAGTTTTTGTTGCAGCCTCCTCTTCCAAGATTTCAGTGTCACCTGAGCATGGTGTCTGTACCTGTTCATTGTCACTCCACTGTGTATCAGGGATGATATCCACTCCCAGGTTATCTCCCAGCTGTAATTCAGGAGTTTTTGTTGCAGCCTCCAAGGATATTGGTTCTGTATCATGGGGGCTCTCTGGGGTTACAACCCAGAGTTCATCATTGAATGCCAAAGTATCCTCTGTCTCAGCTTCTCCTACTGTCTGCTCAGCCGGTTGGACAGTCCTATTCAGGATTGCTGGTTCTTGTGTTGCAGCATCCTGTTCCAACTTATCACTGTCCTGCCTTTCCGTTTCTTCTTCTAAAATTATTGTGTCCTGGAAACGTTCTGGGGTTACAGCACAAAATTTTTCACTATCCTCCAGAGTATCCTTCGGCTCCATGATCTCTGTATCAAGGGAACATTCTGGAGTCTCACCATATTCTTTTATAAGCTCTAGAGCATCCTTCATTTCCCGTTCTTCTCCCATCTGTTCTATGATTTCTATGTTGTGGGAGCATTTTGGGATTGCCATACATTCCTCATAAATTTCCAGGGCATCCTCCACTCCCTGTTCTTCTCCCATCTGTTCTATGACTTTTGCATCATGGGAAGTGGCAGCTGCAGCAAGGATGTTTAAAGGTGCTGGTTCTTGTGTAACAGCACCTTCTTTCTCCACTGCTTTCCCTTCTGTGGCTACAGGCTGTTGTGCTGAATAGGTGCTAAGTAAAATTTTATGGCCTGCTTCCTCAAAGATCTCCCCACAGGTGGGGCAGAGTATTCGCTCATCCTTTTCTCCAGCTCCAGCAGAAGCTGATTCCTCCACTTGGTCTGCAGCCTCTATTAATGTATACATCTTTCTTCCACCCTGCTTTCTACAGATTTCCTTCCATGTTTCCAGCTCCTTTCTAAGTGCTTGGAGGTCCTCTTTTAGCATTGCATTCTCATACAAGAGTCCCTCAATTTCAGGTTCTTCCTCCGCTGGCCTTTGTGGAGCATCCCTCGGTTTTGGTGTAAGGGTTGGTGGTTCAACCTGTGTTTCTAAGGTTGCCCATTTTGTTCTAGCTGCCTCTGCTGCTGTGATTGATCGAGTTCGTTTCCTTCTGATTGGTGCCACTAAATCAAACTCATTTGTAGCCCTCTTCCTTTTCTGTGGCGTTTTCTTTTGTGACTTTCCTTTTTGTGATGTTTCTTCTTGTGGAGCCAGAATATAGGGAGGAAAAACTGAAGTTAAAGGAATATTTCCCTGCCCCTCATGCTGTTCTTCTTCAATCACAACTGCTCCTCCTGCCCACTCCGGTGAAGACTCGATTGTGACCAGCTCAATATCTTCTTCCATTGCTCTGGCTCCGTCATCTTCAGGTTCCATTGTCGCAGCATTTGATGCTGCTCCAATTTCACCTTCTGCTGTCGGAGCTGCCCTGTTATCTAGGTTTTCCGCGAGGGTTTCATCTATATTGTCGCCTGACGGCTCTGTTTGTGCTTCCCCTCGCTCTCCTTCAAATGCAGTGTCATCCCCCACTGGTTCTGCTTGTGCTGGGGATTCATATACTTCAAATGGCTCTGCCTGTGCCCCTGTTTGTTCTTCCTCTGTGGTTTTATCCACCCCGGATGGTCCTGCCTGTGCCCCCTGTTGTTCTTCTTCCGTTTCATCCCTCCCGGATGGTCCTGCCTGTGCCCCCTGTTGTTCTTCTTCCGTTTCATCCCTCCCCCCAACTTCACTGGAGGAACTTCGGTCCTCCTGTTGTGGCGGAACCGGTATTTGCTGTAATGGAATGACCCTCAAGGGAACAGGTTGCTGTGGTCGGGTAATGAATTGCTGCCATGTTATATTATGTTGGGCCAGGGTTCTTACAATAATTAACTTAATAAGGCCATGGTGGGTGAGGGAGGATAATGGGTGCTTTGCAGTTTGAACAAATGTTGCCATATGGCGCAAGTCATGCAATAGATAAAATGGAATATTCAACAAAATGCCATGACGGAGATGAGAAAGCAAAGGAAGTTCAGAGTTGTACACAGTTTGGTATCGACCTTCGCAGGTAATGTACTTCTTGAGGAAGACAGCAACCTGGTCCCATGGCTGCGGCAATGACTTCAGTACAATCCCTCTCCTGGATGCTTCAACTTGCTCCCCTGGAAGTAAAAATTCTTCCCGTGCAACCGTTGCAGGGACTCGACGGTTAAACCAAGGTTTTCCCACCATCGGGATAGCTGTAACCTCGGATATAATGACCTCCGAAACATCTATACACAGCCCCCACACCGTGGAGTGTGTTTTAGTAAGATTCAAGGCGAATTGCAGGGCTGCGTCCCGATCGAATCCGTCCAATCGTTCAAAGAACTCGACCCAGCCAGCAGCTTGAAAAATGGCCAGAACCTGCAGATTCCGTCTAAGTTCCCGGGTATTGAAAGGTTCATGGGGAACTGGAATGCCCATGGTTCTGGCTGCAAGATGAAACTGCTGTTCGACAGAGTACAGGATCCCAGAATGGAAGTTGCAGCACAGAGAATGCACGAATCGTTGAGCGGAAACGTTGAGCGAATGAACTAATTCGGAAAGTTAAGCGCAGAGAAGAGTTTAAAATTTGCATGCCGAATTGGGGAGGGTGGCAGTTATTAGTATTACGTCGTACAAGGGAAAGGTTTAATCAGGTATAAATGGTGGTACGAGTAAAGGTACGGCCAATCTCGTTTAAATGATATCAATACTTAATCACGTGATAAATGAAAGCCATACCTCATAAAACTGTGCGTCGGAAGGCTGCGGAAACTGGTGGAGCATGCAGTTGGTGACGTCACGGAGCCGGACGCGTGCACAGTCAGACGTGGGATCATGATGACTCGGATAAGGCACTGATTTCCTTCGCCGGTAAAACACAAGGCGTCGCATCCTCCGGGTTAAAATGATGAGTTCGCCGGCAGGACTGGGATGAATCAGCATCATAATTAGCAGGTTGAACAATCCTTCTGTTAACACGGGAGTTACCACTGCAAGTTGCCAAAGAAATGATCACACGGCCGATGAAAAAGCTTGTTGCAGCTGGCAGGAAAGAAGTTACAGCCACCGGAAAAGAATTCACGGCAGCCGGAAAAAGATTTATGATATCAGGGAAAATTACGGCTGTCACGGGAAAGTTTTACGGCGGCGGGGAAAAAAACTTACAGCTGGCGGGAAAAGATTTTACGACTATGGGAAATATATCGCAGCCGTTGGAAAGAAATGGCAGCTACGTGGAAATGATGTGGAAGTGGCTTGGTCAATGAGGTGGCAGCCGCCGAGAAATAAGGTGGCAGCCGGGAAATGATGTGGCGGCTGTGGGAAAAAGATGTTGCAGCTTCCAATGTTACAGCCGCCGAAATTACAGTCGCCGAAATTGCAGCTGCTGGAATTGCAGCTGCCAGAGTTGCAACTGTCGGAAAAGATTTGACGGCGGACGGAAAAAGGACATTACGGCTACCGGGAAGTGAAATGGCTGTGGCTGGTAAATGGAGTGGCAATTGCGGAAAATGAGACGGTAGCCGTGGGAAATGAGGTGGCAACCATGGAAATGATGAGGTGGCAGCCGCGGAAACTGGAGTTGCAGCCGCCGATGTTGCAGCCGCCGATGTTGCAGCCGCAAATGTTGCAGCCGCAAATGTTGCAGCCGCAAATGTTGCAGCTGCCGAAATTGCAGCTGTCGAAAAAGATTGACGGCTGACGGAAAAGGGCATTATGGCTACGGGAAAATGGAGAATATGGTTGCCGGAAAAGGATATACAGCTGCCGGAAAATATGTTGCAGCTGCCGGAAAAATATGTTGCAGCTACCGGAAAATATGTTGCAGCTGTCGAAATTTTTTTTTTTTTTTTTTTTTTTTTTTCACACAAGGACAACACAGGGCGATTTTCATTACGGGCCCAAAACTGGTCGTTCCCCTGGCGCTTCCCTGAAATTTTTTAAAGACGACAGCAAGCAAAGAGAAAGAAAACGACAATTATACGCTACAGCAAGACATTATTTATGTACAGCAAATATAATTTTCAGTTTAAGATTTGGCAAAGGTAGAGGAATGTTCCTGCTCTGGTGCCAATTGATAGTTTGGATCAGCAGCAATCTGTGAAATGAATGCATCTTTCGAAATGGGCTTCCGATACAGTCGCAATCTGTGGCCATTAGCAAGTAATGGTATACGGTTTTTATCAATGGTGACCAGGCGAACAGTGCCGTTGTCAAATACCCTGTCAACCAAATATGGACCCAGCCATCTTGTGCGTAATTTCCCTTTGAAATCCTTCTTGAATCTGGAGTCGTATAATAGTGCCCAGTCTCCTTCACGGAAGATTTTCTTTTTGATGAATCGGTCATGCCAATTAGATCTCTGTTGCTGAAGCAACATAGTCTGGTCTACCGCGGCTAACTGTTTCTCATCCAATTCATTTAATTGATTCAATCTTCTTTTCTGGGTTTCTGTTACATCCAGGTTCATTTCAATGGCTGTTTTCAGGGTCTTAATCTCAAATTCAATTGGAAAGATGGCACTCTTTCCATACACCAGATCATAGGGAGAAAAGCCCGTGGTGTTGCGCCAAGTCGTGCGATATGCCCACAGTGCTTCTGGAAGTCTGTCAGCCCAATCCCTTCGATGGCTTTTAACTGTTTTAGTAAGGATTGCTTCGATAAATTTATTAGTGCTTTCCACCTGACCATTGGCCTGGGGATGATAAGGTGAAGCTATCTTGTGCTGCACATGATACTTCCGGAGCAAGGATTCAAATTGGTGTGAAATAAATTGTGGTCCCCCATCGGTAACTACTTCCTTTGGTACTCCAAAACGGGTAAAAACTTCACTGTACAGGAAATCAATCACCGCCTGGTCATTTGCCTTGGCCAAAGCTACAGCTTCTACCCATTTAGTCATGTAATCTGTACACACCAGGATGTAAACCTTCTGTTTGGAAGGAGGGTTGATAGGACCAACAAAGTCCAATGCCCATCTATCAAACGGTTCTAGTACCACTTGGGGCTGTAAAGGCATCTGATCTGTCTTATTAGGTTGGCCCATCCTTTGGCAGCTGTCACAGGACTGAACATATCTTTTAGCATCTCTGAACAGTGTCGGCCAATAATAGCCCATCCGCAACGCCTTATGCCCTGTTCTTTTGTCTGCAAAGTGTCCTCCGCAAGGTTCATCGTGACAGGCCTTCAGTATATGAAAGATCTCATCTTCCCTTACACATCTTCTAATTTCAAGATCAGGTCCGGTGTAAAAGAGATGGCCTTTGAGCCAACAATACCTGGCACTTTGCTGAATAATTTTTCTTTTCTCTCGTTTAGACATATGTGGCGGAAGCTTCCCTGCAACCAAATAATTAGCAACGTCTGCATACCAGGGTGAATGAGCTGAGAGTGCGAATAAATGTTCATCCGGGAAAGCATCCTCAACAGGTGCACTGTCATCACTGTTAGTAAATCGTGATAAAAAATCAGCAACAACATTTTCTTTTCCAGGTTTATCTATAATAGTAATATCAAATTCCTGTAATAATAAAAGCCACCTGGTTACTCTGGCATTAGTGACAGGTTTATTCATTAAATACTTAATGGCAGAGTGGTCAGTATGCACGAATGTAGGATACCCAGTAATGTAATGCCGGAACTTATTAATAGAATAAACAATAGCAAGGAATTCTTTTTCAGTAACAGTATAATTTAGTTCAGCAGGGGCTAAGTTTTTACTAACATAATAAATAGCATAAGGTACTTGACCATCCTGCTGTCCTAGTACTGCTCCAATGGCGGTATCAGAAGCATCTGAAGAAATGTGGAAATGTATGGTCCAATTAGGTCCCCTCAAAATAGGGGCTGTGGACAGTTTCTCTTTAAGCTTATCAAATGCTGTCTGGCATGCTGTACTCCATACAAACTGTGCGTCCTTCATTAACAATGAAAACAAAGGAGAAGCAAGTTTGGAGAAGTTTTCTATGAATCTCCTGTAATACCCAGCATGTCCCAGAAAACTTCGCACCTCTTTCTGAGTTGAAGGAGTTGGTATATTCTTTATCACCTTAATTTTTGAAGGATCCACTTGAATACCATCAGTAGAGATGAAATGTCCTAATACCACTCCCTCACTCATCATCATGTGGCATTTTTCAGTGCTTAGTGAGAGGCGAGCCTGTTCACAGCGAATTAAAACTTTCTTCAAATTTTCCAGTGCTTCCTCAAAATCCCTGCCATAAGGAGTAAAATCATCCATAAAAACTTCCATGCTATCATTAACCAATTCAGAAAATATGCCAATCACAGCTCTTTGGAACGTTGCAGGTGCATTGCACAATCCAAAGGGAAGCACCCTGTAGGCGAATGTTCCCCAAGGGCAAGTGAAGGTGGTCTTATCCTGATCCTCTGGAGCAATCTGAATTTGATTGTACCCACTGAACCCATCCAGGAAGGAGAAAAACTTCTTCCCAGATAGGGTATCAAGTACCTGGTCAATAAAGGGCAGAGGAAAATGATCCTTTTGTGTAGCTTTGTTCAGCTCCCTATAATCGACACAAACTCTCCATTTACCATTTTTCTTGGGTACAATTACAAGTGGGGAAACCCACTCACTGTCTGAGATAGGATAGATGAATCCTGCTTCCAAGAGTTTCTGGATTTCTTCCTTCACTATATCCCTCAGATTGGGGTTCATGCGTCGTTGAGGTTGACATACAGGCTGGGAGTCGTTTTTAATATAAATATGATGAGTGCACAGACTAGAAGGAATACCCTTCATGTCGGTATACTCCCAGGCGAATGCCCCCTTACGTTCCTTCAAGAGATTGGTTAGGCACTTTTGTTCTTCTGAGGAGAGACCAAGATTGATGTTCAAAGTTCTTCCAGGCTCTACCTCAATAGGAATGCTTCTCGAGTTTTTCAATACTGGGATTATGTTTGTGTCATTGGCTAGTGCTTCCTCCGTAAGCTGTTCCTGTTCTTCTTTACCGAGGGTACTGTTCAGGAGTTGATAAACTTCCTTGTCTACTGAAGCAAGTTCGCTAATGAAATTATTAATGGCATCGTCTTCTGTTTCGTTTTTGAAGGTTAGTGCCTTCCCTATTGTTAGTAATGGCTGAACATCTTCCTCTTCTTCCTGTTCTATCCAAAGGGAGGTTTCAGTTTCTAGACTCGGCCGTGCTGGAGGGTACAGGGTGAGGTTTTTGGTTTCCATGCCATCAGATATAGTCATAGATCCTGATCGACAGCTGATGCAAGCATCAGCTGTAGCCAACCAGGGCCTCCCCAGAATCAATGGATGTCCCCCCAGCTGTGATTTTGGTTGTAATACCAGAAAGTCGGCAGGGTATTCCCATGAGTCTACTGAAATAACAAGGTCGTCCAAAATCCCTTCGGGTCTGATGGTGGATCTGTCTTCCAATTCTAAGATAGTAGGGGTCGGTCTAATATTGGTGAATCCGAGCTTCTTTACAGTCTCCATCGTTATAACATTGATCGCAGCTCCTAAATCTACTAGTACGTTGGGTATCTGCGTTTGTCCTATGTGTACAGTGACAGTAGGATTGCCGGGATCCTCATACTTGGTTATAGGGGTTTTCCAGTCATTAAAGCGGATAAATTCCCTATAACATGAACAGTAGGAGGATCTCTGGGTTTCCTTCCCGGTCTTTTAGTGCACAGATCCCGAACAGTTCTAGCATAGATAGGTACATCTTGAAGAGCTTGTAAAAGAGGAATCTTAACATAAAGGTTCTTCAATTCTCCTAGGAGATTGAACTGAGGTTGCCCCCCTCTTTGTGGCAGCATCAATCTCTCAGGGTAAGGTCGTTGCCTTACCAACTGGGTAGGCTGCATGTTATCCACTTCATCGTTTAATGTTTCAGTCCTCCCATCTGAGGGATGCTCAGCATTTTCAGTGATAGGAACCGGATCAAACGGATGCTGGGAACTCTCTCCTTTGTCATACACAGTTGGTGGAATATTTTCTGCAGTTACACGTTCTACTATCTTTCCAGACCGTAAGCGAATATCATTACAAGGTACAGGGGAGAGAGAGTAGGCCGGCATATTGAGAGCTTCCAATTGCTGGACTGTTTTATTATTTGGGTTAGGGTTAGGTTGGGCAGGCAGCTGAGGCCGTATTGGTATGTTAGGCACAGGATTATTTTGCAGCTGCAGCTGCGACTGCTGAGGTGGGTATTGAGGATATTGATGAAATTGAGGATATGGAGGATATGGTAACTGTTGAGGTGGAGGTGGTTGAGGAAACTGGTTCCCAGGATGGAAGTTCCTCCATCCAGGAGACCATGAAGTAGGTTGGTGTGGAGGCTGTGTCCAAGGACTCCATGAATTATAACCTTGCATCGCAGGTTGAGGGGAATTCCACTGAGCATAATTTGAAGGGAATTGTGTATTCACATTTTGCATATTAGTATTCCAATTATTCAAATTATTCAAAAATGGAAATGAGTCGGGAGACATACCTTGAATCCGGGGCTGCCAGGGTTTCTTCTGTGCAATGAAGTAGGCTGAATCCACCTCTGGAGTTGATGCCTGCAGAACAGCCTTCACTTGGGGCAACGTGGGGCATTCTTTCATATCATGGTTCAGCTCGCACAGCTGACACACTTGTACTTTGTCAAGAGGGCATTCTTTCAGTGGATGAGTCTTTCTACATCGGGGACAAAACACACCTAGTGTGAGATCCTCCACTGCCTGTCTTTGCTTGGCCTTCAAGACGTCAATCTCTGAAGAGATAGAACTCATCATTTCTGTTTTAAAATTTTCAAGAAGATTGCCTATCTCTGCCCGTGTAGCTCCCCCATTGGATGACTTCTGAGTTCTGTCAAAGACATCACGTTCCAGCTTATCTCGTTTATTCTGCTTATTATGCCTAGAAGATCCCCTGGAGTATCTCTTACATAATTCCACAATTGTCTCAAAGGGTTCTTTAGAGATATCTCCCTTCCCTAATAAATTTAGCATGTCTAAACAATCGTCCCTGATCCCTCGAAGCAGGATTATCTTAAGCACATCTAGTCCCATGTTCGTCTGTCCAGCTCTCTGCACATTGTACAGCAACCTCTCTACAAAATCCTCCAAGCTTTCATCCTCCTTCTGTACCATCTTGAATAACTCCTCCCTTTTGTCCCTGGTGTTGCAATATTCTTGATATTTTTCCAGGAACACTTGCTTCATCTTGTTCTAATTAGCAACAGTTCCTCCCCCAAGGCTCATGAACCAACGTAATGCATTGTCCTTCAGGGTGGCAGGAAAAAGCTTCAACTTTTGAGCATCTGTGACATAATCATAGCTGCGACAGAGGATATCGAATTCAAACAGGAATTCGTCTGGATCTTCTGCCGCCCTGCCATGGAAGCGGGGTAACACCGACGGTGAGATATTTTTCATAGGAGCTGTCCCCTCTAGCTGCTGTATTGGGAATTGCAATGTAGCCATAGTCTCTGGCGGGGAATTATCTTCATGATGGTATTGTACCACTGCTTCTTCCTCTTCGTTCTCATGTCTATTACTCATCTTTTCTTCTGTATCTTCTCCTTCGTTTGTTCCTTTGTTCTTTACCTCAGTTGTAACAGCTGCGTATTCTTCGGTTGTAACAGCTGTGTATTCTTCGGTTGTAACAGCTGCGTATTCTTCGGTTGCAACAGCTGAATCAGCTGTTACTTCTTTAGCAGGAGTATATGCAGGAATCACAGCTGCTCCTGTATCTTTCACTGTAGATCCTGATGCTAACGCTCCAGGATCAGCAGGGCCTCTTTTGATAGGAGTCCCCTGTTGACGAGATCTGACAGCTGAATCAGTTTTGTCAACAAGGTCGTCAATGAATGTTCTTCTGCCCAGCGGTGGACCTCGACCACGACCCGAGCCACCTGTACTGTTAGTAATTTGTGGGGTTTTGGGGGTCGGGAGGTGATCGCGTTTTACCCCCCTCGTATTCATGCGAAGCAGATCATTTCAAAATCAACCAAAAGACTGACTAAAAGCAATTATCAGATCAACTAATGACTAGTGTTTAGTTTTCATCCTTCCCCGGCAACGGCGCCAAAATGTCAAGCACTCTAATTGCAGATAATTAAATATCAAACACACAGAGCGTATGAAATTTATTGTCAACCCGAGAAAGTCTTTTTATTTCAAAGGACAAGTGCACAATATATGCTTAAACACAAAACCATTAGAAGTGAATACTTTTATCTTCTATCATCCATATTCATCCAAAGAATCTCTGCAATCCCAATTGCCTTCTAACTGCTATACTACAATTCTTTTCTATTATGCATCAAAGAGAAATGGTATCAGATCTAATCAACAATTGCAAGAAGGAAATCTCATCCGCATTCTAAAATAATCAACTGTCTAATCTAATCAAGCTGGGAATCATAAAGCATGACCTGCACATTACTCTAGAGTTTTAATGAAGGAGATTGAAACAACTGTTCTAAGAAACTGAATTGCAGAATATAAATCAATCAACACATAACAGGAAAGCTAAATTGTAAGAGCTCCTGGGATTACGTTTCAGCTGTAGGATGAACACGGCAGTGTGAACAGAAATTGAAGTGTGTAAAACAAACCTGACTCAGTCGACTGTTATTTGATACCATTCACCAATCTCACGAAAATATAATCGTTACTAAGAAATCCACACAATAAATATTGCTGCTGCGTACAAAAGAAAGAACAAAATATCACACGACAAGAAAGATGAAATCCTAAATTAACACAGCAATCTCTGTGGAAGACGGGCCCAGTCTTCACACAGAGACGCTGGTCGAACAACACTCTCTTTAACTCAGAAGTAACTCCTTATATTAACAGAAGAATGAGTACACAGTTTCGTCTCGGTTGCTAATACAAGATAAATTAATTGTCTGCTGTCCAACCCCTCGATCGAGGCAATCCCACATATTTATACATACAATTTGCAACATCTAAACCTATAATTGGGCAGCCATGAAGATCTCTGATCTTCAGGCGCCCTAAATAATCTAGCTGTTACAATGCGTGGAAGAACTGAAATATCCAAATATGAGGGGAGTTATTAACTGTCCCAAGAGTGGCGGTCCTTCCAGCTCACAGCTGGATTCGAGCAGCGACATACTTAAGATAGCACTTTATGTTACAGCTGCCCTGCCACGACTGTGCCTTGATTGACGATTTGAGCCCCAAGGAACCTTCTACAAGCAATGGACGTTCCTTCCTCCATGACTTGTTCAGCTCCGATCTTCCTGCAGTCTATTTGTCTTACTACCTTCATAAATCGCATCATGTTAGCACAAATTAAGAGATGCACAGCTTTAATCATCACAATCATAAGTATTAATACAATAAAACAATAATCGGCCATACCTTGGTAAATTGGGGAATAAGATAAGGACAATAAGTCGAATTGCCAAGGTAATTGGTGTGAGACAAGGGAAGGGAAGATGATAAATGATGGTCAAAAAGGGCCAATTCTGGGCTCAACAGTCATGAACTCAGATTACATGGTTACTCAGATTCTGATTGGGCAGGAAGTGTCTCAGACAGAAAGAGTACATCAGGTGGATGTTATGGTCTTGGATCTGCCATGATCTCATGGTTCAACAAGAAACAATCTAATGTGGCTCTCAGTACTGCTGAAGCAGAATATATAGCTGCCTGCTCTGCCAACTGTGAAGCAGTATGGCTTCAAAAGCTATTATCTGGAGTGTTTGACTTAGAAATGGATCCCACTGTGATTATGTGTGACAATCAAAGCTGCATCAAGATGACAGAAAATCCTGTATTCCACAATAAGTCAAAACACATAGAGATCCGATACTTTTATATACGAGATATGATGCAGAGAGGAGCTATCAAGCTCGAGTATGTGAGCATTGAGGATCAAATTGTTGATATCTTGACCAAACCTCTGTCTCGAGTGAAATTTGAATACTTCCAAGACAAGCTTGGTGTAATTCAAAAGGACTCTCTTCGAAAGGGGGAGTAATATAGTCACTGATAATGAGATTGTCTCATCAACAAGCAAGATCGATGATGAGGCTACCTGCTTACTACACCTGGATACCTAGAAACATTTAGATTTAGGACTCTTATACTTAGAATACTTATTTTTACTTATTTTGCTTTTGATGATAGATGTATTAGCGAGAATACATGCTTTTGATGATAGATGTATTAGCGAGAATACATGCTTTTGACGATAGATGTATTAGCGAGAATACATGCTTTTGACGATAGATGTATTAGTGAGAATACATGCTTTTGGCGATAGATGTATTAGTGAGAATACATGCTTTTGACGATAGATGTATTAGTGAGAATACATGTTTTGATGATAAGATGTATTGGTAAGAATACATGCTTTTGAGGATACATGTATTGATTAATGTACTTGTATGGTTGAGGATACTTGTACCTGTATTAATGAGGATACATGTGAGGGATTGTATCATCCTTGAACACTTGTTCTAAAGTGAACCGTAGACAGGTGTCTCCAAGAAAGAAGAGGGATTGTATCATCCTTGAACACTTGTTCTAAAGTGAGCCGTAGACAGGTGTCTCCGAGAAAGAAGAGGTATTGTATCATCCTTGAACACTTGTTCTAAAGTGAGCCGTAGACAGGTGTCTCTGAGAAAGAAGAGGGATTGTATAATCCTTGAACACTTGTTCTAAAGTGAGCCATAGACATGATGTCTCCGATAATGAAGTCCTGAATGAATAGGTAGGGGATTGTATCTTCCCCGGACTTCGGTCCCAGAATTGAGCCGTAGACATGATGTCTCCGATAATGAAGTCCTGAATGAATAGGTAGGGGATTGTATCTTCCCCGGACTTCGGTCCCATAATTGAGCCGTAGACTGGGTCTCCGATAATGAAGTCCTGAATGAACAGGTAGGGGATTGTATCTTCCCTGGACTTTGGTCCCAAAATTGAGCTGTATACTGGGTCTCCGATAATGAAGTCCTGAATGAACAGGTAGGGGATTGTATCTTCCCAGACTTTGGTCCCAGAATTGATCCATAGACTGATGTCTCCAAAAATTTAAGATAGGATTGCATCATCCCTGGACATGAGACTTGCCTTAAAGGTACATGTGAGGACTTCATCGTCCATGAACTGGGTTCAAAATGTACATGATGGGATTGCATCGTCCCTAGACATGAGAATTGTCTTAAAGAGATAAGGACTAATCATCCTGGAACTTGATCGGATTGTATCATCCATGGACCTATGTCCTAAAGAGAGCAGGATTGATCTTCCTGTAATATGATCGTGTGATGATGATGCCGATGATCGTGTGATGACGATGCCGATGATCGTGTGATGACGATGCTGATGATCGTGTGATGACGATGCCGATGATCGTGTGATGACGATGCTGATGATCATACTAATGATCATGTGATGACGATGCTGATGATCATGTGATGATGATGTTGATGATCGTATGATGACGATACTGATGTTGTTGATGTTCCAGTAACTGGTTGGGTTACTGATGATAATGAATTGAAGAAAGATTCCGATGATTTATAGATGTATCATGTATGATGTAGTCGACGACTCCTTTCTCCTACAGATGTTGTTATAATATCCTTCTCGTTAAGGGGGAGTGTTGAATATTGTAACTTCTAAGAATATTATATTTGTACATTATTATTTCGGAGATGTTCCATCCCTTCGAGGTGACTCTATTATGTATCCGGAGATGTTTATTCCTCCGAGGATTTGTGGTAACTAGGGTTATTAGACCCACCATGTGGGGGTCAGCCCTGATATTATATTTTAGGGTTATTAGACTTCTCTAGGAGAGGTCGGCCCCATTAGGGATTTTAGTCAGTCGAGAACTAGTATAAATAGAGGAGGAGAGCTCCTCATTTGATACACACTCACAACTCAGAAAAGTAGCGCACTTGTCTGGGAGGTCTGCACAGGAGGTGGAGAAGGAGGTCAAGTCTTGGAGCACATCTTGTATTTTGGTTGATCATCTTATTGAGGAAAGCTTTGCTGGTTTTTCTACCCCATGAGGGTTTCCTAGGGTAAATTCTGTGTCTATCTTGTGATTATGTTTCTTTCAGTGATCTTGCTAGTCTATTTGGTTTAAACTTAACAGGAGGATCCTTCCCATGGATGTGGATGTAAGTGATGTGTGATGAGAATCAGGATGATGCTCTAGATGATATGCATCAGGATGATGCTATGATGATGATAAGGATGATCATGTGATGATGATATGCATCAGGATGATGTACTATATGATGATGATCAGTATGATCATGAGTATCAGGATGATACTCTGTGGATGTGGACAGGTTGTGCAGGTGCATGTAATCAGTTCTGGAGATCCGAACAGGTTGTGCAGGTGCATGTAATCAGTTTTGGAGATCCGGATAGGTTGTGATAGGCAGGTAAAAGATCCTGGGATGCTCTTTAGATATCTTGCAGGTTGCAAGACACTCTTTTAAGGTTTTGCAAGAATCGCATGAAATCAGTCCTGGAGATCCGGACAAGTTGTGTTAGGCACGTAAAAGATCTTGGGATGCTCTTTAGAGATCTTGCAGGTTGCAAAACACTCTTCTAAGGTTTTGCGAGTTCACATGTAATCAGTCCTGGGAGATCTGATAGGTTGAGAAGTAAGATCGTAAAAGTCCTGGGATGCTCTTTTGAGGTTTTGTTGATGCACGTAATCATCCTTGAGGATTCCACAGGATGGACAGATATGATGAAGACCTATAGGAGGTTAGGCCTACAACCATCATGAAAAAGGGTTGGCTCTGTATAACTTCCTATGACGAGAACATTTGAGAGATAGCACCAGTGATCGAGATGACGAGTATAGCAGCAGTGACAATGATGCTCTGTGATCCAGTGACAATGATCCAACTCCAGAATTGAATTCTTGTGCGTATGTGTATTGATGACCTGTGTCAAGAGAATACCTTCCTATTTAAGGGGGAGTGTTGATGTATTTGTAACTTTGGAATATATTCTCCTATGTATTACATTTGTACTTTATTGTATTCCTGATGGAGATGTATTATTCCTCCAATCAGAAGTGTCGTCATTTGTATTTGCAAGTGTTGCAAGTATTATTGTAAGTGTCGCAACTTATATTTGATGGGTTATTAGACCACCTTGGTGGGGTCGGCCCTGCATGAGTCATGTGGATGGGGGATTAAGATTCCTTAGGAAATCGTCCCAGTTAGGGTTAAAGGTGTTAAGATTCAATATGCTAAGATAGATAACATCAGTATTACATTCCATTTCACAACAATAGCATATACAGGATCACTGAAAGAACAACAAGCACAGCATAAACACAAGAGACACAGATTTATCCTGGGAAACCCTCATGGGGTAGAAAACCCAGCAAAGCTTCCTCAATATAGATGATCAACAAATACAAATATGTAGTCCCAAACAAGATCTCCTTCTCCTCCTATGCATCTCTCTCTCTCTCCTATGCGCCAATAAAAAGTGAGTGAGTGAGTGATAAATGAGGAACACACCTCCTCTATTTATACACTACTCCGACTAGAATTTTCACCCTAACAAGGCCGACTTCTCCTAAGAGAGTCTAATAACCCCTAAACAACTAACTCAGGGCCTACCCCACTAGGGAGGTCTAATAACCCTAGTTACCACATTCTGATGGAGGAATAAATATCTCCAGATATACAATAAAGTCCAGGCGGAGGATTGAAACATCTCCGGAATAATAAAGTACGAATATAATATTCTTAGAAGTTACAATATTTCAACACTCCCCCTTAACGAGAAGGATTTTATAACAACATATGTAGGAGAAAGGAGTCATCAACTACATGACACATGATACATCTATAAATCATTGGAAGATTTCTTGATCAGTAACTCAAACAGTTACTGGAACATCTTCAAGATCTTCAATACTGGAATATCAACATCTTCAGTATTAGCCACAACATCAACATTTGGATCTTCCGATCAACATCATCATCTGGATATATTGATCAACAACACCAGCATCTAGATCTCTCGATCAACAGCATCATCATCTAGATATCTCAATCAACGGCATCATCATCTGGATCTCTTGATCAACAGCATCATCTAGATATCTCGATCAACAACATCATCATATGTATCTCTCGATCAACAGCATCATCTAGATCTCTAGATCAATAGCCTCACCGTCTGGATCTCTCTATCAACAGCATCATCTAGATCTCTAGATCAACAACATCATAGAAGCATACCCTGCAACACACATGATCCAATTACGGGATGATCAATCCCTCTCACTTTAGGACATAGGTCCAAGGATGAAACAATCCTGATCCACTTACGGGATGATCAATCCCTCTCAATTTAAGACACCTCACATGTCTATGGATGATGCAATCTATATCTACTTACAGGATGATCAATCCTTCTCACTTTAAGACACCTCTCATGTCTATGGACGATGCAATCCAGATCTACTTACAGGATGATCAATCCTTATCAATTTAAGACACCTCTCATGTCTATGGACGATGCAATCCAGATATACTTACAGGATGATCAATCCTTATCAATTTAAGACACCTCTCATGTCTATGGACGATGCAATCCATATCTACTTACAGGATGATCAATCCTTATTAATTTAAGACACCTCTCATGTCTATGGACGATGCAATCCAGATCTACTTACAAGATGATCAATCCTTATCAATTTAAGGCATAATTCTAAGGACGATGCAATCCTATCACGTACATTTTGAACCAACTGTTTAGGGACGATGCAGTCCTATCACGTACATTTTGAACCAACCATTCAGGGATGATGCAGTCCTATCATGTCTACTTAGACAAAATCCTAAGGACCACATAATGACCTCATCATCAGTATCATCGACCTCATCATTGGTATCATTTACCTCATCATCAATATCATTTACCTCATCGTCAATATGATCGACCTCATCGTCAGTATCATTGACCTCATCGTCAATATCATTGACCTCATCGTCAATATCATCGACGTCATCATCGGTATCATTGACCTCATCGTCAATATCATTGACCTCATTGTCAATTATCAGGTATCCTCATCATTGATACAAGTATCCTCATCATCAATACAAGTATCCACATCATCGATACAAGTATCCACATCATCGATACATGTATCCACATCATCGATATAAGTATCCTCATCATCGACCTTACTGTCGATGTAGGCAATCTCAGCATCAGTGACCATATCACTCCCCCTTTCGAGGAGGGTCCTTCTGAACTACACCAAGCTTGTCTCGGA
This sequence comes from Larix kaempferi, assembly GCA_027924585.1. NCBI lineage: Eukaryota > Viridiplantae > Streptophyta > Pinopsida > Pinales > Pinaceae > Larix > Larix kaempferi. Next base: position 9,179,756 of record BSBM01000450.1, on the reverse strand, counting down.
AATACTCAAACTTTACTCGAGACAAAGCTTTGGTGAATACACCAGCAACTTGTTCTTCAATGCTCACATACTCGAGCTTTATAGCTCCTTTCTGCATGATATCTCGTATATAGAAATATCATATCTCTATGTGCTTTGAGTTATCATGGAACACTGGATTCTCTGTCATCTTGATACAACTCTGGTTATCAGACAGGATCACAGTGGGGTCCATCTCTAAGTCAAGAAATCCTAATAACAACTTCTTAAGCCATATCGCTTCACAATTAGTGGAGCAAACAGCTATATATTCCGCTTTAGCTGTGCTGAGAGCCACAATAGACTGCTTCCTGCTAAACCACGAGATCATGGCAGATCCCAGACAATAACATCTGCCCAATGTGCTCTTCCTATTTGATACACTTCCTTCCCACTCAGCATCTGTGTAGCCATACAATCTGATGTCATGATATCCAAGATAATATAGACCAAAGGCTATCATACCCTTTAGGTACCTCATCACATGCTTTGCAGTTATCAGGTGAACACGTCTAGGTTCCACTAGATACTGACTCAAGGTGTTCACAGCAAAGCATATATCTGGCCTAGTATTCGAGTAAAAACGTGAAGGTGGGTAACACTTTCGTGAGAAACCAGTGCAAAATAGTCTTAGCGGAGGTTATTCGGCCGATTAATATTTATTATTCAGCTGAATAACAAATATTATTCAGCCGAATAAGTGTCATTATTCGGCCGAATAATGTAGAAGTTATTCGGCCGAATACGTACTAACAGTGCTCCGTTTAGTTTAATTGGGATCCTTGAAATGTGTGCAAAGCACTGCCGGACGGGAAAATTTTTGGATGGTAGTTTATTCTGCCGAATACTTGTTCGGCCCGAACAATTGTTCGGCGGAACAATGGTTTGGCCGAATAATTATTCGGCCGAACAATGATTTGGTCGAACAATTGTTCAGCCGAACACTCTTTCTGCATAAAAGCCCGGCCTCGTCCACTGTTTGGAAATAGTTGTCGGTAATTTTTTGGACCCCGCAAGTGGGCCCACTGTCGTTCCTCGCCACCCTGCATGGTCTAGTCGACGACGCTCCCGTCGATGACACTCGTCTGCTGTTGCTCCACCCCTTGGCCGATCCCCTGTTACTGTTGGCTTGCTCTGTCACAGCAGTTGGAGGCTGCATTTGGAGGCTGCGTTCATCGACGAGGGTGCCTGGCGGATCCGTGAGTTCGTAATTTGCATTTCGTTGCTGCTTGATGGATCTGTGTGGAGTTAACCGCTGTCGGGTGAGGGTACAAATAGTTTTATCGTCTGGTCTATATGTCTTCTTTTTATTTTCAAATTTTATGTTTGATGTATGCACACGTTTTTGACTTTTAATCTCTTCTCGAAATTGGTAGTGTGTGCAGGTTAGTTCGTTTGTTGAGCTGGGGCTGTTATTAGTGCTTTGTCGGTGTTTTGGTTTTCTGCACAGGGTTGATAGCTTGTCATTTGAAGGTACGTTTTCACGATGATTTGTTTCGTTTTGATTCTGTTTTCGTATTTTTATAGTTTTTAGTTGCTAACATAATTTGTTGTTGTGTGAAGGAAATATTTGTCGTTCGGCAAGTTGGTGGTCTTAACCGGTGTGGCGTCCTGGTTCGAAAATTTGTTCACTGCGTGTTTGGCTTACAGGTATGTATTGTTTCCCGATCTTTTGTATTGGCAAAAAATGTTGTCATTTGAATAAAATTAAAAAAATATTTGCATTCAGGATTATAATTAGACTGTTTAATTTTTTTACAATTAATTTTATTCATATGTTGTCATCCTTTTTTTCCTTAAACAGAGTTCTTGAACAGAGTTCTGGAACTCTGTTCTTGAGCAGAGTTCTGGAACTCTGTTCTTGAGCAGAGTTATGGAACTCTGTTCATGAGCAGAGTTGGGAACTCTGTTCATGAGCAGAGTTTGGTTTACAGATATTTATCGTTTCCCAATCTTTTGTATTGACAAAAAATATTGTTGTCATTAGAAGATAATTAAAAAAATATATTTGCATTCAAGTTTAAAATTAGACTGTTTAGTTTTTTTACGTTTAATTCTATGTTCATGTTGTCATCCTTTTTACCCCTAAACGGAGTTCTTGAACTCTGTTCTTGAACAGAGTTCTTGAACTCTGTTCTTGAACAGAGTTCTTGAGCAGAGTTCTTGAACTCTGTTCTTGAGTAGAGTTTAAAGATTCTGTTATTAAGCAGAGTTTAAAGATTCTGTTCATATAGAAAGTCACTTAGAAAGTCAGTTAATTATTTTTTTTCTTATAAATAATAAGTAATGTTTGTTTATTAAGATATAAAATGGAATCATATGTGATGGATGAAAAATTTGTAAGGTTACTATACTACTACAATTAATTGCATTCTACTTTTTATCTGATTATGAGATGATTATTAATTTTATCTTTATGGTGCAATAGTAGTGCTGCTAGAGTTAGGAGAGGAACTTACAAAAAAAATGACTTATACTACTTTAGGCACCCCTACATTTGGTATGCAGTTCTTTATGAGATATGTTTTTAAGTCTGTAGAATTAACATATACGACTTCAATATGTTATGAGTTGACATTTGTGTAAATGTTTTGATCATAAAAATAAAGTATGAATCTTATAATAAGTGGATATATATATATATATTTCGTGAGATGTTTGTTAAATGAGATATATAATTCAATCATATTTGATGGATGAAAAGTTTTTAAGGTTACTATACTACAATTAACTGCGTTATAACTTATATCTGATTATGAAATGATTATTAAATATATCTTTACGTTGCAATAGTAGTGATGGTAAGGAATTTTAGTTCATTAATTATGCTAGAGTTAGGAGAGGGACTTACAAAAAAAATTGACTTATACTACTTTAGACACCCGTACATTTGGTATTTAGTTCTTTATTAGATATGTCTTTAAGCTTGTAGAATTAACATTTACAACTTCAATATGTTATGAGTTGACATTTGTGTAAATTTAGAAATCATATCAAATGGAAAGAGTGGAATCTTCGAAGCGAAAGCGTAGGAGGTCATCACATTCATCGGGAATTGGTGTTCCAATTGGTAGTCAAAGGTTGTCGAATTCACCTCGGGGTTCAAGTTTTTTGTATGGGTCACAGTCATCTGATCACCAACAAGTTGATAGGGGTACAAATGATTCCCCTTTATCTTTTGTGGGAGAGCGTCGATCTCAACCTTCTGTCGGTATGAACATTAATGTTTAATCATGTATAATCTGTATTTTTGTATGTTTTGAATTTTTGGACAAGGTTAACTCTTGACTAAGGCTATATTTGAAGCAGAGCGAGTTTCAGAAGATGTACGTAATTCGATAGAGCGAGAGGAAGATCAAGATAGGATTATAGATGATGGAATAGGTGTGGGTGCAGAGCAGGGTCCTAAAGATCCTCCTAGAGCTAGGACGACATATGTTCCACTAGCTGAGGGTTGTACACCTATATCAACTTATCTGTCTGATTTACCTGATGAGCTTCCATGGGAAGGTGTTGTGCAACAAACTATCCTTGAAAGTTGTAGATCCCACTATGACAGGTTGAACAATGATCTTTGTTCTTTGGATCTCCCTCCAGAGAGCCAACAAAGTCTAGAGATTGTTTTGGGGTCATTGCAAAAATTCATTGATGCATATGAGGAACTTGGACCAACTACGAATGGTTTTGTTCATTTGATGCAGAGGCGAAGGGACCAAGTTATGGGTCCAGACAAGTGGGAGGTTGTGAAGGAGAGAGTGACCAAAGAAGAAGCCAATTTAATGTTTAATTTCAAAGAAGGACTTAAGCGAAAAATGTTGAAAGTGCAATATTTCAAGCATCCTCAAATTGCACATCTAATATATGATCGATTTCTTGCAGCTTATGGTCGATTGCCATGGAACGATGAGGTTCCTAATTATTTTGCTAGATTTTTCTATGCGGAGTTTTTTTTAGGTATGAAGCCAAACTATACTGATGTTCCTTCTGACTTTTATGGAGTTGAAAAGGGTCGAATATATAATCGGAAAGGTGCTCTTAGAGACCCTACGACTCTTTGACCTCCACCTGAGATACCTCGTCCCCCTAGGGTTGTGGCTTTAAGATCGGAGATGGAGCCCACATCCCAACTTGGGGCAACTGCAAGGGATTCTATAGGTGATGGTTTAGCGTCAGCTCTTGTTGGAGTAGAAGTGGGATTGGGTCGAGAGAGGGCTCATGCTACTATTCGTCAAAAGTTTGTTTACAAGACGAATGATGAGGTAGATGGATTGAGCATCGACGATCTCAGGGCTTATGCCAAGTCTTGTCGCGATATAGCTTCAGATGTGTTATCCAATGACACATTGAGTATGGAAGAGGTTTGTTGATTATGCTATGACAATCTATTTGATTTTTTATTATTCATTTTGAATTGAATTTTTTGTTACATAGTAAAAAGTATATTAAGCAAATGTATTTTGTTTGCAGTTTTCTAGAATGTTGAATGCACATAATTTTCGAGTCTCCACTAGTCAAAATGAAGAGCATCCTAGTCAAAATGAAGAGCGTCTTGGAGAGGTATACTAATTATAATATTTATGCTTGAACTTGATATGTTATCCTTTTTTTTGAATTTTAATAAATATCTATGTATCTTACTGTTAATTTTACTTATCCATGCAGGTTTCTTTAGAATCGAACTTTTTAGATGGTTTACCATCTCTTGTGAGCTAATGATTTTAATTTTCTTGTTTTGGTTTTAAGTTAATTGCTTAATTTAATTTTTGTTTCTACTATGTTTTATTCATTAACAAAATTTAAATTTTAGGGGAGAGACCATATGGAAATTGGGGGTGAAGATTTAGGTTCTCTACTGAATGTGGATATTGGCACTGAGGTAATTTTGTTTCACTTAAAATGATCTCTGATATAAATTTAATATTTTATATTTTTTGGATTTTTTTGAAAATTGTTTCCATACTTTAGGATTCATAAATTATTTTTGTACATGTTGCATCTTGGCTCTCTTAGATCTTTTGGAGCCAAAGGGAAGACTCTGGTGGAAGAAAGTGGTGGACATACATTCAAAGAATTTGATGTACGACTTTTTTAATAATTGAATTGTGTTTTCATGTATAAGTTTAATATTTTAATATCTTGAATTTAATTTAAAATTGTTTAAATAATTTATGATATTTATAATTTGTTTTTATACATGTTGTAGGCTGCCTTGAGTCCAAGGGAAGGTCCTAGCGGAAGATAGTGGAAAGATATTGGTCCAGATGGATAGTGGTTCAAACTTTTATGTTTTTAATGATCTATATATATATATTGTAGTTGTTTTGGACATCAAGGGTATTTATTTTTTGATTATACATATATGTACATTGAACTCACATGTTCATGAATTTTTTTTTTGGATTATATATGAGTACATGTTAATTATTTCTCATTTGGTATTTAATGTTTAGAATATGTTTTGCATGAATGTTTAAAATGTTAAGAATAAATGTTTGGAACTTTTGATAGGTGCAATCTAAAGTTAAGAAATGTTGAATGTTGAGAATGAATGTTGGGAAAGAATGAATAGGAGGTGTTAGGAATGTTTAAAATGTTAATCTAAAGTTAGGAAATGTTGAGAAAAAATGAATGGGAGGTGTTAGGAATGTTTAAAATGTTAATCTAAAGTTAGGAATTGTTCAATGTTGAGAATGAATGTTATGGTAAGAATCAATGTTGGGAAAAAATGAATGGGAGGTTTAAAATGTTAAGAATGAATGTTTGAAACATTTGATAGGTGCAATTTAAAGTTATGAAATGTTTAATTTGTTATGTTGAGAATGAATGTTATAGAAAGAATGAATGTTGAGAAAGTGTTGAATCATAAGAATGAAGGTTTAAAATGTTAAGAAATGAATTTGTTGTCCAAATTTTTTGAAGTTTAAGAATGTTGTACTTGATATGAATATTTAAGAATGAATGAATGTTAGGAATGACTAGAATTTTTGATAGAAATATGAAGTTTTACTAGTTTCAATATCCTAATGTTATGAATGAAAATCTATGAATTGTTTGATAAAAGTTTCAATCTTTTGGTCGTTTGATTGATATGATGTTGTATATGTAAATTTCAAATTTAAACTAATGTTTTTCATATGTTCATTGTTCGATATGATACATTGCATATGTAAATTTCAAATTTAAACTAATGTTTTTCATATGTTCATTGTTCGATATGATACATTGCATATGTAAATTTCAAATTTTAACTAATGTTTTTCATATGTTCATTGTTCAGGTATTTTGTAGTTCGTGAATTTCTAAATGTTGCTGAAATCATGGCAAATGGGGATAATGATTTTTTGTTTTTTAATCATAAGTGAAGATTCCCGGATTGTAAAGTTTATGCTAAGTTAGAGCAATGAATTTTAGACAACAATTCGATGAATTTTTATCGATTTGGTGTAAATAATCATTGCTCTAATTTAGCATAAGCTTCACAATCCAGGAATTCTTGTTTGTGATTAAAAATCAAATGATTTTTATCTTCATTTGCCATGATTTCAGTTATGTGAATTTACATGTGAGAGATATATTATCTTTATGCAACAATAATTTATTTAAAAACTATATAGATTAACAACTTGTTTTAAAATACCCATTCAGATCATATTTATGGTGAAGTATATTAGAGAAACATGTTCAATGGATTAAAAGAATACAAAATTTAGTAGGTTTTTTGGTGATTTCTCATTGGCATCAATCAATCAAAAGTAAAAATTCGGGGCAGAGTGTGGGGATAGCCACATCCGTTATCTCATCCCTTAAGTGGTCTAATAGACATATGGGGACCCGAATAAAGTACTTTTGAATTATCAAATAATTTTTGAATTCATTTTTAAGCATGTTAAAATACAACCATTCAAGATAATATACGAAAAAATTCAATGAAAAAATATATTGTACACAACAGTTGCGACACATGGACAAAAAATATATTGTACACAACAATTGACATGGACAAAAACATAGATCAATTCATTTTTGATATATAGTTAAAAACATCGCAATGGAATTCCATCCTCAATTATCCATTCATGGTCACATATGGATAGTTTCTATTTTTTTGTTTTTAACTGTTTTTTTATGGAACTTGTACCAACTTTATTCGATATGCACATACTAAATGACTATACTGACAACATATGACATCGGGCTCATAATCTTGAAAGTAGACATAATTTTTAGTCATATGCGTCTGCTGAAAAAAAATAGCCTTTTAAAATGATGGATCCTCTCTCGTATGTAAATCCATTGTCATTGTAGTCCTCCAATAACTTCATTTTTCCTTCAGTGCATCGCATCAAATAATATTTGACATTTCATTGTTGTCTAAAGGTGCAATCACAATGAAAACATCTTCTGTGCAAATTATAATTGGTGTTAGCATTTTTAAATGAATTAAATTGACTATACTTATGGCGATGGACTAGAATGAACAATTAACTTAAAATTCAAGTAAGTTTATTACCTTCTCTAACAAGATCTGAAATTCTATCGCCATCAGATGATATTGCTATTTCTTCTGATTCTAACTCTTCTACACTTGCCTGTGGCATTTTTCCTTTTGGATTAATCTCTTTGTGTTTCCAAGCTTTTACGTAGTTGTTTGTTATGTCTTCACAAACTTCTGTAGATTCAACATTTTCAGTGCAAATATGACAAAAGCATGATTGCTTTCTACTGTCAAATGCAAACACGTTTTGGAATGATTTTGTTTGAATAGAGTGAATATCTCTAGTCCCATGTATGGTGCTAGCATCATATGGTATTGATCTATTTATATATTGGACCCCAACAAGCCAAAAAAACCTACACAACAAATGATGAATCACTTTCAAATAACAACTTTTAATGTTAGTGTACATGTACTTAAATGTTAGTGTACATTTTTTTAAATTTCAAGAAATAATATAAATTAAAAAAATAGTGTACATACCTGTGCACATCTTTTGATTGTTGATTATAATAATGGCTTAGATTTAATTGACACCATTGGACAACCTCTGCAGCTGAATGAAACCGTGCAGAAGAATAGTTCATTTTCCATCTTCGAAGTGCTCTTTTTACGCATGCTCCTGCACCATCATGTTCACCTTTTCCATGCCCAGTTTCAAACAAATTCCAGCGATGTTTAATGTTCAACGCTTTATGAAGTCGACATAACAAAAAAAATGATCGTGAATATTTAAATTGACCCACACATCCATCAGACCATATCCAATGCTCATTAAATTTAACTTCGCGTTTTTTCAGTGAGTCATAGAAAATATTTTCTATACAATGTTAAACAAAATGTGTATCATGTGTACAATCATCGCTGATATAGAAGTGATATTCTTTAATCACATCTCGATTGTCACATGTGCTTTCAATGCCATCAACATCCTGTTGAGAATGTCTATATACAACATGGACAAATATTGAAACTTGGTCAGAGTGATAGTATTCACTTTATATCTCTTTTTGTGTAGCAAATGTATAGTTTTCAGCAAAATCATCCACGGACAAAATTGTTCTGGGTGGAAAAATTTCACGAAACTGTTTGAATTGAATATCTTGCCATCGTGCTCTATGTGAATGCTGGGTGTATTTATAAATTCCGCTTTCAAATTTTTTGAGAAAATCTATTACGCATATCTTGTCTTTGAGCAAATCAATTCTTTTGGAATGTGAATCACTAGAACTTGTACTATAATTGATGTATTCATATCTCCTCCAATCAACATTTACATTTGACAATGATTGATCATTATCGATAGGATATTTATTGTGGAATAGCACCAGATTTCCACAATGATGACAATGTTTTTCATTGACACATTTATTTGAATAAAATACTTCATAGTGATTTCTCTCACATAAAATTTGAGATATGAATTCACGTATTGTGGGTGGAGGTGGTGAATTTGTCCAAAACATTTTACCAAATTCAAGAAACAAGTCATAATATAACTGAAATTGCACATGATAACGGCAACAACATGTATCACGTATAGTAATAGGTCTAACATACCATGGTTTTTGTTGCACAAATGTAGTGATTGATATATTGATTCCACGATGATCTTCCTTGAATTTATTGAACAGTTGTACTTGTGTCATGTCCATTATATGTTTTGGTTGGCTTTTATATACATTTCGTGATATTCTTTTGCGTATCACATCTCTTGAATTTGGTGAAACTCGAGCATGTTCCAACCAATATTCTCGTACAATATATTTAACACCTGCTCCCAATCTATCTTTGTAAGGTTGTCTACAAATAATTGCCCAGCAAGCAAGTTCATTATTTTCATCTATTTGCATTCTGAATTTGCTATGTTTGTATAATGTCTTTCTTGATGTTCCAACTTCTTTTGCTAGTTCTGTTTTCAAACGCTTTTGTTTAGTACTAGCGGAAAGAATTGTTGTATGACTTGCTTTACGTGCAGCACTGATATCTTTCTTCCTAGATTTTCCAAAAAAAATTATTGCATCACCTATATTTTCCATCACATTTTGTTTCAATTTCGACTCTTTTGTCGCTTTGTGAATACCTAATAATGATGTAGCACCTTCTAACTTCTTGAACACTAATAAACATCTCAAAATTTGTGCTTGTCCTGCTATTGAGTAATCCTTGAGAACTTCATCATAAAATTTTGTAGCACGATATCGTGCAACATGTATTGGTAGTTTTTCTCCATATTTGTCGCAATCAATGTCTTCTAACATTTTATCATCAATGGTAAAAGTACCTATACATCAAGTTAAATTTAATTTAACATATATCCAAAAATAAAATTCATTATAAAAAAATGAATTTGGAAAATATATGATATATACATACCAGGTCCAATTTCTGGATCGTGAACTTGATCTTCAATATTGACTTCATCGACATTAGCATGTAAATCACTATTTACATCTTCTACAATGGTCTTTTCAACTTCAATTTGTTCTTCCTGTACTCTATTTTCAATTTTCATCTCTTCAATATTATCATGTAAATCTGTATTTATATCTTCAATAGTTCTTTCTTCCGTTTTGGCAACCCTTTGCTTTTTGGCAATATATCTGAGTTTTTGTTTCTCTCTATTACCATCATCATCACGTTTACGATCACCTTTTTTTTTACGTTTTCTCTTATTGCCCATGATTGTTTAATCTATAGATGATAAATTAAAGAATCATTACTTTATAGTAAAAATAAATAAATTAAGATTTAAAAACATTTACGAAATTTATAAAAACATGAACTGAAATTTACTTCACCTTATAAAATTTTTGTAAGAGTCTTTTGAAGAAGATCTCTTTGGAATTAACTTTCCTTTGAAAAAACTCTTTGAACAAAAATCTTCTTTGAAAAAAACCTTCTTGGAAAGAAATAAGAAACTCCTTGACAATAAATCATCTACCCATTGGAAAATAATAAGAACACCTTGTAAATAAATCTTTTTTGTAAAAATCATTGGAAAAAAAACCTCTTTGAAAAAATATCTACGAAAAAAGACACTAGGAAAAAGTACTTTGAAAAAAAACTTATTTGTAAACATATCTTGGAAAAAACCATTGTAAAGAAATAACTTATTTGCAAAAATACTTTGAGTAAATAACTCTTTGAAAAAACTCATTTCAAATAAATAAGAAGTGCAAAACTACATTGGAAAAAAACCCTTTGCAAAATACCTTAGCAATACAACTATTTGAAAAAACCCCTTTCAAATAAATAAGAAGTGCAAAACTACTTTGGAAAAAAACCCTTTGCAAAATACCTTAGCAAAACAAATATTTGAAAAAACCCCTTTCAAATAAATAAGAAGTGCAAAACTACTTTGGAAAAAAATCATTTGTAAATTACTTTACCAAAACAACTCTTTGAAAAAATCCCTTTCAAAGAAATAAGAAGGAAAAATACATTTTTTTTACAAAAATACTTTGGAATATGTTTGTGTCAGAAATTGTTACTAAGGCTAGGGTAACAAGCCAACACAATCTCAAAAATAAAATCAATCCAAACTAGGTTTTTAGGGTTTTGTTTTGTAGGTTTTGGTTAGAAACTTCAAGAGCATAAGGGAATACATTCAACAGATAAGTAAAAACTAATTCATATACATATATCCATGAAGATGCATATATATCTCAGGAATCCAACAAAAGATTGCAATGAAGTTCATACAATAAAAGACAAGCACCACTGGAAATTATACCTAAAACCAGAAATGAATTTGTCAATCAAGAAACTGTATAAGTTTAAAATGAAGCCAACACATATCAGAAGTGGAATAAGGAGTCATATATTCATAGTTTCATCAAAAATGCAATATGAGAGTTTGCAATACTTAGCAGTGAACAAGTCTGGATGAAAGCACAGTTTGCAGACCTCCTCTAGCTCTCCAAAAATTCGAACCCTTACAATGTCTTTTCTCCCTCTCTAAATAGTTTTTCATCTCCCAAAAACAGTTAGGGTATTTCCTACTAATCCTCCATCGAATGACTAGACTAGGTAAAATAGCATTTACATTTTTACAAATTACAATTTTGCTAAAAATAGCAAATCTTTAACAAAAAGCCTTAAATGAACCTAACTGCTCTAGATCTCTTTCGATGCCTCCACAAGCAAAGAGATGCCATATGGACTTGAGGATCTTTTCTTCACTCTTTTGTGCTTTTGCTCCAGCTCAGCTATCCTTTTGTGTAGGTGTTCATTTTCATGCTGCAAGGTTTGAACTGTCTTTTCTAATTCTGAGCAATTCCTGTCAGCAACCCTTTTTCTTTTGAGTGCCTCCTTTGCATCAATCACTAACTCCTGAAAATTGTCATGAGTATCTTGAAGATCTTCTCTCAATCTTCTATTTGCCATCATTAGACCATCATTAACTTCCTGCATGTAGCTCATTTGATGCTTGTACTGTTTGACAGTCTTCTTCAAATTCTCCTTGTCAGAATTAACCAGTTTTTCTATTGCAGCATCCTGATCTTCACTTGGTTTCCAAAACATGTCAAACTTCTTAAACATTAATTCCTCTGTCAATGGATTTACAGCAGTATCTTCAATGATAGGGTTTGAAACACCTGTTACCTGTGCTGATTTAATATCTTATGTTAACAATTTTCCAGAATTATTTTCAACAATGGATTTAGAGCTTTCTTCACCTGTTACATTTACAGACCCAAAATCCTCTCTTTTAACTGAATGCAATTCATTTTTCTTTGATTGCTCCTCCATGGATTCTTCATCAGAGATGGTCACCTTATCAGTCTTCAATTGTGGATTTAACAGCTTTTTCATGCTTAATCTTAATTTGTTTTTAGACCTAGTTTTAGGTCTCCATAAAGAAGCTGCCTCTCCCATCATTTTTAGTTTCTTCCCTTGATATTGGATAGATGCTAACTCTACCACTTCCAGCTTTTTGATCTTGCTCTTAAGCTTTGTGGTCTTATCCTTTATAGCATGATTTTCTTTAATCTCAGTTTTAACCTCTATCTCAGGCATAAACTGCTCTTCTTCTAACATATAGCCCTCATCATCTGAGAGGACTGTGATGGGGCTTCTTGGCTGGTTATGAACTTCTACTTTTGCTACAGGAATCACTTTGATATCAATTTTCTTCTCTTCTTGAAAATCTGTTATAGGAGATGACTTCTTTTCAAGAAATTCCTCTTCCTTTTTGTCATCAAACAATGAGAACCCGACCTTATTGTGCTCTGAAAATTTCTGAGGCTGACTGTCATTCTGTCCTTCATCTGCTGCCTGCTTTGTTCCCTTCTTAACTTTAATGTCATGTTTCTTTGCAGGTTTAACTGAATGCCCTAATTTTTGTATCATTACTTTTCCCTTATCAGTTTGTCTTTTGGGTTGATGGTCTTCTCCTTTAGAATGAATCCCTGACCAAAACAAAAAGAAGTCCCAAGTTTTTTCCTCATGCTGCAACACTGTAGAGATGATTAACTTAATGAGACCATGATGAAACAATGATTGAGAAGTATGATCATCCTGCTGTTTTATTTTGCTTGACATTTTCTGCAGGCTTTTGAAGAAAAAGAATGGCAAACTCATTTTAGACACCCCTGCCATGTGCTGTAGGAACCTGAGATGGTATTTGAACACTAATGAATACCTCCCTTCACAAGTTACATAACTCTAAAGAATCCTTATAGGTTCAATCCATTCCCTCCTGAAATTATGTATGAGAATACCTTTGTTCCAGTCAGGAATAACATTGGGCAATAAGTATCTTTGAGGATCAAACTCAAAAGGAGACTTCTTAAACCAGAGCTCGCCTTCATTACTAATTTCAGTGGCTTCTGAAATTAAATCTACAGTCAATTTAAATCTCAAAGGATCCATTATGATCATCTCATTCTTAAGTCCTTTGGCAAAATTGCAGGACACTTGAGCATTAAAACCATCTACCTTCTTGAAGAATTTCAACCAGCCTGCCTGTTGGAACAGCTCTGCACAATCTGGAAGTTTTTGAATCCATGTCAAGTCTGTGGGTTCAGCCCTATTAACCTTACCACTTTTACTGCTTTTTCCCATATCTTTCTTTTCAGGGAACAGGCACAGTCTAGTTTTAGGTTTCAGAAATGTCTTATAAGCTGTTTTCTGAGCAAATAATTCTCCAGGTTATAACAATTTCAAGGATATTTAAATCACCTGCACAAATTACAGACCTTCCTGTGTAGGACCTCTACCAACTAGCAGACTCCCTGCTGTGTAAAAACTGGGTTCTACCAATAATTCTGTAATTCTTTTCGATGCCCTATTCTGTATATTCTAATGTTTTAAAACATTAGGTCATGAGAGAAACCATCATGCAAAATCCTCCTAACGGGCTTCAGGTAACTATTTCAGTGGTGAATTCCTCATCTTTACGCTCTATTACATCTTCCTCAACAACCAACTTTTTCAGAAAAACACGCAGCAGCAGAAACCCAAATTCTCCAGCTATAAGGGTTATACGTAATACCTGTCAATTACTCCTCTATCGTGGCTTAATGTCTTCAATTTGGGGTGTCAATGATGTTCTTCTTTGAGCACAGGTGTCCTCCTAACGATTCTTTGGCTGCAGGTGAACGAATTCAAAAGCCCTAAATTTTTGCTGGCGCCAGAAAACAGCTGTCTCCCTCCACAGTAACGTAATCCAACGTTCAACAGTGGAGTCTCCTCCTCAAACACTAACTCCTCAGTGATGATGCGTGTGACAAGGGAAAATTGACAGCTAAACCCGGAATTGGCTGGTCTCTGTGCAACTGAACCCGCATAACCTGTAATGATGCCCTTGTTTTCTCTTCGTGATTAGCAACCAATTAACATCATGTTCAAAATGCTGCATACACGTGTTAAACACTTCACACAATGCGATTAGATACTTTCACTCTGCATGATGATTGAAATCAAATCGAGAATTTACAAAAAAACTCATGTCACGATATTCCTGTAGCGCACTCTGTGTTAAACTTTGGTGTAGCGCTACAAGAATATCTTTTAACCAAAATTTAGCAATTTTCTAACTTTTTGCCAACTTGTCGGAGATTTTGGCAGCTATTTGGTTTAGGACATTAGTTTAGCTACTCTCTAAAGTCATTAATGATTCTCCTTTTGAATATATAACTCTCATTGACCCACTTTTCAATATAAAAAATGACCAAAATCAAAAGAAATCTGAAAGGACTGGGTTCAAACTTTATTCAATCATTCATAAGGTTCTTAAGAAGGCAAAAACCAAAACTGAAAACCAAAAATTAACTAAGGTAGACTCAAAAAACAAACCAAAATTTGGAGAAAATAACTCAAAAAATGGAGGAAAATTTACTGACTTAACAGAATACACACTTTTTAAATACAATCCTTGCAAAGAACCTCCTTGCAAACATGTCTAAGATAAGAAATGTTTTGAAAAAACTCCTTGCAAATATGCCTTAGAAAAAAAACTCCTTCAATGTACCTTTTGAAAAAAAAAAAAAAAAAAAACCTTGTAAAAACCTTCTTTTGCAAAAAATGTCTTCTTTGCAAATATACAATAAGAAAAGAAATATTTTGAAAAAACTCCTTGCAAATATGCCTTAAAAAAAAACTCCTTCAATGTGCCTCTTGGAAAAAAAAAAAAGAAACATACCTTGTAAAAACCTCCTTTTGCAAAAAATGTCTCTTTTGAAAACCCTTTCAAAATTAGTTTGACAAAAAATATGCGAAGTTAAAACATGCGAAAATAATGAATCAATTTTAGGTTTATTTATATGAGTATGGAAAACATAAAAAAAAAAATTCTGGTCGACGTGTTTTTTTTTTCCATTTCATTATTCGGCCGAATAACCTTCGCTGTAATTGACGGTGTCGTTACGAAAAAAGGTTATTCGACCGAATAATTGTTCGGCAGAATACTTATTCGGCCGAATATTCTCTGAAACATGAAAGATTCACATTTTTGCAGAATTTTCAGGTTTCTCCATTTTCGGAAGGGAAAAATAACCTCTTACACAACAAAACGAATTTCGGACTTGATACCAGTAGGTTCATCATTGAATCTACTTTACGTGGGTATAAATTTTGTTGTATATAGATAAGAACTGATATTTTTTAAGTTTTATTTTCGTAACATGTGTCGAGTTAGGATTCAACTCTTTAAAAAAAACGGTGAAAAGAAAAATCCATAACTTTAAAAATACAGCACCAAAAAAATTGAAAAAAATGTGGTACTCTTAATTGGCATGTCTACTTCAAAAGGGTGTTCATAGATTTTTTACTTTTAGAACGGATTGAGAGAAAAGTGGGGCAACAAAAAAGATGTTGAAAATCGACTGAGTTTTCCCATTGATCAACTTTAAAAAAATATAATAATTAGTATATAGATCCATTGGTTACAAACTTATAGTCAGGCACTAGTACATTGTGTGTAGATTGTCGTAACCTTTTCTGTTTTTGCAAAAAACATGTCTAACAATGATTTTAGTGGCGCAACAAATCATAACTATTTTGTAGTCTTTTCATTTTATAAGAACACACGGTCAAACATTTGCGAAATCGACATATCAAATCTTAATAAAAAAAATTGAAAAAATTATGAATAGAAAGCTAACATAATTCTATAAAAGTTTTCTTTTTACTGCAAAGTGAAATTTTAAACAAAAATATCACTTTTGTTCGCCCGAAGTTGAAAAACAAGAAAAAACCAGAATTATTTTCTCACGAGACCCCCCAAAATAGACACCCATCTTCATTTTTTCACCCATTCCTCAGATACATCAATGACCCAATAATTTATCTGTACAGAGTCACATCCACTAACTCTAATGAGTCATCAGCTAACATCTTCAAGTTGGAATCCATGGGAGTGTCCATGACTTTGCATTCCAACATATCAAATATTTTCAAGATTTACACAGCATAATTTCCTTGGTTGAGAAAGATTCCTTTTAGGCCTTGCCATACTTCCAGACCTAGGAAGTAATGCATCAATCTGAGATCTTTCATCTCAAATACTGTAGCTAGCTTCTTCTTGCTTTCCATGATCTGTTTCTCATTCCCTGTTAGAAAGAGATCATCCACATACAGTAATAGTATGACAGGTTCATCATCCATAACCTTAAGGTAAAGGTTAGGATCAACTTTACTTTTGGTAAATCCCAAGCTTTTCAAGAAGCTATCAATTCTCCCTCTGTGACTGAACATAATTCACACTCTGCATTGAGTTATCTTCTGCATATCTTATCTGTTCCATCTCTTGTAAGATGGGTCTATTGATATGAGCCTCAAGATCATTCGAACTCTGTGGTGAGTTCCTTCTTGAATCCATATAAGAGAAGAATTTCATATGTATATCGACACCATCTTCAACCTTGTAGCAAAGGTTGAAATCCGTATCACCCATGGTGATCATTAAGCTCATCAAATGACTATCAATCTTGGGTACCCGTACAAAGCTTTCTTCAATTGAATCCTGGTATTTTTCTCGATTCATACTTCTTCTTCAATTACACCATTAAGAGAATGGTCTTATCTAACCATTTGGAGTAAACATATCGTCATGATCCTCTTCCTCTTTCTAAGAGAATCTTCTATCCACGATTCTTCTATAGTATGTTTGATTTGTAAGTCTTCTTGTTCAACATCCATCACTTGTTCGGTGTTCATCATTCTTCATAATCTTTCCTACAAATCAAAGTTAATTACATGATTAGTAATACTTCATAATCATCAAATCATGTTGACATGATAACCTATTATGCATACTGATATGATTCACATAGTTATGAAACTATCTTGACCAATATTTTGGCACAACACTTTTCCATATTCTTTATGCATACAGTGGCTATCCTAGATGCCTTCCATCTCTACCAGAACATACTATCAAGAGCGTGCACAGCTCTCAGCATGTCAGCAAAGAGGTTTCATTCTAGAAAAGAAACAATGGAATGTTTTTCCAACTTACCCATCATATGCATATTAGTAGTATACTTTTCAATGCTATATGAATGCTTACACTATGCATGATATATTCTAGGAATACAAATATGCATACAACTATCATTGACTATTCAGAGATTCAAGAAGTAATTCAAATAACAACTCAAATACTTATGTTTTATGTTTGTGTGGTTGCCTCCCACTTGATATCTATTTTATGATAGCATCATTATATGTCTTTGAACTTCTATCCATTCTGTACCACTATGCATGCTTAAGTGTGCACTAGTGTCATCCTCATGATCTCATACATAATCTTACATTCATTAGTATAATCTCAATACTATCAAGCCATTATGCTTCTAAATAGTCTTAAGTATGTATGGTCATGATTATTTCATACACATGTATACTTACCTAAGATCCTAACACAAAGTAGGATTCTAACTTGATATAGGAAAACATACATGGATTATCATGCTTGGTTATGTCTTAACATACCCAAACAAAATCTTCTTTGTTCTCTTCAATGATTTAGAGACCTTGTGCTAGATCCTGCATATCTCATAAGTTAAGCATAGTAGAACAAAGTCGTACATACCTCGTAAGTAGAGCTTCTATGTGGTCGAATACTATGGATGAGTCTTTGTCTTCATGTCATCATGGTCATTGTAATGTCCCCAGCTTGACCTTATTGCATTAATATTGTAAATGATGTAAATATTGTTATTTAGTCATGGTGAGGAGCTCAAGGCCAAGGCCCCGCCATTGATTTATCGTTCTATGTATCGGCAATTAGAATAGATGCATAGAGTCCTTGTGCTAGCTGTGCACAATGTGAAATCGGACATCATGTAAATATGCAATTTTAATGAAAAACCCACAACCAGCTACGCAATGCAACAAAGAGATGGGGGCATGATCTTTACAAGGAATAGGGAGGGAAATTATTCAAACCCTTGAGCCCATGGTGTTAATCCATTTCATTGAGGAAACCCATGAACTCTCAACTACCCATTTGGTCTCATGCACCCAATCACTTAATCCTTCCAAGAATTGGTTGAGACAATAAATGCCTTGGGATGGGAGAGGTATGGCTGTCAATTTTTGTGCATGGGCAAGCCATCAACTTGGAAAATCGTGTTTTTGCTTGTGGGGCAAGAAAACCCCCACGAAATTGGCCCAAAAGCCATTCTTCACCCATGGCATTCTTCCTCTCACGCAGTCTGAGCCTGTTGGGGTTTTATCCTTCACGTTTTCACCTTTCCCTGCGTTTTTCCATGCCTGCAAACTCATTTTTTGGTTAGCTCATTGGATGGGAGAAGAGAGCCACGATTTTTGGGGTTAGGGAGGCCGTTTCTGCCCACGAAATGCCCATGAGCATTCTTCTGAAAACGATTCTGCTCTCCTGGGGTTGAATTCCCATTTTCTCCTTTTCGTTTTGGTTGCCCACGTTTTCTGGAACGGTCAGGAACCCATTGTTGGGAACTTCACTATAGAAGCGTTTTTCTCATGCCCAACACTTATGCTTTGATGATACATGCACCCATCTCTTAACAGCCTGAGAAACCCAATTGCTGATTGGCTTGGCTGATTTTGATATACCTTTGGCTATGTGAGAGCCTGTTTTTCCCTTTTCCTTGTGGAGATCATGCCCAGCTCGGGGGTGGCAGTGGTGCTGAGAGATTGAGGAGCACACTGGCCTACGGTTGGGTGGAACGTTGCAGAAGCGTAGCTAGTTGTTTGGTACTACTTCATTAAGATAAGTATTTTCTTGTGCTATCTTGCAATTGTTTAATTGATGAATATCTTGAATGTGTGATGATTGTGTATTTCATAAGTTAATTCCGCTGTGATCTCTGATAATTATGCATCCTTATATCTCTGTTATATTATGGGAATGCTTCGTGGTCCACGATTTATGGGGCTAGATGCCCGGTTTTAGCACAATGACCCTCTCTATCATGGTATGATAGGAGGGGCCATTACAGTCATAGAACATGATTTGTCTTTCTTGATGTACTAGTATCTTGTTAGCAGACAACGTCATCCTCATACAACACCACAGGTGCATTAGTACAATCATAAGTGTCATAACCCTAATCAATGCATGTCTTCTATCATTCACATGCATTCATACTTTTACTAAGTTGATCAGACAATCTAAAACTAATCAAGATTGTACTAACCTCAATAATATGAAGACAAACATATTATGAACTTAATCATGAAACAGATTTCAAAACATACTTGTATCTTCTCAAGTCATACCTGTCAAGTAGTCTTCTCTATAAGAGTAAAACCCTAACCATACAAGGTAGATAACTTGTAAACATATTATGTATGTTCATGGTGCTAGTATGATAGAATATCAGTTCCATTTAAACCTTCTTCATCGCTTCCCTATGAGTCTCCCAACTTTGTTAGGGTTTCTTCTTACTTGGAAACCCTAATCTTCAATCTCCTTCCTCCCACAACATTTTGATGGAGGATTAATATCTATGATGAATGGATTCCAAATCCATTACCAAAGTTTCCACTGTTGCATCAGGTGACTCCAACATTGTATGAGGTCCTTCCATACCAAAAAAAACTGAAAACCCTAAGTGAGAGCTTCTTACTCCTCTTCCTTGATTTCCTCTGTTGAGTCATTTCAGATGTGTCATATTGTTTCTAGTGTATCTCTGAAATTTAAGATATGTAGGGTCTGAAACTTCGGCCTGTGGTAGCCTGACCTATCCTCTTTCCAACCCCATAGGTTTGAGATTCAATGGATTCTCCATGAGAGAGATATGTTAAGTGTCACAACATGACCTGTTTATGGGATAAAACAGAATATAGAACTTGTACGGAGTGTGACATGTCACTGTTTCAACTTAGGCCTCTGAAAAGCGGACCTGTCAAGCTACATTCTGTTCCCCAACTATCACTTTTTACTAAATTTCATTTGGATCTTCCTAGCCCTAGATATGACCTTTTTCCCTAGGTCACCTATTTAGGATTGCATTTTGGAAGAGGAAGAAACCCTGACGTGTACGGATCATATCTCAGAAAGTACAACGAATCTGAGGCTGAGCTTCTAACACAAGGTACAGGATAATTTCATCTTCGTCCTGTAAAATTTTCAGATCCTGAACCTTCTCCAAAATGGATTTATAGCGAAAGTTCCACGATGACTAGGTTTTGCTATAGAAAACCCTAACTTTCAAATTGTCGTAAGTGCCATACATTTCCTTCCTTCAGGCTAGCTCTGATACCATGTTAAGATTCAATATGCAAAGATAGATATCATCAGTATTACATTCCATTTCACAACAATATCATATACAGGATCACTAAAAGAACAACAAGAACAGCATAAACACAAGAGACATAGATTTATCCTGGGAAACCCTCATAGGGTAGAAAACCCAGCAAAGATTCCTCAATATAGATGATCAACAAATACAAATATGTAGTCCCCAAACAAGAGCTCCTTCTCCTCCTATGCAGATCTCTCTCTCTCATATGCACCAATCACAAGTGAGTGAGTGAGTGATAAATGAGGAACACACCTCCTCTATTTCTACACTACTCCGACTTGACTTTTCACCCTAACAGGCCCGACTTCTCCTAGGAGAGTCTAATAACCCCTAAACAATTGACTCAGGGCTGACCCCACTAGGGAGGTCTAATAACCCTAGTTACCACATTCCGACGGAGGAATAAACATCTCCGGATATACAATAAAGTCCCAGCGGAGGAATGAAACATCTTCGGAATAATAAAGTACAAATATAATATTCTTAGAAGTTACAATATTTCAACAAAAGGCAGGTCAAGTCATTGTATAAATAGAGAGTGTGTGTCTCTCATTCTATTCATTCACTCACTCATACAACTCGCATAGTTGAGAGAGAGGAGTGCGCACAAGTGGAGGAGGAGTAGCTGCTGAAGACATATATCTCTTGGGGTTTGATATTTGTGATCTTTGTATGGGTGCTCCTTGTTGATGTATTTGTAAATTCGGAAGATATTCACTTGTATATTGTATGTATTACATTTGTATTTTATTGTATCCCCAACGGAGATGTATTATTCCTCCAATAGGAAGTGTCGTCATTTGTATTTGCAAGTGTTGCAAGTTATATTGTAAGTGTCGCAACTTATATTTCATGGGTTATTAAACCACCTTGCTGGGGTCGGCCCTGTATGATTTGTGTGGGTCAAAGGGTTATTAGACCACCCTAGTGGGGTTGGCCCAGAGTCAATATTATGCTATGTGGTTAAGTTGGGGCCGACCTAGTTGAGTAAAGGTCAAGTGAAAGTAAAAGTATAAATCGAGAGTGTGACTCTCTCATTTGACACATTCTCTTATTCACTCACTTCACATTAGTGAGAGAGAGGAGGAGTGCGCACAAGTGGAGGAGGAGCCTGCTTCTGAAGATATCTATCTCTTGGGTTTGATCATGGTGATCCTTGTATTGATGCTTATTCTATCTCTGAGGAAGTTGCGGGGTTTTTCACCTTCTTGGTTTTCTTCGGTGAAATGTTTTATGTCTCTTGTCTCTTGTCTCTTATGCTTGATATGCTATACATGTTATTCGTTCAGTTAAGATCCTAGATATATTGAATTAAATGATGAACAACTAACATGATATCAGATTTAGCCTGAAGGAAGGCATGGTATGGCATTTATGAGACTTGTTGCACTTGCGACAAATTGGAAGCTAGGGCTTGATATAGCAAAAACCAGTCATCGTGGAACTTTCGATATAAATACATTTTGGAAAACGTTCAGGTTCTGAAACTTTCACAGGTCGTAGATAATATCCCCATGTACGTTGTTTCCAAAGAAAAAAATCTAATTCGCTGTAATTTCTATTTTATGATCCATACAATCTAGGGTTTTTTCCTCTTCCATATCTCAGTCATAAGCAAGTGACCTAGGAAAAAAGGTCACAACTTGGGATTGGAAGATCCAAATGAAATTCTGTAAAACGTGACAGTAAAAACATGGATTGAAGTTTCTCAGGTACATTGTTTTGAGGCCGAAGTTAAACCAGTGATAAGTGGTATGCCGTATAAGTTTGCTCTCCTGTTTTATCCCATAAACAGGTCACGTTGCGACACTTGGCATAAGTTTCTCTCAGAGAATCCAATTGAGGTCAGACTTATGGGGTGGGAAAGATGACAGGTCAGGATACCACAGGCCGAAGTTTCAGACCCTGTGGTTTCATAATTTCAGAGATGCACCAGAAACAATCAGGTGCATATTTCTGTCCAAACAGAATTGGATTATGAGCACCTTCATTTTTGGATCGTCATTGCTGTAGGAAATTAGGATTTTCGAAAAAGTTGAAATTCTTGGAATGGGAGACCACAGATGGATGCCCATCATGAAAATCAAAATTTAGATACCAAGATCAAATTTTTTGGTTGGGCAGAAGGTTGGGCTTGATCAAACCCTAGTTCTGGATTTTGATCGGAAAGGTGGAAAATTAGGGCTTCTGCAAAAGTTGGAGTTTTTGAAATTTGTGACCACGGCTGGAAGCTCCTCAGGAAAATTGAAGTTTAGAACACAAGATCGAACCTTTTGGATGGACAGAAAACCGGGCTTCATCAAACCCTATTTCGGGATCCTGTCCAGAAGATCCGAAAGTTTCAAACGCAATTTTGAGGGGTCAAATTTTGTAGATTTCAAAATTGAAGTATACCAGCTTGATCAGCTCAGCAAGCCACATCTTTCCATCCATTCAGAAGTTTAAAATTCAAAATTTGTATTTCTAGGGTTTCTCTGACAAACCCTAATCCAGGTCCAAATCCAATTTCAACAAATCAAAGTGGATTGGGTTAATCCTAGAGGAGAATGAATTCAACACCTGCATAAGTGAAGAAGTTCTAGTTTCAGAGGGGGATGAGGCTAAGGCCTTACATAAGAATGTTGCAAGCAATCTCGACAGGTATGACTTGAGGAGATATAGGTATGTTCATGATTAAGTTTATGATATGTTTGTCTTCATACTATTTAGGTTAGTACAATATTGATTAATGTTAGACTTTTTTTATCATCCTAGTAAAAGTGTGAATGCATGTGAATGATAGAATACATTCATTGATTAGGGTATGACACTTATGATTGAACTAATGCACTGTGGTGTTGTATGAGGATGATATTGTTTTCTAACATGAAAGGTACATCAAGAAAGACAAATCAAGTTATAGATCAAGAACATATGACCATGGTGACATGAAGACAAAGACTCATCCATAGTCATGGATCACATAGAAGCTCTACTTATGAGGTATGTATAATTTTGGTTCTACAATGGTTAACTTATGAGTTATGCAGGTTACTAGCCCAAGTCCTTGAAGAAGAACAAAAACACATTATATGGCTATGTTAGACATAACTAGCAAGCATGATAATCTAGGTATGTTTTTCCTATATCAAGTTAGAATCCTTGTGTTATGATCTTATACTTTTCTATGAATGATAATGATTATTCTTGAAGTTAGAAGTTTAAGTAATCAACAGTTTATGCATATTATGTTTCTTACTTTAATTGATGATATGAATAACCAGAGGAGTCCTATGGTCAATAAGGATATGCATGAGTAATAGAAATCCTCCCTGAAACCTTGAATACTAATGCTTGTTATAAATTACCTGTGTGTGAAATGATCATGACCATAGATGTTAAGAGTATTTAGGATCATCATGTTTTGATAGTATTGAGATTATAATAATATATGTATGGTTATGTATGAGATCTTGAGGATAACACAATGATGACACTAGCACACACTTAAGCATGCATAGTGGTCCATGATGGATATAAGTTCAAGGATAGGTAATCCTGGAAGCAAAGATCAAGAGGGAGCACATTCTAATAGTTCTTGCAAGGAAGCAAAGATTGAGAGGGAGTCCACCCTACAACCAAACAAAGATAAGTATTTTAATTGTCATTTCTTGTATATATGATTATTTAAATGATGTTGTCCAGTCATGTACATACTTATGTTACTAGATTTAGGATATGTATTATGCATATTAGAAAATTTGCATTAATGAACAGGATACTACTAATATGCAAGTAATGAGTAAGTCGCCTATGGTACTGTACAGCATTCCATTGCTACTTATCTAGAGTGAAACCTCTTTGCTGACATGTTGGGAGTTGTGCACACTCTTCACAAATGTTCTGGTAGAGATGGAAGGTATCTAGAAAGTTACGGGATATGGATAAATGTTGTATTGAAGCATTGGCTAAGATAATTGCATGACTGTATGACATATGTCTTTATGCATAAGAATGTGTTTTTTGAAAAACTATGAGAATTTTCTAATCATGCAATTGAATTTGACTTGTAGGAAAGATTGTGTACAATCACCTACAAAAGAAGGACTACAACATTTGTTCCAGCAACGAAGCTATCTATTGAAGATATTGAAGAATCCGAAGTTCCCAGGATTCGGGATGCGGTAATGAAAGGATGCCATGGTCGAGGAATACTAGTCGATCATGAAGAATGATGTTTGGGACATGGTCCCAAAACCAAAAGGGAAGTCTGTGGTGACTTCCAAGTGGATCTATAAGATCAAGCATGCTGCAGATGGAAGCATAGAGAAATACAAGGCGAGGTTTGTAGCTCGTGGATTCTCCCAGAAAGAGGGAATAGATTATGAAAGAGACTTTTTCTCCTATATCCAGGTACACTTCCATCAGAACAGTACTTGCTTTGGCTACAGTGATGAAGTGGAAGATACACCAGATGGATGTCAAGACAACTTTCTTGAATGGTGTAGTCGAAGAGGAAGTGTATGTGGAGCAGCCACTTGGTTTTGAGACACATGACAGGGAGTCATATGTGTGCAGGTTGAAGAAAGTATGGCTTGAAGCAAGCTCCTGGGACTTGGTATGGTAGAGTAGACAGCTTTCTATCCAGTTTAGGATTTACCAAGAGTAAAGCAGATTCCAACCTTTACTACAAGGTTGAGGAAGGCAATCCAGTGATACTACTTTTGACCTATTTGTTATAGGTGAGGATATGTTGATTGCCGATATAAAGAGGAAGCTTGTTGCCGAGTTCGAGATGAAGGACTTGGGTATGATGCTTTACTTTCTAGGTATGGAGGTGTGGCAGAGTACAGATGGAATCTTCCTTGGACAAAGGAAGTATGCAGAAGAGATCTTGAAGAGGTTTAGGATGATGAACTGCAAGGCCATGGCCACACCTATGGAATTGAACCTTAAGCTATTGTGTGATGATTCATTAGAGATGGTTGATGTCACGGTGTATCATCAGATGATTGGGTCCTTGATGTACCCGACGAACACAAGACCAAATATTTGCTTTGCGGTGAACACATTGAGTTAGTTCCTGACGGATCCCAGAGGTGTTCACCCGGTTGCTGTAAAGCACATTCTTAGGTACTTGAAGGGTACAATTGATTATGGGCTCAAGTATGATGTGAATCAAAAGTTTAACCTGGAGGGTTATGTTGATTCAGATTGGGCAGGAAGTGCTACAGATAGGAAGAGCACTTCTAGGTGCTGCTTCAGTATGGGATTAGGTGTGATCTCTTGGTTTAGCAGGAAGCAGTCCTGCATAGCACTGAGTACAGTCGAAGCAGAGTATGTCGCAGCTTGTTATGCTAGTTGTGAGGAAGTATGGCTTAGGAAGCTACTTTCTGAGTTATTTGATCTCCCATTGGATGCTACTAGTATCTTTTGTGACAACCAGAGTTGTGTGAATCTGTCTGAGAACCCGGTGTTCCATGACAAGTTGAAGCACATCGAGATCAAATATCACTATATCAAGGATATGGTACAGAGAGGAGCAATGAAGCTCCTGTATGTTGCGATGGATGAGCAGGTTGCAGATGTGTTGACAAAACCACTAGCCAGAGTGAATTTTGAGTACTTCTGAGAGAGGGTTGGTGTCCTTCAGATTGAAGATACTTCGAGGAAGAAGTGATGGGACACATTTGCAGGAGCCATTCCAAGCATGGTCAGAGGAGGATCCTTCCCATGGTTGTGGATGTAAGCACTGTGTGATGAGCATCAAGACGATGCTCTAGTTACTACTTTGGATATGCATCAGTTGGATGCTTTGTATGATCAGTTGGATTATGTATATGTATATGCATCAGGATGATGCAGTGACAATGATCAAGATGATCATGTGTGATGAGTATCAGGACGATGCTCTAGATGACATGCATCAGGACGATGTAGTGACGATGATCAGGATGATCATGTGTGATGAGTATCAGGACGATGCTCTGGATGACATGCATCAGGACGATGCAGTGACGATGATCAGGTGATCATGTGTGATGAGTATCAAGACAATGCAGTGACAATGATCAGGATGATAATGTGTGATGAGTATCAGGATGATACTATGGATGATATGCATCAGGATGATGCTATGATGAAGATCAGGATGATCATGTACATTAGGATGATGTATGGTGAGTATCAGTTTGATACTCTGTGGTCGTGGATAGGTTGTGCAGATGAGCATGTAAGTTGACCTGGGAGATCTTTTCGGTCATGCTGTAGCACATAAAGGATCCTAGGATACTCTTTCGAGGCATTGCTTTGGGAGGACATGTAACTAGACCTGGGATATCTTGTCGGTCGTGCTACGGCACATAAAGGATCCTGGGTTTTTTTCGAGGCTTTGTGCTATGGCATATAATAGCACCCTGGGAGATCCGATAGGTTGAGCAGTATGCTTGTAATCAGTCCTGGGATGCTCTTTCGAGGTTTTTCCATGACCACATGTAACTAGACCTGGGAGATTCGATAGGTTGAGCAGTACGCTCGTAATCAGTCCTGGGATGCTCTTTCGAGGATTTGTGATGACCACATGTAAGTAGACCTGGGAGATCTTGTCGGTCCTGCTTCGACACATAAAGGATCCTGGGATACTCTTTCGAGGCATTGTGGTGGGAGTCACATGTAAGTTGACCTGGAATATCTTGTCAGTCGTGCTTCAGCACATAAAGGGTCCTGGGATACTCTTTTGAGGCATTGTGATGCATGTAATAAGTCCTGAGGATTCCACAGTATGGCCAGTGTTGATGAATACCTACAGGTGGTGGGTCTACATTCAGCATGAAAAAGGGTTGGCTCTGTAGAAATTCCTATGACAAGAAGAATTTAGAGATAGCCCAGTGATCGAGATGTCGAGTGCATCAACAGTGATGATGATGATGCTCCATGATCCAGTGATGATAATACAACTCCAGAATTGAAGACTTGTGCCTGTATGTATTGGTGACTTGTGTCAAGAGAATACCTTCCTAGTTAAGAGGGAGTGTTGATTTATTTGTAACTTCAGAAGATATTCACTTGTGTATTGTATGTATTACATTTGTACTTTATTGTATCCCCAATGGAGATGTATTATTCCTCCGATTGGAAGTGTCATCATTTGTATTTGCAAGTGTCGCAAGTTATATTGTAAGTGTCGCAACTTATATTTGATGTGTTATTAGACCACCTTGCTAGGGTCGGCCCTGTATGAGTTGAGTGGGCCAAAGGGTTATTAGACCACCCTAGTGGGGTCAACCCAGAGTCAGTATTATGTTATGTGGTTAAGTTGGGGCCAACCTAGTTCAGTAAAGGTCAAGTGAAAGTAAAAGTATAAATAGAGAGTGTGACTCTCTCATTTGACACATTCTCTTATTCACTCACTTCGCATTAGTGAAAGAGAGGAGGAGTGCACACAAGTGGAGGAGGAGCATGTTTCTGAAGATATCTATCTCTTGAGTTTGATCATGGTGATCCTTGTATTGATGCTTATTCTATCTCTAAGGAAGTTGCGGGGTTTTTCACCTTCTTGGTTTTCCCCAGTGAAATGTTTTGTGTCTTTTGTCTCTTGTCTCTTATGCTTGATATGTTGTACATGATATTCATTCAGTTAAGATCCTAGATCTATTGAATTAAATGATGAAAAACTAACACTCATTCTATCTCCAAGGAAGTTGTGGGGTTTTTCTCCTTCTTGGTTTTCCTCGGTGAAATGATTTGTGTCTCTTGTCTTGTCTCTTATGCTTGATATGTTGTACATGTTGTTCTCTCAGTTAAGATCCTAGATCATATTGAATTAAATGATGAAAACCTAACAGTTTGATGATGGATTGATGTGATTCAAATTGGATACAAAAGTATATTAATGTAGGGATCTCCAATAGAAGCAGGTTTTGAATCCAATATGAATGCATGGGTCAAACAAGCCAATGAACAATCTAGGAAACCGCATTTTAAAAATGTTGATTTGTGATAGGCCGTTGGTATTTTGGTCATAAAATTTTTGTACAATATCCAAATTGAGTGATTCAAATTGCGTTGTAAACTAGATTCATAGGGGAATATACCAATAAAATGGGTTTTCAATATATATCCAATAAGGAATCCAAAAAGCGACTGTCCTGGTTTTGTTCCTAAGCTGCCTACTTGACGCCCCATTAGTATTTTGACCATAACTTTTTTGTTTGATGTCGAATCTTAAAAATTCAAAATGGTTTGGAAACTAGATTCAAAGGTACACATTGTATAGCAATAGTTTTTAAAAATGAGTCCACTTTTTCCCTAAAAACACGACTATCATGATTGTGTTTCAGTGAATTTATCAAGTCAAAATGCCACAAAATTCAATAAACAAGATATAGCTCCCAAAAAGATGACCAAATAAGTGTGAATGTTTCTAATCATATAAATGTCAATGGAATACATCCCTATACCAAATATTTCATGCATTAAGCACATACATTGACTTCCACAGCGTGTTGCAGTAGTTGCTGAAATTTCTAAAAAAATATGATTTTTTAAATGAAGTCTATATAAATAAAAAATGTGGGATCAAGGCTACAAGTGATCAAATGATGATCTTTGGAGGGTGAATCCTTTTTATTTCTAAAATAGGTTTCTAATTTTTAGAATTTAACTAATCAACTTCATCCAACATTTATTGAAAATTCATTAACTTCCCTACCCTACTTTACTTTAAAAAAGGAATTAACTCAAGTTTAAGAATACTTCCAATGGAGCCATTTTTGAAACAAGGTCTCAAGTATGCTCATGCTCCTAACAGAAAAATATAACTTTATGAATGCTAAAATATGAAAGATCAAATTCCCTTGAAATGATGTTGTCAAGAATTGCTGAAGTATGGAATGATGATGCAGATCGATGACAGATTGAAACCAAGCTTCAATATAGTCTTTGTTCCCTTGATTTCTCATGGCTATTACACCATCAAGCTCCTTAATAAATTGATCTTCCTGAATGCACAAGAGATTCGGATCTAATGATGTGAAGGATTCTTCAATTTTTTGTTCCAATGTCCGTTCTTCATCAAATTTGATGATCTTGTTAACTTGTTGATGATGATAAGAAACTTCACTTCCAAGTCTTAGATTTAAAACATGTTCAGGCCTCATCTAGATTTGCTGCAACAATGCATAGTCTTTTTGTAGCGGTGTAGGTGAGGTAGAACGGGCAGGAAATGTAGGAAAATTTTACAATTCAGCACTGTAAGCATACTGTACTGCATTATTATGATTAGGGTGGGGGGTGGATTGGACAGGAAATTGTGTTGAATACCAAGGAGTTTGATGAGAAGATAGATGTGGCTGATGTAGAGGATTGGTTTGTGAGGTTGATGTTAAAGGACCAAGTTGTGTTGTTGCATGAGGGAGAGTGGCCATATGATCATAAGATAGGTTGTTCCAACCTTATGGATAAGGTAGGTACGAGTTAAATTCAGGCTACAACAGCTGCCATGGTGGAGGAGTATTCAATGATTGAATGTGAGAGTAAGGAAATGGAGGGATAGAGTTTTGAACCATACATGTAGGCCACGGTTTCCATGACTATTGAAATGAGTTTGCTGCAACTCCTAGATCTCTTTGATATGTTTCTTTCATCCTTGGTAAGGGGGGACAACGATCTGTGGAATGATTCAAGTCACATATGCCACAAATTGTGACACTATCCAAAGGACAATCTATTGCAAGATGTTTCTTCTGGCACCGAGGGAAAACTATTTCTTAAAATTCCTCATGCTTTTCCTTAACATCCAAAACACCCAATTGTGAATTTAGTGAACCATTGATATCAACATTATAATTTTCAAGTAAATTACTGATTTCAGCTCGTAAAACTCTTGTTTTTGCAGCAAATTTCAAAAATAGAGATAAAAGTTCCTTAGAATTCTTACCGGTCTTGAATTTTCCTCTTGAATACCTTCTACATAACTCACAAATATCATCATATGCTAACTGAAATACATCACATGTTCCCATCATATTTAATATTTCTAAATATTCAGCTTGGATTCCCTTAAGTAGAAGTTTTTTTAAGGTCTCTTTCCCTAATTTCCTTTGTTTTGATCATTGAAGGTAGTATTGAAAGCGTTCCACATATTCCTCCAAATTGTCTTCTTCTCCTTGTGTCATTTTGAAGATATCTTCATTGACCCTGCAATAATCTTGGTACCTTTTCAAGAATACATGTTTCATGTCTTCCCAAGTTTGTATACAATTCCTACTGAGGCTCATGAACCATCAGTGGATTGTTCCTTTTAGAGTAGGGGGAAACACATTCAACTTTTGATCATTAGTACGATAATATCCTCTACAAAGTACTTCAAATTCAAATAAAAATACATCAATGTATTCATTTTCCAAACCGTGAAAATTTGGTAGAACATGTGGGGATGCTTTTCCTTGGTGCCACTCCTCCTGAATCTCTGATGGGAAATTCAAAGGTAACAAATTCTGCATCTTTCTTACCTCCCATCTCTTCATTAGATTCTTCATGTGCTATCTTGAGGCTCCTCCTTCGAATGTTCCTATCAACTTGTTAGATTAATTGTCTAAATAATTAAATAGTTGATACTACCAAAACATAAATTGTCAACCCGAGGAAGTCTTTTATTTCAAAGCTATCATGCAATATCTATGCAAGCACAATTTCTACCTGACACTGTTGATCTATTGGTATGAAATCAAAAATCATTATAAACTAGATCACACTTTCTTGAAAATAAATCAAACCTCAAACCTATTCATAAAACCATACTGTAAATCCAAAAAAAAATCAACTCTAATGAAGCAAGATCTAATTACATAAATCTAAAATAAATGCTATGTTGGCGAACAATCTATCAAAAGGAAATTAACATGAATAACAACAATGAATGAAAGCAAGAACTAAATGATAAACAAATTCACACTTACAATCAACACTACCAGCATCTGCTCAAGGAAGAGGTCCCTTCCTCCACTGAGCAGAGCTGAATCTCCACAATGAAAATCTACAACTCTAGAATTAAGAAACTATCAGCATGTATTATCAGAAAGAAATTATTACAACAGAGTCTGGATCAAATTCTACACCATAACATTGCTTTCTCTCCTCTCTCCCCCTTATCCATGAGATTGATTACATATTTATACACAAAAATCATTTATGAGGATGAGGAACTGAATTCCCAACTTAGAATCTGTTTTAACAAATTTGCTAATTTGAAAACCGGCCGTAACTACAAATCTTGGAATTACACGTTTAGGGAACCAAACGTATCTCTCAAACTGTGTCTTTTTTGGGCATTTTTCTCGCGTTTCAAGTAATCGAGGTCGTTCTTCACAAAACCCATGTCCTATATTTTTGATATTCTTCTTCGTCTTCCCGCAAATCAATGTGTTATTATCTGGCACACGTTTTTGGTTGGAACTATTTGATCATGAGCTGGAGGCTGCCATGATGGACTTGGGCATGAATTGAAATAAAAAAAATCCACATAATCAATGTAGATAGGGTTTTACCCCTAGCTTGTGCAAATGAGCACCTACTAAGGAGAATGGACTCCTTAGTAGCAGTTCAGTAAATGTAAATTATTAAACTAAAACAAGAATGTAAACTAATCTAAAACACATGCATAAAACATAAAGAACAAAAGATAAATAATGGTTTTTGTATTGATATTACCTCCAATGTGGAGGTTGATGAAGCTCTTGCAATGTCCAAGAGGGTTGCTCCAAGCTCCAATGTGCTCCTTCTCTTTCTCCAATGGTGGAAATGGGCCAAAAGGGAATCTCTCTTGAAACCCTAGCTCACCATTGAGCCATTTTCACCTTGAGAGCCCCTTTTGGCCCATTTCCACCATTGGAGAAAGAGAAGGAGCACAATGGAGCTTGGAGCAACCCTCTTGGACATTGCAAGAGCTTCATCAACCTCCACATTGGAGGTAATATCAATACAAAAACCATTATTTATCTTTTGTTCTTTATGTTTTATGCATGTGTTTTAGATTAGTTTACATTCTTGTTTTAGTTTAATAATTTACATTTACTGAACTGCTACTAAGGATTCCATTCTCCTTAGTAGGTTCTCATTTGCACAAGCTAGGGGTAAAACCCTAGCTACAGTTTTGGCGACTCCCCTAAGTTTGAATTTCTGGTTACAAATTTTAAATCTTTTTTCTGTTCGACTGTCCCTTTCGACCACCGTATACCGCGTTTTTTCCCCCAACAGTCGCGTCCCGACCGCGTCTTTCAAGCACTTACCTGCGACCTAACCGCGGCTCTCAGACTGTTTCCAGCGACCTGCCGGCAGCTTTCGGTCTGTTACCTGCGATTCGGCCGCGACTATTAGCCTGTTTGATTCAATCTAACTGTGGCTATTTCCCTGTTTTCGGCGTCCCGCTTGTGGCTTTCGGCCAGTTTCCCGCAACCCGTCGGTGCCTTTTGGCGTCTTTCCTACATCCCGCCTGCGGCTTTCGGCCAGTTTCCCGCAACCCGCCGGCACCTTTCGGCGTCTTTCCTGCATCCCGCCTGCGGCTTTCGGCCATCTTCCCGCAACCCGCCGGTGCCTTTCGGCGTCTTTCCCGCGTCCTGACTGCGACTTTCAGCCCTTTTGTTGCGTCCCAACTGCGTTTGTCTGCCAAAAACCTGCGTCCTGTCCGCGCCTGTTTCCCTCAAACCCCCGGTCCGACTGCTCAGTTTCGCCACAAACCCGCGGTCTGATTTCTGCATTTTTTACAGTTTTTGAGCCCAGAACTTTGTTGCACTATTTTCTGCACCAGCACATCCCTCTATCCTACTTGTAGCCACCCTTCCTTACAGCATTTTTCTGCAGTTTTTATCTATGTTTCATTTACAGAATCGTTTTTACATTTTCATCTCTTTACATTGGAAAAAGAAAATTGTGCATTTTAAAAGCTCATTTCTATATTGTTATTTGCTAGATAGAAAGTTGCCCTCCCTAGTGGCACTTTCTACTAGGGTTCATCATCATCTCACGAGCACACACTCTGTCACATAATTCAAGTGAGCCTTAAAAAACTATCTAACTCAACCAATATTCTAACCCCACTTGGGGAACACAAAAGAATCTTTGTAGTTAGGTAGGATCGGGGGGATAGGCTTCCAATAACACCCCTCGGTTACTTACACTTGAGACATAGTTGTTGTCCAAATAGGGAACAAAAATCCCCTAGTACTTTTTGGCACGGTCATGACCAGTTTATCAGAGGGCCTCTCCCTTAGGAGGGTTGAAGTCAGGAGACTGGTTCCGGAGGCCTGAGTGGAATACCGCACTCCATTCAGTAACCGAAGGGCTACCTTTCGCAGTTCGCGGGATATCCCTGTATAGGGGTATTGCGGTAAACGGACCAAACGGCATATTCACCTTTCTGGACGTGTCATGAACGGGGTATCTTAGTTTCCATTCTTCTAGGATTGACTACCCGGTGTCCCTCCCGATAGGGGGACATCTTAGCCACTTGGCTTTCCTATTCATATTGTCTGACTTGGATTTCATCACCTTGCAGAGGATATGTCTAGTTGAGTCAGAATACTTTTAGTTAGGTGTTTGCATGCTCCCTTACCTCCCTTTGGTCTAGTGAGTTCACCATTTTTCATTTTTAGGAAACCTGCTGCTTGTTGGTATTCTGACCATTTTTTGTTGGTACTCCACCTATTGTAGCACAGTTGTTATAGTGGGTGGTTTGAGTTGGTTGTTGGCATGAGTGCCTTGTTTTTTGAGCTCTCCTTCTGCACACTCGGTTGCATTAGGGTTTTTGAGCTATTTTTTACTCACCTCAACCCACAGAGTTTCGACACCATCTATCACCATTGAGTCCCCGAGACATTCTCGGCGCCTCAGGGGTGAGCCCCCACAGCATGGTTCACTTGACACCACATGTCATCACCACAGATCATCATCCCTTGATACCACTTATCACAGATCTAGAGCCTTGTCACTTTACTCCACTCGTCAACGGCATAGGACTCCGTCACCAGACATTGACGCCCCTTAATTTACCTCCGATTCTGAAGAAGAGTCTGAGAACCCTATTTACACTGCCCCTACTAGCCCCATGGCTGGCGCGACTTCCACTCCTTTCGCTGTAGGGACCATTGGTGGCAAATCCACCACTACACCAGTTACCACACCTGCTCTGGGAATGCCCTCGATGGGGGCCACATCCACCATCCCGGTCACCATTCCCATTCCCGTAGCTAGCATACATACCACTACTCCACCAGTTACTCACACTACCCATGGTGGTGCAGGCCCATCCTATACTACCTTAGTCCCCCCACTTGGGGGAAACATTCCCAACCCTGCCCCTTTACTTGGGGGCATGGGCCCCAACTTGGTCCAACCCATTCCTGTGTCACATCCTTCTTCAAGTCTGCCATTCATGGCTAGCCTCAACCTACCTGACCTAGCCAGACTGACCAATGACCCTATCCGACACGACCCTGCATGGCCTCATATGCCCACCAAGCTCCCCTCGGACATCCCTAAGTTCGAGGGAAAGGCAGGTGAGGACCCACAAAACCATATCATGTCCTTCCATCTATGGTGTTCCTCCAACTCCATAGTGGATGACTCTATTCGCCTCCGTCTGTTACAGCGCACCTTCACTGGCTCTGCAGCCAAGTGGTATATCGAGCAACCACATGGGACCCATGCCACCTTTACTTCTCTTGCCTTGACCTTCCTGCAGTTCTTCCAGTTACCTGTCTGCTATGACACGGGCATTGAGATTCTCCTGTCCTACAGACAAAACACGGCTACCCACATCACGGACCACATTCATGAGTGGCGTAGACGCCGTAGCTTATGCAAGATCAAATTAGACAACCGTATCTTCCTAGATTGGTTCCTCAAGTCCCTTCTTCCTATTATTGCTAAGGATGTCGCTTCCGAAAGACCCCAGTCTAAAGAAGAGGCCATCCTTAAGGCACAACAGTTTGACCTCATTTATGCCCAGTCGGTTTACCTCTATACCATTATACCTGACGCCCCTCGCGGCGAGTCCTCCCATCACGATGCGTCGGGGGCATCCCACGCTGCAGACGGCATCATTGGTCGTGTTTCTTCGCATCCCCAACCCTTTTCCATAGCACGTCCTACCCCGGGCCCCGACCTTTCGCGGGCCACCTCACAGTCTGGGGCCACCAACTCATATGCTCTTATGACACATCACCATCATTCCCATGGACCCGGCTGTCCACCTCAGTGCTTCGGTCATGCACCCCCTGCTTATAACCCCCCGATCGCACCTCATCCCTATTACCACCAGCAGGCTGCACCAGCTCCTGCGCCTTCTCAGGCCCAACCCGCTTATTACCACCAGCAGGATGCACCAGCTCCTGCGCCTTCCCAAGACCAACCAGCTTATTACCCGCCACAGGCAGCCCCTGCGGCAAACCCACAACCTTCTCTGCAGACATATCAGCAACCTCCTCAAGGTTCTGCACCTGCGCAGCCTCCACCTACCTATCATCCACCGCAGCCTGCTCCTGCACTTGCACAACCTCAAAACCCACCTGCTGCTCAAGGGCAAGTCTACGCCCAAAACAACCCGCAGCAAAACCAGAACAACCAACGCAACCAGGGCCAACAAAATCGTGGCAAGGGCCGTAATCATGGGAACAACCAACCTACATACCAAGGTGGTCAACCGGCTAATCCCCCAGACAACAACAACGCAGCCCCCGCTAACCAAAACCCTGATCGCCCACCCAAGTAGGCTAAAAACCCTAATTTGAGAAAGAACCATCCTTGTTCTATTTGCAGGGTCTATGGCCACTACACACATACTTGCCCACATTTGGAGCGAGCTCGGCAACTTTGGGTTGATGATGCCCATCGCCAAGGACATGCAGCTCCTCAGGCGCAGCCCAACCCCCCACAACCTTAGTAACCACCTTTAGTGCTGCAAAACCCCTTACCAACTAAAGGTGTGGTGAACACTCAACCATTGGCCCCCCCTCAAGCCAACGCACAACCCCAACAACAACAGATCACATACGCCGCTCCTGATCAACCCATGTTTGACTCAGGTACCCACCATTTTTTGATGATGTCTTCCGCTGATGTCAACCTTCAGACTCGCCGGAACCAATATGGCTCCACCTCTGAAGCCCCTCCCACTGATAAAACCACTAACGCTCATCCCACTGATCAAGCGTTACGTATCCCTCCCCCTCCGGTAGATGGCGCTTCCAAAGTAGCTCGTTTCCCACTTCGCCGTATCAACAACAACCCCAATGCGTGCGCTGCGTCAAACTACAACATTGTAGAAGACCTAGCCCAATCTCCCGCAGCCATGTCTGCATTAGAAGTCTTGAAGAACTTCCCTTCCCAGTGCAAGACTTTACTCTCAGCCATTAGGGCTATTGACCCAAATGATTCGAATTTGATGGCATTTGATTTGGACCAGTCCGAACCACGCCTGCCTTCCACCTTAGCATTCCAAGTTTCTGTTTCCGTTCGGAATCTTGTCATCCATCGATGAGGGTGCCTCCACATGCGTTATGTCTACATTAGTATGGCAGAAGTTGGGATCCCCTACCCTCCAGTAGTCCACCACTGCGTTACGCGCCTACGACGGTCGTTCGGCTCAGCCCCAAGGTCTCCTAGCCAATGTCCCTGTCCAGTTAGGTGGTAAAACTGTCCTCATCGATATTGAGGTCATCAACGCCCAGCTTGATTACAACCTCTTACTCGGTCGCCAAAACTGTAGCTAGGGTTTTACCCCTAGCTTGTGCAAATGAGCACCTACTAAGGAGAATGGACTCCTTAGTAGCAATTCAGTAAATGTAAATTATTAAACTGAAACAAGAATGTAAACTAATCTAAAACACATGCATAAAACATAAAGAACAAAAGATAAATAATGGTTTTTGTATTGATATTACCTCCAATGTGGAGGTTGATGAAGCTCTTGCAATGTCCAAGAGGGTTGCTCCAAGCTCCAATGTGCTCCTTCTCTTTCTTCAATGGTGGAAATGGGCCAAAAGGGGCTCTCAAGGTGAAAATGGCTCAATGGTGAGCTAGGGTTTCAAGAGAGATTTTGGCAAAGTAAGGGTATACTTGATTGTGGATATGAAATAAGGGATCTCCATCACCTATTTATAGTTTTTTGGTGGTGGAGTGCTAACCCATGGTTTTGGGAACCATATGGTTTAAGGTAGCTGTATAGGGTTTTTTCCTCCTTTTCCTCATTATTTTATATTTTTTATTCCCTTTTTAGAGGGATTTTGCTATTTTTGGAGGAAAAAGGGTTTTTTTTTTAGCCTTTTTGAGGCTATTTTGATGGTTTTGTGGCCTTTTGGAGGCATTTTAGGTCTTTTGGAGGCTTTTTAGTGGGATTTTTAGGGTTTTTAAGGGAAATATGGTAGGAAAATGGACAAATGAGCCATGTAATGAGGTAGATGAGGTAGTGAACACCTTTTGGGTGTTAATAATCAATCCTAGGAATGAAACAATGTTGTGAATCTCCATGTGGACATGTGCTAGCATGCTAAATTTGGAGGCTTGAACCATGAGTGCTACTGCTATTAATATGAAAAATCACTCCACAAACCATCATCCGTAAAATTATGCATAATATTCTTCAATCCATCAAAAATAAAGGAAAATAATCATTATTAACCACTAAAGAATCAATGGGAGTAATATGGTATTTTACGGGCAGTTACAACAAATGGATGGAAAATGGAATGATAAATGGATAATAATAGGAAGAAGAGGGATGAAATAGATGTCGATAGGTGATGAAAATAAGGACAAATACGTGACCCAACAATACATGGAATAACAGAATAGGAGGTTCACAGTAAGTGCCCTCCTGACTAGATTTCTTCGTCCTTTCAGCTGATTTGGTTCACTCTGGGGTCATCACAAACTTCTTCATCTTGCCAATTGTCAACTCTAATCATTATCCCATAAACCTCGAAATTGAAAAGAGCATAGCACCATGCAATTGACCCTTTAGGTTTGAGAATTTCTTATCGTATCACCCAGAATTCATGGAAAATATTTCCTAATGGTGGACAAGTGCTACAAGAAAAGATGCCTCCAAAATGTACAATCTCCAGCAGAAGCTTAAATGGGTGAAAGGGAAACTAAAAATTTGGAACAAGGAAGTCTTTAGAAACATTATCGAGGCCAAAAGAAGGCTGGAAGAAGAAATGGCTGAGCTACAGCAAGCGGCAATCACAGAAGGCTGCAGTGAGCATCTGTTTGAGGAAGAATTGCACATACAAACAACTCTCAACCAATTCATGGACCAAGAGAAAAATGCTATGGAAACGAAAATCCAAAATTCAATGGATGAAGGAGGGGGAACAAAAATCCAAATTATTCTATGACTCAATGATACAACACTGTGCGCACAATAGGATATCTCTCCTACATTCCATCCAAGGCCAGCACCTAACCATCTAGGAAGACATCACAAACGAATTGGTCGATTTCCACAACAACATTTTAACTGAGGAAAATCCAAATCAGGAGCAAGCCATCAACTTCATCATCTAGAACATTCCAGCCTTGGTTACTCAGGAACATAATGACATCCTTCTTCGACCCAACACTCTATAGGAATTCACAAAGGCCATTAAGGAAATACAGGCTGGAAAAGCCCCGAGACTGGACAATTTCACCACATCCTTCTATCACCACTGCTGGACTATTGTCAAGCAAGATGTATGGGAAGCTATGGAAGAATCCAAGCAAAGGATGAATGTCCTTCTTGCTCTCAATGCCACCTTCATCACACTCATACCCAAAGAAGATTCTAAAGTGATTCCAGGTAAATTTCGGCCCATCTCTCTCTATAATGTAGTTTATAAAATCATTTCCAATTGCCTCAAACCCATCTTTCCTCACCTCATATCGGAAGAACAATCAGGTTATGTTGAGGGTAGAAAAATTCTCGATGGAATTCTAATGTCCCATGAAACCATCCACGCGCTTAGAACCCCAAAAAAAGTAGGAATGCTCATCAAACTAGATCTCTCTAACTATTTCGACAATATTTCCTGGAAATACATGCAACAAGTTCTGCTAGACTGTGGTTTTTCTCCTCTATGTGTTCACTAGATCATGACACTCACCTCCTCTACCTTATTTTCCAAGCTGGTCAATGGCTCTCCCTCTCCCAGTTTAAATGCCTCAAGATTCATTCAAAAAGGGGACCCTCTCTATCCCTTCATCTTTATCCTAATGATGGAAGGACTTGGAAGAACCTTAAAAGAAGCAATCAATAGAAACACTCTTTCTGGTCTCAACCCAGCCGGTGATAATCTCAAATTCTCGCACCTCCAATTATTTGATGATGCAATGATTTTTAGCCGTAGCCACCTTAAGAGCACTCCGTGCTATCAAATCGATTCTCTAAATATTCATGGATGCCCAAGGTTTGACCCTCAACAATGGAAAATCTGATATCTTCTTCTCTAATATCCCTATGCACTTACAAATGTGAATCTCCAGGATCCTCTCCTTCAAATGAGGGGTACTGCCTTCAGTCTACTCGGGAGATCCTCTAATATCCATAGCTACCCAAAACAACTCCCAGTCTAAACTAATAGCTAGAATGAAATAATTCCTTACCAACTGGACCTTCCATTCTCTTAACATTCCCAGTCGACTAGTCCTCCTCAACTATGTCCTTTGTGGCATGTGCTCTTACCTTTCCTCAATTTTTTTCGCTCCGAAAAAATTCCTAAACGAAATCTAATATCTCCAACAAATGTTTCTTTGGGGAGGCTCAAAGGAAAAAGGAAAAAATAAATGGGCCCTTCTCTCCTGGGACGATTTATGCTGACCCAAACTGAAGGGGGGGCTTGGCTTGTGGGATCCGAAAACATAGAATCAGGAAATGTTTGCAAAATTATGGTGGATATGGATCACCTCTCCAAGATCACTCTGGACCAAATTTGGCACCGCAAATACGCCCCAAATGTGCAACTCCAAGACATCATTCATATTCAAGACATGGGAGGGGGTTCCATCATATGGAAATCCACCTAGAAAACAAAGAATTCATCCAAGAACACACCTTCTGGGAAATTCGTAATGGACGTACAACACTCTTTTGGGATGATTCCTAGAAACAACGATCCAAACTTATCTCCTTGGACCACACCCAATAGCTAATACAAGCCTCCATTGAATCTAACAAGACATTGGTGGCATAATTATGAAACCCCCATACTGGATAATCCCAATGGAGAAACTGGATGCACAAGAATCATTGGCATGCAAACCCCACAGATGAGCAATGGGAAATTCTTGAGAAGGAGCTCCAATCTCACAAAATCATTGCACAAGAAGGTGAATATATTCTTCAATGGGGATAGACCAACAAGGGCACTTTCACCAAGAAGGACGCTTGCAACATATTAAACCAACATCATCAAAATCCACAAGATGAAATTTGGTCTCAAATTTGGAAGCAAAATATTTGGCCAAAGGTCTCCACTTTGCTTTGGCTAGTTGCTTGGAAAATAATCCTCACCTGGGACCATCTAATCAAACAAGGATTCCAAGGGCCTTATGTTTTCTACCTATGCTACTTTTCGGAAGATACTGCAAAACATATTCTTAACCAATGTCCTTTTGATTAGCAACTCTAGGACACGGGAGCCAACATCTTCATACAAACTGATTGGGACCGATCCTACATCAAAAACACCATCTCTCAATAGAGGAAGGGCATTAGTGAAAACAACATCATTAAAATAATCTGGAATCTTTTTTTGGGTTTAACATTATGGGAAATATGGAAGGAGAGGAATAGGCGAATCTTCAAGAACCAAAATCAAACCATTGATTATGTCTAGAAGAAAATTCAATCCAACATCAAAGAAACCATCGCACTAACCTAATGGTCTCCAGATGATTGGAGAAACCAAGCTCGGGACTAGTGAATCCTCCATGCCTGGGACATCAAAATTTCAAACACTTCTCAAAGGTCCCCTAGAAATTGTACCGGAAACAACAGTCCTACCACCTAGTTTCCCCCTGATGAGGGATTTGTAAAGCTTAACTTCAACAGGGCCAACAGAGGAAATCCCGGCCTGGCTGTATTGGAGGGGCCTTCCACGATGATCAAGGAAATATATTAAAAATATTCGCAGACTATCTGGGGATAGAAAGAATCAATGCTGCAAAATTGTTTGTAATGTTGAAAGGTATTCAATTAGCAGAAGGAGCGGGATACCACAAAATCGTCATTGAAGGACATTCTAAGCTCATGATTCAAATTCTAAATCATCTTCTAGTAAATGGCTCCAGCATTTCAAAAATCAATCCAAGCTAGTGGCTAGCTACAAAACTTGACTCCCTAGCTGCCCAGATTAATCCCACTCAGGCCTTCTTAACTCATCATGTCCATAGAGATTCCAATAAGCTAGCCGATAAGATGGCCAACTGGGTAATTAATCACCCAAAAAATGAGATAGAACAGAATTGGAATGTTTACATAATGCCACCACTACAAGAAGAGTGTGCCACTGTGGCCAATCAGGATCACCTCCCCCACGACGGGTGTCACATGGTGAGCCACCCATCTCACATAGGCATGAGCCCAGAGAAAACAATGGAAGACCACGTGTCCTGGAAAAGTGTCAATCCATATGGCCTGATCGTTAACCACGCATCTGGTCCTAATGAATTGGAAAAACCTTAGCATGCATAAAAATCACGGCAAGAGGGCCCAACTTTGTCCCTTCGCACTCTCGGTTGATATTGGCACTCCTATGCATATACAATGGTACCTGCATAC
Organism: Larix kaempferi; assembly: GCA_027924585.1. Lineage (NCBI taxonomy): Eukaryota > Viridiplantae > Streptophyta > Pinopsida > Pinales > Pinaceae > Larix > Larix kaempferi. The sequence continues at coordinate 9,137,209 of BSBM01000450.1, read as the reverse complement.
ATTAAATCCTCTACAAATGAGTGTGCGGAGCCATCTGCTCGAACCTGAACTTTCCATTATGAAATCGGATGACTGTTAATTCCATCATGTCCCTATCTGGTGGCACATGCGATGCCTGATGGCAATTTATGGGGTTCATTGGTTGCACCAAGCCTCACTTCAATTTCCCATCGACTACCCTTTCGCGTATATGCTTGTATCCTATTTAGATTATTGTACTCTCACATTGTTTCCAACTCGTCCCCTGACACTCTACACATTATGGTCCACACCAAATCTACCAAGCACTAAACGACGAATGGCCCATGCTGCTCCCATGCGCCCCATGATGAGAAGGATTTAGTGAAACTCAGGGGTTTCTTTGAGAATAAGGTCAGTCACCAGACTCAATACCGGCTCGAGCATTGGGAGAGGAGGTCACGTCAATGAAAAACATGTCTTATCCCCCAAGAGCTAGGGTAGGTCTTTGAGGGAATAATTGAGGACTCTGGCGCTCCCCGCACCAGATACACAAGGCACACTCGCACCCTCATCCTCTTTTAGGGAATGAAATAAATGATGTATATGGATTTTGAGGAATTTTTGGATAGTCACATTCAGGTGGAGGGATGTCCCCTAACAGTTGAAAAATTCCTACCACACCTAGAGGAGAATATGCTCCAACTGGGGTACAACTAGGTGGTTATCCAAGAAACCCTGAACAATCTGAATGAATGAATGGAATCACTAGAAAAGGAATTGGTTAGAAAAAGGCTCGTCGACAAGCATCTAGTCTTCCGCCGTGATCTGGATTTGGTGGCTCGTGCTTCTTCCTTGGGTGCGGTTCCTTCTTCAGCTGGTTGCAGCGGAGACATCACCGAAATCCTGGAGTAATCTCTCTTTTATGGTTTATTTTTCTACTTCAAGACACTAGTTTTATGGCTCAATCTATTTTTTCCTTTTATGTTACTAAGGCCATAACCCTCGGCCTATGGGGAATCAATAGAATTCTTCCATGCTTGATGCAAAGACTCTTTATTTTTTTTTTAGATACCCAACTGATATCGGGGTATGAATCATTGTTTTTTAGCAAATCAAACCTAATTTGAACACCTATGTACTCTTTGTTGCTCTGTTAATATAATTAGAATTTACAAAAAAAATAGTCCCTTAGGCTCCCTTCACTGAGTTAATAGTACCATGGGTTTGTTACCCCAATTCCTTTTCACATGGGTGTCTCATAGTCAAATCATTACAGTTGTCTCTTCTTTGCAAACACACACCCTTTTGTCTTAGGAATCCCCTTCTCTGAGTTAACAATTCCTCGGGTGATCCATTATTTTCCAAGGCTTTCATGCATGAGTAGAGCACAATTTACAGGGTTCACCTTCTTCTCGGATTTCTAACTTTAGCATATCATCTTCCCTTCTTGAAAATTTCCATCATGGGATCATAATAAGTAGATTTACCATCCACCCATGACATAAACATACATGTATTAATAATTATACTTTTATATATCAAGCATTATTAGAAATCATTATCTTCACAATTAAATTCCCAATAAGAATCTTGAGTTCCACACATAATATTTAGCTTTCAAATGGAAAGAGCAATAATCCATGTCTTCTTTGTGGCTCACTTTTACTGCCATATCTAAGACATATTCTTCGTTTACACAACTCTTTTATTTGGATAGAAAATTCTTGTAGTCCATCCAATGTGACTAATTTTCATGCATTTCTTTCGTTGTATCCACAATAACTCCAATTCAAGACATTGTTGTTTTAGCTCTTGTAGGAAATAACTCATGGTTCCTTGCAATGTGTCCTCAGACATCGGAATTTTAGTTAACTATGAGGGCATTCGCTTAGTGTTTGGATCTTGTAAGTGGCAGCACATTGTCCTTAAGTATGATGTTATACTTGCTGCCATAACTTGGAAATCCACCTAAAACATGTACTCATGACATCATTTTCAAATAGCGAAACAACCATTAGTGCTTTCATCATTTAATTTTCATTGCATTACTCACAACATTCATGAAATGATTTCAAAGTTATAGCATCTATAATTCAATCATTTTTAGCTTCCAACATTTATAGGCAATGAAACGTCATTCACTATATATTATTTAGCAACACATCAAGCATTCTCATAATGCAATCAACTTTTGTGCCAACATGCACATTCACATAATCGACTTATGCATATTTACTCAATGCAATTCAAGTATGCCATAATGTCAACTCATGTGATCTTCCACGATCAGTTGAAGGACTCAAACAACACCTCAACACATCATCCATTTACTTCACAATTACTTGTTTGATCATCTGGATACCCTCCTCTTCAACCCAAACACAACACTAAGAATATACTACTTTAGTGTTGGCAAAGGGGTTGCAGTCCAAGACATCAATCATAAGCAAGGATATTATTGGATACTTATGTAGCACTGTATCCTTCCCAATTTCCAATAACATGTGACTTCTTACCTAGTTATATCATACAACATCTATTTTCCAAGTAGGAGTATAAGACTCCTTTGCATTGGTTATTAACTCTTAATCATTCCAACTATGACACACTAACTCATGAATGCATCAAAAGATTCTAAGTTCTTTTTAACCCAAGTCTTCATCCTTATCTCAATTATATATTGATGACATACATGCATTCAAATGTCATCATGAACATATTAATGAATATATCAAGCATGATTGAAGGTAATCTTACCCAATTATCTTCAACACTCAATAGCATAGGAATGATCAATTCCATACTTGTATGGTTTCCATCCACACCTCGGATGTTACTTGATCATCTTGTGTTTCATGAAATCCATATGATTCCTACCATCAACCTCATGACAAACTCATTCCTTGTTCTCTTTCAATGTGAGATTGATCTCCATAAGTAGCGGCACCATCAACATCTTCAGTCAGATCCTCAACCCTTCTTGGTTATACAACATATCAGAAACCATACTTAGTTATCATGACATACTCATCATATAACATGATACCACTCTTATCTCATATGCAATTTTACATACAAGCATTCAAGTATATTCTCATGCACTTTATCACATATTATTTCTCAATATGCCTATTAGTGCATGTGCATTCCAATTATGTTACTCTTTCATTTTTATGCCATAAAGCTATCTACACAACTATTTTATTAACATAAAGAAACATAAACAATGTAAAAGGAGAGTCAAGGAAGTTCTCCCTCTCCATTCCCCTTCATAATATGGACTCCACAACTTAACTGATCTCTTCCATGGTCTCTCTTCCAATTACATAACAATTCATTGGTTGCAATACTCTCACCCAAGTAGCAATAATTATATCATATTTAAGTTATACTTGCTACTTCAAAAATATACAATTCTATTTTAGAAACAAGGTAGATAATTATGGTGAGGAAATATCCCTCGTTAATATTTCTTCCTTGTTTTCTACATGCTCCTTTTATTGTTGTACCCAATTCTTGGCATCCTTGCAACTTCTTTGATGCTTTGGTTCACCCTTGCATTGTACCCATTCCCACGGTCTACTGCTCCAATTCTCTTAATTAATCCTATCTAAACCAAACTTGACATCTTCTTTTCCAGAGTTGCTTCTAACCTTATCCAATTCTAGAAATTTTCTCTACCTTCCTTGGAAATTATTGTCCAATTATACTATGCCACAAATTTTGTGTTCACAAACCAATTCTACATAATATAGTGCTTTACTCTTGTGACAGTTATTTCTAGATGAATTGAAGTTTAGTGTTCACTTCACATTCTCTACATATAAGTGATTAGTTCATACCTTGCAACTCTATCTATCATGCATCACACTTATTTGGTACGGTGGCTCACACATCTCATCTATGGGGTACATGCACTCTTCATCCTAGTAGATACCCTCTAATGACCAAGTCTATTTAATGGTCCTTTTATTGTGAATGCATTGTTCCTCCCATGCTCTGCAACCTTCATTACATGGTTTTCTTTCTCTATCAAAAGGGTTATGATTTTCAACCTTCTTTTATGCATATAAATACCATTCTCCACAACTAGTACATCTCCTACCTCTACTAGTCTTTATGTTATTGTATCCAATAACAACTATACCAACCAAGAGATCCACATTGCTTTTCATCACACAGTTGAAATATAATTGACTCCTTCCATTGTGATTCAAAACCACTATGAAAGTGCACCTATGATATTCATCCATTCATACTAAGTCCCCTTACTTTTGTCATACTCCATTATCATCATATTCCATTTTCTCAAGTTAGCACTTTTGCCCAGTACTACTTCTTTCTTGTGGCTAATTTTGAATCTCAGAATACCCACTTGAGACCTATACCTTCTATATACAACCTGATCTTGCAACCAATATGTTAGGTAAACCATTTTCCATAATGTCATGAAAATTTCATGTGCAAATGAGAAATTTTGGAAAATACCCATTTTGATAATAATTTCTTTTTTTTTCTTTTTTTTAATCAAATTGGGTTATAAACCTCGTTTTTGATAAATTTATTGGAAAGGTAAAAGACAATGATTAATAATTGGGTTCACTATTATTAATATCATTTTGATACTCTTTCCAATGACTACTCTCGTTTCCCTTACTGAATTTAGAGCTGAAAGTTATAACTCTCCAAAATCAACAATTTTACCAAATTTTACATTGTTCCTGTAGCTACACTTATTTTGCAAGACCAACTTCTGAGACCTATAGAAGAAAATCAATAAAGAACCGGAAAAAAAATGTTATCAGCCATTGATAACCCATATGATGATGATTACCTAGATACTTTCATTATTCAATTTTGATGCTCCCATCAAACTTTATAAAATTATGGAATCAACAACTTTTATTTTTTTTGCACTTTTTCTGCTACAACAATAAAAAGTAATAAATAGGTAACTATTCCTAATAGTAGTTAATAATATTAAAATATAGTTTATGAAGAGAAGTGTCTCTTCAATATGTGATGGCCAAGCCATATTTAAGGCAACCATATCCTTTGTAATTTATCCATCATCGATTATATATTATTATTTTATCAAATGGAGTTATTTTCCATTGGAGGATTATTCACTTGAATAATCACTGAGTATATCCGGACACGGATATAGCATTGGTATCAGAGCAGCTCTTTCCTCGAGCCTCATTGATCCCAGGCTGGTAGCCATCCTCTCAGAATTTTTGAGCTACTTGGTCTTTGACCAGATATCGGGCTCTTGGCCCTCTTCTTCACATACCCTCCCGCAACCTCCATTTCCCTGCTCACCCCCTTTCCCCACTTGCGCGTTCCACCAACTCTCACACTCCCTCCATCATCCTCGCATCCCCATCATCCTCACGTCACCTCCACTACTGCGCCTCCCCATCTGCACAATTCGCTCGCATTCTCACTCTCCACCGCTGCACTCTCCATCTTTGACCTCGCCCCCTCACACTTGCAACTCCTGCGTTTTTTTCTCTTCCCTAACGTTTTCCTACCCACCCTCCACTCCAATCCACCTTCTGCGCACTTTTCCTCGTCACCTCCTATCCATTCCCTCACATCATCATCCACCGCATTCCTCCACCATTATATGACCCAACCAGCGCTCTCACCGAAGCCACCCCACCATCTCTCCCTCCTCTCACTCTACATCTCTTCTCCCACCACCACGCACTTCTCCCGATTCCCACTCTGCATCCCTACTCCATCTCCATCTCTGCGCTTCTCACCATCCGCACTGCTCTTCCTTCCCCACGTTCCTACATACTCTCCAGCCCCACTCTATCTCTATATTTGCATTGTAGCCTCCACGCCATCACACCTGCTCGGTACTCTCCACGCAGCTCAACGCCGCCGCACTTCAGCCTCCATCGCTTACCTTCCGTCGTCGCCTCCAACGCCACCGCTCCTACTCTCTGCCAACCACTCCCTCGGCAACTCACCCACCACCGTCCATTCTCCTGCTAGGCCCTCTCCGATCCCCTCGTTCCCGCCATCCATCAAAACCCTAGCTTTTAAAAAAAATATTAAACAATATAATAGTGTTATTATAATTGTTTAAATATCTTGATTGTTTAAAAAAAAACTATATGTTAAACTATATATATAGTTTATAAAAAAATATTATTAATAATAATTATTAATTAATTAATTAATAATTATTATTATAAAATATATATATATATATATATTAATAATAATTATTATTATTATCAAAAAAAAAAAAGTCAATTCTTTTTGAAATAAGAATTGTTTGAAGAAACAAAGCAAATTCAAGTCAAAGAAGACATTAAAGACAAAGTCCAAGCAAGACTCCTTATTGTCAAAGAAGTCGAAGATCACTTATCACCGAAGAAATCAAAGTCAAGGACAGTTATTTATCATTGAAAAAGTCAAGTAAAGGAAGGCTCATTAAGAAGTCGAGACACGTTAACAACAAGAACGACCAAGTTTAAGAAAGACTCATCAAAGAAATCAAAGAAGATCATTCCACCATCGAAGAAGACGGAAACCATGGAAGCCGATTTGCGAGAGAAATTAGAAGCCAAGTTAAAGCGCTATCGAAAAGACAATGAAGAATTACGAGACATTAATACACAATCAGAAATAAAGATTGAACTACATAAGATACAAGAACGGTTCAATGAACACACAATGTCCAACCAGAAAAATCACATAGAAAAATTATGTGCGCAAATCAAGGAATTAAAAGAAGAAAGTGATTTCAATCAGAGATTGAAAAATCAAGATATAAAGAAGGAAATAAATAATTACGAAGCAGAAATAATACGCTTGAACAAAATCGTTAGCGACAAAGATGAATAACTAATGCAGTTACGACATAAATTAGAAATTCAAGAATCAGAGGTCGGCCAGTGTCGACAACAGATAAAATTTCTTCAACAACAGAATGAAGACTCTAAAAAGACACATAAGTCAGAGATCGCGAAGAGTAATAAAGCATTATCTAACAATGCTGAAGAAATTTTTAGATTAAGAAATCATAACAAGATACTAGTCACAAAAATTAAGAAGTTGAAAAATAGTCGGAAGATAGAACAATCTATGGACGACATTGAAGGGAAACTTCTAGACAAACAGGAAGAAAATAGTTGTATCAGAAGTCATAATGAAGATCTTAAGGAACAACTTAAGACATCTGAAGATGACAGAAAATCGCAAGTCGAATTGATTAAGAAGTTTCAAAATGATAATAGGCAGTTAGAAAACAAGTTGGAAAAGATACAGAGCGAAAACTTAAATCCTCAAGAGATGAAAATACAACTTCCAACTCAAATCAATGCTCTAAAGGAAACATTCTTAAACGAAAGTGACATCGGGAAAGTTCCCTATCGACACCCCAACCATAAAAACCGATATTTGAAAAAGTGGGAAATGTCGAAAGATAATGGTACTAATGTGATCAAATCTCCTGACGACACATCAGTAGGGAATCCCATCAGTCCACAACAAATCAATTTGGGATGGATTCATCCGTCGACGTATCGGAAGTTATGCTCTACACTTAGCAGTTCGTATCGACATGTTTCAGCGGCCACGACATCGCAAAGAACAGTCTGACAAAATTATAAGGCTTTGAGGACAAAGCCTCTCTAAGAGAGTGGCAATGCTACAACAATAAAAAGTAATAAATAGGTAACTATTCCTAATAGTAGTTAATAATATTAAAATATAGTTTATGAAGAGAAGTGTCTCTTCAATATGTGATGGCCAAGCCATATTTAAGGCAACCATATTTTTTGTAATTTATCCATCATCGATTATATATTATTATTTTATCAAATGGAGTTATTTTCCATTGGAGGATTATTCGCTTGAATAATCACTGAGTATATCCGGACACGGATATAGCATCATCATATTCCATTTTCTCAAGTTAGCACTTTTGCCCAGTACTACTTCTTTCTTGTGGCTAATTTTGAATCTCAGAATACCCACTTGAGACCTATACCTTCTATATACAACCTGATCTTGCAACCAATATGTTAGGTAAACCATTTTCCATAATGTCATGAAAATTTCATGTGCAAATGAGAAATTTTGGAAAATACCCATTTTGATAATAATTTCTTTTTTTTTCTTTTTTTTAATCAAATTGGGTTATAAGCCTCGTTTTTTATAAATTTATTGGAAAGGTAAAAGACAATGATTAATAATCGGGTTCACTATTATTAATATCATTTTGATACTCTTTCCAATGACTACTCTCGTTTCCCTTACTGAATTTAGAGCTGAAAGTTATAACTCTCCAAAATCAACAATTTTACCAAATTTTACATTGTTCCTGTAGCTACACTTATTTTGCAAGACCAACTTCTGAGACCTATATAAGAAAATCAATAAAGAACCGGAAAAAAAATGTTATCAGCCATTGATAACCCATATGATGATGATTACCTAGATACTTTCATTATTCAATTTTGATGCTCCCATCAAATTTTATAAAATTATGGAATCAACAACTTTTATTTTTTTTGCACTTTTTCTAGACTTGGAAATTTTTTAATCAAAGGTGTTCATTTTGATGAGTAGAACAAATGTTGAAATCAATAAATTTCCTATTTATGATTTGCCACTTTTGCCTCCTTCAAGTTTTCAAAAATCATGCTTCTACGCACCCAAATAGTGGATTTTGGCCTTCTTTCAACTCCCGGGTTCACATCTTTTTGAATTTGGCCTCAAGGCTCCAGATTCATCTTGTTAGTTTTTCACTTTTTTAGCATAATAACATTAAACAATCTAATCACCGAAACAAATACAAGCACAACAAACAAAAAGAACACAATATTTCTCTCGAGGAAACCACAAGGGAGAAAACCCCGGCAAAAATTCCTCAATATAGAATTCACAAGTACGAGATAAAACCATGAGACAAAATCAACTCCTCTTCTTCTCTTGTGCGAACTTCTCTCTCTCCTATGCGAACTTGAGTGAGCGAGATGAGTGTTACAAATGAGAAACACAATCCGCTATTTATACTTTACAACTCGCTTGACCATTTTACTAATTAGGTCGGCTTTAACTCACCTAACTGGGCCAACCTGTACACTTTAAAATAAAATATTATTTTCTAGTTATTCCCGGGACGACCTAAAAGTTAGGGTTTACATTGACTCTTTCAATGACTCTTACATTATCAACTACATTAATGACATCTCCCTAAGGAGGAATACAATAATACAATAGACAAATATATTTAGAATATCTTCCACAGTTACATTTCTTTAACACTCCCTCTTAACTAGGAAGGTATTCTGCAGGCAACATCAACAACTGTCCGACTGACTTGTGAATCTCTATATGTCATAGGAATTTTTTGTAACATCATCATATGTCTAGGGTATCATCAACATCATCTGCTGGAACATCACCATCAGCATCATCATCATCGTCTGTTGGAATATCATCATCAGCATCATCATCATCGTTTGTTGGAATATCACCATCAACATCATCGTTTGTTGGAATATCACCATCAACATCATCATTAGTGTATGAACACTGGAACAAAATCAATCATCAGTTGGAAAGTACTGGAACAACAACAACAATCATCAGTAAATAAATACTAGAACAACAACAAAAATCATCAGTAAATAAATACTGGAACAAAAACAACAATCATCAGTAAACAAGTACTGGAACACTAACATCATCAGTCAGAAAGTATTGATCTTCAGTCGAAAAGGACTGGAATCTCTATTAGTCGTAAAGGATCGGCATATCTATCATACAAAAAGTACTGATCTTCAGTCAGCAAGGACTAGCATCTCTATCAGTCGAAAAGTATTGATCTTCAGTTGGTAAGGACTAACATCCCTATTAGTCGGAAAGTACTGATATTCAGTCAGCAAGGACTGTCATCTCTATCAGTCGGCAAGTATTGATCTTCAGTCGGAAAGGACTAGAATCTCTATCAGTCGGCAAGTACTAATATTCATTCGGCAAGGACTGACATCTCTATCAGTTGGAAAGGATTGGCATCTCTATCAATCGGCAAGTACTGATCTTCATTCTGCAAGGACTGGAATCTCTATCATTCGACAAGTACTAATATTCAGTCAGCAAGGACTGGAATCTCTATTAGTCAGAAAGTATTGATCTTCAGTTAGCAAGGACTGGAATCTCTATTAGTCAAAAAGTATTGATCTTCAGTCATCAAGGACTGGAATCTCTATCAGTCGGTAAGTATTGATCTTCAGTTAGCAAGGACTGGAATCTCTATCATTCAGCAAGTAATAATATTCAGTCGGCAAGGAATGGCATCTCTATCAGTAGAAAAGTACTGATCTTCAGCCAGCAAGGACTGACATCTCTATCACTCCCTCTTTTGATGGAGGTCCTTTTGGATCACGCCAAGCTTGTCTCGAAAGTATTCAAACTTTATGCAAGGAAGAGGCTTAGTCAACACATCAACAACTTCTTCCTCTATAGGAACATACTTGAGCTTTATAGCTCCCTTCTGCACCATATCCCGAATATAGTGAAACTTGATATCGATATGCTTCGATCTATCATGGAACATTGTATTCTTTGTCATCTTGACACAAATCTGATTGTCACAGAGAATATCAGTCACGTCTATCTCTGCATCGAACAATCCTGCCAACATCTTGCGAAGCCACACTGCTTTGATACAAGTTGAACATGTCGCTACATATTCAGCTTCTGTTGTACTAAGAGAAACACAGGGTTGCTTTCTACTGATCCATGAGATCATACATGATCCCAAACTAAAGCAACATCCTGAAGTACTTTTTCTATCTTCAGCACTTCCAGCCCAATATGAGTCTGTATATTCGTACAGTCTAAACTCATTATCTGAAGCATATCTGAGTCCATAGTCCAACATACCTTTTAGGTACCTCATCACATGTTTTGTTGCAATCAGGTGAACATGTCTAGGCTCCACCATATACTGGATCAAGGTGTTCACATCAAAACATATTTATGGTCTAGTATTGGTCAAATACATCAATGACCCAATAATCTATCTGTACATCGTGACATCTACTATCTCTGATGAAGCATAATTCAGGAGCTTCAAGTTTTTCACCATCGGAGTAGTCATGGCCTTAAAATCCAACATCCTAAATCTCTTTAGGATCTCAACATTATATTTTCCTTGACTCAGGAAAATCTCATCTGGGAACTGCCATACTTCAATACCTAGAAAATAGTGCATCATCCTAAGGTCTTTCATCTCAAATTCTGCAACAAGCTTCTTCTTACATTCGATGATGGGATTGTCTTCTCCTGTCGGGAACAAATTTCCACATACAATAGTAATATCATAGGTTCATAATATATGACCTTATAATAAAGGTGAGAATATTCTTTACTCTTGGTAAATCCCAATCTCATTAGGAAGCCATCAATTCTTTCATACCATGCTCTGGGTGCTTGCTTCAACCCATATAATGATTTATTTAGTTTACATACATGTGTTTTTCTATCATCTGTTCCAAATCCTTCCGGTTGCTCGATGTATACCTCTTCTTCTATTTTTCCATTTAGAAAATTTGTCTTTACATCCATCTGATGTAACTTCCATTTCATCTTAGCTTCCAAGGAAAGGATGTTTCTATTTGAGGTATATCTGGCCACAAGATCAAAGGTCTCCTCATAATCAATTCCATCATTCTGAGAGAACCCCTGGGCTACGAACCTTGCCTTGTACTTTTCAATGCTTCGGTCTGCTGAGTGTTTTGTTTTGAAGATCCATTTTGACAAAACAACTAACTTGTCCTTCGGTCTTGGTACCACATCCCAAGCATCATTCTTAATGATGGATTGGTATTCTTCATTCATAGCATTCAACCATTCCTTCTTCTTTACTGCATATTCAAAACATGTAGGTTCTTCTTCAACAAGTTTACACATCAAGGCTACATAACTAGAATATGGCCTTTGTCTCTTGGTTCCTTTTGGGGCACCATATATTCCTGCATCTTGTATTATTTGGCATGCCCATGCTGGTCTTCTCTTCCTTTGATTTTCCTCATAAGGTGTCTCCTCATGTCTTTGAGGTTCTGTCATGTCATGATCTTCTGGAATAGGTTCCTCTTCAATATTTATGTCTGGTACATCATTAGTTTCGGTAAATCTAGGAGATTCATGCTCCTCTTCATCCTTATGAGTCTTCTTAGACTTGTTGAAAGTTGTGTCTTCATCAAATGTAACATCCCTTCTAAGCTCAATCCGGTGGAATGCTGGGATGTAGATACGGTAAGGCTTTGGTTGCTCACTGTAACCCACAAATATTCCCTTCTTTCCTGAAGGCTCCAACTTCGATCTCTTCTCTTTTGGAATGTGAATAAATACTGGACATCCAAATATATTTAGATGACTAACTTCAGGCTTCGTACCTATAAACATCTCTTATGGGGTCTTGTTTCCAAGAGCACTATGAGAGATTATATTCTGTACATAGACTATGTTTCTAGCTACTTCATCCCATAGATGCATGGGTAGGTCTTGATCATGTATCATGGCCTTTACTGCTTCCATGATAGTTATGTTCTTCCTTTCAGCTACACCTTCTGTTTTGGATTATAGGGAACGGTAAGCTCCCTCTTAATCCCTACTTGTTTACAGAAATCTTTGAAATCACCTGAAGTGTATTCCCCTCCATTATTTGTCCTTAGTATCGTGATATTAGGGAGGTTTTCTACAAGAGCCTTAAACTCTTTACACTTTTCAAAAACTTAATTCTTATTCTTTAGAAAATAAATCCATGTTTTGTGGGATTAATCATCAATAAAAGAAGCATAATAAACATACCCACTTAGTGAAGTGGTATATATAGGTCCACAAATGTCGGAATGAATAATGTCCAATATGCCTTTAGCTTTGCTATCACTGCTTGGAAATGGATTCTTCATACTTTTTCCTCGTGCACATCCTTTGCATACTCCTTCATGATGATCCTGGATTTCTGGTAGTCCAGTCACTGTTGGAATATTCTCCTTGGTACGGAATGGTACGAACTGGTATGAAATGGTACTATGGATGACAGGTTTCTGAAGTCGATATTTCCAGTCTAGCAACTAGAAGGACTTCTTTCTTACATGAAGGAATGAATGGAAATATGGCTACCTCTCTCTATTTATATGCATGTTGGAGGCTAGACAAGTGGCACAAAAGTGGACAAGTGGCATGGAGAGTTGGATAGGTGGTAGGCATGGGTTGGGTACATTTTCCCTTTTGTGGAAGGATAGTCCCCCATATCTTCTTTTGTCCTTTAGTCTATAACATCCATGGATTTTTATATTAAAGAGTGGAAATTTACAAATTTACATATCTCGGTCACTCTGAACCATACATATCTAGCTTGTAGCCCTTTCATTAATATTTACATTATTATATTCTAGGGTAAAAAACGGGGTGTTACAGAAGATTTGTATGAACAAATCCAAATTTTTTGTATTCCCAACTAGCGAATCCACAAGGGAGGTAATTGAATTGGCAAGTAGTACATTCATGTTTCTGCATTGGCCGTAGTACATGCAACCACCAAGTTGCATAGAAGTTGCAGCAATAGTCAAGTAATTGATGTTAAATGGATTTTTTTGTCACTAACCAATATCTTTGCAAGGCGTCTGTTTGATGTTCGGTAGATATCTATTGGACACTTGGTAGATGTTTATTGGACGATTGATGGACATTCGTTAGACGTTAACTGGAATTTCTTGTCATTGACAAATATCTTTGCAAGACATTCATTAGATAGATTTTGGACGTTCAAATGACATTCATTAGATGCTTATTGGACTTTTTTTTCATTACCCAATATCTTTGCAAGATTTGTGTTTGACATTCTGGTGATGTTTATTGGATGCTTGATAGACGTTTATTGGATGATTGATGGACATTCATTAGACGTTAAATGGAATTTTTTTGTCACTCACCAATTTTCTTGCAAGACGTTCTCCAAACGGATGTTGGACGTTTAAATGGGATTTATTAGACGTTCTAATAAAGTTACAAGGACGTCTGTTGGATGTCCATTGGATGTTCAGTGGACATTCTATGGACATTTTTTCCATTGAAAAAAATATATGTGCAACATATGTTGGATGTTCAATGGATGTTCATAAGATGTTGTACGCATGTCTAATAGATGTTCATATGGCACTTTTTTATGCAAAAAAAATTGGACGTCATTTAAGCGACATCGTGTTGACATTTAAAATGACATACTCTCTTTGACATTCCAACGACAAAATGTTGGAGGTTGCACCGATGGAAAAGGTCATTGCCTTAACATCGAATTCAGACCCAGAATGTAGTAATGATTGTTGACAAATATAAAAACAACAAGAAGTTGTATAAGACATAGAAACTAGATTTCTAACATCTCCTACCCATCCTCTTTATCACATGTGGCCAAATGTTGAGTTGCTTTCTAAATTTAAAGTACTTCTATAAAACATTATTCATATCGATGAAGGAGACACAACGCAACTTCTAAGAAAAGATTGACTATGTCGAAATAAACATATTCTTCCAAACCTAGATCTTAATTAGTATTCTAAATGTCATGGATTATATTGTATATATGAATGACTTGTACTATCTTAATATACTCATAAAATTTAATTTGCAATATTTCACTATACATGTGATGTTTACCTACAGCATGTTCATAAATAATTCATTTAAATCCTTCTGTGTTTTCTTCTCTTAAAAATACAACCAGAACCATGATTAATATGTTTTTTAAATTATAAATATAAGATCATTTTATTTCCTTTACTTGTTGCATAGCTTAAATTTTTAACTCTTTTTCCAAACCTGAATGAAAAATATCACTTAATGAATGAATACATATTCAACTATGTCCATATCCATAAATTGAAACTAGGTTCTGAAAGGTCATACAATGTACATGGCTATAGCCTATGAGTTCGCTCTTATTTTTGTCTATACTTACCTAACACATTCATTCTCTAAGAATGGTCATACCCACCTAACACTTTATATTTATTACTTTTATCAACATTCCTTTACACCTTTTAAAAATAATAATTTTTAAAAAGTTGGATGCCAAGATATCATTTAAGGTAGTTGGAAGATTTTCCATGTCGATTATGGATGATAATATAGTTTTAAGGACTCTTGTGTCGTATATGTCAAATAGTGGGTGAGAGTCTAAGACAACTGAAAGTGACAATTGAATTAAAGAACAAAACATGACCTCACATCATCCATTCCACATGACAACATTGGCTTTCCATAGATGCCTACGATTTGTCTTTTGAATATAGTTTCAGTGTACAAATGAAAGGTATTGCTTCGGTTTCATTTATGTAGGTTGTTGATTTCACATTGAAAGGATTGATAAAGACCTTAACGAGTGTCATATTTAATCTTATCTCTAAAATCTTTATTAAACCATTTTCACATGTAAATTGAAGCCTACATTTACTTTCGGCGCCATAATGTCAAGGCATGTTTCAATGACCTTATCTAAACATAATATTAAATTAATGTACTCTAACCTATAATTATACTAGGTCATTTTCACCATACATGGACATTAACATTTAATTAATGTAGTCAAAGTTATAATTTTCCTATGCCAAGAGATGCTTCAAAATCAATTGATGATTTTAACTCTTTTCAATGTATTTTTGAACATTAATATATAAAATAATATCCATTTAATATATTTATACTACATGGTTTAGTGAAATATATTTATCTATCTATTTCATCTTATAATTATTTTTATTATGACTATAAATCATAGTTAAATAATTATATTATCTTTATGATACCATCGACAGGCATGGTATATCGTGTTTGATTTGGTGTTGACGGCGTATTACTTCATATTCACAGCCTATTACCTTGCCTTTGGTTTTGCATTTTAGAGAAAGTTAATAGAATCATGAATTTATGTGCTACCACTATCCAAAATTTTCAAATAGTTCAATCCATTTATTAAACATTTCAATCCATTCATCGATAGCCCTATTTGGAATCCTCTAAGAATTAATGCAAACAATAATTGATTATTGTAAGAATCCATGCAAAAAATAACCGACTATTTGATAGTAATTACACTTTCCTCTAAAAAATAGTGCAAACAATAAACAAGAATGGATGCAGAGGCTACATTGATAGTATTTACACTTCCCTAATCATGGAAGTTATTCTCCTCCAAGTTCAGGATACTTATCCAAGTACATGCTACTATGTTGAACTATTAGTGTGTTACTATTTTCATCTATTCACTGATGTAATTCATGAGAACAAAATATTAAACCATTATTGTGTCATTGTTTTCATTTCGGGGCTATTATTGTGTCATTGTTTTCATTTTGGGGCTATCTTGTGTCATTGTTTTCATTTCGGGGATGCAATTCATGAGTACAAAATTTCATGCATGTTTATCATTTGCAAGTGGAATAATAGTGTATCACTAGTGTCGATAAATATGCCAACATTAATATAGACATAGAGGACTCCAGACCCACTTCCTTCTTGGAATTTTTCCTTGCTACACATTAGTATTCTTTCTTGGAAGTTATTGGAGTTATAGAATTGTACCTCTTGTGTGTGGCCACTCCCTTATAGACCCGTGCAATATAATTAGTTCCCCTAAACCCATATGAGAATAGCTACTAGACATTTGGTGGCCTGTGTAGAGAGAACTATACTACAATAATTAGTGCACCCAAAATTTCTATGATAATAGCCACTACACGTATTTCTACTACATCTGAGGTACCCATACTACGATAATGAGTTAATGAAATAAACCTTGATAATATCTCCTGTACATATTTGTGGATTATTTAAGATCTACATATACTATAATCATTACAATTATTAGTTATACTTATGAGTTTCTTAAAGAAGAATTGATGGATACAGTTGTGTTGAACAAAGTGAGATCCACCTCAAGAGCTGGTTGGTCAACTTAGACCTAGAGTCCTCATGCTAGTTGGTTTGGCTAGTTGTCTTCAAGACCTCAAACATCTAAGTAGAAGTAGTAAAATCTTAAGAAAAATTTGACCTCATCTTCGTCTAGCATACATCATACATATATTTCAAAACAATTGAACATTGCTTCTAAATAATAAATTTCAGTTCTTAAATTTACTAGCATGATCTACTTATGACTAATGTTGACCCTGTGTGAATATCATCCCAATGCAATTTGATAAGACTGTATCACTTTCCAAAAACCATCATTTGCACACCCATTTCAATTCAAATCCATCTAGTCTAGAATGTTGAAACAACTTGAGTAGTTGTTTAGTGTTTTTATTGGTTTTGTTACTACAATCAAGCTGCACCAATGACAAGATTTTAATAAACATCCCTTGTTAAAGAGCACCCAACAACAAAGAAGGTGTGTCCAAGTAACTATAAATTCTTCATCAAATATATATCACATAATCATCTGCCAAGTCTGCAACTATCATGATGTTGTCAATGATAAGAGATGTAGTTAGATTATTGTCATATGCAATGGATCAACCCTCGACCCATTGAAAAATATGATGAGAGAGAGAGAGAGAGTAGGAATTAGAAAATGGATTCGAAGTGTTTAAACCTGCAAATTACAATGTTATATTGCAAGAGGAATTGATGAATGTGGTCTAGGTGGTGGTCATAAGATCCACCATTGACGTGCATATTAGTGTTTAACCTACAAATTACAAAGGAAATGTCAATGCGAATGTTTGCACCTACGACTACATAGACACTTGGTGGCCATGCAGTTTGGAGGCATTGTTTAATTGAAACGTATTAATATATATGTGATACACTTAACACATTGATACTCTTACAAGAACCCAATAGGAAGAACACCATGAGCCATAATAACTTCTAGCTCTTACTTCTAGAAAGGCCTTGTCCATTGAGTAAAGGCATTGTTGTGGTGGTTTCAACATTGGTTTCTGAAATGCTTTAAAGGTTATGTGTATTTTATTTCCCTTCATGTTTTGGTTTTAATTCCTATAATTATGTATCGTAATTAGGTACATAGCAATTTAAATCCATCTTAATATTGCTTTATGATTATCCTCTTTGGATAGTTCACTTCTAAACATTTATAATTGATAGGCTTGAAAGTACCCTTTCACATATTCAAAAAAATATTCATAAATTAAAAATGTAATCTGGATTATTTAGAGAACAAAAATAAAGGAAACATTATAAAATGGAAACAAAGACACATTTTTTTTGCACAGAGAATAGTAGTACAATAAAACCCAAATTCTATTAATGAATGGAATGGGAAAACATTGTAAACTACAAAGCAATAGAAATTAGCTCAGATGGTAGCTTATCTCTAAAAAGAGATTGGTTGGCTATACTCATATGCAAAAGTTGATTTCCAAGAGACAAGAAAGGGCCTTTTTATTATAATCATAGAGGAAAAAAACTTAAACAACCAAAACCCTAACTCTAGAAGATGAAGCTCCAAAAGGATTTGTGGGCCCCGAGGTGGATTCCTAACTTTCCAGGGGCACAACGTTTACATACAATCTTTGTTTAGGGTGAATGATGGATCATTGGAAAGAACTAATTGATAAGTACAACTTTTGGTTGGGGCCAGGGCATTCCAAGGAAATCCCTAGCCCCCCAAATGGCCAAAAACTATTGTTTAGGGCCTCAAAATGGCCCTAGAAGTTTGGGACTCAAAAAATTGTAGAAAAATGCCAAGAAGATGGATCACCATTGTAACTCAATGGAAAAGGAAGGTGGCCACCAATATCCAACTAGATCAATCCTCCCCCCTTATGAAAAAATGGTTCCCATTACGTCGAGTTCCTCCATCAAATGGGAAAACTTATGTTGAATCCAACTCTTGGTGAGCCAATTTACCTTATGAAGAAGTTGTCCTGCTTTGATGACTCAACACAGTTATGTTCATCTCATTGTCCATGATCTAGTTGAATATCACCTTCTTAATGCAACCAGGATTGAGTTATATAGGGGCCAAGTGCTCGGCTACCTTTGAGGTGTCCAATAGAAGCGAAAAATATGGTCCAAGCAGCTCCACATTAAATACAAGGTGCAAACCAAGGAAAGGAGGTATACTGAACTCAAAATCATTCTCACCCACATCCTTATTGATGGTGTAAGGTTCAGATAGGAGTGGTTGGAGTTTTCGATGGGGTCTTGAGGCACTCTTTCTACAAATGCAACCATACCTTATCTCCCACATGGAACTTGCGTAGAACACGATGTTGATTGTGGCAATTCTTATACTTACCATTGGAATTATATGAAATATCATGACCTTGTTGTTGGATGTGATGGATCTATTCAACAAATTTGGTTTCCCTCTCAGTTTTTGCATGGGAGGCTTCATCCTGTGTAAAATAAATGGGTAGTGTTACGTTGATTGGGGCTAATGGTTGGAACCCCAAGCACACCTGAAAGGGGATATGGCCAATATACCCATGAAGGAATCTATAGAAGATATGTTGAACATAAGGAGGGATCTCATCCCAAGTGCATGGATGTTTGGAGTTGTACATCCTTAGGATATGCATAATTATCTTGTTGACTACCTTTGTCTATCCATCAGCTTAGGGTTGGAAGGAAATCGATTTTATTTTTCTGTGTGTCCATCATCGACCATAGAATGGACCAATAATTAATTAGGAATATACTATCTCGATATAAAATAATGGTTTGGGGGAGGCCAAAGTGAACCCAAACACGTTCGAATAAGATCTTAACAGTGGCCTCTATTGCAATGCTCTTCTTACAGGGAGTTAAAATTGTCATCTTAGATAATCAGTCAACAACCACAAATGCATAGTCATTTCCATGCTTCGTTGAAGGAAACAAATACATGTAGTCCATGGAGACAAATTACCAAGTTATATATAGGGTAGAAACTGTAGTGTACAACCCCTACTTCTTGATGGTAGGTTTGGGAATGGAACAGGCAGTGCACAATCTGATGTACTTTCCAACATCTTGTTAGAGCTTTAGCCAATAGAAACACTTTTGAAATACTTCCAATATATTCTCTACATCAAAGTTCATTGCCAATCGACTATAATTTTCCACCCATATCAGCTTTTCGCATTCTTATAAAGGAACATAAAGGTGTCCAAGATGGCATAAAATTTCATCCTAGAGATGAATGTTTGAGACCGATCTTCCTGCGCGCAATTTTTGATAGGTAACAATAAAGTTGGGGTCCTTGTTGTGCATTTTGAGCCACCTGGAAGTTTGGTGTCCACAAGTGTTGAGCATGGTAGCTAGTGCAACAATTAGAGGTTGGTTGAGGAATTTTGCAACTCGATTTGTGCTACCCTTCTTGTACATGATATTCAGGTGGAATTGTTGTAGGTATGTGGACCACTTCTAATGCCAGTCATTCTATAATGTTCCTTGAGTCTACATGAATTACAAGGGCTTGTGATTAGTTTGGATGATCATCTCATTCCCTAATATGTAATGTTTCCATTGTTGACATGCCTGCACAATGGATTACATCTGCTTGTCATAAGTGGGATACCGACGACCATAATCAAAGAGTGTCTTTCTATGATAGGTCATTGAATATCCATGCTAAGTAAGGACTACACTAATATAATATTTAGAGGCATTTGTCTCAATTTCAAAAGGTTGTTACAAGTCTGGAAGGGTGAGGATTGGATTCAATCAAAGGCATCATTTCGAATCCTCAAATGCATTATGTTGTAGCACACCCAAATTGAACTTGGATTTGGCTCCACCCTTGGTCACCTGGCTCAAAGGAAAAGCAATATGAGAGAACCACAACACAAAACTTCACTAAAAGTTGGTGAGACGAAAAAATTCATGGAGCTCTATTAGAGTCATCAGGGATAGCCAATGATGAATGACTTGGATCTTGGCTAGGTCCACATGCACCCCATGTTCATCCATGATGTATCCTAGATATTGAATTCTCTCTATGGAGAATGAACATTTCTCCAAATTGGCATGTGTGTTGTCATACGGTGCTTAGGACCTATTGAATGTGCTGCAAATGTTTCACCCAAGTTATGCTAAAGATGAGGATGTCATCTAGATACACAACCACAAAGGAGTTTGTGAATGGCCGCAAGATATTGTCCATCATCCTCGTGAATCTTGTTGGAGCATTAGTCAAGCCAAAAGGCATGACCAACCACTCAAAAAGGCCTTCTTTAGACTTGAAGGTTATCTTCCATACATCACCTTACTCGATCTAGGCCTAGTGTAACACCCACCTTGATACATCTGATTGACTACACTATTGAGGGCACTAATATTGAAGTGACCCGAATAAATAAACTTGAAACATGTGTTATGCTTTAATTTTATTGGATGGAAATTGTTGATTGACAAATGAATGATGAATATGCTCAACTAACTAAGAAATTATGATGATGTTATACATGAGTGAAAGAAAGAATGATTTTGATTCCATATATGTGAATAAATGATATTGACTTAAAATAGAATTTATTAGAGATCAAATGCATGATGATATGATTTATATGGTGCAACGCTACTAATGTGCGCTTTGAGTGTGTGCAGTAGCAGGTAAAACGAATTACCGACTGACTCTCAATGGAATAAAAAGGGGTCATAAGAATGTGAAATATACATAGGGGTACAATGACAGACTATCGACCCTGAAATAGCATTCCACGCATGGGTCGAAAGTTGTCTTAGCTCACCCGGGGAAGCATGTGTCGTACGGGTGAGTCCACAACGATTTGGTCATGTACAATGTGTTGAGGGGCGCGTAATAAGGAAGATATTATTCCTCAATCACCATTACTCTCCATGGAAGTGTAGTGAGAATATCACAGTAATGATTTTTTATCGCTACATAGTACACCTCACACAAGGAAAAGGAAGTTGTCAGAAGAACACCTAGAAGTGGTACCTAAACAACGACGGGGAAGGGAAGATTTACATTCTTGCATTAAACCATTTAGGCATATATATATTATATGTTGCATATGGAAATATTAAATTGAGAATAATTGAATGAAAGAGCAATTTAAATTAAGAGATTATATAAAAAAGGATATTTGGGGTAGAAGTTATGCACACCCATTGATTAGGAAACATATACATTAGCTTAAAATAAAAAATAAATAAATTAGAGATAACTAATTTTGGAGCAAATCTAGACTAGAAAATATCTAGAGTTTAACTCCACATGCACCCACTAATTTAGGGATTGGAATTTTAAACTTGGGAGACAACTAAGAGAGAATAAAGGAATTTAGGTGCACCAATATGTGAGAGTGACACTTGTTGCATGAGAATGGATATTAAAGAATTAATAATTTAAAAATTAATTTTGCATGAGACGACAAATGTTGTCTGAGAATTTTCTATTTAAGAAAGGGATGAAGAGAAAATGATCTCTTGCTCCCTAATGCTGGATGTACTTCACAATAGAAGTTTGCATTTGAGACTGGTTCATAGGATTTTGGTTGATAACTACTCCGGGGATTGGGATATCTCATCGGAGAGTCAAGAGTTGTATGTTCTTGTGACCCCTAATTTCTCATGGGATCGGGAGGAAGAAGATTACTCTTGGTAAGGTACAGAGGTCAACTAAGGAGGCTTTCGATAATTCGTGAAGATCAGGATTGGATTGAACAGAAAAAGAACAAAAAAATCCAACTTCACGACAAGGAATAAGTCAACCATCGTGGACAGGGTACTCTTACTCAATGTCTAATTAAACTGAATAATGGATGATAATATTCTTGCATTGCAATTAGATAATATGTTTTATTGTATCAAAGATTTCATGAACTGGAGGGAAGGGATGCCTAAAGGACTGTGCAACAGAGAACTGGAGGGAAGGGACACCTAAGGGATTGTGCAGCACAGAAGGGGACCTTCTTTGTGTTGGGTGTGGTACGTACTGTGGGTGCCTTGACCGTTTGATTTATCTTGAGATGCCTGTAGCTCTGTGTTTGAGCTAACTCGATTATCATTTACCTCCTTTGTCTTTTGTATGATTGATAAACCCAACTGTGTGTTGGCTTAGCATAGTCGTTGAGTGAAAACATGGTTGTGAGTGAGCCCATTTAGTTCCTCCTTAGTGGAAACACAACCTAGCTCGGGGGTGATCTCTCAGCTGAAAGAATATAGGATGGATAGAGATCTATGGTTGGGTGGAACATTGCTCTCACATAGCCAGTTGTTTGGAAAGCTTCATCTCAAAGATAAGTGTTCTCTGTGTCTAAATTATATGCATTCTATGTTCTGCAATGTGTTAATTTTGAATGATAATTATTCATGTTGAAAGAATTTATATGAAGTCTGTGCATAGCATGAGAAGGGGATTGATTCTCTGCATATCGAATCATCATCCACTTGTGATAGATATGTTGATGCATTACAATTGTATGTGTGCAAATATGATTTACTTCCGTTGTGTTTATATTGAGTATGAATTTGCACACAGAAGTTTTTATTTATTATGAATTTCTTAGTAATGTATGGGGCTGAGTTTACCAAATAATCCCAATATGTTTGGTCATGTTTCCTCCCTTGCATTGGATTGATGGAAGGGGACGTGATAGTTATTAAAGTGGTAAAATTTTGATTTACGTTAGTGCTATAAATCTGCTATAATGAATTGTAATGATGTTGATTTATTTATGCTAGGCACTAGAAGCTAGTTTGCTTACATATTTATGAACAATTATGGGTCTGATATTCGGACAGCCATGTGGCCTTACATGGTTGTACCGTATCAGGTCCCATATGGGTTTATATACTGATAATTTCATGTATTAAATCTGATATTCATTAATGTATAAATCTGCCTTAAGGAAAGATAGTAATGTTGATTTTACTGTGATGTTAAAAGTTAGTCTTTTGTGGAAATCATGTTCATGGGGCAGAATGATATTTATCTAATATATTTCTAACTTTAGGGAAAATCTTGCTATCATTCTCAGAGGAAGCCTTTTTATCTTGACCATATTTGATATATAATTCAGTCCTGGACTGGTATTTATCACTGGAACCAACATCTTTTGCTTCACTAAATTTTTATTCATGCACTTGGACATTTGGACCTTGAAACTTCTCTTTTTTCTTTTCCTTTTTACTTTCCAGTGCAATTATTTATTTCTCTTGATCCAATTTTAGTCTTTTGATTTCTCCTTGCTCTTCTGATTTTCTAACAACCCCAAAGACTGGAAGTAATTTTTCCAGTGTTTTAGAGTCAGTCTAAGTGGAGTCAAGTTGCTCTCTTGAGAACTTGAATGGTCATCCAGTGGTTTGGAAAAATCCTCAGTGATTTGGAGTGGCTTTCTAGTGAACTTGAGCTAGCCTCTTCCAATGATTTCGAACTGGTATTAAGGAATTGGATTTGCTTCTATTCTTTTAATTTCATTTCCTTCATTGATAGGGAGGAGGGGATTTATTCATGCCATGATTGTTGAGAGCTAGGTAAGCTTGTGATCCTGGGAACCCATGTATGATATGTTATGTGTGCGAACTGTGTGCTTGGAGCACCAAGATATCAGTTATGTTTGGAGTAAGATTTATCAAATCTGGTATAGTTCCTCGATGGCCACCGCTTGTCTCTAACCTAATCCTGCATGTAAATCCTAATGGTGAATGGCGATGTTCTAAGAGACCTGGTAGGTGAAGGGATTACCATTTCACCTGGTAATGGGGTGGAGGAGTAAGTAGGTGGTGAGGGATTTAGTTTTGGATTCTCATAACTAATATTTTAGCTAATTCTTGGGTGCAATATAGTTCCTCGGTGGCCACCGCTTGTCTCCGTCCTGATCCTGCACGTAAATACTGACAGTGAATGACGATGTCTTGAGGGACCTGGTAGGTGAAGGGAATACCATTTCACTTGGTAGTGGGGTGGATGAGTAACTAATTAGTGAGGGATTTTGTTGTGCTTTCTCAGGTTGTGTGGCCTAATTTTCCTGTGATTGAAATGTATTGTGCTTTCGCGGGTTGTGTGGCTTGAGTTTCCTATAATGGAAATGTATTATGCTTTCTCAAGTTATGTGGCCTGAGTTTCCTATGATAGAGATCAAATTGGAAAGGGAGAGTTCCTTATCATGTGGATCCATGAAATTAGCTTGGGGGTGACCTTCTTAAGTAGTATTGGCTTGACAGTGTTTAAGGATGGGAGGAAGGTTGACATGTTTATGCTAGTTCACCCTATATAAAAGATAAGTATTCTTTATTATTATTTACTATGTTATTAATGCACATGCACCCATGGAGGCTGAGATATCATGTTTATCATATGCTCCATATGATTTAAATGTGCATGTTTAATGGCTAAATTTGATGTTGATAAATTAGCAGCTCACAGAGCAAGTGTGTGAATATGTTAATCTAGCTACTAGATGTTGGATTGTATGATTTATGGTATATGTTAGGATCTTATTTTTGGAAATTCAATATGGTTGTGTATGGGTGTCCCAATCAGATATTTCATGGGATTTTTTGTTGTTATTGTAATACCCCAATTTTGGCCCTTGTGATATATTGGCTTTTATGCAAATATTGTGTACATGCGATGTATGTTTCCCTAGCGTGGAGCTCAAGGCCAAGGCCCCGCTAGTGTATGTTCGGATTTTATTTATAATGGGAAAGCATTTGATATTTTGTTACCCATGTGCTATTAAGCCATGGAATATTGTAAATGGATGTATATATTAATATTTCAATAAAATACCAAAAATGGCTATGGAAGCAACGAATGAGAAGGAGCCATGTGTATTCCACTAGGGAGTGGTGAGGGGGTTGTGGGGATGAACCATATGCTGCCAACTGTCATCTTGTGAACCCATTTGACTTCCTTGCTGACATTTAATTCTGTTGTAAGGAAGTTGTTGAAGAATTCAGTCCATGGCTTCAATGGAGCATGGGCAGCCCAGAAATTCGTATGGCAGGTATGGGCTTTGTTTTTCTTGTACCGCAAGTCACTCTATCTCATGGGAATGGATTATTCCTCATTTCCATTCCATTGTTGAGGATCCCAACATCATTTTTCATCCATTACACATGCCCAGCAGTGAGAAAAACCAGAAATCGCAACTTTGCAAGAACCCACGTTTTAAAGAGCCATAAACGCCCAGAATTTGGTATTGACAGTAAAATCCAATGGGGAATCCAGAGATATGAACCTTGGGGAAAATTTGAGAGTATTAGATACCCCGAAATCCATAGAAAAACCCAGTTTTTATAGCCCAGAAAACCAGTGACGGGATTGAGTTATTTGATGACAAAATTGTGAGAAATCTAAGTGTGAATGACTGATCAGAGGTTGGGAATGCTTGATAAACCCAGTGAAGGATGGAATCTCAAGGATTTAGCATCTTGGACCTTTCTATGCCCATCCTGAAGATCACTAGTGGGAAGGGACTCTTAAGGGACTGTGTAGCCGAGAAGGGGACCTTCTTTGTGTTGGGTGTGGTAGGTACTGTGGGTGCCTTGACTGTTTGATTTATCTTGAGATGCCTGTAGCTCTGTGGTTGAGCTCACTAGCTTAGCATTTACCTTCTTTGTATTTGTATGCTTGATAAACCCAACTGTGTGTTGTCTTAGCATAGTTGTTGAGTGAAACCATGGTTGTGAGTGAGCCCATTTAGTTCCTCCTTAGTGGAAACACAACCCAGCTCGGGGGCGATCTCTCAACTGAAAGAATATAGGATGGATAGAGATCTATGGTTGGGTGGAACGTTGCTCTCACATAATCAGTTGTTTGGAAAGCTTCATCTCAAAGATAAGTGTTCTCTGTGTGTAAATTATATGCATTGTGTTCTACAATGTGTTAATTCTGAATGATAATTATTCATGTTAATAGAATTTATATGAAGTCTATGCATAGCATGAGAAGGGGATTAATTCTCTGCATATTGAATCATCATCCACTTGTGATAGATATGTCAATGCATTACAATTGTATGTGTCCAAATATGATTTAATTCCGTTGTGTTTATATTGAGTATGAATTTGCACACAGAAGTTTTTATTTATTATGAATTTCTTAGTAATGTATGGGGTTGAATTTACCAAATAAGCCCGATATGTTTGGTCATGTTTCCTCCCTTGCATTGGATTGATGGAAGGGGACGTGATAGTTATTAAAGTGGTAAAATTCTGATTTACTTTAGTGTTATAAATCTGCTATAATGAATTGTAATGATGTTGATTTATTTATGCCAGGTACTAGAAGCTAGTTTGCTTACATATTTATGAACAATTATGGGTTTGATATTCGGACAGCCATGTGGCCTTATGTGGTATTTAAGCTATTGAAAAGCTTCTTGTTGTGTCGATGTCCATTTGAAGACAATTTTTCCATTTCCCTTTGCCAACTGATTCAAGGGCTAGGCTATGTGACTGAAGCCGAGTATGTACCATCGCTAAAAATTTTCCAAACCAAGAAAAATTCTTAGTTCTTGAATGCTTTGAGGAATGGACCAATCTTTGAGGATCTGTACTTTGTCTGGATCGACGTGAATTCCTGCAGAGTCAATTACACACCCCAAATATTTGATGTTGTTCATCGCAAAGGTACACTTGTCCATGTTCAAGTAGAGTTGATGTTGCTGGAGAGTGTCGAGGACTTGTTGAAGCTGTCGGACATGTTCTTCCCATGATCGACTGAAAATCAATATGTCGTCAAGATAGACAATGACCCATTTGTCGATGAAAGGTCGCAGAATCTTTTCCATGTATCGCATGATGATCGTAGGTGCATTGGTTAAGCCGAAAGGAATGACTAACCATTCAAACAATCCTTCCTTGATCTTGAAAGTAGTTTTCCACACATTTGAGGGCTCGATTGGAATTTGATGATATCTCGACTTGAGGTCGAGCTTACTAAATAATTCGGCACCTTTCAGACAGTCGATGAACTTCTCTATCTGTAGCAAAGGGTAGCGATTCTTTACAGAAATTTTGTTGAGTTCCCTATAGTCGATGCACATGTGCCAAGTCTCATCTTTATTTGGAACAAGGATGACTGGACTTCCACAAGGACAGAAGCTAGGTTGAAAATGACCTTTTTCGATCAAATCTTGGATCTGTCCACGAATCTCTTCATTTTTGAGAATGCATCTTCTGTAAACAAATGCGTTAGGAAAAGAAGAACCAGGAGCAAGTTCAATAGAGTATTTTACCTAGAAATGTTGAGGTACTCTGTTCGGCTCTTGGAATAAACTCTGACACTAATCGAAAATGTTGTCGATCAATTGCTTTTGTCGGGAGCTGCATTGGTCAGTGAGTCGACTTGTCGCTACAGTCTTCCTAGAATGTTGCGGTTTGATCATGATTAATGTGAAATTCTGAGCATGATTGATGAGCTTCTTTATCTGTTTAGCAGATATCATTGAGACCGTTGGTGCAGGTCATCGCTCTGGTATTCCGTACCATCGATTTCAGATTTTGAAAATCACCTTCTGAGGCTGTGACTGATAACTTCCATGGTGATCCCACAAGTAAGGTTTCCCAAACAAGGCGTCGGATACGGAGAGTGGTGCCACATCGCAGAGTACTTCATCTTCAAAAGGATTTATGAATTAGGCGAGTTTGTATTGTCGGGTGATCCGTAGTTCCTATCCATCCTTCATCCAACCGATGTTGTAAGGCTGAGGATGCAGAGTGGTGACAAGAGCTATTTTTTCACGCGATCTTCAGAAATGAATTTATTCTAGCTATTGTTATCCACAATCAAATGTAATGGATTTCTCTAAGCCCATATCCGTGTATGGAACATGCGCTCTCGTTCCTCCTCGTCGACGATAGTCGAGGCTGCTGGAGTGGTCGATGTTGACATCAAAAGAGTCGTTGCGTTTGGATCAGATTCTTCCACCGTCTTGTCGAACGCATCAGATGTTGACACTTTTTCCAAAAATGTCTTCCAAGCTTTGCATTCAAATGTATCATGCCAAGATGAGTGGTGGTAATCACACCATTTCCCGGTATGCGGTTGTTTGCTATGTTCCCTTTTCTGAAAATGATTTTTTCCGTGATCTAGCTTTGGCGGGGTCGGCTGAGAATATTTCAACTTGTTGAAGTCGGTTGGTGCCTTCTTGACGGGTTGTCGTCCTGATGTCGACTTTGTCGTGAAGCATGCTTTTCCATTCTGCTTGGTTTCAATTTTGTTGGCATAGTGGAATGCATCCACGAGCGTATTGATAGCCATCTCCTGCTGAATGTACTGGGACAATCTGCTGATGTACTTTAGAACAAACAATTTCTCTTCCTCTTGGATGCCAAGTCTAGCCATGAGTCGATAGAACTTGTCCATGTAACTCTGTACTGATTGGTCTTTCCATTGCCTTAGCTGTTGCCACTTCTTATACTTATGTGCGAGGTATTTGGGCAGGTAAAATTCCTTTCAGACGTATTTGACAAATTTATCCCATGTGTCGATGGGGTCTTCTCTTTTCTCCATCTCTGTCGATAGGCTCTTCCACCAACAGTGCACAGATGTTGACATCTTTAAGGATGCAATGGTGATATTTTTTAGCTTCTAAGAGTTGATTCACAGAGTAATAGGATTCCAATTGTTGTACCCAATTGTCGATGGATTCTGCGTTAATCTTTCGTTCTAGATTTGGTATGTCCAAATTCATTTGCACTTTGAAGGGGATGATTTTGTCAGAGTTAGTTCTCATTGAAAATCCTTTGGACTTCAAAGCAAATCGCATGAGAATTTCATTGAACTGGGCAAACATTTCAGTCCGTTGTCAAGTCAGCGCTTGCTCAATGAGTTGTGTTGTTTTGTCGGATGCATGTCTATCATCTATTTCTCCTGCCATCTTTGGAGGTAGCGTCTGCTTGGATCATTGAGATTGCGAGGGTGTTTGAACTGGCATAAGGCAGGTAACTTCGCTAGAAGTGTCTACGCAAAACTTAAGCACGAACAAAACTGGGAGCTCTTATACCAATGCTCCATTCGTGGCCAGGAAGCACGATAAGGAAAATAGTGCGACTGAATGAGTCGGCTCTATTATGGTAGAAGCTTTAGAAATAGAAGGAGAAAAGCAGGAATAAACTACATAGATAAACACAAATACACGCATACAATATGCAAGAATGCGAACTGATCTTCTCTATTACTTGACGGTTGAATGCCTGATCGATTCCTTGATGTATGTTACAATATTATACATGTTTATATAGAATGCTGAGACGCTTGGGTGCCTTCCCGTTACATTCAATTACAAGAGAAGTTAGAACAGTTTCAGAAGTTCAACCGTTACAGTCGACTGGAACACAGAGAGTCAGTCTTTCATATTTGGACAGTCGCAAGTCGCAGGTCGACGCTGCATGTCGACGTCGTGAAACTGTTGAGGTCGCTGAACTTGTCGAAGCTGCTGAGTTTGTCAAAGTTGTGTCAAATTCGGAACTTGTCGAAGTTGTGTTGAAGTTAGCATCTGACAATAATGCCAATTGCGATGTGGATCGAGCATTGTCAACAACTTCAATATTTTGATGACCTCGTCTGAGATCATATTTTTTTGGCTACCATTGTCAACAAAAAATGTAGCAGAGTCCCCTACACTCACATCTGTGAGTGGAATAGCTGCTCCCATTCCTATGGATCCTCTAGTTAGATCTTTGCACAGTCACAATGGTGGCATTGGGTTTTGCGTCAATTATGTGCTTTCCTTTGTCTTGCTCCACATTAGAGTCTGATCCAGAGTTTGGATTTGAGGATTTCATCTCGTCCAACAATGATTTCTTCAAGCGACATTCATCAGTGATGTGCTAGGGTATTTTGTGGAACTCACACCACTTTCCATCATCCCTCTTCGACTTACCATTACCCTTCTTCACTTTTGGTTTGAACTGGTTGTCATGAGTTTGGGTATCCTTACTCTATCCTTTGTTCTATGAGTTAACTACACCTTTACCAAGATTATGCTTTGATTGATTTGCAAACCCAAACTCTAACTTATTCTTCTTCTTTAATTTTTTCTCACTTTTGACAACATATCAATAAGCGCCTCCGAATGACGAGATGTCTAGGAAATCCATCTCGATTTGGATGTGCCTGTGTAGGCCACTACAATATTTTAGGAAAAATTTGCATTTAGAGCCTTTGATACCCAACTTTGAGTGTAAGGTATGGACTATAGTGGTACACTCTGGCACCATCTGGTCTCTCTCTTAGCGCAAAGTTGTCCATCTCGTATGTTAGTCATCATAGTTTTTGACAGGGTAGAAATCCTCCTTGAGGGATTTGACAAGGGCTTCCCAAGTGGGTTATGTACCATATGTTCTAGACTCATCTCAAACATGCCTCTCTCAATAGTTGTCCCAACAATATTTGACATGGGGTAGGGACTTAAGAAGTGAGAAGGTGATCTTTTGGTTGCTGAAAATAATTTGAACAGAGTAATAACCCTCTAATAGATTAAACCATTTCTCCATAGCATCTACATCTATTTATCCTTAAAATAAAGGAATTTCAAAGTTAACTTGTACCTTGAAGGATGCCACACGTCCAAAATGGATACTGGTTGAAGGTGTCTCCACCATCATTGGTAGTTGGTGAAGTATTTGGGTGAAATTATCCATCATCTCATTCCTCTGTTGCACGAGGGATTCCTTGAGCAACAATTTGATAGGATATCCTGCTCTTTCATCTCTTTTTTATTCTCCCTCTATGTGATGTTGCTTGGGCCGGCAATACTAGTTTTCCCAAAGCTCAAGTAGTTCAAGACCCAACTCTCAATACCCAGATCTCATTGGGGACATGCATTGAGGAACAACAAGAGAAAATTGATTTGATATCACTGATTTGGATTATTTAGATAATGAAATGAATGCATGAATATTAAACCCATATTGAATGCATCAATATTAAACCCATATTGAATGCATCAATATGGAAACACATACACATTTTTTTTCAAAGCGAACAATAGTAAAATAAAACCCAAATTCTATTATTGAATGGAATGAAAAAACATTGTAATTAACTAGAAAGCAATGTAAACTAGCTCAGATGGTGGTAGCTTATCTCTAAAGAGAGAAGTGCTAGCTACACTCAGTTGCAAGAGCTTATCACAAAGAGACTGGAAAGGGCCTTTTTATCATAAGCATAGAGGAAAAAACCCTAAAAAACGAAAAACCCAACCCTAGGAAATGAAGTGCCAAAAGGAATTGTTGGCCCCGAGGTGGCTACTTAACTTCCCAGAGGCACAAATTTTACACATGATCTTTGTTTAGGGCGCACAATGGCTCATTGGAAATAACTAATTGAGAAGTACAACTTTTGCTCAGGACCATAGCATTCCATAGAAATCCTTGACTCCTTGAATGACCGAAAAATACTGTTTATCACCTCAAAATAACCTAAAAAAATTGGGGCAAAAAAAACCTAAAAAAATGCTAAAAAGATAAAAAAACAATTGTAACTCAGTAGAATAAGTGAGTTACCACATCAATATCCACTTGAACTAAAACATATATTAGAGAAAAGTATATTGATTCAATGAATCCTTCGCTACTACGAATACCTTTATTTTTTCATTTCATAGCATAAGCAAAAATTAAAACCATGTTTACACATTCACTTTATTAAAGATCAAATCCAATCTCTCATATTGTTAAACTGTCTTCGCATATGTTAAGATGGATAATGGTATTCTTTCCCTTGGACAAGATTTTAGATTTGAACTCGTAACTTTGTGTCCTTAAATATATTTTGTAACTATGACAAGCGGTCCATTTCCAAAGGCTCATTATTTCAAGGCTCCACATAGTGTAAATTAAAATTTTGCGACATCATTGGCATACAATTAGACAAAACTGGCACATGTATGACACTTCCTTAACTATATATATTATCAGTCATCAGGATATATTGCTTTGGGGGCTTTGGTTCACGGGGAAGGTTGCAATATGTTTAACTAAATAGCATTCAATCAAATCTAATGAAATGGGGATTGAACAAACATGAACTATTCAAGGTTGACGCTACATGACAAAAACATAACAATGTTAGACAAAAAATTGAGTTATATTTGAAAATTTTTATTTAAAAAAAATAACTATTAGATTAATTGTATCAAATACTAGAAAACACTTAAATTTAGTGTTCAAACTTATATCGCTATGTGCATCAACATTACATATCAAATTGTGGTTAATATTATTTCGTAGGTATTTCTACCACGTAGCCTTGCTAATATTCATAATATATATTTCAATGTCGCACCTAATAATATTTCTTGGGAATTCACTCAAAACACTTGTATTTTGTACATTTTTTGCAAACAATTCCTTCTCGAAAAATTTTGCGTTTATATTATTCAAACAAACACATTACACACGACTTGTCGAATTTGAATTTAATACAAACCCTTGATCTGGATTCATGTCACAAAATAAAATGTGAACTTTCCTTTTTATTAGTAATAGATCAACTATCTATTGGCATTCATTTTATGCTAAATGCCTAGATATGCCAATTTTGACACACATGGAGGATATGGTGTGCGATTTGACCTAGAATTTGGGATGTTTAGGTTGACTTGGAATATGGGATGTGCGTTGGGTGTTTGTATTGAAAAAAAATACTAGCTTTGACATGTATTGTTTCCATTTTGGAGATAACCATTTGTTGTTGTCTTTTATTCATTAAGATAGGAGAGCCTGCAAAGTGTTAAGGTGCTATGGTCTAGCATGGATTTGTAGGCCAAGTGTCGATGTGACTTAGAGCTATTTTGTGAAAGATTATTTGTGAGTTGGAGTTATTTTCTCAAACACTATTTATGTGTTGAGTTGTTTTCTCTACTAGGTTGTTTTCTCAATGATTATTTATGAGTTGAATTGTTTTCTTTACTAGGTTGTTTTGTTTACGAGATATTTCTAGAACTAAATGGACAAATATTCATTAAGAGTAGTTAACCATCATCAATACAGTGAAAGTGACTATCTATTTGAAATGTATATGTTTTTGTTGTATTTTCGATTATAAATAGTTCTCGATAACTAAAAAACCTGTTTCAACAAATATTATTGAAGTGAGTTAAAACGAAGAAATGTTCTCGAACAATATTTCAAATTGAAAATTGTTTGAATATTCTCTTTTTGGTATATGCTTAAAAAAAAATTACTCGTCTATCTAATATACTTGTATTCTACTTTCTTTTGCATATTTATTGATTGCTTTAATTACATGATATCGCTTTATGTCTATCACTATAACATTATCATCACACAAATGAATTATTTATGCAACATCACTTTACATTCTCAATTCATAGAAGTAGATTGTTGAGTTTTTATTATTAAATATATATTTCTGATATGAAACAAATTTAATAGTGTTGTTTTTCGTTTCTTTCTTTTCGTTAATAGAGACATCTATGCAATACATTTCCATAATGTAAAACAATTGTCGACAAGTACAAAAATAACAAGAAGCTATAAGAGACATAGAAACTAGATTTCTATCATCTCCCACCCTTCCTCTTTATCACATGTGGCCAAATGTTGAGTGTTTTCTAAATTTAAAGTACTTCTAGAGCACACTATTCATATCGATGAAAGAGACACAATGTGACTTCCAAGAAAAGATTGACTACATTGAAATAAACATCTCTTAATTGATATTGTAAATGCCATAAATCATCTTGAATATATGAATGACTTGTATCATCTTGCTATATTGATCAAAGTTACTTTGCAATCTTTCACTGTACATATAATGTTCACTTGCATATTCATAAATAATTGCATAGCTTACGTTTTTTACTTGTTTACCAAACCAGATTGAAAAAAATCATTTAATGTATGAATACATTTTCAACAATGTCCATATTTATAAATATAAACAATGTCCTTAAAGATCATGCAACGTACATGACTATAGTCTATACATGTGTTATTGCTTTTTAATTGATGTATTGTCCATTCTTACCTAACACTTTCATTTAAAGAAGAATGGTCATACTTGATTACTATTTTTTGTTTGTTTCTTTTACCGACATTTTTTAAAGCTAATAAAACAATTAAAATTTATATTTTTATATCTTAAAATAGTTAGTAAAGATAAGATGACAGTTGAACCTCTTACACCAAAGTAATAATAATTTTTCAAAAGTTAGGTCCCAGTGTCTCATTGAGTGGATCCCCTCCAAAGTTGTCACTAATGTCCAAAATTGTATTAAGTAATAATAATTTTTCAAAAGTTAGGTCCTAGGATCTCATTGATGGGATCCCCTCCAAAGTTGTCACTAATGTCCAAAATTGTATTAATTTTTTTTTATATTGCCAGGGTTTATGTAAGGTGGTTGGGAGGTTTTCCATGGTGATTGTGGATTATAATATAGTTTTGAGGGCCTTGTGTCGCATATGTCAAATAGTGGGTGAGGCCTCACATCATCCATTCCACACGGCAAGACTTTTCCATATATGCCTACAATTTGTTTTCTAAATATTGTTTCACTATCGACATGCGAAAGGTATTGCTTCGGTTTCATTTATGTAGGTTGTTGATTTCACATTAAAAGGATTGATAAAGACTTTAAATGGTTCCATATTTAATTGTATCCGTAAAAGCTATATTAAACCATTTTCATATGTAAATTGAAATCTAAATTTATTTTTACCCTAATGTTAAAACAGGTTTGACTGAATTTATCTAAACATAATATTATATTAATGTACTCTAACCTATAATTGTACTAGGTCATTTTCTCCATAAGGGAACATTAACATTTAATTAATATAGTCGATGTTATAGTTGTCCTAGGGCAAAGGCACGCTTGAAAAACAAAGGGTGATTTTCACTCTTTTCAATTCATTTTCGAACATTAATATAAAATACTATAATATAACTTATAATTGTCGTCTCAGCGAATGTGGCATCGTTATCTTTTCTCCGAAATAATCCAAATGTATAGTGTGAATGTTTAAAGAGTGGAGCCCACAATGCTGAAAAAGACAAGTAATGTAAAATGGACAAGAGAGAGGGACAAGGAAGCAAAAGGCATAGTGATAAATTCAACCTTCCCCCAAATCCAAATATCAAAAGAAATTTGTTATATTGAACTTTTATTTTGCTTCAAAAATCAAACTATATTTAACTAATATATATATATATAATATTTCTCATCTTCATGTTATTTTAGTCATAGTTATTAATAAAAACAAAGGGTAACTTTGTCTTTGATATATACAACTAAGTTACAATCCTGTCGACTATAAGAGGAGGTTGGTCATGGTCATTTGGGGCCTTGCCCAATTTAGTTGTTTGGGGATCAACATTAATAAGAACCATGAGGTTCCACTAGGTGGTCCCATGGGCTTAAACCCCTCCTAGATGGTAAGTAGTATGAAATTGTTTGTAATCATGTGGGGGTCCAACAATTAAGCTACATATGCGCTCTCAAACATGTTGTCTAGTCTTGTAGTGGGCATTGTTATGGTTCAACCCAATGGAGCTAGGTCATGAAATTGACACTTGTGGTTCAATGAAGCCAAACAAGCCAAGAGAATCAAGGGGCACTCTTCTGGTCATACATGGGTCCCCATGCCAATACTTAAGAAGATGTTAGAGGTAATCCACCTTCAATCTTTCCTTTCTAGTTTGCATAGTAATTTGCATTAGTACACTAGTACACATTAGTGTTGCATCGTAACAAAAGGATTGATGAGTTTACACAACAAAATTAAACAAAGAATCATTATCTTTAAAAACACAAAAGAGGGATTTAGCTGGAAAGAGTATCCAAGTGGCTTGAAATTCAATGGCCCAGGGAAAGCAAACTTTTGGTAAGACAATGCACTAGGATAGGGTGTATGGAAACTATTGTAGGCATATATACTCTACCTAGGTCCAAACAACCCAAGCAAGGGGTAAAATTAAAATAGGTAGTTTAGTGTTTTGATGCATCCACTTTGTTGAAAACATGGGTTTTTCACCCCTACGTATGTAAGCCTTTTATTCATAAGAGACCGCACACCACTAGAATCCAAGCAAAAAATGTGTTTTTAGGTTCAAGAATATGCTTCTATATGTTTTTCTAAGCGAAATAACCATGAATTTTTCGTCGATTTCATCCTCCAAAGTTTGTTTAATCAACCTTTAAGTAAAGGTTTCAATTATAGCCACTTGTGTTCCATTGCCAACTTGTATATGGGGACTCCATTTATATTCTTTCCACCAAGCGATAGGCACTAGAAGGCCATGTTTTAACATCATGGCATTAGGGATAAGCCCCTAGATGTGGTCCATAATACCTTACCCATAGCAAAATCATTTTGAGATTATCTCGTGGTGTCCAATTTCTAGACATGTGATCAAATAAATCATTGGTTCAGTTAATGTGTTTCCTAAAGAGTCTTAGGTTCAATAACTAGGATAATTTAATGAGTGTCTTGATTGCATAAAGAATCAATGGTGACGAAGCTAGAGACAATGATCATTAAAATAGAGGTTGGTCCTAAGGGAGGGTTCCTTCTAGGTCAATAATGTTTTCACCACTTCCCATGCCTTCCAAATACTTTGAACCACAAAAATGTTGAGAATTTTGAGCTTGGGTGGGGTGAACAAGATAGTCTAAAGAGATATGCCTTACCACATATTTTTTCCCAATGGAACTCCTTTCCTAATGTGGTTCCTAGGAAGTAATTTCTAGGGCTCTTTGGCTTCCATGACCCAACCAAACCAATTGGTGCATAGAACCTAGGATTGAATCCTAACTTATTAATGATACCCTTTGATCAGGCTTAGACCATAATAATTTGTGAACAAATTTTTCATGGTAGTCATAAGTTACCTTAAACAAGACCCAATAAGAAGAGTACTATGCATGGGTAGCTTCAATCACTTTGGTACAAATTTGGAATTTGGTCACCTTTCTTTGACCTTAGTGATCTACTTATATATATTCTTCTACATTTGTTGCACCATCACTTCTTAGAGTTCCTCAGGAAAGGCATGGAATGGAAAAGGGATACTCAAGAATTTGACAATTTGTCCTAGTTGAATCCAAGTCTAGACTTGAGAGGAGAGCCACTCCACCTTTGGGAATTATCTTTGCCTATAGCATTAGGAAGAAGAAAGAAAAGGCATTCCATTGTATGATTCCAATATTGTTGGTTTTCTCAAATAGTCATTTAAGTGTCATTGACAAATAACCAAAAGACATTTACCATAAGAATAACACCAAGGTATAGAGAAACCCTTAAGGTAGGGTAACACCATCAAATACTCCTCAAGGAAGGAATCACTCCACAATTCATCACACATCTCATAAAATGATACTCATGTATATTTATACTTTCTCATGAGTATTCCTAGGGGCTAATTCCAAAAAAACCCTCTTTATTACATTATTACTTAAACCTACTTAGTGGGAATATTCCATTATTTATAGCCACATTACATTAATTACTCCTCCTTAGGTACACATTACATATATATTCCCCTTCGGTACCTCCATAGGTACCCCATATTATCCTCCCCTAGACATATTACATTGAATCAACTTATTTAGCTTCACCAATTATATTAATAAAAAATAATATAATATAACTCATAATGCTATGGGTGAAATGTATAGTTGTTAATGTTTTAAGGATACGGAGTAGCCCACATCGTTGAAAGAGAAAGTAACGGAAAATGGACAAAAGAGACATGGACAAAGAAACAAATAGAGTTATCGATACATTGAACCTTTGGCAGTATCCAAAAATCAAATGAAATTTTTTAGATTGAACTTTTATCTCTATTCAAAATTTCAAATGTAATTTATTTATGATAGGGATTGATCCTTTGGAAGTATCCAAAAATCAAATGATTTTTTTAGATTTATCTTTTAGCTCTATTAAAAAATTCAAATGTAATTTATTTATGATAAGGAGAATCTGATCAAAGTAGGGGGTATAGTTTTTATTAACAAGCCAAAATAAAAGTGCTTTGACCTTAAATTAATTCATCTTCATGTTATAAATTTTTATAAAGTTTTTCAATATTTCCAAAATAATTTTATTAAATTGAATTATTTGAAAATTAAAAAAATTTCAGAGTTTTAAAATTTCATTGATCTCAGATTCTAATTGATCAAAGAAGTTGTCAACGGGACATAAATCCATGAATTTGGACTTTATTTATAAATCATGGAAAACAAAATTAAAACATTTAATGTGGAATTTTCTAAACGTGTCATGTGGCAACCTTTAAATGCCATTATTGACTTTTGGTTACTAAAAAACAAAACAAAATATGGTTGTCACTTTATGTGATGTTTTGATTTTGACGTGACAATGTTTATAAACTATTTTTATGTTGATATGATTTCTCATTTACTTTCCCAAACTATATACTCAACCTATAGCTTATTTACTTTCTCATAAAGCTTTTTGTCTTTCTCAAGTTTTATATGTAGTAGGGGGTAAAAGTAGGGAGTATATTTTTTATTAACAAGTAAAAAAATCAAATGTAATTTATTTACGATAAGGAAAACCTTATCAAAGTAGGGGGTATAGTTTTTATTAACAAGCCAAAATAAAAGTGCTTTGACATTGAATTAATTCATCTTCATGTTATAAATTTTTATAAAGTTTTTCAATATTTCCAAAATAATTTTATTAAATTGAATTATTTGAAAATTAAAAAACTTTCAAGAGTTTTAAAATTTCATTGATCCCAAATTTTAATTGATCAAAGAAGTTGTCAATGGGACATAAATCCATGAATGTGTGACTTTATTTATAAATCATGGAAAAGAAAATTAAAGCATTTAATGTGGAATTTTCTAAAAGTGTCACGTGGCAACCTTTACATGCCATTATTGACTTTTGGTTACTAAAAAAAAAACAAAATATGGTTGTCACTTTATGTGATGTTTTGATTTTGACGTGACAATGTTTATAAATTATTTTTATGTTGATATGATTTCTCATTTACTTTCCCAATGTGTATACTCGACCTATAGCTTATTTACTTTCTCATAAAGCTTTTCTTCTTTCTCAAGTTTTATATTTAGTAGGGACTAACTAGTTTGTGGCATATTCACTTGTTTATGTGTGTGTGTGTGTTTGAATTAAAGTTTTTTTTTAACTTTACTAATTGGTAAACAAATTGTACATGAATTAATTAAAAATGGTAGGATGCAACCATATCTTTTACTAGCAAGTTTAAATTTAGAAATTAATTCCAATTCATGTCAAAACATCCCTCATCATGTAGTCTTAGTTGTAGGCATAAAGATAAAACAAAAATAAAGGGATTATGGTTGATACATACAACTTACCTACAATCCAACTCGTTGTAGGAGGAGGTTGGACATGATCATTTAGGACCTTGATACATCTAGTTTTTGGAGGATCAACATCAATAAGAACCATGGGGTCCCACCCATTAGTAGGTGGCCCTAGGGGCGTAGGCCCTTCCAAGATAGTAAGTACCAAAGTAGGAAATTGTTTGTAACAATGCAGGAGTCCAACAACTAGATTGCATGCACACTCTCAAACATGTTGTCTAGCCTTGTAGTGGGCCCTATTGTGGTTTGATTGAGTAGATCCAGGTTTAAAAAGCATCTCTTATGGGTCAAGTAAGCCAAATTTACTAAGAGGATCAAGGGGAACTATTCTCATCATACATGGGACCCCATGCCAATACTCAAGAAATTGTTAGAGGTAATCCATCTTTAGTCGTACCTTCCAAGTTTGCAGAGTAATTTGCGTTAGCACACTAGCACACATTAGAGTTGTATCCTCCCAAGAGGATTAATAAGATGACACAAAAACATTGATCAAAACATCTTTTTTTCTAACTAATGATCTTCTTGATCAACTCATGTGTGCTAATTTTTTTACTAATATTGATATTAAGTTATGCTACCACCAAGTACCCATTGAGAAAAATGATGTATGCATGGAGATAACGTTCAAGTCTAAAGAAGGCCTTTTTGAGTGGTTGTTCATGCATTTTGGCTCGACTAACACTCTAGCAAATTTCATGGGGATGATGGATGGTATCTTCCATCCATTCACAAATTCTTTTGTGGTTGTATAATTAGATTATATCTTCATCCTCAATAAAACTTGGGGAGAACATTTGTGGCACATTCAATAGATCATGAGTACCTTTCAACAACACAATTCATATGCCAATATGGAGAATATGTTAATTTGACATGCTAAAAATTCAATATCTAGTATACATCATGGATGAGAATGGTGTGCATGTGGATATAGAAAATATCCAAGTCATTAGTGATTGGATGACCCCAACAACTCTCATAGATCTAAGTAGTTTCTTGGGGCTTTCCAATTTCTATCTAGGTTCGTATTAGGCTTTCCTCATAATATCATAACCCCAAAGCCAAGTCACATGTAACACCTCATTTTTTACCCCATGATGTAATTATTTATGTAATGATGAAATGGATAGAATCCAAATATATAATGATGTGCAATGATATTATGATTCCACAAGTAGGGAAAGTGAAAGAGGTCTAAGGGCATATGACCCTAGTGACTTATTAATCTAAGTAATTATCCCCTTTTGAAAAAAACCTTAGAAGGTGATTTTATCCTAAGGTTCCTAAATCATGTTTATGAGAGTGGCTTAATTTGCATTAACTTTATTATTATCCTAAGCTAGGGTTAAGAGGAGAAAAGTAGGATCCTCTTGAGTGCCACATGGAAAGTTAAAACCATGCATATATTATGTGAGAATGGAATTAGAGGCTCATTCATTGACTCTAACCAGCTTGGATGGTTCCTATGAGAGAAAACCTAACCTACAACTAAGGTCCCTTGAGTCCCAACATGGATACTCCCTAGTTGACCTATGTTGGAGCACTAGAAGGGAATGGAGAAAGATTGAGGGATTGTGGTGCAAATAAGGGGGTCCCACTCCTTGTGTTGTTTAGGCTAATGGTGGATGAGTTCTAGTGTGTTTGGATTTCTATAGAGGGGGATTTTATCCATATATTTCCTAGCACAAAGATTCCTTGGCCGACCTATGCTAGAGCACTGGAAGGAAATTTGAATATCTTGAGGGACTGGTTAGAAAGATGGGGATCCCATTCCTTGTGTTATGTAGGATGATGGGGGAGGAGTGCTAGGAATTGGGATAGTTCTAGAGTGGATTTGGAATTGGATATGTGTTTTATTTTTAGCCATTCTTTGTGTTTTGTTAGATGAATTTTGAGTTGAGTAGGAAATTTAGGAAATGTCTCGCCTAGTGCACTGATAGCCCCATCTCGGGGGTGGCCTCTATCATCTAAAGATAAGGTGTGATAGAGTGCATATGGATGAGAGGAATGTACTTTGTCTGCAACCAATTGGAAGACTGTGAAAGATAAGTTTCTAATCATGTCAGAAAACCATGTTAATATTTCATGTTATGTATTTTTTGGATTCACTATTTATGGAATGTATGTGTGCATGGATTTCGTAGGCATTGTATGGATGCATTCATGGTAGAAATGTTTTCATTTTTATAGAATGGGGAATTTTAGGTTAATTGATTTCTATAAGTGTACTTTCATTGTTAAAATGTTATAGCTAGCCATATAATTTGAATATGGTATCAGATATTAAAATTTCACAGGTGAAATAAGTACCCCCTGGTCTCCATAGTGGAAATAGGTTGTTGGGTATGTGACATCTCCAAGGGTGGGGAAACACCCAAGTTCATTTTCCATTATTTAAGAATTTAATCATTTGAAACATTATCTTTACTTGGCACCAATACTTACCCAGTTGGACCTACACAACCCTTCAATATTGAACATATTATTTTGATTATGTTGTTGGTGAAATTCTTACTCAATATAGACATATAATGGCTTATCATAATGAGATACTCTCTGATGCAGTTTGTAGGTACCCCACCTATGACAATGATATATACTCCATTGTGTAGGGTTGTTTCCAATGGAATAATTACATCCTTGGGAAGGAGAAGATCATCCACACTAATCAAAATCCCCTATCATTCATATGCAAGGAAAGTTATATAATGACCACCATTATAAGTGGTTCATATACCTACAAAATTTCTACCTAAATATCAAGTACAGTAAGGGAAACACAAATCATGTTCTAGACTGCCTCAACTAACCTCCTATTGCGGCGTTGACTACCATGCTCTTATCTTTTGGATATGGGACCTATGGGTAGCCCCAATTGTATGACAATGACCATGACTTTGTTATTACATATTAGACACTATATGAAGGAAAACCAATCTCTGAATTTCATCTCCATGATGAAATTTTATGCCATCTAGGCCACCTCTATGTTCCTTCAAGTGACTCTGAGAAGATAATTAAGAGGTGCATTACAATCACATGGTAGGAAATTTTGGCATGGAGAAGACAATGGAAATGTTACAAAAGTACTTCTACTAGACAATGCTATGATAAGACATTAACATGTATATAAGATCATGCACCACCTTTTCCATTTCCAAACCTACCATCAATAAGAAAGGGTTGTGCATTCCTTGACTTATGCCAAACAAACCTTCGAATTCCATCTCCATAGACTACATTTCTAGTCTACTTTCAACCAAGTATGGCAATGAATTTGTATTTGTGGTTGTTTACAAGTTCTATAAGATGACCATTTTAATGCCTTGTAAGAAGATCATCACAATGGACGCTACTACTAAGATATTTTTCAAGCATGTTTGGGTTCATTTTGGGCTTCTGGATACCATTATTTCAAATTAGTATGGTAGGTTCCTGAGTACTTTCTAGTCCATCTTATGGTTGATGATGGACACCAACATGACCAAATCGGCTGCCTTCCACCCTGAAATTGATGGATATATAGAGGTAGTCAATGGGATGATTGTGCATATCTTAAG
Organism: Larix kaempferi; assembly: GCA_027924585.1. Taxonomy (NCBI): domain Eukaryota; kingdom Viridiplantae; phylum Streptophyta; class Pinopsida; order Pinales; family Pinaceae; genus Larix; species Larix kaempferi. The sequence goes on along the minus strand of BSBM01000450.1, from coordinate 9,093,378 downwards.
AATGTGAAACTACAAACACCCACACACATGGGATGATATCCTTCCATATGTTCAACATAGCTACAATATATCCCTTCATAGTTATATTGGACACAACCCTTTTTAGGTGCGCTTGGGGTTCCATCCATTAGCCCCAATTTCCATAGTGTTCGACATTGTATATACATAGGAAGACTACTCCCATGATTAAATTGAGGTTGATCAGACAACCAAATTTGTTGAATGGATCCATTATGCCCAATAAGAAGTTCATGATATTTTGCAGACATACAATGTCAAGTAAAAGCAATGCAACAATCAACATTGGGTTTCACACAAGTTTGAAGTGGGAGATAATGTATGGCTGCAGCTTTAGAAAGAGTGTCCCACAAGTCACTGTCAAAATATCCACCCACTATGATACGAGCACCAAATCTATGGGTGAGAATGATTTTTAATTAAGTATCCCCCCTTTCCTTAGCTTGCACCCTGTATTTAATGTGAAGCTAATTTGACCATATTTTACACCCGTTTTGGACACCTCATAGGTGGTTGAGCACTTAGATCCTAGAGAAATCAATCTTGAATACATTGAGTAGGAGATAATAAATTGGATCAAGGGTCCACCAAGATCAAGGGAAATCACCATTAGAACATCCAACGCTATTGGGTCATCAAGCAAGGCAACTTCTTCTCTAGGGTAAGTTTCTCACTAGGAGTCATATTTAGCATAAGTTTCCCCCTTTGATGGAGGAACTTGATGCAATGGGGAAAATTTCTCCATAAAAGTGTATGACTAATCCAGATGGGTACTAGTGGCCACCCACATATTCCACTAATCCATAATGGTTTCATTGGTGGCCTCAACATAGAAGGAAGTGGCTAAAGATGTCGAATCGAACAAGGTTGGTGGGATTTGACTCAAGGGAAATTCAATAGGTGTGGCTGGGGCTTATTGGTTCCCTTGTCTTAAATTTGAAAATTTGAAGGATGGGCATGATAATGGGGAGGATGGGGTGGTGCAAGAGAAATAAATAGAACCAAATTTGAGTTGTGCCACATAGCATAGAGATCATTGGAAGTAGTGAAGAGAACTGGCATGATAGATTGATAAGGATCAAGACATGTAGGATCCCAAGAAACCAATGAAGAGGTGGAAAAAGAAGAATTCCACCTCATTTAAGATAAAGGAGAAGAATACAAGCAATAAAGTCACATTAAGAAAGAAGACAACGGATTAGGAAGAGTTTTGAATGTACCTCCCCAACTACGAGAAATTATTATATATTGTAAAGTATTAGGCCTGTGTAGGATTGATGTTGGTTGATGATTAATATTATTTTGGTATTAGATAGCCGATTCTTTTTTATCAATAGATGGCCATTGCTATGAAATGTAAAGCATATCATATTTATTGGATCATCTTTAATATCAATAGAAGAAGATCCCCTTTAAAATATTGTGATTTCCCTTTATTTGTATGGTGATGATGTTGCATTTTACATTTTGGTAACAATGTTTAGGGATGAGATCAAGTCTGCTTGATTCATGTTGCTTTTGTAAGTAGGTTATTTAGAATGGAATGTGTTGATTTTTATTTTTCCCGTGCTATTTATGGTTGGTTGTGGTAAATTAAGTAACAAATGGGAAATCCTACGTTAGTCAATGTAAATATTAGTCGTGACCACCATGTTATGCGAGCCCCATTTTATTTATAGTCATGACCCAATGCTTCGAGTGAGACCTTCCCCTCCTCAAGGATTGAATATTCCAATTCTTAGAATACAACAAACCCCTACCATTGGACACCTATGGAAATATTGGTTTGAAACTAAGCCAACACAATCCAATGGGCCAACTGAATAAATTTGAACCAACTAATCTCAAAGTAGGGATTGTTAATAGGATATGGGTTCAAGTATGCTACAATCCCTCAATTACATTCACATAATGTGAGAAAGCACCTAGAGGGTTTCCCTAAGGACATTTTTCATGGAAAACAATATTAAGAATCAAAATTGATAAGATAGACAAACATATAGATTTTATTAAACCATTCATGAGACTAAATGGTCCTATAAGATTAAAAAGTTTACATTTTGTGTGAAATTTTCCAAGAGATTAAATCTCATGATTATGATCACCAAAAATGGTAGAGTAATAGAAGGATCCAAATCATGGACTTTATTTACTCTAATAGGCCTTGTCCACTTCACTCCACATAAAGGAAATTTGATCTCTACTAGATTTGCTAGTATGTTGTACAACATAGGAGAATATGTCACTCAATTTCTACTTCCCAATTTCCACATATTCAACATAGTATTGTTGGAATATTGGCCAATACTGAGAGGGGGGGAGGTGAATCACTATAGTTATATTTTTACCAATTTAAACCACTTATTAATATTAATTAAAACATGGAATCAACAAGATACAAAGAACACATATTTTTATCGTGGAAACCCAATTGGGAAAACCACAAACTCTTTCTATACTGCAAAATTATATTTACAATATTTTTTCAAGCTACAACTTGTTGGAGATTTCAATCCCCAAGTTTATCAGCTACAACTAAAGGATGCTACAACACCCTGGTTTGTGCCTACTACAATAGACAAGGATGCTACTACAGCCTATTTACCAGCCACTACTGGAAGGAGGCTACAACCCCCTGGTTTATCAGCTACAACTGAAAGGATGCTTCGACACCCTATTTACCAGCTACCAATGGAAGGAGGCTACAAGCCCCTTGTAGGCATGTATCCTGCCCTAGCACCACCCTACCTCCCTAGTATTTTTTTTCATAACTTAAATAACTTCTTACAGTATCTTATGTTCTCTGTCTTCTTCTACAAATCATCAATTTTGACCACAGAGACAATATTGCTCTTTTCTTACATTCTCTGACTTCTGTACTGCATCAAATATTCACTTTAAACACTCAACAGACATCCTCTGTCCTTCCTTTTATTTCTTTGGTATCTCTACAACTTCAGATCTTCTTTTCTTCAATTATGTTACTTCATTTTATTTGTCTTTGACTGTTCTTTCTTCTACTTTGATCTAGGCCATTGAGACTTCTTCCTTCCATATCAAATGCTTGCTTATATATTATCTAACTCATCCTTTAACCATTGCTTCTCGTCAATCTGGACTTGTTCCTTTTCCCACTCGTGCCTCTTCAAAAATATTAACTTTATGTTTATTAAATAAATAACAAACCCTGTTTTTTTAAATTAAAGATCAACTCTGTTTTCTTAAAGAATAAACTCTGTTTTTTTTAATAAACTTCTGACTCATTTAGTTTATTCCCGTAGCTAATCATCATACCTTTTCAACATCACATCCTTTCCATAATTGTTTCCTTCCAATTCTAGAAATTGCTTTTTTGATCAAACACACCTCTTAAAAAATACTTTTTGGTTTAATTAGTTTGCTTTGATAACTAGTTGGTAATTAATTTCCTCTTATTTCATAACATTTTAGTCATTCCTTGTTTTTATTAAATTGACTTAGTTGGGAAATTTAAATAAAAACTTGTTAACATATATTTTCAGGATTATTTCTGGCATATTCACATATTGTGTAACAATGATTTTTCCTCGACTTGGCAACTCAATTTTTCACATATGTGACTACCAAAGAGAAATATGACACCATGGTTAGATGGCCAGTTCATCATGGAACATACCCATGCCATCTAGCGAATTTACCAGCACAAGGTCAATTTAAGGAGGACATTTCCAAATGGTCCTTCAAATTTTATTTAGACAGAAAAACATAATTTTTCTCATTTTTCCAGGCTTGTGTCTCGCACGTGTGATCACCAAATGGAGAACTAATACCAAGAATAAATAGAAAAATCACCAGAGAACATATTCATGCCATTGAATGATTTTACTGGAGCAAAGATAACCTTTGGCGTGCATTTCCAAATGGCCTTTCAGATTTACTATGTTTAACACTAAAACAGATTTTATTAATTTTAACAGGAAAACATAATTTTTCTCAATTTGACAAGTTTGTATTTCGCACGTGTAACCTCCAATGAAAAATATGAGACCATGACTAGATAGCCAAATCATCAAGGAATAGACCCATGTGTTGGTCACCCTATATGCTAATCAATTACAACTAACACACAGGATGCTCAATATGAATTGTCAACCCAGGTAGGTCTTTTATTTCAACGACAATTAGCACAATCTATGCATAGACACTTCAAGTAGCTGATTGAGTAAATGGAGATAAATTATCCTACCTATCTACTCAGGAAAACTCATCTCATGGCTAAAACTAATTTAATTTATCCATCTAAGAGTTCAAAGTACATTTACCTTCCTACGATCATCACTCCAGCAATTACTGAGCGAAGAAGAATTAAGCTAGACTTACTTTTGTAAAAAGTTAAATCCTAAAGATATCAGACTACAACGCATTAACCATAACATGTATAAGATTATCTAATCTGAGAATTATAAATGAGAGTAAGAAATCAAACCAATTGCAATCATAATCTGACTAATGCAATAAACTTCAAGAAAGATAAATAATATAAATAAACTAGAGTTGAGCTTGACTGTAACAGCTAACTAGCACACTTGCATAAAAGGAACTAACCTACACAGTCGATTGTCACACCATGTAGTTACAACTATTCAGAATGCAAACATTAACTACCAAAGAAAAATGCAATTATCAATTACTACTGTTGCAGCTTCTCTGGAAAACACATCTACTGTAAATCCACACCACACAACAAAAAATAAACTAAACTACCTACTTAACTCGGCAATGTCTATGAGAAGGCGGGTCCTGGCCTTCTAACAGAGATGCCGTGAACTACTACAAATTAAAACACAATAATATGAATAACTCTGCTCTTTGTATTAGAAATGTTAATTCACAGTATCAACTCTCTGTTACAGCTCGTACAAAACAATAATCAACCAACCCCAGACTCTGGGAGCCTTCCCATATTTATACATACATAATACAAATCCCAATCCACTAAATTCGTGCAGCCATGAAGATCTTTGATCTTTAGGCTGCTAAGTCATAACATAACTGTTATAGCCGTGAATGGACTTGAATGAGGCCATTGGATATGAATGGTGTTGTTACTATGGCCGTCAATGGCTCAACGGACTAACTGATTGGGAAGCGCTCTATCTGTTGCAACGATGCTCTGTTGCAGCAAAGTCTTGTTACAACTACCATGTGGAGAGATGATCACGTTGCTTCTATTAATGTGTGGAATCTGAACTGAGGAGTAACAACTGACACTAATTGTACCTTCCTTCCATATGCTTAGCGGCTGCTACACCTGCGTCTCTCAATGCTTTGAGCTTATCTTAATAAAATCAACACAAGTTAGCATAAACCAAAGGATAAAATTCATAACCATAACAATCTTAGGCATTAAAGAAATAAGCAATAATAAATCATTCCTGTCAGGATTCATGCTCAACTTGAGGAAAGACATATATTTGGTTTGTGGAAATAAGATAAGATAGGACAAAAATAGGTAATAGGCGTGGTCAAAAAGGGGCAATTCCAGGACCCAACACCCCCCCCAACTGTCTTATTGCATGTCCTCATGCAACAACTCCCACTAGTCTGAATGTGAATCCATACTGTACTTGTGGAGATTGGTGAAGTTGAAGGCAAGTTCAGGTGCTTCCCCTGGTTGCAAAAATCCATTACAAGCAAACCACTTTTCCCAGCACTGCTCCTCCTCCTCCTTAGTCAAGACATAAATGTTTCTGTATGGGCTCACAGGAAGCCATATGATAGGAAATATGAATCTCAGTCCCAGCCACAATGGTCCACATGCTTGCATGCATTTAACATACGCAGGCACTCTCAGAAGAGTTTGTTTAAAATTCTCAAAGCAATATGGATCCCCTTCTATCAAAGATGGGGAAGAAGCTAACCATATGTGCTCACTACCTTCCACGGCATACTGCCGTTGGTTGGAGATTGTCTTTACATAGGTAGTGATGACTATCTGTTAGGAACCTACGTCAACCCTTCTATTTACTTTGTTAGTATATTATTGTTGGATGCATATGCTTTGTAAGTCGTCCCGTAGTATTTATTGATCCATAGTTTTTATTATTGTTGTTGGATGCATATGCTTTGTAAGTCGTCCCGTACTAATTGTTGATCCATAGTTTGTATTGGCCCATTGGTTGTATTGACACATGGTATTGACCCATGGTATTGGCGCCTAGACTTAGTATATAACTTTGTGTTGAGACCAATAAAGGTACTGTGAAGTTATTTGTATTGAGCTTGCTCAAAGGAGGTTGCACCCTCAAAGTGGCATGCGATCAATAAAATCGATTCTGAGTTATGTTATTTCTTCTATCTCACGTATTCTCACTAATTAATTGTTTCAGGTTCTTCACATCTGGTATCAAAGCACTTTCTTGGGTTCGCTGGGTGAAATTTCTGCTAAAACATTTTTTCGCATCTGTTGCAGCTTCGGATCTGGGAATAATCCCTATCCTCTTAACTGTGGGAAGTACTTGGGAATAATCCCTAAAACTCATTGTGAGGAGTACCACAAGAACCCCAAATTAGTTGGCCCATTGAGAGGACCTGCCAATGAAAAGGGAAACGACCCCTACCTGATTGACTAGTTCCCACCCGTGAGGTAAACCAAGAGCTGTCGTTTGTGGCAAAGTGGTTATCAGTTTTACCTGAGCCGTGGAGTGAGGGGTATTGCCCCAATACGCAATCCGTCAGACAACATTGGTGGCCAAGTGAATCCCCTGAACCGATAGGAATCCGAACATACCTAGGGTCCATATCTATTTTCAGATGAACGGTTGCCGATCACTTCCGTGCCATTGCAGATCCATCTGCTGCCGATCACTTCCGCATCGTTGCAGATCCATTCCAAAAGCTGGTTCCGATCCAGCCATTTCAGATCCATTCTAAAATTCGTTCCAGATCCCACTGTTTCCGATCCATTCTGCAAGCCGTTTCAGATCCATTTTGAAAAAAAAAAAATAAAAAAAAAATTCTGTTTTTTCGCCATATCTCCCTTGTTTTAACTTTGTTTTCCCTGAAACTTCACTGACACCCCTGCAATCCCATTTTGAATATTTCATTCTTGAGAACCCTATCCCAAATTCCACTTCCCAAAGCCAGAAATCCCACATTTTTCTATTTTTAGGGTTTGCCATAACTCCTTTGATTTTCACCCAATCACCCTCAAATTTTGCCACCGTGTCCATTCCTTATTTCTGCTTCTTTGTCCCTCTCTGACAAATTTTCCCATTCTTTCACCCCGCTTCTGAAATCCTTATTTTTTGTTTCCCTATCCATTCCAAAGTGTCCAAAACCTAGTCAAACCCCAATTACCCATCCAAGTTTTTCCCAAATCCAAATTCCATTTACTAAATAAGCTTATGTTTGTCTTTTTATATCCATTCCCCCCCCAAGAAAAAAAACTCCTGGTTATGGTTGTCACCCACGTAGGAGCAAAAACCATGGAGGAAGCACTTGCAGCCATAAAGACCAAACTCCGGGATCTTGATGAAAAATTTCTCGGCATCCATCTTGAGCATTCAGCCATGAACAACACACGACAGTCTGAGTTGTCATCAGACAATGGGTTCTCTTCTTCCAACAATTTCTGTGGTCCGAAGTTTGAATTTCCTCGCTTCAATGGTACTGATCCGACTGGATGGATCTATTGTGCAGAATAGTATTTCAGTTTGCATAATACTTTTGATGTCCACAAATTTCCACTTGCATCCTTTCATTTGGAACAGGAAGCCCTTCAATGGTACCGTTGGTACATCAAGGCTCATGACGAGCCAAAATGGAACGATTTTTGCCACCTCCTTTTGCAATGATTTGGTCCTAGTGCTTTTGATGACTTCACCGGAGCACTCACTAAACTTCGTCAAATTGGCACTGTGAGAGAGTATCAAACAATATTTGAGAAACTAGCCAATCACACAGAAGGATTGTCTGATGAATTCTACAGGAGTTGTTTTATCAGTGGTCTCAAGGATGAAATCTGCTCAGAGGTCAAAATGTTCTGTTCCAACACAATGATGGAAATCCTAAGGTTGGCTAAGTTGGAAGAGGACAAGATCGCAACCCAACAACGCTCCAAACCCACCTTTGTTCCAATTAGAAATATGGGTTCCCAACGACCTCCCATCACGCCCGCTCCTCGACCAACTCCTATCAAGCCTTTGTCTGAAACAGAGATGCAGGCAGACAGAGAAAAAGGGCTTTGCTATAATTGTGATGAGAAATTCACTCGGGGACATAGATGTGTTTAACAGAAGCTCTATCTCTTGGATGTGGATTCTCCACCTGCCTCTAAAATTGGTGAAGAAGCTCTAGATACAATAGATGATCAAGTCGACATTCAGGAGCCTCCCATTGACCCCCCATCTCAGGATTACCAACCAGAGATATGTCTCTATGCTTTATCCGGCGTCACCACCCCCCAAATAATGCGGGTCAAAGGTTACTTCAAGAAGCTTCCTCTTACAATACTTATTGATTATGGTAGCACTCATGACTTCATTGACCTTCAGATCACCAAACAGGTTGATTTTTTTGTCTATCCTTGCTCCAACTTTGAAGTCATGGTTGCCAATGGGGTCACCTTACCTTGCAAGGGGAAGTGTCACAATGTGCGTATATCTCTGGAAGATTATAACCTATGCTCTGACATGTTTTCCTTGTCCCTAGGAAGATGTGATTTGGTTTTGGGTGTTCAATGGTTACGCACACTTGGCCCCATCTTATGGGATTTTGCTGAACTTTGGATGCAGTTTTCAGTCAATGGGAAATAACACAAATTTATGGGCTTACAAGAAGGGTCTCTCCACATCATCAGTTCACATCGCCTAGAAAAGATCCTTAAGAAGAATTCACATGGTGTCATCACTCAAATCCATTCCATTCATATGCACCCATCGACAGTCTCGCCTACTTCCTTGGATAGATATGCATGTGTCTTTGCTGAACCAGTGGGCTTGTCGCCTTCAAGATACCTTTCCAGTAAGACTTTAGCCACATCTACATCTCAGCAGGAAATGTTGTCTATTTTGCATGCAGTAGGCAACCCTACCTATTAGGGAATCATTTCTGCATCAGGACTGATCTCCAGAGTCTGGAAAATTTCCTGGAACAACCGGTCTCCTCCCCAGCATACCTGAAATGGGTTATCCAACTCATGGGTTATGCCTATGCAATCACTTACAAGAAGGGCAAGGACAATATGGTGGCAGATGCTCCTTCTCACACATTTGATGACCCAGTTCCTCTTACAACTATTTCTCTGCTCATTCCAAATTGGTTGCAATCTGTTCAACAGGGCTATCTCTTCTATGAACTCCATGCTTCTTCATCGACAGGGCACTCTAGGTTCCTCAAAATGTATGATCGGGAACAATGTAACTTCTTTTGGCAGGGACTGCAAAATGACAATTCAACAGATGGGGGTTGACTGTGATACTTTCTAGGTCAATAAGGGTGAACCGCCACTCCTTTCGGTGTTGATGTATATGTAACTTTAGAATGTATTTTACCCATGTGTATTTTATTCCTATAGAGATGTTATTATTCCTCTATACGGAAGTGTTTGTATTCCTATAGAGATGTTATTATTCCTCTATACGGAAGTGTCATCATTTATATTGTAAGTGTCGTAACTTATACTTGATGGGTTATTAGACCACCTTGATGGGGTCATCTCTGTATGAGTCATGTGGGTAAATGGGTTATTAGACCACCAAGTGTGGGGTCGGACCAGATTAAGTTAACCATGGGTTAATAGGCTAAGCTAGACAAGTCGGCCCCATTAGTTGATTGGGCGGGACAGGACAAGTATAAATATAGATCGGGAGGTCTCTATTTGATCACTCATTACTCACTTCTATCTCTCTCGGAAAGTGGCGCACTTGTGAGGAGGAGTGTTACACCAAAATGTCGTCACCCTTGTGCAAGTGTCACAAGTATCACAAGTGTTGCAAGTGTCGTCGTCATGACCTAGAGTCGTCATCATGACCGTTGCAAGTACCGTTATTATGACCAAGTGTTGTCATCATGACCGTTGTTATAATGTCGTCATCTTGGCCATTGTGCAAACTCTTTTCTATTTTACCTAAACTCATTTTAGAGTAAAAATACATCCCTGAAGTTTCCCATGACTGGAGGGCTTAACTGACCTACTTTTCAAGGTCATTGCGGTCTGCCCTTGTGCAACATGCGACGTCGCAGGTTGTCCTAATGCAACTTGCGACGATGTCAGTTATTTGGATAAAAGAGTATCTTTGAGCCCATTCTCGAAGATGAGTGATGTGGAGGCCTATCCCTAGGCTATAGGTGAGGTGGCATTTCGGTTCCTAACCTAATGGGAAGATACCTTAACCATCTCCCCCTAATCCTCAACCTAACCTATCTCTTTAGCCCTATATAAACACCCACTCTCTCCATGGGAGGGGGGAAGGTCTATGGTACCCTTATGCTGATAGGATCCATATTGGTGACTGAGAAGTTTGTACCACCTTGGAGACTTCGCTTGGACATATTGGATGGAGGATGCAACGTTGAGGCTTTGGTTGTAGCTTCATCCTTTCTATGTAATTCCCATTTTTATACAATTAATATAATCTCTTTCCATAAATGTTGTCTTTTTGATGATGTTTAGAACTTTCTTCCTCAACTGTTAGTTTAGATCAGTTATTGTTTAGATATATTGTACTGCTTGTATTGTTTCCATATTGTCTTGACAGGTCTTGCAGCTGGAGATTTGACGACGCTGGAGCATTGGATCAACAAAGAGCAAAGGGATCTGTAAATCTGAGGTAAGTCATCTATCCACTAGTTTGCACTTCTATTGATCTAGGAAAGTAGATCTATATTTTGTTTGATTTGTTCTAGACTCACATTGAGCTAGGGAGATCATGCCTTAGATCCGTCTTTGGTAGATTGTCCGTTAACAAATTTGGCGACCATACTAGGGAATGAACATAGTTTTTGTTTTCAATCTGAATGTCAATTTCAGTTGATTGCTTTTCCAAGCCATCTCTTTGGATATTTGCTTCTTAAGCCCTTTCACCATCAAATCTTCACTTTGAAGAGTCTGATTACCTTCCTTTGAGTTTGTACTTCTCATTGGCAGACCTTTTTATGCTCATTATTTGGAGAATTGGTTCATTTTTGGACTTAGATCTCACCTGTCGCACCTGGTCAGTGTACCCAGAGCGACACTGTGTTGTTTTTTTATCTTTGTTCTTTTCCTGTTAGTTTTTCATCACATCCCTTCCATTGGTATACTGGGACGTCATCACACTTCTCGCACTAGTGAACTGCGACGTCGCACTGTGCATAAGCATAGAGTGCACCGATCTTCCATTTTTGCCATATAGGCACCTTTTCTCCATTTCTGATTTGAGTTTTGATTTGTGTGCAGGCTCCTCTGCACTGTACCTTCCAGGCAGAGACCCTTTTGTCTAGCAGTGTTTTGTTTGGCTTGTTTGTATTGTTTTTTGGGTATTTTGAGTTTTGGATTCATGTTTGGCCCCTTGAGTAAAAACTAGTGTTTTTCTTGCATTTTTAAGCGAAATGGGGCCATGAATCGTGCATTCTTCAGTCGTTTTGACCCATCTCAAGGTTTTGAGATCATTTTTTTTGGTTTGGCGTGATTGGCTTGTTTTAAAGACTTGAAGAGTGTGGGATGTCCATATCTTTTTGAGCCTCTCTTTCTTGGGTTATTCATCTTGTTTCCCTTACATGCTGAGTTATTCAATCATTTTTGGGGAAGATTGATTCTTCATCTCCACTTTAGTTCAAAGAAAAGCTTGATTTTGTCACTCTTTCGCTATATTCATGAATTTGGAAAACATAAAGATTCTTCTTACTTTATTTTGATCATTTGATATTCTTGGTCTTATCATCATAAGAAGAAGAAAGGTTTGTTTCAGATTTGTGTGCATTTGAGTTAGATAAGATTGTTAAGTGCTTATCTTTGTCTTGCATTTGATTGGAAACGTTTGTGGAATCCTTCTTTCCATAGCTTAGATGTGTCTTTTTCAAGTGTAAAAAGATAGGAAATGAGTTATAATTATTGCATTTGGTAGATTTTGAGCCTCTCTTGAGTGCCTTTGAGTTGTTTGGGTGCTTGCCATTTTTCTTTGGGAATTTCTGAAAGATTAGAGTGTTGTAGATATCCTCTCACTTCCTGTATATAAATATGAAAAGCGTTTAGTTATCAAATTCCATTTTTGGTACATGCATTTGAAAATTGAAATTGCTTCATTATCTTGTCTTATAAATTGTTAAGATTAGCTGCATCTTTCATTTTCTTTACACTTTTTGGCTGATTATTGCAGACAGTTAGAATTATTGCACTCTAGGAAGGAATTCTTCTTTTCGCTACTACTTAAGTACTTTTGGTTTGAAAGAAAGAAAAATATCTCTCTACCTTAAGTAGTTTTCATTGAAAAGGAAAGGAAAATGTGCATTATCATGTAGTTGAGGATTGCATTATGTTTACATTTATTGTACTCACCTCATGCATCCACCTAACCGTACAAGATAAAATTAATGCTAGCTTAGGTTAAAATCATTTAGAAACTTGTGTGTAAGTTAGAGACGTGTTCCGACATCGTTAAGCGTGGTAGCTGTCGTTATTTGCCAGCATTGTAGTCCGAGGGTATTGTAGTCTTCCACGTAGATCAGTATATCGAGCTCCTTCACGTACCCACCAAGTACCATAATCCGTACTTGGCGTATATCGAAGGGTGTATCACGTACTCGACATGTATATCGGAAGGTCTTGTGCCAACGGATTTGCATTAGACAACACCACTACGGATTTGAGCTCCCACGTACCTAGCGTATATCGGGAGACACCATTAGGATTCTTGAAACCAACCAAGTTAACCATTTGGCCATATTGGCAAAGCAATACACCGAGAACAGCACTCGAGGATATTAGCACGCACGTACTGTCCAGGTAATCGGGTATGCAGGCAAGGGTATGGTCCCAATCCTCCTTGTTATGTCATATTGTTGGACCCTACAGTATATAGCGGTTTGCGATGCCTTGATAATCCCGTGAGGTTCCAGACTTTGAATCCACTCCTATTCACACAGTTTGCTTGTTGCTTTTAGACTTGAGTAGTGTTTGTCTTGTGTGGTCCTTTAGAGACTCTTAGGAAGTTTAGATATGGAAGATTCTTTTGGGACTACCAACCAAGGCACCCCTTTCCAAGGTATGCCATTTGTTATTCCCCCTTGTGGAACTGTTGGTCCTCCCTTTATGGCTACGTTGAGTCTTCCTAGATTGACCATAGGATTACCAGTATGGTTATTCTCCAATCCAGTTACGCCAAGTGCACCAATCATGTCGGACCTAGGTACTTCACCACATGAGCATCAATCTCGTGATGACCCTTCTCCTTATCTGTCAAAAGTTGAATCGGCTTCCATATCTTCCTCTTCTCCTACTGAAACTCTAATGTTTGTAAGAAGGCTGGTGTGAAGAAGAAGAAGAAAGGAAGATTAAAAAGAAGAAAGATAAGAAAGAGACCAACCGTCAACCATCTTCCTCTAATGGAACTCATTATATGAGAACACCTCGTAAGCCAAAGTTCCCTTGCAAACTTTGCAAGGGTGATCACCTTCTCAAAAAACGTCCCGGTCTTTCCTGTGTGTCAGAAGTGTGGTCTAAAAACCCCAAACCGCTTGTATCGTCAACCTCTGACCATCATGTACATATGTTATAGATATGATGTACATGTTATTCTCTCAGTTAAGATCCTAGATCATATTGAAATTTCTGAAAAACTAACATGGTATCAGAGCTAGCCTGAAAGAAGGCATGGTATGGCATGTATGACACTTGTTGCACTTGTGATGCTAGGGCTTGATATAGAAAAAACCAGTCATCGTAGAACTTTCACTATAAATCCATTTCGGCAAGGTTTCAGGATCTGAAATGCTTACAGGTCGAAGATAAGCTACCCATGTACCTTGTGTCTGAAGCACAACTTCTAATTCGTTGTATTTTGTGTTTTATGATCTGTACAATCTAGGGTTTCTGCCTCTTCCATATCTGAGTCATAAACAGGTGACCTAGGAAAAAAGGTCATAATTTGGGCTAGGAATCTCCAAATGAAATTTAGTAAAATGTGACAATTATGGAACGGATTGAACTTTCACAATCTGAAGGTTCAGAGGCCGAAAGTGAACCAGTGACACGTGGCTCTCCATACAAGTTCGCTCTCCTGTTTTATCTAATAAACAAGTCACGTTGCGAAAATTGGCATAACTCTCTATAAGAGAATCCAATTGAGGTCAGACCTATGTTTTTAGAAAGATGATAGGTTGGGATACACCAGGTAGACGTTTTAGACCCTGTGGATTTGTAGTTTTGGAGTTACACTAGCAACAATCAGGTGCATATTTCTGTCAAAACAGAATTGGATTTTGAGCACCTTCATTCATGGCTCCGAGAATTAGGGTTTCGTAGAAAGTTGGAATTTTTGAAATCGAAGACCACGGCTGAATGCTACTCATCAAAATCAAAATTTAGAGACCAAGATCAAATTTTTTGGTTGGGCAGAAGGCCGAGCTTGTTCAAACCCTAGTTCGGGACTTTGATCGAAAAAGTGGAAAATTAGGGCTTCTGCAAAAGTTGGAATTTTTTAAGTCTGTGACCACGGCTGGAAGCTCCTCAGAAAAATAGAAGTTTAGAGCTTTGGATCGAACCTTTTGGTTGGGAAGAAGGGTGGGATTTATCAAACCCTAGTTCAAGATCCTGTCTAGAAGATCCGAAAGTTTCAAAAACAATTTTGAGGGGTGAAACTTTGCATTTTTCAAATTCTGAGTATACCAGCTTGATCAGCTCATCAAGGTGCATCCTGTTGATGTATATGTAACTTCGGAATGTATTTCACATATATGTATATTGTATTCCTATAGAGATGTTATTATTCCTCTATACGGAAGTGTCGTTATTTATATTGTAAGTGTCGTAACTTATACTTGATGGGTTATTAGACCACCTTGTTTAGGGTCGGCCTTGTATAAGTCATGTGGGTCAAAGGGTTATTAGACCACCCTATTGGGGGTCGACCATGTGGGTCAAAGGGTTATTAGACCACCCTATTGGGGGTCGGCCCAGTCAGCATTATGTTATGTGGTTAAGTTCGAGCCTACATGAGTTAGGTAAAAAGGAAAGTCAAGTCAAGTATAAATAGAGTGCGGGAGGCACTCTATTTGCTCACTCACTTCTCACTTATGCACTCAAGGAGGAGTGGCACACTTATGGAGGAGGAGGATCTGCTGCTAGGTTATGTCTATCTCTCATGGTTGTATCATTTCTCTATCTATCTCTGAGGAAGTTATTGGGGTTTTTCACCTTTATGGTTTTCCCCAAGTAAATCTTTGTGTCTCTTGTGTGCTTGCATTATTGTCTCCATGATTGATATGCTGTAGATATGATGTACATGTTGTTCTCTCAGTTAAGATCCTAGATCAGATTGAAGTAAATTCTGAAAATTTAACATGGTATCAGAGCTAGCCTGAAAGAAGGCATGATATGGCATGTATGACACTTGTTGCACTTACGATGCTAGGGCTTGATATAGCAAAAACCAGTCATCGTAGCACTTTCGCTATAAATCCGTTTTGGCAAAGTTTTCGGATCTGAAATTGTTACAGGATGAATATTAAATCTCCAGGTACCTTGTGTCCAAAGGACAACCTCTAATTCGTTGTACTTTGTGATTTATGATCTGTGCAATATAGGGTTTCTGCCTCTTCCATATCTGAGTTAAAATCAGGTGACCTTGGGAAAAAGGTCATAACTTGGGCTAGGAAGCTCCAAATGAAATTTCTTAAAAAGTGACAGGTAGTACACAGACTGTACTATCATAGAAAACGTTTTTAGAGGCCAAAGGTGAACCAGTGACACGTGGCACGCCGTACAAGTTCGCTCTCCTGTATTATCCCATAAACAGGTCAAGTTGCGACACTTGGAATAACTCTCTCTCAGAGAATCCAATTGAGGTCAGACCTATCAGTATGGAAATATAACAGGCCGAGATATCTCAGGAAAGAGTTTCAGATCCCGAAGTTGAAACAGTGACACGTGGCACACCGTACAAGTTCGCTCTCCTGTATTATCCTAAAACAGGTCACGTTGCGACATTTGGAATAACTCTCTCTCAGAAAATCCAATTGAGGTCAGACCTGTCAGGATGGAAATATAACAGGTCAGGATATCTCAAGAAACTTTTTCAGACCCTGTGGATCAAAAATTTCAGAGTTACACCAGAAACAATCAGGTACATATTTCTGTCAAAACAGAATTATTTTTTGGTACCTTCATTCATGGCTTCCGGAAATTAGGGCTTTGGAGAAAGTTGGAATTTTTGTAATCAGAGACCACGGCTGAATGCTACTCATCAAAATAAAAATTTAGAGACCAAGATCAGAATTTTTGGTTGGGCAGAAGGCCGGGATTGATCAGACCCTAGTTCGGGACTTTGATCAGGAAAGTGGAAAATTAGGGCTTTTGTAAAAATGGGAATTTTTGAAATCTGTGACCACGGCTGGAAGCTCCTCAGAAAAATAGAAGCTTAGAGCTTTGGATCAAACCTTTTGATTGGGCAGAAGAGTGGGCTTCATCAAACCCCAGTTCAGGGTCACGTCCAGTGAATCCAGAAGTTTCAAAGGCAAAATTGAGAAGGGAAACTTTGCAGTTTTCAAATTCTGAATATACCAGTTTGATCAGCTCATCAAGGCGCATATTTCTATCCTTTCGGAAGTTTGAAATTCAAAGTTTGAATTTTTGGGGTTTCTCTGACAAACCCATATCCAACTCCAGGTCCATTTCTTGCAAATCAAGTGGATAGGGTTAATCCTAGAAGAAGATGGATTGGTCACCTGCATAAGTGAAGGAGTTCTTGTTTCAGAGGGAGATGAGGCTAAGGCTTTACATAAGGAGATTACAAGCGATCTCTACAGGTTACTAGCACAAGTCATTGAAGAAGAAAATGAAGACATCATGTGAGTATGTTAGACATAAATAGCTAGCATGCTAATCCAGGTATGTTTTTCCTATATCAAGCTAGAATCCTACCTTGTGTTAGGATCTTATATTGTTGTTGATAATGGTTATTCCTGAAGAGTCATAGGTTTGAATAATCATGGTTGTATGCATATTATGTTTCTTGCCATCATTGATGATATGACTAACCAGAAGAATCATGAAGGTATAGGTTTGAATAATCACAAGTTTTATGCATATTATATCTCTTATCTTGTTTGATGATTCAACTAACCCAAAGAGTCATAGGTTTGAGTAATTATAGGTTTAGACATGTTATGTTTCTTATGATTTGACTAACCATAAGAATCCTACATAAACCTTGAATGCTAATGCTTATTATTTTCTGTTTGAAATGATCATGACTATACATGCTTGAGATTATTGTGTTTTAATAGTATACTAATGAATGTATGATTTTATATGAGATCACAAGGATAACTCAATCATGATACTAATAAGCATGCATAGGGACCAAGGATGAATATGAGTTCAAGAACAGGTCATTCAGGAAGCAAAGATCAAGAGGGAGCACACTCCAGCAGCTCCTGCAAGAAAGCAAAGACTGAGAGGGAGTCCACCCAACGAACAAACAAAGATAAGTATTTTAATTATCATTTATTGCATATGTGTTTGTTTAAATCAAATTGTTCAATGATGTATATGCTCATGTTCCTAGACTTAGGATATATATTGTGCATATTAGAATAGTTGCATTGATGAACAGTATACTACTAATATACATGGGTAAGTGGCCTATGGCACTATACAACATTCCATTGCTACTTATCTAGAATGAAACCTCTTTGCTGACATGTTGGGAGTTGTGCACACTCTTAACAATGTTCTGGTAGAGATTGGAAGGCATCTAGAAAGTTATGGGATATGGATAAATGTTGTATTGAAGCATTGGCTAAGATAATTGCATGACTGTATGACATATTTCTTTATGTGTAAGAATTTGTTCTAAAAATTATGAGATGTTTCTAATCATGCAATTTAACCTGTTTTGTAGGAAAGACCGTATATCTTCACCTACAAAAGGACTACAACATTTGTTCCAGCAACAAAGATATCTATTGAAGATATTGAAGATATTGAAGTTTCCAGGATCTGGGATGAAGAAATGAAATGCCATGATCTGTCGATCATGAAAAATGATGTTTGGGATGTAGTCCCAAGACGTGAAGGGAAGTTTGTTATGAATTCCATATGGATCTATCAAGATCAAGCATGCTGCAGATGGCAGCATAGAGAAATATGAAAGTGATGAAATAGAAGATACACTAGATGGATTTCAAGACAGCTTTCTTGAATAGTTGTATGCGGAAAACCTGTTTGTTACAGGTGAAGATAGATTGATTGTCGACATGCAGCGGAAGCTTACTGCCGAGTTTGAGATGAAGAACTTGGGGTTGATGCACTATTTTTTTTTGGCATGGAGGTGTGGTAGAGTGATGGAATCTTCCTTGGACAAGGGAAGTATGCAGTAGAGATCCTGAAGAGGTTCGGGATGATGGACTGCAAGGATATGGCCACACCTATGGCATCGAATCTGAAGCTTCTATGTGATGCTTCATCTGAGCTGGTTGATGTCTCTTTGTATCGTCAGATGATTGGGTCCTTGATGTACCTGACAAACACGAGACCAGACATTTGCTTTGCTGTGAACACATTGAGCCAGTTCCTGACGGATCCGAGGAGTGTTCACCTGGTTGCTGTAAAGCATGTTCTGAGGTACCTGAAGGGTACAGTGGATTATGGGCTCAAGTATGAAATGAATCAAAAGTTTAACCTGCAGGGTTATGTCGATTCAGATTGGGATGGCAGTGCTGCAGACAGGAAGAGCACATCTGGGTGTTGCTTCAGTATGGGATCAGGTGTGATCTCTTGGTTTAGCAGGAAGCAGTCCTGTGTAGCACTGAGTACAGCTGAGACAGAGTATGTTGCAGTCTGTTCAGCTAGTTGTGAGGCAGTATGGCTACGGAAGCTACTGTCTGAGTTATTTGATCTCCCGTTGGAGGCTACTGGTATCTTCTGTGATAACCAGAGTTGTGTGAAGCTGTCCGAGAACCCAGTGTTTCATGACAGGTCGAAACACATAGAGATCAAATATCACTATATCAGGGATATGGTGTAAAGAGGAGCTGTGAAGCTTCTGTATGTTGCGACGGACGAGCAGATTGCAGATGTGCTAACGAAGCCACTAGCCAGAGTGAAGTTCGAGTACTTCAGAGAGAGGCTTGGCGTTCTTCAGATCGAGGACACTTCGAGGAAGAAGTGATGGACACATTTGCTGAAGCCATTCCAAGCATGTTGGAAGGAGGATCCTTCACATGGCTGCGGATGTAAGCACTGGATAATGGGCATCAGGATGATGTTTTGGTTTCTGCTTGGATATGATCAGTTGGATCATTTATGTATGTATGCATCATGTTGGATGCTGGATATGATCAGTTGGATCATTTATGTATGTATGCATCATGTTGGATGCTGGATATGATCAATTGGATCATTTATGTATGTATGCATCATGTTGGATGCTGGATATGATCAGTCGGATCATTTATGTATGTATGCATCATGTTGGATGCTGGATATGATCAGTTGGATCATGTGTATGTATTTTTTATATGCATCATGTTGGATGCTTGGACCATGTATCTGTATATGTATCAGGTGGATACATTGTATGATCAGGTGGATCATGTATGGTGATATGTATCATGTATCAGGTGGATACATTGTATGATCAGGAGGATCATGTATGATGATATGTATCAGGTAGATACTTGGTATGCATCAGGTGGATGCATTGATGATCAGGTGGATCATGCAGTAGGATGTTGCAGTGATGATGATCAGGATGATCATGGATGACGAGCTTCAGGATGTTGCTCCAGATGATATGCAGTAGGATGTTGCAGTGATTATGATCAGGATGATCATGAGTACATCAAGATGATGTATGGTGAGTATCAGGTTGATACTCTATGGCCATGGATCAGGTTGTGCAGATGAGCATGTAATTTGGTGCCCTGGGAGATTTGCAGATAGTCTTTCGAGGTTTTGCCTATGGCATGTAATTCGGTTCCCTGGGATATCTAGCAAATGCTCTTTCGAGGTTTTGCTCTGGAAGGACATGTAATTCGGTGCCCTGGGAGATCTGCAGATAGTCTTTCGAGGTTTTGCCTATGGCATGTAATTCGGTGCCCTGGGATATCTAGCAGATGCTCTTGCGAGGTTTTGTCCTATGGCATGTAATTTGGGCCCTGGGAGATTTCAGGTCGGAGTTGTGTACCTGTAACATCCTGAGATGCTCTTTCGAGGTTTTTCCATGACCACATGTAATTTGTGCCCTGGGATATTTCAGGTCGTAGTTGTGTACCCATAACATCTTGAGATGCTCTTGCTAGGTTTTGTGGTGGACCACATGTAATTTGTGCCTTGGGAGATTTCAGGTCGTATTTGTGTACCCGTAACATCCTGATATGCTCTTTTGAGGTTTTGTGGTGGGGTCACATGCAATAGCGCCCTGGGAGATCCTACAGGTCGGATTTGTGTACCCGTAACATCCTGGGATGCTCTTTCGAGGTTTTGTGACGCACGTAATAAGTCCTGAGGATTCCACAGTATGGCCAGTGATGACGAAGACCTGTAGGTGGTGGGCCTACATCCAGTATGAAAAAGGACTGGCTCTGTAGAACTTCCTATGACGAGTAGATTCAGAGATTGATTGAGATAGCAGCAGCAGTGACGATGATGATGACTCGATGACGAATATCCAGTGACGATGATCCAGAGAAGATGACTTGTGCTAGAAGAACTATGTTGAGAAATACCTTCCTAGTTAAGAGGGAGTGTTGATGTATATGTAACTTCGGAATGTATTTCACATATATGTATATTGTATTCCTATAGAGATGTTATTATTCCTCTATACGGAAGTGTCGTTATTTATATTGTAAGTGTCGTAACTTATACTTGATAGGTTATTAGACCACCTTGTTTGGGGTCGGCCTTGTATAAGTCATGTGGGTCAAAGGGTTATTAGAACACCCTATTGGGGGTTGACCATGTGGGTCAAAGGGTTATTAGACCACCCTATTGGGGGTCGGCCCATTCAGCATTATGTTATGTGGTTAAGTTCGAGCCTACATGAGTTAGGTAAAAAGGAAAGTCAAGTCAAGTATAAATAGAGTGCGGGAGGCACTCTATTTTCTCACTCACTTCTCACTTATGCACTCAAGGAGGAGTGGCGCACTTATGGAGGAGGAGGATCTGCTGCTAGGTTATGTCTATCTCTCATGGTTGTATCATTGCTCTATCTATCTCTGAGGAAGTTATTGAGGTTTTTCACCTTTATGGTTTTCCCCAAGTAAATCTTTGTGTCTCTTGTGTGCTTGCATTATTGTCTCCATGATTGATATGCTGTAGATATGATGTACATGTTGTTCTCTCAGTTAAGATCCTAGATCAGATTGAAGTAAATTCTGAAAATTTAACACATCCTTCTATCCTTTCAGAAGTTTGAAATTCAAAGTTTGAATTTTTAGGGTTTCTCTGACAAACTCTAATCCAGTTCCAGATCCAGTTTCTGCAAATCAAGTGGATTGGGTTAATCCTAGAAGAGAATCGTTTGGTCACCTACATAAGTGAAGAAGTTCTTGTTTCAGAGAGAGATGAGGCGAAGACTTTACATAAGAAGATTACAAGCAATCTTGACAGGTATGTTTCGAGATCTGTTCATGATTAAGTTTATGGTATGTTTGTTTTCACTAAGGTTAGTACAATCTTGATTAACTTTAGACTTGTCGTATCACCTTAATAAAATTATGAATGCAGATATTCATTGATTAGGGTTTTGAAACTTATGATTGTACTAATGCCTTGTGGTGTTGTATGAGGTTGATGTTGTCCGCTAACATGAAAGGTACATCAAAGAAAGACAAATCATGTTCTATTTCAAGAACATATGACCATGGAGACATGAAGACAAAGATTCATTCATTATCATGGATCACATAGAAGATCTACTTACGAGGTATGTATAACTTGGTTCTATAATGGTTAACTTATGAGATATGCAGGTTACTAGCACAAGTCATTGAAGAGATTGAAGAACAAGAAAACATCATCTGGGTATGTTAGACATAGCTAGCTAACATGCTAATTCAGGTATGTTTTTCCTATATCAAGTTAAAATCCTACCTTGTGTTAGGATATCTTATATAAGGATACTTGGCATGATTGATTATGATTATTCATGAAGTTATAGGTTTGAGTAATCATGGGTTTAGGCATATTATGTTTCTTACTTTAATTAATGATATGACTAACCATAAGAGTCCTATATAAACCTTGAATACTAATGTTTATTATCGATGTTTAAAATGATCATTACTATACATGTTTAAGATTATTGTGTTTCTGATAGTATTGAGATTATACTAATAAATGTATGATTATGTATGAGATCTCGAGGATATCACAATAATGATACTTGTAAGCATGCATAGTGATCGAGGATGGATATAAGTTCAAGGACAGGTAATCCAGGAATCAAAGATCAAGAGGGAGCACACTCCAGTAGTTTCTGCAAGGATGCAGATATTCAGAGGGAGTCGACCACTTCTCACAATCCACATCAGAATGGAGTTGTAGAAAGGAAGGAAAGACTGAGAGGGAGTCAACCCAACAAACAAACAAAGATAAGTACTTGAATTATCATTTCTTGCAAATTTGATGTAGTGTCCCCTCCTACCATACCAACGAGATAGGGAGGACGTGGTGCTCAATCCGGGCAATTAGCCCCAAAACGTTTGAATTAAAATCATTGATGCAAGAACTGTATCTGTGCATACTATGGAAAAACGGCGGTAATCAAATAAATGCTGTTGATCTCTAACACACATTCAAGATTCTGTGGCAGCCATGAGATAAAGATCTGTGCAGAATTATACAAGATCATATGGAAATGCCTAAACTTTTAAAATCACAGCAGAAGCAAATTCGTTTAATACATCCACATACATTCATAACATTCATCAAATGATAATTGCCAATTTACACAAGAGAATACTTATCTCAATAAGGCAGTCCCAAGCAACTGGCTATGCAACTGCAACGTTCCACCCAACCATAGGCCAGTGTGCTCCCCAATCTCTCAGCACCACTGCCACCCCCGAGCTGGGCATGATCTCTACAAGGAACCAGGGAACAGCAGACTCACACATAGCCAAGCATACACCAAGATGAGCCAAGCCAATCTACAATTGGGTTTATCAGGCTACTAGGAGATGGAAAGGAAGAGTTGCTAAGCTAGTGAGCTCCAGCACAGAGCCAGGGATAACCTTGCAAGATCTATCTAGCTTGGCACCCACATTACCTACACACCCAGCACAAGGAAGTATTCTTTTCACTGCTGTGCAGTCCCTCAAGCCATACCTTCCCTATCTAGTGCTCTCAGGGTATGCATAGAAGAGTAACCAAAGCCCTCTTGATCTTCTTGAGAGGTTGTCTCCCCCACTAGGTTTATCAAGCCACTTCTATCCACTACCACTCCAACACTTCAGCTCACAGGCTCAAACAAAGAACAAGGATGCACATAACAGCAGAGCCCTACTTGCTGGGCATGAGGAAAACGTTTTCCACAGTGGAATGCATGAGATGGGGTTTCAACTAACCCAGAAAAACGTGGGAACCCACAAAAACGAAATGGGAAGTTGGTGAACAACCCGGGAAGCCAAATCCGTTTTTAGAAAAACGTCCTTGGACATTCAGGGGCAAAAACGACCTCCCTACAGTCCTCAAAACGTGGCCCTCCCTCTTCCAACTGTTATATACTGCAAAAACCACTCCCAGGCATGGAAAAATGCAGTATTTAGATGAAAAACGTAAATGGAAAGAACCCAGCTAACTCCAACTGCGTGAATGAATGAAGACTGCCCATTCCCCATGGCTTTGGGCACCATTTCGTGGGTGGTTTCTTGCCCCACAAGAAAAAACACGATTTTCCAAGTTGATGGCTTGCCCATGCATGAAAATGGCTTGCCCATACTCTTTCATTCCCAAGGCATTAACTGCCTTAACCAATTTCTTGGAAAAATTAAATGATTGGGTACATGAGACAAAATGGGTAGTTGGTGGTTTATGGGTTTCCCCATTGACACATGGATTAATACCATTGGCTCAAGGTTTGAATAATTTCCCTCCCTTTTCCTTGTAGAGTCATGCCCCATCTCTTTTGTTGCATTGCATAGCCGGTCGTGGGTTTTTCATTGAAAATTCATAATTACATGATGTCTTATATACATTGTGCCCATCTCGCACAAGAACCATGGGCATCTATTTTTAATTGCCGATACATGAAACGCTAAATCGACGGTGGGGCCTTGGCCTTGAGCTCCTCACCATGATAAATTACAATATTTACATCATTTACGATTTAATACAAAGGGGTCAAAATGGGGACATTACATTTGATTGGTTAAATAATACTGTTCAATGATGTATATACTGATGTTCCTAGAATTAGGCTATGTATTTTGGCATATTAGAATAATTGCATTAATGAACAACATACTAATAATATGCATGTAATGGGTAAGTGGCCTATGGCACTATACAACATTCCATTGCTACTTATCTAGAATGAAACCTCTTTGCTGACATGTCGGGAGTTGTGCACACTCTTAAACAATGTTCTGGTAGAGATTGGAAGGCATCTAGAAAGTTACGGGATATGGATAAATGTTGTATTAAAGCATTGGCTAAAATAATTGCATGACTGTATGACATATTTTGTATGTGTAAGAATTTGTTCTGAAAACTATGAGGAGTTTCTAATCATGCAATTTAACTTGTTTTGTAGGAAAGATCGTATATGAGCACCTACAAAAGAAGGACTACAACATTTGTTTCAGCAAAAAAGCTATCTATTGAATATATTGAAGTTCCCAGGATTCGGGAAGAATGTCATGATCAAGGAGTACCATTCGATCATGAAGAATGATGTTTGGGATGCAGTCCCAAGACCTGAAGGGAAGTCTATTGTGATTTCCAAATGGATCTATAAGATCAAGCATGCTGCAGATGGTAGCATAGAGAAATACAAAGTGAGGTTTGTAGCTCATGGCTTCTCCCAGAAAGAGGGATTGAGTATGAAGAGACTTCTACACCTATAGCCATATACACTTCCATTAGATCAGTACTTGCTCTGGCTACAGTGATGAAATGGAAGATACACTAGATGGATGTCAAGATAGCTTTCTTGAATGGTGTAGTCAGCGAGGAAGTGTATGTGGAGAAACCACTTGGTTTTGAGACACATGACAGGGAGTCATATGTGTGCAGACTAAAGAAAGCCCTGTATGGTTTGAAACAGGTAGCTAGGACCTGGTATGGCAGGATAGATGGCTTTCTATCCAATTTGGGCTTTACCAAGAGTAAAGCAGATTCCAACCTTTACTACAAGGTTGAGGAAGGAAATCCAGTGATACTACTTTTGTATGTGGATGACCTGTTTGTTATAGGTGAGGATAGATTGATTGCCAACATGCAGCGGAAGCTTGCTTCCGAGTTCGAGATGAAGAACTTGGAGATGATGCACTACTTTCTAGGCATGGAGGTGTGGCAGAGTGCAGATGGAATCTTCCTTGGACAAGGGAAGTATGCAGTAGAGATCCTGAAGAGGTTCAGGATGATGGGCTGCAAGGCCATGGCCACACCTATGACATCAAACCTGAAGCTTCTATGTGATGCTTCATCTGATCTGGTTGATGTCACGATGTATCGTCAGATGATTGGGTCCTCTATGTACCTGACGAACACGAGACCAGATATTTGTTTTGCGGTGAACACATTGAGCCAGTTCTTGACAGATCCCAGAGGTGTTCACTTGGTTGCTGTAAAGCATATTCTGAGGTACCTGAAGGGTACAATTTATTATGGGATCAAGTATGATGCGAATCAAAAGTTTAACCTGTAGGGTTATGTATATTCAGATTGGGCAAGAAGTGCTGCAGATAGGAAGAGCACTTCTGGGTGCTGCTTTAGTATGAGATCAGGTGTGATCTCTTGGTTTAGCAGGAAGCAGTCCTGCGTAGCACTGAGTACAGCTGAAGCAGAGTATGTTGTAGCTTGTTCAGCTAGTTGTGAGGCAGTATGGCTAAGGAATCTACTGTCTGAGCTATGTGATCTCCCGTTGGATGTTACTAGTATATTTTGTGACAACCATAGTTGTGTGAAGCTGTCTGAGAACCCGGTGTTCCATGACAGGTCGAAGCACATAGAGATCAACTATCACTATATCAGGGATATGGTGCAGAGAGGAGCAGTGAAGCTCATGTATGTTGTGACGGATGAGCATGTTGCAGATGTGTTGATGAAACCACCAGCCAGAGTGAAGTTTGATTACATCAGCGGGAGGCTTGGTGTTCTTCAAATTGATGACACTTCAAGGAAGAAGTGATAGACACATTTGCAGAATCCATTCCAAGCATGGTGGTAGGAGGATCCTCCCATGGCTGTGGATGTAAGCGTTGTGTGATGAGCATCAGGATGATGCTCCAGTTATTGCTTTGGATATGATCAGTTGGATCATGTATATGATATGCATAAGGTAGATGCATGATATGTATCAGGTGGATACATTGTATGATCAGGTGGATCATGTATGTGATATGCATCAGGTGGATGCATGATATGTATCAGGTGGATACATCATATGATCAGGATGATCATGTGTGATGAGTATCAGGACGATGCTCTGGATGACTTTCATCAGGACGATGCAGAGATGATGATCAAGATGATCATGGACATCAAGATGATGTATGATGAGTATTAGGTTGATACTCCGTGGTCGTGGACAGGTTGTGCAGATAAGCATATAATAACACCCTGGGAGATTTGTAGATGCTCTTGCTAGGTTTTTCCGCTGGCATATAATAGCTCTCTGGGAGATCTGGAAAATGATCTTTAGAGGTTTTGCTTGGAGGGACATTTAATAGCGCCTTGGGAGATTTGCAGATGCTCTTGCTAGGTTTTTCCGCTGGCATATAATAGCTCCCTGGGAGATCTGGCAAATGCTCTTGCTAGGTTTTGTCAATGGCATATAATTTCTCCCTGGGAGATCTTGCAAGTTGTGCTAGGCACGTAATTAGTCTTGAGATGCTCTTGCTAGGTTTTGCTTGGTAGCATATAATGTCTCCTTGGGAGATCTTGCAGGTTGTGCTGGGCACATAATCAGTCCTAAGATGCTCTTGATAGGTTTTGCTTGGTAGCATATAATGTCTCCCTGGGAGATCTTGCAGGTTGTGCTGGGAACATAATCGGTCCTGAGATGCTCTTGCTAGGTTTTGCTTGGTCACATGTAATAGCTCCCTGGGAGATCCAATAGGTTGAGCATTGTGCTCGTAATCAGTCTTGGGATGCTCTTGCTAGGTTTTGTTGATGCACGTAATAAGTCTCGAGGATTCCACAGTATGGCCAGTGATGATGAAGACCTGCAGGTGGTGGGCCTACATCCAGTATGAAAAAGGACTGGCTCTATAGAACTTCCTATGACGAGTAGATTCAGAGATTGATTGATATAGCAGTAGCCGTGACGATGACGATGATTCAAGGATGATGATTCGCTGATGTTGATCTAGAGAAGAAGAATTGTGCTAGTAGATCTGTGTCGAGAAATATCGTCCTAGTTAAGAGGGAGTGTTGATGTATATGTAACTTCGGAATGTATTTTACCCATGTGTATTGTATTCCTATAGAGATGTTATTATTCCTCTATACAGAAGTGTTTGCATTCCTATTGAAATATTATTATTCCTCTATACGGAAGTGTCGTCATTTAATATGTAAGTTTCACAACTTATACTTAATGAGTTATTAGACCACCTTGATGGGGTCGACACTGTATGAGTCATGTGGGTAAATGGGTTATTAGACCACCAAGTGTGGGGTTGGCCTAGATTAAGTTAACCATGGGTTATTAGGCTAAGCTAGACAAGTCGTCCCCATTATTTTATTGGGCAGGACAGGACAAGTATAAATAGAGATCGGGAGATCTCCATTTGATCACTCATTACTCACTTCTATCTCTCTCGAAAATTGGCACACTTGTGAGGAGGAAGATCATTTGCTAGGAGAAGACTATCTCTTGTACTTTTGTTGTATCATTGCTCTATCTATCTCTGAGGAAGTTGCGGGGTTTTTCACCTTCTTGGTTTTCCCCGGTGAAACTCTGTGTCTCTTGTGTGTTTGCATTATTGTGTCCATGATTGATATGTTGTATATATGCCGTACATGTTATTCTCTCAGTTAAGATCCTAGATCATATTGAAACTTCTGAAAAACTAACATTCGGGACTGCTCAAACCTTTGCCCATATAGATTTGGACAACTATTTCTATGGATTTCCTAGAAGCAATGCAATGGTACAATACCACATCTAAAAGGACACCATATGAAGCACTCTATGGATAGGAAATTCCATTTCTTCTCCCATACACCCTCAGCAGCTCCCCAGTTCAGGAAATTGACTTAGTTTTTCGAAACGACGATCAAATTCTTCTCATTATGTAGGACAATCTTCACATGGAAATAATTTGACTGAAACAACAAGCCAATCAACACCGTTCTGAGCGCACTTTTCACGTAGCTGATATGGTTCTTCTTCATCTACAGCCTTCCAAGCAACCCTCCCTGAAAATCAAAAGGAATCAGTGGCCTGGAATGCAACCCGAGGATGCTATAGGGGAACCACTCCTTCAGATTCTGCATCAATTTACACATCTAAAGTTTTGAGGACAAATTTTTTTCTTAGGAAGAGGGGATGTTAGAAACCCATGTCAACCCTTCTATTTACTTTGTTAGTATATTGTTGTTGGACGCATATGCTTTGTAAGTCATCCCGTAGTATTTGTTGATCCATAGTTTGTATTAGTGTTGTTGGACGCATATGCTTTGTAAGTTGTCCTGTAGTAATTGTTGATCCATAGTGTGTATTGGCCCATGGTTTGTATTGACACATGGTATCGACCCATGGTATTGGCGCCTAGACTTAGTATATGAGTTTGTGTTGAGACCAATGAAGGTACCATGAAGTTATTTGTATTGATCTTGCTCAAAGGAGGTTTCCCCCTTGAAGTGGCCTACAATCAATAAAAGCGATTATGAGTTATTTTATTCCTTCTATCTCGCGTATTCTCATTAATTAATTGTTGTAGGTTCTTCACACTATCCTTTGCAGATCCATTAAGTGTTGAGTCTTCATAGGAGATTTGAGAGACCTTGCATGCTTTGCAATGAGGGCTCTTGGAAGTCAAGGTTCATTTCTGATCCAAAGAGTAGAATTATCCTCATTTTTATTGATAGTCTGAGAGGCACCCCACCATTGCATGTGATTGGTGACAAAATAAGTGAGTGCTCTCAGTTGAACATCTCCTAAATAGGGCACAGGATTAGAATGGGAGTCAGTATAACATGCTTTATCGTGCAAATATAATTCACACAACAAATTTTGATCTCCAAAATCACTTTCCATAAAAGTTTCCAAGAACTGAGCGGTAGTTTCCAACTGGTGTGGTCCTCCTTCTTTCAATGCTTTCAACTTAAATAAAGTTGTTTTCTCATAAAGAAATACAGGATAAGAAGGGTATGGAGCCCTGCAACTCAATATATCCCGAGAAAGAATATACATCTAATCTTTTTCTTGTTGCATGGGCTTGAATTTCTTCAATTCTTCCAATTCTTTTTGAACACTTTCCCACTAGGATTTCTGGAAAACCAATTCCTCATCCCATTTCTCTCTCAACTCCCTGATAGTATTTCTATGTTCATAGAGAGGGACCATCCCTTCTTTGCACTGATCAATATGTTTTTTCCATTTAGCTAGCTTAAGATTTAACAAAGAAAGCTCTTTTCCAAAACATTGAATCCTTCTATCCTCCACATATTTCTCATCATCAGAGTCAATCTCAATGATCTCTTGAGCTTTCCCCTCTTCTGTTTCAGGAACCATTGTCAAAACTTGATTTGGGACCATCTGATCCTCTGTCTCAGTAGGCTTGTCTTGAACCAACAGATTGGCAACTTCTTCTTCATTAGTCACAACAACTTCCACTTGTGTGGCTGCATCAACAAACCAAATTGGAAATGTTGGTTCTTGTTTAACAACATCCCTTGTTTCAATTACCTCAGTTTGTGTTGCAGCTTCCATAACGAGAGGTACTAGTTCTTGTGTAACAACACCTTCTTCATGTGTCCCAATCTCATTCTCCTATGTCTGCGTTGCATCTTCGACACATAATTTTGAAGATGTTGGTTCTTGTGTAACAACATCCACATTCTAAGAATTGCTTGAAGTGTTTTCCATTTGAACTGCTGCTTCAACAAAAAACTCTTGGAGTGCTAGTTCTTGTGGAGCAGTCCCCTGTTCTAAGATGACTTCAGTGCTTTTAGGTGTGACTTTATATCCTACCATTTTGAATAAATCTCCACACTCTGGGAATACCATTTCTTCATGTCCTTCATTCCCCAAAACAAGAGATGGATTCTCCAGTTGTTCTGCAGCCTCCACCAACATGTTCAGGCTCTTTTCTGCCTGCTTCCTACATGCTTCTTTCCATTTTTCTAATTAACCCTTAAGCATTTGGACTTCCTCTTTTAGGAGCTCATTCTCAAACAACAAATTTTCAAATTGGGGTTCTTCTGCAGTAGGTTCTTGTGTAACAACAAGTGATTTTGGGTCTAAAATGGGGATTTCAATGTCTACCCCGATTGCACATACTGCTTTTGCTGCTGTAATAGATCTAGTCCTTCTCTTCTTTACAACCGGAAATGGCTTCCCTTCACTGCATACTACTTCTGCTGCAGTAACAACTCTGGTTCTTCTCTTTTTCGTCGGAGTGGATGTCTGGCCCTTATTCTATGACCTTTTCCTTATTTTATGTGACACAGTGGTCTTTGTATTTTCAGTCACAGGGATGAATTCATCCTCTTGGATTATGGTACCCCTAATTTCAGGGGAGGATTCAACATTCAGAACCTCCATGTCTCCTTCTTCTACTGCTTCTATTTGATTTCTTCCTCTTCCATTGCAGCTTTGACAGATACAACTTCCACTGTTGCAGCTGCTCTAGTTTCAGCTTCCTCTGCTGCAGCTGCTAATGATGCCATCTCTACTGCTTCAACTACCACCCTGATTTTTGTTTCTATAGGATCTGTAACTTCTTCTATAGGGTCTACGCCTATTACAGCTTCTAGTATTACCGCCCCATCTACCATGGCTTCCATCACCACTTCTTCTGTAACAGGGTTCGCTGTTGTTGCTACTTCCCCCATGTCTACCTATTTTTCATCCTCCAACTAGTCTCCTGATACTCCATCCTCCCCCCAACTGAATTTCAGGGACTCTGGTCCTCTTCCCCTACTTCAATACCTCCCAATTCTAAGGCAGGTTCTCTAATTATCCCAGCCCCAACAAGAAATTGTGCCCAAGTCTGGTTCTGCTGTGCAAGTGAACTTAAAATTAATAGTTTAATTAATACATGATTGGTGAGGGAAGAAACCGGATGCCTGGATGTTCTCACATAACCATCCATGTGATGTAGGGCTTTGAAAAGATAAAATGACATGTTTACTAGATTACCATGGCGTAAATGGGATAATAAGGGAAATTTAGAGAGATAGACAATTTTGTACCTTCCCTCGCAGAAGATGTATTTCTTTAGGAAGATTACAACTTGATCCCAAGGATGAGGTAATGATTCCAATGCTATTCCATGGACTCTTGGACGAACATTCCCACCAACTGCCAGAAAATCCCTCACCGTAGTCGCATTTTGTGCCTTGTGTCCAAACAATCTCCTCCTGACTTGAGATAAACTAGTAACCTCTGCCATAATTACCTCCGTAACATCTATGCGCAATCCCCTGACCTCATAATGAGTATCAGTCAGGTTAAGAGCAAACTGTAATGTTGTCTCTATGTGAAAACCAATTAATTGTCAAAAATACTCAGTCCACCCAGCTGCTTCAAAGATGGAAAAAACCTCTGCAATTGCACGCAGAGCCTCCGTATTATCGGTTTCATGGCGAATTGGATTACCCATATCACCTTTCCTTCATAATTCTAATAGAGAATACAGAGATTACCAATTTAGAGTGGAAGTTGCGACATACGGACATTCATCGAACAACCGAGATTGGAATTGGATATTTTAGGAAATATGGCACAGTTATCAACCCACAAAAAGGTGATACAGTTATGAAAAATGGAATAATTGGCATGTTTTGGTATAGATTGGGTAAATGTGGTGTCCGTGTAATAGATACGAGTGTTAATTCTGACACGTTCCTTGGTGGTTAAGTGGGTTTTGGTTGCTGACAGGGACTAAACACAAAGCATAACGATTATTTCCACATTTAATTTTGTGCCTGATCACGTATATGGCCAGAATTCGTACCTTTGCAATATGAGGTAAGCCTTAACTTTGCACAATGATCTGACTTCGCCATCACATTCAAAAACATATAAATTTCGCATGTGTTGTGATGAGTTGGCCACCGCCAATTGAGTGGGAAAGTACCTTCATGCTGACAGACATCCGTGGTAGTCTAATGGGTTGGCGAGATTGGAAGCATCATAGTTGATGGAGATATTATTCAAGAAATGAACAATCTGGTGGAATTGCACTAGATAAATAAGAGGAATCTGGCATATTTATGACGATAGAATAGGAAAAATAGGCTAAGTTTAGCAGAGTCGCAGCTGATAAAGAATAAATCTGGCAGAGTCGCAGCTGGGAACTTATGAAAATTTGGCAGAATTCGGCGAGATATGGCAGAGTCACACCCGGATGCAGGACAATTCTGGTGGAGTAACAACTGTGAAGATAGGAAAATTAGGCAAGATTCAGCGGAGTTGCAGCTGCGCGAAAAGGGAAAATGGACAAGATTAGCGGAGTCGCAACTGCATGAAAAGGAAAAATGGGCCAAATTTGGCGGATTCGCAGCTGTGCGAAAAGGTAAAATGGAGAAAATTTGGTGGATTCGCAGATGCACAAATAGGGAGAATGGGAAAGATTTAGTGGAGTCGCAGCTGCGCAAAGAGGAAAAATGGGCAAGATATGGCAGAGTCGCAGCTATGAAAAAAAATGGAGAAATATGCAAATCTTCGGCTAGCTGGTGAATGTTTCCGAACTATTCATTTTCTTCAAGGATTTATTCATAACATGAAAATAAGCTAAGGCACCAGCAATTGTCTGGCCCAGACACGACCACTGCTCCTCAAGTTGATTCCTGTACATAGTTCTTCAAAACAAACCAATCAAAGTGTAAAAGAAAATAAATAATAAAGGGAATAAAAAAAACAAAACAACAATTTATTTATGTACAAATTTTCGTGTGGAAATTGTAGTTTAAAAATTCACAGGGGCCGAAAAATATTCCTTCCCTTGCGTTAACTGATAATCTGGATTATCTACAACACGCGAAATGAATGGATTCTTTGAGATCGGTTTATGGTACAGTCGCAGCCGATGACCATTGGCAAATAATGGTGTCTTGTTTCATCAATGGTGATTAACCGAATTGTTCCATTGTCAAACACTCTGTCTATTCGGTAGGGACCCAGCCATCTTGTGCGTAATTTGCCTTTAAAATATTTTTTAAACCGTGAATCATACAACAGAGCCTAGTATCCTTCGCAAAAGACTTTATTCTTTATAAATCTGTCGTTCCATTTGGAGCGTTGCTATTGGCTTAAAGCTGTATGATGTACTGCAGCTATGCGCTTCTCATCCAATTCATTTAGCTGATTCAGTTGGTTCCTCTGAGCTTCTGTTAAATCAAGGTTTGCTTCTATAGCTGTCTTCAAAGTTTCGATTTTGAATTCAATAGGGAAGCCAACATTTTTACCGTACACCAATTCATATGGGGAGAAGCCAGTAGTGTTGCGCCATGTGGTATGGAAAGCCCATAATGCCTCAGGAAGTCTCTTAGCCCAATCTTTACGGTGACTCTTCACTGTTTTTGTCAAAATAGCCTCAATGACCTTATTTGTGCTTTCCACTTGGCCATTGGCCTGTGGATGATACAGTGAGGTTATTTTGTGCTGAATATTATACTTCTGCAATAGGGCTCCCAATTTGTGGGACAAAAACTGTGGTCCTCCATCTCTTATTATTTCTTTGGGTACTCCAAAATGGGTGAATATCTCTTCATATAAGAAATCCATTACAACTTGATCAATAGCTTTAACCAAAGCTACAGCCTCCACCCATTTGGTCATGTAATCTATGCAAACCAGGATATAAAATTTCTGCTTCGTGGGAGGGTTGATAGGCCTTACAAAATCCAGAGCCCATCTATCAAAAGGTTCAACCACAAGCTGTGGTTGAAGAGGCATTTCATCTAATCTATTCAGCTGGCCCATCCTCTGGCAGCTGTCACAAGCCTGAATATACTTTTTTGCATCCTTGAACAATGTCGGCCAAAAATATCCCATCCTTAAAACCTTATGACTTGTCCTTTTGTTGGCAAAATTTCCCCCATAGGGCTCATCATGGAAAGCTTTCAAGATACTGTAAATTTCATCCTCTCTCACACATCTTCTGATTTCCAAATCAAGACCTGTGTAGAAAAGATGTCCATCTATCCAGTAGTATCTAGCACTCTGTAGTATGATCTTTCTTTTTTCTCTCTTTGACAGATCTGCTGGAAGCTTTCCTGCAGCAAAAAAGTTAGCAATATTTGCGTACCATGGGGAATGAGCTGATAGTGAAAAAAAATGTTCATTAGGAAAGGAATCTTTGATTGGTAAACTATCATCATTGTTAGTAAGTTGAGATAAAAGGTCAGCAACAACGTTTTCCTTTCCTTGTCTGTCAATAATTGTAATGTCAAATTCTTGTAACGGTAACATCCATCTAGTTACTCTAGCATTCGTGATAGGTTTATTCATTAAATACTTGATGGCCGAGTGATCAGTGTGCACAAAAGTGGAATATCCAGTAATGTAGTGTCTAAATTTATTGATGGGATAAACAATGGCAAGGAATTCTTTCTCTGTAACGGTATAGTTCAGTTGAGCAAGGGCCAGGTTCTTACTGATGTAATAAATTGCATATGGAGCATGACCTTCCTACTGTCTTAATACTGCTCCAATGGCAGTATCTGAAGCATCTAAGTAGATATGAAAAGGCAGATCCCAATTGGGCCCTCGTAGGATGGGTGTTGTGGACAGCCTTTTCTTAAGTTTAGCAAACATTGTTTGGCATGCATCATTCCAATCAAACTATACATCCTTCATCAATAGGGTGAATAAAAGAGAAGCAAGTTTGGAAAAAATTTCTATAAATATTTTGTAGTAACCAACATGCCCTAAGAAGCTACGTACCTCTTTTTCAGTTCCAGGAATGGGTATGTTTTCAATTACCACAATTTTGGATGGATATACCTGGATACCATCAGTAGAGATGAAGTTCCCCTAAACTAAACCCTCTCTCATCATCATATGGCACTTTCCGGTGCTTAAAGATAGTTGGGTTTTTTCATAGCGTTCTAAAACCTTCTCTAAATTTTTCAATGCTTCATCGAAACTACTACCGTATGGAGTGAAGTCATCCATAAAAATTTCCATGCAGTGGTTTACCATCTCTAAAAAGATCATAATCACTACTCTCTGAAATGTGGCCTGTGCATTACACAACCCAAAAGGAAGTACCCTGTATGCAAAAGTGCCCCAAGTACAGGTGAAAGTGGTTTTGTCTTGGTCTTCGAGAGCGATCTGGATTTGGTTATAACCACTAAATCCATCTAGAAAGGAAAAATATTTCTTTCCAGAAAAGGTATCAAGGACCTAATCGATAAAAGGTATGGGAAAGTGGTCTTTCTATGTTGCTTTATTCAATTCTCTGTAATCTGCGTAGACCCTCCATTTCCCATTCTTTTTTGGTACAATGACGAGTGGAGAAACCCACTCGCTATCCGAAATTGGGTATATAAATCCTGCTTCCAATAGTTTTTGGATTGCTTCTTTCACAATGTCCCTTAGATTTGAGTTCATCCTTCGTTGTGGTTGGCACACTGGTCCGGAGTTGCTTTTGATGTAAATGTGGTGGGTACACAGATTAGAGGGGATAGCCTTCATATCTGTGTATTCCCATGCAAAATCTCCCCTATGTTTTTTCAACAGAGTGGTCAGTCATTCCAGCTCATTGGGCGCAAGATTTGGGTTAATGTTCAATGTTTTCCCTGGATCAATCTCTACTGGAATACTTTTCGAATTTTTAAGTACTGGAATTATGTTGGCATCACCAACTAGAGTCTCTTCTGTTAGATTTTCTTGTTCTTTCTCATCTAAAGTATTGTTCAAAATATGGTAAACATGTTTATTGACAAATGTGGGCTCACTGATGAAATTGTTAATAGTGTCGTCCTCTGTTTCATCCTTAAAGGTTAAGGCTCTCCCTATTGTTAATAATGGTTGAACGCCTTCTTCTTCCTCCAGATCCACCCAAAGTGGAGTTTCAGCTTCTAGGCTTGGTCGGGCTGGAGAGTATAAAGTTATGCTTTTAATATCAGTCTCGTCTGAGATAGTCATGGACCCTGACCGACAGCTGATGCAAGCATTTGTTGTGGCTAACCAAGGTCTTCCCAAGATCAGTGGGTGTCCCCCCAGCTGTGACTTTGGTTGCAAAACCAAGAAGTCCACGGGGTAATCCCATGAATCGACAATGACTATGAGGTCATCCAAGATTCCCTCGGGATTGATTGTTGATCTATCAGCAAGTTCTAATATGGTAGGGGTTGGTCGAAGATTAGTGAGTCCAAGTTTCTTCACAGTTTCGATGGTCATAACATTGATAGTTGTGCCTAAATATACCAAAACATTAGGTATCTGAGTGTGTCCTATGTGAACTATAACAATGGGGTTTCCAGGATCATCATACTTAGCCAAAGGAGTCTTCCCCATTATTAATTCAGAAAGTTTTCGCATTACGTGGACATTGGGAGGATCCCTAGGCTTTCTTCCTAGTTTCTTTACACACAGATCTCTAACGGTCTTGGCATAAATGGGCATGTCATGGAGGGCTTGTAACAGTGGAATTTTGACATACATATTTTTCAACTCCCCTAAGAGATTGAATCGAGGTTGTTCCACTATCTTTTGTAAGGCCAATTGTTCAGGATATGGTGGTTCTCTTATTAGTTGTGTAGGTTGTGTTTCATCATGTTTTGCTCCCTGTGTTTCAGCTAATGTTTTAGTAGGAGTGTCAGCATCCTCAATGATGGGGATTGCTGAGTTGACTGAATTCTCAAAATGTTGATCCATTCTTGCTTCAGTCACTGAGGATGGAACATCCTCAATGATGATGGGTTCCGTGTGTCCTATGTGAACTATAACAATGGGGTTTCCAGGATCATCATACTTAGCCAAAGGAGTCTTCCTCATTATTAATTCAGAAATTTTTCCCATTACGTGGATAGTGGGAGGATCCCTAGGATTTCTTCTAGTTTCTTTACACACATATCTCTAACGGTCTTGGCATAAATGGGCATGTCATGGAGGGCTTGTAACAGTGGAATTTCGACATACATATTTTTCAACTCCCCTAAGAGATTGAATCGAGGTTGTTCCACTGTCTTTTGTAAGGCCAATCGTTCAGGATATGGTGGTTCTCTTATTAGTTGTGTAGACTGTGTTTCATCATGTTTTGCTCCCTGTATTTCAGCTAATGTTTCAGTAGGAGTGTCAGCATCCTCAATGATGGGGATTGCTGAGTTGACTGAATTCTCAAAATGTTGATCCATTCTTGCTTCAGTCACTGAGGATGGAACATCCTCAATGATGATGGGTTCCACTACCCTCCCTGATCGTAAATGTATGTCATTGCAAGGAATTGGGGAAATGGAATAATCAGGCATGTTGGCAGTCTCAAATTGATGAATTGCTTTATTATTCGGGTTGGGGTTAGGTTGTGTAGGCAGTTATGGTCGCAGTGGTGAATTCATAGGTGCGGCGTTGTTTTGGAATTGCAGTTGTGGATGCTGATACTGTTGGTGAGGATATTGTTGAAGAGGATACTGTTGATATTGAGTCTGGTGACGAGGGAAATTATTTCTTGGGTAAAAATTTCTCCAGTTGGGAGACCAAAAAGTTTGCTAGTTCGATTGTTGAGCCCATGCCGTCCAAGGGTTAAGATTTTTCATTGGGTTTTGAGATGGATGCCATTGGTTGTTAGAATAATGTGAAGGGAATTGTGTATTCATATTATTCATACCATTCATATTATTCAAGAAAAATGATGGATCTAGGTTCATACCTTGGTTCCGAGGCTACCAAGGCTTCTTCTAAGCAATAAAATAAGCTTGTTCCACGTATGAAGTAGATTCCTGCAGGACTGCTTTGACTTTGGGTAATGAAGGACATTCCTTGGTATCATGATCCAATTCACATATCAGGCATACCTCCACCTTGTCGAGTGGACATTCTTTCAGTGGGTGATTCTTTTTGCATTTGGCACAGAATACACCAAGTGCTAGATCTTCTACTACTTGCCTCTGTTTTTCTCTCAAGACATCTAATTCTGAGGAAATGGAGCTGATCATATCTATTTTGAAATTCTCCAAAAGGTTGCCTATTTCTACTCGAGTGGCTCCTCCACTAGCTGACTTCTGTGTTCTAGTGAAGACATCTCGGTCTCATACCTTGTCCCGATTGTTGGTTCTGGAGGACCCTCTTGAATTTCTTCGACATAAATCAATGATCTTGTCAAAGGGTTCTTTTGAAATATCTCCCTTCCCGAGCAAATTAAACATGTCTAGGAAATCTTCTCTGATTCCTCTTAGTAAGATGATCTTGAGCACATCTTTTCCTATCTCGGTATGACCAGACCTCTGTAAATTATACAACAACCTTTCAACAAAATCTTCCAGTCTCTCCTCTTCCTTCTGAACCATTTTAAACAATTCTTCCTTCCTATCTATGGTTCTACAATAATGTTGATATTTAGAAAGGAAAGTTTGTTTCATTTGATCCCAAGTAGTGATGGTCTCACGACCCAGACTCATGAACCAGGGTAGAGCATTTCCTTTCAAGGTGGCTGGGAATAGTTTCAATTTCTGTGCACTGGAGGTGTAGTCGTAACTGCGACAGAGGATGTCGAACTCAAAAATAAATTCATTAGGATCTTCAGAGGACTTACCATGGAAGTTTGGGAGAACTGAGGGTGAAATACTTTTCATGGGGGTCTCCCCTGGTGTTTGAAGGATATGGAATTCAAGTGTGACAATAGTGTCACCATGTTATCTTCCACCTCCTCCTCACAATGTTCATTATTTTCTTCTCGTTCTCCATTATCCATGTTAGTCCAAAATTTTAATGCTTCTTTCGCTCTTTCTTCCTCTGCCTTTGCTTCTTCTGCTTTCCTCCTTTCTTCTTTTTGCCTTCTTTCTTCTTCTGCTTCTCAGCAAGTTTCCAACCACTCCTCTTTAGTGACTCTATTCCCATTAATATGATAGATCTCCTCTCTATCCGGTGCACCCACAACGCTTCCATTGTCTTCGAGAGGTTTCTTCTCTGGAATGGGAGTTGAAGGTCCCGTCGTGTTCTCCACAGTTGATGTCGATGTTTCAATATTAGGAGGAACGGATTTTCCTCTTCCTAAAGATGTCTGCAATAATCTAGTATAATAATCAGCTCTAGCGATTATTTTTTCAATAAATGTTTGTCTTCCCAGACCTGTGTTACAACCACGACCTCTTCCACCTGCAATGTTAGTATTTGGAGGGGGTTCTCGATTTTTTTTTTCTTGTATTCATGCATGATTGAAATGATCAAAACTAAAATGAAATCAATAAATCAACTACTATCTATGATCTAGGTGGATATCGGTGGCCACCCACCTTTCCAACTGGCTCAAAACAGTTTTCTGGCAATTTACTATTTTTAGCAGTTTTTTTGGGTCCTGAACTTTCGGGGCCGTTTTGAGGCGCTAAAAGACCTTTTTTGGAGATTTAGGGGGATAAATGGTTTCCAATGGCATGCATTTAGCCCCATTTGAAAATTGTAAATCTCGGATAGACCTTTCCAACGGGCTACCGAGTGCCCCAAACAGAGATCGTATGCAAAATTTATGACCCCGAGAAGTTGACTGTTCAACTAACCACCTTGGGGCCGCAAATTTTATGACAGTTCATCTTCTAGGGTTAGGTTTTTGGATGTTTGGGATTATTTCCCTCATGCTTATGATAAATAGGCCCTTTCGGCCTCTCTTTGTATTCATCTTCTTGCGAATGAACGCATCCATCACATCTCTTCTCAGAGATAAGCCGCCACCATTCCATCAAGCTTGTTTTCTGCTGTATTTTACAGTTTTAGCTTATTCCCTTATTGAATAGAAAACCAGTTTTATTGTATCTCTATTATTTTGTGTTAAGCATATGATAATAATCTGTATTCATTTTGTTCTTCTCATAAAATCCGGATCAGTGGTATCAGAGCGGTATGCTCCTTGTCGTCTTAATGCATGTCCCCAACGAGGTCAGGGTACAAAGAATTGGGTCTCGAGCTTGTTTCTCATGAGGACAAAATCTCTCGCACGCCTAAGCGACCTCTCATGGAAGGAGAAAATAAAGATGACGGGACAGGAGATCCTTTCAAAATGTTTCTTGAGGAATCCCTCACACAACAGAGGAACGAGATGATGGATAGTTTCTCTCAAATCCTTCGACGGCTACCAAGAAGCGACGCATCTTCCTCGAGTGGAGGCGCCACCCCCTTCAAGGTACAAATCAACTTCGATATTCCTATATTTGAAGGTCAGATAGATGCAGATGCTGTAGATAAGTGGTTGAATCTACTAGAAGGGTAATTTTCTGTCCATAACTTTTCGAATAGAGAAATTATTACTTTTGTGCTCCTCAAAGCCGTTCCCCATGTCAAATATTGGTGGGAAACTTTCTTTGAGCAAAAGGACATAGAGGAAACTTCATTATTTTCAGTCACGACCACCTGGGAATCCTTCAAGGATGCTATTAAGGAACAATACTACCCTGTTGGAAGTTATGACGACTTGTATACCAAATGGACCACACTGCGACCAGAAAGAGACCAAGCAGTGCCAGAGTTCACAAATACCTTCCATACCTTGCGCACCAAGCTGGGTATCAAAGATTCAAAGCAACATCTAGTGCTCAAGTATCGCGGTGGTCTGCATAGATACATCCATATCGAAATGGAATTTCTGGACATCTATTCCTTGGGCACGGCCTACCGATATGTCGTCAAAATCAAGCAGAAGCTCAAACAAAAGACGTGACAATTTGGGCCTAGGAACCCCTCATAGAAAAAGACAAGAAAGGGCGACCCCAACCCATAGAATAAAGGACAGAGAAAATATGTATAGTATCAGGACAACCATTCCAAGCCGCAAGCAAAGAAGGACACTAGAAAGACAAAGAAAGATACTGGGAAGTGGTGCGACTTCCATAAGAACCCTTGGCATAACACTGTTGACTACCGCTCAAAGTAGTCGTTGGTGGCCAAAGTAAAAGCATCTGAATCAGATGCGGATTCTGACTCTGAGTCCAAACCAGAAAGGGGAAGACGGATCATAGAGATGGAACCCAGTGCGACCATTGATACCACCAAGCTCCATCTTGATGAACCAGACGAGCCAGAAGAAGGAGAACGCCTCTTCCATTCACAGATGTGGGTAAAAGGAACCCCGCTGCACTTCATCGTTGATAGTGATAGCCAGAAGAACCTCATCTCAGCAGAGGTCATCAAGCGCCTGGCCCTGCCGACAATTCTGCACCCACAACCATACACCATTGGATGGCTCTGCAAAGGAAGCGATCTCCACATCAGCCAACAGTGCCGATTGTCGTACGACATCAAGCCCTTCAAGGACGAGGTATTGTGTGATGTTGCTCCTCTCGAAGTTTCAGATGTTCTTTTGGGACAACCTTATTTATGGAAACATCATGCTGTATATGAGTCCAGGCCTCATAGTGTTATTATTTCTTTGAATATGAAATTGTACAGGATACCCGAGGCAGTCCCTCCTAGTGCTATTTCCTTGATCTCTGCCAAGCAATGCAGGAAGGTCATCTCTCAGACCAGGAAATTTGTATTCTTCGTGATTCACTCTCAGAGGGAGAGAAAGATCGCATCCACATCCAGGGCCTCCGCGACTGATCTCTCCACACAACAGAAGCAAGTGGATAAGGTGGTGGAAGAATACTCAGATATCTTCTCTTCTACTACAGGGGTACCTCTACACTGCTAGGTCAAGCATCCCATCAATCTGACCCTAGGCGCACCGCTACCCAATGGGCCAGTCTATCGCTGCTCTCTATTGGAAAACGAGGAGATCAAGAGGCAGATCCAAGAATTGCTCCACAAGGGGCACATCCATCCCAGCTCATCACCTTGTGGGAGCCCAATCGTGCTGGTGCAGAAGAAAGATGGGACTTGGTGACTTTGCATTGATCACCGGGCCCTAAATAAAATCACAGTCTGCAATCGGTACCCAATTCCCTGAATCAACGATCTCCTTGATCAGCGCATGGGGTCCAAATACGTTAGTAAGATTGATCTGAAGTCTGGCTACCACCAGGTCCCAATAGAACACATAGATGTATGGAAGACTGCCTTCAAGTCAAAAGAAGGTCTTTTTGAATGGCTGGTCATGCCCTTTGGTTTGAAAAATTCTCCAGCAACTTTTATGAGGATGATGGACGATATCCTACGACCTTTCACCAATAATTTTGTAGTGGTGTATCTGGATGACATCCTCATTTACAGTAAGACTTGGGCGGAACACTTGAAACATATTCAACAGGTTTTGCACACCCTGCGGCAGCAAAACCTATAAGCAAACTTGGAAAAATGCTCCTTCGGCATGGACAGGGTCCATTACTTAGGATACATCGTTGATCGACACGGTGTGCATGTGGATCCAGCCAAGATCCAGATCATCCGTGACTAGCCCACCCCAACCACACTCACTGAACTTCGAAGCTTCTTGGGCCTCGCCAATTTCTATCGTCGGTTCATGCTGGGATTCTCTCATATCACATGGGCCCTCATCCAAGTAACCAAGGGTGGCGATAAGGAAAAATTTGTGTGGGGATTGTCCCAACAACAAGCCTTCGATGACTTGAAGAAGCGTTTATGCTCATTGCCGGTAATCTCATTACCGAACCTACAACATCCCTTTGAGATCGAGTCAAATAATTCAAATTATGCTGTGGGAACCATTATCACTCAACACGGCCACCCTGTGGCATATCATAGTGAGACACTATCAGATGTTGTTCGTAAGTACCCTACTTACAACAAAGAAATGTACTCCATTGTGCAAGCCTGCCGCCAATGGAGACATTACATTCTTGGGAAGGAGACAGTCATCCACACGGATTACAAGCCACTACAGTTCATGCAGACCCAAGGAAAGTTGTAGAATGACTGCCATCAGAAGTGGTCAACATACTTACAGCAGTTCCACCTCAACATCAAATATAAAACAAGGAGTACCAACTGAGTTGCTGACTACCTCAGTCGACCTCCAGTTGCGGCACTCACG
This sequence comes from Larix kaempferi, assembly GCA_027924585.1. Taxonomy (NCBI): domain Eukaryota; kingdom Viridiplantae; phylum Streptophyta; class Pinopsida; order Pinales; family Pinaceae; genus Larix; species Larix kaempferi. The sequence goes on along the minus strand of BSBM01000450.1, from coordinate 9,049,695 downwards.
ACGGTGCTAGACTCTTGCGGCCACGAGACCTCTGGATGGCCCCACCTCTACGAGACAGACCCCGACTTCTCCACCACCTACCAAATGTTGGGCAACAACTTAGTGGTCGCTAATTTCCATCTTCAGGACAGGTTGTTATGCCGTCTGGGCCATCTCTGTGAAAATGCTCATAGTAGATCCAAGAGATGATGTAAACCTCACAATGAAAGAATTTAGGAATAATAAAAGAATAATAGAGTAGTAGAACATAGATCCAAAGGAGCTCAGATAGAGGCAGAATAATTACACATGTTACATTAATCTGAATAGTAAAACAATAAATATACAATGCTCAGGATTCGAATACACTAGGTGTGATTCGAATTAACCTGCATGGATAGATCCAAAATCAATGGAGTGTTGTTGATGTATATGTAACTTCGGAATGTATTTCACCTATGTATTTCATCTATGTATATTGTATTCCTATAGAGATGTTATTATTCCTCTATACGGAAGTGTCGTCATTTATATTGTAAGTGTCGTAACTTATACTTGATGGGTTATTAGACCACCTTGATGGGGTCAGTCCTGTATGAGTCATGTTGGTAAAAGGGTTATTATACCACCCTAGTGGGGGTCGGACCTATCAGCATTATGTTATGTGGTTAATTTGAGGCCGACCTAGTAAAGGTTATTAGGCAAGTCAAGTCATGTATAAATAGAGTGCGGGAGGCACTCTATTTGATCATTCACTTTCTCTCTCACACACTCATTGGAGAGTGGCGCAACTGTGGAGGAGGAGAAGCTGCTGCTAGGAGGACTATATCTTATGCTTGGGTTGTATCATTTCTCTATCTATCTCTGAGGAAGTTGCGGGGTTTTTCACCATCTTGGTTTTCCTCGGTGAAACTCTGTGTCTCTTGTGTGCTTGCATTATTGTGTCCATGATTGATATGCTGTAGATATGTTGTAGATAATATATACATGTTATTCTCTCAATTAAGATCCTAGATCAGATTGAAATTTCTGAAAAACTAATATGGTATCAGAGCTAGCCTGAAAGAAGGCATGGTATGGCATTTAGGACACTTGTTGCACTTGCGAAGCTAGGGCTTGATATATAAAAAACCAGTCATCGTAGCACTTTTGATATAAATCCATTACGGAAAGGTTTCAGGATCTGAAACTCTTACAGGTCGAAGATAAGATCCCCATGTACCTTCTGTCAGAAGTACAACTTCTAATTAATTGTACTTTGTGTTTTATGATCTGTACAATCTAGGGTTTTTGCCTCTTCCAGATCTGAGTCATAAACAGGTGACCTAGGAAAAAAGGTCATAACTTGGGCTAGGAATCTCCAAATGAAATTTCATAAAAAGTGACAGGTAGGGCACAGACTGTACTTTCACAAGCTAAAGGTCCAGAGGCCGAAAGTGAACCACTGACACATCGCACTCTGTACAAGTTCGCTCGCCTGTTTTATCCCATAAACAGGTCACGTTTCTACACGTGGCATAAATCTCTCTCAGAGAATCCAATTGAGGTCAGACCTATGGAGTTGGAAAGATGACAGGTTGGGATACCATAGGTGTAATTTTAAGACCCTTTGGATTTGTAATTTTGGAGTTACACTAGAAACAATCAGGTGCATATTTCTGTCAAAACAAACTTGTATTTTGAGCACCTTCATTCATGGCTCCGAGAATTAGGGTTTCGGAGTAAGTTGGAATTTTTGTAATCAGAGACCACGGCTGAATGATACTCATCAAAATCAAAATTTAGAGACCAAGTTCAAATTTTTTGGTTGGGCAGAAGTCCGGGTTTGATCAAACCCTAGTTCGGGACTTTGATCGGAAAAGTGGAAAATTAGGGCTTCTGCAAAAGTTGGAGTTTTTGAAGTTTGTGACCACGGCTGGAAGCTCCTCAGAAAAATCAAAGTTTAGAGCTTTGGATTGAACCTTTTGGTTGGGAAGAAGGGTGGGCTTTATCAAACCCTAGTTCGGGACCCTGTCTAGAAGATCCAAAAGTTTCAAAGGCAATTTTGAGGGGTGAAACTTTGCAGTTTTCAAATTCTGAGTATACCAGCTTGATCAGCTCATCAAGGCACATCTTTCTATCCTTTCAAAAGTTTGAAATTCAAAGTTTGAATTTTTAGGGTTTCTCTGATAAACCCTAATCTAGCTCCAGATCCAGTTTCTGCAAATCAAGTGGATTAGGTTAATCCTAGAAGACAATGGATTGGTCACCTGCATAAGTGAAGAAGTTCCAGTTTCAGAGGGAGATAAGGCTAAGGCCTTATGTTAACACCCAAAAAGTGTTCACTACCTCATCTACCCCATTACATGGCTCATTTGTCCGTTTTCCTACCATATTTCCCTTAAAAACCCTAAAAATCCCACTAAAATGCCTCCAAAAGGCCACAAAACCATCAAAAAAGCCTAAAAAAGGCTAAAAAACCCCTTTTTCCTCCAAAAATATCCAAAATTCCTCTAAAAATAGTAAAAACCCTCTAAAAAGGGAATAAAAAATATAAAATAATGAGGAAAAGGAGGAAAAAACCCTATACAGCTGACCTAAACCATATGGTTCCCAAAACCATGGGCCAGCACTCCACCACCAAAAAACCATAAATAGGTGATTGAGACCCCTTATTCCACATCCACAATCATAAGCACCCTTACTCTGCCAAAATAGCTCTTGAAACCCTAGCTCACCTTTGAGCTACTTTCACCTTGAGTGCCCCTTTTGGCCCATTTCCACCATTGGAGAAAGAGAAGGAGCAAGTTGGAGCTTGGAGCAACCGTCTTGGGTCATTGCAAGAGCTTCACCAACCTTCACATTAGAGGTAAAATCAATACAAAAGTCATTCTTTATATCTTGTTTTTTTTCTGTTTCATGCGCATGTTTAGAGTAATTTGCATTTCTGTTTTAGCATTTTAATTTACAATTTACTGAACTGCTACTAAGGAGTCCCTTCTCCTTAGTAGGTGCTCATTTGCACAAGCTAGGGGTAAAACCCTAGCTACAGTTTTGGCGACTCCACTAGGTTTGAATTTCTGGTTTCAGTTTAAAAAAAATTTAGTTCTCTGCAATAATTTCCCGTTTTTTCCTTTCGGCTGTCCCTTTCGGCTGCCGTAAACCGCATCTTTTCCCTCTGCATTCACATCCCGACCGCGTCTTTCAGGCCTTTAACTGCGACCCGGCCGCGGCTCTCAGACTATTTTTGGCACCCCGCCGATGGATTCAAGTCTGTTACCTGCGATCCGAACGCGGCTAATCAGCCTGTTTGCTGCAACCCGACTGCGTCTGTCGATCCTTTTCCCGCGTCCCGACTGCGTCTGTTAGCCTTTTTCCCGCGACCCGACTGCGTATTTTTCCCTGTTTCTTGCGGTCTGACTGCCTCTGTCGGCCAAAAAGCCACGACTTATCCGCACCTGTTTCCCTCAAACTCGTGGTCCGACTACCTCTATCGGCCAAAAAGTTGTGACCTGCATCCGCCTGTTTGTATATGTATTAGGTGGATATATTGTATGATTAGGTAGATCATGTATGATGATATGTATCAGGCAGATACTGTGTATGCATCAGGTGGATGCATTGTATGATCAGGATGATCATGGATGATGAGCTTTAGGATGTTGCTCCAGATGACATGCGCCAGGACGATGCAGTGATGATGATCAGGATGATCATGTGTACATCAGGATGATGTATGGTGAGTATCAGGTTGATACTCTGTGGCCGTGGACAGGTAGTGCAGATAAGCATATAATAACGCCCTGGGAGGTTTGCAGATTCTCTTGCTAGGTTTTGCCACTGGCATATAATAGCTACCTGGGAGATCTGGAAAATGCTCTTTCGAGGTTTTGCTTTGGGAGGACATATAATAGCGCCCTGGGAGGTTTGCAGATTCTCTTGCTAGGTTTTTCCGCTAGCATATAATAGCTCCCTGGGAGATCTGGCAAACGTTCTTTCGAGGTTTTGTCCTATGGCATATAATAGCGCCCTGGGAGATCTGATAGGTTGGGATGTGTTCCCATAATAAGTCCTGGGATGCTCTTTCGAGGTTTTGCCATGACCACATGTAATATCACCCTGGGAGATTTGATAAGTTGGGATGTGTTCCCGTAATAAGTCCTGGGATGCTCTTGCGAGGTTTTTGTGGTGACCACATATAATAGTGCCCTGGGAGATCTGATAGGTTGAGCTGTGTGCTTGTAATCAATCCTGGGATTCTCTTTCGAGGTTTTGTGGTGGGGTCACATGTAATAGCTCCTTGGGAGATCCGATAGGTTGGGCTGTGTGCCTGTAATAAGTCTTGGGATTCTTTTTCGAGGCATTATGGTGAGGGGTCACATGTAATATGTCCTGGAGATCCGGACAGGTTGTGTTAGTCACGTAAAAGGCCTTGGATGCTCTTTAGGGTTCTTGCTAGTCAAGACACTCTTTTAAGGTTTTGTGGTAGTCACATGTAAGTGGACCTGGGAGATCTTACCGGTCGTGCTTCGGCACATAAATGGTCCTGGGATACTCCTTCGAGGCATTGTGACACATGTAATAAGTCCTGAGGATTCCACAGTATGGCTAGTGGTGATGAAGACCTTTAGGTGGTGGGCCTACATCCAATATGAAAACGGACTGGCGCTGTAGAACTTCCTATGACGAGTGGATCGGAGATTGATTGAGATAGCAGCAGCAGTGACGATGACGATGATTCAAGGACGATGATTCGCTGATGATGATCTAGAGAAGAAGACTTGTGCTAGCAAATCTGTGTCGAGAAATACCTTCCTAGTTAAGAGGGAGTGTTGATGTATATGAAACTTCGGAATGTATTTCACCTATGTATTTCATCTATGTATATTGTATTCCTATAGAGATGTTATTATTCCTCTATACGGAAGTGTCGTCATTTATATTGTAAGTGTCGTAACTTATACTTGATGTGTTATTAGACCACCTTGATGGGGTCAGCCTTGTATAATTCATGTGGATAAAAGGGTTATTAGACCACCCTAGTGGGGGTCGGCCCTGTCAGCATTATGTTATGTGGTTAAGTTGAGGCCGACCTAGTAAAGGTTATTAGGAAATTCAAGTCATGTATAAATAGAGTGCGGGAGGCACTCTATCTGATCATTCACTTTCTCTCTCACACACTCATTGGACAGTGGCACACTTGTGGAGGAAGAGAAGCTGCTGCTAGGAGGACTATCTCTTATGATTGGGTTGTATCATTGCTCTATCTATCTCTGAGGAAGTTGCTGGGTTTTTCACCATCTTGGTTTTCCTCGGTAAAACTCTGTGTCTCTTGTGTGCTTGCATTATTGTGTCCATGATTGATATGCTGTAGATATGTTGTAGATATGTTGTACATGTTATTCTCTTAGTTAAGATCCTAGATCAGATTGAAATTTCTGAAAAACTAACAAGTGTCATCAAGCACAACTAGAATTCTATCTCATCATCGGTGGAGTCATCAATGCATATGTAATTGTCAACCATCAGTCAAATTGAGTCTAACTGAGTGTGGTAGCTGTAACTGGCACATGGAGGCACTAACTGAATGAAGGAGGCTCAGTGGAGGGCGCATGAGGAGCTATCTTGAGTCAGATTGGGCAGTCACGTCTCATTGGAGGTCCATCGGAGTGATACAGTCAGTTGAGAGTCAGTCTAGCCTTAAATCAAGGAAAGAACTGATGATAACTTAACTAACTGAAGTACAACAGGAGTGGTAGGTGAGAAAAGGTGCCCTTCTCAAGTGGTGGGTGAGAAGTGGGTACATCACTGGCTAGGAGGGCTCAATCTGAGTGGAAATAAGCTCCCGAGTGCTGGAAGACTAGGGATTAGGTGCTGGAGGTGTCAACCTGATGACTGGGCAACATGCAGATGCATGCAATGCATGCTGCATGCAGAAATGCATGCAAGACTGATAATGAAAATAAATGAAAGGCTGGTAGGACTAGGATGGAGTATAGGAATATCCTAACACCCCCCCTTAATCCATCCTGGGCCCTGGTAACTAGGACCAAAGGTCACCCATACAATCAAATTAAATGATAAAATAACTGTCCATAAACCGAGGAAATGGGGAAAACCTCATGGAAAAAATAACCCCCCTCAAAAGAAGAGTAAAAAACTCAAAGAACCATCATACTAAGCAGAAAATAAAGAAGCTTTCATCAGTGAAAAATTTTGCAAAAAACTTGGCAATCTGATCCCCTGTAGGATGTCAAAACAGGTACTAGATCTGGATCTGGTCTTTAGATCTTCCTTCCACTGTGTAGAGGATTTGTTGGATGAAGCAAGTCTTTCAGGAATTTTTTCTGCAACTGGAGCGAATGGATCATGAGGATTCTTCCCAAAGGATGGAAGAGAGAACCCCATCATCATGCTACATCTCTCATGGAGAGGTAGATAGCATAATGAAAGGTTGGCATGATGTTAAATTCTAGTAGTTATGTGATCAAACGAATCTTCAACTGTGTTCTTAGTAGGTGCAAGGATTGTGTAAGCCCATATTGGCCTTGGCTCTGGATTGAGAACATGTGTTGGTTCTGGATCTGAATATTCTTGAACTTTGATCTCAACATCAAGATCTTCATCTTCATCTTCATTAGAAGAAGAGTCACTTGAATCTTCATCAGATTCTGAAGGAGTAGGAAGAGAGAAGGGCAGAAAATGAGAGAACTCATATGCCTTGGAGGCATGATTTGCAAACCCTTTATGACGATTCATATTCTAGGGTTAGGTTTTTGGATGTTTGGGATTCTTTCCCTCATGCTTATGATAAATAAGCCCTTTGGGCCTCTCTTTGTATTCATCTTCTTGCGAATGAGCGCAACCGTCACATCTCTTCTCAGAGATAAGCCGCCACCATTCCAGCAAGCTTGTTTTCTGCTGCATTTTACAGTTTTAGTTTATTCCCTTATTGAATAGAAAATCAGTTTTATTGTATCTCTGTTATTTTGTGTTAAGCATCTGATAATAATCTGTATTCATTTCATTCTGCTCATAAAATACGGATCAATCTATACCTATAAATTACCATCCCTGGCAACGATGCCAAAATGTTGGTCACCCTATATGATAATCAATTACAACTAACACACAGGATGCTCAAGATGAATTGTCAACCCAGGTAGGTCTTTTATTTCAATGACAATTAGCACAATCTATGCATAAACACTTCAAGTAGCTGATTGAGTAAAAGGAGATAAATTATCCGACCTATGTGCTCAGTCAAACTCATCTCATGGATAAAACTAATCTAATTTATTCATCTAAGGATTCAAAGTACATTTAGCTTCCTACGATCATCACTCCAACAATTACTGATCTAAGAAGAATTAATCTAGACTTACTTTTGTAAGAAGTTAAATCCTAAAGATATCATACTACAATGCATTAACCATAACCTGTCTAAGATTATCTAATTTGAGAATTATAAATGACAGTAAGAAATCAAACCAATTGCAATCATAATCTAACTAATGCAATAAACTTCAAGAAAGATAAATAACAGAAATAAACTAGAGTTGAGCTTGATTGTAACAGCTAACTAGCATAGTTGCATAAAAGGAACTAACCTACACAGTCGACTGTCACACCATGCAGTTACAGCTATTCAAAATGCAAACATTAACTACGAAAGGAAAATGCAATTATCAATTACTATTGTTGCAGCTTCTCTAGAAAACGCATCTACTATAAATCCACACCACACAACATAAATAAACTAAACTACCTACTTAACTCGGCAATCTCTGTGAGAAGGAGGGCCCTGACCTTCTAACAGAGATGTCGTGAACTACTACAAATTAAAACACAAGAATATAAAGAACTCTGCTCCTTGTATTAAACATGGCAATTCACAGTCTCAGCTCTATGTTACGACTGGTACAAAATAATAATCAACCAACCCCAGACTCTGGGAGCCTTCCCATATTTATACATGCATAATACAAATCCCAATCCACTAAATTCGTGCAGCCATGAAGATCTCTGATCTTCAGGTTGCTGAGTCACAACATAACTGTTACAGCCGTGAATGGACTTGAATGAGGTCGTTGGATATGAAGGGTGTTTTTACTTTGGTTGTCAATGGATCAACAGACTAACTGATTGGGAAGTGCTCTATATGTTGCAGCGATGCTCTGTTGCAACAAAGTCTTGTTATAACTACCACGTGGATAGATGATCACACTGTTTCTATTAATGTGTGGAATCTGAACTGAGGAGTAACAGCTGGCACTAATCGTACCTTCCTTCCATATGCTGAGTGGATGCTACACCTGTGTCTCTCAATGCGTTGAGCTTATCTTAATAAAATCAACACAAGTTAGCATAAACCAAAGGATAAAATTTATAACCATAACAATCTTAGGCATTAAAGAAATAGGCAATAATAAATCATACCTGTCAGGATTCATGCTCAACTTGAGGAAAGACATATATCTTGTTTGTGTAAATAAGGCAAGATAGGACAAAAAGAGGTAATAGGCATGGTCAAAAAGGGGCAATTCCAGGACCCAACACCATGCTATCTGATAAAATTATCAACTGAAGGACAATTTATGGCGGGCATTTCCAAATGCCTCTGAACCTTCATTTGTAAAACAAAACAAACTTTTTCTCATTTTGGCAAGCTTGTATTTCGCTTCTGTGAACTCCAAAGAAAAATATGATCCCATGACTAGATGACCATTTCATCAAAGAACAAGACTATGCCAACTGATGAATTTTATCAGCACAATGACACTTCCTTGCGGGCATTTCCAAATGGCCTTCCCAACTACTGATTTGACACTTCCTTGCGGGCATTTTGAAATGGCCTTCCAAACTACTGATTTGACACTTCCTTGCGGGCATTTCCAAATGGCCTTCCAAACTATTAATTTGACACTTAGACGATTTTTGCACTTTCCTAGACTTGGTCCAATCTACCTAAAACACTGTTTTGGCATATCCATAACTTCTTCCTCAGGCACTCTTTGGACAATCTGATACCATGGTTAGATAGACAGCTCAACAAGGTACAACCTGACCATATGGTGTGGTCATTTACTTTTACCCACAATTTATGGTGGGCATTTTCCTGAGGCTACTCAGGCACTTTTACCAGTATACTTAGACAATTTTTTTGATTGGTCCAATCTTCCTGAAACACTGTTTTGGCAGATCCATAACTTCTTCCTGAGACACTCTCAATACCAACTGAGACCATGGTCAGGTAGACAAATAAACAAGATACAGCCTGAAGATATGGTGCGTGCATTTACTTTAACCTATGAATTATGGCATGCATTTTCTCGAGGCCACTTAGGCAGTTTTACTACCTCTGGTGCAAAACATCCTAAAACCCTGTTTTGGCAGGCCTTTAACTTTGTCATCAAACACCCTCTTTGATAGCTGAGACCATGGTAAGATAGCCTCTTCAAAAAGCAATAGCATGATAGTTTCAGATAATTTTTACCATTCACCTATGAGGTACGACATGCATTTCCCCAAGGCTACTTGGACCAATTTTCCAACACTCAGCCATTTTTCAGAATGTCTAAAACTGCTTGAACCCTTATTTTGGCAGATCTATAACTTTTTCATAAAGCACTCTTTTGAAGAAATGAGACCATGGTTAGATAGCCTATTCAACAAGGTAAATCATGATATGATGGTGTGGGCATTTTATTCAAACCATGAATTATGGCGAGCATTCTCTTAGAGCAATTTTGACTAATTTTTCCATACTTAGTCAATTTCCAAAGTTTCACAAACTTGCCATACTTTTCCAAAATGATGTCAGATTGCAACAATGACTTCATGATAGAACCAGAACACCATCATGTGTCTTTCCATCCTCATCACACATGCCACATCATCATACTTTTCATGCCATCGCTTCCTTTGTCATTCCTTTGTCTTCCACTAAGTTTCCCCTGCCATCATGTCATTGGTTATTCCTTTGATCAACCATGCCACTTCATCATACATGTCATGTCATCATATCTTTTGTCATTCCTTTGTATTCTACTGAGTTTTCCCTACCATCATGTCCTTGGTTATTCCTTTGTCATTACTGAACTCCTTTGACATCAATGACAACCACATTCAACAAGTATTTCATCTTATTGTTCCTTGTAATTTTTTATCTTCCCATTTCACATTTCAAACTATGTGAGTTCGCTCTTAAATATATTATTACCTACTTTTCATTATGTCATTGGTTATTCCTTTGATCAACCATGCCACTTCATCATACATGTCATGTCATCATATCTTTTGTGATTCCTTTGTCTTCTACTGAGTTTTCCCTGCCATCATGTCCTTGGTTATTCCTTTGTCATTACTACACTCCTTTGACATCAATGAAAACCACATTCAACAAGTATTTCATATTACTGCTCCTTGTAATTTTTTATCTTCCCATTTCACATTTCAAACTATGTGAGTTCGCTCTTAAATATATTATTACCTACTTGTCATTTCATGGGATGTTAAGTAGCATTACAATTTTATTTCCCCATGTTTGTTGAAGTCGTCTATGTAGTATTGTTGTTTTATTTTTGTGTGCTTTCTCAATTTTCCCTAGTGTAACATTATTGCACTGACTTGTTAGGCCCCTTTTAACTATTGGGCACATTTATTCTTCTATATGTCACTTTTCAAACCATTTTCTCTCCTATCAGTTCCATGTTTTCTTCAAGTTTTTTAGCTCATCTTGGTTAATTCTAACTAGAATTTTGGTGGTGTCCATGGTTTCCATTCTCTATCTATGTAGAATCAATTTTCTCAATGCCTCCAATTTTATTGTGTATAGTCATATTTCAACTAAGAATATCTCATAATGGGTATTGATTTTTAATCTTTGACAACTATCAAGTATTTTTCACTTGCTTGAATTGGTTCCATTCGTTTCTAGAAATACCTGGTCCCCACACTTCACATCCATAAAGGAGTATTGAGCTTATGAGAATTTTAAAGAGGAAGCACAAAATATTCTATTATCTATTTTTGTAAAAAAAACTTTTGTTTTTGTATATGTATTTTTATAATAGAAAAATAAAATAAAATAAAAATGAAAATAACAATGCTCTCCATCTTCCTTGCAATCTTTTCCTCATGCATGAATCCAATCTTAGCTTCTCATTGAAATCTAATCCAAAATATTTATAGTTTTGAGTTATATCTAGTAATTCACCTTCGAAGTTAATTTGTGGTTGTTTTATTAATTTTTTGAGTGAGAAACCTACTATAATATTTTTTTCACCTGGAATATACAGATTCTTGGTATTCACAAAGAATCAAGGAAACCTTAGTTACATAACATGTCACATAGTGAGATTTGAACCCAAATAAGAAGTATAACAACATTTCTCCCAATCACCCGATCTATACTCAATTGACTATTATCATAATTTTTCTTATATTCAGTTTTATCTTAGTTTCCTCACAAAAGATCTACATGATATCCAAAGAATCTTATAAATTACAATATAATATGTTAAATGTTAATGTCACATAATTTAACTATAACATCATCTTAATAATAATCTTCCTAGATGTTTTCAAATTCTTATTATTCTTTTCATTTTTATGCATTCCTCTATCTTATCTATGTAAAGATACAATGGTGCGGAGGAGAGGGGAAGTCCTATTAAACTCCAATGTCATTGTTGAATATCTTTGAAAGACACTTTGTTTTTGTGATTTACCTTTACTTATTTATAGATCTTGTATATCAATTATATCTGACCATTTGGAATATCTAATTATGTTAATATCTCTCCTAGGTTATCATTAAATATAATATCAAATAACTTTTTGAAATTGACAAAACAGCATTGTAGTTTTATGTTCTATGCCTTTGGTAAAAAAGTTGCTTAGACTTTTTTATATAAAAATAAATTTAAAAAATAAAAATGAATGACATGAAAAAATTAAATAATCGTAAAAAATTAATGTTAAAATATATTTAGTAAGAATAAAAATTAAAATTGAATGATAAGATAAAAATAATATATTAATTAAGAATAAAAACTAAAAATAAATGAGTAATAAAAATAAAAATAAAATTGTCATAAAAGTTGGATTTAAATTGTTATAAAAATTAGAAATGTTTTTGGAAAAAATTAATGATAAAGTATATTTATTAAATTATATCATACAAAATTAAAGATAAAATATATTTATTAAATTATATTATGAAATTTATAGTTTTATAAAAGATATAAATAAAATTAATACTTTAAATTAAAAATAATAATAATAAACCTAAATATTATTAATAAAAACAGTTACCAGAACTTGGTAAAATGTGGATAGTTTTAGTGAGGTTATAAAATCTTAATATTACAAATATTTTTGAAGAAAATTAATGTTAAAATACATTTATTAAAATATGATTGATATTTATAATTTTATAAAAAACATATAAATAAAAATTATATTTAAATTAAAAATAATAATAAAAATATTAAAATATTAATATTATTAATAACAAAAATTGGAACTTAGTAAATGATTTATATTAAACCTTAGTTAATTTTTTCATTTATTTATTTTAAGTGTAGCCTTAATCTTTCTTAGTTCGCTTATTTTATCTTGTATTTAAATATGAATAATTTACAAATCTTTTAACATTATTCCTTTCATATTTTAATTACTTTTCTTTTAATAATTTTTTATTTTATTAATTAATTATATTTCTTGCACCTTAAATCTATCATTCATCTCCTTTAATAACTTATCTCTAATATCTTTATCTAATGGTTAATTCTCTCTTTCACAATTATATTTAAACCGCCATTATATTTTCCATTGTGCTACAACTTCATATGATCCTTAAGATGGGTGGAGGGTTCACCTGAAACACATCGATCGCTTATAAATCTCTACACAGTGAAAATCCATAAGCTTGCACACAATGACTGAACATTGTGGAAACATTCATGCACAAAACGAGGATAGTTTTATTGAGGTTATGAAATCTTAATATTTAACAAACTTATATGTCATAGGCATTACAATATAAACATCTTATTGCACCGAGAGGAGCAAGGTGTGCTACAACCCAATATGGGGGTGTTGTTGTCATGTACGTAATGTAACACTACATTACCAAAAATAAAAAATAATTAAAAAAATACATGTCGGCTCATAAAAAAAAAAAGTTCTGAAAATTAATTTTAAAAATCCATGTTGGCCTATAAAATAAAAAATAAAATTTAAACCTGAATCTATCAAGAAAAAGAGGGATAAAATTTCTTGAGTATAAGATTAAAAAAAATTACACCTCAATAAATAGGATCCCTCTCAGTGCTTGAGAGATCCGGGTTTAAGATGGATCTATGTTGGCCTCAATAAAGAACAAACCTTTTCATAAAGTTATCCTTGAAAAGTTAGACATTCCAATGTGGTTTAAATATCGAACAAGAAATGCCCCTCAACACTAGAGTATCCTTATGAGCACTATTGTCAAAACCTTTTAAGGAACCTTGGAGGGATTGAGAATTAATTGAAATTTAACTATGATATATTCCATATAAGAACTACCAAATCTCAAACCATAGGGTTTAGAACGATTTATCCCTACTCCAAAATCAATTGTGAACTCTGAATCAGGGTTCAAAACCGTGATATCCTCTCCACTTTTATATAATTATAAGGCTTCTACACATGATTTATAATGTATGTACAAACCTTGAAAAACTCTGCCATAGGAGGAATAAAAACTTGAATAAGAATGAAGAACCTTCTTATGAAACATGGGACCTTAGACTGATGGAGAGGACTTTCAAAGCAAAGGCGATGTACCCTTATTGATGTCATTTGTCCTAAAACATCCTTGATCTCCATCACTTCTTGTACTTTTTGAAATATTCTTCTACTTCCTCTATACACCTCATAATGGTTAATATTTAACACAATCTCATCCACTTAACCTGAGAGGACTATTGCTAAGTTTTCTTCTGATCTTCCCTTGCACCTTGTTACATCAACAAAACTAAAAACAAGAGTGGGGTCATCTAGTGAACCTTTTGTTAGCAATAGAGGCTCATGCATATTGGAATATAATGACCCATCCAAAACCCCAAACACACAACTTCTTCAAGGTGTCATACCCTTAGAAAAAGTGATAAAAAATTGACTTTAGTCCAGAGGATCCTTTGAATAGTCAAGACTCAAGTGCATCAACATATCTATCCATGCTATCCTCCTACCTGCAAAACCCTATCTTGATCTCATCATTTCATTTTACATCCAAAATTTTGTGATGTGATTCCAATTATAAAACTACCTATATTTTCTCCTTATAAGGGCATCCTATTGACCAACTCATGAGATAAAAAGAATAGACAGATAAATAATATATATATGTGTGTGTGTGTGTGTGTGTCACATTGGTGAAACACTCATAGGTAGGAAGAAAGAGAAGTTGATACTTCAAATATTAGAGATCTCGATACTAGGTGAAGAAATGGTTGTTTAAATTTCAAGGTTATATCTTTTTTCTTTTTTGGAAAACCTAGAATTCCATATGAAAAAATAGAGAGAAAAGTGTGACTAATGTGCTAGTGAAGAGCTTTTTCTATGCACAACTCAAATAAAAGAAAATTAATCTCTAGGTAATTTGTTATGAATTTATTTTCTTATGAATGACTTGATTAATTTTGAGAAATCAAAACCTCTTTTAAATAATTTTTAAATAAGATTCTTTTAAATAAATGGAAGATACCTAAGTTTTAAACAATGTTAAATCCAAATTCAATAAGAAAACTAAATCTATTAAATAAGATAATATTGAAACTTTGTGCAACTTACATTTTTGGGGGTTTATATAACATAACCTAAATATAATCTTTTTGGGAGGAATTTGACTATACGCAAGTATGCTATTTTATGTTTGTGTTTATTATTAAGTTAAAAATTACCTTCCTTTAATATGTATGAATGCTTTGGATAAAAATCCTCACAAACATTGTCCAACCACTAACCCATGGAAATTCCTACTATGCTCTCATGTGTCTCTTTTCAATCAACTAAATGTTGTATTTTCACTTAATGCATCGCGCATAATAACAACATTAGCGAACTTAATAATAGAAAATCTCTAGCTTAATTGAGGGTTAGATTAAGTGGTCATGAGAGATATGTGAGATCTCTTCCCTTGATGTATAGGGGAAGCCACAAGTTTGAATCTCTTCAATTCCCTTAGGGAGAGGTACTTGGAACGTAGGAACCACCCTCTTTACACTAGGCACAATCCTTGAAATGAGGGGAAGTGACCGAAAATTCCACGAGGAGTTATTGTCTAAGGAAAAAAGTAAATAATATAATAGTTCTAACAAATCAAAGGACAAGAAAAAATGGAATAGGGACTGCTTTTTTTAATATATTCTTCGAAACCATTAGCCTTTATGAGTTGCGTCATTGTTGTATGAAAATGTTGCCATTAATTAGGGTTAGATCATTGACTAAGAAGACCAAACATAACAACTCAAACTTTCCAAATCAGTTACAAATCAAAGACGAATGGAATAAATGAGGAAAGATACCTTTGGCTAGTTAGTTGGACAGTTTTGTTGTATCTTGTGATTTGTTTAAATTAAGTCCTAAATGCTACAAGTTTCTCCAAGAAACCTATATACAAGCAACAAAACACCTTCCTCAAATCCTTTGTAACATAAATATTGACATCAATGAAATGAATAAATTCATAAATAACCAATTCTAACTAACTTCAAATAATTTAGTACGTCCTCAAATCATATAATTTATTATTAATCCGTCAAACTGATATATATATCTATATATATATATAAAAGAAAAAAATCATATTTTAGATTCATTAGAATGAAAATACATTTCTCGGACCTGCTATGAGCATGGAGAAAATATGAGGAAAATGAAACTCCTCCAAGGAGTTTGAAACAATCAAAATTATAGCATATTAAAAACATAAGTTCTCATGCATAGAGACACCTCCTAATCACAGTAAATAATCCATATTAAAATTGTATTTCCTTAAAGGTTGGAATTGCGGGAAGAGATCAATATCCCCCCATTCTATTATTCAATGCATAAGGATCCCACAAGCATAGATAGAGCTTGTTTAGATAGGATATATTGCACTAAGTTATATTCACGATAGACATGTTGAAACAAGATTTCCTAGAATATCAAACTAATATCCTTCAATCTATTTTCCATTTGCATCAGTTCTATATTAACCTCTTGAGAAGACCCTCTCATCCAATTGATCACGAAGGAGGAGTCTCCAAGCACTTGAATTTCTTTGATACCCAATCCTTAAGTTGTCAAGAAAAAGTAAAAAAATCATAGATCTCCACTCAGTTATTATAACCTTAACCCAATGCCCTTTTTCCAATGAAAAAATGTTCCTATGATAAATAGATTACGAAGCTGAACCTGTAAAGGTGATGGCTACCTTGACATGCTCTGTAAAAAAGATACTACGTCTTTTCCTTTTCAATGAAGCAGGGTTGAATCATTCGAACCTTTGATTTGCATTATGGGTGCTTATAATACTGCAAAAGAGAAATAATCTAAGAAATGTTTGAAAATTGGAGGCAGACTCACTTGGTTTTGTGCCATCCACACAGGGTTACAATATATTTGTGTGTGTGTGTGTTCGGGGGGAAGAGAGATATCCATATATTAACCAATTGTAAAAGAAGATTTATGATGTCATACCTAATCTACTGTTGGCACCTTCCTCACTATAAATTTTGATTCCTCCTGCCTGGACCATTCATTAACTTTGATTATGCTTTCAAATCCTTGATTTGAATGGATGGGAGAATCAACTGGGATTTACATCCCAACCCTAGGCAAAAAATTAATCCTTAGAAAGAAAGGTTTTGGAGGGAAGGTTTGGTTATAAAATCCAGAGCTCAACCTTTAGGAAATGCTCCAACATAAGGGTGCTTAAAATGGCTAGTTCACCTTGTCCAACATCTGAACCCATTTTATGCTCTTAAAAGTTAATGAAGTTCATTTTGATAGGTTTTAGGGTTGCACAATTGGCAAACTCCCATAAACCTCACTCAGGAGCATGCAATCAATGTATTTTACATAAAGGTGCTTAAAATGGTTAATGTCCCTTCTCCAACATTTGAACCCATTTTATGCTCTTAAAATTTAATAAAATTCATTGGTAATAGGTTTTAATAAAATGGTTAATATCCCTTCTCCAACATTTGAACCCATTTTATGCTCTTAAAATTTAATAAAATTCATTGGTAATAGGTTTTAGGGTTACACAATTGGCAAACTCCCACAAACCCCACTTAGGAGCATGCCATTAATGCATTTTTTTTTGCCATTTTTTAATGCATATACATCTTTCTTGATGGGAAAGAGTGTATATACACTCTTTCCTATGAAAAGGCATGTGTCATACCAAGTATACATGTTTAAATATTATTTTTTAAGTATGCTTTCTATTGAACAAATCTAGTCAATCGACAATGTCTTGGCCAAAAGACCCACAAAAGACCATTGATGGTTAATGATAACCAAATAATGTTACAACATTCATGTTAATTGATTACATTTAATTTTTTATAAATACCTTGATATATAAAAGGATTTAGAATTACCAAAAACACTCATGTACATTATATCATTTTATTGGTTATTTGAGATTATTTTTATATATGAAAGTAATTGTAATTAATAAAACATGGGAAATTAATATATAATTTTATTGATGTCTATGGAGTGTAGACTAGATAGCGAATGAGTGTACTGTTAAGGCACTCCTTGTGTTAGGTCACTGGTTCGAAACTCTGTGGGTATATCCAACAGCCTTCAAGGGTATATCCAATAGCCCACAAGCCAAATATACCAGTAACTTGTGATTCAATAGGGCCCAACATGTCCCAAAGCCCATCGGGTGAGCCTCTAACCTAGGGGTCGCCTACCCATTGAGCCTTGTCACAACGAGCCAATGAGAAACCCTACCCCCTGCCAGTTTTGAATTTGTGATGATTTTTTTTCCAAGATAGGGGTACTTGGGGCAAACTTCGAAGTACTTCCCCTCATTTTGAGGATAGTATCAGAGTAAACCCAAGAATCTTTAAGACGCAACGCCAAGTCAACAAAAACACAAAGCCATTACAAATTTTACATTATGAACTTACATATCACTTACGGAAATTACATTAAGATGCTTTATGTTCAAGGTTTTAACATTTTATTATAAATAAAATGTGAATACAATATATAAATATACAAAGAACTTCAATTCTTATTTTCAATAAATAAATACACCAAGATAAGTGTAGTATTTAGATCTTATATTTTATAAATAAACATTGTTTAATAATTAAACTAAACATGATTTAATAATTTAATTTCGTACTAGTTAATTGTTTTTTTATTATTTGATTTTATTACTATGAATATTTAAAAATGATTATTAATTTCTTATTTTTTAAAATTTAAAATTATGTGTGAATTTAAAATTGAGAGGTTATTAATTAAGTGATGGAAATGTAAAGGTAGTAAAAAATGTTGGAACGTTCATAATTTGTTTGTTTAATGAGTAAAGGTAAGGGTCAAAATTCAACATTGTTTTTTTTTATAAATTTATATAGAACATACTTAAAATCAAAGTTAAATTAATAGATAGTAATTTTTTAGAAAATTACTATTAAATCATAAATCAAATCAATTTAATTTAATTAACGATATTATCACTAAACCATTAGTTATTTAATTGATAATATTATATCATGATATTGAAAATATAGTTATAACATATTTAGCATAAAAAATATTAGTTTTAAAAAGTATTTCCATATGTATATTTTTTGTGCGGAGTCTTTTAAATGTTTTGTGATCAAATTTTATTGGATCCTTTGGAGTTGCTCATAGACAGTGGTTGTGGTTGATTCACTTTCCACCTTCTATGTTTAAGTGGATGAGAGTGACTTTCCACCTTCTATGTTTAAGTGGATGAGAGTGATGTGAGATTATATCCTCTAGAAAAACATAAATACCTCTTCATAAAATATATATATTTTTGAAAAATTATTTTATAACTAAATTAAAAAAAGTAATTGTGTTTATTAATGTTTAAATATAAAATTTATAAAAACTATTATGAATACATTAGTGATAGAATTTGATGTTTATCTCTTTGGTTGAAAAAAGTGTAATTCTCTTTAAAAAATGGAGTTTATCTTAATACCATCTTTAAAATAAATAAAAAATAATTAATAAATTTTCAAAAAATATTCATTTTAAAAAAATAAATATATTTAATTATTTTTTAACTATATAATTATTTAAAAAATTAACTTCTAAAAAATTTAAAAGAATAATATTTACTCAACTTCAAAATGTCACATTTATATAACATTTTTTTAAACTTAGTTAAAAAAAGCCACCTATATTGTCCCAATTGTCCACTTCTATGTAACATTTTTTCTAAAATTTAGTAAAGGCCACCTATATTGTACCAATGGTCTTTTTTTTGGAAACATTTGAAGGATTTTCTTACTTCCTTTTCCAAACTTATCAAGAAAAAGACCATCTTTACCATACAAAATTTCTTACTTCGTTTTTCAAACTTGCTAAGAAAAAGACCATATTTACCATACAAATTCTTCATTAATAATAATTTAGATTAAAAAAAAAAAACTTGATTTTGAAACATAATACATGGATCAATCTATGTTAGGAGAAACACTTTATTTCTCTTCAATAAGTGACCATGAATAAATCCTATTGCATTGCCCAGTTTTAAAAAGTTTCAATCACAAATGTAAAGAAACAATTGGCAAAGTTATTATTCTTAAAGTGGATGATTTTATGTGTTTTTGAATATTTATATTTACAATCTTATATAAAAATAAAATAAAATTTAATGATCGATTTTTTATTGATATATGAATATAATATGAATTAGAAAATTAAAATAAGTTTTTTTTAAATGCAGTATATGTATGGATTGAAAAATTTGCACCTTCTCTCAAAAATGTTCAAATTTTAAAACATTGTTTAAATTAAACATAAAATTCATATTTTACTATCAACCACAAAATCTAAACTCCATAAAATATGAATGAACATCATCTCACGTAAGCAAATTTTTTATTATTATTTTCCACCCAGTTTTAAGTGTTGTATTAGTCATTTTATTTAGTGAAATTCAACAAAAGTTTTTTTATTAATATTTTTGCTTACATGGGAGGGAGCATGCTTGTGAGGATTTAATCCTTCTTCATTGTTAGAAGGAAGGAACGTGTTGCGTAACTATGATTCAATGAATTATTATTATTAATATTTTTATCAATCTATATATATTTTGTTTTGTTTTCATATATATGTGATATTTTTCTTTTTATAAAATCCATTAATTAATTTTATATATTTAATTTTAGTATATTATAAAATTATAATTTTATTATTCATTTTCAATGAAAACAAAATTAAAATAATTAAATTTATTCTTCAGTTATATATAAAATAATACCCTTTAAGATATCTAATCTTATAAATACATACTTAAATTTAGGCATCAATTTCAATTTCCACTTAAACTGGAACCACAATATTGAAAAGAGAATCATTTGTATTTGAAAACTTTTAATAAACTTGAAACAAATATATAAATATTAAACTATTAAACTATAAAATTAAATTAATTTTTTTTCATTTTCAACAATTTAGTTGTGTTAATTTATTCTATATAAATATATTTAATTTGTGAGGCTTCCACATTTTCGATATCTCTTATAAGATTTGGAATAAAGTTAAGAAAAAAACTTTATAATTTATCGTTATAAAGTTATATGCAATAATACTCTTTCTGAAGGTGTCCATAATACACAGGGAAAAATTATGTAATTTGGAACTGCGTTTGAAAAGTACAAGACTGTGCTCGACGTTTCGATCTCTCCTTTGAGATCATCTTCAGGAGACTTTGAGAGCCTGAGATGTAATGGCTGTGGAAAACTTCATTTAAATACTAAAACATTGCTCTTCATTAGATTAATATCTTTTTCATGCAGGTCGGCTTATTTTAATTATTTGTTGTTAGTTTTGGGTTTTTGTTCTTTGCAAAGAGTATAGTAGCGGGGTCCATGTATCACTCAGTTTTTTCCCATCATCCATGTTCATGCATGCTAGGTTTAACCTAATTTCTATCTTCTCCCTTACCTTTCGTTTAATTAGATCTTCCTCTTTTGCGATTATCGTGGCTTTTTCCATGCATATATGATGTTTGGTTAAGTGTGCATGTTCCGCTAAAGCAGATTTTTTAACCCTATCATGTTTTATATCGGCGCAATGTTCTTTGAGCCTAACTTCAAAAGATATGCCAGTTTCACCAATGTAAACATCTTGGCAAGAACATGGTATTGAGTATACTCCTTTATATAACTTGGGTTTGATTGGGTCTTTTAGTGAGTATACCATTTTTCTAATGGTGTTTGGAGGTCTGAAAGAAACCCTAATGTTCTTTTTTCTTAGAATTTTGGCTATTCTCTCCGAGGCACCTTTCATGTATGGAAGACAGATTCTATTCCAATTGTCTTCATTGTTATTGTCAATCCTCTTCCTCTGAGGTTTTTTGGCATTGTTTATAGCTGTGTTGATCTGATTGTTGTTATAGCTATTATCTTTGAAAACCTGCTTTAGATGTTTTAGCTCTTGTTCAACATGTTCCTTATCACAAATTCTTAATGCTCTAGTTGTTAGGGTGTTGAGAACTCCAATATTTTGTGGAGGATAATGGTGGGAGTCCGCATGTAGATACCTATCTATGTGTGTTTTCTTCCTATAGACCTGGTCACAACAATGATCATAAAGTAATCATATTCATCTACAATGATCATAAGTAATAAAAAAATTAAAATTGTCACATAAGTTCCTATAAAACTGTCTTCGTTGTTTATCTGCAAACCTTGAAAATAAGAGAAAAAACTTGTTGTTTTTACCCCAAGTGAGGACCGGGATAAAAAATTGTCACTAAATCATTGACCATCTCCCATATATTCCAAATAAGTTCTCCCACCTATAAGTTGGTCTTTGACAATTGATTTGCATGAGATTTCCTTTATCTGAAAAATGTGCGCATAACTAATGGATTGGATAGGACCCTCCAATATGATTATCTCTTCAAATATAAGAACTAAAAGGATGTTCCTTGGAGGTCTCTTGATCTTAAGCCAGTAAATAACTAGCTTAGAATTCCCAAACACTTGTAATTTATGTACACCTTTCATGTGAGCCAATGATATTGATAGCTTGAGTGCCATCAACTCTGATATGTTATTAGAGCTTGACCCCACTTCAGCTACGAACTTAATCAAGTGATGATATGATAAATAGAGAATTCCTCTAGCACCCTGTACAACTAGATTACCCTGTGAAGCTCCATCGAAGTAAATCCATGGGACAAATCGATCAATGGGTTCTTTCAAAACAATTCTGACCTTTTTGTGTTTTTCCTCTTGGGGGAAATGACTAAGAATAGCTAAACCTTGATAAGCACATACAACAGGATGAATAAAAACTTCCTTAAAAATTTCCTTGTTTCTAGAGAGCCAAACCCCCCTAGGAGAAAATGACAGTCAATGCCAAATGGTCTTTGTGTTGATGTATATGTAACTTCGGAATGTATTTCATATATGTATGTTGTATGTACTCCTATAGAGATGGTATTATTCCTCTATACGGAAGTGTCGTCATTTATATTGTAAATGTCGTAACTTATACTTGATGGGATATTAGACCACCTTGTTGGGGTCGGCCCTGTATAAGTCATGTGGGTCAAAGGGTTATTAGACCACCCTATTGGGGGTCGGCCATGTGGGTCGAAGGGTTATTAGACCACCCTATTGGGGGTCAGCCCAGTCAGCATTATGTTATGTGGTTAAGTTCGAGCCTACATGATTTATGTAAAAGGCAAGTCAAGTCAAGTATAAATAGAGTGCGGGAGGCACTCTATTTGATCACTCACTTCTCACTCATGCACTCAAGGAGGAGTGGCACACTTATGGAGGAGGAGGATCTACTGCTAGGATATGTCTATCTCTTTGGGTTGTATCATTGCTCTATCTATCTCTGAGGAAGTTATTGGGGTTTTTCACCTTTATGGTTTTTCCCAACTAAATCTTTGTGTCTCTTGTGTGCTTGCATTATTGTCTCCATGATTGATATGTTGTAGATATGTTGTACATGTTGTTCTCTCAGTTAAGATCCTAGATCAGATTGAAGGAAATTCTGAAAATTTAACATGGTATCAGAGCTAGCCTAGAAGAAAGCATGATATGGCATGTATGACACTTGTTGCACTTACGATGCTAAGGCTTGATATAGCAAAAACCAGTCATCGTAGCACTTTCGATATAAATCCGTTTTGGCGAAGTTTTCGGATTTGAAACATTTACAGGTCGAATATTAAATCCCCATGTACCTTGTATCCAAAGGACAACCTCTAATTCGTTGTACTTTGTGATTTATGATCTGTACAATATAGGGCTTCTGCCTCTTCCAGATCTAAGTCAAAATCAGGTGACCTTGGGAAAAAGGTCATAACGTGGGCTAGGAAGCTCCAAATGAAATTTTGTAAAACGTGACAGGTAGTACATAGACTGTACTATCTCAGGAAACTTTTTCAGAATCCGAAGTTGAACCAGTGACACATGGCACGCCATACAAGTTTTCTCTTGTGTATTATTCCATAAACAGGTCACGTTGCGACACTTGGCATAACTCTCTCTCAGAGAGTCCAATTGAGGTCAGATATATTAGGATGGAAAGATAACAGAGAGAGCTATCTCATAAAAAAAATTCAGAGGCCAAAATTGAAATAGTGACACGTGGCACGCCGTACAAGTTCGCTCTCCTGTATTATCCCATAAACAGTTTACGTTGCGACACTTGGCATAACTCTCTCTCAGAGAATCCAATTGAGGTCAGACTTGTCAAGATGGAAATATAACAGGTCGGGCTATCTTAGGAAACGTTTTCAGACCCTATGGATCGAAAAGTTCGGAGGTACACCAAAAACAATCAGGTACATATTTCTCTCAAAAATGGAATTATTTTTGAGTACCTACATTCATGGCTTCCAGAATTTAGGGCTTCAGAAAAAGTTGGAATTTTTGTAATCAGAGACCACGGCTGGATGCTACTCATCAAAATCGAAATTTAGAGACCAAGATCAGAATTTTTGGTTGGGCAGAAGGCCGGCCTTGATCAGACCCTAGTTCGAGACTTTGATCAGAAAAGTGGAAAATTAGGGCTTCTGTAAAAATGGGAACTTTTTTAAATCTGTGACCACGGTTGGAAGCTCCTCAGAAATATAGAAACTTAGAGCTTTGGATCAAACCTTTTGATTGGGAAGAAGAGTGGGCTTCATCAAACCCCAGTTCAGGGTCGTGTCCAGTGAATCCGGAAGTTTCAAAGGCAAAATTGAGGAGTGAAACTTTGCAGTTTTCAAATTCTGAATATACCAGCTTGATCAGCTCATCAAGGTGCATATTTCTATCCTTTCGGAAGTTTGAAATTCAAAGTTTGAATTTTTGGGGTTTCTCTGACAAACCCATATCCAGCTCTAGGTCCAGTTCTTGCAAATGAAGTGGATTGGGTTAATCCTAGAAGAAGATGGATTGGTCACCTGCATAAGTAAAGAAGTTCCTGTTTCAGAGGGAGATGAGGCTAAGGCCTTACATAAGAAGCTTACAAGCGATCTCGATAGGTATGACTCATCAAGGTATGTTTTGATATTTTTTCATGATTAAGTTTATGGTATGTTTGTCTTCATGTTATTACGGTTATTACAATCTTGATTTTAGACTTGTCATATCACCTTAATAAAATTATGAATGCACGATAGAAACTATTCATTGATTAGGGTGTTGACACTTATGATTGTATTAATGAATTATGGTGTTGTATGAGGTTTATGTTGTCTACTAACATGAAAGGTACACCAAGAAAGACAAATCATGTTCTGGTTCAAGAACATATGATCATGATGACATGAGGACAAAGATTCATCCATTGTCATGGATCTAATAGAAGATCCATTTACGAGGTATGTATAACTTGGTTTTATAATGGTTAACCTATGAGATATACAGGTTACTAACACAAGTCATTGAAGAAGAACAAGAAGACATCATGTGAGTATGTTAGACATAACTAGCTAGCATGCTAATCCAGGTATGTTTTTCCTATATCAAGATAGAATCCTACCTTGCGTTAGGATCTTATACTATTGTGTTGTTGATAATGATTATTCATGAAGTCATAGGTTTGAATAATCATGGTGGTATGCATATTATGTTTCGTACCATAATTGATGATATGACTAACCAGAAGAATCATGAAGGTATAGTTTTGAATAATCACGGGTTTTATGCATATTATATCTCTTCTCCTAGTTGATGATTTAACTAACCAAAAGAGTCCTATTATTAAATAAGAATATGTATGAATAAAAGAAGACTTCCTTGAAACCTTGAATACTAATGTTTATTATCTGTGTTTGAATTGATCCTGACTATACATGCTTGAGATTATTGTGTTTTGATAATATTAAGATTATACTAATGAATGTTTGATTACGTATGAGACCTAGAGGATAACACAATGGTGATACTAACAAGCATGCATAGGGATCAAGAATGAATATAAGTTCAAGGACAAGTAATCCAGGAAGAAAATATCAAGAGGGAGTACACTCCAGTGGTTTCTGCAAGGATGCAAATATTCAGAGGGAGTTGACCATCTCTCTACATTCTACATCAAAAGGTGTAGAAGAAGCTACTTCAGATTAGGACTCCAGTAGCTCCTGCAAGGAAGCGAAGACTCAGAGGGAGTCCACACAACAAACAAACAAAGATAAGTATTTGAATTGTTATTTCTTAAATAATACTGTTCAATAATGTATATACTGATGTTCCTAGAATTAGGTTGTGTATTATGCATATTAGAATAATTGCATTGAAGACACTTCGAGGAAGAAGTGATGGACACATTTGCTGAAGCCATTCCAAGCATGTTGGAAGGAGGATCCTTCACATGGCTGTGGATGTAAGCGCTGAATGATGAGCATCAAGATGATGTTCTGGTTTCTGTTGGATATGATCAGTTGGATCATTTTTATGTATGTATGTACGCATCATGTTGGATGCTGGATATTATCGGTGGATCATGTGTTTGTATTTTTGTATATGCATCATGTTGGATGCTTGGACCATGTATATGTATATGTATCAGGTGGATACATTGTATGATCAGGTAGATCATGTATGTTGATGGATACATTGTGTGGATCATGTATCTATGTATCAGGTGGATACACTATGTATATTGATATGTATTAGGTATGATCATGTAGATCATGTATGTTGATGGATACATTGTGTGGATCATGTATCTATGTATCAGGTGAATACACTATGTATGATGATATGTATCAGGTAGATACTTGGTGTGCATCAGATGGATGCATTGTATGATCAAGGTGATCATGGATGACGAGCTTCTCCAGATGACATGTAGCAGGATGTTACAGTGATGATGATCAGGATGATCATGTGTACATTAGGATGATGTATGGTGAGTATCAGATGATACTTTGTGGTCGTGGATCAGGTTGTGCAGGTAAGCATGTAATTTGTGCCCTGGGAGATTTGCATATGGTCTTTCGAGGTTTTTCCTATGGCATGTAATTCGGTGCCCTGGGACATATGGCAAATGCTCTTTCGAGGTTTTACTTGGGAGGACATATAATTTGTGCCTTAGGAGATTTGCAGATAGTCTTTCGAGGTTTTTCCTATGGCATGTAATTCGTTGCGCTGGGATATATGGCAGATGCTCTTTCGAGGTTTTGTCCTATGGCATGTAATTTGCTCCTGGGAGATCTGGACAGGATGAAAAAGGCCTCAGATGCTTCACCCAGGTTTTGTGGTGGACCACATGTAATGTGCTCCTGGGAGATCCGATAGGTAGAGTTGTGTGCTCATAACAGCCTGGGATGCTTCAGCTAGGTTTTGTGGTGAGATCACATGTAATGTGCTCCTGGGAGATCCGACAGGTAGAGCCGTGTGCTCGTAACAACCTGGGATGCTTCAGCCAGGTTTTGTGATGGGTCACATGTAATGTGCTCCTGGGAGATCTTACAGGTAGAGCTGTGTGCTCGTAATAGCCTGGGATGCTGCAGCCAGGTTTTGTGACGCACGTAATAAGTCCTGAGGATTCCACAGTATGGCCAGTGATGACGAAGACCTGCAGGGGGTGGGCCTACATCCAGTATGAAAAAGGACTGGCTCTGTAGAAATTCCTATGACAAGTAGATTCAGAGATTGATTGAGATAGCAGCAGCAGTGATGATGATGATGTATCGATGACGATTATCCAGTGACGATGATCCAGAGAAGAAGACTTGTGCTAGAAGACATGTGCTAAGAAATACCTTCCTAGTTAAGAGGGAGTGTTGATGTATATGTAACTTCGGAATGTATTTCATATATGTATGTTGTATGTACTCATATAGAGATGGTATTATTCCTCTATACGGAAGTGTCGTCATTTATATTGTAAATGTTGTAACTTATACTTGATGGGTTATTATACCACCTTGTTGGGGTCGGCCCTGTGTAAGTCATGTGGGTCAAAGGGTTATTAGACCACCCTATTGGGGGTCGGCCATGTGGGTCGAAGGGTTATTAGACCACCCTATTGGGGGTCGGCCCAGTCAGCATTATGTTATGTGGTTAAGTTCGAGCCTACATGATTTATGTAAAAGGCAAGTCAAGTCAAGTATAAATAGAGTGCGGCAGGCACTCTATTTGATCACCCACTTCTCACTCATGCACTCAAGGAGGAGTGGTGCACTTATGGAGGAGGAGGATCTGCTGCTAGGATATGTCTATCTCTTTGGGTTGTATCATTGCTCTATCTATCTCTGAGGAAGTTATTGGGGTTTTTCACCTTTATGGTTTTCCCCAAGTAAATATTTGTGTCTCTTGTGTGCTTGCATTATTGTCTCCATGATTGATATGCTGTACATATGTTGTACATGTTGTTCTCTCAGTTAAGATCCTAGATCAGATTGAAGGAAATTCTGAAAATTTAACACTTTGAAAACCGCATTATTGACCATGTCTCCAATGCTTGAGTCAGAGAATGACCATCCCAAGTGAAAGGAATACCACTTACTTTAAAATCATGAGCCCACATCTTTCTAATAAAAGAACAAGAAATAAAAAAGATGCTCTACACTCTCTTATTTTTCTTTGCACAAAGGGCATCTACTGGGACCACTCCATAATTTCCTGAGCATAATATTCCATATTGGTATCTTGTTAGAAAGGGATAGCCAAAGAAACATTTTGCACTTGAGAGGATGCTTATACCTCAATATTGTTTCATGCCACCAAAACAATTCTAGATGATTCTCTTCTTCTCGAATAACTAGGTATCCAATGCTAGGGAAATCAGAACCTCCAGATCAGTACATCCTCAAAGTATTTAAGTCTGATATGGATATCTTTTAAATATTTGATGTACCTTTTCCAATCAGCCTTGTCCTCCTCTCCCACAATGTACATATCCTCTGCTTTGAACCATTCTTATGACAAAAAAATAGAATTAACTAGGTCTCTAATATGCTCCATGAAGATGAATCCCTGATCTCTCTTATCATCCACCAAAGACAAAGGGATCCCATGTTCCCTACCACATCCAATCCAAGGGTCCTGACCCACTCTGACCTTCCTTCCATTGACCATGCCAATCTAGCCAATCACCAATAACTACAAAATATTGTAGCAAAGCATTCCACATTATGGATACATTTTTAGAGGATTTCTCTTTGCTTCTAAACCATTCTTCCACTGTTAATGGGGATATGTATTTATTGTAGACAACCGTCACCCATAAACCTTATCCCTTCAAAACTCTCCATACCCCTTTGGATGCTAGGGCCTTTGTAAAGTAGAAATGGCTCTTGACACCCCATCCACCCATGTCCTTAGGGCAAGCTAAATTGTTCCAAGCATCCCAATGCAAGGAAAAACCCTCTAATCACCCTTTCCAAAGAAAGTTGTAACTAAGATTCATGATTTGTTCCAATGTACCTATTGGTATATATGCCAAAGCCCCAATACAATGGAATTTCTTCTAGTACTGACTTCACCAAGATCAAGTGCCTTGCTAAGCCATTTGTTGCACCAAAGATGAAATATTTTCTCAATGTTACTGATTAACCAAGCCCAATCCCTTTTCTAATAGGAATTTGGATTTTAGACAAAGCCCAAAAACCTGATCCCATTCTCAACTTCTTCCAGAGGGAAAGCTAGCTGAGCACATATCCATTCAATATCCACCTATTATATATTGAGAAAAGAGACAAAATATTTCCTGATAATATAACTCATACATGTGGCATCCACAAACAATTTTAAAAAACCTTGTACTAGAACAAATTGTTAGAAAAACATAATCGTAGAGCAATAACAATAAACAAGATGCAAATATAAATCACATAAACACAATACAACAGAGACACCAATATAACACGGTTCACCCAAGATGGGATACGTACACACAGAAATTCCCATTCCTTATTATTATACCATCCAAAAAACGAAGGCATACAACTTGCAACACATTAGCTACAACTTCCTCTTCACTCTCTCACAGTCTCTCTCACACAATCAAAGATATTTACAATGATACAATACACAGTCATATTACATGCCTTCCTTTTAAAGGGCGATTACCATGGGAAAATACAATGGAACACCCAATACCATGGGCCCATAAATCACCCATTATTGACCAAGTCATGACTATGAAACTACAACATTTTACAAGGCATTTTTTTCTAAAATTTTCACTACGGGGGCGCTTCCCCTGAACCCCTTCTAGGGGGGGCTCCCAAATTAGTCATTGCCCCCCCTCTAGACCCCCCATGGCAACTGTTTTTTTGGGGAAATCCCCCCCAAACCCCCTCTTCATGGGTAGGGATCCAGACACGACCGAAACATGACCTCTAAATAAGGAAGATCAGGCTCCACAACCAACAATCTCCCACTTGGAGACTTATCACAACAAATCCAACGTTGCTGCACTTGTTGGACTATGCTCTGAACCTTGGATCTGGAAAATTTCTCATATTCACCTTCATGCTTGAATTCCAACTCAAATTGAGCAGGAACTCAGTTTCTCTCTAGTTACTACCTTTTTCAACATGTTTAGAGGATTCTAGCTAGTGTGTATCTTTTCTAGCTTCAACAGTTCATCTTCCAGAACATACCGTATGAAATGGTACTTGAGATGTATATGTTTAGTCTTAGAATTGAAGGTTGATTTCTTTGCAAGATGAATGGCAATCTAGTTGTTATTGTACAACCTTCTATTCTCTTGCTTCTTACCCAATTCCTACATGAACATATGTAACCAAATCATCTCTTTACTAGCCTATGTAGCAGCAACATACTATGCGTCCGTTGTTGAAAGCGCACAAACCTTTTGTAGTTTCGAAATCCAACTTACTGTTGTTCCACCTATAGTAAAGACATACCTTGTGGTGCTCCTCCTGCTATCTTTATCACCTGCCATATCTGCATCAACATATCCCTGTAGAATAATGTTTGAACCTCCAAAACATAATGCATGAGTGGTAGTACCTCTCAAATACCTGAGAATCCACTGTACTTCCTTCCAATGTTCTTTTTCCTAGATTTTTCATATACCTGCTCACAAATTACATTGCATGTGCAATATTTGGTCTTGTGCACACCATGGCATACATCAAGCTGTCAACTGCTGATGAATAGGGAACCATGGACATGTAATCTATCTCTTCATGTGTCTTGGGACACACCTCCTTACTTAGTTTGAAATGGTTGTCCAAAGGTGTACTAATTGGTTTTTCATTATGCATTCTAAGCCTCTCCAACACCTTTTGTATGTACTCACCCGAAGACAATTTCAATTTGCGATTTTTCCTATCTCTTGTTATTCTCATACGAAGGATTTTCTTTGCAGCACCCAAATCCTTCATCGCAAATGAATTAGCTAACTTTCTTTTGAGCACATTTATATCCTACATGTTAGACCCTGCAACAAGCATGTCATCCACATGCAACAACAAGATAATATATCTTCCATTATCTAGCCTCTTGAAATAAACACAGTGGTCAGAATGACATCTACTATAACTTTGTTCTGTCATAAACTTGTCAAATTTCAAATACCACTACCTTGGACCTTGCTTTAGGCCATACAAGCTATTCTTCAACCTGCATACCAAATTCTCCTTCCCTTTGACCTCATACCCCTGTGGCTGCTGCATATAAATCTCTCCCTATGGAGAAAGGTTGTTTTTACATCTAATTGTTCAAGATGCAAATCTTCTACAACCACTAGACTTAAAATAGTTCTAATTAAATTCATTTTAACAACAAGAGCAAATATTTCATTAAAATATATACCTTTCTTCTATACAAACCCCTTTAGAACAAGTATGGCCTTGTACCGCTTCTTTCCTCCATCTTCTTCCTTCAACCTATAAACCCATTTATTCTGCAATGTTATTTTACCTGCATGCAACTGAACCAAATCCCAAGTCTGGTTTCTTACCAATGAGTCCATCTCCTCATTCATGCCTTGCACCCACTTCTTTCTAGTTTCCACCTACATTGCTTCTTCATAACATTCTAGTTCACCAGAATCAATCATCAATAAATAATGCAGTGAAGGAGATAATCATCCAGGGGGTCTACTTAACCTAATAGATCTTCTAACACTTGAAGGAGTTTGAGGTACCTGATGCTATTCTTGATTTTCTGGCACCTTTAGAATTTCATTTTCTTTGATTTCATCAAGCACTATGTACTATGTGTTTTCCTTTTCTCGTTTTTTTCCCTACAACTGATCTTTATACATGACCTTTTCATTGAATACCACATCTCTACTCCTAATGATTTTGTTATTTTCATAATCCCATAAACGATAACCAAAATCATCAACCCCGTATCCAATAAAGGTACATTTCTTGGATTTAGCCTCAAGCTTTGTTCTATTTTCTTTATAAATATGGACAAATGCTTCACAACCAAAAGTTCTCATAAAATAGTAGTTTATCTTTTTACCTGTCCATGACTCCTCTGGAATACCACCATCCAAAGCACTTGAAGACCTTTTGTTTATTAAGTAAAAACAATATCTACAGCATCTACCCAAAATTGTAAGGGCAAACCTGCATGCAATCTCATACACCTTGCACGCTCCATGATTGTTCTGTTCATCCTTTCTGACACACTATTTTCTTGTGGTGTTTTTGGGACTGTATTCTCTCTATGAATCCCATGGTATGAATAGTAACTATCAAACTCCTTGCTGTAGTATTCACCTCCATTATCATATCTGAGACACTTCAACCTTTTTCCTATCTCTTATCAACCAAAGCTTTCCATTTCTTAAAAGTAGCAAACACATCAGATTTTTTTCTAATACAATAAACCCAAGTTTTTCTAGTTGCATCATCAATAAAAGTAACATAATAACAATATCCACCAAAAGATTGTACCTGAGTCAGTCCCCATACATCTATATGTACAAGCTCTAACTTTTCACTCTTCTTATGTTTCCCAACCCTGAGAAATATGACTCTCTTCTATTTCCCATAAACACACTTCTCACATAATTCCATACTTAATTTCTTCATATATGGTAGCAGCTTCCTTGAGTGGAGAATCTGCATCCCTTTGCCACTCATGTGGCCAAGCCTATGATGCCACAATGTTGTATGTGTTCCTATGGAAGCTAAAGAGATAGAACAATTAGTATTATGAGGACATAAATACAACGTACCTATCTTGTCTCATTTTTCTATCACCATTGATCTTTTAATGATCTTCCACTACGTTTCTCCAAACGTAGATAAACAACCACCATCTCCTAACTACCTTGTTGATATTAGATTTCTTTTCATAGTAGGAATATGCCTTACATCTTTCATCAACCATTCACCATTCTTTAACTTTATCCGTACCTTACCCATTCCAACAATTTTACATGGTTCATCATCACCCAATAAAACATGTCCAAAATCGCCTGGAACATAATCATAAAAAAAATTCCTATGGGGTGTAGCATCACATGAAGTCCCTGAATCTACTACCCAATAATCACTAGTATTATCTAATGCAAGAATCAAAGCATATTGTAACACATCACCTGCTGCATTTGCTTCCTGACTAGTCTCTTGCTATCCATCTCCTTTCTTCTTTAGAGATCTACAATCTTTCTTCAGATGTCCTTTCTTTCCACAGTTCCAACACTCTATCTTTCCCAATATGGACTTGAATATGCCCTTCCTGGACTTGCTGTGGTTACCTAGAATCTTTCATCTCTCCCTTTGTCTTCCCCTACTCTCCATGGTCAATGCATTACCTGATGTCTCACCCATGCTTTTCCTTTGAATTTCCTTGCTAAGAATAACACCAACAACATCATAAAATTTCAAAGGGTTTGAACCAGAGACAAAGTTACTTACATCCATGACCAAGCCGTTCCATCTTTCTGGGAATGAACACAAGATTAGAAGAGCCCTAACCTCATCATCAAAGTTCACTTTTACAGAACTTAGCATATTTGTAATCATATTAAATTCATTTAAATGATCAACAATAGATCCACCTTATGACATCTTCATATTAAATAAATGCTTCATTAGAAATACCTTGTTGGAGGCCGATGGTTTTTCATACATCTTACCCAATGCACTCATCAGACCCTTCGTTGTCTTTTCTTTTGAAATATTGAAATCCACCGACGAATCTAGGCACAACCGTATTGTTCCCAGTGCCCTTCTGTTAAGAACCTCCCATTCTTCGTCCTTCATAGTCACCAACTATTTTTATTTTCCTCCCAATGGTAGGAATAGATCCTTTTGGTAAAGATAATCCTCCATTTGCATCTTCCATAATTGGTAGTTTTGGCCATTAAATTTCTCGACCTTAAAATTTCCTTCTTCCACCATTGCTCCCACTCGAACCAAGAACCCTTCTTTCCTGCGAGTTTATCTGCCAAATAGAACTTTGGACCTGATACCAATTATTAGAAAAACAGGATCATTGAGAAATAACAATAAACAAGATGCAAATATAAATAACATAAACACAATACAAGAGAGACACCAATATAATGTAGTTCACCCAAGATGGGCTATGTCCACACAGAAATTGCTAGTCCTTTTTATTATACCATCCAAGAAATGAAGGGATACAACCTGCAGCACATCTGCTATAACTTCCTCTTCACTCTCTCACAGTCTCTCTCACCCAATCAAAGATATTTACAATGCTACAATACATAACCATATTACAATGGCTTCCTTTTAAATAGAAATTACCATGGGAAAATACTATTGAACACCCAATACCATGGGCCCATAAATCATCCATTATTGACCATGTCGTGACTATGAAATTACAACATTTTATAGGCATTTTTTTCGAAATTTTTTCTACAGGGGCGTTGCCCCGAACCCCTTCCAGGGGGGATCCCAAACTAGTCGCCCCCCTGGACCTCCCACGAAGACTATTTTTTGGGGGAAATCCCCCCCATCATGGGCCGGGATCCATAAACAAATGAAAAACGACCTCTGAATAAGGAAGATCAGGCTCAACAACCAACAATTCCCTCCATGATCCATTTGAGAAGATCAAAATGTCATCAACAAAAAATAAATGTGTGACATGAACATGACCACCTACACAAATACCTCTGAATGAACCACTTAGTTTTGTGTTTAGTATGATTCTTCTCATCCCTTCAACCACCAATATAAACAAGAGGGGAGCTAATGGGAAGCCTTGTCAAAATCCCTTGCCTGGCCTAAAAAGGGAAGAAGATGATCCATTGATTAAAACAACAAAGGAGTCTAAAGATACACATGACATAATCCAATTCACAACATGCAAGTCAAATCCTACTTGAAGCAACACCAATCGAAGGTAGAGCCAATTAAATATATCATAGGATTTTGATATATCTACCTTCACAAACATAGTAGGTGAAAGATTTACCTTAACATAATGCATAATTTCCTGTGTTGTGCTGATGGCATCATGAATTTTTCTGCCATCCAAAAATGAAAAATGATCTTGGAAGACAGGAGAAGACAAAATCCCTTTTATTTTTCTAGCTAATATTTTAGCAATCACTTTGTAAATATAGTTACATGAAGAAATAAGTTTGTAATCATCTAGGTTTCCTTCTTTATCATATTTTGGATTGAGAGTAATGAAATTTGAATTGAAGTCCACTAAGACTCTTCCATTCACTCTAGACTCTTCAATGAATCTAAGAGGATCGAATTCAAAAACCTCCATAAAGGCTTTAAAGAACTCGACATACCAACCATCGAGTCCTGAGCTTATATCTTTTTGCAAGCTCCAAACTGCCTCCTTTAGCTCCTCCATAGATACTTCTTCCAAGAGCTAATTATTTTGATCCTCATTAACAAAGGAAGGATAAAGGGTTGTGACTCTCATCATCTATGCAACTGGTGCTCTTACATATTCCTACAAAAGTATGTTGAAATGATTAACACCTACCTCTTCAAGATTTTTAAAACCAAAAACATTGACACCATTCTCATCCTCAAGCTACCAAAGAGAGTTAGTGTTCTTCCTATGATTAACAAATTTGTGGAAGAACTTTGTATTATCATCACCGTTTTTTAACCATAAAGGTCTACTTTTAAGGCTCCAAACTTCCTCATTTTTCCTAATATTTTCCCTTTTTTAATTCCAGATCCACAATCTCCTTCTTTAGTTCCAAGGATATGTAACCTTCTAGATAGGTAGAATAAAATGATTCCAAAGCAAATTCATTATTCCTCATATCATATTGCAAAACCTTCTTTGTCTTTGCAACCCATTTAATGGATTTTTCTTTAATAGTCTTTAGATTGTGAAGAAATTGGATAACTATTGATTCTCTTCGAGACCCATCATAGGGAACCCACTGGTTCTTAACCATCCTTTTAAATCCTTCATACTCAAGCCAAGTGGAACAAAACTTAAAGGGACTAGCGGGATTTGGATGGCCCAAAACCACCTCTAAAAAGATAGGGAGGTGATCAAAGTCTCCTCCCGACCCAACCCACTGATTGATACTAGAAGCCACCTAGAGAGTACCTTCATTAATTAAGAATATATCAAGTCTTTTTTCTATGCTCTCATCTCCATCTCTCATATTCCTCCAAGTATGCCCCAGTCTAGATGGGAGGATATCATACAAAGAATTTTCTTCCAACCTCTTGATAAAGAAATATGATAAAGAATCTCTCTGAGCATTCCTACCCTAGATTTCAGCTTTGCTGAGAGTGAAATTTAAATCACCCCCAAGGATCATATGTCCTTGAGTGAGTAAACTTGAATGAAACAATTTCACCCAATAAGGTGGGCTATTATGGTAAGGGCCATATATGTTGATGAATATAAAAGCTTGACCAAATTCCCTAGAAAAAAGGGAGGAACCAAGATCTATAGTCACAACCCAACTATTTGTGCAAAAGAAAGCCCTCTTAAGCCGACCAATAATGATCCCACTTGATCTACCTTAGGCATACAGACATATAAAGTCCCAAACTGGCAATAAGGATTTTAAATTTGTCAAAATAGGATCACCACTTGCTATCATCTCTTACAAAAAAAGAAAATTGGGTTTCTGTAACTCCACCAATATTTTGAGGGACGACTTCTTTGAGGGATGTCCCATCCCTCTATAGTTGAAGGAGAGCACTAACATGGGGAAACCATAGTTGTGAGATAAATTTCTTAAGGGTCCCTTTGAGGGTCTTCTTCCTTCCCGCCATTACATCACGTAGGCTTGGTCCCTCACATAATCTAAGGTTGACCTATGACCCCTCAATATGGAACAATTCAACAAGTAATTGTGATAGATGCCACCACCCACTCATGATAAATGATTGGGATAAAATGGTTTATGGGGCCTTAAAAAATACCTAGCTCCACCAGGTGTAGCAAAGAGGTCAGGGCTACTAGAAATTGACACAGAGTCTGTGTGAGAAGACGACTAGCTATAAATAACACAAGATAGAGAGGAAACAAAAACTGGAGAATTAACATGGGAATCATGTGTTGTCGATACCATGGAAGAATCCTCATTTAAATCAAGAGTGGTCATCGGAATTCCAACAACCTCCGACACCATAGAGACATGGCTATCCTAAAAAGGCAGAGACATATGAGATACGGGGGGTGCCAAAAATATCATCCAAAAGGGGCTTATGCCACCCATATGAAGGAGATGAAACTCCAACATAGGAGGAAACATCACAGATGAGGGGGACATACTCCTTTACCAAGAATAGAGGTGTAACCCCCAACCTTTCCCCTCCGAAAAAAGGAAAAAGAGAAGACTAAGGCTTCCAATATTGAAAAATGCTGGCATCTCCATTTTGGAGATGGAAAAACTTCCCCTCAACCAAAGACAAATGAAACCCTTCCCATAGAGACAACAGATGGAACATTCTCTACTTCTCTCAAAAGAAAACTAAAAAAGAGGGAACAGGGTGAAGATGTCGCTTCCCCCCAAAACCTTTAAACCTAGAGCATAAAGATTCATACGACACCCTAGAGTGGATAGGATCTTCAAAACTCCTATTCTTCTTATAAATAACCCCATCCAAAAAACCAAAAACATTAAACTCATTAATATATTTAGCAGCAATAGAAATATGATTCAAACAGTCTCTATGCAGCTTCACAGAGAAAAGAGAAATGCTCATACCTTTTTCCAAAAATGGAGTTTCAATAGCACCACTAAGGGAAGTATCTCCTTGATCCAGTGAAACCATTGAAGGGACCTTGGACACCACTTCATTCGAACCAATTTCCATAGGAGAACTTTTATCATACGATAGGGGACAAAGTGTAGACTTTCTTACACAAATAGTATCCACTTCTTCTACCATAACCACATTTGATAACTTTTGAGAGGGAAAGTAATTCCATTGAAAAAACCCTCTTGGGAATCCATAGAAGGATGCTCCATGATAGAAGGTGGGCGCTTTCATGATAGAGGGATAACAACACTCTCCTTTTGAGAATCATTGTGAGCAAAATCCTTGAAGAGCAGGTGACAATGTCAAGACAAATGACCATGGGCATGACATCGATTGCAATAGAAGGGGACACCTCAATAATCAAGAACTTAAGTGAAGGAATCCTTCCCAACAGAGATGATAATCTCAGCATATAACCCTTCTTGAAGGTCAATATCAACTAAAATGTGACTGAGAGACATAATATTGGACTCCTTAAAGATAAACTTCGCAATTATATAGTCACCTAGAGACTCACCGATACTCTTAAAGATGTAGGAGGTGTAGCTAGGGTTTTAGCCCTAGCTTGTGCAAATGAGCACCTACTAAGGAGAAGGGACTCCTTAGTAGCAGTTCAGTAAATGGAAATTATTATGCTAAAACAGAAATGTAAACTACTCTAAAACATGTGCATGAAACATAAACAACAAAATGTAAATAATGGTTTTTGTATTAATTTTACCTCTAATGTGAAGGTTGGTGAAGCTCTTGCAATGTCCAAGAGGGTTGCTCCAAGCTCCAATGTGCTCCTTCTCTTTCTCCAATGGCGGGAATGGGCCAAAAGGGGCTCTCAAGGTGAAAGTAGCTCAATGGTGAGCTAGGGTTTCAAGAGAGATTTTGGCAGAGTAAGGGTATGCTTGATTGTGGATATGGAATGAGGGATCTCCATCACCTATTTATAGTTTTTTGGTGGTGGAGTGCTGGCCCATGGTTTTGGGGACCATATGGTTTAGGGCAGCTGTATAGGGTTTTTTCCTCCTTTTCCTCATTATTTTATATTTTTTATTCCCTTTTTAGAGAGATTTTGGATATTTTTGGAGGAAAAAGGGGTTTTTTAGCCTTTTTGAGGCTTTTTGATGGTTTTGTGGCCTTTTGGAGGCATTTTAGTAGGATTTTTAAGGTTTTTAAGGGAAATATGGTAGGAAAATGGACAAATGAGCCATGTAATGGGGTAGATGAGGTAGTGAACACTTTTTGGGTGTTAACAGATTGCCCCCTGATGTGCGAGGGCAGGAACTCATCGTATGGCCGATGGACATCATAAGTCATATATGGTTTTCCTGGGGTGTGGAAAAGAGAAGAAACAAATTGAAGCCCGGAACAACGATCCCGAACAAACTGCAAGAACTAAAAGTACATAACCTCAATAATGGATGAGGAATCATCTGATCATATGGACGAGGCGGGCATTCCCATGCTCGTATCAAGATACATAAAAATAACTGTAAGGCCCGGCAAAGGGGGACCTGGAAGATACATAGAGAACCACTGTGTACATCATAAGAGTCCAGAGGGGACACAAATCTGGGACATACTGCTGGGCTGACCATGTCTGAGCTAAAGAACTGATACACTGGAATGACAACAGTGCTACTGAATATGGTACCAAAGGAACTGATGAGCTGCTGGATCAGAGTGACAAGGGGTACACTCGCGATGGTACACTGAACTGGAACTGATCTGGGACTGAACTGGGTACTCAAGGAATCATGTAACTGGATGGCTTCCGAATACAATTGCCAACGCAGCCCGGACATCCACGGGAACATATAACTGGGTGTTACGAAGTGACTCACCAATGTGCTAGAGTCGGGGGAAATCCGGGGTCTTCGACAAATAATGGTAGGTATGTAAATCCTGCGCGATTCTCAACGATGCGATCAAGGTGCTGAAGTCGAGCATGTGAGAAACAACCATTCGGAGAGGCAATGATGACTCCTCTCAAAATGGTCCGTAGGCACTCACCACAGATGGTGATGGGTCCAAGGCGCAGGGACCTCTGGGCCTATCCTCTGGAATAGAGGGGCTGTCGTCGACAGAGGGAGACCTGCAACTATCAAGGCAATGATGTTTCCTTGACAGGAGCGCGAGGTGGAGAACCGAAATGTGATAGTACTGATGGCAGGACTGACAAACTGGGGGGACAACTGGGCAAGTAGAGTGGGTGGACTCAAACTTCCGTTGTTCAGAGTATGATAATGGGGATGATCGGGCAGCATATGAAACTGACTGATGGGAAAGGGATCATAGCTGTAGTGGATCTGGGAGGGGGACCGGGATGAGGGAGACTCGAGCTGGGGTAAAATGGTAGAAGACTGCAGAATACTCTGAACAAAGGCGACCTGATTGGGGGTGCTGCCGAGATGATCGATCATAGTGCCAGGAGGCACGGGAGGGGACTTCTTCATGGTTTTAAGGAACTAGAAGAAGTGTGTGTAAAATGATACTATCGTCTGGATTTATACGAGCCCAGGACAGTTCATGCTCGTGGTTGCTTTCAATTTTAAGGAGTCTGAAAGCGATAAGGAGACTCTGAAGTAATGGAATGGTGCTGCCGTGTGGATTTATACGAGCCCAGGACAGTTCGTGCTCATGGTTGCTTTCAATTTTAGAGAGTCTGAAAGCAAATAAGAAGACTCCAGGGGGTTGCTTTTTCATATATTTAGTCTCCAAGGCCCAAAGAAGCATAAAAGGATGCAATGAAGAACTCTTCTAGCCAGTGTGACTAGAGTATTCCATTTTCGTAATTAGTCCACCAGGTCCGGAAAAGGGGTAAACTTATAACAGGTAGACGCCCTTTCAGGTACTTTAACGAGCATGAAAGGAAGCAAGATTGCTCGGCGATCTTTTCATTGTTTTAGGAGTCAGAAAAAAGCTTAACAGAAACTCCCTAAGTGCCTTTTTCGTAAAGGACTTGTCTAGCCTGAAAAAGGGATAAAATTATACCGAACAAAAGGAATGGCCAAGCAAGGAGGAAGTGTTCAATCAAGGAACAGTAATGATGACCAAGAACGAGAGTAGGGGGGAACACTGGTGGGCCTCCTTGCAGGGTGAATGAAATGGTGGCAAAATAACGAAATATTTGCAGTATGACAGGAGTGGAGGGCTCATGTAAAAATGGGGAACAATCTGATGGCGGCCGATGTGGCATGCAAACCGAGGCAGCAAGGTGTCAGGACACAATGTGGAAATTGTACCAAGTGAGAGCGAGAAATGATCTCAAGCATCATCACCGGCTCGAAAAAATGAATCCGATGATATAAAATATGTGAAAAATGGAGAACGACCGATGTGGCACGCAAACTGAGGCGACTAGTGGCGTCTGAAAAATGGGCAAAAAATGACGGGGCAAAAATAATGCAACGAGGTGACCATCATGATGGTCTCATCGTGCTGATTCCAGTGGTGAAAATGGTTCGAAAAAAGGACTCCGTATGGCGTCAGAATGGCCAAAAAAAGAAAAAGTCAACTGACTATAAATAGTGAGTGGGCCCAACATGATAAGTGTCATTTGTACTATTTGACTTTGACTAGTGATCAGAGTGGACCAGAGCTGAGGTGGCATTTCTGGACGATCCGATCGGCCGACTTCAGATCCGGGAGACACAGGTATTCCGTCAAACTCATACCTGCATGTTTTTTAGGGTTAGGGGTTGGGTAGTGGGTCCCAGGGTTATGTGTACGGTCCACGTGGGGTGGACCGCGGGTTAGGGGGATGAAACCGCGGTTGGCGACCGCGAGTTTCGAGGTGAACCACGCGGTCGGGTACCGCGTGTTGCTCGGCGGGATACGTTTCCGGGTACCGCGCGTTCCAGGGAGGAACACGCGGTGCCAAACCGCGAGTGTAGGCCTGACAGCCGCGGTCAGAAACCGCGGTAGGGGAGCCCTAAAGACGTGGTTTTGGGCCGAGCTATTAGGGTCTTCCAGGGGGGGGGGAAGGACTTATTTATTTGACATGAGTCTGATGAATCTACTTTGTGTGATTGACAGGATTCCGCAGGTTCTGTGGAGAGAGCGGGAAATTCCGGATGAGATCATGACCGTGGTCCGAGGGGATCGCCATGTGCGATCGGTGCTGGGACTGTGCGGACTACTAAAGTTCTCACAGATACGCATGATACGGTCGGCAGCGTTGTTGCTGAACTGACTGATTAGTTTCTAGGAGTTGGACGTACAGGCTTTTCGAGTACAGAGTGAGAGGGTGGACCTTACCCTGACCGATGTATACTTCCTGACGGGGTTGCCCTGTCTGGGTAGGGTGGCAGACACGCAGCCGCGGGTATCTGCGGACATAGATATGGAGGACATGCTGGAGAGGTACTGTGGTCCAGAGGCGAGGGTGCATAGGAATGCACTTCTGGTGAGAGACTTACAGGAGCCAGCAGTACAGGCCATGGCGGCATGCGTGGTTCAGGTATTGGGGTCCCAGTCACCTGAGAAGGTGTCGGGGGGCCAGATGCAGATGGTAGAGCGCGTACTAGATGGGGTGTATTATGCGTGGGGCCAGATGTACCTGACCTGTGTTCAGCGGTAGCTGATAGCAGCGAAGGAATCTGGCAAGGGGTTTTGCTATGGTTCTTTCTTGTGTGCCTTCTTTATGGGGAGGGTGCCCACACTGCGGCCACGGGTGCCGATCAGAGCAGGAGGTTTGAGGGAGCCGCAGATGGTGTGGTGGAGCGAGATGATGCGTCGCCGTGGTGGCGGCGACGTGGGTAGGTATTTTATGCAGGAGTTGTACCTGTAGTGGCTCCAGATACCATTGACACTGGACAACTTCCCGTATAGGGACATGGACTACACCGGAGATCCAGAGGCGCCACGAGCACCAGGACAAGCATGGGGACCCGATGGTATGTATGTTTTTGCTTTCATGTTATGGATTTCAAGTTTTATAGATATGATAGTAGATTGATATACGGTTACTGATATATGGGTGATCTGCAGATGTGGGCCCGAGGCCACCGCCAGGTCATGTGGCACGGAGGGGGATTGTGGCCATTCTATCTCTGCCTGGGCGAGGATAGGTCCGTCGCCGCGATGCGGAGGGGATGCTGGAGTCTGTACGGGCTCCACTAGACCGTTTGTTGGTGGGGGTGACCGACGAGGGATGGTGGGACGTTGATTCGGACGTGGTTCAGGATTGCATGAGGGCACCCCGAGAGTTCAGATCCATTGCGATCCGGGTGGCTATCTTGGTAGACAGGGCACGGGCACAGGAGCCTGTAGGGGATGAGGATTTGCCGGAGGAGGAGCGAGGGGAGGACTCAGAGGCAGCCGATGCAGGCAGTGATGCAGGGTATGACTCTCATTAGGGAGTGCAGGGGACTCCCCCCGAGTTTTGTAGCTACGGCATGTATTTTATGATGCTTTAGGGCTGTATAGCCATTTTTTGTATAGCTGAGTACAGGGGTACTCAGGACATGTATGGCACTGAACATGTATTTTTTGATATATATATATATGCACGTGGATGCACCTTTTTGTGATGTTGTTGTTTAGTTGTACGCACGTGGATGCGCTTTATGATGTGTGATATGTTGGTATTGCACGTGGATGCAAGTAGTATAGGATGTTGGGCAAGTGGATGCCCCTTGTGTATGGTATGTGATGCAACATGATGTATGTATGATTAGGCACGTGGATGCCCCTATGGATATACATGTGGTTGTATGGTTTATGTACATGGATGCAAATGTTGATGCAATCTTTTTGGGTTTTTTTATAGATTTTTTTTATATGTTATGGGATGATGATGCATGAGGTAGGTGTTACATGGTGTGATTGATGTGACAATCTAGGATGTTGTTGGCCATCTGATCTGCGACACTATTTTGAGCTCTAGGGACATGGGTCAATGTTATGGATTTAAACTATCGGCTGAGTTGTTTTGCGCGCAGGAATTTTCTAACAAGGCAGGGATCACGCACCTGGTAGTAGTTGTTGAGCTGAGAGACAAGTAGCTGAGATTCAAGGAACACATGAAGGTGGCATATGCCCATCTGGAGGGCAGCAGTCAGGAGACCGGTCACAGCATCATACTCCGCCTGGTTATTGGTAGCAACGCCTATACATATTCTGTCAAGGTGGATCATCTCATGTGAGGGGGAATATAAGACCCATGCTGCAGAAGCCAGGTTGGGAGACCAGCGGCTTGCGCCGTCAGTGAAGCCAGTGTAACAAGGGAAGATGGTCCATCTGTGTGCATGCAAAAATGATGAATGTGAGATGATGGTAAAAAAGGTGAAAAACAAAAAGAGAGCAAACTGTACAATGCGGACCAATGAGGCCGCGGTTTCATTTATGGGTAAAAGAACTTAAGATACAACCCATTATGGGGGTTGCGCAATGGGTGACCTTCGGAGTCGGCTAAGATGTATGCCCCCTTGCCGAGGCAGGTCTGCACGATGTAAGGGCCTTGCCACATGGATTCAAACTTCCCTTTACCGGTTTTGTTGTGGGCTTGGTCGTAGGCGAGGACAAGATCCCCTTCGTGGAAAGTTCGAGGGTGAACATGTTTGTCATAACCGGCTTTGGAGCGGTTCTTGGCAGCTTCGATGTTCTGGAGAGTGGCACGACGGTCTTCATCAGCTTGTTCGAGTGTCAACAAATGCTGCTTGAGGGGGGAAGTGTCGGGGAGAAGCTCAATGGCGATATGTAAGGCAGGGATCTGACACTTGATGGGGAGGACAGACTCTACACCGTGAACTAAATGAAACGGGGTAAAACCAGTGGCGGTCTTAGTGGAGGTATGGTAAGCCCATAAAGCAGGGAATAGCATGTGGTTCCAATTGGACTTAAGCCAGTCAACAGTGCGTTGGAGGATGGTTTTTAGGATTTTGTTGATAGCCTCTACTTGAC
Organism: Larix kaempferi; assembly: GCA_027924585.1. NCBI lineage: Eukaryota > Viridiplantae > Streptophyta > Pinopsida > Pinales > Pinaceae > Larix > Larix kaempferi. Next base: position 9,004,943 of record BSBM01000450.1, on the reverse strand, counting down.
CATTCCCTTGGGGGTAGTAAGCAGAGGAAAATTGGTGTTCAAATTTGAGGAGGGTAGATAACTCTCGCCAGACGGCATCTTCGAAGTGTGAACCATGGTCTGATACCAACTGTTTAGGGACCCTAAATCGAGTGATAACATGGTTGAAGAAGAAACGGGCAGCAGTGCCAGTGGTACAATTGAAGGTAGGCATGGCTTCCGCCCATTTGGTGAAGTAATCAACAGGGACAATGATATACTTGTGGCCGTTTGCAGACGGGGGTCTACACTCCATGAAGTCGATGGCCCACTTACAAAAGGGACCAACGGTGACGTCTAGGTGTAACGGAGCAGGAGGTGTCCGGGCCTTGGGGGCGAAAAGTTGGCAGTTGTGGCAATGCTTGACCGCAGTGATGCAGTCGGTGAAAAGTGTGGGCCAAAAGTAGCCGGCGTGGACGACCTTTTGGGCAGTGGCCATCCCTGAGAAATGGCCTCCGCAGGCACCGCTATGACAGTCATTAAGGACGTGTTCAGCTTCCTCGTGTGTAAGGAAACGACGAAGAATTGTGTCAACCCCTCGCCCTTAAAGGACATCGCCTAAGAGGAGATATCGAGAGGCATGGTGACGGATGCGACGGCGTTCATTACGGGTGACTTTGGGTCTGAACTTATGTGTGCGCAGGTATAACAAAATATCATTGTACCATGGGTCCTCAGATGAGATAGTGAACAAGTGATTGTCGGGTAACTCATCGGAGATTTGCGGGGACGGGAGAAGGGAAGGGAGATCGGTGATGAGCTGAGCAAGTGCGAGGGATTTGGTGCTCTTAGGGGTTTTGAATGTAAGGTCATATTCCTGGAGGATAATAACCCATTTAGCAACACGACCTTGCAGTAGTCGCCGAGTTAGGAGATAGACCATGGGGTTGGAGTCGGCGATGACTGTGGTATGACTAAGTAAGATGTAGTGTCGCAGTTTTTGGACGGAAAAGACCACCACGAGGGCTAGTCTCTCCTCATATGGGTAACGTAGGGGTGGACCAGACAAGGTCTGGCTGACGTAGTAAGTGACATGCTCCTGGTGAGAAGCATCTTCTTGAACCAAGACTCCAGACACAGCGTGCTCGGATGCCGAGATGTAGAGGATGAAGTCTTGAGAGAAATCCGGAGGGGAAATCAAGGGGGCTTGTGTGAGAGCTTTCTTGAGGGCTCCGAATGCAGCTTCTGCTTTCTCATCCCAAACAAAGGGTATGTGGGTACGGAGTAGGTGCAAGAAACCATGAATGGTAGTGGCGTAATCGGGAACGAAACGATGGAGGAAATTGGATCACCCCTGCAGACTTTGGAGCTGTCGGAGCGTGCGAGGAGAGGGAAGGTCTAGGATGGCTTGGACTTCCAGGGGATCAACAGTAATTCCTTTCTGGGAAACAATGAAACCCAACAATCGGCCTGCCGGAACGCAAAAGACACACTTGTGTTGGTTCAAGCGGATTTGATATTACGACAACGCAGAAAAACTTGCCGAAGGTCGTTAAGGTGGTCTAATCGTTTCCGGGAACGAGCTGTAAGGTTGTCAAGGTAGACTAGCAGGATATGGACTAAGTCATGAAAGCAATAGGTCATGGCCCGCTGGAAGGTGGCACCAGCATTTTTGAGGCTGAACGGCATGAAGCAGTAGGAAAAGGTGCCCCATGGGGTAGTAAAGGCAGTTTTGTACTGGTCTTCCTTACGGATCTGAATCTGGTTGTATCCAGAAAAACCGTCCATGAAAGAAAGGACTTCATGCCCCGCACACGCATCTATGAGCTAGTCAATAAATGGCGTGGGGAAGTTATCTTTAGGACAAGCGCGGTTTAAATCACGGAAGTCAGTGCATACTCTGATGGTGCCTTGTTTTTTGTTAACGGGAATGGGATTTGAAACCCAAGTGGTATAGGCAATAGGATAAATGAATCCGGCCTTGCGAAGCTTATCAATCTCGGCTTTGACAGCTGGGAGCTTTGAGGGATGAATGGGGTGTTGTTTCTGACGAACGGGGGGTACATCAGGCCATGTGTCGATGTGGTTCTCTATAATGGCGGGGTCAAGACCGAGCATTTCGGTATAGGACTAGGCAAAGACATCACGGAATTCTCTGAAAAGGGTTTGGTAGTCTTCAATCTCTTGCTTACTGCAGAAGGCTCCTAAAGTGATGAGTTCAGGGGCACGTCCTGGGGCCGCGATATCAATTTGGATGACAGGTGAGATGTTGGCCATATTACCCTCCTCGAAGGCGTCAGGAGCAGGAATAGGATCCTTGAACCAGTCGACCTTAGTGGGAAGGAAGTCTTTGGATTCAACCACAAATTGGGTGGCGGTGTTAGAGGAAGATGCTTCTGGGAGGAAATACAAACGATGGTGCATGTCATCCCAGGGATACTCTGGGGCAGTGAGTGCCTCAAGAATCTCCTCATCAGTACGAAAAGTTTGGGTCGTCAAATCGGTTGACGTGGGAATGGTAGTGGAAGAGATCATGTAAATGGTGTTGACCTCCCCGGATGGGGGTGAGATCGGGGGGTGAATCTCTTCAATAGTGGTTGGTGCCGTCTCAAGATCCAGATTGTTCATCTCATAGAGAGCTGCTCTGTAATCGGGGAGATCGGGACAGTGATGTGAGTAGTGCCCGTAAATACCACATATGGCACAGGGGTGGTTAGTGCGCAGTGATTTATCTTTCCGCTTGGGGGTGGGATCTAGTTTGACAACCGGTAAACTGGGGTCATCGTCGAGCATTTGCATGTGTTCCTGTAATGCTGGTAATTGTGGACACTGATGAGTCGCATGGCCTAACTCATCGCACAACGAGCATTTGGGAGGAGCACAAAATACTGGGGGGTTTTTGACTGTCTTGGGAGGTGGTACAGCAGTGTAAGGTTGGGGTCCTCGGCCCCCAGTGGCTTTGGGAGTAGAAGGAGGATTCGTGGAGGTCGAAGGGGTAGAGACACCGGGGGATGGCTAAGTGGTAGTAGCCATGGGTTGCACCGGTTGGAGGACGACGCTTGGTGTCGGCAGGGGAACGGGAGGTGAAAGGTACCAGACGGGTAATCCCAAGGTTAACCCAGGGAAGCTAAGGGTAGCCATAACTGGGGCGCTTACTACTCCCGATGGAGGGACTAGGAAGGGGATCGTATGGATAGGTGTAACACCAATGTGGCTAGGTACCAATGGTGGTTTAGGCAACAAGGGTGGCTGATTGGTAGCTGGTTGGTTATCATGGGAAAGGGTACATAAGTCAGACACTTCGGGCATAGATGATGGGGGAGGAATGGATTGAAAGGTGGATGTCATCGGCGGGTCTGAGTAAACTCCGAGTCCCAAGGAAGAAACAAATGAGGTAGCGGCACCACTAGCCGGTTGTTCAACCATGGGGAGAACATTTTCGGGTGCAGCGGGGGCATTTGGATCATAGTAAGTGAGTTGGTCAATCTTAACCACTCGTCCATCATGGGGGAAAATCATGGTACGAAAGACAGAGGAAGAGACCACCCACATAGCATACATGTAGCTGCGACCTAGTAAGAGGTTGTAATCAAGCTGGGCATTGATGACCTCGATATCGATGAGGATGGTTTTACCACCTAACTGGACAGGGACATTGGCTAGGAGACCTTGGGGTTGATCCGAGCAACCGTCGTAGGCATGTAACGCAGTGGTGGACTGCTGGAGGGTAGGGGATCCCAACTTCTGCCATACGAATGTAGACATAACGCATGTGGAGGCACCCTCATCGATGATGCATTGATGGATGACAAGATACTGAACGGAAACAGAAACTTGGAATGCTAAGGTGGAAGGCAGGCGTGGTTCGGACTGGTCCAAATCAAATGCCATCAAATTCGAATCATTTGGGTCAATAGCCCCAATGGAGAAGAGTAAAGTCTTGTGCTGGGAAGGGCAGTTCTTCAAGACTTCTAACGCAGACATGGCTGCGGGAGACTGGGCTAAGTCGTCTACAATGTTGTAGTTGGACGCAGCGCGCGCATTGGGGTTATTGTTGATACGGCGAAGTGGGAAACGAGGTGCTTTGGAAGCGCCATCTATGGGAGGCGGAGGGATACGTAACACTTGATCAGTGGGATGAGCGTTAGTGGTTTTATTAGCGGGAGGGGCTTCAGAGGTGGAGCCATATTGGTTCCGGTGAGTCTGAAGGTTGACATCAGCGGAAGACATCATCAACAAGTGGTGGGTACCTGAGTCAAACATGGGTTGATCAGGAGCGACGTATGTGATCTGTTATTGTTGGGGTGGCGCATTGGCTTGAGAGGGGGCCAACGGCTGAGTGTTCACGACGCCTTGGGATGGTAAGGGGTTTTGCAGCACCAAAGGTGGCTGCTGAGGTTGCGGGGAGTTGGGCGGTGCTTGAGGAGCCGCATGCCCTTAGCGATGGGCCTCATCAACCCAAAGTTGCCGAGCTCGCTCCAAATGTGGGAAAGCATGTGTGTAATGGCCATAGACCCCGCAGATAGAACAAGGATGGTTCGTTCGCAAATTAGGGTTTTTAGCCTGCTTGGGCGGGCGTTCAGGCTTTTGGTTAGCGGGGTCCACGTTGTTGTTGTCTGGGGGATTAGGCAGTTGACCCCCTTGGTCTGTAGGTTGGTTGTTCCCACGATTACGACCCTTGCCGTGGTTTTGTTGGCCCTGGTTGCGTTGGTTGTTTTGGTTTTGCTGTGGGTTGTTTTGGGTGTAGACTTGCCCTTGAGCAGCAGGTGGATTTTGAGGTTGTGCACGTGCAGGAGCAGGCTGTGGTGGATGGTATGTAGGTGGAGGCTGCGCAGGTGCAGCACCTTGAGGAGGTTGCTGATATGTCTGCGAAGCAGGTTGTGGGTTTTACGCAGGGGTTGCCTGTGGCGGGTAATAAGTTGGTTGGGCTTGGGAAGGCGCAAGAGCTGGTGCAACCTGCTGGTGGTAATAAGCAAATTGGGCCTGAGAAGGCGCATGAGCTGGTGCAGCCTGCTGGTGGTAATAGGGCTGAGGTGCGACCGGGGGGTTGTAGGTAGGGGGTGCATGACCAAAGCACTGAGGTGGATAGGTGGGTCCATGGGAATGATGGTGATGTGTCATAGGAGCATACGATTTGGTAGCCCTAGACTGTGAGGTAGCTCGCGAAAGGTTGGGGCCTGGGGTAGGACATGCTATGGAAAAGGGTTGGGGATGCGAAGAAACACAGCCAATGATGTCGTCTGCAGCGTGGGATGCCCCCGGCGCATCGTGCTGGGAGGACTCGCGGCGAGGGGCGTCAGGTATAATGGTATAGAGATAACCTGACTGGGCGTAAATGAAGTTGAACTGTTGTGCCTTAAGGATGGCCTCTTCTTCAGACTGGGGTCTTTCGGAAGCTACATCCTTAGTAATGACAGGAAGAAGGGACTTGAGGAACCAATCTAGGAAGATACGGTCGTCTAATTTGATCTTGCATAAGCTACGGCATCTACGCCACTCATGAATGTGGTCCGTGATGTGGGTAGCCGTGTTTTGTCTGCAAGATAGGAGGATCTCAATGCCCGCGTCATAGCGGACAGGTAACTGGAAGAACTGCAAGAAGGTCGAGGCAAGGGAAGTAAAGGTGGCATGGGTTCCGTGGGGTTGCTCGATATACCACTTGGCTACAGAGCTAGTGAAGGTGTGCTGTAACAGACGGAGGCGAATAGAGTCATCCACTATGGAGTTGGAGGAACACCATAGATGGAAAGACATGATATGGTTTTGTGGGTCCTCACCTGCCTTGCCCTCGAACTTAGGGATGTCAGAGAGGAGCTTGGTGGGCATGTGAGGCCACGCAGGGTCATGTCGGATAGGATCGTTGGTCAGTCTGGCTAGGTCAGGTAGGTTGAGGCTAGCCATGAACGGCAGACTGGAAGAAGGATGTGACACAGAAGTGGGTTGGACCAAGTTGGGGCCAATGCCCCCAAGTGGAGGGACAAGGTGTGGGATGTTTCCCCCAAGTGGGGGGACTAAGGTGGTATAGGATGGTCCTGCACCACCATGGGTAGTGTGAGTCACTGGTGGAGTGGTGATAGGTATGCCAGCCACTGGAATGGGGATGGTGACCGGGATGGTGGACATGGCCCCCATCGAGGGCATTCCCAGAGTAGGTGTGGTAACTGGTGTAGTGGTGGACGTGCCACCAATGGGCCCTACAACGAAAGGAGTGGAAGTCACGCCAGCCATGGGGCTAGTAGGGGCAGTGTAAATGGGGTTCTCAGACTCTTCTTCAGAATCAGAGGTAAAGTAAGGGGCGTCAATATCTGGTGACGGAATCCTATGTCGCTGACGAGTGGAGTCAAGTGACAAGGCTCTAGATCTGTGATAAGTGGTATCAAGTGAGGATGATCTGTGGCGATGACGAGTGGTGTCAAGTGAACTGTGCTATGGGGGCTCGCCCCTGAGGCACCGAGAATGTCTCGGGGACTCAATGGTGACAGATGGTGTCGAATCTCTGTGGGTTGAGGTGAGTGAAAAACAGCTCAAAAACCCTAATGCAACCGAGTGTGTAGAAGGAGATCTCAAAAACAAGGCACTCAGGCCAACAACCAACTCAAAACACCTACTGTAATAGCTGTGCTACAATAAGTGGAGTACCAAAAAAATGGTCAGAATACCAACAAGTAGCAGGTTTCCTAAAAATATAAAATGGTGGACTCACTAGACCAAAAGGAGGTAAGGGAGCATGCAAACACCTAACTAAAAGGTATTCTGACTCAACTAGACATATCCTCTGCAAGGTGATGAAATCCAAGTCAGACAATATGAATAGGAAAGCCAAGTGGCTAAGATGTCCCCCTACCGGGAGGGGCATCGGGTAGTCAATCCTAGAAAAATGGCAACTAAGATACCCCATTCATGACACGTCCAGAAAGGTGAATCTGTCGTTTGGTCCTTTTACCGCAATACCCCAATACAGGGATATCCTGAGAACTACGAAAGGTAGCCCTTCGATTACTGAATGGAGTGCGGTATTCCACTCAGGCCTCCGGAACCAGTCTCGCGACTTCAACCCTCCTAGGGGAGAGGCCCTCTGGTAAACTGGTTGTGACCGTGCCAAAAAGTACTAGGGGATTTTGGTTCCGTAATTGGACAACAACTATGTCTCAAGTGTAAGTAACCGAGGGATGTTATTGGAAGCCTATCCCCCCCGATCCTACCTAACTACAAAGATTCTTTTGTGTTCCCCAAGTGGGGTTAGAATATTGGTTGAGTTAGATAGTTTTTAAGGCTCACTTGAATTATGTGACAGAGTGTGTGCTCGTGAGATAATGATGAACCCAAGTAGAAAGTGCCACTAGGGAGGGAAACTTTCTAGCTAGCAATAACAATACAGAAATTAACTTTTAAAATGCACAATTTTCTTTTTCAAATTTAAAATGCTCAAAATGAAAAAACGGTTCTGTAAATGAAACAGAAAAAACTGCAGAAAAATGCTGTAAGGAAGGGTGGCTGCAGGTAGAACAGAGGGCTGTGCTGGTGCAGAAAATAGTGCAGCAAAGTTCTGGCCTCAAAACTGAAAAAAATGCAGAAATCAGACCACAGGTCTGTGGCGAAACTGAGCAGTCGGACCGTGGGTTTGAGGGAAACAGGCGCGGACAGGACGCGGGTTTTTGGAAGACAGACGCAATCGGGACGCAGCAAAGGGGCTGAAAGTTGCAGTCAGAACACGGGAAAGATACCGAAAGGCGCTGGCGGGATGCGGGAAACTGGCCGGAAGCTAGAGGCGGGACGCGGGAAAGACGCCGAAAGGCGTCGGCGGGTTGTGGGAAACTGGCCGAAAGCCGCAGGTGGGACGCGGGAAAGACGCTGAAAGGCACCAGCGGGTTGCGGGAAACTGGCCAAAAGCCGCAGGCGGGACGCAGGTAAGAGGGTAATAGCTGCAGTCAAACCGTCCCAAACATGCTAATAGCCGCGGCCGGATCGCAGGGAACAGACTGAAAACGGACGGCAGGTCACCGGAAATAGTCTGAGAGCCACGGTCGGGTCGCAGGTAAGTGCCTGAAAGACGAGGTCGGCGCACGACTGTGGGGGGAAAAAATGCGGTATACGACGGCCGAAAGGGATAGCCGAACAGAAAAAATATTTAAAAATCGTAACCAGAAATTCAAACCTAGGGGAGTCGCCAAAACTGTAGCTAGGGTTTTACCCCTAGCTTGTGCAAATGAGCACCTACTAAGGAGAAGGGACTCCTTAGTAGCAGTCCAGTAAATAGAAATTATTATGCTAAAACAGAAATGTAAACTACTGTAATGTCCCCACCTGCTGACCACTGCTAGGCAAGGAACATACTACCAATCGATGGGGCTCTTTAATCAAAATTCGTCCCACTCATTTCATTAAAAGAAATAAGATATGAATGTGCAGATGCAACACAAGAAAATTATGCACAGCGGAAACAACAACATTCACACACTCTTCATATGCATTCACATATCAATAATCAGTCATTAATTAACCATTTCAGGAGTAATTACATAGGCTGAAACACTTATCTCCATTGCAATTGCCCCAAGCAACTAGCTATGTCGCTGCAACATTCCACCCAGCCATAGGCTCTTCGACAGCTTATACTGAGTCCATCCGAAGGCCACCCCCGAGCTGGGCATGATTCTCACAAGGAAAAAGGGGACATTCACGCTCCCACATAGTCCATTAACCAATTCGTTTTAGCCAAGCCAGTCCAACTGGGTTTATCAAGCTACAATTGAACCCTGGAGGCTTACACTCAAACTCAAGCCATGGATACCCATACCCAACACACTTTTCATTCACACAGTAAACACAAACAGGGGCAGGGATACTCATTTTAAACAATGGGAATTACAAATAAAATGGCCATGGGTTTTCCCAGAAATGTTCCCAACAAAAACAGATTGTGGGATGAGGCAAACAACCCCCAGGAGGAAATACGATTTCCTTCCCCAATATCTTCGCCTTCAGCAGCCCAAAACGGTCTCTATTGGACCCCCATTCGTTTTCCCCTCTTCCCCACTGGTATACCACACAGAAATACGCCCTTCTCTGTTGGGGAAATGAAGAAAACGTTTTTCCACATACCTGGAAAACGCCCCGGTAGTTCTGAACTCGTGAGGGAGGAAGATTGGTCATGGATTATGGCTTAGGGAGCAATTTCGTGGCTCTCTTCTTGCCCAAAAAGACCCACACGTTTTTCCATGAAGGGTGGCTTGCCCATACCCGATTTTGGACAGCCATACCTTCCCATTCCCAAGGCAATAACTTCCCCAACCAACTCTTGGGAGAAATCAATGGTTGGGTACAAAAGTCAACATGGGTAGTTGAGGGTTTGATGGGTTCCCTCATTGACACTTGGCTTGACTCTATTGGCTCAAGGGTTTGAATGTTTTCCCTCCCAATTCCTTGTGAAATCATGCCCCATCTCTTTGTTGCATTGCATAGCTAGTTGTGGGTATTTTTATTAAATGCATATTACATGATATTTGAATTTCCAATGTGCATTGCTAGCACGCAACCCGTATGCATCACTAAATCGATGGCGGGGCCTTGGCTTTGAGCTCCTCACTATGATTTCACAACAATATTACATCATTTATAATGTAAATGCCATGGGGCCAAACTGGGGACATTACAACTACTCTAAAACATGTGCATGAAATATAAACAACAAAATGTAAATAATGGTTTTTGTATTAATTTTACCTCCAATGTGAAGGTTGGTGAATCTCTTGCAATGTCCAAGAGGGTTGCTCCAAGCTCCAATGGGCTCCTTCTCTTTCTCCAATGGTGGGAATGGGCCAAAAGGGGCTCTCAAGGTGAAAGTAGCTCAATGGTGAGCTAGGGTTTCAAGAGAGATTTTGGCAGAGTAAGGGTATGCTTGATTGTGGATATGGAATGAGGGATCTCCATCAGCTATTTATAGTTTTTTGGTGGTGGAGTGCTGGCCCATGGTTTTGGGGACCATATGGTTTAGGGCAGCTGTATAGGATTTTTTCCTCCTTTTCCTCATTATTTAATATTTTTTATTCCCTTTTTAGAGGGATTTTGGATATTTTTGGAGGAAAAAGGGGTTTTTTAGCCTTTTTGAGGCTTTTTGATGGTTTTGTGGACTTTTGGAGGCATTTTAGTAGGGTTTTTAGGGTTTTCAAGGGAAATATGGTAGGAAAATGGACAAATGAGCCATGTAATGGGGTAGATGAGGTAGTGAACACTTTTTGGGTGTTAACAGATTGCCCCCTGATGTGCGAGGGCAGGAGCTCATCGTATGGCCGATGGACATCATAAGTCATATATGGTTTTCCTGGGGTGTGGAGAAGAGAAGAAACAAACTGAAGCTCGGAACAACGATCCCGAACAAACTGCAAGAACTAAAAGTACATAACCTAAATAATGGATGAGGAATCATCTGATCATATGGATGAGGCGGGCATTCCCATGCTCGTATCAAGATACATAAAAATAACTGTAAGGCCCGGCAAAGGGGGACTTGGAAGATACATAGAGAACCACTATGTACATCATAAGAGTCCAGAGGGGACACAAATCTGGGACATACTGCTGCGCTGACCATGTCTGAGCTGAAGAACTGATACACTAGAATGACAACAGTGCTACTGAATATGGTACCAAAGGAACTGATGAGCTGCTGGATCAGAGTGACAACGGGTACACTCGCGATGGTACACTGAACTGGAACTAATTTGGGACTGAACTGGGTACTCAAGGAAGCATGTAACTGGATGGCTTCCGAATACAATCGCCAACACAGCCCGGACATCCACGGGAACATATAACTGGGTGTTCCGAAGTGACTCACCAATGTGGTAGAGTCGGGGGAAATCTGGGGTCTTCGACAAATAATGGTAGGTATGTAAATCCTGCGCGATTCTCAACGATGCAATCAAGGTGCTGGAGTCGAGCATGTGAGAAACAACCATTCAGAGAGGCAATGATGACTCCTCTCAAAATGGTCCGTAGGAACTCACCATAGATGGTGATGGGTCCAAGGCGCAGGGACCTCTGGGCCTATCCTCTGGAATAGAGGGGTTGTTGTCGACAGAGGGAGACCTGCAACTATCAAGGCAATGATGTTTCCTTGACAGGAGTGCGAGGTGGAGAACCGAAATGTGATAGTACTGATGGCAGGACTGACAAACTGGGGGGACAACTGGGCAAGTAGAGTGGGTGGACTCAAACTTCCTTTGTTCAAAGTATGATAATGGGGATGATCGGGCAGCATATGAAACTGAATGATGAGAACGGGATCATAGCTGTAGTGGATCTGGGAGGGGGACCGGGCTGAGGGAGACTCGAGCTGGGGTAAAATGGCAGAAGACTGCAGAATACTCTGAACAAAGGCGACCTGATTGGGGGTGTTGCCGAGATGATCGATCATAGTGCCAGGAGGCACGGGAGGGGACTTCTTCATGGTTTTAAGGAACTAGAAGAAGTGTGTGTAAAATGATACTGTCGTGTGGATTTATACGAGCCCAGGATAGTTCATGCTCGTGGTTGCTTTCAATTTTAAGGAGTCTGAAAGCGATAAGGAGACTCTGAAGTAATGGAATGGTACTGTCGTGTGGATTTATACGAGCCCAGGACAGTTCGTGCTCGTGGTTGCTTTCAATTTTAGAGAGTCTGAAAGCAAATAAGAAGACTCCAGGGGGTTGCTTTTTCATATATTTAGTCTCCAAGGCCCAAAGAAGCATAAAAGGATGCAATGAAGAACTCTTCTAGCCGGTGTGACTAGAGTATTCCTTTTTCATAATTAGTCCACCAGGTCCGGAAAAGGGGTAAACTTATAACAGGTAGACGCCCTTTCAGGTACTTTAATGAGCATGAAAGGAAGCAAGATTACTCGGCGATCTTTTCATTGTTTTAGGAGTCAGAAAAAAGCTTAACGGAAACTCCCTAAGTGCCTTTTTCGTAAAGGACTTGTCCGGCCTAAAAAATGGATAAAATTATACCGAACAAAAGGAATGGCCAAGCAAGGAGGAAGTGTTCAATCAAGGAAGAGTAATGATGACCAAGAACGAGGGTAGGGGGGACACTGGTGGGCCTCCTTGCAGGGTGAATGAAATGGTGGCAAAATAACGAAATATTTGCAGTATGACAGGAGTGGAGGGCTCATGTAAAAATGGGGAACAATCAGATGGCGGCCGATGTGGCATGCAAACCGAGGCAGCAAGGTGTCGGGACACAATGTGGAAATTGTACCAAGTGAGAGCGAGAAATGATCTCAAGCATTATCACGAGCTCGGAAAAATGAATCCGGCGATATAAAAAGTGTCAAAAACGGATAACGGCCAATGTGGCACGCAAATCGAGGCGACGGGGGCATTTTGGGAAAAAACCCCAAAAAATTTGGGGGTGAGAGTGAGAAATGATCTCAAGCATCATCACCGGCTCAGAAAAATGAATCCGATGATATAAAATATGTGAAAAACGGAGAACGGCTGATGTGGCACGCAAACCGAGGTGACTAGTGGCGTCTGAAAAATGGGCAAAAAATGATGGGGCAAAAATAATGCAACAAGGTGACCATCATGACGGTCTCGTCGTGCTGATTCTAGTCGTGAAAATGGTTCGAAAAAAGGACTCCGTATGGGGTCAGAATGGCCAAAACAAGAAAAAGTCAACTGACTATAAATAGTGAGTGGGCCCAACATGACAAGTGTCATTTGTACTATTTGACTTTGACTAGTGATCAGAGTGGACCAGAGCTGAGGTGGCATTTCTGGACGATCCGACCGCCCGACTTCAGATCCGAGAGACACAGGTATTTCGTCAAACTCATACCTGCATGTTTTTTAGGGTTGGGGGTTGGGTAGTGGGTCCCGGGGTTATGTATACGGTCCACGTGGGGTGGACCGCGGGTTAGGGGGATTAAACCGCGGTTGGCGACCGCGAGTTTCGGGGTGAACCACGCGGTCGGGTACCGTGTGTTGCTCGGCGGGATACGCGGCCGGGTACCGCGTGTTCCAGGGAGGAACACGCGGTGCCAAACCGCGAGGTTAGGTCGAACAGACGCAGTTAAGGACCGCGAGTGTAGGCCGTGTAGGCCTAACAGCCACGGTCAGAAACCATGGCAGGGGAGCCCTAAAGCCGTGGTTTTGGGCCGAGCTATTAGGGTCTTCCAGGGGGGGGGAAGGACTTATTTATTTGACATGAGTCTGATGAATCTACTTTGTGTGATTGACAGGATGCCGCAGGTTCTGTGGAGAGAGCGGGAAATTCTGGATAAGATCATGACCGTTGTCCGAGGGGATCGCCATGTGCGATCGGTGCTAGGACTGTGCGGATTACTAAAGTTCGCACAGATACCCATGATATGGTCGGCAGCGTTGCTGCTGAACCGACTGATTAGTTTCTGGGAGCCGAACGTACAGGCTTTCCGAGTACAGGGTGAGAGGGTGGACCTTACCCTGACCGATGTATACTTCCTGACGGGGTTGCCATGTCTGGGTAGGGTGGCAGACACGCAGCCGCGAGTATCTGCAGACATAGATATGGAGGACATGCTAGAGAGGTACTGTGGTCTAGAGGCGAGGGTGCATAGGAATGCACTTCTGGTGAGAGACTTACAGGAGCCATCAGTACAGGCCATGGCAGCATGCGTGGTTCGGGTATTGGGGTCCTAGTCACCTGAGAAGGTGTCGGGGGGCAAGATGCAGATGGTAGAGCGCGTACTAGATAGGGTTTATTATGTGTGGGGCCAGATGTACCTGACCTGCGTTCAGTGGCAGCTGACAGCAGCGAAGGAATCTGGCAAGGGGTTTTGCTATGGTTCTTTCTTGTGTGCCTTCTTTATGGGGAGGGTGCCCACACTACGGCCGCGGGTGCCGATCAGAGCAGGAGGTTTGAGGGAGCCGCGGATGGGTCGGTGGGGCAAGATGATGCGTCACTGTGGTGGCGGCGACTTGGGTAGGTATTTTACGCAGGAGTTGTACCTGCAGTGGCTCCAGATACCATTGACACTGGATGACTTCCCATATAGGGACATGGACTACACCGGAGATCCAGAGGTGCCACGAGCACCAGGACAGGCATGGGGATCCGATGGTATGTATGTTTTTGCTTTCATGTTATGGATGTCAAGTTTTATAGATATGATAGTAGATTGATATACAGTTACTGATATATGGGCGATCTGCAGATGTGGGCCCGAGGCCGCCGCCAGGTCATGTGGCATGGAGGGGGATTGTGGCCGTTCCAGCTCTGCCTGGGCGAGGAGAGGTCCATCGCCGCGATGCGGAGGGGATGCTGGAGTCTGTACGGCCTCTACTAGACCGTTTGTTGGTGGGGGTGACCGATGAGGGATGGCGGGATGTCGATCCGGACGTGGTTCAGGATTGCATGAGGGCACCCCGAGAGTTCAGATCCATTGCGATCCGGGTGGCTATCTTGGTAGACAAGGCACAGGCACAAGATCCTGTAGGGGATGAGGATTTGTCGGAGGAGGAGTGAGGGGAGGACTCAGAGGCAGTCGATGCAGGCAGTGATGCAGGGTATGATTCTCATTAGGGAGTGCAGGGTACTCCCCCCGATTTTTGTAGCTACGGCATGTATTTTATGAGGCTTTAGGGCTATATAGCCATTTTTTGTATAGCTGAGTACAGGGGTACTCAGGACATGTATGGCACTGAACATGTATTTTTTGATATATATATATATGCACGTGGATGCACCTTTTTGTGATGTTGTTGTTTAGTTGTACGCATGTGGATGTGCTTTATGATGTGTGATATGTTGGTATTGCACATGGATGCAAGTAGTATAGGATGTTGGGCACGTGGATGCCCCTTGTGTATGGTATGTGATGCAACATGATGTATGTATGATTAGGCACATGGATGCCCCTATGGATATACATGTGGTTGTATGGTTTATGTACATGGATGCAAATGTTGATGCAATCTTTTTGGGTTTTTTTATAGATTTTTATGATATGTTATGGGATGATGATGCATGAGGTAGGTGTTACATGGTGTGATTGATGTGCCAATCTAGGATGTTGTTGGCCATCTGATCTGCGACACTATTTTGAGCTCTGGGGACATGGGTCAATGTTATGGATTCAAACTGTCGGCTGAGTTGTTTTGCACGCAGGAATTTTCTAAAAAGGCAGGGATCACGCACCTGGTAGCAGTTGTTGAGCTGGGAGACAAGTAGCTGGGAGTCAAGGAACACATGAAGGTGGCATATGCCCATCTGGAGGGAAGCAGTCAGGACACCGGTCACAGCATCATACTCTGCCTGGTTATTGGTAGTAGCGCCTATACATATTCTGTCAAGGTGGATCATCTCATGTGAGGGGGAATATAAGACCCATGCTGCAGAAGCCAGGTTGGGAGACCAGCGGCTTGCACCGTCAGCGAAGCCAGTGTAACAAGGGAAGATGGTCCATCTGTGTGCATGCAAAAATGATGAATGTGAGATGATGGTAAAAAAGGTGAAAAACAAAAAGAGAGCAAACTGTACAATGTGGACCAATGAGGCTGCAGTTTCATTTATGGGTAAAAGCGCTTAAGATACAACCCATTACGGGGGTTGCACAATGGGTGACCTTCGGAGTCGGCTAAGATGTATGCCCCCTTGCCGAGGCAGGTCTGCACGATGTAAGGGCCTTGCCACATGGATTCAAACTTCCCTTTACCGGTTTTGTCGTGGGCTTGGTCATAGGCGAGGACAAGGTCCCCTTCGTGGAAAGTTCGAGGGTGAACATGTTTGTCATAACCGGCTTTGGAGCGGTTCTTGGTAGCTTCGATGTTCTGGAGAGTGGCACGACGGTCTTCATCAGCTTGTTCGAGTGTCAGCAAACGCTGCTCGAGGGGGGAAGTGTCGGGGAGAAGCTCAACGGCGATATGTAAGGCAGGGATCTGACACTCGATGGGGAGGACAGACTCTACACCGTGAACTAAATGAAACGGGGTAAAACCAGTGGCGGTCTTAGTGGAGGTATGTTAAGCCCATAAGGCAGGGAATAGCATGTGGTGCCAATTGGACTTATGCCGGTCAACAGTGCGTTGGAGGATGGTTTTTGGGATTTTGTTGATAGCCTCTACTTGACCATTCCCTTGGGGGTAGTAAGCAGAGGAAAATTGGTGTTCAAATTTGAGGAGGGTAGATAACTCTCGCCAGACGGCATCTTCGAAGTGTGAACCATGGTCTGAGACCAACTGTTTAGGGACCCCGAATCGAGTGATAACATGGTTGAAGAAGAAACGGGCAGCAGTGTCAGTGGTACAATTGAAGGTAGGCATGGCTTCTGCCCATTTGGTGAAGTAATCAACAGCGACAATGATATACTTGTGGCCATTGGAAGACGGGGGTCTACACTCCATGAAGTCAATGGACCACTTACAAAAGGGACCAATGGTGACGACTGGGTGTAACGGAGCAGTAGGTGTCCAGGCCTTGGGGGTGAAAAGTTGGCAGTTGTGGCAATGCTTGACCGCAGTGATGCAGTCGGTGAAAAGTGTCAGCCAAAAGTAGCCAGCGTGGATGACCTTTTGGGTAGTGGCCATCCCTGAGAAATGGCCTCCACAGGCACTGCTATGACAATCATTAAGGATGTGTTCAGCTTCCTCGTGTGTAAGGCAACGACGAAGAATTGTGTCAACCCCTTGCCGGTAAAGGACATCGCCTAAGAGGAGATATCGAGAGGCCTGGTGACGGATGCGACGACGTTCATTATGGGTGACTTTGGGTCTGAACTTCTGCGTGCACATGTATAACAAAATATCACCGTACCATGGGTCCTCAGACGAGATAGTGAACAAGTGATTGTCGGGTAACTCATCGGAGATTTGCGGGGACGGGAGAAGGGAAGGGAGATCGGTGATGAGCTAAGCAAGTGCGAGGGCTTTGGTGCTCTTAGGGGTTTTGAATGTAAGGTCATATTCCTAGAGGATAATAACCCATTTAGCAACATGATCTTGCAGTAGTCGCCGAGTTAGGAGATAGACCATGGGGTTGGAGTCGGCGATGACTCTGGTATGACTAAGTAAGATGTAGTGTCGCAGTTTTTGGACGGAAAAGACCACCGCGAGGGCTAGTCTCTCCTCATATGGGTAACGTAGGGGTGGACCAGACAAGGTCTGGCTGACGTAGTAAATGACATGCTCCTGGTGAGAAGCATCTTCTTGAACCACGACTCCAGACACAGCGTGCTCGGATGCCGAGACGTAGAGGATGAAGTCCTGAGAGAAATCCGGAGGGGAAATCAAGGGGGCTTGTGTGAGAGATTTCTTGAGAGCTCCGAATGCAGCTTCTGCTTTCTCATCCCAAACAAAGGGTATGTGGGTACGGAGCAAGCCCAAGAAACCATGAACGGTAGTGGCGTAATCGGGAACGAAACGATGGAGGAAATTGGATCGCCCCTGCAGACTTTGGTGATGCCGGAGCGTGCGAGGAGAGGGAAGGTCTAGGATGGCTTGGAATTTCAGGGGATCAATAGTAATTCCTTTCTGGGAAACAATGAAACCCAACAATCGGCCTGCCAGAACACAAAAGACACACTTGTGTGGGTTCAAGCGGATTTGATATTTACGACAATGCAGAAAAACTTGCCGAAGGTCGTTAAGGTGGTCTAATCGTTTCCGGGAACGAGTTGTAAGGTCGTCAAGGTAGACTAGCAGGATATGGACTAAGTCATGAAAGCAATAGGTCATGGCTCGCTGGAAGGTGGCACCATCATTTTTTAGGCTGAACGGCATGAAGCGGTAGGCGAAGGTGCCCCATGGGGTAGTAAAGGCAGTTTTGTACTGGTCTTCCTTACGGATCTGAATCTGGTTGTATCCGGAAAAACCAATTATCATATTTGACCCATAGATTGAAGGTCACAAATCCCATTTTCTTCTCAACAAACCTCCCCACGAGAGCCTTATCAAGCATTTCTACCACCTCACTCATGATAACATCGTCTCCGAGAGCTAAGTTCATGGATAATTTGAGGGGCTATATATAGCCCATGGGATATATTAAGGGGGTTACAAAAATTTACTGGGCTATTTTCTTATATGGAAAGCATTTTTTCAGCTAAAATATATTCGCCCAATATTTATTATAAAAAAAATAAATCCATAATGAATAGCCTCCCGTATGGAAAAAACTATTTTCTCCCTAGCAAAATTTCCCTCCAATCTATCTTTCGCCCCCAATTTCTAGAGAAATTCTAGTGAAATCATTCCTTCGCCCTCAATTTTCAGTAATGGAAGCTCCCAAGGGTTATTCCGCCTCCATTTTCCTTGTAATTCAGGAATATGGTTGCATTCACATGTAATTTTAGCCAATTTAATGTGATACCTTTTTTGTGCCCTCAATTTCTAGTATTGGAGGGAAAATCAAGGGCTATTTTGTTCTATATAAAGGATTTAATGATTCATGGTTCACCCATATCAGATTGCACTTGCAGGGTGAAGGTTCTGGTTGATGCAATTCCACTTTTCATTCTTAGTTTTCTCGACATTTTAATCTTCACATAACATCTCCATTGTCAAAACCTCAAGTCTTGAAGGGGCATGCCGTACATGCAATTTATCAGAGAATACAAACTCACATCACACTTTTTATTCAATAATTAACGTAGTATGCTTTTTATCATGCTTTTTATGCTTCTTATCCATAGTTACAATAGATTATTATATTGAAAATTTACCTTTTATCATGGATGCTTTTTTAGGCTTGTTGAATTCTAAAACACTCTTGGTTCTTAGGGCTCATTCGGTGTTATTAGGGTTTTGTTCTATCCTAGGAGTATTGGTTCCGTGAAAGTGTTATAGAGCTCAAAATATATAATTTATTGTATGCCTTGTCATGTTTAATCTATCAACTGACATTTATATGATGTTAGTGGATGCTACTCTTGATGGAGAGGCACTGCATGGTTTTTTTTAAATGTGCTTTTATTAGGATCTTGCTCTGTAATTATTATAGGATCTAGGGCGTTATTGAGAGTGTCTATGTTCATATTTTATGTCTATTATTGTTGATGTTTGGGATGTTTGTAGATTATAATGGAGGGGTTACCGTGGAATGGTCATTATTTTGGTTGTCTTCTTGTAGAGTTGTCTAAAGTGTTTTGCTAGATTCTTTTAATTGTATTGAGAAGATCGTGACTGGTAGAAAAATTATTCGCATTTCCAAGTTCGTCAATTTTATTTGTGACCTAAATTTGTTGGGTTCAGTACTTGTTTTACAATATTTTGTTTTTTTTAAGGGTCATTCAAAAGTAAAATGATTTTTGGTGATTTGTTTTGATGTGTAATTGCTATCATTATCCAGAAATGGATCTAGTTGTGTATGATAAATATATGATTTAATTGGAACACGATACTTCATTTCCATCATGATTGTATATAATAGGTACAACGCATGTTTGACATGAGGTGTATACATTATTCTATTTGATATCTAGTCTTTTGTATTCAAGGAGGGTGATAAAACAATTTTACCACATTTTGCATGCTTTCAAAAATTTCAAGGACATGGATAGAAACATCTCCTTAGTTTATTTGAGAAAAAGTAGTCTTTAAAATAGTAGTTCTAATGATTTGCATGATGCTGAATCAATGTGGTTTCTATTGGTGTTAGTGTATATTCTTATTTCTAATAACCATTGCAAGTTTCTAACTAACTCTGAAAATTCTAAATCAAATGACATAATTGATATTTTGATTGTCAATAAAAGAAAGGAAAATGTGGCATTCTTATCTATAACAAATAAGCAGGTTATTTTTTTCTTAGAGGGTATCTTAAAAATGAGAGATTTGGAAAATAAGCTAATTGGGAATTCATACACTATATTAAGGTTGTGGGTCTCGATAATACTCTACATTGTAATAATTTTTCGAGGGTGCCATAATCACTCCACAGTGTAAAGTGTTCAATTCTATCAGTTTGTCGGTATGTTAAGATTTGGGTCCCCACATGTCCATTAAAAAGTGCAGTCTCCACTTTCCATGAATCTAGTTAGTGTAGTTGTGTTTCACCAACACCTCCAATTCTGAGTGACCCAATACTGCTTGTGAAATGTATAAATAAAACCCTCCTGTCATCATTCATGCATTTGTTCATTTGAGGGTCTAGCATTCGATATCTGGTATATGCTCTTCTACTGCACTACCTTAGTAATCTGCATAATCAAAAGATGAGTCTTCCTAGCAAAATATTCACCAAGACGTTACAAGGTTTTATAATTTGATGAAAGATTCACCAAGTTTTTACAATATTTCATAATTCAATGAAATATTCGCCACAATTTTACAATATCTTATAATTTAGTGAAATATTCGCCAATATTTTACAAGATTCTATAATAGAATGAAAGATTACCCAAAAAATTATATATACATATTATATTATTGATAAAATAGCCTTCAAATTTTCCTATATATTAGAGAGATTCGCCCATTTATTATACATATAAATTTTGGAGTTGCTCTTAAAATTATCCCTGGCTAAGTTCATATGAGAAACTTTTTTCTGGATGCAATGCCTTTGTTTCATTGAAGAGAGGGAATGCTACGGGAGGATTTTGGCATCAAGGGGGACCTTCTCCATCCACGACATCACTACCATAACCATAGGGTAATTTGTGATTGGGAAAACAAACCACAAAATGGTTTCTTTGAGAAGCCTTATTATGGTTAGGGCTCAAAATCTGACTATGATCATTAAAAGGTGCTACACCCTCCTCCCCAGAAGAATGATCAAACACTATTGGTAGGTCAAAAGGGATGCCAAAACTTTCATGCAAAGAGATGGGGGACTCATCATAACTACCCCCGAGGAGACCTTCATCGGTTGTGAGAGTCATGTGGCCTCAAAACCCTACCCCTAATGGCCCACCAAAATATAAGGAAAAGACACAAGCTCATCGACTAAAGGGATAAAACCCAAGAACAAGGTTCTTAAAATGAGGTGGAATAACCTCAATCCATAGCAATAAATCAGGTGCCAGACAACCATAAAAGCTCTGTCTTAACAATAACTGCCTCCTCGTCAGGAAAAAACCTTCACCCCTTGCATCATCTATGACCCCAGACTTCACCTCTTATGGGCCCTCATTCCAAAAAAACACAGAGCATAAAGCCTAGGAATGACATGAACCTTAAACCCTGCCATGAAAACCAGAACCGAGTTCCATCCTCCAAAAACATTATACATTTGTCAAAGTGAAAATGTTTTGGTTTGTAAACATAAATTACGAAAATTGAATAAGGATAAATTATATGCTATTTAGTAACCATCACAGCTTCCAAAAATATCCATCTGGAGATTCTAAATCTTAATTAACTATTAAATTAAATTAATAATATTAATAATACTAAATATTACGTCTTCATATAGATGGTCATTGTTCTTTTTTGGATGATTGTACTATCAATTATCTTCAACTTTTCCTAGTCAGTGTTGATTGTAGATAAAAAAAAATTGATATCATGTTATGGTTGTAAGAACTGATAGCATATGTTTTCCATTTTTGTATGAGAGGATAGTTATCAAATTTTGAATAGCCTGGTATTTGAGGAATGTCTTCAACATATCTAAATGATATATTGAGATTTTAAGTCATGTACATAAAATGTTTTCTTTGACTCTAAGGAATACCAAGAAGCAAGGTTTTTTTTCATTTGAAAAAAAAGGTTAAAAAAATAGAATAATATTAAAATCATAATAAATAGGATGGAAAATTTAAACCGGCATACCAATAAGCACATATTCCACAGACTATCCTGAAGATGATTAGAATATTGATTTTCAAGTTTCTTTGGTTTGGGAACGTAGATGGTGGGAAGATTCATCTTGTTAGATGGGAAAGGATTTCAATGCCAAAACATGTGGGAGGCTGGGATATTTAAAACATTTACTGGTTTAATTATGCTTTGAGTATGAAGAGTATGTGGCATGGAATATTTGGTTCAGGATTATGGTCAGAGGTTCTTCATGGAAAATATATTAAGATGAATATTCTTTAGTGGATCAAAAATCCAAATAAACAAGTAAGGAATCCTTCATCTTTTTGGCATGGTTTCTTAAAAATATATCCATGGATAAATCAACACTTAGCCTGGAAGATTGGGAATGACAGAAACATATTGATTGGGATTGATCCATATATTGGAAATGAGGAAGATTATCTGTTGTCTTCTTATATCAGAGAATATCTTGCGGAGTTAGGGTTTGTTACCTTGGCTCACATCAAATGTCCCATTTGGTTATTTTAGTCAGACTCATATTGGATGACTGCTAAAGACTTTGGTTTAGGAAGCATATGGGCGGAGGAAAGGACACAATACATCTCATACTTAAATTCTACAGGTATTAGACTTTCCAATTGTGAAGATGAATTGGTCTAAACTCAAAATATTGAATCTGGACAAATTTTTGCCAAAGCTGTGTATTCTTCCATTGTTCAAAATAACACTTTTTGCGACCCAAAATGGTGGTTCTCAAAGTTGTGGAAATTGAATATTCCACAAAAAATTAAGTGTTTCATTTGGATTGCTTTTGAATATTGTGTGATGAATTGGAATAATCTAAGTAGCAAAGGTTGGATTGGTCCAGATAGATGCTCTCTTTGCAAGTTAGATGGTGAATCTGCGGATCACATTTTCCTATTATGCCCTTTCACTAAGAATATTTGGATTCAGGTTTGCAATATTTTGAAGGTCCCTAGAACTTGGGGTTCTAGACATGCTGAGGCTTCTTTTTAAAACTGATACCATTCTATCAAAATGCACAGTACTCTTCCAACTTTTATATCATGGGAGATTTGGAATGCTAGGAATGGTGCTATGTTTGAGGGGAGTACTCAGAATACTTATGTTTGTGTCAACAGAGCTATTAATATGTATAAATACTATAATAATGTGAAGGTAAGGAATATCATACCTCGTGAGATTGTGGAAATTGATGCTTCAAATAGGGCCACATATTTCTTTGATGATGTGGCTTAGGATGAGAGATGTCCAACTGGTTTACATTTGATCATTAATAAAAACCATTTCTTTAAGATGAAAATGAATTGTGGATAGGGTTCAAACACCAAGGCAGAACTTTTGGCACTGTGGTGCTTAACAAAAGTTGCTAGTTCTTTTGGAATTGATTGCATTAAGATATTTGGTGATTCCTTGATGGTTGTAAATTGGGTTAAAAATTTGATCAAGCTACAAGTTCTTCCCCTACATCATTGGTGCCAAAGAATTGAAGTGCAATTGGAGTCTTTTTATGATTGGACTATCGATCACATTTATTGAGAACTAAACATCGGTGGCAGATTCATTATCAAAAGAGGCTCTCACTGGAGAGGAAGGATTCATCACTTGGGAGGAATGGATTAATGGTGACATGGTTAATAATGGTATTAAATATATGCTCTCTGATTAGATGTTGATATCAATCGCTGTTGGTATCACTTTTTTTGGGGGGTAAAGTTTCAGTATTGCTGAACTGTGCCTATTATGATATCCTTCTGCCTTTATGTTTATGATGAACTCTATAAATTCTGTTTGAGTTCCAATTTTTTAATGAATATACAAAAATGATATTGGTGCCAAAGAATTGAAGTGCAATTGGAGTCTTTTTATGATTGGACTATCGATCACATTTATCGAGAACTAAACATCGGTGGCAGATTCATTATCAAAAGAGGCTCTCACTGGAGAGGAAGGATTCATCACTTGGGAGGAATGGATTAATGGTGACATGGTTAATAATGGTATTAAATATATGCTCTCTGATTAGATGTTGATATCAATCGCTGTTGGTATCACTTTTTTGGGGGGCAAAGTTTCAGTATTGCTGAACTGTGCCTATTATGATATCCTTCTGCCTTTATGTTTATGATGAACTCTATAAATTCTGTTTAAGTTCCAATTTTTTAATGAATATACAAAAATGATATTATTATAGAACTGATTAAAGTTCCACATAAACTCGATTGCTGAAATACTTTTTGATTTCTATTGAATAACAAAAGTACAAAATTTACCACCCTCGTAAACAAACCATAAAATTAGACATTACCCCATCTTTAGGCATTAATCAAAAAGTAGACATTACCCCATCTTTCGAAGGGATCGAGAAAGATCAGACCGGCACACCCGACTATAGGCAAATTAATCCGACTATGGTGTAAGAGGTCGTTGTCAGGTCATGTGACTTTTTTTTTTTTTCAAAACAGTCATGTGACCTTCACTAACTCTCTTTCACACCAAAATATAATAATTAAAATTACAAAAATGGGGCTACGGACAAAGTGGGCGGTCAATGTTTCAATGTACACTTAATTCCCAGGTTTGTTACTTTGAATCTTAAATAAAGCCCAGCAAAATGCATTAAAATTAAAATTAAAATTAAAATATATATATATATATATATATCGATTTTTGTTAGATTTTGTTCGTTTCTTAAATTGTGTGTCATATGAGGTTGAAAGTTCCATGTACCGTTCGTTTCGTTTTTCTTCTTGTCCATTTTACATGAAAAGATTCATTCATATATTGTCCAATTTATATGCAATTTTATATGGATTGTTCTTTTGGACTATTTATAATGTTGTCATGTTTGGCCGTGTGACATTTTGGACTATTTATAATGTTGTCATATTCGACCTTGTGATATTTTAAACCATATTTTGGACTATTAATGATGTCATATTCGACCTTGTGATATTTTAGATTATTTATAATGTTTTTAAATTTGATTTAGTTCCATTCTAAACATTCATTCAAATAAAAAAGCATTTTAGATTTACTAATAATTGTATTATCACTGGTTCAATATAAATTAGAGATGGTTGTTTTGATTTTTAAGAAAATATATGTTTATATTTTTAAAGTTCACGGGGTTAACAACTTGATTGGTAGGGAGGTAAATTCTATGCTCTTTTTACTTGGGTTCAAATCCTCAATGAGATATGATCAGTGGTGATAAGGTTAGATTCAAGGTAAACACCCCCTAGAATTGAGATTTTCATGGGGTGACTTGGGATGTCTCGTCCATTGCTAACTCATGAGTTATTGGTAGATCTGGCTTGTAGGTTGTTGAATATACTCTTGGGTTATATTGGTAGCAAACCAACTTGAATATGGGCCTTGCCCAAGTAATCTCAATTAGTCACCAGTTTCCATGATTTTAAAAAAATCCACATAAAGGTGGATTTGTCCATTCCTTCTATGGACATGAATGAAATTGGGCACGCTCATTGAGTGTCTAATAAGAAAGATTTAATTTTTCCCTTCTAAATCAATTTTATCTTATACCTCCAATTTGGATTTATAGGCTTTTGACTAAAATCCTTATGTATGGATTAAGAGGTATGATTTGTTGGATAAACTTATCAGTATATCATAGATAAACAAAGACTCAAGTTGGGAGAGCAACACTTTCGAATCCTACTAGAAACAATTAGAGGATCTATGCATCATCGATAAGCACTTTCTAACGTTCATAGTTAATAGGAATAGAGGCCTTTGAAAACCACCTCCACTAAGAGTTTATTGCTTCGCACTTAGGAATTTAATTTATTGTTGGGTTCTCAGGGGTGAAGATAAAAAGGTGATGTTTTGTGGATCTTCTTTATGGATTTTTTGTTGTTGTTGAAATAACATCAAAATATTCAATCAGGTCCTAGACTTTGTGTTTGTACCTTTCCAAAATGTCCTTCTTTATCTTGTTTTTAAAATACTTCACAATTAGTTCAGCATGGAAAGAAGCTTTCAACCACCTTATATTTAGTCCCGAGCCTTGCTGAAGCCCTACAACTAATGCAATGTACTCAACTAAAATTATTAGTGTAAACAAACTATAAACTAAATGAAAAATGGAACTGATTTTGATTTAATATTAACTCCTACACCTATCCCAAGCCTTTTGTAGGATCCAACAAAGTACATGATCCACATATCATTATTTGGTTTATTATGGGTTGTGATACAAGACTTTGCCTCCATTATACAAGTTCCATGTTTAGTCTTTGTCATACTTAACAAACAATTGAAGTCATTTAAACTTTAAGCATGCACATAGTTCTCTATTTATCTAGGAATATGCATGATGGTACCTCTCAATGGGACTAACATATGTGTTGTGTCATTTTTTATGAATCCCTTACTATCCATGAACACCCTAGTATGATTTTTTAGTATTCCTTGAGTCTACAATGAATATATAAATTGATCTATAAAGTCCAATGGATATTCCACTGGAACAATTTGTCACAATAGATCTTACAATATTATGAAAATCCTTTTATTATGCATTGTTTTACTTTACATTTCAGATTTAATGGTACTAGCTTCATGCATTAAATATTGAAATAAATTGAAAATTAAATGAAAGAACCTAAGCAAATAACACACCATCTACACAAGGAACACCATATGTACCTTGGTAAAACCCAATATGAGAAAAATATAACTAGAAGTTGGTGAGGCCTATGCCTTTCTCTTTTCTTCCCATTCATGAAATGTAAATACAAAGAAAGTGCACTCATTATGGAGTTTCCATGGACACAATGGCTTGAATGGCTACTACAAGATCTTCTGCTTCCTCTGTTATGCTTCAATATCCCACTTCTAGATGCTTTGCACAACATGAATTTGGGTAATAGTTTTTGTGACATAATGTTATTCAAACATATATTATTAAATCAAAAAATTCACGAAATGATTCATGAAACATTTATGAAAAATAAGTGAATCACTATTACAATCTATGTACTTGTGCATTATAAAAAACTATGCCAAAATTGAATAGTTAACAATGAATTAAAAAAATTGGAGTCACCCAAAAATATTGTTTTGACTATTTTCTCAAAAGAAAGGAAAAATTAGAAGCAAGGTCCATGTTTTGTAATCATAATGGAACCCCTTCCTTTCCTATCAACCTGATATTTAATGTTCTTGATAGTCATATAGGGTTAGGGTTAGGTATTTTACATGCCACGACTATCAATTAGGGTTAGGATTTTGACTCCATAGAATATTATTGAACGTCCACACATGACTAGCTCTACTTGTGTGAGTAATCATGCAATGTGAGATAATGTGGCATTCACTCAATATCATGGTCTTTAATAGGACAGGTCAACTTTCAAGGGACATAAATTCCTCATATAAACTCAGATTGAGGTGATTTTCACACAATTAGAAAGATATTGGCATGTAGAATAATGTCGAGAGATTGGGAACCTTCTTCACAATTTTTTGACCCAAAAACATTTATTTAAGGCCTTAAACAATTTCCATAAGCTTATGGACCCTAAATCACCAAAGTGGGACATACCCCTAAAATGGGCCTTACAAACCAATAGGTCTATTTTTTACACCTAGAGAGTACCAAAATAGATGAAAAATGATATATGATCCATTTTGGATCAAACATTTAGGGAGACTTTTATCCCCAAAATATTTTACTAAAGGAGCCGAGGATTTTTTTCCTCTACCTTCTCCTTGGAGTACCATTTGACCTTGCTTGGAAGTTTTCCTTTCAACCCAACATACTATAGATCATGTTTCCCCCATTTTGTTGTTCTAGACATATTTTGTAAAATTGTATCTTTTGTTAACTTGTGTCTAAACTTCTAGTGATAATTCCTCTATGGTAGGTAAGACTTGCTCATTTGTTTCCTAGTCCAACAATAGAAGGATCGTAGAATTCCAACTTCTCCACGTTCAATATTGAGTAACTACATGTATTCAGGGGTAGATTGAGTTTGTAGGAATTATCACATACCTTCTCCAACACTTTAAAAGGACCATACTACAGATCCTTGATCTTCTTACCATGAACCTATAGCCTTTATTTTTTTGGGTACAACCAAGCTTTGTCTCCCACCTTGAATTTTTTCTTAATTTTGTGTAGATAAATTTGAGCCTTGTATTTTTCTTATGACTTCTTTAATGTCTCATGTACTCGCAAATGAATTTGTCTGATCTTTATCAATGTTTTTTTCATCCTTCAATGCTCCTATTGTGGTGTCTTCCTTCTCTCTTCCTTGTTTTCCATACACAACATTTACAGATGAATGTGGTAAAAACCTAAAGCAAGTTTTAAAAGGGGCTTACTAGTAGAAGTGTGAACAATTTTGTTATAGAAGTATTGAATATAAATCAAATTTTCAACCCATGTCCTTGGACGTTTTTTACTATAACCCCTAAAAATATAAACAAATGTCTTTTTCACTACTTATTTTCACCCATTGGGTCATTTATCTATGGATATAAATCTATATATATTTTGAACTTGGTGTCCATATTCCTCTAAACTGTAGTCCAAAAGGCATTGTGAAACTAGTGTCTCTATCTAAGATGACGTTCTTTTGTATCCCAAAGTGAAACCAAGCCTTTCAAGGAACATGTTTGCTTCATCTTGTGCTTTAATGCTATTTTTACAAGGCATGAGGATGTGCATCTTTCTAAACCTGTCAACTACCGCAAAAAGATAGTCATGTCCCTTCCTCATTCTTGGAAAATCACCCACAAAATCCATGGAGATGATCCCTCATGGTCGGTTGGGTAGAGGCTAGGGATAATACAACTCTTGCTTTCTATTACTAAGTTTAATTGTATAACAAATCATGCACCCTCTAATTAACTAAGGTACATCTTCTTGCATTTTAGGCCAATACACATACCTTTGTAGGCTGGAAACTATCTTCCCAAGACAAAAATGCCCTACAATTTTTGAGGTGTGATACTCTCTCATAAGTTGTAATACACCTTTAGGAACATAGAGATTGTCTAGATTGTAGACCAACCCATCCTAGAGATGGTAGCAATCCTTGGTATCAACTTATTCTACTCAAACTTGGCCTTATGGATATTGAAACACCTCGTTGATGTCCTCATCTTCCGTGAATGCCACTTAATATGTGTTGGGTCCCAATTGCATGTGAATGCAACCAAGTGCTTTTTATCTCAAAATGATGGTCTTGACCAAATCAATTGGGTAGTTAAATGTAATAATGGAAAAATACTAGGGTAAAAATATAAAAAGTGATATTTAATGTAAATGGAGGTAGTAGATCATTTATTTCCCATCTCCACCAAGCATGGGATAAATAGAGCGTTTTAAAAAAAAGGCCTATTTTAAAAAAATGTTCTTATACTTTTCAAGTAATCTATTGTCATAGCGATAATTATGTATGGTGGGTGTGCACTGGTTAGTGGAACAATTAAGACACCAGTTGTGTGGTGATGCAAGCGGTAGATGGATAAGAGACAAAATAGGGTTGGACCCATTGTCTTGGATTTTCTACCACCATTTTGGTTGTGTAGAGGCCCATAGTTCGATGTAAAATCCTACCAAAGGTTTCACTCAGATCTAAGTAGAGTGAGTCCTATCATAAATGACCTAGACAAGGGTCAGTTGCATTCCAATTTGTGGAATATAATGGTTACTAGTTTGCATACCAAACTTCATGATATTTGGAATATGATAGATCATGGAATTGGGCACCCTCTTGATTTTGGGACTCGTTCAAATCCTTCAATTGTTGATGTCATTATCATAGACACACATACATTGGATGGAAGAACAATTGAGAATAATGATCAATAACAAATTATGCAAGATCATAACATTGGACAATATTAAGGATTTAGATTTGTGACTTTTGGTAGTGAGAAAATTGTTGAATAAATCCTCATGAATACAATGGAAAGGAGAAAGAAGAACTTAAGAACTCCATGCAATATTTTTGAAGAGGAGTATTTGTCTTGAAGATTGAAGGAACAACTGAAATATAATATTCATTGGTTGTGGAGGAACTTTAAATGGGGTTTCACCCTTGGGGTTGATTGGATTGAAGGTATTCGACACTCTAGAACTGATACCATAATCTGATCTTTTATTATGTTTGATCTCGATTTTATTTCTGGTCTATGGGTTTGTGCTCCCTCTTTTTTTGTTAGTGAATCTTTTGAAGATGGTGCCAATGCATTCTTTGCAAATGATAATAGTAAATAATTATGGATGGTTAATGACCAACACTTCTCAATGTGGTAAATGTATCTGGATCCGTTGTGAGGAAACTATCACTCATCCACATTGTGGAAGAGGAAGAAGATTGCGGTGAATAACTACCCATGGTAGGTTGTGTTTCATTATGATGCCATATTTTTATGGACTTGTAAAAATACCATTATGGGTCATGGAAATTTGTGGAAGGAATTACTCCATTACATATTTCATCCAAACTTGAATGGAGTAGTTGTGGAAGTGTTGTATTGTATTGCTATAACCAGTTGTGGAAGAGCTTCCCTTGCTTGAGGGCTATTGCAGAATGCATGTGGAAGGTTGTGTTGAGAAGAAAACATTTAATCGGAGATGCACTACCTTCTTGCACATTTGTCACTAATATAATCTTTATAGTTGAAAATGGATCGAGGTTGTTGTAGAAAATCCATATTAAGTTGTGGAATAATTGTGACATATTCCTAGGAAGTTGCATAACTTCTCTCCCTTGAATATAAGAGTATATGTATTTGCCTATTTTTTACCATATTCCGAATGATGTAATGAGAATATAATGATGGTTATGATAGTAAACACTAGTATTAGTTGCATATCAACCTTGCACGAAGAGATCCCAACTATATATATATATTTTTAAGTTTGATCTTTATTTGTGGTTCAAGTATGAAACTGAGGCTTTATGGTGAGATGGATTTAGTGGGATAGTATAATTAATTGTGAGGGTTGTGGTAAACCAACACTTGGTGTGGTATACCAAGACTTGGTGTGGTACACCAAGTGCATCTTGCTTCTAGTTGCAAATCCTAATATATTTATTCAACTTGGAATGATTGTTCTTGAGTATAATTATTAGATGTTATCTTATTGGTGGATGGAAATTTTTGTTGTCGATAGATTTTAGGACCAACAATTTTGAGCAGGTAAGTTAGTAGTTCCAAGTGCATCTGGACAATGGTGTTAGAAAAACAGGATCACAGAGCAATAACAATAAACAGAAATGCAAATATAATCACACACACATTACAAGAGAGACACAGATATATCGTGGTTCACCCCAACTTGGGCTACGTCCACACTGAATTTGCCAGTCATTATTATTATTACCGTCCAGCAAAGTGAAGGGATACAACCTGCATCACAACCACTGCACTTCCTCTTCACTGTCTCATAGTCTCTCTTCACAGATCTCAGAGATCTTTACAAAGCATAAAACCTAATACATCATTAACCGTAGCCGTGTTACAATGTCTTTCTTTTATAAGGGAAATACAATGGGAAAATACTGCGGGTTACCCAAAACCATGGGCCTGAAAACTGGTGGCCGGGATCATAACCAAACTTGGGGTACGGACACGGCTGAATCATCATCTATGAGACTGGAAGATTTGGCTCCACAACCAACAATCTCTCACTTGGAGACTGATCACAACAACTCCACCACTACTGTACTTGATGGACCTAGGACTTGGCAACTTTCTCATCTTCACCTTCATGCTAGAAGGCCAACTGAAACTGAGTAGGAACTCAGTTTCTCTCTGGTCACTACCTTTGTGAACATGTCTGCAGGATTCTGGCTAGTATGTATCTTTTCCAGCTTCAACAGTTCATCTTCCAGAACAGAGCGTATGAAATGATACTTGAGCTGTATATGTTTAGTCCTGGAATGGAATGCTGAGTTCTTTGCAAGATGAATGGCACTCTGGCTGTCACTATACAACTTGCTATCCTTCTGCTTCTTACCCACTTCCTCCATAAACCTCTGCAACCAAATCATCTCTTTACTAGCCTTTGTAATAGCAACATACTCTGCTTCCATTGTTGAAAGTGCAACAACATTCTGCAGTTTCGAAATCCATCTTACTGTTGTCCCACTTACAGTAAACACATACCTTGTGGTGCTCCTCCTACTATCCTTATCACCTGCCATATCTGCATCAACATATCCCTGTAGAACAGTGTCTGAACCTCCAAAACATAATGCCTGAGTGGTGGTACCTCTCAAATACCTGAGAATCCACTGTAATACCCTCCAATGTTCTTTACCTAGATTGTTCATATATCTGCTCACAACTCCCACTGCATGTGCAATATCTGGTCTTGTGCACACCATGGCATACATCAAGCTGCCAACTACTGATTGATAGGGAATCTTGGACATGTAATCTGTCTCTTCCTGTGTCTTGGGACACATTTCCTTACTTAGACTGAAATGGCTGGCCAAAGGTGTACTAACTGGTTTTGCATTCTGCATTCTGAACCTCTCCAACACCTTTTGTATGTACTCACCCTGAGACAATGTCAATTTGCGATTTTTCCTATCTCTTATTATTCTCATACCAAGGATTTTCTTTGCAACACCCAAATCCTTCATCACAAATGAATTAGCTAGCTTCCTTTTGAGTACATTTATATCCTGCATGTTAGACCCTGCAACAAGCATGTCATCCACATACAATAACAAGATAATATATCTTTCATTGTCTAGCTTCTTGAAATAAACACAATGGTCAGAATGACATCTACTATAACCTTGTTCTGTCATAAACCTATCAAATTTTAAATACCACTGCCTTGGAGCTTGCTTCAAGCCATACAAACTCTTTTTCAACCTGCATACCAAGTTCTCCTTAACTTTGACCTCATACCCTTGTGGCTGCTGCATATATATTCTTCCTCCAAATCCCCATGGAGAAAGGTTGTTTTTACATCTAATTGTTCAAGATGCAAATCTTCTACCGCCACTAGACTTAATATAGTCCTAATTGAAGTCATCTTAACAACAGGAGAAAATATTTCATCAAAATCTATACCTTTCTTCTGTGCAAACCTCTTTACAACAAGTTTGGCCTTGTACCGCTTCTTGCCTCCTTCTTCTTCCTTCAACCTGTAAATCCATTTGTTCTGCAATGCTCTTTTACCAGCAGGCAACTGAACCAGATCCCAAGTCTGGTTTCCTACCAATGAGTCCATCTCCTCATTCATGCCTTGCTCCCACTTCTTTCTAGTTTCCACCTGCATTGCTTCTTCATAACATTCTGGTTCACCAGCATCAGTCATCAACAAATAATACATTGAAGGAGAGTATCATTCAGGGAGTCTACTTAACTTGGTAGATCTTTTTACAGTTGCAGGAGTTTCAGGTACTTGCTGTTGTTCTTGATTTTTTGGCACCTTTGGAACTTCATTTTCTTCAATTTCATCAAGTACTGTGTACTCTGTGTTTTCCTTTCCTATTTCTTTCCCTGCAACTGATCTTTATACATGACCTTTTCATTGAATATCACAGCTCTACTCCTGATGATTTTTTTATTTTCATAATCGCATAAGCGATAACCAAATTCATCAACCCCATATCCAATAAAGGTACATTTCTTGGATTTAGCTTCAAGCTTTGTTCTATTTTCTTTATCAATATGGACAAATGTTTCACAACCAAACATTCTCAGAAATGAGTAGTTTACCTTTTTATCTGTCCATGCCTCCTCTGGAATACCACCATCCAAAGCACTCGAAGGTCCTCTGTTTATTAAATAAATAGCAGTATTTACAGCATCCTCCCAAAACTGTAAGGGCAACCCTGCATGCAATCTCATACACCTTGCACGCTCCATGATCGTTCTGTTCATCCTTTCTGAAACACCATTTTCTTGTGGTGTTCCTGGGGGACTGTCCTCTCTCTACGAATCCCATGATATGAACATTAACTATCAAACTCCTTGCCGCAGTACTCACCTCCATTATCAGATCTGAGACACTTCAACCTTTTCCCTGTCTCATTCTCATCCAAAGCTTTCCACTTCTTAAAAGTAGCAAACACATCATATTTCTGTCTAATGCAATAAACCCAAGTTTTCCTAGTTGCATCATCAATAAATGTAACATAATAGTGAGAGCTACCAAGAGATTGTACCTGAGCTGGTCCCCATACATCTGTATGCACTAGCTCTAACTTTTCATTCTTCTTCTGTTTCCCAACCCTGATAAATATGACTCTCTTCCGTTTTCCATAAACACAGTTTTCACAGAATTCCAAACTTACTTGCTTCAAATCTGGCAGCAACTTCCTTGAGTGGAGAATCTGCATCCCCTTCTCACTCATGTGGCCAAGCCTATGATGCCACAATGCTGTATCTGTTCCTGTGGAAGCTAAAGAGATAGAATGGTCAGTATTATGAGGACATAAATACAACGTACCTATCCTGTCTCCTTTTTCTATCACCATTGATCCTTTAGTGATCTTCCACCACTTTTCTCCAAATGTAGATAGACAGCCGCCATCTCCCAACTGCCCTGTTGAGATTAGATTTCTTTTCATAGCAAGAATATGCCTAACATCTTTCAACCGCTAGTCAGTTCCATTCTTAACTTTTATCCATACCTTACCCATTCCAACAATTTTACATGGCTCATCATCACCCAATAAAACATGTCCAAAATCGCCAGGAACATACTCATGAAAGTATTTCCTATGGGGTGTAGCATGACATGAAGCTCCTGAATCTACTACCCAATAATCACTAGTATTATCTAATGCAAGAATCAAAGCATCTTGTAACACATCACCTGCTACATTTGCTTCCTGGGTAGTTTCCTTCTATGCATCTCCTTTCTTCTTTAGAGATTTGCAGTCTTTCTTCAGATGACATTTCTTTCCACTGTTCCAGCACTCTATTTTTCCCAGTTTGGACTTGGATCTACCTGTTTTAGACTTGCCACGATTACCTTGGCTCTTTCCTCTCTCCTTTTGTCTTCCCCTTCTCTCCATGGTCAACGCATTACCTGATGTCTCATCTATGCTTTTTCTTCGCATTTCCTCGCTAAGAATAACACCAATAACATCATCAAATTTGAAGGTGTTTGAACCAGAGACATAGTTACTTACAGCCATGACCAAGCTATTCCAGCTTTCTGGCAATGAACATAAGATTAGAAGAGCCCTAACCTCATCATCAAAGTTCACACTTACATAACTTAGCTGATTTGTAACTGTATTAAACTTATTTAAATGATCAGTAACAGATCCACCTTCAGACATCTTCATATTAAATAAACACTTCATTAGAAATACCTTGTCGGAGGCCGAGGGTTTTTCATACAGCTTACCCAGTGCACTCATTAAACCCTCCATTGTCGTTTCTTTTGAGATATTGAAAGCCACCGATGAAGCCAGGCTCAGCCGTATTGTTCCCAGAGCCTTTCTATCAAGAACCTCCCATTCTTCGTCCTTCATGGCCGCCGGCTGCTTTGCTCTTCCTCCCAACGGTAGGAATAGATTCTTTTGGTACAGATATTCCTCCATTTTCATCTTCCATAACTGGAAGATTTGGCCGTTAAACTTCTCAACCTTAAACTTTCCTTCTTCCGCCATTTCTCCCACTCAAACCAGAAACCCTAGCTTCCTGCGGGTTTATCTGCCACATAGACCTTTGGCTCTGATACCAATTGTTAGAAAAACAGGATTGCAGAGTAATAACAATAAACAGAAATGCAAATATAATCACACACACATTACAAGAGAGACACAGATATATCATGGTTCACCCCAACTTGGGCTACGTCCACACTGAATTTTTCAGTCCTTATTATTATTACCGTCCAGCAAGGTAAAGGGATACAACTTGCAACACAGCCGCTGCACTTCCTCTTCATTGTCTCACAGTCTCTCTTCACAGATCTCAGAGATCTTTACAATGCATAAAACCTAATACATCATTAACCCTAGCTGTGTTACAATGTCTTTCTTTTATAAGGGAAATACAATGGGAAAATACCACGGGTTACCCAAAACCATGGGCCCGAAAACTGGTGGCGAAAATAGCCCCAAAAATTTTCCTCGGGGGCCCCCTTCTTGGGGACTCTACCCCCGAACCCCCATAACTTGGGGGAATTGCCCCCAAATCCCCTTTTTCAGGGGCGCTACCTCCGAACCCCCGGCGGGGGCCCATTGGCCCCCGTGACCCCCAGCCGAGGGGGGGTCGACCCCCCCCGGACCCCCTGAGCGTCGGGCCAGGATCATAACCAAACCTAGGGTACGGACACGGCTGAATCATCATCTATGAGAATGGAAGATCTGGCTCCATGACCAACAAATGGTAGTCATGCAACTGATTTAGGGATGTGAGCAATACCAAAGGTTGTGAGTGCATCAACAGTGGGTTATGCTCATGATGAGATAGTGTAAGAGTTTGTAGATGTGATATGTGAGAATTTGATGGGTCATGAGTATTTTGTGGATCTTATGGGAAGGAAGATAAAGAACAAGGGATCACTACCATAAGAAAACATTTTAGGTGATGAATGATGATGAGTTATGTGATATTCATGTTTCAACAAACAGTTCATTAGGTTCAAGCTTATATACAAACTCTATTCCTATTAGACTTTGTGGCTTCCCAATGTAGTATTTGAGGCATTCTAGTAATATGGGTTGATGGCCATAGGGAAATCCATGGTACAGGTTGTTCTCATGAGGATGTTGTCATGATTTTGAGGACATCGCGCTAAGTTGATGAGTTTGTGACATGTTTGAGGGTGTTTCACAGTTTGAGGAGGCTATGCCAAAATGACGAGGTAGTAGAGATTGCACTAGAGTGAGGAGGTTGTGCCAAAACGATGAGGTAGTGGAAAGATGCAAATGATGGATAGTTGCATGCAAATGTGATTCCATATTCTACCTATATTCCTTGGTTGACTCGAGGGTGAGTCAAAGAATAGTGGTGGAGGCCATGAAAATTTTAGGGGCTAATATTAGCCCATGGGCTAAATTTAGGGGTTCTAAATTTTTACTGGGCTAATTTTTTATTAAGCACCCATTAGGTATGAATAGCCTACATTTTATTTACTTATTTTTAATGAATAGGAGGATAGCCCCATCGAATCTAAAAAGGGGGACCAAGAAAAAACAATTTATCCCTTCTAAAAATGGATTTAAACCTCTGTTAGTCCAAAAGAATAGCTAGGAAGCTCCCATTTGCCCCTAATTTACATAAATGGCAGTTGCTAGGGTTATTTCACCTTCTATCGATCATGTAAATTGAAGCTGAAGTTACATTCCTCTAGATTTTATGGGTTGAATCTTGTTTTGAAAGTTGCTTAATGTCTACATGAGAAGGGCAGTTGATATTTAATATAAGGTACTATAATGACCCATTTGCATCTAGGATATTTCTAAATCCCATCACCTCATATCCAAAGTTTCCCTAATAAACATGGGGATTGTGAAGCTTGTGAATGGCGATGTGGCAATAAAATTTTTGTGGGTGTTTGGGGAATCATGCTTGGGGGATGGGACTTCATTTATAGCCACGTAATTGGGCATGACTTACCAAAGAGAAACTGCCGAAATATTCACCAAGGCTTCACAAGGTTTTTTAATTTAGTGAAATATTCATCAAGATTTTACAAGGTTTTATAATTTAATGAAATATTCGCCAAGAATTTACAAAATTATATAATTCAATGAGAGATTCGCCAAAAAATTATATATACAAAATATAACATTGATAAAATAGCCTTCAGATTTTCCTATATATCATGGGGATTCACCCATTTATTATACATATAAATTTAGGGGGGCTTCTTAAAAGTTTCCCTAGTGGGGGCTTGTTGGGTCCCAGTTGCATGTGAATGAAACCAAGTGCATTTTAACTGAAAATGATGGTCTTGAACAAATAAAATGGGTGGCTAAATGTAACAATGGAAAAATTCTAAGGTAAGAATGTAAAGAGTAATTTTTAATGTAATTGGAGGTAGTGGAGCATTTATTTCCCACCTCCATCAGGAATGGGATAAATAGAGGGTTTGGGTGGTCATTGGGCACATCTTGTATTGAGTTCTGATACGTAAAGCCCTCGCCAAGTTCTTGATAGTTGTAGGTGCATAAGGAAATTCAAGGGAGTGATTTTCGAATCTCCCTTGCCTACCATGGGAAAGGAAGGCCTATGTATTCAATTTCCCTTTTATCAATAAAGACAATATGAGCTATTTATGTTTATCACGTGTTGTTGTTACTATTGTTTGTTGTTGTTTATTTGGGGAATGATTTATTCAGTTGTGAAAGTATTGATGTGATGTGGCTAGTTAGGGTTTTCTATTAATAAATGTCAAGGATTTTGATACTAATTATAGTGTATTCTAATAGTAAGATATAACATAATTTAACAATGGAAAAAGAACAGTCACATAATACACGTAAATTTATCTTAGAAAACCCTTTATAGGGAAAAACTAGCAAACCAATGAGGTTTACCACTAATATATTATCAACACTCTTAACCAGTGTTTACAACAATGACTTACTAGATTGCAATAGATAAAAAATGAATTCACTAAACTTTACTTCTCAACCCATATAAATTCTCATACAAGTTCTACTTATCCTTCCACATCACTTCATATTTATAGATGCAATACTATAACCAAATTAGTTACAATGAACTTCTCCATTAATGGCGACCCATAACTTTCTAACGACTTTCAATTATTACGTTGTTATAGCCCAAATCGACATTTCTTTGTCTGTGACAACACTTACATGATGATGCTCTCATGATGACACTTCATGAAGCTACTGTTTCTCACAAAAAAGGACACTATGGATGGAATATCCCTAATTTGGTGCTTAATAATGTGGCCTTAACTTATTCATTGATTATCCAACAATTAGGAAGCTTGTGACCACATTTGGAGACCAAAACACCCCTAGAAAATCCCTCAAAATGGCATTTTTAGCCCATTTTTCCTTAACACGCAAGTTGATCTTGTCCCAAGGGCATGAGACAACACCCTTCCCTTGTTCCAACCGCGTGTGGCTTAAAAATGATCAAAAAATATAAATATATCGAAATTTGGGTGGTTTGGGAGGTTGGGATAACCACTCCATTAGTTACAACTTCTCCCTCCTCGAATCTAACCATCTCCTTCTCCTATAAAAGAAAATGATATTGGACATGAAAAGGTATCTTAGCCAAAGTATTGTTATGCTGGAGGAATCATCACTCTCTTTCTCTTGCCATTTATGCCCTAGCTTCTCTCAAACCCTTATGCATCTGAGTTGTGGTTGGGATTCTTGGAGAAGAGAAGCAATAGATTTAGAATCAAGGTTTTACGAGGTTCTAGAATATAAATAAGGCATCATTGTACTTGTTTCCATTCATAATCAAATAATTGACATCTTTCCCTTTCCTAATAGCTGTGTTCATCCCTGTCTTTGATTTGGTTACATGTTAATGTTAATTGGTTAACTAGTTTATATTGATGCTCTATTTAAATTCCAATCATCTTTTTGTATACAAATGTGTTTGAGGAAGGTATTGGAATGGTTTTATAGGTTCTTGGACTGAATAGCAGGAGCAAAGTGCAAGGATTCAAGGAAATCTTGAGCCAACATTCGTAAAAAGGTGCGTACAATTCCTCTTCCTAAACCCTTTATATGCTTTTGTTTTGATCTCAGTTGATAATTAAGAGTCTATTTTGTGTAGAAATAAGCTTTAGTTGTCTTCTTTTTCAACCCTAGTATGTTGGTGACCTCAAACCCAGTCATAGGATATTTTTCCTCATAACAAAATTGGTGAAACCACTCAGGAGAAACCCTATTTGCTTTGGGGTTTTCCAACTTTTTTTCTCCAAATTGCTTGAATTTCTGAGTCTATTTTCAAGTTAGGAATGATCTTAGAGATTTAATAGACACTTCAACTGTCTATTTTTGACTTGGAGTTGTTTTTTGGAGGCTTTCAGTACAAACATGCAGGTCACCTTCATGACAGTACCATGTTTGGTATAAAAATGCCCTTGGTGGTATACACAGTAGCATGCCACACCTTACTATGCATGTGTTTCACTAGTGTGTTTCTCTTGTAGGTAGTGATTTTCATTTTGGCCCTACCTGCGAGGTTTTTATTGGATTTTTGGTATCCTTTACTTGTCCTTGATCTACTTAGGACCCATTGGAAGTGTGATGCATTCCTTTTGATTGGTCTTGTCTTGGTTTTTGGATTTTTTTGAGTCAATTTAAGATTGTTTGGATCATTTTGGATTGTTTTGACCCAAGTTGGATTTGTTTGGACCAATTTGGAACTTTTTGACCCAATTTGGATATGTTTGGATCAATTTGGACCTGTTTGAGTTGATTTGGAAGCATTTGAGTTTGTTTGGGTCAATTTGAATCTCTTTGACTGAAAAAAGTTCTCTTTTGGTAGATTTATTTTTATCTTTGAGTTTGTGTGATTTTGATTACTCCTTTGAAGTGGAAGTACAGGGATTTTTCTTTGTTGTTTTTGTTCCTGATTGCGCCGGTTAGGTGCAAGAATCAGGCCTTCCCAAGCCTTGAACCCTAGTAGGTCTTCTTTCTTGTTGGAATCTAAAGGTTATCTCATGTACTTTTTTCCACTTGATATGCATGTATGATTGAAGAGGATTGTGTTTGTGGCCGCTTCCATTTTGTTGATAAAGGTATCGAAGGGATTTTGCATTGATTTTCTTGTGTGTTTGTTCTTAATTAGGCTTTGTTTTTCATTTAAAAACACAAAAAAGTTGGTTCAGTTTGTAAGTTAGTGTTGGTTGAGTACATTGAAAGTGTTTTGAAGGATTTGGAATTGCTTTTTATATTGAAAACAAAAAAAAAAATTCATAGTTTTTTTTTTTTAGATCAAGTTTCATTTCAAGTTTGCATTTTGAAGAAAATAATTTCAAAAAGGTATTGCATTTAGTTATTACGGGTGCATGTTGAATTGAGTTCTTTTACTCATTTTAGGATTCAATTTGAACTTGTTTACTAAACAAAGTTTCATTTTCTTTCAAATTCTACATTTGTGTATCCTTATCGAGCTGAATTTATATTTGCACTTTGAAAGGTAGTTGCATGCTCATGTGTAGACTTGATTTTTCATTTAGGGTGTAAAAATTTTAGTTTCCTTTTGCATTGAAAAGACCAAAAATTGCATTGTATATTGAAAACTTGCATTTGCATTCCAAATTACATCATATCTTTAGAACTTGCATGTCCATTGAAAAAAAATTGAAAATGAAAAGTGCATGATTGTGGTAGTAGAGTGCTTCATATTTCAGTTAAAGAACATTATATCTTTAGTTGCACTCATTTTGCTTCTTTTGATTTTTTTTTTAAATTTACACAAGTAATCAATAATCAGTATAGGCTACTAGGTTTTCTTTTTATTGAGAAACCAACCTAATAGTCTAGGTTAGGACTTTGGATATAGGGAGTTGAAAGTTAACTTCTCCAGAATCACACAAAATTGGAAACTAGGAAACTACTAAAGACTGTTAAAGCCATTAGTAGCATAAGACACTTGTCGGGAAAGAACCACTAACACTGGCGTCAAGCGATAGGTAAACCTATTTAAAGTATGAAAAATACCCCTATTGCTTGAATGAGGGGGTTTATGTATTTCTGGGAGCCGATCAAGCATGGAAATTCCTTGGGGTGAGATCACTGCTCATTGACAGCTTCGGGTCTAGTACTTGTTATGCATGGCCTATGTTCCTTGCCCATTCGTAGAAGCTCCATCCCGCGACTATCCCACTCGACTATCAAGAGCAAAGTGGTAAACAAAGTTTCTATTCCTAGGCACCTCCTAGGTTTCACAAGGGGATTTATTATTGGTACCTATGAAATAAATTTATATTCTGCTCCTTGGGAGGTTGTTGGCGGAAGGCTAATACTTGTACCCTTGGTGATTGAAAGGTCAGCGTAACTATTTCTCTAATATTCATTGATTGGAATTGGGCCCTGATCATCCTAGGCTAATATTCGGAAGATTCCATATCTGGCTCTTCATTGAACTGTGCTTGCATTCAAGTACAGTTTTTCAGTGTGAGAGTTGTTTGCTTGTTTGAGATATTTCAGGGACTTTTTAGTGTGTGCTGCTTGATTTTTATTTTTTGTAGATTTTTCTTCTTAGTGTCTTCTGCGAGCCACTATGGCTGATAAACCTCTCTGCAGGTCTCGAAGAATTCAAGGACACTCTCTTGATCAAAGATAATTCCCCACGCTGAGGAGAATACTAGATTATATTAATCCATCCCCTCAGGGGGTAGAATAGGAAAACAAAGAAAATCAAATAAAACAATCAATAGAAGAAAACATTTATAGTTCAAGTGATTTTGAGAGTTCTTCTAACGAAATACATTGTAGAGATACTGAGGAGAAATTGCATAACTCTCTTGGAGTCCATTCTCCTTAGCCTGAAGAGAATTTAGGTCTCAAATCTGTATGGACTTTTGAACCCGCCACAAAGTCCTAGTTTTTCCCAAATAGTTGGTATCAATGTTCCTAATCCATTGTCTAGGAGGTTTAACATGGAAAACATAGAACACGTTTTTACCTCAGGGGAGGTAAATACTCTAGTTAGTAATGCCCCTATAGGAGGAATTACTTTTAATATGGTATCTGCATCAGGTTTAGGATGGTACCCACCATCCTCGATGATACTTACTGGTACTAGTTCATCAACTAAACTGAGTTCAAATCCTTTCTCTTTTGGATTTCCTTTTTTAGGATGTCAACCTATACATGTTACTATTCCTCCTAATTCAACTTTGACCACTACTTTAGGTAGTGGCCCATATGTCCCTTTCCATAATTTTCCACCTTTCAGTGGAAATATGTCCATACCTAAGCAACCATTCACTG
Source organism: Larix kaempferi (assembly GCA_027924585.1). NCBI lineage: Eukaryota > Viridiplantae > Streptophyta > Pinopsida > Pinales > Pinaceae > Larix > Larix kaempferi. Next base: position 8,962,330 of record BSBM01000450.1, on the reverse strand, counting down.
GAGTGATTTCTAACTCCGCCCTACCCGAGTTAAGCTTACCTTTCCAAACTTTTGGAGGTATGAGTTTCGGTAACCCCTTTGGACTAAATGTACCGCAAGGAAATTAATTTACAATAGGGGGAACCAGCATTGGATTCCCATGGGTGCAAAATTCCACTCAAGGAAATATCCCCTTTTCTGGGATGGGAGGTTCCGATATGGTTAACCATGTTATGACAAGTTTCTTACAAGGCAGCCAACCGTTATGAGGGATAGGAGGGAATTTGGAAAAAAATTCCTTCTTTGCAAAACCACTATGGTTAGAACTTTGGACAACCCCATTCTCTTTTCACTAATCCTGGAAATCCATATATTCCGGGATAAACATATGCCAACACCAACCAATGGGAAGCTAATGCTCCCAGAACCTGGAACACAATGGCCCAAACAAAGTTGCCATTTTTTGCCACTTTGAATTCTCCTGATCTTTCAAATTTGATTAATGATACAGTGTTACATGACCTAAGATGGCCACCCCTACCCACTAAGCTTCCTTCAGACATTCCTAAATTTAAACGTAAACCTAAGGAAGACCCAACTAACTATATGATGAATTTTCATCTATGGTGTTCATCCAAATATTTGATGGATGGTTCTATTATATTTCATCTCTTCCAAAGGAATTTAACCGGGGTAGTGGTGAAATGGTACATTGCGTTACCATGAGCATATTTTCAAACTTTTATTGCAGTCACAATGGCATTTCTAAACCACTTCCAGCTACCAGTCCGTTATGAAATTGGAATGGGGATGTTAACATCCTTCCGCAGGATAAATCTACTCATATCTCTGACCACATCCATGAGTGGAAGAGGAGGTGTGGCTTGCTCAAGGCTCAGATCCCTGATGAATTCCTTACAGATTGGTTCATTAATTCATTACAACCATTTATTGAAATTTGTATCCTCTTTTGGGGTTCAGACCGAAGAGCAAGCTATTATTAAATCCCAACAATTGGATTTGGTTTATTCCCAATCCAAGATGTTGCATGAAATTTTTCCTGTTGCTCCTAGAGCAGTTGCTGACCCAAGAAAACCCATCCCTACACCTCATGCTGATGGTGTGATTGGTGTAGTTGAGAAAAATCTAGTTAACTCGGGTAATAAATTTTCAAGTCAAAATTCGTCGGAAATTGGTTAGAATAACACACAGAACCTTAAACCCAACCCTTGTTCTGATGTTCTATTAGTACATAAATCTCAGGGAAACCAACATCCTGGAGGGAAGAAAAATAAGAACAATAAAACTGGGAATAAGGGGACTAACAATGCAAACAAAAATAAAAACAACACTAATGATGGTGGGGAAATTAATGAAAAATGTAAAACGAAATTTCCTTGCTTGTTATGAAAGGAAGATCACTTAACCTATAAATTCCCTAAGATGGAAATGGCTCATAAGTTGTTGGCCCAATAAGAAGGGTCCTCCCAGCCTGTTGTTTTAACTAATCCATTTGATCAAAATCAACAAAAGATGATTGATGGTGCTCACCAAAACCCTGCAGCCTCCCAAGGGGGGCAATGAGGAAGCCTCCTCTCAAGGGGGGAATTCAGGCCCAGGTGAAGTTTTCATGTGTGAACATGATGTTTATATCCATACCAGGAACAAGAATTATCAATCTAATTTATTTGGGTCCAAAGGTAAAGAACCCCTTAATGATGATAATGGAAATTCTTTACACATAGAGAATCCTGCCAATGATACTATGCCTAAAATACCAAAGGATGTTCTAAAAAAAACTATGTATAATCCTAATGCGTGCACTGTTCAGAATTATAGTATAGTTGAAGATTTGGATCAGGCTCCATGTTCAATATCTATTCTTGAGGTACTCTAGATTTGTTCAACTCAACGAAAAACCTTACTTTCAAATTTAGGAGCTCTTGATCCTGCATATAGTCAAGTGATTACTTTTGATGAGTTTGTTCCTACCGACTCCATCACTCATTCTAACTTTGATCTTTCCCTCCAGTTGGATCTTGTTGATCGTAGGTCTTCAAGTCTTGGAACTATAGAGTCTTCACTGATAAACTCTACCTTAATTATGTATGTTGTTGAAGATAGCGAAGTTGAATGTATTTCTACCAAAGTGACCTATATCAGATATTTCTTTACACATTTTGTGGATATATATCTTGGTGCTTTTGTTTCTTGGAGACATGATTTTTAGTTGCATTCACGGTTGTCTACAAATCATTTTTGACATATTGCTTGATCATGTCAGGTATATTTGGAAACTTGCATATAGGTTTAGGACTCCCCTAGGTTATGATGTATTTGAACTTTTTTCCATCTGAATTCGCCATAGGTTCAAACCTATTGGATATTGGTGTTTTAACCATGTCTTTATGCATTGTGCACTAGTCCGATAGCAGAGCCTACCTGTCATGGGTTGTTGTAGCTAGAACCCTTCTGCCATTTTGGTGCCCATGCTGAGTTTTTCTCATAGGCTCGGGAGCTTTTCTAGTTTTACCGTGACTTTGAAAAGAAGCCTCATGTCTTTATTTCTCATATATTTTCGGCCATTCCCTATACGACTCCCTTTTTTGTGTTTAAGTTGTAATTTCATTTGTGTCTACCCTGCTTGCACTTATGATCCTGATGTCGGCTTTCATGCTTTTAGCTCATTATATAAGCGTTCATCGATTATCTCATTACCATTAATCCATGTATCATTTTTCCTTTACAACTTGACATCCTTTACCCGGATGACACATACCCTAAGTGTCCTTATCTTGCTCATGTTCCTTACACTATGCATAGGTCTATTCCTTGCACTTGGAACTAGTTTCACTTGTCCCTGACACTCATTTCCTCCCATAACAAGCATTCTTCCATACCTCCTTTGAGCTCGTTAAAAAAATAATGAGGCCACAAATTTACCTTTTTGGTCTCGTTAAATTTTCATGGAAAATATTTTTATGGAGTCTTCTTTAAGCTCTTTTTTAACTCCTTAAATAGGAAAATGTTGCTGATTCAGCTTGTCTCTTTCACACTCATTAAACTAATTGAAAGGTTGTCTATACGGTATAAGTTTAACCATTTTTTGGACTGTCTATATTATACGAAAAATGTATACTCTACTCATACATGGCTACAAGAGTTCTTTCACCGTGTCATTTTACACTTTTTGGATGGTAAAGACTAAACTTACAAAAAACTATCATATAGAGTTATTGTTTAAGTTTTTTAAACTCTTTAAAATTGAAAAAACCGGCAAGCACGAACAAATCCAAGCTCGATATAAAATTCACGGATCAATATCTTATCGAGCATCATTCTATATTTTTTTCAAGCTCGTTAAACAAGGAAGAAAGTGAGGAGTTTTCCTTCTATGGAATCATAAAATTATACATTGAAGGACCCTCCTTGGGACTGAACCCCTCTTTTTTCAGGTTCATTAACTATATGTTAAGGGACTCATCACTAGGTGAGCTATATCAAGCATACTTGTATCTTTTTTGCACTCACTTAAAAATGAAGAATATACTTAAAAATATAAAAGGGAAGGGAAGGATCTCAAATGTATTTCAATTTAATGGCAGAAAGTCAAATATATCCTTGAACAAAGCACCTATTTCGAGTCTATCAAACAATTTGGGTTCTAGTTTTGGCCTTAGGATAAACCTGAACTTAGAGTTATTACTCCTCTGGTTGGTTACCCTTCCAATCATATGGAGAATCTGTCAATGTATTCTACATTGTGGATTTATATCATTGGTACCTTTGTGTTCAAAGCTGCCTAAGTCACTAATGTATCATGCTCATTGTTCAAGGATAAAACTCATGTCAACCATTCTGCAGTTTCCTTGACTTCATATGTTGGTCATTCCCTAGTGTCAATATGTTTCATCATGTATTCATTCCTACTCCAAATAAAACTAGTATTTAATTTTTCCTCGTGTTGGATGATATAGGATGCCTTACTGCCTCCCTTCCAATGAGCCTCTTCCCATTGAATTCAACTCATTTTTCTTTGGGAATGAGGTTTAGATTTTTGGTAGCCTTGGGGATTGCAGTCAATAGTGGCAATTCCCCCCACTATTGAGTTATGTGAATACATAAATATCTCTTACTTGATGGATTATTCAAGTGTTCGACTTCAAGAACATCTATTCAGACCTGTTAGAATGTATTCAGTACCTTGGGTCCCATTTTCATTATCAGTGAGTCCCCTCGTGTTTTCTAACGATTTACATCATTTACGGTAATCAAACAGTTCCCCTCATGTTTGACTTCAGATCATTTATTCGAATGGTTAGGATTCGTACCTTTAATCAATTTGGATTGAAGACATTGGGCCTATAGTAACATCATAATATTGTATTATTTCCCACGTTGCGCAATACTTGGCTCTTGATGAGACATAGATACACTTTTGTAATATCCCTGATTAGATATCACTTATGAATTCACACCCAAATTTAAAACTTTAAGACACTGACTAGTAAACAAGACAACTAGTTGCAGAACTAGTCTTGGGAAAGCTAGTCAAGGGTTGACTGAGAAGGTTATGGGAAGGAGTTTGGAAAGGTTTAGGTTCAGGAATTTGTATGGGAGAGTGTGCAGCAGCAATTCAGTCAGAGGGAAAATTTTAGGATCCTTTTTACAAATCATGGAGACCATTTATAATTCGGACATCGGCTACCGCTGAAGCCTACCGCAATATTTCCTGGGTACATCCGCATATACAAACTAGATCAGGGAGTTGGGAAGGATTAAAAAACTGATATTTGTGTTTATGGAGGTCTATGGGCATAAAAAATCAGCAATTAAACACTGGATGAAGAGTTGGGGGGGAATTGTCGTGACTTGGACTATCGAGCTAGTTTTAATGGTTGACTTCCAAAACATGGTAAACGCCTCCCAAATTCAGTAACTTAATGTTGTAATTTGTTCTAGGGTATTTACATGAATAGAAGCAACTGACAGAACCGGTTTCTGACCAACAAAACTCTTTTAATGCAATTGCTGCTAAAACTAGTCCTCCGAGAGTGCTATATGAGCATAGGGGGAGGAGTTAAACTTGTATTTGACCACTGTAATATTTAATTGAACTATTACAGCATATTTGATTGAAAATATAGAGCATCCAAATTTACATCACCTCATTACATTTCCATATAACTTATATGCCATAAAAATCCCTCAAAACCCCCCTAGGTTTACCCAATCCTTCAGTAAACATATATCTGGGTGGAAATATTTATGTAATGGAATAGGAGAGTTATATCCGAGATTCCAAATCATATAATCAGCTTCATACATCTACTATTCTAAAATATAGTGCTTGAATGGTGAAACTACAAAATAAGCTAGAAAAACAATACTGAAAACCATTATTACATCATGAGCCTCTGGGGCATATTCATATGAGAAGTTGAGAATATTTAGGACTGAGTTCAGATGTTTATTACAGATCTTTTATGGCTGGAAAACAGCAGCAAATCATCATCTCCAATGACAGAAGGAAAGAAGATTCAATCCCTCAGTTTTTCACCTCTTTGAGTACAAAACATGACACCCTTGGGGAATCTCGAACTAGAATCACTTGGACATGATAGAAGTTGAATGAATGGATGTAAGTTCAACTTTATTTCTGAATATGTCCATCATACATCAGATCCTTCATCTCATTGATCACTGAAAATATTTCAATGGATCAAACCTTCCACCAACACCCTGCAATACTGAAGAATGGGGAAGAAGAGAGGGGATAATGAGAAGGATTCTTCTTGAAATATTAAACTCTTCTGAAGCAATTCGACCCTAGACTGATATAAGAACTTTAATGGATGAAAAATTATCTTCAGTGGCTGCAAATAGATCTTCAATGGTTGCCCGATAGTCTTCAATACCTGTTAGAGAGAGAGAGAGAGAGAGAGAGAGAGAGAGAAGAGAATAATCTGGACAAGATTGGCTATGGGGAGCATCGCCCAAAGCAAGTTGAGGCACATCACTCAACAAGAGGAGGTAAAGCTATCACATTCAATTACAAAATAGTCAAAATATGTGAATGGGAGTTGGAATCATTCTTTTATAGAATTCCTGTTGACTTGTTGAGCAAGTTACTTGGCTTGGTGACCTGTGAGAATAGGTCACCCATGAGTGGACATACTTGCCTTGATTTTTCCTTACAAGCTTCCTCCTTTAGAAAATGTGCTCTCCTTGACCTTAGATGTTTCCTTCTTGCATTAACACTTGCTGTCCTTGTGAACTATGCATTGAAATGGAAACTACACCATTCAGGATGTTTCCTCTTTGGTAAACTGGACTGTTTTTTTGGCTAGTGCGCCCTCCTTAGATTTTTTTTTCTTTTTCTTTTCTGATTTGGAAACCTTATCCACACCTTCCTTCTCTTCATATTTTTCCATATATTCACCCCCTAATCCATTTTGGAAACATATTCCACATGGGCGCCCTCTTGGCCCACTTGCTCATTATCCATTAATTTTATTTATCAAAATTAACTCTAATAAATAAATTTGCCAATTTTGTGAGACTTAGGATAAAATTAATTCTAAGCAAATAGAATTAATACAATTTAATTCCCTTAGGGGTTGATCTTGTCCCCTTTCACCCATGCTACTGGATGAGCCAAAATTGGGGACATGAAAATCCTCCCTTCCCAAGATTACTTGTCCTCAAGCAATGTTAGGATTCCACCAAGCTTCTGCTGCACCACTCTGATTTTAATTGTTCCCATCCACTGAAAAATCTGAAAATTAAACTTGGGGCCTTCAAAAAGATCTAAATAAAATGTAAGATGAATATGAAGAATAAAATGCACTATAAACTCTATCTGTACTAAATCATGAACAAAAATATTAACCCAGTTAAGATAACTGAGTAGAATTCCTGGATCCCACTGCTTCCTCTGTAAGGACCCAAAACTTTTTGTCACCTCTAGAAAGTTGTCATTGCAAGGAATTCCTAGATCCCATTGTCCTTGATGAATACCATCCATCATCACTGTTACTTGTAACAAGTTGCCACTCCAGGGTATGCTAGGATCCATCCACCATGCTGGAAGTGTGCCACTCCCAATGCAAAATCGAATAGCTGTGAGACTTCTCCACTAAACATAGAACTTCTTGAGAGCATGCAAATCAAAATGCATCTCTTGTGCATGTGCACTGGAGACATCTAATGGCTGCAAAATACATCTTTGTTGCTGCTCACAATTCAAGACAATGTCAGTTATAACAAAAAATTTATTGCAGAAACAAGAGAACCTTTTACCTTCCAAGGCCTTTATTGCAATTATGCCTCTACCCATCCAACCAATGGATGGACAAGCACTTTTATTTTCTAAACCATATGGAATGTGATCAGCCATATGTATGTCCTCCTCAAATAAAGAGATCTCATGATCTCTATGGAACTCTACAGGTGCTCCCCTCTTCATCCAATGGCTCAACTCTCTGCCATTGATCCAAGGGTGCAATACTCCATGTAATGACCCACACATTGAAGGTAAGTGCAGATCTGATGCCTCCTTGTCAAAAGTGGCTGCACACACATGCATGGGATGCCTCCACTGCTGCGGGTTAAGGAACATGTCCTCGGCCTCAATTTTAGGATCATCCTTCTCATCATGTGACACCAAGAGGAAGAATCCTTTTACCCAATTTTCATTCCCAAAATTTGTGGCTGAATGTGAAGTGGGGAATGAAGGATGGTGATCCATGCTTTTGAACATTTCATCCACTGAAGTTGTGGATGTATCCTCTCCATTGATGGCTGATCCATATATGGTGTACTTATCTGCCTCTTCTTTGGAAGAGCGAATTTTTTCAATGAACCTCTCAATTTCATTCTGGAAAAATTCATGTGCTTGTTTTTCATCAACTCTGTCTGCACATTCCTCAAGCACATACCAAACAGACTGTTCCTCATGATCCATCAACTCATTAGGTTCCTCCCTTGGAACATGAAATAATTCAGCCATGTTATTTTGACTTTGTGAAAGCTGGGAGTTAAAAAGTGATTCTGGCAACTTCTCATTAAGCTGCTCAATCTAATTCTTAGATTCTTGACAAGCACCATGAGTACCAATCAGAGAATTATGGGTGGTTTCCAACATATGAGTGAGCTTGCTGATCTCCTCATCATTCCTTATTGCAGCATTATAGTACATATTCACAAGCTCCAGCAAGTGATCTCTATCAGAAAGCAGCTGAGAGAAATTTCCTTTTAGGCTTCCTACTGCTTCCCACATGTGCACAAAATTTTCAATAGAGGGTTGCTCCTCCATTGATGTAGTTCTCCAACAACAGTGAGAGATCAAAGCATTAAGTTCATGGAGGTGTTTCAGTGCCTCCTTTATTTTTTCCTCACTCATTTTCAATGGTCCAATCAGGGCAAGAAGTTCTAGCTGGTGAACCTCCTCTTCTGCTTCTTGCAATTCAGCCTTCTCCCAATTCTGAATTCTGACACTAGAAGGCTCTTCTAATCCATCATTCTCATTGGAAGTGGCTAGCGTCTTGGGATGCAACAAAGGCATTCAAAAATCAGAATTGCGGCCATACCTTTGTGCCCATATTTCCTCCTCATGTGGTGTTTTTATGGCAGCATGCTTCTTTCCCAAATTCCTTGGTTCACACCTAGCTGATTTGGGCTTGTCTTCCACCTCAACCTGAAGTTCCAATGATGATTTCAGATCTAATTGATGTTCTTCTTTTGGATTTGATCCAAAAGATGTCATACCATCATCAATCTTCTCCATATCTTCTGCACTTATCTTGAAATCACCCACGAAGAAATTGGGAGTGATTTCACCTTCCACATTTCCAACAATCGAATGTTTGACTGCTGGATCTTTAGTTGTGCATGGATCTTTCTCCTCTCCTTCTGACGAAGGATTTGGTGACTCATCATCCTCATGTCTGCTGCAAATATGCTGATATATAACCATGGTATTACCTCTTTCTTCCACACTTTGAGGGTCTCCTGATGTTCCCACAGTCATTGGTTTTTGAGGAGCTAAGCAATGAGAATTAAATGCTTCATTATGGGGAACTAGTTTCTACACATCATGGCACACATTATTGACAATGTATTCTATTTTCTTTTGATGATTTCCAAAAGTAACATCGGTACAGAAATATGATTGAGGTCCATACCTTTTCATCATACTTCTCCCTTCAAACGGTGGAGCTATGGTGACTTGTTCTGCCACCCATTCTCCAGGTTCACATCCAACTGATGTGTGGTCATCTTCTGCTGCACTATGTAGCTCATGTGGTGACTTTGAATCTAATTTAGGTTTTTCTTTTGGATCTGATCCAAAATATGTCTCACCATCATTAATCTTACCAATCTCCTCTGAGGTGATCTTGAAATCCTCAACATAGAATCTTGTAGTAGATTCTGCTCCCATTCTATCAACAACCGCCTGATTGGTTTTTGGGTCTTGCTTCCCCAAGCAAAATAATGAAGCTTCTGCCTTGGTTGTTTTAGGGTCAAGATTCTTGGAGGCTCTCCTGGAAGAGGATCCAAAAATTCTTGTGAGGTGTAAAACACATGCACCCAATGAAGCTCTTACTTCTTTTATCCACTCTTCAGAAGTAGGTTGATCTTTGGTTGTGGAACATGCAACCTTTTCCTGCATATGGCTATCAGAATAGCCATAGTCTCTTCTGCCAATCATGATATCATGGGACATACTTGTAGAGGGTACATCTTGGAAATTTTCCTCCTCATACTGTCTATAATACTCTTCATACTGCTCAACATATTCATCATCATATTTCTCATAAAAATATTCCTCTTCTTCGTACAACTCAAACTCTAAATCTTCCATGACTGTACTAATTCCACAACTACAACTTGAAGATAGTGCTGAGCTACTTTTCCACTGAGAGTTACTTTCCACAGGATGAGCCAAGGAAAGTGCTCTGATACCACTATAATATCCCTAATTAGATGTCACTTATAAATTCACACCAAAATTTAAAACTTTAAGATACTGACTAGTAAACAGGACAACTAGTTGCAAAACTAGTCTTGGGAAAGCTAGTCAAGGGCTGAATGAGAAGGTTCTGGGAAGGAGTTTGGAAAGGTTTAGGTTCTGGAATTTGTATGGGAGAGTGTGCAGAAGCAATTTAGTCAGAGGGAAAATTTTAGGATCCTTTGTACAAAGCACGGAGACTATTTATGTTTCGGACATCAGCTACCGCTGAAGCCTACCACAATGCTTCCTAGGTACATCCTCATATACAAACTAGATCAGGGATTTGGGAAGGATTAAAAAAATGATATTTGTGTTCATGGAGGTCTATAGGCATAAAAAATCAGCAATTAAACACTGGATGAAGAGTTGGGTGGAAATTGTTGTGACTTGGACTGTCGAGCTAGTTTTAATGGTTGACTTCCAAAACATGGTAAATGCCTCCAAATTCAGTACCTTAGTGTTGTAATGTGTTATAGGGTATTTACATGAACAACATCAACTGACAGAACTGGTTTCTGACCAACATAACTCCTTTAATGCAATTTCTGCTAAAACTAGTCCTCCGAGAGTGCCCGATGAGAATAGGGGGAGGCGTTAAACTTGTATTTGACCACCGTAATATTTAATTCTGTATTTAATGGACCTATTACAGAATATTTGATTGAAAATACATAGCAGCAAACTTTACATCACCTCATTACATTTCCAGATAACTTATATGCCATAAAAATCCCTCAAAACCCCCCTAGGTTTACCCAATCCTTCAGTAAACATATATCTGGATGGAAATATTTATGTAATGGATTAGGAGAGTTATATCAGATATTCCAAATCACATAATCAGCTTCATACATCTACCATCCGAAAATATAGTGCTGCAATGGTGAAACTACTCCAAAATAAGCTAGAAAAACAATACTGAAATCCATTATTACATCATGAGCCTCTGGGGCATATTCATATGAGAAGTTGAGAATATTTTAGGACCGAGTTCAGATTTTTATTACATAGCTTGTATGGCTGGAAAACAGCAGAAAATTATCCTCTCCAATGACAGAAGGAAAGAAGATTCAATCCCTCAGTTCTTCACCTCTTTGAGTACAAAACATGACACCCTTTGGGAATCTCGAACTATAATCACTTGGACATGATAGAAGTTGAATGAATGTCTATAAGATCAACTTTATTTCTAAATATGGCCATCAAAAATCAGATCCTTCATCTCATTGATCACTAAAAATATTTCAATGGAACAAACCTTCCACCAACACCCTGCAATATTGAAGAATGGGGAAGAAGAGAGGGGATAATGAGAAGGATTCTTCTTGAAATCGTAAACTCTTCTGAAGCAATTCGACCCCAGCCTGATATCAGAACTTTAATGGCTGCAAAATTATCTTCAGTGGGTGCAAATAGATCTTCAATGGCTTCCCAATAGTCTTCAATACCTGTTAGAGAGAGAGAGAAGAAGAGAATAAACTGGACAAGATTGGCTATGGGGAGCATCACCCAAAGCAAGTTGAGGCACGTAACTCAACAAGAGGAGCTAAAGCTCTCACATTCAATTACAAAATAGTCAAAATATGTGAATGGGAGTTGGAATCATTCTTTTATAGAATTCTTGTTGACCTATTGAGCAAGATACTTGGCTTGGTGACTTGTGAGAATAGGTCACCCATGAGTGGACATACTTGCCTTGATTTTTCCTTACAAGCTTTCTCCTTTAGAAACTATGCCCTCCTTGAACTTAGATGTTTCCTTCTTGTATTAACACTTGCTTTCCTTGTGAATTGGGCATTGAAATTGAAACTACGCCATTCAGGATGTTTCCTCTTTGGTAAACTGGACTGTTTTTTGGCAAGTGCACCGTCCTTAGCTTTTTCTAGTTGTTTCTTTTTTCTGATTTGGAAAGCTTATCCCCACCTTCCTTCTCTTCATATTTTTCCATATATTCACCTCCTAATCCATTTTGGAAACATCTTCCACATGGGCTCCCTCTTGGCCCACTTGCTCATTATCCATTAATTTTATTTATCAAAATTAACTTTAATAAATAAATTTGCCAATTTTGTGAGGCTTAGGATAAAATTAATTCTAAGCAAATAGAATTAATACAATTTAATTCCCTTAGGCGTTGATCTTGTCCCCTTTCACCCATGGTACTGGATGAGCCAAAATTGGGGACATGATAATTTTGTTCAATGTGGCTATGATCTCCATTTTTGACATAGATCCACCTTGTATTCCTGTGGCTATGATAATTTGTTGGACATGGATCCACTTTGTATTTCCATGGCCTTGATATATGCATCATCTATACATATGTATTGTATCAACATTGTATCTTTATGGAGGTCATGTTCTATCATTTGAACATGGACATTTATCCCAGGGATAAGATTGTATGACTCCTTTCTTTGTTTCATGTACTCCGTTGAGACTAGGATTCTTGGGTTCTTTGGTTTTGTCGACTCCACAACCCAACTAGTCATTGTTTATAATGGATCTCGGCCATCATGTTCCCTTTTGATCTCATACATTAGGGGCCATCTGTTAAATCCCAAATCGACACTTCACCGTTTGTGACAACACTTGCATGATGATTCTCTCATGATGACACTTTATGAATATAATGTTTCTAAAAAAAGGACACTATGGATGGAATAACCCTAATTTGGTGCTTAATAATGTTTCCTTAACTTATTCATTGATTATCCAACAATTAGGAATCTTGTGACCACATTTGGAGACCAAAACACCCCTAGAGAATCCCTCAAAATGGAATTTTTAGTCCATTTTTCCTAAACACACAAGTTTCTCTTGGCCCAAGGGCATGTAACACACACCTTTCCCTTGTACCACCTGTGTGTGGCTTAAAAATGCTCAAAAAATATAAAAATATCGAAATTTGGGTGGTTTGGGAGGATTCAGATAAGCACTCCATTAGTTACAACCGCTCCCTCCTCGAATATAACCATATCCTTATCCTATAAAAGAAAGTGACAATGGCCATGAAAAGGAATCCTAGCCCAAGTATTATTATGATGGAGAAATCATCACTCTCTTTCCATTTCCATTTATGCCCTAGTTGCTCTCAAACCCTTATGCATCTCAGCTGTGGTTGGGATTCTTGGAGAAGAGAAGCAGGGGATCTAGAATCAAGGTTTTGCGAGGTGCCATAATATAAAGAAGGTGTCATTGTACTTGTTTCCATTCATAATAAAGGAATTGACATATTTCCCTTTCCTAATAGTTGTTTTCACCCCTGTCTCAGATTTGGCTACATGTTAATGTTTAATTGGTTAACTCGTTTATATTGATGCTCTATTTAAATTCCAATCATCCTTTTGCATCCAAATGTGTTTGAGGAAGGCATTGGAATGATTTTACAGGTTATTGGACTTAATATTAGGAGAAAAGATCAAGGATTCAAATAAATATTGTACCATCCTTCGTAAAAAGGTGCATAGAATTCCTCTTCCTAAACCCTTTTTTTTAATTTTTTTTATCTCAGTTTATAATTAAGAATCTATTTTGCATAGAACCATGACTTAGTTGTTTTATTTTTCAACCCTAGTATGTTGGTGACCTCAACCCCAGTCATAGGATATTTTTCCTCACAACATATGTTATAGTCGACTTGAGTGAGTCAACCTTGGTTTACTGCTTGTCGAGCTTCTCATCATCCATGTGTTCATCGAATTCATGTCTTCTTTATGCTCATCTACTTCTTGTCGACCAGTCGACTATTCTAGTCGGCCATTCGACCATACTTCCACTGTTTATCAAATTCAATTCCAGTTGGCTAGTCAGCTAGAATTCCATCATCTATCAACTTTGATTCTAGTCATCCAGTTGACCAAGATTCCACCATTTGTCAAATTCAATTCTATTCGACTTGTTGTCCAATCAACTATTGACTTCGATCGTCAATTTACATGCAAACAATATAGCATTCCCAACATTCTCCCACTTGGTATTGTCTTTGCATACTTAGGAGATTTAATAATTTTAGTTTACTTGACCAATCCTGACAGACCCATTGATGTCTTAAACCAAGTAAACGTCTTAGTGCTAATAGACTTGGTTAGTGAGTCCACAATATTCTTCATTGTGTCTACCTTTTCTAGCATCACTTTTTGGTTCTCCACCATTTCTCTCACAAAAAGGTAATGTACATCAATATTCTTTTCCTTTGAATGGTATGTTGGGTTATTTTCTAGGAATATTTCACTTTGACTTTCACAATTAAACCTAACAACCTATTGTTTAAACCCAACCTATGAACACAATCTCTGCAACTAGATTACCTATTTTCTTGCATGAGTAGTTTCCATGTATTCAACCTTAGTAGTCAAAAATGAAACAACTAAATGCCTCCTCCTCATCAAGTTTACTTCCCCACCGATAATTTGAAAACATATCCACTAGTCGACCTTCTATGATCGAGATGTCCAACCTAGTAGGAGTTGAAAAAACCATGTGCATTTACTATTTTATAAGTTTTAGGTTTTCCTTGGTAGCAGATTGCATAATCCGCTGTTCCATGCAAATACTTGAAAACTCTTTTAACAATGATCCATTTCTCTTTTCCAGGTGTCGACATACACATGCTCAATACTCCCACTACATGGGAAATATCATGTCGAGTACAGACCATTGCATATATCAAACTACCTACATCATTATCATAGGTAACATGTTCCAAGGATTATATCCATTCATGCGTCTTATGACATTGTTCAACATATAATTTAACTCCTACATGAATAAGGACCTTAACTGATTTACGCTCCTGCATGTTGAAGAGTTTCAAAATTGTCTCAACATATTTATTCCGATTTAACTTGAGACTTCTACTTGCTTGATCTCTCTTTATTTCCATCCCAAGAATGAAATGGATTGCATCGAGATCCTTCATATATAACTTGGAGGATAGTTGCATTTTCACCTCCCTGATCGGATTCACATTATTTTCGACCAACAACATAACGTAAAAATAAAAAATTACATATATAAAATGGTCATTGACTTTTTTTTTCTTCTGTACACATAGTGATAATCTTGACTTCTCACAAAACCCCATTGTTGGATATACAAATCAATCTTCTGGTACCACATCTTGGGTGATTGCTTTAGATCATAGAGGTACTTCTTGAGCTTGCATACCGATTCCTTCTCCCCTTTGACTGTGAATCCTTTAGGATGTTTCATATCAATTTATTCTTCAATATCACCATGAATAAATGATTTATTCACATCCATCTATTCTATTTCAAGATCAAATGATGCAGGTAAAGACATTTGTACCTAAATGGAAGTTAACTTTGCAATAGGAGAGAATATCTCACTAAAGTCAACTCCTTGAACTTGGGAATATCCTTTTGCTACCATTCAAACTTTTCACTTATCAACCCGGCCTGTTGCGTTTGACTTTTTCTTGAACATCCACGTAATGTCGATGGGTTTCATTCCATTTGGTAACACGGCCAGATCCTATGTTTCATTCTTCTATAAGGACTCCATTTCTTCTTCCTTGGCCTTTTTCTGGAGTATACCTTTGTCGAATTGATCACTTCCTTTACTGACTTGGGATCCTCTTCTATGGGAATTGATGCAAACATAGAGCATAAATCTAGTGGACCATACCTTTTAAGTTGTTTCTTTGCTCGACCGGACATCCTAATGACCAGATTCTATTGTTCCACCTCTTCTTCGAATTCAGTTGACTAATTTGAATCATGACTTTCGTCATTCCATTGAAACTCTATATTTTATGGTTCCTTTTCTCTTTTATCCTCTTCAATCTTGGAAGTACCTCCAACTTCTTTGAATATCACATATGTACTATCAATTGTATTCCTTTTGACTAAATTCCACATCTTATACCCTTTCAATCCATCTTTGCACCCGACGAAGATGCATTTATTAGACTTGTTTTTTAGTTTGCTTGTAAATTTCTCTTTTTGGACATGCAAGCAAGCATCACAACCAAAAAATCTAATATGTGCAAGAGAGGTGCTTTCACTAGCCCATTACTCATATGGATTGTTTTTTATCAGACCCATAAACGATGACCTATTCACTAGGTAACATGTCTTGTTGACTTCCTCTTCCTAGAGTTCTTGTGCGATACCTACACCAATAAGCATGCTCCTTTATTTTTCCATCATCGCTCTATTCATTCTTTTAGCAATTACATTCTATTGAGGCGTATCTATAGTTTTGTTTTGTTGAGATATACTTGTTGTCCGTAGAACTAGTCAAATATCTTACTATAGAATTCTCCTCCATTATTAGTTATCAACACCTTGATCTTTTTTCCAGTATAATTTTCTACAAGAAATTTAAACTCTTGGAACCTTTCAAAAACCTTAGATTTCTTCCCTAGAAAATACAACCATGTCAATCTAGAGAAATCATCTATGAAAGAAACATAATATTGGACCCCCCTAGTGATGGGATCGGTACTGGTCCAAACATATCAGTACGCATCAACTCCAGTATTTCCTTAGCCCTTGTGGCCCCAGTTGGGAATTTTACATGACTTTGTTTACCAATAAATACTATGTTCATAGAAGTCTACTTATAAAGAAAAATTAGGAAGACCTTCAACCATACCTTTACTGTGCATAACATGAATATATTTCTCACCAATATGTCCCATCCATTGATGCCACAACATGGTCGAGTCGACTATAAAAGAAGATATGTTGTCAAATTTATGAAAGGTTGTATTCACACATCCATTACTATCTATTATTCTCAATAGCTTGTATAATGTTCACATCTAAACTCCCCTCATCAGTACCATCACTCCTCACATCATTGCTTTCTCGAGGGTCGCATTTGATTGTGCTAGATTAGATAGATGCACATGTATTTATTCATAAATGTTGGCCTTAATTATCTACAAAGCTGCATCTATTGAAGGGTTCTGATCTTCATAACTGAATGTCTTCTTGAAATTGATATCCATATTTTCCCAATATGTTGTACCTTGTCGTAGTTCCAAAGATGTATACCGGCTTCGTGGTATAGTATCCAAGGTATGAATCAACATGTGGACCCACTCTTGTTTAGGTACATGTTCCCATTCTCTCATACATAATTCCAAATGATCTACATGACTAGTTAACCCATTATACGTTTCTTGCTTGTAGTATATACCTTCTCCAAATATGACTTCTAGCATCTTTTGCATTGTGACCAACTTTGTATCTTTTCCTTATGGGTATCCCACCATCTTTCCAGAGTAGCTTTCAATGATACATATAAAGCTAATATTCTTTGTTTTTAAGTTACCTTTACTTCAAAATAAAAAATGAAAATATCTAAGTTAGGAAGCCCCTCATAAGTAGGTAGATTACATACCTCTTTGCTTCCATATTTTAGTATCAGTCCAACTTTACCTCACTTGAAAGTCCTGGTCGGTGAATCATCTCCTAGAAGAACATCATTGACATCATATTTATGATATTCATAGGACCACTCTCTGTGTGGTGTCATATGATATGATGCACCGAAGTCAACTAACCAAGAGTCACGATCCAATTGTGTACTTGTCGATGCCAAATACACATATCCTTTCTATTCAATCAAAGTCTTACTTTCAGTCGATTGTGATTCCTCAAATCCTTTGTTCTTCTCTACTCTTGCTGAGTTACAGTCTCACTTATAATGCCAGAATTTACCACATTGCCAACATTTTCTCACCGCCAGTCTAGGTGATCTAGATCTGGTCTTAGATCTACCCCTCGAATTTGATTTTCTACTTAGATTATCCTCTATCTACTAATCGACCTCTCACCATCAGAGCATCGTGGGTCAATCCTTCCATGTTTTTATGCCTCATCTCTTTTGACAGTAGAGATGCAACCACATCATCGAACTTCAATGTAGTATTATTACTTCCAATATGCATGACCAGGCTATCCCATGAATCTAGCAAAGAACACAATAGAATGGTACATTTATCCTTCTCTGTGATTTTGATATTCACAGAAAACCACTGAATGACAACATGATTAAATGTATTCAAGTGCTCTGTTAGTAGTTCACCCTCATTCATCCTCAAAAGATATAACTTTTTCTGAAGAAACAACTTGTTGACTAGATATTTTGACTCGTACAAGTTCCCCAACTTATTCCATAGTTTCTTTGCATTGTCTTCTCCTGAGACATTCAACAATATAGAATATGCTAAAAAAAGTTGGATTGTACTCCTTTCTTTCTTGTCGAATTTCTACCAATATTTCGATGACATACCTGTTAGGGTTGTTTCAAGGATGAAAACAACCCACTACTCTCGATCTAAAAGGATATCCTCCATTTCGAGCTTCCAAAGCTCAAAATTCTATGTATTAAACTTTTCAATTTCTATCCATGAAATGTTGGCTATTATAACTAAGAATCAATGTTATAGAAATCCCACTAAAACCAGGTATTCTCCATATCTAGCATCCAACTAAAAAAAACCTCAGCAACAAAGGCATCCCTTCAAGCCAAATATAGCTCTGTCACCATGCCAAATATTTTGATACCAATTATAGTGATTATGCATAACGTTTCTAATAGTTAGATATAACATAATTTAACAATGACAAAAACCAGTCACATAATACACATAAATTTATCTTGGAAAACCTTTTATAGGGAAAAACCAACAAACTAGTGAGATTTACCACTCATCTATTATTAACACTCTTAACAAGTGTTTACAACAATAATTTACTTGATTGTGTGAATTCACTACACTTTACTTCTCAACTCATACAAGTTCTATTACAAGTGGTACTTAACCTTTCACATTACATAATATTTATAGATGCAATACTCCTATTGAATTAACTATAGCTAACTGCTCCATTAATTATGATCCATAACTTCCTAACAAATTTCAGTTATTCTATTACAGTCGAATTGACTGAGTCGACCTTGGTCAACTTCTAGTCGATCTTCTTGTCATCCAAGTGTTTGTCGAATTCATGTCCATTTTATGCTCATCGAATTTTTGTTGAGTACCAATCGTGGTCTTTGACCAGTTGACTATTCTAGTCGTCCAATCGACCAAACTTCCACCATCTATCAACTTCAATTCTAGTTGACTTGTTGATAAGTCGACTATTGACTTCGACCATCGATTTACATGCAAAGAATAAAATATTTGCATTAGGTGAAAAGTGTTAACAATATGCATCATGGTGAAAGGCTCCATGTGCATAAGAGTTTTCAAGGTTATGATATTGGATGTTGGTTGTATTAAAAGCATGTCTTCTAACTTATTAGTGATTCACTTCTTATATTTGATGATTGGATGAAATTGTTGTAAAAAAAACCCATCCACATGTATTTTTTGGTTTGTTGAAGCTTACTCTATGCCTACAAAACTTGCAATGGCTAGTGATCAGTGTGGATGATGGTCTCCTTTCCCATAAAAAAGTGATTCCATTCCTGAACATATTGAACAAAATAGAAGAGTTCCTTATCATATGTATCTTAGTTCAGTACTGTTGTGCAGGGAAATTACCTTATAGTGAGGAGTGGACACTACCAACTTGGGTGGGGTGATAGGTAAATACATTCATTATGTTTCATTTAGTTTCTATAAATGAGAGAGATTGAGATATCGAAATATGTACCTTTTTACCGATGGATGGTCCTAGCTTTCGCTTGATCCTTTGCTTGATGAACCTGAAACACAAAGGAAACCTTCCTCAGCGTATCTTGACTGTAATAAATATGATGAAATTGAAAGCAATTAAACATCAACTACAATCATATATTAATCCAAATGAACATACAATCCAATATATATTCGATTTGGGACAAGCAGGGTATTTCCACCTGTATTGTCAAAGAAACATGAATCCGTACAAGTATACCTGATCGATCAAGATGCTTCTGCAACCGAGTCCTGGGCTCCTACTCTTCACAATGACTTGGGAATTCCTCCAGCGTAACAGCCCTCAAATCATTCTTTCTAGGTCCCTCTTTCATGGATCCTCCTTGTATTTATGAGACAAGGTAGGCAGTTGAATTCGAGAGGTGGTTGAATTGGGAGGTTGGGGAAGTTGCAGAACCAAATTCAACTAATCCCAATTCATAATATTAATATATTTTTTTATTTCATATTAAGATGTACGCGGTTTTCTTTCATGAAGGGTAGCGTACAATATGCTACTTTGTGTTTTACAACAAGCGTTTACCACATTTCTAAGTTGTACGCTGGTTGTCCTTGAGCAAAGTAGAGTATCTTTTCAGGGTGTACGCTGGTTTTCTATACAAAGAGTAGCGTACATGTGATGAAATCAGTAGAAACAGTAAGTTTCTCAGCTGAAGAGAGTAGTTCCATTCAATAAGTCATCCAGGTCAACCTATCTCTTCAATCCTTAGTGTCCTTTTGTGTGTTCAATAGAGCAATGTGATTACGGATGGAGAAGTGCAGATTCGACCTATAACAGATGCCCCCTAATGTGTGATGTTAGAGGGAAACGATGGCCAAAATACATTATTATTCCAAGTCAGAGGAGGAGCAAGAAACCACAAAACCCGGTCACAAAAGTACCTGAAACAACGATCAAGGTCAGCGAGCAATTACATCTTGACATCATATAGATATGTAGCATGATACAACATGATCTCCGATACATAACTAGGAGATGTATATATAGCATGGCCATTGAAATACAAGCGTGTATCCATGTCAAAATGAGAGATCATAGCCATCACAACAAACTGGATCTATGTCTCATGGAGAGCCCAAAATGAGTGAGGCTCAATCTTGCGTAGCTTGGGTGATAACATAAATAGTGTGATGCTATCAGAATCCCAAGGTCTTCATCAAAACAACCCAAGGTACAAACCCTAATCACGTGAATAAATGAGCTGAATTCGAACATGGGGGGTATCGTTTGATTATCGGTCATTGATGTATACCGTTAACAAACGCGAGGACTTCCATCGATAATGATAATGGGGTCCAAGGTACCTAGTACATTCCAACAAGTGTGAATAAGTGGACTTGAAGTCGAACAATTGAGGAAATTGTCAAATAAGAGACATTGATGTATTCCCTTTATTCAACAGCGAGGGAAACTGCCACTGATGACTGCAATCCCGAAGGTACTAACCGAAACTCTAAACTTCATTCCCAGAGAAAAATGAGTTGAAGTTGATGGGAAGAAGTCCACTGGAAGGGAGGCCTTAATGCATCCTCCATTATCCAACACGAGGAACGCTCAAAGGTATGAGCAGATTTGGAGTAAGACAAGTAACAAGATGAAACAAACTAACATCGGGATGGCCGATAAATGAAGTCAAGGTAAACTGCAGAATGGCCGACACAGGCTGTATCCTTGAACAGTGAGCACGACATAAAGTGACTTAGGCAGTTTTTAACATGAAGGGGAAGTGATATATGCCAGCAATGTAGGAGACATTAACAGACCCTCCATATGGTTGGAAGAATAACCAACCGGGGGAGTGAAACCTCGGAGATCAGGTTCACCCTAAGGTCAAAAAATAAAACTCAACTGACATGAAAGACTCAAATAGGTGCTGTGTTCAAGGACATGACTGACTTAACTGCCTATGAAACTGAAAAGATGTGATATACCCTTCTTATCCCTTATTCTTTTTGGTAAAAGAATGTCATTCTTGTTGTTTTAATGAGTCCAAGAAAGATAGAAAACTCAATAATCCCAACCATGTAAAAGGTTTAATGAGCCCATGGGAGGAAGACCCATGATCTTCTTCATTGTTTACAGAGTTAAAAGAAGAGATAGAATAATACTCTATAGTACTGATCTCTGGATTTTAATATCAAGCCGAGATCTGTTCTTGCTCACCGGTGTTTTCTTGTTTAAGGAGTCAGAAAAACTTAAATAATCCTCCATACACTTACTCGTGGATTTTAATATCGAGCCAAGATATGTTCTTGCTCACCGGTGTTTTCTTGTTTAAGGAGTCGAAAAAACTTAAATAATCCTCTATACACTTACTCGTGGATTTTAATATCGAGCCTGAGTAGGTTAATGCTCGCCGGTGTTTTCCTGTTTATAGAGTCTGAAAAACTTAAACAATCCTCTATATACCCTCTCGTGGATTTCACATCGATCCCGAGTAGGTGGATGCTCGCTTGGTGTTTTCATGTTTTGCGAGCTTGAAAACCCTAAAGAAGGATCCAACAATCATTTTTCGTACAGTTAGTCTCCTCCCCCGAAAAAGTTTAAAACAATGAGAGAAGAACTCTTCTAGCCACATATGACTAGAGTATTCCTTTTTCGTAAGTAATCCGCAAAAGTCCGGAAAAGGGTTAAACTTATACTTAAGTAGATGGACCTTCAATTCCTTTAAGGAGCTTGAAGAGAGCAAGTCTGCTCAGCAATCTTGTTTAGTTTTTCAAATAGTCAAAACAAGAGCTTAAAACGACTTAAAAGACAACATCTAGGATCATAGGTTCATGGCCTGCCAAAGAATGAGATCTCAACAACCCAAATTAGTAATTAACGACAAATTTTCTCAAATGACATAATAATTCATCAATATGGTCCTTGTATTGGTTTGTCAATAAAGAAACTAAGTCAAATCCAGTTTGGTATTGTAAATTTCTAGTGAAAATTTGAAATATATTGGTTAAATCTAACTCACCAAAACTTGTAGGTATTAGTGATTAAATAGAACATTTTAGGGACAAATTGAAACTATACCTTTTGAAAAAAGTGGGTAAAAATTAATGTCTATTTTATATAAATGGTTTCAAATTGAAAAATCAAATATCACATTTGAAATTTGTAGGGAAAATTGGAGCAAAACCTTGATCTTCCTCCGTTGATTGCGACCAAACTGGACCACTGATCGATCTTCCGCTTCCACCAAGTAAGTTCATTCCTCCAATACTTGCAATTTCATGTATTTTTTGTCAATTTTTATGGTCAAAAATAATTTTCTAGCAATGTTCAAATCGTGTTTTGCATGTACGCTGTTGTGTATGAGAAAAAGAAACGTTCACTGGCCAAGTGCGCTGGTTTAGCTCCTAAAGAGCATCGTTCAAACATGTCTGTTCAGTACAAACAACAGCGTACACCCTTGAAAGTAGGGTAAACAATGAGAAAGACTAAAAAATGAACTGTTGCTTGGAAGGATGGTTCTCATTTGGCAAGAAAGAGAGCATGAGGACATGGATCGAGAAGCATTACAATATCCAATGACCCTTCATACGCACCGAAGATGTGGATTATTGAAATTTTACAGAACGGTCAACATGTGGGCACAAATCCGCTTGCTTGAAAGACTTGTCCAATACTGGGACGCAAATGCCATGGTGTTTGATATTCGAGGTGAGATACTAGAGCTCACCATATATGACATTTACTTTATCACGGGTCTCTCTCGGAGGGGAGGCTTGGTGAACTTAAAAGGGTCTTCTCGTAATGTGGGTGCCTTGTCCGTGCAAGAATATGTCAATGCTTACTGCCTACCGGGAACTGAGAAATGCGGTAGTCAAATTCTCATCTCGACTATTGCAAGCTTCCCCCTCCGAGTTATTTTGAGTCTTCTTAACCGAATGGGAGGGAGTGCTTCACAACATGTTGCCTCAAGACATTATATGCATATAGGTATTGAATTCTTACAAGGGCATGTTTATCACTGGTGTTCAAGTCTTTTGGCGAACATGAAGCTTCAACTCTCGGGGTGTAAGATCGGGAGAATGAATAATTTCGAATATGGAAGCATACTTTGCACCTTCTTCTTTGAGAGGGTGCCTGCTATCAGTTTGGGCATGGCAATGCCCCCTGTCAACCCTCGTGAGCCAATGCTGGCCCGTTGGGGTGAGATCTTCCTTCGCCAGGGTGGTGGCGAGAGCAACTTCTGTTACCATGAGGATGACTTCTGGGGTTGGTGGGAATGACAGGTGCCAGCTCTTGAGCAGTTTCCGTATGCAGGCATAGACTTCCTCCATGATCTTGAGCTGATACTTCCTCCAGGAGCAGCCTAGGGAGATATGGGTATGTTCATGTTTTTGAAAAATTATTTAATTTTTATATTTTATATATGTGATTTTTATAATGAGTTTGAAGTACTGAAACAAAGTGTCAAATGCAGATGTTGGACCAGTATGCCCTGAGGGACACCCATATACTTTCGTGAGACCAGTGGAAGTGGGTGCAGCTGATGCCACGCTGGGAACCATAGAGAGGAAGATGAGTTGGTTGACTAATGACATTCCTACATATCGGATTGAGCGGATGCCGATTGATATGCAGGAGGATGTGGTTGGTGTGCCCCCAGCCTGGATTAGGTTACTGTGGAAAGTAGCTAGGCTGTTCATTTGCTACCGAGAGGCAGCGGAGGCAGATGAGGCCCCACCTTCTCCGTAGAAGAAGGATATTCTATGTATATTTTTTGAGGCCATCGAGCCCAATTTTGTATCTTATGACATGACTCTGTGACAGACTTATGATCCAAACTCAAATTACTTTTTGATATGGATATATATATACAGTATCGGCTATTTACATGTGTGCTATTGTGTTTTATGCATGAATTATTATGTGTGTGAATGATGCAAATGCCAATCTTAAACATAGTTTGCAAATGAATAAGCTAATGCATTCAAGTTCCTTGGAATATGTTGATATATGATATACTCAAATTGTCTCTCAAGTAACTTAACGTGCAGAAACTGACGTAGCAAAGTAGGATCTCTAACTTGATAAACACCCATTAACTGAAAAACAACTAACTGTGAGTCGAGTCGTACCTCCAAATGTGGAATGCTATGGAACAGAGCATCTCGGAGTAGCTCTATTACTGCACTGTATTCAGCCACATTGTTCATTGTGGGACTTAAACAAGCCCCTCCCGAAGACACCAATTGGCCATTTGGTGAGTAAATAACCCAAGTAGCCGAGGCCAACTGACGGGTGTAGCAGCTAGCGCCATCAGCAAACCTTATGAAGTGTTCAGTTGACATCTAAAACACAAAGAAATAAATGCATAAGACGTAACTACAACCGTAAACAAAGCTAACTCTACAAAATGTACAACTATAATACATGAAAAAGCACAAATGCCTAAGCGTAGTACTTCTTCAGGTAGGGTCTATGCTTGGAACCTCCTCATAAGTCCAGGAAATGACGTCATAGAATTCATTAAAAAGATGGGTATACAGAATGATATCTTCAAGATAACAGTCTGCTCCAATAAAAATGTTTTCCGTGACCCCAGGTTCGGTGGAAATGTTGATCGGGATGGTTCTCGATACATTCGCCATATCCCCTTCGGCATAAACAGCTTGCGAAGTAGAAGGGATAGAGGACAAATCATCATTCTCACCGGGTCTCGTAGAAAACTCTCCTCTCTCTATCAAGTCTAGGACGGGAATTAAATAGGACCTCGGTTGTAAATGTTCCCAAGGGTGATTCAGGCCCGTCATGGCTTCCAACATGCCTTCATCGGAAGGCAGAACCGTGTCTAAACAATCAACAGAGTGAGTAGGGTCAAGCGACCGTGCAGGTGCATGGTACATATCTGACTCAGTAGAGACCGATGGAGTCGCGATATGTTTTGTTACAGCATGATGTGCTTCCAAGTGTGTTATTTTTGAAACAAGTAAAGGCACTGCTGGTTCTAATTCAGTAGGGAGAATCCACTGATATGGCATTAAACCGATCGTGGAAATATCATAAGATAAACACTCTTCAGAACCAACAAAAAGTACAGGAGGAGGTAGGTCAAAAGTTCCTATTAATGACCCATACAGTCTTGCTCCTAAGCTCTCACAAACTGGGTTAGATTGATCAACTAATGGAATCGACGAATCCGATGAAGTCTGGTTGTTTCTCCGAGAGAACGAAAGTTGATCAACTGTAACAATATTTCCTTCGTGGGGGAACATCACAACTCGGAAAACGGCCGATGGGATGGCTCGCATGGCATATGCCCATCTCCTGCCTAACAACATGTTGTAGTCAAGCGAAACGTCTAGAACTTCAAACTCTACAGCTACTGTCTTACCGACAAGTTGAACATCAAATGATGGTAGAACTCCGTGTGGACGGAAGGTTCTTCCATCAAAAGAAGTAAGCAGAGTGCTTGAGGGGGCTAACTCGGGAGAGCCCAAATCTTTCCAACAAGAAATGGACATTACGCACGTCGACGTGCCCTCATCTACGATAGCTCGTCCAATGGTCATAGGACCATGAACTACCTCTATCTGAAGAGCGACATGATACGACAACCGGTATTGATATCAGACATATCAAATTGAGCAGTCATGTTGGATGATTCCATACTTCCAATTGCTGCCAGAAGTGCATTGCGCTGTAATGGACAACTTTGCAAGACTTCCAAAGTGGACATGGCACAGGGGGTCTGGGTAAGATCTTCAACCACATTGTAGTTGGAAGCAACCCGTGCATTAGGATTATGCGCAGCCCGTTTCAAGACGCCTTTTGGGGTCTTGGGCAGTGAATCCACTGGTATGTGGAGAGGGGTGGAAGACTCAGGAACCTCTTTATCCTTGTGTTGCGGATCCGGGGTATAATTCCTTGCACGCGTTTGTAAAATTGCATCCGAGTTAACCATATTAATAAACGTTTGATCAACTTAGGTATGAGAGGTGCCCCCAATGTTGGAGGTGCCAAAAGAGGAGCCTTGTCCGTGGGGAAATGGATCCTTCAAGACGGATGGTTTATTCTCTTGAAGCAACTTCTGGGCTTCTTCGATCAGAGGGCATTGGTGAGTAAGATGGTCTTGCTTGCAAATTTTGCAAGGGAACTTAAATTTATTTTTCTCCCTTTTACCCTCCTCGGCATTTTCCGTGTTTTTGGGCTTCTGATGGTTTCCCTCTCCTTTATTGCCCTTATTTTTGTTGTTGGGCTGCCGAGGGCCCTTTTGGTTGGTCTGAACGTGTTGTATAGACTCTGTTGTAGAAGGAGAGGTCGTGACTGAAGTTGCTTCCACAGCAGACTGTTTGACGGATATGCATGAACCTATTTTGTTAATGCTTCAAATGCTGCAGAATCAACTGAACCCACAATGCCATTAGCATGTGGTCCAGGTCTAGGTTTACCTAAGTCAATGTTAAACCTCAGCGCATCCGGGATAATCTCATATAAGAGCCTAGACTGAGCATAAACCAAGTCAAGTTGTTGGATTCTCAACATGGCTTCCTCTTCAGAGGACATCCCTGAAGTTGCAACTTCCTTAGAAATGTAAGGAAGGAGTGATTTAAGATACCACTCTAATAAAAATGTAGGAGGGATGTCAGATTTAATAAGCCTCTTTCGCCTTCGCCACTCCTGAATGTGATCAGATAAATGATTGGCCTTATTTTTTCGAAAGGTCGACAAAAGGTCTGTGCCAGCATCGTACTGGACAGGAAGTTGAAAGTGGTTTAGAAAAATAGTGGCTAGATCCCAAAACGTGCCATAAGCAACTGCCGGTAGTTCGATATACCATTTGGCTGCAACACTTGTCAAGGTTTTTTGAAAAAGCGTCAACCTAATGGATTCGTCGTTCAGTGAATTCGAGGAGCACCAAAGATGGAAAGTTGTGACATGGTTACCAGGGTCCTCACCAGTCTTGCCTTCTCTGGATGTCTGAGGGAAACTTAGTGGGAATAGGTGGCCACGCCGGATCATGGTGCACGGGGTCATTCGTGAGTTTCGAAATATTTGGCAAGTTTAAAGTTGCCAGAAATGGTAAACGCGGTCTTTCCTATGGCATTTGGTAGACTGGAATCTAGTATTGGGTATTTCCCATTACATGATTCGTGTACTGTTGGTTGGGGTTGCCCCCAACCATCGGTTATAAAGTGAATGGATTAAAATTTCTCCACCCAAAAGAAAGAGGGTTAATTCCTTGTGTGTTTGTCCATTGTGGCTGGGTGTTAGCCCCGCCATACTGCTGGTTAAACATATTACCCCCCTCCTCCAGCAAACAAAGAGAAAGGCATACTCCCTGCAGGTATGTTCAATGGATTCACATTGTAACATGCATAGGGGTTGAAACCAGGTGTGGTTGTAACGGACGGCACAGTCATGGTACCCATGACATGCATATATGCAGAGGGAATCGATCCTACATGAGAAGTGGAAGCAATAGCTTGAGTCATACCATGGAACAATTGTGTAACATGAGGCTGAGTGACATTCACCACAAGTATCCCCGTCAAAGGGACGTTATTGGGTCCAAAAGTAGGGGTAGAAACTGAGGCAGATGTCGAAGCTAATGAGCTCGGCATGCCTAGAGTTCCATCATTAAAACTAAAGGATGGAGTTGAAGCAGAAGCAGTATGCGACGAACTCGTTGTTGCAGTGTTTGTGAAAGAAGGATTAACAATCCTTGTAGTCATAGCAGTTGTGGGAGTTTGAGGAACTCCCCGCTCATCTCCTGGATTAGTCATGGTGTAACCAGGTGTAAAAAAGTACACACTGTACTCAGGTTGTTGAAATCCTACAGGTACCAGAAGTGGATTGTTGGGTCCAGTAAGAGAAGGGTTGAAAGGGGTACTGAACTCTCTAGTAGTTAGGTCTTCAACTTTGACAGTATCAAGAACTTGTTGATTTGGGATTTTTGGCTATGGTTCTCCAAGAATCTCTGTTTCGCCCGTAAGTTCAAACGAACCACAGGAATCTGTCCTCTGGTGTCGCGGTGGCAGTGGAGGCTCCAAAATGAGTGGGGGAAGGTTTTGCAACCTTCTAGACCTACGAAGATGTTGGTCCTCCACAACTATATAAAAAATAAACTAAGTAAAAACCTAGTGGCCACTATGACTAAGGAGCAAACAACATACCTCTAAAAAAATTCCTAAGTGATCAAACTAGGAAAACAATGGAAAATACTCTCATAAGTGAGTCTGGGATGATGAGGGCCTAGAGTAGACTAATAGAGTATCAACGGTCAGTTACGTGGCATCCAATGGAGGTCCTCTGGGTGCAAGCGCTTGAATCACCAAACCGCTTTCCCGGGATTACTGCCAAAGGGTTACCTTCCACGTTTGTCCAAGGTGAAGTTGGAATATCCGCCCATTCTACCTGTATAGAGCCCTAATGGTTATGATACTAAGGTTACCACCAATACGAAATAACCTGGGGGGGATAGTCGTCAACCTAGTCAAAACGCATGGGCAGGGTAGAAAATCTCGAAATCCAAAAGCACTTGAAAAAGCACTAGTGGACCCCCGTACGCGAGTCAACTCTGGTTTATGGTTGATGGGAAAGTGAGGGGGTATCCTCAACAATTCCAATCGCCCACGGCCTCATGCTTAACTTTGGTTAGAGTAGAGCATCCCAGGACTATTTGATGGAAGTGGATTTACCTAATAGATAGTCGTACTACGATTGTTGAGTAATGAAGCCAGTTTAGGATAGTTTAAGGTGATTTAAATCCGAAACCCTAGCCTAAGCTAGTTGATGATGTGTATACCTAAAAAGAAAAATGTTGCTATTTAATTTTATTAAGATTTCTTTTTAAGGGCTACTTGTTACTCAATAAGGGTACTGCGGTGTGTGGAATGGTTTCGACAGAAAGCAAAGTGCATAAAGAAAATAATTCATTCATAATCACAAAAGACTCTTTTCTTTTCGTTTATATTCTTCAAAAATTGAAACTACACAATCCTAAATCGAATTTCTTTTTGTATTTTCTTTTAAATTTCAAATCAAAGCAAACTATGTTACTTCAAAATGATGTTAAATCCTACTACTTAAGCTACCAAATTCACTTTTTTTCTTTTCTGATAATTGTAAAAGAAAAAGAACTTGGAATGGAGCAAGTAAGACCTAGCGTGAAAATGTGAGTAACGAAAGACACCTTAATGACTCAAAAAAATCAAATCAAAGACTCGAAAAAGACTCCACCTACCAAGTTGTTTCAAAAGAAAAAACTTTAGGCTTGGAACCAAGTGTAAAAGAAACAAGGAGAAGAGATGCTTGTGATGGAAAGACAAACCTAAAAGGCTGCTCCAAAGCACAAAAACCTTAATAAAACACTTTCCAAACAAGGGAGTAGGTAAGCGAACCAAAAAAGTGACCCAACTAACACATAGACTCAAAAGAAAGCTAACTGGAAAGCTTTGACTAACTTGGATTGAACTGAAAAGATAATCAGAAAGGATCTAAACCAAGCAACCTTTCAAAAGCACCCTAAGGACTCAAACTTTGGGTCGAACCCTAATGGAAAGGATAAGACACAGTGAAAGTGCGCTACTGTTGCCACAAACAACAAACGTTAAGAACGCAGGTCTGTATGACTGCAACAAGCAACTAGGGCAAACGTGTGCAGCTATGTTTGAAAGAGAGTAGTGCAAAAACCTCAAAAAGGGCTAAAAAGTAGTGAAGACACTTTGAACAAGTACTCAAGCAAGCAAAGACAAACTAAAGGACTTCCGAGAGGCAAACAAGACTCAAACGAGACAAACTAGTCTCAGGGGCCAGTCAAGGAGGCAAAGCAACAGGCTAGAAGTGAAACCAAACCACTGGAAATCAAACCCTAACCGAGAACTGAAAGTTACAGGAAAATACACTACTGTGTAGTATAGAAACCAGCATACACTAAGAAAGAAATGCTACTATGCAGTAGATAAAGCAACGTTCATAAGCTAACATATGCTACTGTAAGTAGGGTAAACCAGCGTACAGGGGTCAGAAGCAAACAAAAGGGATTTGCAGCAGTGGACTGATATGAGTCAAGATATAAAGAACAGGTAACAAAAACCTATAAGACCTCTCAGAGAATCAAAAAGAATGAAAAAATACTACAAGAAAACCTAACAAGGCCTCCTAGAGCAGAAAAACAACCGGTTAATCCCCAGTATGGTCACCAATCTATTGTGCAGGGAAATTACCTTATAGTGAGGAGTGGACACTACCAACTTGGGTGGGGTGACAAGTAAATACATTCATTATGTTGCATTTAGTTTCTACAAATGAGAGAGATTGAGATATCGAAATATGTACCTTTTTACCGACGGCTGGTCCTAGCTTTTGCTTGATCTTCTACTTGATCCTCTGCTTGATGAACATGCAACATAAAGGAAACCTTCCTCAGCGTATCTTGACCGTAATAAATATGATGAAATTGAAAGCAATTAAACATCAACTACAATCAGATATTAAGCCAAATGAACATACAATCCAATAGATATTCGATTTGGGATAGGAAGGGTATTTCCACCTTTATTGTCAAAGAAACATGAATCGGTACAAGTATACCTGATTGATCAAGATGATTCTGCAACCGAGTCCTGGGCTCATGCTCTTCACAATGATTTGGGAATTCCTCTAGCGTAACATCCCTCAAAGAATTCTTTCTAGGTCCCTCTCTCATGGATCCTCCTTGTATTTATGGGACAAGGTAGGCAGTTGAATTCAAGAGGTGGTTGAATTGGGAGGTTGGGGAAGTTGTAGAACCAGCTTCAACTAATCCCAATTCGTAATCTTAATATATTTTTTGATTTCATCTTAAGATGTACGCGGGTTTCTTTCAGGAAGAGTAGCATACAATATGCTACTTTGTGTTTTACAACAAGCGTTTGCAACATTTCTAAGGTGTACGTTGGTTGTCCTTGAGCAAAGTAGAGTATCTTTTTAGGGTGTACGCTGGTTTTCTATACAAAGAGTAGCATACATGTGATGAAATCAGTAGAAACAGTAAGTTTCTCAGCTGAAGAGAGTAGTTCCAGTCAATAAGTCATCCAGGTCAACCTAGCTCTTCAATCCTTTGTGTCATTTTGTGTGATCACGGATGGAGAAGTGTAGATTTGATCTATAACAAGTGCTCCACCATGAAACAATTCAAATTGATAGCATATTATCTTACCTCCCCACATTAAGGTCACTCGCATAACATATCCACTTGCATTAGTTTCCACTTAGAAATGATTCTAAAAGTTAGGAAACGCAAGAACTAGTGTTTGGTTGATCTTTAGTTTCATCTCATAATAAGTTTGCTCTTGCTTATTTCCCCATTAGATACTCTTACCTTTGGATTTTATCCCATGGAGCGGTGAATCCATATCTAAGAAGGATGCTATAAAATTCTATAGGGATTGTGCCACCCCCATAAATATTCTAACCCCAATGACATTAGTAGGAGTTGGCCACTTGAGAATGAAATTCATCTTCGTGGGATCTATCTTGAGTTCCCCTCCACGAATCGCATACCCCAAATACACTAATGATTGCTGAGAAAATTCACATTTATTAAGTTTTTCCTGTAGCTGATGAGTTTTTGAGGTCTCTAACACTTGCATGAGATGTGATATGTGCTCATCCTAGGTAGAGCTATAAATTGACATATCATCTAAGTACACTATTACAAATGAATCTAGAAATAGATGTAATGCATCATTCATCAAACACATAAGTGTAGTTGGTGCATTGCTCAAACCAAAAGGAATTACTAAACATTAATATAGACATAACCTTGTCTTGCATGCAATATTCCAAGCTTCATAATCATTTACGCATACCTGATGGTATCTCGATTTAAAATGTAACTTGGTAAAGTACTTACATGTTGTAACTGGTCTAGCAAGTCATTGATCCTGGGTAGAGGGTATCAATTCTTGAGAGAGATCTTATTTATATATCTGTAGTCAATGCATATTCTCCAAGTCCCATTATTAGTGGGTATTATGATGATATGCAACCCAAAAGGTGAGGTCTTGGTTGAATCACTACTTGATCCAATAATTGTTGCAACAATTTCTTCACTTCATCTGCTTCTAGGATGAGATACATACACAACCCAATGTTTGGTAATAGGGAGTTAGGAAACAATTGTATCTCATTATCCATTCCCCCCTTAGGTGG
This sequence comes from Larix kaempferi, assembly GCA_027924585.1. NCBI lineage: Eukaryota > Viridiplantae > Streptophyta > Pinopsida > Pinales > Pinaceae > Larix > Larix kaempferi. Next base: position 8,929,513 of record BSBM01000450.1, on the reverse strand, counting down.
TAAACCTTTAGGATCCTAAAACACTTATCTATATTATTGTAACATATCCTCAAACTAATATTTTTTTGGTACATCCCTATAGATATGCCTTGCTTTTACTGATTCATCCCCTAATGGATTCTCTCTTAAGAAGAGTAATACAAAGTTCCTACTAGAACTGATCAATTTCTTGGCTTGGTTAGCACTTAATAAATAGATCTTGGATTGAAATTTGTGTTAATTTATGATGAAGTACTTCCCATCCTTGATTAGGTGGTATTGGTTTTCTCTCCTCATAAATATTGCACCCCTCATCTACATGTAGTGGCTTCCAAACACTATACCACACACATCAAGTGGTACTACATCTACCTCCACTTCATCAATATAGTTTTCACTTATAGCAAATTTTACCTTGATCTTTGCATCCTTATTTACCCATCCCGATGGATATGGGTGAGGATGCCATGAACTTCCAATCCAATTTTGTGGATGAGATAATCTACTACGAGGATCCTATGAAACTGAGTCAAATAGAGCATCCACCTTTGTCTTCTTGACCTGGATATTAAAATGTAATATCTTAGTCATATCCTTCTCTTCCTTGGGGTGGAGGCTACTCAAATTCACCTCCTCCAGTATTGTAGTGAAGACAATCATTTCATATACATTTGAGTTACTCTCTACTAGGTTGCTTGAATCCATGGCTAGCTAGCATGATCTTCTTCTTGGCATCATTCTTGTGGTTCTTTATATTCAAATCTAAATGTACCTTCCAACACTTATATTTAGTGTCACCATCAATATTAAAATGGTTATAATGGTTGTTTGGATACTTGCACTAATATGTTGTAGCTCCTACCCTTTGTTATGTGGGTGTTAGTGCTTTTGTCTTGAAAACAACTATAATTAAATGCAAAGTTAACTAAGAATTAGGCTAGGATGCTCAAATGAATTTTTGTAATTTACTCTTTACATTTACAATGCTTCAATTTTTGTACATGTACTACTTCCTCAATTAATATGTATACTAATTCTTAAATACAAAATAGCTTCGATAATTTAACAGTATAATTCAAAGATTCTAAAATTCTACATATTTATTTCATTTCACATGTGCATGTAAAATAATAAATAAATTGACTAAGTAACAAAGCTGACACTTGAAGTTGAAGTAGCAAGTAGCAAGTAATTTATTGTCTGAATCTTGTAGCCCAATCTAGCTAGGTTGCAATAAATTTTTCCCAAATTGGGAATTATCTTCCCAGGAAAATAGTAGCAACACGCTCCTATATTTATGAAACCTATGTGTTTCCTATCCCTCTGTGCCCAAAACTCTGATAACCACAATAGAAACCCTCCTCTCAACTTCCTGTAGCTAGGGTTTTCGCCCTAGCTTGTGCAAATGAGCACCTACTAAGGAGAAGGGACTCCTTAGTAGCAGTTTAGTAAAAATAGTAAAAGCAATACAGTAAATGAAAACAGTAACTTTAAACTAGCATGTGCATAAACAAAAAAAACAAGATAATAAAATGTTTTTGTATTGATTATACCTCCAATGTGAGGTTGGTGAAGCTCTTGCAGCAGTCTAGGAGGGTTGCTTCCAAGATCCAGTGTTGTTCGGAGCAAGTTTCTTCCTCTGTTTCTTCGCAGTTAGATGTTTCATCGGATGCAAACCAAAATCCTCTACCTGCACTTCAAGTTCAATCTTCAGGATTGGTTGTTCATGACATAGTTTTATCTCTTGATCCTGATAACACCCCTCCTATTCAAGATCCTACTCAATCATAAGTAAATGTTCCATCTATCCCAATATCTACTCTTGTTCCAACAAACCTTTAGGTTTCTTAATATCATGCTCAAATCCCAGCTATTCCCTTAGACATACCTATGCCTATAGCAACTTCTGTAGACTTGTCAATATCTTCATCAGATAATACTGTTGATTTTGGGGAAGATGTAGTAGTTGATTTAGGATATCGTTGTGTCAATAAAAAGAAAAATTCAGTGATAAGGAAAGGTGTTGAGAGGACTAGGGAGGGGGAAATGGTGGTAGGACCATTTTTAAGAATCATATTATCTGGAGACAAGCTACGTCTGATGATCCTAGAAAAGGATCAATAGAAACAACAATTGCTATGGGAGCATTCGTTGAGGAAAATTTTGACTCTATTTCCACCTTAAACAAGATGTTGGAGGAAGAAAAGACTATGTTTGTTGCTCTAGAAGCATAAAAGGCTTCCTTACAGACATACATTAAGAATAAATTGGATGATCTCAAAACTCAACATCAAGCAAAAATCTAGAATCTTCATAAGTAGCTCCAGGAACTTGCTGATAAAAAGAAGGTTACAAATGAGAATGTGCTAAGCCAAGAAATTGAGCTCAGGGATATAAGAGAAGAGTTCAACCAATTTAAAGTTCAATCTATTGTTTCTTCATCTTTGAAGATAACTGTTCAGGAGTTTAAAGATGAATCTATTTATGTTAATGAGAGTTTCAGGAAATCCCAAAAGTGAAGGTTTGAATGAAATCCAAGACGATTTTAACCTCTTTGAGCATTTGTCAAACCATCAAGATGAACATTCTAACATAAAGAAAAAGGGTGATAAATCTTATGTGCAACTCAGTTAGTGGAAGACTCACCTAAAAATATCCCAGAAGCCATCCCTCGGATGGATTCACTTAAATTAAAGCGACTTTGGGTATCCTTAAAATCATGGGGAGTTGTATGTGAAGATGTTTCTAGTTTGATCCTCAAAGGACATAAAATTTGGGGAAGATTCTAGGCTTTAACAAACAACTTAATGGAACTCTTTGGGATGCCGATATTTGCTAAGTTGCATAATGTTGTGCCTCCGAAGTTGGGAATTGCTGAAGTGGATCAACAAAGGGATGAGTCAGCATAGTTGATCTGAGCTATTGTTCAGGTGGATTTACCTCTTCTCTGATAGTTTGTTTCAAGGCCTGCTATTGGAAATTTGTTTTAAATAACTTCCTAGAAAATTGGGCTGAAGCTAGAAGCAAGGAGATTCAATCATATATGTGCAAAATCCAACTTTAGCTATAACATGCTAGTTATCCCAATGTAGCACAAATGTTAGATGTATATGATAAGTGGAAAGACTATGTGACCAATCTCGATCAAGTTAGTTAGGCAAGTCCTAGATCTAAGGAAGTCTTATAGTGATTTTGTGGATCTTTTTTATCCACTTGGTTGTATTTATACTTTTTTTTTCATTTTGTAAAAACGAGGTCGAAACCACTGATGAGACGTTTTCCATCAGATATTGTAGAATTCTCTATGTTCTTTGATCAATTATCTAATCATTTGGCATACTAATTAATGAAGAATGGAGTATTTTTTGCATGTTGGATTTGACTTGAGTAAAGTTTGATTTTCTTCAACTATAATGTGCTTTCAGTTATCTTTCTTCATTTCCTAAAATTTTATCAGTGATATTTTGTAATTTGATTTTGCACTATAGTAGCTATAGTTTGGATTTGAGTTTATTCATTGATCAAATATGTTATGGATAGTATATGATAAATGTGTTTCACAGACTCTGTTCATGACATATCATCACTAATTTCAAGGTTTGCAGGGATCTTTGTCATTTTAAACGCACGTGTTCTAAATAGTGCTTTATTAAGATTACATAAGTGATTAATTATGTTATTGCTTAAGGATTTATTCTTAACTGTTTACAGTACTTTTAATCACCAGAGATCACTGATTTTCGTAGTTTCTTCTAGATTAACTTAGGCTGGCAGGTTTTCCTGTTGACCGATGATCACTTCGGTTTTTCCATATCAGATCCGATATTACTTTAACCTAGAATAGGATTGATTAATTAGGATTTAGGCTTGATAAAATGATTAAGTCTTCTTTTAGGAGCAAAACAACTTGTGGCTAATGGGGCCCTAATATCTGTCGGAAGCAGTCATCCCAAACGACTGGGAACTAGGAATACTCTTACGCAGGGTTTTCTGACACTCTTGGATCGCATTGCTATCCTTTGCATTGACGTCTGGAACATTTTCACCCATCAACACAACCAGGATGAATAGACAATGCTAAAGTACACTATCACATAGCATTATAAAACATTATACCATATATTCATTGTTAAACTATTATATATTTGTCTTATATAGATTTTAACTTGCTATCCTTTAGTTTATAAACCAAATTATCCATATCATATTTAATAAATAAACTTTGTTCAATTAACTACCATTTTTAATAAAATTTAATTTTAATTATTTATCTACAAGCTATAAAACTCTACATCATTAAAATTAAACCCACTTTAACATAAAAATTATCAAACCTTAACCATACTTATTTAAATATTAATTTTTTGATATATCCTCTTATTACTTTTTTCTTTATATGACTTTTTTCTTTACATATAAGATCTAATTTAGAGAATATTAAGATTGCATAATCGCCAACATCTCACTAAGTTATAAAAATATATAAAAAATTCCCAATACTATGCACTTGCATACATTGACTAAAGTTGCCACATGTATGCACGATTATAAAAATGAGTACATAATTATTCCCTATAGGAAGGAATTCATCAAAGCCACAACTATGAGATGTAAAGTGTATGATTTGAATGAATTCTACGCTATGGTGATATAAACTGTATTCTTTTATAAATTTTATATATTTACCTTGTTGTTAGTATGGGGATTATTGTTTCCTTTGTTTTTCTATTAGCATTGATCATACATGAGAATTTGCATTTTTTTTTAATAAATGTTTTCAAAAATTTGGGAAAATGTTTATTTATTTATTTAAATCGTATTTTATAAAAAAAATAAAAAATAAAATAAATTACAATATCAAATCATAAAAAATAATGTAAATGTTATGTATATTGAAAACTTCTAAATTATGATGTGTTTATTTGGATTTTGAGTTTTCATCCTACAAATTTATAAATAAAGAAACAAATAATAAGATTACAAATTTATAAACAAAGAAACAAATAATAAGATTACACTTCTTTACAGGACAACAAAGAAATAGATTGTAAGATTACACCTCTTCACACGCCTTTCTTGAATGGAAACTTGTTCTAAAACAAATAATAAGATTACAAATTTATAAACAAAGAAACAAATAATAAGATTACACTTCTTTATAGGACAACAAAGAAATAGATAGTAAGATTACACCTCTTCACACGCCTTTCTTGAATGGAAATTTGTTCTATGTGTACAATTTTTAGTTGATATGAGTATATATGCTTATGCATTTAAGTATGGGATGTTTTTACTTATCTTTAGCAATTTTTAATTTGGGTTTAGGTTGTCTAATGGTAAAACTAATTGTTTTCAAACATGTATAGAAGATATTGTTGGAGAAGGATATGAGTTATTCTTTTCTTTTTCTATTATGATTTTGTTGTGCTTGTACTCATATGCGAGAGATAAATGGTTTTTTTTGTGTGGTATACCCATATGGGAGGAGTTAAATGGAGAAGTGGAATGGAGAGAATTTTGAATTTAGGTTTGATTAGAAGAGTTTTAAGAATTTACCTATATGTGGGATATGTAGAGATTTTATGTGAGAGACCTATGTGATAATGATGTTGACATCCTCGGTCATTTTATTGACTATAATGAACTCTTTTAAGAAGTCATTTAATGCAAAAATAGAGAAGTCATAAATGTAAAAATCCAAGCCTAGTACAAAGGAACCAATACAGATCTGATCAACATAGAAAATTAGAAATATGTTTTTATTGAAATAATATCGACTAATAAATTGCCAAAAGTGTCAAAAGATGAAGGTTCCAAAAATAAAACACAAATACGAAGATGCGGGATCATTATTTCACTTATAATAATCATCATACTATTCAACAAAAAAACTAGAGACAAAATCAATATGAGAATTTAAGTGAAAACCCTATTATATGGAAAAAGAATTCAAATATAAAAAATTAAATTAAGGTGGTCTCAACTTTTCACAATAAGATAATTTTACTTTTCACTTTATAACTCATATTGTACAATATATTCAAACTTAACCAACTCCAAAACAAATAATTATAAGAAGACATTACAAATCAGAACGAAGACTAACATTTTAAAGGAACAAGCTGAATATAATTATATAAATATATAAACATCAATAAATAAATAATAAATAAAAAAATTGACACATCTTAATAAAAGGCATGCCCTAGCCAAAGGATATAATCTATCAACTATAATGAATAATCAATGCTGTGCAAATCATTATATCATTTATTTATTATGTAATTATTTATATATTTGTTTTATATAAATTTTCATTTATATAAATTTTCACATTATTTATATATTTGTTTTATATAAATTTTCACATACTATATTTGTCTTTTTTACATTTAATTTGTAAACCAAATTTTTAAAGTTATATTACGGAAATAAACTCACTAACAATTTTTTTTAATATAGAAAACCTATAAACCTCAACATCATTACAATAAAACTCACTTTAACATAAAATTGTCAAGCCTTAATAAATCTGTTAACTAAACTAATTATTTTGATAACATCTTATTATGACTATGTTCTTTACATCTTTTGGATATAACATAGAGAATATTAAGATTGCATAATGGTCAACATCTCACATAGTTATAATCATTTGTAAAAAAATCCAATATTATTTTTCATTTGATTGCATAATTGCCAACATCACATTAAACTTTAACCATTTATAGAAAATTCTCAATATTATTTTTTCATTTATTCAATATTTAATTAAAAAATAATAATTTGCTAAGTAGATTAGAGGATTCCCCAAAAAAAAAGATTAGAGGATTCCAAGGCATGCACGTGCATACATTGACCAAAGCTGCCACATGTATGCACGAATCCATAGATGAGTAGATAACTATTCCAGGTAGAAAGGAATTTATTAAAGTCACAACTATGAGATATAAAGCGTATGATTTGAATAAATTCTATGCTATGTTGATATAAAGTGTATTCTTTGTTTGACCAAAGTATGCACGATTCTAAAGAAACTAAGTACATAATTATTCCTTCCATGAAGGAATTCATAACAGTCACAACTATCCGATATAAAGTGTATGATTTTGAATAAATTTTGTGTTATGTTTATGTTTATATATATAATTTTTTAATTTTTTGAGAAATATGAAAAATTATTGTCCGTTGGTTGTAGTTTAGGTGGTTGGGAGGAATGATCCACTTAGGTTCAAGTTTTGTAAGTGATATACTGTTTTTGTTAAGCCCGTATTGTAATGATTGTATTTCTGACCATACCTCGATTCTCTTCGTGAAATAGCAGGTGTTGACATTTCTCCAGTGGACTAGCTCTCTACCAAACGGTGAACCACCATTTAAAAAAAATATGAGTAATCATTAACCACTTTTATCTAAGATAAACACATATAATTGTGTTTCATATATATATACTTCAATCTTTTGAGAAATATGAAAAATCATTGGCCACTTTAACCTGAGGTAAATACATATAATTGTGTTTCCTATGTAATTCCCAACTAATTTTCTCCTAGACTTCCCTGGTTTAGAGTTAAAAGTGTATACTTCAATCTTTTGAGAAATATGAAAAATCACTGGCCACTTTAACCTCAGGTTAATACATATAATTGTGTTTCCTATGTAATTCCCAACTAATTTTCTCCTAGACTTCCATGGTTTAGAGTTAAAAGTGTAGGTTTTAAACTTTAATCAAGTTGAGACATATCATTTGTCAACTGCATTCAAGTGGAAGGTGAAGAGGTTGAATTTGGTTTTATCTCTAAAGTTATTTGTTCCTATTTCAAGTGGAAGGTGAATAGGTTGAATTTGGTTTTATCTTTAAAGTTATTTGTTCCTATTTGGTTGATTGGGTTGTTTTGGATATTGTTGTAGAATAAACAACTTCATCTTTGTGGGAGAGAGGTTTGGTTGTATGCCTTCAATGCCAAGTCATAGACTCATATGTTGTGGTTAATTTGAGTTTGCATTTGCGTTTGGATGCACACATTTTTCCATGTAAAAGGTGCAATGCTAACCATTAATTCCCTATTCTCAATAATCATTTGGTGATTTTTTTGTTTCTACTTCCCATTATAAATAATGTTTTAAATCCTTTGAGGAGTTTTTAGGGTTTAGATATTTATTTCAATTCATTAGATTTTCCTTGATTTGCATTTCTGTGAGTTGGGATGGGTTTTTCTATTTCCCCCTCTTCTTAGGGTTTTTAGATCTAATTTACAATTTTTCATTTATATGGTAAGGATTCCAATCATGATTCCTTATTTTCTTTTACTTTTGTTTTATATTTGTTTTTCCATTAAAACCATATCGATCTACTAACTGAGTCATGAATGACATGATATGCTCCTCACCAAGGTTCAATTCCTTTGTAGACAACACTTGCATGAAAGTGATAACCTTGGGAGGATAAATTTATTTTATCTAAAAGAAGTTAATGAAACTTTTGAATCCATAATGATTTAGGAAAACATTTTAAAAAGAATTTCTACATATGGTATGTGATGAGAACTTTCAATTATATCTATGGGCCACAAGGTTACATTTCTATTTGTTTTTCTAAATTTTAAAATTAACAATCTATGAAATATAAGCACCCGATAGTGTAATGGATACTATTTTCTTAATAATTGTTCTATATACAATTTTTTCAATGCACGTGTATACTTTAAGTGTTTGGATTATAATTTAATATTAGTAATATTGAATTTACAAGTTGAGAAGCCATTTACTATCACATAGATAGATGGATTGTTCATTTTTGCTAAGGTATTGATGTTGTATAGCCAGCACAATCCAGTACACTAAAGAATATAACTTTCTATTAAAGAATTTTACAACCAATGGATTACAATATCCTAGAGTGTTAAGCATGAGTTTCTTTGTACTATAATTCTATGTAGTTTATTGTAAACTTATGATTTAAAAGAGGTATTAATATACTAATCATTTCTCTTTAGTTGCACTAAATTTATGCCATGTCCCAAATTTTGCATTGGGTTGCAATGGCCTAAGCTCATTGGCCATATTCATAAGATTTTATCAAATTGATGCTAAGGGTCTAATAATTGTCAAGGAGGAAAATGACTAGTTTCATAGGTTGGGGGTGGAAGCTTTGGGACTTGGAATAAGGGGGATAATAAATGATGTTTGAACATTAGAATGGCATAAATATTTAATAAAGGAGCTAAATAAATATATACAAGTGAAAATCAATGTGGCATTTGGTCATGAAGACAATTGGAGGCTTATGGAGTCCTTAGGTGGCTAGATTCCCTCCACACACTTGGCATGCACATCATCCAATTCGAATCTATGGGTAAGGAAATGTATTTGGAGGTTGGTAAGGTTTCATATGGAATCTAATGAGATAAGGAAGTCGAATTGGTAAAGAGGGGTAACTCCCATGGAAGAGGAAGAGACAATTTGGAGCTAGTGCTACACTTGGGCTAGATTCCCTACTTCTATGACAACAATGATGAAGATGCTATGACACCTATGACACAAATTAGACCTGAAGGCTGACATATGACATATATGACATGTCAGGGCTAAAAATAGCCTCCAAGAGGGCACTCAAGGGAGTTAGGGCAGCTAAGATGCTTCCACATGTGATTTGGTGGAAGTGGGAGACTAGGAATTGTTGTACAAGTGACATTCTTTGGAATCTCTTCCCAACTTGAGTTGGAGTGCATCTCTTGGAAGGAATTCGACCGATAGAGAGCTTGGAAACTTTATAAATGTCAATGACAAAGAATGAAACCAGATTTTGATCATTTTTAGAATTTTCAATTGCATTTGTGAAGAGGAAGAGCTAGTGGATGACTAGTTTCTTGCCTTAACCAATTTCGAGGGTGAAAGATTCCCATCCAAGTTGGTAATTGGAAAGTCCATTCAAACCTTTAATTTGGAGTTTTAATGGAATCATTTGTTGCAGGTATAAGCTACAGGGAAGATCATGGTTTCTTCTAGTGCAACACTTTCTCTCAACCATTTCCAGTTTTGATGGCATATTCTTGCTCCTTGAGGGAGGGTGTTTTTTGTGAGCTATTGTACTCTTTGGGAGAGATTCTAATGCCCAATTTATTTTATAATATGAAGTAAATAATCTGTTCTTCATCTCCATAAATTTTCAGGTCGAAATTCCAAGTGGAAATGTATAAATGTGATTTTTAATGAAGAAATGGTGTCATTTTCCCCATAGCTCTTGCATAGCGCTCTTGTGGTTGCATATAATAGTGAAGGAATTCCATTTCGAATTAATGTACATGTCAGCTGATATATATCTCTATGATAACCATCTCATAAGATCCACAAGTCGAGATTCCAAGAAAAACTATGTTAAATTGCTCATTAATGGGCAAACAGTGTCATTTCCCCACTACCTTGTTGTGAACCAATGTAATGTTGATGGATTCGAATGGATAAGTAAAATACTGATGGTTTATTGATTGATGGATTGTCATTGATGTATTCTACAAGTTTCATGTTCAGTATATAATCATTTGAAGTCATTTTGTGAAGTTTCATTACACTTGGAGAAGATTTGATGCCATTTCCCCCAAGGTCAAACTAGTGATTTTTGCTACTGTTTGGGAGAAGGTTAGAACAAAATTAATAATTGATTAATGGTGCACATGAGACCTAAATAGTGTACTTTAGACATCCCATACCTCTATTCATAATTTCAAGTGGTTTTGGAGGCATTTGGAGAGCCATTTTCAGAACTTACCCTGGGGGGATTTGAACCTCAAATTGCTAGTAAAATTCCATACTTGGTCCAGAATATTAAAAAAGTTTGAAGAGGTATTTGGAGGGACATAAATCATCCCTGGACATCATAATAAAGTACAAATATCATTCATACACCTTCACTGAATATTTGGAGGCATTTGGAGCCAATTGGAGACCTAGAGACCAATACTAGTCAAAGGGGAATTACTAGTAAAGTACCCTACATTGGCCAGAATTGAAAGAAGATTTGAAGAAGTATTTTAAAGGTCCAAAAGCACCCTTGAAACACATATTTGTGTTCTAACATCATACATATACCTTCTCATAAGATTTGGGAGCATTTGGGGCAAATTGGAGACCTAGGCATCAAAACTAGTCAAAGGTCGAATTTGGGGAAGAGAAAAAATTGCCATTTTAATAAAACTATTAAATATGGAAATTACAGTGGTATCAGAGCATGGTCCTTGCACATGTGTATTAGGTCCATACATTTAAGAATAATTGGCAGCCCTGTCTTACTATTATGAGGAATCCTATGAGTACAATTCTTATGAGGAATATGCAGATGCTTATGAGCAATATGAAGTAGAATGTGAATGGTTTGAGGAAGAGGTGCCATCATGAAACACTTCTTACAATTTCAGGAGAAATGAATATTATTCTTATGAATTTGAATCTGATGAAGATGAGTGTGTCACACTAAGCAAGGATAATTCTATGAATGAGTTACAAAGATTGAGAGCAAAATATAAAACCTTGCCCCAACAATACCAATCATATCTAGAATAATTTGCTTTGAGTAAAAATATACGAAAGGCCACGACTTTTGAAGACTATGCTGATGTGGTGTTTGCAAATAGGCCCAAGAATGAAGATGTCGAGTTAGTGAAGAAAGGTTTATGCCCTTCTTTCAAAGGACCTTGGAGAGAAAATCATGTGTGTGTGAATGATGGTGAGGAGCATATAAAAATCATGAAACCACACTTTGACGACATGACCAAGCAGATTATGAAAGGATTCAAAATTTTGGCTATCCAACATGAGAGAAAATATATTGATCTTAATAAAACCAAGGGGAAAAATGCATTAGCTTGCTTGAAGGAGAAAAAAGAGGAGACCCATGCACCACCTAGTTCTGAAATAGGTGAAGTAGAAGAAGCAGTACATGAAGAGGATCGAAAGTCACTCCCAAGTGACTCTGAAAAATATGAAGAGACATCACATGAGCATGAAGAGTATTCGATTGAGAGTATTGAAAATCAATTCAAAACACATTCTACCTTGGACATGAATCAAGGAGCATCTATTGATGGATGCTTGAACTATGAAGGAGTACCTACTGATGGGTGCTCACACCTCTATGTTGGTGACATAGAGATCACTTTTGACATTATTGCTGCAAGACAAAATTCCCCTAAGCATGAAAATGAAGACCTTGTAGCAGTTGTAGAAGAAACAAGATCAACTTCCCCATTTCACGAAGTTGGTCCAAGCAAGAAGGAAGAAGATGAGGAGGTTCATTTGCAAGATCTTCATTTTCTTGAAGGGTCCTTAAAGATGAATGAAAATAATATCCAAGAGTCCCTCAACATTCTCCATGACACTCAAGAATTGGTGTCAAAATCTTGTTGGAGAGCTAATTCGTTGGAGGAAACATCCTTCCTTGAAGACACAGAGAAGATTCAAATAGCAATGTGCCACATCAAAGGTAATTTCATGTTTTTTTCTTTTTGATAGAAACCATTTGTTTGAGGTTAATGAATTGTTACATGATGCATACTTGAAGAATAATGAGGATAATCATAAGCTCACAATTCAAAATGAGCAACTTCTTGAAAAGTTGAAAGATACTTGTTTTTCCTCCTATGTTTCAGATTGTTAAATGGTAGATTGTTTGGAGGATTCTCATGACATGGTGGATCACGAGAAATATGGAAATTCGAATGCACTTGATGTGTTTGAAAATGAACTTGAAGAGATCCAAACACTTGATGTGGTGGAAGAGGAACTTGAATTGTCTCTTGATGAAGGTTATTGAATTCTTAAAGAAGAGCATGATTCTTCTACATTGGAACCAATCTATGACAAAGGTTTTACACTTTTGAAGGAGCTTCATGATACTACCCATATGGATCGTTCCCATGATGAAACTTCTGCATTTTTTTATCAATTGGGTGAGTTAGTTCATTCTCCTACATCCTGCAATTCCATGTTTTGCAGCATTAGTCTCAAGGAAGTATGGGTGAAAGGTTTTTTTTATGGTGCCACATGAGGAGTATGGAACTCCTAGATTTACTTTTTATGATGACATGGTTGGAGCACATTCTTATTCACATTTGCAGCAGCATCCATTGTTACTTTATGATGATGCACATCGACATGGATGTACCTATGATATGCATTTGAGTCACTTGAAGACTCATGGTTTTTCTTGCTCAACACTTGGTTCATTTGATGTTGAAGGAACTTCATCCAACACTTGGGTGAATAAATTTATGATTGGAGAACATTTTTGTTGGAAGACACATACTTCGATATATCTTTATTATTCTCACATTCATGGATGTATGGGTGAGACTTCTTTGAGTCCTTTGAAGTCTCCTTGTTTTTTCTGCTCATTATTTGGTTAATATTTTAGTGGAGATTCTTCATTCACTTCTTGGATGAAAGAGTACATGGTTGAATATTTTGATTCATATCACATCCTTTTGGAGCAGCATTATAGGACATGGGATCTTCACCTATGTCATTGGAGCAGATTTGATGGGTCACTTGAAGATTGTATGCACTTGGAAAATGGTGGTCCACTTGCTTGGTGGTATAAGCACTTTCATGACTCTTTGATGAAGCATCTCCTTGATGTACATTTTCATTATGTTGTTATGTACTTTGATGATATATATTTTGTACTCATGATGTTTGGAAGAATGCATACGAGAAAATGGGATCTAGGAATCCTCTTATCTGATGGTATGGGTTGGAGAGCACTCTTAATTGTTGGGTTGCAATACAAGCAATGGGACCCTGGAATAATTTTTGTCTCATTAGTTTCAAATTTTTTGGGGAAACAAGCAGTATGGGAGATGGATGTCCCACTTAATAAAGTGATTTTAATCATAGTAGTGCAGCAGCAAGTATGGTGGTACCTCTCTAAAATATTCATGGAATCTCAACGACTCAAGGTTGGGCAATTCAATGGCAACTTCAAAGATATATACAGAAAGCAGGTTCTTCAACACCCATGTTTGCTTGAGGACAAGTAATATTGGGAAGGGAGGATTTGTCATGTCCCAAATTTTGCAGTGGGTCACAATGGCCTAAGCCCATTGTCCATATTCATAAGAGTTTATCAAATTGATGCTAAGGGTCCAATAATTGCCAAGGAGGAAAATTACTAGTTTCCTAGGTTGGGGGTGGAAGCTTTGGGACTTGGAATAAGGGGGATAATAAATGATGTTTGAACATTAGAATGGCATAAATACTTAATAAATGAGATAAATAAATATATACAAGTGAAAATCAACGTGGCATTTTCTCATGAAGACAATTGGAGGCTTATGGAGTCCTTAGGTGGCTAGATTCCCTCCACACACTTGGCATGCACATCATCCAATTCGAATCTATGGGTAAGGAAATGTATTTGGAGGTTGGTAAGGTTTCATATGGAATCTAATGAGCTAAGGAAGTCGAATTGGTAAAGAGGAGTAACTCCCATGGAAGAGGAAGAGACAATTTGGAGCTAGTGAGACATGTGGGCTAGATTCCCTAGCTCTATGACAACAATGATGAAGATGAAGATCATGGTTTCTTCTAGTGCAGCACTTTCTCTCAAACATTTCCAGTTTTGATGGCATATTCTTGCTCCTTAAGGGAGGGAATTTTTGGTGAGATATTGTACTCTTTGGGGGAGCTTCTAATGCCCCATTTATTTTATAATATTAAGTAAATAATCTTTTCTTCATATCCAGAAATTTTCAAGTCGAAATTCCATGTGGAAATGTATAAATGTGATTTTTAATGAAGAAATGGTGCCATTTTCCCCATAGCTCTTGCATAGCACTCTTGTGGTTGCATATAGTAGTGAAGGAATGCCATTTTGAATTCATGTACATGTTAGATAATATATATCTCCGTAATAACCATCTCATGAGATCCAAAAGTCTATATTCCAAGAAAAACTATGTTAAATTGCTCATTAATGGACAAACAACGCCATTTCCCCACTACCTTGTTGTGAACCAATGTAATGTTGTTGGATTCGAAGGGATAAGTAAAATACTGATGGTTTATTGATGGATGTACTTTTATTGATGTATTATACAAGTTTAATGTTCAGTATATAAGCATTTGAAGTCATTTTGTGAAGTTTCATTACATTTGGAGAAGATTTGATACCATTTCCCCAAGGTCGAACTAGTGACTTTTGCTACTGTTTGGGAGAAGGTTAGAACAAAATTAATAATTTATTAATGGTTCACATGAGACCTAAATAACATACTTTATACATCCCCTACCTCTCTTCATAATTTTGAGTGGTTTTGGAGGCATTTGGAGATCCATTTTCAGAACTTACCTTGGGGGGATTTGAACCTCAAATTGCTAGTAAATTTCCATACTTGGTCCAGAATCTTAAAAAAGTTTGAAGAAGTATTTGGAGGGCCATAAATCATCCCTGAACATCATAATCAAGTACAAATATCATTCATACACCTTCATTGAATATTTGGAGGCATTTGGAGCCAATTGGAGACGTAGAGACCAATACTAGTCAAAGGGGAATTACTAGTAAAGTACCCTACATTGGCCAGAATTGAAAGAGGATTTGCAGAAGTATTTTAAAGGTCCAAAAGCACCCCTAAAACACATATTTTTGTTCTAACATAATCCATATGCCTTCTCAGAAGATTTGGGAGCATTTGGGGCAAATTGGAGACCTAGGCATCAAAACTAGTCAAAGGTCGAATTTGGGAAAAAAGAGAAATTTTTTCCATTTTAATAAAACTATTAAATAGGGACATTACAATTTAATTAATTATAACTATTTCTTAACGAGATATGGTATTCTAGTTGGCCTCTTCCATCCCGCCTTGTGTAACATCCCGAAAATACCAAAAATAAATTATAATAGCAATAATTATCAAGGTCATTTAATGCAGAACATATAAATTAATTTGAATTCTTAACTAAGATAATTAATGATGGTGACACGTCATATATATCGAATAATAAGATATATTTGTATTTGTTGTTTTCATATTTAAGCGGATGTTAATCTTCTTAACGACAGATCTTTGATGATTTATGCATACCAGTACAAATTACAGATTTGCTTAAGTTCTTGAAAGTGATTACATGCTGTACTATTGTGATGTTTTTGATGAAGTGCTAACAGTTTGTTTGTATGATCTGAATAGAGTGAATGTTGTTAGCTGGCCGCTTCCTCTTGGGGCATTCTGATGCATAATGAGGACCTTGACACTCAAAACATTTGATAGGTGCCTTTTGATCATTAGTCCTGGTAGTATTGGGAGTGTTTCTAGGAGCTGTAAAATTCTGTTGCTGACTATTTCTGGAATTGTTTCCTTGAAAATTACGATTCTGAAAATTTTTCTTTTGGAAACCATAATTCCCACTGAATCTGAATTTTTTCTTTTTTAGCTCAAAATTGCTGGGTTTATGACTTTTCTAGTTTGACATTCCTTCTCTTTTCCGATTAGTGTCATAACAGAAAGTTGCTTTCCTCATGGACTCTTCTAAGGTTTTTGGACTGTCATACTTGATTCTGTCCTTGATATTGAAAGGTAGACAGCTCAAGTATCTTTGGATCTTCGGTTTTTCTTCCACGAGGTATGGCACATATCTTAGTAAGTTCAGAAATTTACTGTTCATTTCCTTCATGTTCACACTTCCCAGCTTTAAGTTATAGAACTCCTTCGATTTTTCTTCATAGTATTGTTCTGATAAGAACTTATTTTTGAAATATCGTTTGAAAGTACTCCAGTTTACATCCTTGTCCTTGATGCCCTTCACTCTTTTGATGTCCAGCCACCAAATATCCGCCTTGTTGATCAAGTTGTAGATTGCCATCTTTGCCTTCAAAGATTCAGAATAATCATATATTTGGAAATACTTTTTCATGCCGGACAACCAAGCTTCTGCTGTCTCTCCTTTTTCGGTTTCACCATTGAAGGTTGGAGGTTTGATTTTCTTGAACTCCCCAGAAATTTGCTCATACTGTTTGTGACTTTTCCTTTTGGGTTTGTAGTCCCCTTCGCTGCTGTCACTTGAATAATTTCTTTTCTTCTTCTGTTTTTCATGGGCAGCTTCTGATGATGTTGAAATGCTATTTGCATAATTAGTTTTCATCTTTTTATTTCTGTCTAAACGAGGTAAATCTTCAATCTTGGAAGTATTCTCAATTTCTCTATTTTGTTCATTAGTTGGGCATTGTTCGAACAATACTTGATTTAATTCTTCTTGTGCCTTCAAAATTTTCTCATTGTCTTGTTTTATAGATTTGATTTCTGCCTTTAACTCTTGAAATGCTCGTAACAATTCTGATGAATTGTCATTTAATTCGCCATGGAATGCTTCTCCTTGGAAATGCCTTCCCGTGCTATGACTGTTGGGTTGAAATCTGTCTTCTAAATGTTCAACTGATCCTTCCATACCCGTAACTCAAAATAATTTATGTATAACACAATAGTTTTAAATTTTTGAATTAGTAAAATTTCTGATGTAAATAAATTTTCTGCTGCGTGTTCTTGGACCTTTTTCAGGCCTAGAGTTCGAACATGAGCTCTGATACCACATGTAACATCCCAAAAATGCGAAAAAATAAAATAAAATTATAATAGCAATAATTATCAAGGTCATTTAATGCAGAACATATAAATTAATTCGAATTCTTAACTAAGATAATTAATGACGGTGACACATCATATATCTCGAATAATAAGATATAATTGTATTTGTTGTTTTCAGATTTAAGCAGATGTTAATCTTCTTAACGACAGATCTTTGATGATTTATGCATACCAGTACAAATTACAGATTTGCTTAAGTTCTTGAAAGTGATTACATGTTGTAATATTGTGATGTTTTTGATGAAGTGCTGACAGTTTGTTTGTATAATGATGAAGGGGTCCTACGAGGTACCCTGGAGTTTACTTAGCTACGTTTAGCTAAGGCATTTGAATCTTGTTTCCATGTGTAGACCGGAGGTAAGAAATCCTTTAAGACAACATGTATTAAGAGTACTTGTGTCTTTCAATTCATCGTCAATGTAAATTTAGAATGCTAAGTACTTCCTTGCGACACCCGTTACTGGAGGTATGGATACATGGTTCTAATCCTAGTTTATGTACTGTCTTACGAAGCTCTTCAATGTTATCATTCCATGTCGTCCAAAAGTTCTGTTATGATGCTACATTTATTGTCATAAGTCTACTATCATTAATATTAAAAAAACGATACTACTATCTATTAAGTATGCTATTATGAAGCTTGTAGAAATAATGATTACACCTTCGAACTATCATCATACTTAGCGTCTACAGGTCTTAGAATACTCTATGTCATGTATTTATCATTTCAATACATAGTTCATAGATATAAAGCATATTGACTAGTGCTTATACTAAGAACTATAGAAGTGAACTAGATATATCTTATAGTTGCTATATATATTGCATGGACATGTAAATATTACAATGCCTAAGTTTACACTTGGAACTATATAAAGTTTGCTCTACATATTACCATGATATGGTTTTCATTATGCAATGATATGATTACAAATAATACGATGCATAACAAACAACTATAAGGACTAACATGAAATGCAATACATAAACCTATCATATAAAGGTTCGATGCATATCAAATAACTATAGAGATTAGTATGAATTTCATTCACGAACCTAACTCTTGTCCTAAGTATTATTACCATATGTTATTGTATTCACAATAGTCTCGATATTGAAGTGATGAGTTGACGTGCATTAAATTTCCAACTGCAGGTTGACAGGGTTACGATCATGTATTAAATGTTCTACCCGAACTTCCTTAGTGGAAAGTGTGGCTGTCATACCATGTAATCCCTCCATGTGAACTTTGATTGTTAATGTAACTAGGAGATCTAGCTGGAATGGTTGCTATATCGCCTCTCCTCCATGCTGTACACGGTAATGTTCCTTGGCATGCAGGGTTGGCAACTTCGTAGTTGTTTGTAATTAATGGGATATCATTACAAGTTTGCCCGGTTTTCAATGTAGCTTCGTTGGCTCTTGCTTTCCCATTGATCTTACCAAATATTGACCGTTGATTGTGGGACCCTAGCCTCGTTGTATGTAGTGGTAGAAAGTTTCCCGGTCTTTCATTGTTACGTTGGAGTTTGGCCGACAGGCTACCAAAATGTAGGGTTGGAGAAGTTCCATGCAAGGGTTTCAACCCTGTGACCTGTAAGAGGTAGTTTTTAATAGTTGCAAGCTTTGGCTTCGTGCCATAGAGCCATGATACATTCATACGATGTGTGGCTATTTTGTCATCTGTTAAGAGTGGTTTTGTAAATGGGGTTTGGATTTCCCTTCTGAAATCGTCTTCAGGGCTTTTGAGATTGTGGTTATTGATGTTGCTACCAAGCTTCGTCATTCTTTTGCTGGTGTGGTGTGCCATTGATCCGAGCTTCAATTAGAAGGTAATGTTTTCGAAAATGAATAATACTGTGTTGCTTGTTTGTTTTATTGTATCTTCTTGTTTTAACCACTTCGATGTGTAACTTTGCAGGTACCCTCTTCGTTGGAAGTTTTCTATGCAATGGTTTTGGGAAAGGAAAGCTACTACCGCTTCCTGGTAAGCTCCAGTGGTTCTTGCAAATCCTCGTAGGTGCCTTTGATGTGTTTTTATGTGTGCCGAGAGTTGGAAGCCTTCGACTATTATTAGTGATGGCTAAAAAGAAGTTTTAAGTTTGTCTTGTCTTGATTCAGACTGTACAGAGGGTAACCTCTCAGTCCTTTAAGTTTCCTCTTGGCTATTTAATGCCTGGCTGTGTGGTCAGTAGAGACTCTGAACTTTCATTTGTTCTGTTAGATCTTTTTAAGGGTAGAAACCCTGTGTAGTTTGTTGCTTCACGACTCTATTTTAAGTTTTTGGTTGATAAGGGGCAAGTCCCGTGTATTGTGAAACCTTGACAGGTTCGAAATGAATTTTTCTGTTATAAATAGTAAATGGAAACTGAGAACCGAGGGTTCTCTTGCATTTGTAAACTAATGCTCATTCTTTTGCAATGAAAATTTATATTTTGGAAATCTTAAATGGAAACAATAAATCTCTGTCATGTTCTTCTATGCTGTTGGGCATTCCTTAATGGAGTCGTGTTTCACTTGCTTCTGTGCTATTGGTTCTCTTGTATTGTAATGATATAGTCTTGTTTAAAATAGATATTAACAAATGACTATTTGGAAAACTGTTGATTCGAGTTCGAAATACGAAACTAGCTCAGGCCGAATGTAAATGGTTATTTCCTTTTTCTTCGTCATTGATGTCGATTTTTAAGTTTTGGAATGGTTAGGCCACACTGTCTATTTTAATTTCCAAAAGAATCCTACCTGTAGCTTTTGATTTGCTAACTGGCTTGCAATAAGCTTTCGTACCTAAAAGTTAGCATGTGTATAAAAGATTTCGACAATGTGAATGTTTCAAAGTCGAGTTGTATTCTTACTAGGGTTTGAGCTATTGATAACAGTAGTGTAAAATTGTGCTTCTGCTATGTGGTGAATGCTATCTTGAAGAAGTTCGAAATTCTAGTTAGGGTTTGGAAAAGAAATGTTTAAAGTTTGCCATGAAAGACTTGTGAAGAAAAATATGCATTTTGAAAACAAAACTAGGGTTTGATATAATAGGGTTTTTATGTTGTTGAGAATAGTTTTGTGTTTAAAACACTGAAATGAATAGATGATGAATTATCATATTTACATAAAATAAAATTTATGCAGAGAATAGATTTTCCAGATAAACATAAATGATATTTCTATTTGAAAGGAATGTAATTGAAATGAAATCACATAAACCTTGTGCAGAAATTAATTCTTGCAACTGCTATTAATTTCCTGAATTACACTTGTTTGAAAAACATGAAATGTATAATATTGATGCATTTGATTTCTAGCTGCAATGAATAGAGTTAGCAGAAATATATATAACTATGCAGAAAATAAACTATGTTTTTCTTTCATGTATTTAATAAAAACATTCTATATTACTATTAATGCTATACTGTAATTTTTACTATGTTTAAACATAGGACATAATTTTAACCAGAACACTACTGAAATCACTTATTCAATCAATGGCAATCTGCCTATGTCTCATCTATCATTAATTTGCTTCTCTATACTAGAGTACTATGCAAAGAACATGAGAAAAATATAGAGATGATTATCTAATCAAATATTTCACAAGCTTTATCATTCAGAATCAAACATAGATCAGCAAATAAATTAACTTCTTTCACATGACAGAGTTTAATAATTCTACTAAATAGAAACATTAAACTGTAAACAAAAGTAGAAACAGTAAAACCTGGTTAACTATAGGGAAACAAACAACCCAAGGAACCTGTTCCACCCAACCAATTCCTGAAGACAGCCAAGTTACTTGCCTTAGGATCCTCAATCCTATTCACTAAACCACCAGGAGGAAGAAACTTAGAAGCTTAGGACCTCAACTTGCAGTAACAATAGTTATCCAGTCTTAAAGACTTAGCAGTCAAATGGACCTACACCAACACCTCTGGTTTTCCTTCTCAGAATAATTTGCAGACTTACAGTTGCACTCTCAGATAGCCTCCCTATTTGAATCTCTCAATCATCACCTGATGCACTTAAGGAATATTTCTGTAGAAAATATTGTAAGAACTGTCTGCTCAATTCGAATTTGCCTTATGTAGGCTGCCTAGGCCTTTTAGTGGTTAACTGATCATTTAATGAGCTACCTGCTTACTCCCACCACTTGGGGGATAATGCCACAATTTTAGGGGTAGTTGTCCCATAACCAACAACTAGTGGTGAAGTGCAATTGTTGCCATTTGTCCCATGCCTTCTAACAGCTTCCATTCCTCCTAGTGGGCCAGTGAACACTCATTTAACAGTTCCCTTGGGTGTTTGTATCCTACTTTAATTTATTAAATAATAATAATCAGTAATTACATTCATCCTTGACCAAACTTGGTCATAATTACAAAACTTTGTAATTAAAATTTAACATAAGGTATTTTGCCAATAAAATAATATTTTCAGAATTTGGGTAGGTGACACCTTGCTTCCATGCAATTGGTGTTTTGATGCCCTAAAGCTGTCATGAGGGTTGTGAAACAAGAAAATACAGGTGTCGTTCCATCCTATATTATTATGTTTGATGATTATTAAGGCTTACTCTAGTCTGTTTGGTAGAATAGTTTTTTGGAGTCTGGTTGGAGTCTCTTCAATTTTGGTTTCTGTAGGCCATAACCTCTAGCATGTGGGGGAAAAAACTAATAAAATGATGACAATCCTAGCAATACTTCTCAGGAATAGTTAGTAGTTGATGGTTCAGACATGACTTATATACATTTTTAGTTTTTTGATGGCCTGCAATCTCTTTGATAGTCAGTCCCATTTTGTTAAATTTTTCTATAGCTCTGCTATGTATATTTTTTCTCTATAGTTTAATATAATTTCGATACAAAAAAAATGAGATATGGTCTTCTTTAACCTAGAGATTGCAAAAATTACTTGCATGCTCTCAACTAATAAGTCAAATATCTTCATATGAATTATGGTATTGAGAGTGATTAAAGTGATGTGTAATTGTATCGAGACAACAATAGTGAAACTAGCAACAACTATCTTCAACTAAAAGCTCTTAAAAACATTGATTTGTTGCTAGCAATTTGGATGCTTGTGGCATGCTATATCTCTCATTTAAATTAGAGCATTGTTTTTAATTTATTTCATAGTAATATACAAATTTTAAGCATGAAATTTTTTGGTTGGTAAATTATCAAAGAGAAGGAATCAAAATCTAGGCTTCATTGCATGTCCCCAGTATATATGATACCCACTAGATCAGCTTGTGTGATCTAGATGCATGCTTCTTGATGTTTCATCCTCTTTCTACACCATTAAAAGGTGAGTAAATAAAAATGCCGTTCACCTTGTGGTGAGTTGAAATGAACTAATCAAAATGTTCAGAGACACCTAATCCTATGGGATTATGGTTCCCTGTGTAAATATTGTAAATAATTGCTTCAGTTATTGAATAAGATGAAGAGTCTCCATGTATCCTCTTGTACGCTGAAACCCAAGATTCATACCAATGTATCAATGATTGCTATCTGCTCAATGAAAATAGTTTTGGGAGTTATTCCACAATAGTGGTATTTAAGCTATAATACCCTCGGTTTTGACTTGGAATGTACCAAAATGATGTAAATGATGTAACTATGCTAGTATGGATTCCTAGTACGGAGCTTAAGGCCAAGGTCCAACTAGCGAATGGCTAGGCATGTATGATCTAAATATTTTCATTTGTATTGTATTGTTGGCTTGTCATGATAACTTGAAATATATGTAAGTATTATGTTGCATAAATAATAAAATGGTCCAAGATGGTTGTGTAAAGAGCACTAGAGGGGCTATGATTCCACCATAGGGGAAGAGGAAAGGGGGATATGGGAGACTAAATCCTTTGTTTCCAAGTGTCAACCTCAGAACTCATCCAAATTTTTCCATGTTATTTAAATGACCAAATCATCTTCTTTTGACTTTTTCCAATCACTCAATGCATGTGTGAGGTTGGTGGGAAAAGTCACCTCATGTAGTTATTGAAGCATGGAGTTGAATGCAATTTTTTGATAGTTTTTCCAATGATGTCATTTGTCTATGTCATTTGTCTTTTCACCATTATCTCGTATCAGATGAAGTCAACAGTCAATCTATCATTCTCTCATGCATATCTATCCCGAGAGATCTCTCCATTGATGTTCATGAACATTACCAGACTATGTATAACCCAAAAAATTGAATTGAGAGATAAGATTGTAGATTTGAAGGGAAAATAGATGGTTGTAGGTGAGCACAAATGTTAGGAAAGCTAGGAACCTTACCTCTTGATTTATTCTACTTTTTCATGCTTAAGAAGCTATGAATTGAGGATATAGGTGGTTCTCCAACAACATACATCAGATTGGCCTCCTTCTATGCACACACTAGAAGAACATGAAAAGATGGATCACCCAAGAGAACCGTGGATCGGTGAAGGGGATACATGAGAACATAAGGGTGTTGTGTGGGGCAGGTATTGTTGGATCCAAGGATGTGATGGATGAGTGAGATCCCTGTAGATCACTATATGAGAATTTGGTAGAGCATAGAGAGTAGAACGAGTCATGGGTTGAGAGAGAGAATCTTGTAGGTGTTTCCTTTGCCCTGGTGACCTCATAATCAGGCTTGGGGGTGGTATCTCAGTAGAAAGAGTATATGCTGGACATAGTGCCTATGGTTGGCTGGAAAATCGCTCTTACACAACCAATTGCTTTGATATTCTTTGTTTAAAGATAAGTATTCTCTTGTATTTGAATATGCAATTCTTTTATTTGATGCATGTGATGATTATGTTTGTATATGCATGCTAGATGTGTGTGGATAGAGTTTGTTTGTGTTGTGTATTTTATTTATGCATATGCACACACATTTTAAATATTATGAAATCATAATATGGAAATGGGGTGAAATTTAGAAGCCCGTAATTCATTCATGTCCTCGTCTAGTGGTCAAATTAATGGATGGGGATGTGACAAGAGAAGGTATTTTCCATAAATCCTATGTCTTAGTTATATCCCTCTTCTAGATTCCTCTACAATTATCTTCCTACCCAGATATTCATCTGGGCTATACTACCTCTTTGTGATCCCAATCCTGCATACTATTTTCCACTATCCTAGATACTCTTCCTATTCTTTCAGATTCTATGTGATTACTCTATGCATTCTCTAGAAGTACATTTCTATATTTGTAATTCTATATGCACAAATGCTTTGGAAACCCTAATTCCTTCATTATATACGTGTTCCACTTGAATTTAATCCTTTTTCTACGTGTGTAATTTGGCTTCCATTATCAGATAAATTATTACTTGAAAGGACAACTACCCAGAATGTTTGAGGAATATCAAGCACATGCTCATCTTCAATGTGTACCAAACCACCTACAATAGACAAAGAGCTCACCATATGGAAGAACAAAGGAAAGAAGACATATGCATTGATTGTTTCTACTGTAAGTGAAGAGATAAGTCATAATATATTGTTTGTTAAAGATGAGTATGGTTCTTTGAATAAATTGAAGGATTTATATGACTCCCACTCAGAATTGGAACTCCTACAATTGTTGGTGAAGCTCTTCAACCTTGAGTTGAAGGACAATGATCCCATGGATTTAACATCTAAAATCAAATCCATCATGCATGAAATTGATTCCACTGAAGTAAACATAGAAATTACACTCGCATCCCTTATCAAGGGCCTCTAATTATCCATATGGATATTCTTGGCCACCCACCTATTCCACTGGGTCAAAATAGCTTTTCCTAGTTTGGTAGTTTTTTACTATTTTTCGGGTCTTGAATTTCTGAGGCCATTTTGAGGTCCTAAATGATGTATTTTTTTATCATTTTTAAATATGTTATATTTATTCTATAATATTTTTGGACATAACATGTTGTACTCCTCGGTAATACCTTTCTAATGAGCTACCGAGATCCCTAAACGGAGATCGTATGCAAAATTTATGCCCCTAAGAAGTTGGTGAACCAACTGACCACCTCAGATCTTACAAACCTTTTTACGATTCATATCCTAGGGTTAGGTTTTTGGATATTTAGGATTTTTTCCCCTCATGTATATGATAAAAATTCCCTTTCATCCTCCTTTTTTAATCATCTTGGGATGAATGAGCGTAGCCTCCACATCCCTTATCATAGATATAACTACCACCATTCTAGTTGCTTTTATTTTATGGTTTGTTCTGTTTCATTCATTTAATAGAATATGAGTTTAATGTATCGTTGTTTTCCTTGCAATATGTCTTTTTTGTGTTGATATATGTGATCTTTTATTTAGTTCTCACATAAATCCATATCAGTGGTATTAGAGCAATTTTTTCTTTGTTGTCTCTTAGTGCATGTTCCCAACAAGATCTGGATATTGAGAGTTGGGTCTTGAACTAGTTGAGCTTGAAAGAGACCACCCTCGATGCCCAAACGACCTCCCATGGAAGAGGAAAATAAATACCATGGAGAAGGACATCCTATCAAGTTGTTGCTCAAGGAATCCCTTGTGCAATAGAGGAATGAGATGATAGACAATTTCACCCAAATCCTTCAACAGATGCCAACATCAATGGAGGGATCATCAAGAAATCACTTCCAAGGAGTCACACCCTTCAAGACACAAGTTAAATTTGATATCCATTTATTTGAAGGCTAAATTAATGCTAATTCCCTAGATAAATGGTTGAGTCTTCTAAAAGGGTATTTATTTGTCCACAAATTTTCCGACAGGGAAAAGATCACCTTTGCGCTCCTTAAGGATACCTCCCATGTCAAAAATTGGTGGGAAAATTATTGTGAGAAAAAATTAATAGAGGAGTCTGGAATGTTTGAGTCCAATCCCACTTGGGAATATTTTATAGATGTTGTTAAGGAACAATATTACCCCATGGGAAACTATGATGACCAATACACGAGATGGACCACATTGCGTCAAGAGAGGGACCAAAAAGTGCTATAGTACACCAATAAATTTCATACCTTTCTCATAAATATGGATACCAGAGACTCTGAGCAATGCCTAGTTCTTAAATATCATAGTGGCCTACACAGGTACATCCAAACCGAAATGGAGTTTCTAGATATCTCATCACTTGGGGACACTTATCGATATGCTGTCAAGATTGAGCAAAATTTCAAGCATAAGAACAAGTGGGAGTTTGGGCCTGCAAATCTGTCATAGAAGCAAGGAAATGGTGACTCTAGATCACACAAAAAAGGACAAAGTATGGACAACCATCCCTAGGATAGCCATTCCAAGCCACAGAAAAAAAAGGGGAATGGGAAAAAAAATAAAGACACTGGGTATGGTGCGAGTTCCATAGAACCCCTAGCACAACACTAATGAAGATCGCTCGAAGTAGTCCTTGGTGGCTAAGATCAAAGCTTAAAAGTTAGATCTCGGTTCTGACTTAGATTCAGAACCCAATATGGCTATCGCAAACAGGGGAAAGCATATCATTGATGCAGAACCCAATGTCACCATATCTACCACAAAGATCCAGCTTGACGATTTGGAAGAGATGGATGAAGGTGAGAACCTCTTCCACTCACAGATTTGGGTAAAGGGAACTCCAATGCATTTCATTGTTGACAACGAAATCCAAAAGAACCTGATTTTGACAAAGGTCATCAAACAATTGAAGTTGCCAACAAAACCACACCCGTAACCATACACCATTGGGTGGCTCAACCAAGAATGAGTATCTGTGTTAATCAGCAATGCCACCTACCTTATAGCATCAATCCTTTCAAAGATGAGTTAATGGGTGATGTTATCTCACTCGAATTTTATGATATTCTTTAAAGACAACCATATATGTGGAAGCGTCATGTTGTGTATGAGTCTAGACCTCGTAGTGTCATTATTACTCTGGGAAAACAACTCTACATGATACTAGAGGCAGTTCCCACTACTATAGTGTCCCTCATCACAACTAAGTAGTGCAGGAAGGTAATCTTGTTGGAATCTATTTAATACTGAGAGGGGGGGTTTAATCAGTATTAATGCAGTTATGAGCAGTTTTTAACTTCTTTAACATATTAGTACAAACTTAACCTTAATCTTAAATTATGCATCCTTCATAAAAAAAAGCATTCATCCACATATGAACCAAGAATTTTGATGTGGAAACTCAAACGGGAGAAAACCACATAATGCTATTTTATGATGAAAAGATTACATTCGAGGAAGCATCAACTTCCTATGTTTACCAGCACCAATTGGAAGGAGGAACTGACCCCCTGGTTTTACAAGAACCGACCTAAAGGAAGCACCAAATCCCTGTGTTCTCCAACACCAACTGGAAGGAGGCTATGAACTCATGTTCCTTGCCCCATCCTACTACCCAAATATACACAATAATATATTGCCTTGCTGAAATTCTAAGATGCACACACTTCTAATCTTCTGGTGTTCGTTCTGTTGTGCGTACCTTTCGTATGCAGTCGTATTGCTGTCACTTCCTTGCATACATCACTTGAATTCTCATTCCACTCAACAATTCTCTTTAACCGATATCGCATTTCTTGTGTTGTGTGCTACTTCAACTAATCCTACAGTCTGCGCCAAGATTCACTATGTTGTTATGCTACTGCGCAACTACACATTCAACTGATGACTTGATGTTATGATGTGGTGCAACAATATTAGATGGAACTACGCACTTATTGATATGTGTTTGTTCGGTTTAAGTGCCAAAGTATTTCAGACAATCTGCGACATGTTGTGCATCAAATGATTCATCCTTTCATTTTAACACACTTTCCTCAGATCATCTTTATCACGATGCACATACTTGATTCTGCTGCTACTCGGTTTCTACACGTCTAATGAGATTCTTAGCACACTTCAACTCAATCTTCATACATCAGTCAAACTTATTCACTTCATGCATGTTCTGATATACTTCATGTCTATTTCTATGCTTCTGACTTAGAACATCTGTGACTCTCTGAGTGGTTCCTACAACATGGTCATTCATTCCTCATGCACCTACACATACTCCTCATTCTACCTTTTCAGTCTTAGCGCAATCGTCACATATCTACAACATCATTTTGCGCACCATTGGTTATACCATTCCTTTGCTTGTGCACACTCAACTCTCTGCTAGATCATTGTTGTTCTTGTCCCACAATCTCTTGATGCCGTGAATATAAATCTGTATCTTCCACTTACAAGATCTTCATCCTTGCCATCAAGATTACTTCAAATCTCCAACTTGATTCCTTATTTATACATGTCTTGCATGGATTGTATGTCCACAAGTTGGTTGTCGATTTCCTTCTTCCTTGCTTCACGGTTTGAGATTCTGCCACATGTCATGTTCTGCATCACTGATGTGTTCTTTCTTTGTGGGTTTTGCGCATACATGGTCCTTGAATTAGTGGAAATTTAACCCTTGCAGTACCATCACTTGTGGGTCTTGCAGACTTGCTGTGTCATCAGCTATGGAATTTGCAAATATACTGACTTCAACCGCTACACCCTTCTTGGAACTTGTGCGCACTTCAACAGCTGAAAGCTTCTTCTGATTGGTAAGACTTGCGTGCTTTCAGGACTTGCATAACTATTCAACCATTTCTTGTTTCATGCTGCTTTCGCACTTGTACCTTTGTTCAACCAACTCTTTGTCTTGCTTGCACATTCCCCAAACCTTTGTCCAGCCAAAACTTTAGCTTGTACCTCGAAGGACTATGACTGAAGGACTTATGAACTGCTCATGTACATGTGCCTTATGTACTTCTTCAAACTAGATATGCATTCATTATATACTTCTTGAAACTGGATATGCATGATATACCCTTGAACACACTTCTTCAGACTAGATGGAACTTCTATATATACTTCTTCATATTAGCATCCATATACTTCACCATCTTGCTTGCACATATAATTCTTCAAAGTGGCTTTTCTATATTTCTTCAAGCTGGCATGGGAATATTGAATCCACTTGACATCAATTGACATCAATGACTCAAATTGAATCAGTTGACATCCTCTTTGGCATTAGTTGACATCAATGACAACCAAAGTTCAACAAATCTCCCATACTGGAAAATTTGTTCTCTTCATTATTCGCTTTGAAGAAGAATAAAATATCAAAACAAAATCCACTACCTCCACACAGGGTCTCTTCACCACAGAGACATATTCACCACACTTGTTGGGGTGCCATTACATTTCCAGGTCAAGCACTCAGTTGATTTGATACCTAGGGTGCCTCTACCTAATGGGCCAATATACAGGCGCTCCCTCATGGAAAATGAAGAAATCAAGTGACAGATTCAAGAGTTAATCCAAAAGGGGCACATCCCTCCAATCTCATCACCTTGTGAGAGCCTAATTATGTTGGTACAAAAGAAAGATGGGACTTGGTGACTCTGTATTGATTTCATATCTCTAAACAAAATCACAGTCCAGAATTAGTATCCCATTCCTTGGACCAATGAACTTCTCGACCAACTCAAGGGTTCGAAGTATTTTAGTAAGATTGATCTTAAGCCCGGATATCATTAGGTACCAATTGAGCCATTCGATGTTTGGAAGAATACCTTCAAATATAGGGAAGGCCTTTTCGAGTGGTTGGTCATGCCTTTTGGCTTGACTATGTTGACAGATTATTTCTCACGTGTGGACACGAGTGAACCTCCCTAGTTCGAATGAGTCGAATCTAGAACAAAACGGGACAATACATGCATAAATTCACCTAGATCAATTGAATATTCACAAGAGTCAAAGTAAAGAAAGCTTATTTTTGATATGCAGTTCATCCTTGTTATCTTCAATCCGTTGCAATCCAACTTCGCGTATGAAAGAACCTGTTATAGATCCAACAAAAATGAGTAGCAAGCAAATTGAACTAGAAACAATATAAATAATCTAAGAAAATGAACAAGGATATTTATTATACATGAGAATAATAATCAAATATGGGAAGAAAGTGCATCATTGTATTAAATATGACAGAAATAAATACAACCGTAAGCCTTGGTGTCGTAGTCTCCTTCTGGTAGATTCCTCCTATTCCAACATGTCACCCTTATCTCAAAAGGAAGCACATCAAGAGTGTCAAATCTAAATCACAGTAGGATATTACAGCTAAATATTACCTCACAATCAATAAATTTGACTAAGTATGCAATAAATAGTGTAAAAGAAGCATTATGGACACACAAATGATCAAATTATAAACACAAATGATCAAATAGCAGGTTTATTTTTTACTATCCAACCCAAAAAATGCATTTTGAACACCCTTATATAACATTTTGGAAAAATCATGAGCCTTTGGAGGCATTAGTTGTGGCTACAAGTGGATAGCTTACATTGGACCTCAATCCCCCCTAGGTTTCCCAATAGGCTCCTAAATCACCTCAAATAGTCACGAATTGTCAATCTGAATGTTGGGTAGACATGGGAAGGAATTAATGATGGTAACACATGAGTGGCGGAGGATTTGGTGGAGTGTAGGTGGCCAAGGATAGGCCAAAACAACCAAAAAGGGGGCCAAAATGTCCACATACAATGCATGGGTGCCTTAGTCAAAGCCAAATCCTTAAATCAGGGGATACGGGAATTCCTCTCTCAGGTAGTAGCAATAAATGAGGGAGTTGGTGTTGGCAGGTGGGTTTGGATGAGTCAACTGCATAGCATCGTGAATGCTGTGCACGGTCAAAGATGCCGCGCAAGGAGGAAAACTGCGCACAAGTCAGAAATATTATCAATTTATGTATTTTTGGTCATTTTGGACCACATTGTGCGGGTTAAGGGTCATTTTGTTGTAAGAATGGGTTAAGAAGTAGTTAGGTAGTTAGTTAAGTGGACAATGAATGTAAAGGAGCAAGCCTATAAATAGATGTTGATTGTAAGTGTTAGAAGCATCTTGATAGAGATAGAGATAGAGAGAGCACCAAGGAGAAGAATTGCTCATGTTTTGGTCTTGTGAATTTGGGTATGCGACAGAAGAAATATATTGATGTATCTGTGTTTTGTTGCGAAGGTTGATATGATATGATGGAGTTTGAGCAGAATCATTGTGTCTTTTTTTGTTTTCTGTTATGAATGTGATGAGTATCTGCGATATGAATCTATGAATCATGCGATGTTTACTTGCTGCAAATGATGTGATAATGTTAGATCTGTTTGTGAATTGATGGTTTTAATAATGAGATCTGTTGAATGATGATGCGATTATGTTTAATGTATATGCCGAGTAATTAGATCTGTTAACTAATGTTGCATTAAGTTGATAAGTAAACACACATGGTCCTCCTTCTTTCAGCAGAAACGTGGTTCCGTTAGCTCTCCCTTGATCGTCTCAGGTGAGACTTCATCTGCTCTACAGGTGTTGTTGGACATGGTAAAAACTGTCTGGGCCGGTGCTCAGGGAGATCGTGGTGGTTTGGATGTCGATAGAGTGAGGAACCCCTGTCGACAAGGTTTGTGTCAACAAATGGTTCTGTTCCCAGGACCCTAGCGCAAAGTGATAGGAGGACATGTTGTGGCATCTGACGAAACCAAAAATTCAAGATTGGTTGGACCAAAAGTTGCGAGAGTTTACTGAGAAAGAGAATCAAAACCATGGACTGATGACAGATTGGTGGTTGGAAAGGTACATACACGACAATCCACATGAATATTTTTTTCTATGAATTCTTGATCATCTTGTATGAGTGGTTAGCACAATTGACTTTTTGCAAGGTAAATTTCCAAGGTGGTGAGCCAATGTCGTGGACCCCTGAATTGATCCAGGAGTTGCAAGAAGTAGACAATAGGGCATCGCGGGCTGTGGAAGTCTGGTTTGAAAGTATATTGGAAGGCTATATTACCGATTTTGCGGTTGACACGATGAAATCTTATAGTGAAGCTGAAAGGGAATTTTTCAAAGGACCGAGAGGCAGGTTCCTGTTGTCGCTGTAGTTGTCCATTAAGATGCCCATCTGTGAAAAGGGCATACTGAAGATGAACCTAGAGTAGAAGAACCCTGGTGGGAGGAGGCTGTGGAGACCGCGAAGGAAGGGGGGGATGCAAATGGAATGATATGGGGTAGATGGGTGCAAGTTACGATGAGACTGTGAAGGAAGTTGAGGAAGAGAGTGGTCTTATGAGGGGAGGAGCAAGGTTTCAACAAGAGAAGAGACAGAGGATAGGGGAAGGTCCTGTTGTGATCGAAATGAAAAACCACAAAGGAAGACCACATGGGATGAAGTGACCTCACAGCGACAATGAGGAAAGCCAGGCTATGCCCCAGATAGAGGCAAGACCAACCTCCAGCAGTACCATACGCACACCTCCGCTCACTATATCACAACCAGGAAGAAACACAAATCTAACACCGTCGTGTTTGACGTATCAATAGCATTCAAAGAGTAGCAGTTCAATGACTGTAGGAAGAAAGCCCAAGATGGCAGGTGAAGATGCAAAGTTACCTCTGTTCCATGGGAATGGAATTGAGAAGCCAGAGCAATACTAGTTCTTATGTGAAGCTATGTAGACTGTTAAGCTAATTACAGATGATGAGGCCAAGAAAGGTTAATTGGCGATGACTCTTCGGGGTCGCTCACTAGATTGGTTCATGAAATTTGTACAAGTCCCTACAGGAATTACATAGAAGACACTAGATGAAGTTAGAAAAGGATTAATTGACGAGTTTAGAAAACTGAAATCTGAAGTGCAATACAATACAGAACTAAATTAAATCAAGCAATATCCGAATGAAATTATTCGGGATTTTGATTAAAGGTTTAAGATGCTAATGGAAAGAGTCAGTTTTGAGAAGAGCGACATTCAGCATAAGGAATGGTTCACTGCGACGTTACTACCTCACATCAGATTTCCGCTGATGCAGCAAAAAATTGCGACACCAAGTGAGGCTCTGGAAATTTCAATGAGGTTAGAAGCTTCACCTGTTGGTGAGAATGAATTCGGCATGAATCAGATTCAGACATAGGTTGCAAACTTGACAATTTAGTTGCAAGATCTCAAGAAGGGTAAGGAGCACCGCGAAGAGTTTTGATGTACTCGATGCCGCGTAGAAGGGAATACCAAGGATAACTGTCTAGATTTACGAAACTACCTATTATCAGGAGCACCGAACCCATTGAGTGGCAGAGATATGCCATGGTGCTGCATTTGTCAAGTTTATGGGCATTGACATGAGGAGTGTCAATACATGTAGAAGATGGTCACGAAGCTGATGAATTTGTACTGCACATTTTGCAAGTCTGTCGGGCATGAATATAAGGATTTCCGCGCATACGACCCGCTCCAGGAAATGACATATGGCGTATACTATGTCAAGGGAGACGACCATCGCGTAGTACAGCATCCGCAGCCATAGGTGGCCCAGCCACCACCTCAACCGAAGATGCATTTTGTACCACAGTCGCAACCCCAACAGCAGTTTGTGCCACAATCACACTATAATCTAGTGCAGATGGCTCCGCAGCAGCCACATTATGTTCAGCCTATGTCGTATGTTCATCCAGTGTAGTATGTTCATCCAGTGCAGTATGTTCATCCAGGGAAGTGTGTTCAGATGCAACTGAATCCTTTGCAACAACAATTTAATCAACCGCAATATCAACAGCAAGGAGGATTCCGAGGAGGACGAGGTGGAGGCTTTGGTCGAGGAGGAGGATGAGGTCGTGGACCTATGTAGTGTTATAATTGCGGAGTATTGGGGCACTACCAAAGAGATTGCCCGCAGTTGCAAGAACAATGTACATATTTCTTTGTTATTGATCACACTGTTGAGAACTTCCCACAGCTGATTGCGAGATGGCAGGTAGGAAACGTTCCGCAGTTGCAGAACTAGAACCAACACCAATTTCAAAATCAAAATCAGTTACAGAATCAACAACCATTGCAGAATCAGAATTAGATGCAGAACTAGAATCAATGGAAGAATTAGAATGCAAATCAGAATGTGAATCAAATTGCGAATCCACCACTGAACCAGAATCAGGGACCGACTGTCGCAACAATTTCAGTAGAACCAAGAACGCAAGATGTTGTTGTTGTTGTTATCACTCGTGGAGGTGCGACAACAGGAGAAGATGGTTCACATCCACTCATCTGGATGGCTGGGAAAAAGAAGGTGGAGTTCATGATATTGGTGCTAAGCGAGACACATTCTTTGAAGCACGTAATGTGATGGGAAGAAGTCTTGGTAAGACAATTATTTATGACATGCCCCCTGCTGTTGACTCAACTTCGGAAGCATGGCCATCACGACAGTATGGTACATTGCATAACTTCTTTGAGAGTTTCTTATCGCTAGCACACAATCTCGATGCTCTTGCCGTGATTGAGAGTCTGTTGCATCGACCGACCAAGGGACAGAAAGAGTCTGTTGTAAATTCTTTACAGAGGAAGAAGACAGGATAAGAGATGTGCATGAATATCTAGATTGGGGACTACGACGTAGATTCAATCATTATGGATTTAGGCTCAGATGTCAATATTCTAACAAGGTAGGCATGGAAAAATATGGGGATCCCAACGCTGAGCTAGTCCCCTGTACAACTACGACTGGCTAATTAGGCCAAGGTAACACCAATTGGGAGAGTTTCGCGCCTTGTTGTGGACATTAAGGGGATGAAAACCTATGCTGATTTTGATGTTATTGAAGTTATCAAGGGTGGAAGCTCCCATCTTGCATTGTTGGGGATTGGATGGGCTAATGATAGTATGGCAGTAATTAATTTCAAGAAGCGGGTTATGACCTTTGAAAATCAAGACCTCAGAGTTATCGCTCCGTGTAATACCCCAATTTTGACCCTTATGAAATATTGGCTTTTAATGTAAATATTGTATAAATGCGATGTATGTTTCCCTTGCGTGGAGATCAAGGCCAAGGCCCTGCTAGCGTATGTTCGGATTTTATTTAAAATGGACAAGTATTTGACATT
The DNA here is from genome assembly GCA_027924585.1 of Larix kaempferi. Taxonomy (NCBI): domain Eukaryota; kingdom Viridiplantae; phylum Streptophyta; class Pinopsida; order Pinales; family Pinaceae; genus Larix; species Larix kaempferi. The sequence goes on along the minus strand of BSBM01000450.1, from coordinate 8,893,981 downwards.
TTGTTATCCATGTGCTATTAAGCCATGGAATATTTTAATTTGATATAAATATTAATATTTCAATAAAATACAAAAACTGGCTATGGAAGCAACGGATGAGAAGGGGCCATGTGTATTCCAGTAGGGAGTGGTGAGGGGGTTGTGGGATTGAACCATATGCTTCCAAATTTCATCTTGAGAACCCATTTGACTTTCCTTGCTGACATTTATTTCAGTTGTTGAGAAATCAGTCTGTGGCTTCAATGGAGCATGGGCAGCCCAAAAATTCGTATGACAAGTATGGGCTCTATTTTTCTTGTACCACAAGTCACCCTAACTCATGGGAATTGGTTCTTCCTCATTCCCATTCCATTGTTAAAGATCCCAGCTTCAGTTTTCATCCATTTTTACACATGCCTAGCAGTGAGAAAAACCAGAAATCGCAACTTTGCAAGAACCCACGTTTTGAAGAGCCATAAACGTCCAGAATTTGGTATTGACAGTGAAATCCAATGGGGGATCCATAGATATGAACCTTGGGGCGAAATTGAGAGTATTAGATACCCCGATATCCATTGGAAAACCCAGGTTTTATAGCCCAGAAATCCAGTGACGGGATTGAGTTATTTGATGACAGAATTGTGAGAAATCCAAGTGTGAATGACTGAGTAGAGGTTGGGAATGCTTGATAAACCCAGTGAAGGCTGGAATCTCAAGGATTTAGCAGCTTGGACCTTTCTATGCCAATCCTGAATAGCACTGGAGGGAAGGGACACCTGAGGGACTGTGCATCAGATAAGGGGACCTTCATTGTGTTGGGTGTGGTAGGTACTGTGGGTGCCTTGACTGTTTGAATTATCTTGAGATGCATGTAGCTTTGTGGTTGAGCTCATTGTCTTAGCATTTCCCTCCTTTTTCTTTTGTATGCTTGATAAACCAAACTGTGTGTTGGCTTAGCATAGTTGTTGAGTGAAACCATGGTTGTGAATGAGCCCACTTAGTTCCTCCTTAGTGGATACACAACCCAGCTCGGGGGTGATCTCTCAGCTGAAAGAATATAAGTTGGATATAGATCTATGCTTGGGTGGAACGTTGCTCTCACATAGCTAGTTGTTGGACAACTTCATCTCAAAGATAAGTGTTCTCCGTGTTTAAATTATATGCATTATGTGTTCTGCAATGTGTTAATTTTGAATGATAATTATTGATGTTAGTGGAATTGATAGGAATTCTATGCATAGCATGAGAAGGGGATTAATTCTCTGCATATTGAATCATCATCTACTTGTGATAGATATGTTGATGCATTAAAATTGTGTGTGTGCAAATATGATTTAATTCCGTTGTGTTTATATTGAGTATGAATTTGCACACAAAAGTTTTTATTTATTATGAATTTCTTAGTAATGTATGGGGCTAAGATCATCAAATAAGCTCGGTATGTTTGGTCATGTTTCCTCCCTTGCACTGGGTTGATGGGAGGGGACGTGACACTCCGTTGGATCTGAATGAAGGGCATAGGTATGTGGAACCAGTAAAGGATGAAGTTGTAAGAGGATGGGATCATCCATATAACATTTCCGAAGACTACATCCATCCGACTGTCGACGACGAACTCGGTTGGCACAGCTCTAGCTCCGTGTCTTCTGACTCTGATTATGCTTTAGAGAACTGGCATAATCGCATGCATAAGGTGTCATTTAGAAAGTGCGGTTTGATCACACAATCGTTGCATCTTTTCGTGACTAAGACGGTTGAATTACCAGTACATAAAGGACTTCTCAGGTTTTCTGACTTCCTTGTGGCATTTGAAGATAGGGTGTCAGAACCCCAGCAGTTGTTGGAATTGGAGGAGGCACTGAAGGCTTCCCCAGCACGGTGGTGGGAGACCCATAAGAAGTCGATTATTGGATGGTCGCAGTGTCGAATATTGATGACTGTTCGCTTTGGAAATGAAGAAGTATACCACACTAGAAAGTATGATGGGCGGAATGACCCTGCAGTCATCTGGTTGAATGTCAAAATGAACTGGTCGCTCTTTTTACTGAACCAGTTTACAGAGGATGCACTAGTAGTACAGGCGGGGAAGCGGTCATTTGCATACAGTTGGTTGTTGATTTTGATCACGCTAGTAGCTTGGATGGAGCCAAACGGTTATCAAGGTATGGACGTACCGATAGTAGTAGTTTGAAAAGGCGCAGGCTACCAGAACCTCTGATGGGTAAAAGAACCCGAGCGACTTAAAGACTGCATAACACAGTTCTGGATCTTTTGGGAGTAGCTGCAAGCGGCAGTTGTGAAAGTTTCGCGGTTATCTCAGGAAGCCATCATGAAATATGAGCAAATTTCCTGGTTTGTGATTGGCCCATACAACATTCATGTCCAAGCACGGAAACACCCAGAGAAACAATGGTTGTCGACACCATACAAGTTGTCAAATGAAGACCTAGATGCCATTGTTGCTGATTGGCCCATCGAATGCAGAGAACCACTTAGTATAGAAGAAGTTGAGAAGGGTCCCCCAGCAGATGCCCCAGTTGATCCAGTACAAGGGATGGACCCGCTTTCAGACCAAGAGTTGTCGTGGACACCCACGAATGAGGAAGCCAAGCATCAGTTTGAGGAGGCCAGAACGAAGCGGCACTACGAGCAGGGTATGCCAAGTGGTGCAACCCCAGGAATGGAAGTGTAGTTGAATCGACTTATAGAGGCCGTCACAAATGCCATGGTTGTGGCAGCTGACGAAATGAAGAAACAAGAGGCCAAAGTTTTCAGTGAGGTAAATACTTTACTTGCTTCCTTAATTGATGTTGTTTCCAAGAAAGCGTCGAAGGTGTCGACCGTGCAGGACTTTGGATCCATCAACACTAGAATGTGGGTTTAGAAGGTGAAAATTTCCCCAAATATGATTGAGACCAACGATGTGACTCTCACTAGTTACCTCCAGCAATCGCAAAATGTGTCGATCGACATCAATGGGTTGTCCATGTAGGAATTGATGAACTTGTTGAGTGTCTGCAATCATGAGTTGGAAGATAGGGAGCTAAGTATCAACGGTCAGTTCTTGCGATTGTAGGAGACAGCGACAGCAGCCCAAAAAGAGGTCGAAGAATTAAAGGGGGAAGTAGTAGCAGCGTGAGAAGTGGTAGAAGAGTTGCAGAACAAGATAGTGAAGTTGATTGTAGAGAAGGCTAGCGCAATTGAGGATCTAAAGAAGGATTAGGACTACTTGACGGTGGAGAGAGACACTCTCTGGGACAACAGAGTGTATTTGGAAAGGGAAGTTTCAGAAGCCCGTCAGTATGTATTGGATCCCACTGCACAATTGGACCCGGTCGAGCGAGCACAATGACTTGGGGCTATCATTTCCCAGTTGCAACGCGACAATGTTAACTTAACAGCTCTGATACAACTAGGCACACCGCAAAAGAAAGTAGCAGAAAGGAAACGCACCATGGAGGAGTTGGTGACCCAGCTAGGAGATTTGGAGTAAGAAGCAACAAAAATCACTACAGAGACTGTGCAATTTTGGGGCAGTGTAGTTGAGGATGAGCAATTAGAGCAATTGACCAAGCTACAGCAGGAGGTGGAAGGGAAATTGGAAACACTGAAGACGTCAATGAGAATGTTGCCACCAATTGTTTAGGTCACCAAATAGGTGAAGCTGAAGGAGCTACAACAGCGTGTTGCAAAGGCACAAGAGCGTCAGCAAAAGCGTAGTACACATTTAGATGAGTTCTAAGAGATTGGAGCGTAGTTTTCTCTCCAGGCAGTTTCTGCACTACAGGTTGTGGAGGAAGGTAAGCATAAATATGTGGCTAAGCTAGTCAAGCATCCATTAGCACAGGATTTGATAGAGAGTCGGGAGATTGCTACAACTGTCCAGGACCAAGTCAGGGAGATCAGTCAGTATGAAGCCTTCAGGCTCAAGATCAATGAATACACCATGTCCAGTTGACGTGGCTCAAGGGCAAGCTACAAGATTTTGTTGGGGGCATGTTGGCAGGCGGGTTTGGATGAGTCAGATGTGCAGCATTGCGGATGCTGCACACAGTCAAAGATGTCGCGCAAGGAGGAAAACCGTGTAGAAGTCGGAAATAGTATTACTTTATGTATTTTTGGTCATTTTGGACCGCATTGTGTGGGTTAAGGGTCATTTTGTTGTAAGAATGGGTTAAGAAGTAGTTAGGCCATTAGTTAATTGGAAAATGAATGTAAAGGCATAAGCCTATAAATCAATGTTGATTGTAAATGTTAGAGGCATCTTGATAGATATAGAGATAGAGAGAGCACCAAGGAGAAGAATTGCGCATGTTTTGGTCTTGTGAATTTGGGTATGCGACATAGGAAATATATTGATGTATCTGTGTTTTGTTGCGAAGGTTAATATGATATGATGGAGTTTGAGCAGAATCACTATGTCTTTTTTTGTTTTCTGTTATGAATGTGATGAGTATCTGCGATATGAATCTGTGAATGATGTGATGTTTCCTTGCTACAAATGATGTGATAATGTTAGATCTATTTATGAATTCATGGTTTTAATAATGAGATATGTTGAATGATGATGTGATTATGTTTAATGTATATGCCGAGTAATTAGATCTATTAACTAATGCTGCGCTAAGTTGATAAGTAAACACACATGGTCCTCCTTCTTTCAGTGGAAACGTGGTTCCGTCAGCTCTCGCTTGATCACCTCGGGTGAGACTTCATCTGCTTCGTAGGTGTTGCTGGACAGGGTAAAACCTGTTTGGGCTAGTGCTCAAGGAGATCATAGTGGTTTGGATGTCGACAGAGTGAGGAACCCCTGTCGACTGGGTTTGTGTCAACATTTGGCAATAAATGAGGGTGCCTAACAACCAATTTGACTATATTTAGGCCCATAAGTGGTGGATTGTGCCATAAATGCCCCAACTAACTTCTAACAACCTTGTATTATCATCAATAACCATTTTTTGGACCAAATAATCATCAAATTAATGTATGACTATGGTATTAAGGTGTAATAATGTTCTAACACCCCCCCTTAAGCTATACTTATGTATCCAATGATAAAAAATGAGGCCTTGAAAACTAAGGCTCAAGTCACCTCTTACAACAACAATTTTTATTAGTCCATGTAACCAAGGTAAGGAGGAAAACCACATGGGAAATAAAAACTCCCCTAAAAAATCGACATGAAACAAAATCTAGAAAATATACTAGTATTCAACATGCATCACTCACCCCAAGGAGTGATCTAAGGTAAGTGAAGGTTTTCTCAGTGAAACTCTTGGTGAAGATATCAACAGTTTGCTCAGCAAATGAGAAATACTGCAATGAAATAATATAGTCATGCACCAAGCCTCGAATGTAGTGCATGTGAATATGTATGTGCTTGGTCCTTTGCCTTTGTACTAGATCAGTGAATATCTTGATTGCAATTTAATTATCACACCAAATGACTATGGGTAGATCAAATGCAAATCCAAACTCTCCAATAATACCTTGCAACCACACATTGTGTAGTTGCATTCACTGCTCCCCTGTATTCAGTCTTAGTTGAAGATAAGGAAATAATGTGTTGCTTCTTTCTAGAAAAGCAAATGGGACCATGTGAAAGCATAAATACATAACCCGAAGTGGAATTCCAGTCAGTACAATCTCCATCCCAATCAGAATCAATAAAACCAACTAGTTCAAGCGATGAACTAGCTGCATAGTGTATCCCAAGCTGCTTGGTTCCTTGCACATAATGCAAGATCCTTTTGGAAACCTTCCAATGGATCTCAAGAGGCTCTTACATGTACCTTGAAACAAATCCTACTGCATAATCCAAATATGGTTGAGAGTGAGTGAGATACAACAAGCTCCCAACTAGCTGTCTATACAACGAACTGTCAACCAATGGCGAGGAACCCTAGTCATGAAGATTTACTCCTCAAAGGAAGGGAAAATTATCACCCATACATTCATCCATGTTGAAATTATGTAGCATATTTGAAGCATACTTTGATTGTGAAACTTTGATCCCTTCATTAGATTGATCAATCTCCAAACCAAGAAATTGTTTCAACAATCCTAGATCTGACATGGAAATGCATTGTGTAATGCATCTTTAATGGAGCCTAGTTTTTCAATGCAACTACTAGTGATCAATAGATCATCAAAATACAATACAATAATCAAAATCATATCACTAACATGCTTCATGTAAACATTTGGATCAGATTTGCATCTCCCAAAGCCTTGTGATAGCATAAAATTGTCCATCTTGGCATACCAAGCTCTTGGATCTTGCTTGATACCATAGAGGGACTTATTCAACCTGAAAACAAGTGTGGGATCTACAATGAAACCTTCAGGCTGCTGCATATAGATATCCTCAGGCTGATACCATAGAGGGACTTATTCAACCTGAAAACAAGTGTGGGATCTACAATGAAACCTTCAGGCTATTGCATATAGATATCCTCATGAAGATCCCCATGAGTAAATGTACTCTTCACATCCATGTGATGAACCTCCCATCGCTTGGAAGCTGCAATGGCCAAAACTAGCCTGATTGAGTCCATCTTTTCCACAGGTGTGAATGTATCTGTGTATTCCACTCCATGGACTTGATAGAAGCATTTAGCTACCAATATGGCCTTATAATTCAGATCAGAACCATCAGCAGACATCTTGGTCCTATAAACCCACTTGCATTGCACTAGCTTCCTCTTGGAAGGAAGAGGGACCAACTCCCAAGTTTCATTGTCATGGAGAGACTCCATCTCTTCTTGCATGGTTGTTTTCCATATTAGATCATGTGATGATTCTTTATATGACTGTGTATCAGATCCAACCTTGATAAAACACCTCCCATGAATATTCGAATCACAGATAGACAATGCATTGTTAAACTATGATCTAGTCTTCCTTGGTTCTTGTGGATCACCTGCAAGTTCACCAACTGCTTGTATGGTTTTCTCAGCCCACTTGGGCATTTTAGGAGGGTCATTATCTACATGCATGTCATCATCTTCATCCTCAACATCATAAATATCAGAATATGAATCATCACTTACATCCTCTTCAGGTAGGGGGTTTGAGCATTCCCCTTCTCCTTGTTCTGTTGCATGCATGTGCTCTTGTTAGAAATGAACACTCCTCTCGATGAAAGTATTTTGAGAGGAGGGGTCAAATAGCTTGTAGCCCTTTTCATATTATACATATCCAACCATGATGGAATCTTTGGATTGGGGATGCAAGGCATTCCTTTTCTCTGGAGGTATTCTAGCCCATGTTATTGATTCAAACACCCTAAGGTGAGACACATCAGTCTTGTGTCCCATCCAAGACTCAAATGGAGTCATTCCTTCCAAGGATTTGCATGGTGCTCTTTTCTAAACATATGTAGCATAGTTAATGGCTTCATTCCATAGTTTAGGAGACAAGGACTTAGCCTCCATCATAGAGGTATCCATCTCCTTCAATGCTCTATTCTTGCGCTCTGCCACACCATTCTGCTGGGGTGTGTAAGGCACAAAATGTTGCATTTGAATGCCATATTATTCACATAGATGTTGCAGGTCCTTATTGACATATTCCCTTCCATTATCAGTACTTAAGACCTTTATATTCCTCCCACTGAAGTTCTCCACCGAAGCTTTGAAAACTTTGAATGAATGGAAGACTTTAGATTTTTGCTTGAGAAAGAATACCCAACAGTACCTTGAAAAATCATCAATGAATGTTAGGACATACTTTGATTTTCCATAGGAGGGTGTAGGAAGAGGTCCTATCACATCTGAATGTACCAAAGCAAGAATATTAGCAACTCTTCTTTCCTTCCCCTTCTCATACTTGCGCTCTGCATGCTTCCCAACTGTCATGTCCCCAATTTTGTCTAATTCAGTGACCATGGATAAAAGGGGACAAAATAACCCCTAGGTAAATAATTTTATTTCATCATGTATGCATATGATTAAATTTATCCAAAGTCAAGTGAAGGAAGTATTTTTATTAATTTTAATTAATTAAATTCCTAAATAATGGAGCAAGTGGGCCAAGAGGGTGCCCTTGTGAGGATAAGGTTTCCAAAATGGAACTGGAGACAAGAAAATGGCAAAAGAGGAAAAGTAGAGAAGGTGTAAGAACATGCCAAAAGAAGAAAAATGGAAACAAATAGAAAAATCTAAGGAGGGCGCAGTTTCTAAAGGAGAGCTCGGTTTACAAATTGGAAACAACCAGGAAAAGCTAAGGAGGGTGCAGTTTCCAAAAAGGAGCCCATTTTACAAAGAAGGAAACTTTTACAAAGCAGGAAACAACTTGAGACAAGGAGGGCATAGTTTCTAAAGGAGAGAAAGCTTGTAAGGAAAAAGCAAGGCAAGTCTACTCATTCATGGGTGGCCCATGTGAAAGGGTTCTCACATTTCACCAAGTAGGTCAACTTTCTCAACAGGTCACAATGACTTCTATAAAAGAATCCAAATAACTCCTATTCACATCTTTTGTCAAATTGATTTTATGTGTGAGCATTCTATGCTTCTCAAGGCAAGGTGATGTGCCCTAGCCAACCTATGGGAGATGTGCCCCATAGTTCCATTTCCACTCTTATGCACATGATCCAGTGCATCCATTGATATCAAATTGCAGATCTGATCCATCTCTATGATTGCATCCTCTCTTCTTTCTATCTTCTAAAGCATTCTTCTCATTCAGTGGAAATAATGTTGAAGGGCCGAACTGGAGGTTTCAGGTTCAGAAATTCTGATAATTTATGGGTTGTGAGACCTATTCCATTGCATATGGAGGGTCATTTATAGTAGTAAACACTTTTTGTCTCATCGAAAAATGTGTCCGTATGACCAAGATACACCTATTTTCACCAGAGCCAAGGTTTCATGTGTTAAGGAGTGCACGTGTGAAGTTCCAATTCAGTGAATGCGCCCAGGACAGCTCAGGGAGACCAGTGTGCCATGCATATTCAAATATCATACCTACTATCAGTCAGAAATCAGATTCATATCATAGCTACATCTTCTTCTCTTCCTCTTACACTCATTCTCTCTCATTGTGTAATATTTTCCTAGCCTTGGAGGCTCTCTGTAATTCTGAATGAAATAAAATATCAAATATGCATTATGGACTTCAAATTTCAACCTGTTGTTGTTAATGAACATATATTAGAACCATTCAATGCTTCAGAATAGAGTTTAGTACTAATCCTTTAAGGAATTTTGGGAACAAGGAATGCAAGACTAGCTCATTAAGCAATTTTAATTAACTAGTTTTTCCATATTTGCTAAAACTCACTGTCTGTGCATCAATTTTAATATATGTAAGTTATGTGAGTCTCTCAAGACAGTATACGAGTCATTCCAACCCGTCCCCTAAGTTTTTGGAAGCATATAACACTATTTGGAGGAATATGTAAATCACCTAGGTAAGCAATCACCAGTAGCGCACTTGTCCATTTGGCCTCCAAATCCTCCTGTAACCTCCCAAATTCACATGATCTCTATTCTAGTGTATTTTACAAAGTTTTATTCCTGATATAACTCTTCCACCATCCCTGTAAAAGTCCCCATTCTAGTATGCATATGCTGGAAGGCCTAGGAAGCTTCGATGAAGTAGACATCAGACTTGTCTGATTGTTGAAAAGTAAATGGCTCCAGTGCTTTGTCCATAGGACTCAATGTTTAGTTCTGTTATACCTTGCTGCTGCACCTTCCCTCATACAAAAACCAGAACCTAAATTTACAACCACCATCCTTGACCTGTGAACCAGTATTCAACATTATTGCATTGCACACTATAAAAATTGTTAAAAAATTATTAATTAAAATTCTGCTTAAATTGGGAGTTTGAGTTAAATGATTCTGGCACATCCTTGGCTGGAATATTACAGTGGTATCAGAGCACTTTTATCCACCCCCGTGGAAATAAAGAATCTCCTTTATTGAATAATATTACATATCTAATTCTTCAAAAGTTGCAGTATGAGGCTCCTACCAATAATTGCAGAATTTGATTTTGAGCCAGATGAAGAAGAGGAGATGTACTCTGTGGGAGATAATTGTTTTCATAGGTTTGAAGATGTTTACCTTGCTGATCATATGATTTAAGAGGAAATAGGATCTGATATACTTGTGTCTAAATGGGAAAATGGAAAATTTTCATGTGGAAAGAAGGTAAAGGGATCATTCCAGTATCTCATGGAATACTATCCCTTAAAGGACGAGATCCGAGATCTCTTATCTTTTCAAGATTACTATGAACTTGAGGTAGGTAGGATGATAAAATACAATAGGATGTATTCCCTTACTATTGATAATATGTGCCAAGAAATGAAGCACATGTTGCAGCAGAGAGGAGAATCAAATAGCTCTTCCAATCTAAGCCATAAGACATCAGTTCATAAAGGAGAAAATAATAGTCATAGGTATGATCAGAAATCTGATTTTTCATCACAACCATCATACCATGAGGAAGAGATTGCAAATATAAATCAGCCTATTTTCAGCAGCCATAAGGTTGATGAGTTACCAAATTTTCATCAAAAGAATATGCAGAAGGTCCATGCACATTTGAAGATCCAGCAATCCAACATCTAGTTGTTGACAATGTGGAAGGCGAAATCACTCCTAGTTTCTTTATGGGTGAACTCAAAATCATTACAAGGTATGATGATGTTGTCAGTAGTGGTGAGACATAATTTGGATCTGATCCAAAGGATGAACATGAATCAGATTTACAGTCACCCCTTGAGCTTCATCAGGAAGCAGAAAATAAGTACACATTAGTAGAGTGTGAATCAAAAAATTTGGAGAAGAATCCTGGCGACACAAGACTGTCACATGAGGAGACATCTTTTGATGGATGTCCATATCTCTATGTGGGTGACATAGAGATACCATTTGATGAGATTTATGCAAGTACAATTTCCCCTAATACTAAAGAAGATGAAGTCCTTGCAGTCAAGGAAGAAGTCACAGTATCAATCTCAAAATCACCACCTGAGTTTCAAGAGGTTGATCCATTGGTAAATGATGAGGAGGTTTATTCTCAACTTTTCTCTTCTGAAAGGCCACTCAATATGAATGAAATATGTATCAAGGAGGCCTTACACATTCTCCATGACAAACATGTTTCATCATCAAGGAGGCCTTACACATTCTCCATGACACACATGTTTCATTGTCACAATATTGTTGGAGAGCTGCTTCATTCGAAGATTCAACTTTCCTTGAAGCCATGGAGGAGATTCAGAGAGTAATGTCTACAATCCAAGGTAATTTATTAGATATGATTCTGACAAAAATTATCTTCTTCAGCTTGTGCATTTGTTACATGGAGCATCCTTAAAGGATGAAGAGGATCTTTGCAATCTCACAAAAGAAGTGATGACCACCCAATATTCCTTTCAGAGCACTCAATGTGCACTCCAAGAATCTAAGATGGAGATAGTCCAGCTTCATGAAAAGTTGTAAAGATCACACATGACCTCCTACACACAATTCAACCATCTTCACTTGGTTGATTTCATTTTTTATCATATGGAGGAACCTCATGAGATGGTGAATCATGAGGATCATTTTATTTTCAATGTGCTTGAGGAGTGTGCAGAGCAGTTTGAGGAGAACCAAGCACTTGATCTTCCCCAGAGTGAACCTGAGTTGTTCCTTGTAGAATGTCACTCTTCCATGGAGGATTCGGATGCGATCACCTCTTTTAGACCAGCCAGTAATGAAGAAGATGCAACCATAATTTTGAGGAATGAGATTTGCAGAGATATGAATTTGGTTCACAGTTCTTTCCCCCAGATCCTAGATTCAACGACATCAAGTGGGGATGAACATTGGGTGAATAAATTTTTCAGGTTGGTGCCACATGTGGAGCAGGAGGTTCCCAAAATTTTCCATAATGACTGGGTAAATGCACCATTTGAATCCCAAAAACATCCAAGGAATCCACTTGCATTCCTTGATGCCTCTTTCTTTCACTTGCACCAATTGAGTGAAGCCAATGGCAGAGAGTTGAGCCATTGCAATTGTGCACTAGTACCATGCCTGGGAGATCATGATATTTATATAGATGAGGAAGATTCATGGATGGAGAATATACATGAATTCATTTCACCCAAGACCAGCAACCACCATGATGATCTTAATCCATTGGGATCAAGCAACATTAAAGTCTATACACCCATGGATAGATGCATCTTACAGTTTGTGATTCTAGAAGGTAAATTTTTTTTTGTAAATTTGTTGATGCTCCTAAGAATGACATGTTTTGTGACCAGCAACAAAGGCACATATTGATTCCATTTGATGCCATTCATCCACATATGGATTGGGTGGAATATTACATGTTAGACATGGAATATCCCTGCAGAAAAATGTTTTGCTCGTGATAAGGCAAAGGCAGCTAAGAAAGCAAGTCGCCAAGAGAAGTTAATGAAACATTTATCTTGCAAAAGGTGGCATATGTGGAGGGAATCCACTACTTGGATGGATGCTTGCACCCTTTGGAAAATGGAAGAGAGTTGAGCCATTGGCTGATTTCACTTGGGGAAGAACTTTGATTCCCACTTAATTTGACTAGATGGAGTGTCTTTTCACTTTTTCTTTGGATGAAAAGGCACATGTTTGACCTTACTGCTTACATGGATGGATATTTTTATGATAGAAATTACAATTCAAGTGATCAGCATGAGAATCTATGGATTCTATATGATGCTCTTAGTATTTTTGGATGGACATGGTGTTTGTATGATGCATATCTTTCTCATGATTGGATAAGAGACTTCCACCCTCGTCATTTGAGCTACAATGATGACATTTTTTTATGAATGTGTGCATGGGGCACATGAGAACTTTCTTGTTGGATTGGATGAGGTTTGGCCTCACTCTTTGGAGGCATATTGGTGGTGCATAGTCTTTCCTTGATTGGGTCCTACCATGGAGAGTTGCATATCTTGATTGAGGGGCCCTCAAAGTTTGAGAGTTGCATTGGAAAGGATGATTTTTCAATGTGGTGGTATGATGTTTTCATCCTTCCTAGCATTTCCTATGATGATGAATTTTTCTTGTTCCTAATTTTTGGTGAGATGCAGTATGATCAGTGGGATCATGGTATTCCATGGGAGGACAATTTTCCACACATGACACTGCTACCTAGAAAATTGCAGTTGAAGCAGTGGGATTCATACATTCTTTTGCCTAATAGATTGTGTTGGATGGTATTCAGATCCATGGGAGTGTCATACAAGCAATGGGATCCTGTCATTGTCTGTTTTTGGAGAGATGATTATGATCAGAGTAGTGCAGCAAAAACATGATGGACTCTTGGGATATTTTGCTTGAGGACAAGCAATTTTTTGTGAGGGAGGACTGTCATGTCCCCAATTTGGATAATTCAGTGACCATGGATAAAAGGGGACAAAATAAACCCTAGGTATATAATTTTATTTCACCATGTATGCATAGGATTAAATTTATCCAAAGTCAAGTGAAGAAAGTATTTTTATTAATTTTAATGAATTAAATTCCTAAATAATGGAGCAAGTGGGCCAAGAGAGCACCCTCATGAGGATAAGGTTTCTAAAATGGAACTAGAGACAAGAAAATGAAAAAATAGGAAAATCATAGAAAGTGTAAGAAGATGCCAAAAGCAGAAAAATGGAAACATCTAGAAAAAGCGCCAAAGGAGGGCGCAGTTTCTAAAGGAGAGCTCAATTTACAACTTTTAAACCACTAGGAAAAGCTAAGGAGGGCGTAGTTTCCCAAAAGGATCCCAGTTTACAAATCAGGAAACAACTTGAGACAAGGAGGGCACAGTTTCTAAAGGAGACAAATCTTGTAAGGAAAAAGCAAGGAAAGTATACTCATTCATGGGTGGCCCATGTGGAAGGGTTCTCATAGGTCACCAAGCATGTCAAATTGCTCAGTAGGTCACCATTAATTCTATAAAAGAATCCAAGTAACTCCTATTCACATCTTTTGTCAAATTGATTTTATGTGTGAGCATTCTATGCTTCTCAAGGCAAGGTGATGTGCCCTAGCCAACCTATGGGAGATGCGACTCATAGTTCTAGTTCCACTCTTCTGCACATGATCTAGTGCAGCCATTGATATCAAATTTCAGATCTGATCCAGATATATGATTGCATCCTCTCTTCTTTCTTTCTTCTAAAGCATTCTTCTCATTCGGTGGAAACAATGTTGAAGGGCCAAAATGGACATTTTGGGTTAAGCACTTTTGATCATTTATGGGTTGTGATACTTATTCCATTGAGTCTGGAGGGTTTTTTCCAATAGGAAACACTTTTTTTCTCATCGAAAAGGGTGTATGGATGACCAAGATACACCCATTCTCACTAGAGCCAAGGTTTCATGTGTTAGGGAGTGCACGTGTGAAGTTTCAGTTCAATGAATGCGCCCAGGATAGCTCAGGGAGACTAGTGCAACCTGCATATTCAGATATTAGACCTTCTATCATTCATAAATCATATTCAGAGTAGAGATACATCTTCTTCTCTTCCTCTTACACTCATTCTCTCTCCTGTGTAAGATTTTCCTAGCCTTGGAGGCTCTCTATAATTCTAAATGAAATAAAATATCAAATATGTATTATGGGCTTCAAATTTCAAGCTGTATCTGTTAATGAACATATATAAGAACCATTTAATGCTTCATAATAGAGTTTAGTAATCTTTTAAGGAATTTTGGTAACAAAGAATGCAATACTAGCTCATTGAGCAATTTAATTAACTAGTTTTGCCATATTTGCTACAAATCATTGTTTGTGCATCTGTTTTAATATATGTAAGTTATGTGAGTCTCTTAAGACAGTATACAATCCATTCCAACCCTTCCCCTTAGCTTTTGGAATCATCTAACACTGTTTGGAGGAATCTATAAATCACCTAGCTGAGTAATCCCTAGTAGAGCACTTGTCCATTTGGCCTCCAAATCCACCTGTAACCTCCCAAATTCATAGGAACTCTATTCTAGTGAATTTTACAGAGATTTCTTCCTGATATACCTCTGCCACCATCCCTATAAAACTCCCCAGTCTAGTATGCATATGTTGGAAGACCCAGGAAGCTTCGAAGTAGAGATCAGACTTGTCTGATTGTTAAAAAGTAAATGGCTCCAGTGCTTTGTGCATAGGACTCAGTGTTTAGCCCTGTTATACCTTCTTGCTGTACCTTCCCTCATACAAAAACTAGAACCTAAATTTACTCCCACCATCCTTGACTTGTGAACCAATATTCAACATTATTGCACTACACACTATAAAAATTGTTAAAAATTTATTAATTAAAATTATGCTGAAATTGGGAGTTTGAGTTAATATTCTAGCACATCCTTGGCTGGAATATTACACCAACAGTGCACCATTTGCAATTTCCTTTTGAGAATATGATGCTTGGAAGTCCTTCAAACATGTCTTCTTTGCTCAATGCATGAAGATATCTGTAGTTGAGGTGTCAAAACCTCTCTTGCCAAATTCTACTGACCTCATTAGCATGTGACAGAAGAGCATTAGGAGAAAAGTGCTCAAGAAAGTGAGAGAAATTGTACATTATTGAATCATGATATGCAACACCAACTTCTACCACTTTACCTGTAGAAAATCCATAAATTTCCACATATTCCTGAGTGAAAATCACTCTCTTGGCCGAAACAGTGTGGGTCATTTGGTAAACAGAGAGGAGGTTTGCTGCAAGATCAGGCACATACCGTACATTACTAAAGTACCCATTTTCTAGACTAATCTTCCCAATGCCTCTCGCTGGGATATCTGAATCATCACCCATGAGAATGGAAGGACCATTCTAAGGTGAAAGAGTGGAGAAACTTTCTCTTGTAGAAGCCATGCTCCTTGAGGCACCTGGATCAATGATGAAAGAGGAATATTCCGAGGTACTAGCCATCAATGCATGGCATCTCTCCTTATATTCAGAAACACCCTCCTTCTTATTTGAACTTTCTGGAAGAGGAATTTTATTTTTATGAAGTAGTTGGGTCATCATATCAATGGTCTTCTTCATGCATGCACTTTCAGGGTGCCAACCCTTTTGAAAGTAAGTGCATTTGGTCTTCTCTTTCTTCTTTACTTTCTCCTTGATAGGATTCGAACCCCCATCAGAAGATCTTGGCTTATCCTTGTATTTATTCTTCTCTTGGTTCTTTGAACCCTTGAGAATTTGCTTTCATTTTGCTTGCTTTGAATCCCCATCTCCAAGAACTTGGTCCTTTTGCTTGATGGTACCCATTAGAACCAGTTTATCTTGTTCTTGTGTAAGCATCTCCATGAAATCTGCCAAAGATGACATCTTCATGTTTCGAACAGTGAGCTTGGTGGAATGAAATGTAGAAACAAAAAAATATTACTCAGGACCCAACTTCGAAAGCATGGACAACACCAACTATTCGTCCTTCTTCTCAATGCCACATAGCTTGAGATGCAAGACCAAGGATTTGAACTTGGTGAAGAAGTATTGGATAGTTTTGAAACTACTTGGGCTCAGTGAGATCAACTCATTCTCAAGTTGGTGGCCCCTCATCGCATCAGTATTCCCAAACAATGACTCAAGCTTGAGCCACACTTAATTTAGAGTAGTGATACCGTCAATATGGAACAAAAGGTCTCTTGAAATGCTGAGACAAAGCATGCCAAAAGCTTCATCCATCATGTTGAAGAACTTCGACTTCTCTACTGTAGAATTTGGCTCAGTTTCAGTCCCCGTGGTAACTCTGAAGAGACCCTTGGATCTCAATTGGATTATCCTTTTGGCCTTCCACTCAAAGTAGATGAATGGAGTGAGCAAGACATGAGATTGCTCCATTCTATAGCTTGCGCACTAGGTGACAAAAAACATTGTAAACCTGCAATGCAAATTCTCAATCACTCTGGAGGGGATCCTAATTAGCTAATTCGAACCCTGCATTGATAGAAGGCACATTTGGGAGCGCGTCACACCCTTGTTAGACTCCAAAGTATTGCTCCAATGGATTCAAGGCAATGGCCCAAGGGACTTCTGTGGTTTCTCCACTGCTTCTGGTGCACTTCTGAAGCATTCTTGGTTTGACTAGAATCTCCAATAGCTATAATACCATGTGAAATATAACTCAAAGTAGGATATACTAGATAAATATTATGCCACAATCAATAAATTTGACTAAGTATGCAATAAATAGTGTAAAAGAAGCATTCTGGACACACAAATGATCAAATTACAGACATAGATGATCAAATAACAAGTTTATTATTAACTGTCCAACCCAAAATATTAGTTGTGAACACTGTTATATAAAATTTGGGAAAAATCGTGAGCCTTTGGAAGCGATTCAATAGTGGCTACAAATGGATACCTTACATTGGACCTCAATCCCCCCTAAGTTGACCAATAAGCTCCCAAATCACCTAAAAAAGTCATGAATTGTCAATTTGAATATTGGGTAGGCATGGGAAGGAATTAATGATGGTAACACATGAGTGGTGGAGGATTTGGTGGAGTGTAGGTGGCCAAGGATAGGCCAAAACAACAAAAAATGGGGCCAAAATGTCCACATACAATGCATGGGCACCTTAGTCAAATCCATATCCTTAAATCAGGGGATAAGGGAGTGCCTCTCTCAGGTAGTGGCAATAAATGAGGGAGGTGGAAATAAATGAGGGCACCTAACAATCATTTTGACTAGATTTTGGCCCAGAAGTGGTGGATTGTGCCATAAATGCCCCAACTAACTCCTAACAACCTTGGATTATCATCATTAACCATATTTTGGACCAAATAATCATCAAATTAATGTATGATTACGATCCTAAGGTGTAATAATGTTTTAACAAAGAGTCTAATGCTTCTTGGATAATTTATCCAACAATTCCTTACTACCAATTCCTGCTCCTCAGACCCATGCTCAAGGATCTCTTTTATAGGACACTAAGGATAAGAGAGGGGCGACAAGAATATGGAAAGTGGATGAGATATGATCCCAATAGTTCTGGAGCTTGATTTAGATCCATATAAATAGGAAGGAAATGTTATCCAATGAGATTCCTCTCTTGAAGCTTCTCGAAAACCTATTTTTTTCCTGTAGAGAGGTTGACGCACTTTGTAATGGAGCAACATGCGCCAATATGGGCTGACACGGGTTGCTCTAAAGGAAAGTTGTGCCATCGAGGAAAGTTTCCAATGGGACATCCTGCATTGATGGGATTTCGGCGCGGTTTGCTAGTGCAACAATGTGTGTCGAATTTGCAAAACACGAAAAGTTGCAGGACAAGGGAATCAAGGACCATCCACTATGAAAGTGACTTCAGGGATTGTGGCAACATGAGGTCACAAGGTGTGATGCTGCTAACAAAAATTCCATGGAACATATTCCCCCCAAAGTACAAAGCTAGAGAAAAAAGATAGGTTATGTACTTTGATGTGACTATCGGAAAGAGGAATCACTAGTCGGAGAACTAACAACAATATCAAGGTCTTTGCAATACAAGTTTTAACATCTCTGAACTAGAAATATAAATGAATCAAGACATGGATGTCGACTAATACATTGCAGATCCATGTTGATATTGAATGAGGATATGGCCACCAAAATACAACGTGGACCCATACCTAAATGAATGAACAAAATCATGGCTACTAAGATACAAGAGTAGATCCATGATGAGATAATGACACAACCAAAACCAATACAAGAGTGGATCTATGTGACAGTACATCAATAACATCTATGTGGAAACCTACTCATGGACTTGACATGACTCAAAGACAATCTGATTACCCAACTGTTTGGATGAAATACAAACATGTGCCATGTTCAAGGGCAACGATAAGCTGCCAAAAAAACAGATTCATATTCACTTCGCTTCCCTAATTACCCATCATGATTGACGAGTACCTCGTTGTTTATTAATGAGCTTGAGGAGTATAACAAATGCTCAGTATAGCTTGTCCTCCAGATGAGTCCAATATCACATGTTTTACGAACCTGAGAAAGGAGGGGTTCAGTCCCAAAAGGGTCCTTCCATGTATAATTTTATCAGACCAAAGAAGGTAAACTTGGTGACGTTTCACATTTAGAGAGTCTGAAAGGGTCAAAAGAAGACTCTGGGGTGAACTTTTTCGTAAATTTAGTCCCCTAGGCCCGAAAAAGTGTAAAATAATGCCTAGAAGATCTCTTCTAGTAAATGGTTGGCTAAGGTATTCATTTTTCATAAATAGTCTAAACGGTCCGAAAAATGGGTAAAATATCACCAGATAGATGACTTTTCAAACACTTTTACAAGCGTGAAAGAGACAAGCTCTCTTGAAAATCTTTTCTTATTTCGAGAGTTTGAAAAGAGCTTAAATACAATTCTAGGGGCATTCCTTTTTAGTAAAGGTTTTACGAAATCGAAAAAATGATAAAAGTGTACTTGACACCTTTTTACTTAGTTTTTAATGAGCACGGACATGGTATCAAAAGCGCTCAGAATATTTTTCATGTTTGAATCTAGAGCACGAAAAAGGAAAAAGTAAGCTTAAACCAGTTTTCATGTTTTTGACCAGAGCATGAAAAAGTGAAAAGTAAGCTCAGCACCATCTTATTTTTTTTAACGAGCTCAAAGATAGGTTGGAAGAATGCTCATGGTATCTGCTTATTTTTTAATGAGCTTGAAACATAAAATGAACTATGCTTGAGATGATTTTCATGGTTTAGCGAGCTCGAAAATGAAAAGAATGTATGCTTGAAAAGATTCCCATTGGCGAATGTTTTCTCAACACGAGTACATGCCCCCAGTGTGATTGGTATAAGTAAGCGAATTAAATCCAACATTGCATGGAGAGGATATCAAATTGATTTCAATATGATGTCAAGAGGTTGAATATATTCCCCCCAAGCTTTGTTTCGTTCACATAATCTACTTCTTCACTCGATTACACTTTTGGCTACTATTAGGAATATGTTCACCAGAGATAAAGGAGGAAAAAGGATCAAATTGTATAGGTGGACGAAAAGAAGGTTCAAGTACTAAGTTTTGTGAAAGACTCGACTCAATGGGAGAAGAATCGGTTTCATTTTTTAACGAGCTTGACATAGAAAGCGAACTCTGCTCATGATGACATGTTTCATTTTTTAACGAGCTTGACGCAGAAAGGGAACTCTGCTCATGATGAACTATTTCATTTTTTAATGACTTTGACACAGAAAGGGAACTTTGCTCATGGTGACTTGTTTCATATTTTAACGAGATTGACACAGTAATAGAAATCTCCTCATGATAATCTGTTCCATTTTTAAATGATCTTGACACAGAAAGAGAACTATGATCGTGATTGGTTTTGTTAACACCCAAAAATTGTTCACTAGCTCATATCCCTAGTCACATAACCAGTTTGTCCACTTTTCCCACATTTTTGGCCTCCAAAACCATAAAAACCATCAAATGGTAACCAAAAAGGAAAAAAATTATTATTTCCCTCCGCAATTAATGAAAATCCATCAAAATAGGTCAAAACCCTCCAAAAATGGCCTAAAAACCCCAAAAATAAAATAAAAAGGGGAAAAAAGTAAAAAATGCATTCAAAAAGAGGGAAAATCCCAAATACCATTTTTCAATACCCTTAGTTTCCAAAAACCATGGGTCAACACTCCATTACCCAAAATCACTATAAATAGGTGATGGAGGCCCCCCATTTCAAATCCGCTATTGATCCTATCCTTATGCTGTCAAAATCACTCCAGAACCCTAGCCCAACCATTTGAGCTTTAGTTCTCCATTTAGAGTGAACCTTTAGCCCAAGAATGTTATTTGCTAGATATAATTTTATGTTATTTACTTGGTGTAGGATTTAAAATATTTTTTATTTAGCATTTACATTTCAGCAAGTACATTTATTTTACATAGCAGTTAATACTTTTTATTTCAAAGTTTTAGTTATTGATTGCCCCCCGCTTGGAAATCTTGGGTACACACCACTTGTGCACACACTCTGTCACCTTAATTCAAGTGAGCCTTAAATTCTATTTAACTCAACCAATTCTTAACCCCACTTGGGTAACACAAAAAGAACTTTGTAGTTAGGTAGTACATTGGGGATAGGTATCCAAATAACACCCCTCTGCCACTTACACTTGAGACATAGTTGTTGTCATTTAGGGATCCAAAATCCCCTATTATTTTTTGGTATGGTTAAAACCGATTTGTCGGAGGCCCTCTCCCCTAGGAGGGCAAGTAGCAAGACTGGTTCTGTAGTTTTGAGTGGAATACCGTAGTACATTCAAGAACTGAAGGCTACCTACTCGTTGTTCTCGTCATGCTACATTGTTGGGAGTATGACGGCCAAAGAATTGAAGCTGCATATTTACCTTTCTGGATGTGCCATGAATAAGGTATCTTAGTGGCCATTCTTCTAGGATTATTTTACCCGGAGTTCCTCTCGGTAGGTGGATATCCTTAGCCATTTGGTTCTGCTTCTTGTATTGTCTGACTTGGATTTCATCACCTTGTAGAGGATATGATTTGTTTGAGCCTTCATACCTTCTTAGATAGGTGTTTACGTGCTCCTATACCCCCATTCGATTAGCGACTCTACCTTTTTTATTTGTTAGGAACCCTGCTTGTTGGTATTCTGACCACTTTTCTTGTCGCTCCGCTTGTTTTAGCACAGGTGTTACGACAAGTGTTTTGGGCTTGTTGTTGGCCTGAGTGCCATATTTTTTGTGCTCTCCTTTTACACACACGGTTACATTAGGATTTTTTAGCTTTTGACTCGCCACAACCCATTAGTATCTTTACACCTGTCACCATTGATTCTCTGAGACATTCTTGTCACCTACGGGGCCAGTCCCCATAGCACAGTTCACTTGACACCACTCGTCACAGGCATAGAGCCTCGTCTCCTAATCCTGATGCCCCTTATTTTACATGTGATTCTGAATCAAAGGTACCCATATTCACCGCTCCGTCTAGCCCCATGGCTGGCATGACTTCCAACCCCTTTTTCGGTAGGATCGTTGGTGGTGGATCCACCACTAGCCCAACTACCACTTTAGCATCCATCCCTGTTATACCATCTATAGGACCTAAACCCAGTATTCAAGTCACTACATCCATCCCTATGGTTAGTGGATTGGTTACAACTACAGTCCCATTGGTGACTAGTAGCACACTTGGGGGCGCGGGCCCTTCTTACACGATTCCCCCACCATTGACTGGAGGTCCCACGATCCCCATAATGGATCACACCATTGATCCACACATTGGGGGTAGTGTCCCCACCATTTCCGCCATGGCTAACAAAAATGCCCCTACACCCATGCCACACCCTTATGCCAGTTTGTCATTCATGGCTAGCCTCAATCTCCCTGATCTAGCCAGATTGACCAACGACCCAATTCAACATGACCCCACTTGGCCTCACATGCCTAACAAACTCCCTTCGGACATCCCTAAGTTCGAAGGGAAGGCAGGTGAAGACCCTCAAAACCACATCATGTCCTTCCATTTATGGTGTTCCTCCAACTCCATAGTGGATGACTCCATTTTCCTTCGCCTTTTACAATGGACCTTCACTGGCGTTGCAGCTAAGTGGTACATCGAACAACCTCATGGGACACATTCCACCTTTACATCCCTTGATTCGACTTTCCTTCAATTCTTCCAGTTACCAGTCAGTCACGACGCTGATGTAGAGATCTTACTGTATTGTAGACGGAACACGACCACCCACATCACTGACCACATACATGAGTGGCGTAAAAATCAAAGTTTATGCAAGATTAAGTTAGACCACCACATCTTCCTAGATTGGTTTTTTGAAATCTCTTATACCAGTTATCTCCAAATATGTGGCATCTAAATGACCCCAATCCGAAGAAGAAGCCATTCTGAAAGCCCAGAACTTGACCTCATCTATGCTCAATCTGGCTACTTGTACTCTATTCTGCCTGATGCACCCCGCGGTGACTCCTCCTAGAATGATGCGTCGGGGAATCCCATGCTGCCGACAACATTATTGGACATGTTGCATCTCACAACCAACCTTACACTGCTATGCCCCCTACTCGTGGCCCTGACCTATCATGCTCCACAACCCATTTAGGAGCAACACCTTCATACATTCCTAGGACCCAAGCCCCTCATGTCCATGGACCTTCATTTCCACCGTAGTGTTATGGTCACACACCACCCTCTTACACGGAACCCACCACCTATTACCATTAGCAAGCTGCGCTCGCACACACTCAACCCCAAGCCCCTCCAGCTTATTATCCTCCGCAGGAACCACCTACACAACCACAAGCCCCTCCAGCTTACCATCCCCCACAGGACGCACCGACAACTACTCAAACCCAAACCCCACCTGCTTACTATCCTCAGCAGGTAGCTCCAGCACCTACTCAACCACAAAATCCTCCCACTCCCCAAGGGTAAGTTTATGCCCAACAAAACCAACAACATAATCATCTTGCTCAATGAAATCAACAATGCCAGCAAAATCGGGGAAGAGGACGTAACCGCGGGAACAACCAACCTCAAGAACAAGGCAGCCAACCCCCTAATCCCCCAAACAACAACAACGTCACCCCAGCCAATCAAAACCCTGACAGACTGCCTTGTCAAGGGAAGAATCCTAATATGCGAACGAACCACCCATGTTCTATATGCGGGGTATACGACCATTGCACACATACTTGTCCCCATTTGGAGCGAGCTCGCTAAATTTGGACTGATGATGCCCAACACCAAGGACATGCTGTTCTGTAGGCACTTCCTGACCCCCCGCGACCTCAGACACAACCTTTGGTGTTATAGAATCCCTTATGTTAACACCCAAAAAGTGCTCACTAGTTCATTCCCTTATTCACATGACCCATTTGTCCACTTTTCCACCATTTGAGCCTCTAAAGCCATCAAAAGGTCACCAAAAAGACCATAATACACCTTTTTCCCCTCAAAATATATATTTTTCCTCAAAAAACCCTCAAAAAGGGTCTAGAATTCCCAAAAAATATTAAAAGGGAATAAAAATATTCAAAATATTCAAAAAAGGAAAAAAGAAGGAAAAGAGACCTAAACCATGTTGGCCAATACCATTGGTTTCCTTAAAACCACAATGGTATTCCCCATCACCAAAAACTATAAAAAGGTGATAGGGGCTCCTCACTTTCCATCCATTCATCATCCTATCCTCATGATGTCAAAATCTCTCTTGAGTTCTTTGACCATTGTAGCAATCTTGGAGAAGAGACCATTGGAGCCTGGAGCATCTCAACCTTGGAGCTGCTCAACACCAAACATCCTCACCATTTGAGGTATTATAATACAAAAGTCATTTTTTTTATTTCTTGTTCTTGTTCTTGTTCTTAAATCTTTTCAAGTTTATTGTTATATGCACATGTTAGATTCAGATTAATTTATAGTTGCATTTGATTTGTAATCAATCGCCCAAGCGATGCAAATTCCTTTTCAGTTAAATAATCACACTTGCACCCAATCTATCACATTTTTAATTAACTAAGCCTTAAAATCTACCTAAACTCAACAACCACTTTAACCCCACTTGGGGAGCACTTAAAGAATCTTGTAGCTAGGTAGGATTGGGGGGATAGGTGTTCCAATAACACCCCTCAATTATTTACATCTAAGACATAGTGGTTGTCTTTTACAGTCCCAAAAATCCCTTATTATTTGTTGACACGGTTATACACCAATTTATCGGGAAGGCCTCTCCCTTAGGAGGGTTGAAGTAGCCAGAATGGTTCCAGAAGCCTAAGTGGAATACTGCAATCCATTCAGTAACCGAAGGATACCTTTCGAAGTTCTCGGTGTACACCCGTATGGGAGTACAACAATGATAGAACCAAACTGCAGATTCACCCAACCGAACGTGTCATGAATGGGGTATCCTAGTGACCAATTTTTAGAATCGTCTACCCAGTGTCCCTCCCAGTAGGGGGATATCTAGCCTTTGATTCCACTACCCATATTGTCTGACTTGGATTTCATCACCTTGCAGAGGATATGTTTAGTTGAGTCATAATACCACTTTTAGTTAGGCATTTGCATGCTCTACTACCCCCCTTGGTCTAGTAAGCACCACTTTTTTCTAGGAACCGTTTGATTTTTGGTATTCTGACCACTTTTCTTGATTTCTCCACTTATTATAGCACAACTATTATAATAAGTGATTTTGAGGTTGGTTGTTGGCCTGAGAGCCATTATTTTTTCATACTCCCCTCCTGCACACATTTTTTGCACTAGGGTCTTGAGTTTTTTATCTCACCAGCATCCATTGGTATTTCTAGACATATCTCACCATTAAGAACTTAAGACGATCCTGTCGTTTTCAGGGTGAACCCCCTCAATTTGGTACACTTGAATCTACACGTCATAGACGTAGAGCCTTGTCTCTTGATTCCACACGTCATCGACATAGAACCCAGTCATCCGATTCTGACGCACCTCATTTCACATATGATTCTGAGGCTGAATCCGAACACCCTACTGAGACATCACCAACCAACCACATGGATGGATCACAATATGACCCCCTTTTCACCAGTGCTATTGAAGCTACATCAACAAACCCCACCACCACCGTGACAACCATGGTAGCCACACCCACTCTAGGCATGCCTAACATAGGGGCCATACCCCCTCTAGGCATGCCCAACATAGGTCCACCACCTATTTTGGGTATGCCCAACATGGGCATCACCCCCCCTCTGATCCCAAGGATTACCAGAACCATTCCTAACCCATCTGCAATGCATGTTGCACTTGGGAGCCTAGGCCCCTCCTACAACACATCGGCTAGAGGAAACATCCCTTTCACACCTAGCGTACCCTTAGGAGGCACTGGAACACTCCACAATGCTGCCATTAACAGTTATGCCCCAGTAATCATGCCACACCCATCTGCCAGTCTGCCATACATGGCTAGTCTAAACTTACCAGACCTGGCAAGGTTAACCAATGACCCTATTAGACACAACCCTACATGGCCAACCATGTCCACAAAGCTTCCCTCAGATATCCCAAAATTTGAAGGCAAAGTTGGGGAAGATCCCCAGAACCACATCATGTCGTTTCACCTATGGTGTTCCTCTAACTCCATAGTAGATGATTCCATTAGACTGAGACTATTACAACAAACCTTCACTGGATCTGTATCCAAGAGGTACATTGAGAAACCACATGGGACCCACAACACATTTACGTCCCTCACCTCAACTTTCCTCCAGTTTTTCCAACTACCTATACTCTATGATGAAGGAGTTGAAATACTTTTGCTTTGTAGACAAAACACCGCTACACACATCACTGATCATATCCATGAATGGCGTAAGCGTCGTAGCCTCTGCAAGATAAAACTTGACGACCGAATCTTTTTGGACTGGTTTCTCAAATCACTCCTCCCCCTCATAGCCAAAGATGTAGCTTCCGAACGACCCCAGTCAGAAGAAGAAGCTATATTAAAAGCTCATCAATTTGACCTCATATATGCCTAGTCAGGATATCTATACACTATTTTACCTGATGCCCCATGCGAGGATCCATCCCGCCATGACGCGCTGGGGGCATCCCATGCCGCCGATGGTATTATCGGCTAGGTTATGGTGCAAAACAAACCTTTTGCCATGATGAGTACAAACAACACCCCAGACCTTTCTAGGGCTTCATCTCATTCTGGAGCTACAACTTCATATGCTCCAGTAACGCACACCCACCACACTCATGGACCCTCATGTCCACCACAGTGTTATTGGAAAGCACCATCAGCTTATGCACCACCTTCATACTAATACCAGTAGGCCCACGAGACTCTGGTTTAGCCACAAGCCCAAGTGGCTTATTATCCTCAATAGGTATCACCTCTTGCTCCAACACTTCCAGCAGGTCAAGGTTACCCACAACCACAACAAGAAATAGGCCCACCTCATCACGCACCTTCAACCTATCCACCTCTGGTTTCACCCCCTACGTATTACCATCAATAGGACATGCATGCTCATGTTCACTCACAAGCTCCAGCGGCTTATTACCCACCACAGGCAGTGCTTGCTGCACCACAACCTCCAGTCACTCAGACTTATCCTCCAAACAACAACAATGCTACCCCCACCAACCAAAACCCTGATCGACCACCGAAACAGGGTAAGAACCCCAATTTACAAACAAACCACCCGTGTTCCATATGCGGAGTATACGGCCATTACACACACACTTACCCCCATTTGAAGTGAGCGTGCCAACTGTGGAATGACAACGCCCAACGCTAAGGGCACGTGGCACAACCAGTGCTGCCTACTCAACCACAACCCATGGTGCTACAGAATCCTTTGCCCACACAAGGAGTGGTGAACACTCGTCTGTTGGATCCTCCTCAAGGAACCACAGCACCACAACAGCAAATCACATATGCTGCACACACAAACCAACTAATGGATTCAAATACTCATCATCTCCTTATGATGTCATCGTCCGACATGAATCTCCAAACGTGTCGAAACCAATATGCCCCCATTGCACCTAAAAATGTTCTCCCTATGATTGAACAACCAGTTCAAAATGCACCTACATTGTTCGTGTCCACAGTCAGACCTGGATTATACTCGGAATCACCTATGACTTCCACATTCCAATCCATCCCGCCCCCTTTGAAGACAACCGAGATATCTGATTTGTGCACCCTCTCGCATAACACACAGGTACCAAATCAACAACCCCCGTTACTCCCACAACCACCCTCAGTGCCAACTCACGTAGGAGCCACACCAATTCATACTATCCCTTTTTTATTTCCCCCTTTAGGCACCATCAGCACACCAGTCATGGCTACACTTAATCTCCCAGGATTAACATTAGGACTACCTGTGTGGTACCTACCTGCCCCAACCTCTCCTCCGACACCGAATGTCATTTTACAACCAGTGCAACCTATGAATACGTCAGATTATCCACCACTTGGCATACCAAACCACCAAAATCGCCCACCACCTGGTGGTTTGAACCCCCAAAATCGATCGATTCCAACAGGGGGCACTACATCGACATCTACTCATGTCCCCCCTCAATCTCGCCACACTAGGGGTAGAGGACCACAAACCTACAACACTGCACCCACAACTCGCATCCCCCTAGTGACTCCCAAATTAGCCAAGAATCCCCCAACCCATGTACTCCCTAAGTGCTCCTTGTGTGATGATATTGGCCATGCCACCCATCTATGTCCACAACTACCAACACTTCAAGAACACATGAATATGTTGGATGATGACATCAACATTCCAGTTGTCAAATTGGAATTACCAAAATCATTGCGCACAAACCACCCTTGTGCAATATGCAGAATCTACGGCCATTATTCACATCACTGCCCCGATCTCCCAGATTATAGAGCAGCACTATATGAGATGAATAATGCCGACCTAGAGATATCCCCTCTTCTCATTGAGGAAATATATCCCCCAAAATCTTCCTCCTTGGAAGAAATTAACACCATTTACACGGTTTCCACTGGAGACCCCTCTGTTCGGTCGACCCCTTCCACTGATCCCTTTGACACACATGTTCAACCCTTTCAAATTGACAAGGAAACCACATGTCCACAACATGGGGGGTAGGCCCAAAAGCTTGCCTACTCATCATCATCGTGATTCTAGTCGAAGATACTGGGGGCATCCACCCCACAAGAGGAATCCCCCATCATCATATCATCACTTCAATATGCCACCACAACCCACAGCCTCATGGTATACCCCCCCGCTAGCAGTTGGTCAATGCCCTGTTGATCCCTCTCTAAGACAGCATCTGCACCGCATTGACACCTCTGATTTAGGGGGCATATTAGATTACCTCGATCCTGGGATAGGGGGCATGATCAATCATTTTGAACCTTCCCCGTCACACCTATCTCAGTATTTCAATGATACCATTGTTCAAACTAACACATATGTGATCCATAATCATAAACCCCATGCACATAGCATGGGGGCAAGTCATTAACCCTGCTCACTTTTTCACATGCGTGATCTCAACCATTTTTGAGGTCACATATCACTTGTATATTTGATTTGATTTGATACACCTAGTATTCTTCCCCCGCGAGTCATCATTTCTCCCCACCACTACATCCTTGGCTTGGTGGGGTCACCTTTATTTGTAGCCGTTTTTTAACCTAGTTATTTCCTTTGACCATTCCGAAGTCCTTATGACCTCCGTTTTTCGCACCATTTGCACCACAGGATTCATATTTCCGTGCCCGTGATGATGCTTGAGATCATTTCTCACTCTCACTAAACAATTTCGGGCATTCTTTCGATGCCCCACGGCACGTCAATTTGCATGCCACATCGGCTGTTGTCAGTTTATTGGCGATTTTTATACCATCGAATTCAATTTTCCGAACTTGTGATGATGCTTGAGATCATTTCTCGCTCTCACGCCCAGATTTTTTGGGCATTTTTTTTCCCCATGCCCCTCGTCACCTTGGTTTGTGTGCCACATTGGCCGTCGTCCGTTTTTGACGAGTCTTATATCGCTGGATTCAATTTTTCGCACTCGTGATGATGCTTGAGATCATTTCTCGCTCTCACCTCTAGATTTTTCGGGCATTTTTTCCATGCCCCTCATCACCTCGGTTTACGTGCCACATCGGCTGTCGCCCATTTTTTGACAAGTTTTATATCATCGGATTCAGTTTTCCGCGCTCATGATGATGCTTGAGACCATTTCTTGCTCTCACACCCATAATTTTGGGGCATTTTTTCAAAATACCACTCATCGCCTCGGTTTGCATGCCACATCGGCTGTTGCCCATTTTTCGTGATCTTTATATCGCAAAATTCATCTTTCTGTGCTCATGACGATGCTTGAGATCATTTCTCGCTCTCACCAGAAACCCTTTTTGACATTGTGTCCCTACACCTTGTTACCTCGATTTGCAGGCCACATCGACCGTTGTCGAGTTTTATAATTTTGTGCATCACAACTTATACATGAGCCATCCACTCCATCCATACCCCAATTATACCATTGTTTTGCTACCATTCATCAACCCGCAAGGAGGCCCCATTAGTGTTCCCCCCTATCACCGTGCTTGATCCCCATACTCGCCCTTTGATTGAACACTTCCTCCTTGCCTCTCCATTATTTTTGTTTGGTATAATTTTATCCCTTTTTCGGGCCGAGCATTTCCTTTACGAAAAAGGCACTCTGGGAGTTTCTGTCAAGCTCTCAAAATACCACTCATCGCCTCGGTTTGCATGCCACATCGACCGTTGTCCATTTTTGACAAGTCTTATATCATCGGATTCAGTTTTCCGCGCTCGTGATGATGCTTGAGACCATTTCTCGCTCCCACCCCCATAATTTTTGGGCATTTTTTCAAAATACCACTCATCACCTCGGTTTACGTGCCACATCGACCGTTGTCCATTTTTTACGAGTCTTATATCGTCGGATTTAGTTTTCCACGTTTGTGATGATGCTTGAGACCATTTCTCGCTCTCACCCCCATAATTTTTGGGCATTTTTTCAAAATGCCACTCATCACCTCGGTTTGCATGCCACATCAGCCGTTGCCCGTTTTTGACGATATTTATCTCACCAGATTCAGTTTTCCGCACTCATGACGATGCTCAAGACCATTTCTCACTCTCATCAATACCTTCTTGTTCGGTATAATTTTATCCCTTTTTCAAACCGACCAATTCTTTTACGAAAAAGGCACTTAGGGAGTTTCTATTAAGCTCTTTTCTGACTCCTAAAACAATGAAAAGATCCCCGAGCAACCTTGCTTCCTTTCATGCTCTCTAAACATATCTGAAAGGGCGTCTACCTGGTATAAGTTTACCCCTTTTCCATACCTTGTAGACTAATTACAAAAAATGAATACTCTATTCACATCGGCTAGAAGAGTTCTCCCTTTGCATTATTTTATGCTTTTTCGGGCCTTGGAGACTAACTTACGAAAAAGAACACCAATGGAGTCTTCTTACTGCTTTTAGACTCTCGAAAAATGAAAGCAACCACAAGCAATCACCGTCTTGGGCTCGCATAAATCCACAGGACGGTACTCCTCCACCAATTCAGAGTCTTCTTATCATTTTCAGACTCCTTAAAAATGAAAGCACCCATGAGCATGAACAATCCTGAGCTCACAAAATCCACAGGATAGTACCATTTCAGAGCACACTTTTATCCCTTCTTGGAGCTCATTAAAACTACGAAGAAGGACCCAATGGTGCTTCTCGGCGCCACAACAGATCATGTCTACTCATATGGCAGCTTCCCCATTTTGGTCACCTTTGTTCAGAGCATTCTGCAGTATGTCACCCTGAGAGTCCCTCTACAACATCCATCAGCTTGTCCCCCCCAGAGTCACTCCAATCTACAATACATACCCTTCATTCCTTAAAGCTATAATCCCTGCACCTACAAGTCAGTTTCCTACGCTGCCAGGTCAACCATGTCTTCATGCTCTGAACAAAGGAAGTTTGAGTCCACCCACTCTATGACCCCACTTATTTCCCATCCCCACAGTATGTCAGTCCTACACCTCTCGCTCCTACCAAGGAAACATCATTGCCTTGATAGTTGCTGGTCTCCCTCTGTTGATGCCAACCAAATCTATTCCAGAGGATAGACCCAGAGGTCCCTGAGCCTTGGACTCATCACCATTTATGATGAGTGCCTATGGATCATTTTGAAAGGAGTCCTCAGTGCCTCTCGAAATGATTGTTTCTCACATGCTTGACTTCAACACCTTGATCGCATCGTTGAGACTCGCACAGGGTATTGGTCCTTTAAGTTATTTGTGGAAGACCCCGGATACCACCTGACTCATCCACATTTGAGAGTCTACTTATGGAAACAACCAGTTACATTTTCCTATAGATATCCGGGTTGCGCATGGCGACAGTATTCAAATGTACCCCAGTTTTATACTCCCTCGAGTATACAGTTACATATACTCCTCAGAGTTGACTCACAGTTGTTCAGTCCCTACAGATGCTGGACACCTTCAGTTTCAGCAGTTCATCAACCCTTCTGAAACCTTATTCGGAATGGTTGTTGCATTTCTAGTGTATCATTTATTGAGATCAGTCATGTTATGATCATGAGTACATCCCAGAATAGTGTCCCCTTTGGACCATTATGATGTACCAGCAGATTTTTAATGTATTATTCAAGTCCCCCTTCTTGGGACTAATTGTTATGTATATGTCTTGATACGAGCATGGGTATGCCCACCTCATCCATAGTCAAAGATTATTCCTCATTCATTTTGAGGCCATGTAATATTTTTCAGTTTTTGCAGCTTCCAAGGGGTCGTTGCTCCAGTCTCCAACCGGTCTCTTCTCTTCCCCAAAACCCAGGAAAAAGACAAAAGAACTATGATGTCTATCGGCCATACGATGAGCTCCTGCCCTCACACATTAGGGGGCAATCTGTTAACACCCAAAAAGTGCTCACTAGCTCATTCCCTTATTCAGATGACCCATTTGTCCACTTTTCCACCATTTGAGCCTCTAAATCCATCAAAAGGTCACCAAAAAGACCATAATACACCTTTTTCCCCTTAAAATATATAATTTTCCTCAAAATACCCTAAAAAAGGGTCCAAAATTCCCCCAAAATATTAAAAGGGAATAAAAATATTCAAAAAATGAAAAAAGAAGGAAAAGAGACCTAAACCATGTTGGCCAATACCATTGGTTTCCTTAAAACCACAATGGTATTCCCCATCACCAAAAACTATAAAAAGGTGATAGGGGCTCCTCACTTTCCATCCATCCATCATCCTATCCTCATGCTGTCAAAATCTCTCTTGATTTCTTTGACCATTGTAGCAATCTTGGAGAAGAGACCATTGGAGCCTAGAGCATCTCAACCTTGGAGCTGCTCAACACCAAACATCCTCACCATTTGAGGTATTATAATACAAAATTCATTTTTTTATTTTCATTTCTTGTTCTTCTTCTTAAATCTTTTCAAGTTTATTGTTATATGCACATGTTAAATTCAGATTAATTTATAGTTGTATTTGATTTCAATTTGAAGACTGCTACTTCAAGTTAGTAGGTGCATCCTTGCACATGCTTGGTTGAAAAACCAAGCAACACCTTACCCACACAAGGAGTGGTGAACACCCAACCATTGGCTCCCCCTCAAGGACCCGCGACACCCCCAACAACAAATCACTTATCCTGCACCTGCTAGTCAATCCATGGACTCGGGTACCCATCACCTTCTCATGATGTCATCGACTGACGTCAACCTTCAAACACGCCGAAATCAGTATGGTTCCACCTCTAAAACCATCCCCATCAACAAGGCGGCTAACGCTCTTCCCATCGATCAGTCATTATGAATACCACTGACACTATGCGATGGGGCCCCTAAAGCACCCCACTTCCCATTACGATGCATTAATAACAACTCAAATGCATGCGTTGCTCCCAATTACAATATTGTGGATGACTTAGCCCAGTCCCCTACTACTATGTCAGCCCTCGAGGTTTTAAAATTTTTTCCTACTCAACGAAAGACATTGTTATCCTATATTGGGGCAATAGACCCTTCCAACTCATGAATGATGGCATTCGACGTGGACCAATCCGAACCACGCATGCCTTCCACATTAGCATTCCAAGTTTCTTTGTCTATCCAGAATCTTGTTATCCATTGATGCATCATCTATGAGGGTGCCTCCACATGCGTGATGTCCAAATTCGTGTGGCAGAAACTCGGATCCCCTACACTACAACCATCCACGACCTCCCTACGAGCTTACGATGGTCGATCAGCTCAACCCCAAGGCCTCCTGGCCAACGTTCTAGTCCAATTAGCTGGTAAAACAATCCTTATCGACATTAAGGTCATCAACGCACAACTTGATTAGAACCTCCTGCTTGGATGCAGTTACATGTACGCCATCAAGGTAGTTGGTTCATTAGTCTTCCGCATTATGATGTTTCCCCATGAGGGGTGGATTGTGAATATCAATCAACTTACATATTACGACCCGAATGTCCTTGCTGCACCAGAAAATGTTCTCCCCATGGTTGAACAACCTGTTATTGGTGCATCCACCTCTTTGGTTTCTGCCGTTGGACCTGGAATTTACTTAG
Organism: Larix kaempferi; assembly: GCA_027924585.1. Lineage (NCBI taxonomy): Eukaryota > Viridiplantae > Streptophyta > Pinopsida > Pinales > Pinaceae > Larix > Larix kaempferi. The sequence goes on along the minus strand of BSBM01000450.1, from coordinate 8,859,887 downwards.
AGACTCCCATGGCCTCTACTTTTCGATCCATTCCACCCCCTCCACTAGTAGTGGACATATCTGATATGTGCACCATTTCATCCAAACAAATGGTGCCTAACTCACAACCACCTTTACTGTCGCAGCCACCATCGGTACTTAGTCATGTTGGAGCAACACCAATCCACACTATCGCATTCCTATTCCCACCTTCAGGAGTAGTAAGTGCCCCAGTGATGGCTACGTTGAATATCCCCAAGTTAACACTAGGACTGCCCATGTGGTACTTACCCGCTCCTACCCCTCCCTTGACATCGCACATCGTTCTCCAACCGGTCCAACCAATTAACACCACCAACCGCCCACCTCCTGGTGTGGCAACTACGTCTACATCCACCCCTGCCCCTCCACCACCCAAAACCACTGGGGGAAGAGGCTTGCAAACCTACACTGCCCCACAGGCAGTGAAACCAACAAAAAATGCCCCTCCTTTCCACGCCCCCCGTAAGTGCTCTTTATGTGATGACTTGGGCCATGCTACCCATAACTCTCCATAACTTGCAACCCTTCAAGAGCACATGCAAACATTGGAGGATGATACCAATATTCCAGTCGTGGAACTGGATACCACCCCTAAACCCCACAACAAATCGCTGCACACCAACCACTCTTGTGCCATATGCGGAGTCTATAGTCATTATTCACATCATATCCCAGACCTACCTGAGTATTGACTGGTTCTCCAAGAATTGAATCAGTCCTCTTTAGAGTCATCCATTACTACTATCGAGGAGATTCAACCACTTGAATCCTCCTCATCAACTTAAATTAACATAATTTACATTGTTTCCATTGGTAACCCCTTTGTCTGGTCGGACCCTTCCACTGATCCCTCCGACCCACATGTTCAACCTTTTCAAATCAACAAGGAAACCACATGTCCACGGCATGGGGGCAGGCCCAAAACCTTGCCTACTCATCATCATTGTCATTCTTGTCGGTGATACTAGGGGAATCCACCCCGCAAGGGGAATCCCCCATCATCATATCATCACTTAAGTATGCCACCATGGACCACATCCTCATGGTACACCCCCCCTCTAGGAGTTGGTCAATTCCCTATTGATCCCTCTTTGAGACAACATCTGCACCGCATTGACACCTCTGAGTTTGGGGGCATAATAGATTACCTCAAACCTGGGATAGGGGGCATGATCAATCATTTTAAACATCACATCTATCTTAACACTTCAATGAGCCCATCATTCAAATCAACACATATGTGATCCACAATCACAAACGCCATGCACATAGCATGGGGGCAAGTCATTAACCCTGCTCACTTTTTCACATTCGTGATCTCAACCATTTTTTAGGTCATGTGTCACTTGTATATTTGATTTGATTTTATACACCTAGTATTTCCCCCCCGTGGGTCATCATTTCTCCCTACCACTACATCCTTGGCTTGGTGGACTCACCTTTATTTATAGCCATTTTTTAACCTCATTTTTCCTTTGACCATTCCAGAGTCATTTGAACTCCGTTTTTCGCACCCTTTGCACCACCGGATTTAGATTTCCAAGCTTTTGATGATGGTTGACACCGTTTCTCTCTTTCACCAAACGTATTTTCAGGCATTTTTTCACATGCCCCTCACCACCTTGATTTGCATGCCACACCGGCCGTCATCATTTTTTGACATGTTGTATACCGCTGGATTCAAATTTCTGCGCTCATGATGATGCTTGAGATCATTTCTTGCTCTCATTGACACTTTTTTCGGGCATTTTCTCCATGCCCCTTGCCACCTCGATTTGCATGCCACATCGGTCGTCTTCATCTTTTTCCATTTTTTGCATCACGACCTACGCATGAGCTCTCCTCTCCATCCATACTATAGTCATTGTGTTATTTTTCCACCATTCATCAACCCGCAAGGAGGCCCCATCAGTGCTCCCCCCTAGCCTTCATTCTTGGTTCTCATAATTGTCCCTCGAATTGAACACTTTCTCCTTGCTTGGCCATCTCTTTTGTTCGGTATAATTTTATCCCTTTTTCGAGCCGAGCAATTACTTTACGAAAAAGGCACTGAGGGAGTTTCTGTTAAGCTCTTTTCTGACTCCTAAAAGAATTAAAAGATCATCGAGCAATCTTTCTTCCTTTCATGCTCGCTAAAAGTATCTGAAAGGGCGTTTACCTAGTATAAGTTTAACCCTTTTCTGGACCTTATAGACTAATTACGAAAAAGGAATACTCTAGTCACATCGGCTATAAGAGTTCTTCATTGCATTCTTTTATGCTTTTTCGGGCCTTGGAGACTAACACACGAAAAAGAACCCCCTTGGAGTCTTCTTATTGGTTTCAGACTCTCTAAAATTGAAAGCAACCACGAGCACTCACCATCCTAGGCTCGTATAAATCCACACGACGGTACCTCTCTGCCATTTTAGAGTCTTCTTATCACTTTTAGACTCCTTAAAATTGAAAGCAACCGCGAGCATGTACTGTCTTGGGCTTGTACAAATCCACACGACAGTACCATTTTGAGCATACTTCTATCTCTTCTTCACGCTCCTTAAACCATGAAGAAGGTAAAAACGGTGCATATCGGTGCCACGATAGATATGAATATCTAGTCCCCACATTATGGCATCACTCCCAGTATGGTCTCCTTTGTTCAGAGTATTCTTTGATATGCCACCCTTAGATTCTCTCGATATCATTTTTCAGTTTTTACCCATATTGCGTTTCCCCCATTACAATCAAAGTCACTAGTCCATTAAGCTATGAACCCATTCCCCCAAGTTAGTTTAATATGCTTCCAGGTCAGCCATTCCATCATGCTTTAAACAAAGGAAGTTTGAGTCCCCCCCCCCACTCCGTGACCTCAGTTGTTCCCCACCCCCACAGTATGTCATTCCCACCTTCAGTACTATCACCCCTTGGTTGTAAACGTCGCTCTCCTCTCAAGGAAACCTCATTGCCTTGGTAGTTGCAGGTATCCCTCTGTCGACGCCAACCCATCTATTCCAGAGGATAGACCCATAGGTACCTGTTCCTTGGACTCATCACCATCAGTGGTTAGTGCCTATGGACCATTTTGAGAGGACTCCTTAGTGCCTCTCCCAATGGTTGTTTCTCGCGTGCTCGACTTCAACACCTTGATCGTACCATTGATATCCGTGCAGGGTATTGGTCCCTTCAATTATTGGTAGAATACCCCGGATGTCCCTTGACTCTAGCACATTGGTGAGTCTCTTGGGAACTCCCCCCAGTTGTACATTCCCGCAGATATCCGGGCTGCGCCTGGCGACAATATTCGGAAGCACCCCAGTTATATGGTTCCTTGAGTACCCGGTTCAGATGCAGTTTAGCACACCTTTTAGATTATGAATCTCATTCATTGAGTCCATCCAGTTGTTGGACACTTTCAGATCCAACAGAGCATCAGTTGTTCTGGTACCACATTCAGTATCGATGCCACTATTTCCATGCATTAGTTCTTCAGATCATTCATGGTCAGACCATGAGTATGTCCTAGATTTGTGTCCCCTCTGGACCATTATGATGTACACAATAGTTCTCCATGTGTTGTTCATGTCCCCTTTTGGGCCTCATTATTATTTGTATATCTTAATATGAGCATGGGTATGCTCGCCTCGTCCTTATATTGAGATTATTCCTCATTTTGAGGCCATGTATTTTTAGTTTTTGCAGTTTGTATGGAGCCTGTGTTCCGGTCTCCAACCATTTTTTTCTCTCCCCCATCACAATGCTCATACCCCTGGAAATTGACAGAACCTATGATGTCTATTGGCCATATGATGAGCTCCTTCCCTCACACATCAGGGGAAAATCTGTTAACACCCAAAAATTGTTCGCTAGCTCATATCCCTAGTCACATAACTAGTTTGTCCACTTTTCCCACATTTTTGGCCTCCAAAACCATAAAAAAACCATCAAATGGTAACCAAAAGGGAAAAAAATCATTATTTCCCTTTGCAATTAACGAAAATCCCTCAAAATAGGTCAAAACCCTCCAAAAATGGCCTAAAATCCCCAAAAAAAAATAAAAAGGGGAAAAAAGTCAAAAATACATTAAAAAAGAGGAAAAATCCCAAATACGATTTGTCAATACCATTAGTTTCCCAAAACCATGGGTCAACACTCCATTACCCAAAATCACTATAAATAGGTGATGGAGGCCCCCCATTTCAAATCCACTATTGATCCTATCCTTATGCTGTCAAAATCACTCCAGAACCCTAGCCCAACCATTTGAGCTTTAGTTCTCCATTTAGAGTGAACCTTTAGCCCAACCTTGGAGCATCTTGGAGAAGAGAGAGAACATTGGAGAACTGGTGCACTACTCCTGTACTGCTGCAAGGACTCCACCAACCTCATCATTGAGGTAAAATATTTGCAAACACTAGTTTTCCCAATTAATAAAAATTATAAATATCATTTACTGTGTTCTCATGGATATTTATTGTTTACTGTTATAGCTTAGATTTGTTTTCATGCACATGTTAATGATTAGTTTTTTACTAGTTTTAAATCTCATTTTTTATTTATCATTGAACTGCTAGTAAGAATTCTTGAATCCTTAATAGGTTCTCTTTAGCACGAGCTAGGGTGAAAACCCTAGTTACAGGTTTCATTTTTACACAATCCTGAAACCAAAAGTAAACGATGCTTGTAAGGACCTCTTTCATTTTTACACAAGCTTGAATTAAAAAATAACTATGCTTGAAGGGACCCATTTTATTTGTTAACAAGATTAAAACAGAATGAAACTATGCTCATGATGGCCCATTTCATTTTTTAGTGAGCTTGACACAGAAAATGAACTATGCTCATAAGTGGTTTCATTTTTTCGCAAGCTCGAAACGCGCAATAAAATATGCTTGGGACTGGTTTCATTTTTATACAAGCTTGAAACCAAAGGTAAACGATGCTTAGAATTAGTTTCTACCCAACCAAATTTTTAGGGGCTAATATTAGCCCATGGGTTAAATTTAGGGGTTTTAAATTTTTAATGGGATATTTTTTTATTAAGCACCTGCTAGGTATGATTAGCCCACATTTTATTTACTTATTTTTAATGAATAGGAGGTTAGCCCCATCGAATTTTAAAAGGGGGACCAAAATAAAACAATTTAGCCCTTCTAAAAATGAATTTAAACCTCTGTTATCCCACAAAAAATGCTAGGCATATCGCATTCGCCCTTGATTTCTAGAAATGGCAGTTTCTAGGGATGCTTTCACCTTATATCAATCATGGAAATCGAATTCAAAGTTACATTCATCCATATTTTATGGGTTGAATCTCATTTTGCAATTTGATTAATTTCCACACGAGAAGGGCAATTGATATTTACTATAAGGTATTATAGTGACCCATTTGCATCTAGGATAGTTCTAAATCCCATCACCTCAGATCCAAAGTTTCCCTAAGAAACATGGGGATTGTGAAGCTTGCGATCAACGATGCGAAAAATAACGTTTTTGTGGGTGTTTGGGGCATCATGATTGGGGAATGGGACTTCATTTATATCCCTATAATTTGGCATACAGGGGGCCATGAATTTCCAAAGAAAAACTTACTGAAATATTAGCCAAGACTTCACAAGGTTTTATAATTTAATGAAAGCTTTGCCAATATCTTACAAGGTTTCATTATTTAGTGAAATATTCGCCAAGAATTTACAAAGTTATATAATTCAATGAGAGATTCACCAAAAAAATATATATACATAATATAGCATTGATAAAATAGCCTTCATATTTTCTTATATATCATGGGGATTCGCCCATTTATTATACATAGAAATTTAGGGGGGGTTCTTAAAATTTTCCCTATACCCAACATGATGTCCAGAGGTTGTTAGTATGTCCCCAGCATAAGAATCTAGGGGGATAAATCCAACATGATGTCCATATTCTAGATACATGCCCCCCATACCTAAGGGGAATAAACCACTAAAACATGAGGAAAATTTAGGGATTCTGATGACTCAAAGTCATGCGATGATTCGACGTAACAAAGGAAAGATGATCAATGGTCACCATATTTCCATGATGAGGAAAATATATCACTTGAAAGACTATGGACACTGTAGCTTTCATGGCATAGACATAATCTCGTCCAAGGAGTAGGTTAAAATATAAGGGACCTTGGATGACCATAACATCCATGTACACAATTTTCTGTCATGTCCCAAATTTGGCATTGGGTCACAATGGCCTAATAACATTGGCTCTATTCATTAGAGTTTGTCAAATTGATGCTAAAGGTCAAATAATTGCCAAGGAGGAAAATTACTAGTTTCCTAGGTTTGGGGTGGAAGCTTTGGGATTTGGAATAATGGGGATAATAAATGATGTTTGAACATTAGAATGGAATAAATATTTAATAAAGGAGATAAATAAATATATACAAGTGAAAATCAAAGTGGCATTTCATGATGAAGACACATGGAGGAAGTGGGACCCACATATGGCTAGATTTCCCCACTACATTTGGCATCATTCTCTCACCAATTCGAATTCAAGGTGAATGGTAACATACTTGGGGGAGTCCAAAAGGTATTATTCATTGCATGACTCATCCAAGTTCGAAATATAGAGGAAGAGTAACTCCCATGGAAGAGGAAGAGGCAATTTGGAGCTAGTGAGACACTTGGGCTAGATTCCCTAGCTCTATGACAACAATGATGAAGATGCTATGACACCTATGACACAAATCAGACCTGAAGGCTGACATATGACATATATGACATGTCAGGGCTAAAAGTAGACTCCAAGAGGGCGCTCAAGGGTGTTAGGGCAGCTAAGATGCTTCCACATGTGATTTGGTGGAAGTGGGAGACTAGGAATTGTTGTACAAGTGGCGTTCTTTGGAATCTCTTCCCAACTTGAGTTGGCATGAGTCTCTTGGAAGGAATTCGACCCATGGAGGACATTAGAATTTTATAAATATCAATAACAAAGAATTAAACCAGCTTTTGATCATTTGTAGAATTTGCAATTGCATTTGTGAAGAGGGAGATCTAGTGGATGACTAGTTTCTTGCCTTAGCCGATTTCGAGGGTGAAAGATTCCCATCCAAGTTGGTAATTGGAAAGGCCATTCAGACCTTTCATTTGGAGCTTTAATGGAGTCTTTATTTGCAGGTGTAAGCTACAGGGCATCTCATGGTTTCTTCTATTGCATCTCACTCCTTCAACCATTTCCAGTTTTGATGGCATATTCTTGATCCTTGAGGGAGGGCGTTTTTGGTGAGCTATTGTACTCTTTGGGGAAGCTTTTAATGCCCCATTTCTTTTTTAATATGAATTAAATACTCTGTTCTTCATCTCCAAAAAGTTTCAGGTCGAAATTCCAAGTAGAAATGTATAAATCTCATTTTTAATGGAAGAACAATGCCATTTCCCCACTACCTTGTTGTGAGCCAATGTATTGATGATGATTTCGAATGAATGGATGATTCTCTGATATATTTGTGGTCAATATAATTCCATGGATGTCTTATACAAGTTTCATGTACTGTACTTGAGCATTTGAAGCATTTTTACTCAGTTTAGTTGTATTGGGAGGTGAAATAGTGCCATTTCCCCAAGGGTCGAATTGGGGATTTTTGCAGTTGAATGGGAGAGGGTGAGAACAGTTGTAATAAACCATTAATGGTGCATATGAGACCTTAATAACATAATTAACACATTACATACCTCTGTTCATAAATTTGAGTGGGTTTGGAGGCATTTGGGAAGCCATTTTCAGTACTTACCTCAGGGGGATTTGAACCCCAAATTACTAGTAAAATTGCATACTTGGTCCAGAATCTTAAGAGAGTTTTCAGAGGTCTTTTGGTGGCCATATATCATCCCTGAACATCATATTCAAGTCTTAATATCATTCATACACCTTCCTTGAATATTTGAAGGCATTTGGAGTCAATTCGAGACATAGAGACCAATACTAGTCAAAGGCAAATTACTAGTAAAGTTCCCTACATTGGCCAGAATTGAAAGAGTATTTGCAGAAGTATTTTAAAGGTCCAAAGGAATCCTTAAAACACATATTTATGTTCTAATCTCATTCATATACCTTCTCAGAATATTTGAAATCATTTGGGGCAAATTTGGGACCTAGAGATCAAAACTAGTCAAAGGTCGAACTAGGGAAAAAAAGTGGAAAATTGCCATTTTAATAAAATTCCTATTAAGGGACATTACATTTTCCCTCCTAAGGTTATAGAAAACTAAGGAAGGATCCCTAAAGGTCCAGTAGGTCTTCTAATAAAAGCCAGTATCTGGTCAGTAACTGGCACAAGCTGAGGAGAACCTGTAGCTTGCCAAGCAGTTGAGGAAAAAATACTAACAGAATATCCTTCATCAACTATAGTGGGGAATATCTCCTTATCAACAACTCCCACAGATATCTGGAAAGGAATACCCGAAGGAAGACAAGATTATGTTAGAATATTCCAATCAAAGGAAATGACCTTAGTACTTGGAGGAGGTCCCCTGGGAATAGACAGGGTTTCCCCTTTCCTCGAACAATATGAACTGAGTAGGAAAACATCAGTGGTTTTCAGTTCACTCTCAACTAGAAGAGTAGAATGAGATGAATATTGTGTCATGGTGACTACTTCAGTCTTAGAATTATCCAATGAAAGAGTGGGATCTAGTGGAGGTGAGATCAACTCGACCACTTCAACTTCACTCTTCAAATGAAGAATGGGATGAACTACTTGTTTTTCACTCTTTGAAGAAAGAGTGGGATCAACCGAGGATGGATATGGATCGACTACTTCATCAACCAATGGGGGGTCAAGAGAAAAATTATGATATCCTGTTGGAAGGTGTTTTGGGGATACAATAATATCTTCCAACAACTCCAAAGCTTCATCCATGCGTAGAAAAATGTAAGTAATTAGGTGCATGTCCTTGCATAACAAACAAGGATTATGGACTTTACCTTTCCAAACCTTAACCATAGAGTCACTGGTCGATGTGGTATCATCATTATGATGTCTAGAGGCTGATGATATAGGTTGTTTGGATGATTTAGACCACTCTTCTAACACTTTGGAAATACTAGGACAATCCTTGAGAAGGTGATCACCCTTTCAAAGCTTGGAAGGGAACTTAGGTCTAGGAGGTATTTGAATAGGATGAGTGCCATTAGAGGCAGTTGGATTATGATTGGTCTTTTTCTTATCCTTCTTCTTCTTAATATTCCTTTTATTCTTCTTCTTATCCTTCTGATTACTGGCATCATTTCTTTTATTAGGTGAGGAAGAATAAACGAAATAATATACATCCGATGAAGAAGGGGAAGGATCAGTTTGGGATTGATACTCTCGTGGTGGAGAGTTAACATTTGAAACATTGGGTACAACCAAAATCAACGGATTAAATAACCATAGCGGTAATCCTATGGTTAATCCAGGAATATTTAAAGTGGCAATAAAGGGAAGACCAATATCTCCAATTGGAGGAAAAACAAAAGGCACCCCTTGAAAAGGGGTCTCTTGATTGGTTGTCCCAGAAGAGGTTTCCATATCTAAACTCTCTAAAACCTTCTAACTATCATGCACAACAAATGCTATTCAAACTAAAAGCAACAATCAAACTTGTGATATTTGGGATTTACAAGACAGATCCTCACAGGATTGTCAAATCATCACAAATCACGATATATTGTAGGGTACAGCAGTAATACTTGGCCTAATTGTTCAGAGCACTAACCAAAGAGGATTGGGACTGTACCCTTGTCCGTATAACCCAACTACCTGACAGTACGTGTGTAGTAATCTAATGTTCTCGGTGTATTATGACAAGAAGACAACCATAAGGTTTACTCAGATGGTTCCAGGATTCTATAGGGGTCTCCTAATATACAAAATGTACTTGGGAGCTCCAATCCGTAGTAGCGTTTTCTAATGCACAATCATTTGAAAGGGTTCTTCCTATATACCGTCAAGTACATGAAAGAACCTTTCTATATACTGTCAAGTATGTGAAAGGAATTTCTATATACCAACTACTACGTGGAAGAACCACACAGTCCCCGTGATGCAGTGCAGGAAAATAATGACAGCTCCTACGTTTTATGACGTCGGAACACGTCTTTGGACTATCACACCAAGTTGCTAATATATTTTAACTATGACTAGCGCTTGATTTTATCTTATGCGGTTAAGTGGATAGATGAAATTTGGACCTAACTCAAAACCATGCAAGTGTGAGATGCAAATAGTCTTTTTGATGAAGTCCTACTTAAGAAGGAGAGAGATATAGTTTTTCTTCCCAAATGCACAACCCTATGCAAATTCAACATGCACCCCAAATTATCCTAAAGTGGAAAAAAGAGATCTTTCTATGAACACCAAATGCAAGAACTATAATTCATTTCCTATCTTTTTACACTTAAAACAGACACATCTAAGCTATGGAAAAAAAGGATTCCACAAATTTTTTCAATCAAATGCAAGACAAAGAAAAACACTCAACAATCTTGTCTAACTCAAATGTACACAAATCTGAAACAACCCTTTCTTCTTCTTATGAGTGTAAGACCAAGAATGTCAAATGATCAAACTAAGGAAAGACGAATATTTATGTTTTCCAATTTTGTGAATCTAGCAAAAGAGGGACAAAATTAAGCTTCTCTTTGAAGTAAAGTGGAGACAAAGAATCAATATTTTCCAACAATCAATAGATAGCTCAGCATGTAAAGGAAACAAGATGCACAACCCAAGAAAATGAGGCTAAAAAGGACATGGATATCCCACACTTTTAAAGTTTTTAAAACAAGCCAATCCACACCAAACCAAAAATTATTTTGAAACCTTAATATGGGTCAAAGAGACTATAGGATACACGATTCATGGCCCCCTCGTCCATGAGGGGGAATGGTTTTTCAAAAATACAACCCATTCCATTAAAAATGCAAGCAAAGGACTAGTTTTGACTCAAAGGGCCAAACATGACTCCAAATATCAAGAAAACCAAAGAGAAGAGGCAAAAACCAAATTTGGAGGGGAACGTGAGTGAGACAACTAACGCAAAAATATCAAAAAACCACCTAATCGAACCCTAAGAGGGGATCTTGACCCTATTGTAAAATTTTGCATAGATTCGTGGTCTGCAGAGGAACACAACGCGCCAACCAGGATCGACATGATCGAATGTATTACCCAAGCGCATCTTTGACACTCTATATCTGAACACAAGGCGCGTCGGTCACAACAGAGATCGTTTTTTCAAAAGAAAAAAAGACAAAAAGGTCCTAACCCCAAAGGATCTAGATATATTTTAGGTGTCAAATCCAATCTGGATCACCCAATGACTCAAGAATGCTAAAATAGACAAAACAAATGAAAATATCTTAAAAAATCCCAAGGCAAAGCAAGGGAGATTTAATGATCTACTCCCCAACAAAGTTGTCAATTTTGTTGGCGGTTTACTTCTCACATGCAGACATGAGTGAAACTCCCTAGTTCAAATGATTCGAATCTAGAACAAAATGGGACAATACATGCACACCTTCACCTAAATCAATTGAATATTCACAAGAGATGAATTAGAGAAAGCTTACCTTTGATATGAAGTTCGTCCTTGTTATATTCAATTCGCTACAATCCAACAAAAACGAGTAGAAAGCAGATTGAACTAGAAACAATATAAATGATCTAAGCAAATGACCAAGGATATTTTCTATACATGAGAATAGAAATCAAGTATGCAAAGGAAGTGCATCATTATATTAAAGATGACAGAAAGAAATACAACAGTAATCCTAAGTTGGTGTTGTAGTATCCTTCTGGTAGATTCTTCCTATTCCAACATGTCACCCTTGTCTTGAAAGGAAGCACATCAAGAGTGTAATGCTTCTGGGATAATTTCTCCAGCAATTCCTTACAACCAATTCCTGCTCCTCACACCCATGCCCAAGGATATCTTTTATAGGACACTAAGGATAAGAGAGGGGTGAGAAGAATATGGAAAGTGGATGAGATATGATCCGAGCAGTTTTGGAGCTCGACTTAGATCCATATAAATAGGAAGGAAAGGTTATTCAATGAGATTTCACTCTAGAATCTTTTCGAAAACCTATTTTTTTCTCGTAGAAAGGTCGACGCACTTTTTAATGGAGCAACATGCGCCAATATGGGTCGACACGAGTTTCTCTGAAGGAAAGTTATGCCATCGAAGCGAATTTCCAATGGGACATCCTGCGTCGATGGGATTGCGGCATGGTTTGCTAGTGCAGCAAGGCGCGTCGAATTTGCAAAACAATCAAAGTGTAGGACAAGGAAATCAAGGACCATCCACTATGAAAGTGACTTCAGGGATTGTGGCAACATGAGGTTACAAGGTTTGATGCTGCTGATGAAAATTTCGTGTAACAGCCTAATGCTCTAGTGACTTTCATGAGGATGATGGATGATATTATCAGGCCATTCACTAATTATTTTGTGGTCGTATATCTATATGACATCCTCATATACAACAGAACATGGGAAGAACATTTGCATCATATTAAACAGGTCCTCAACACCTTGTGACAACACAATTTATATGCCAATCTAGATAAGTACTCATTTGGTATGGAGAGAATTCAATATTGGGATAGATCGTTGATGACCATGGTGTGCATGTGGATCTGGCTCATATCCAAGCCATTCATAAATGGCCATCCCAAATGAATCTCATAGAGCTTCACAGCTTCCTAGGCCTTGCCAAATTCTATCGCAAATTTGTGTTGGGATTCTCTCATATCTCCTGGTCCCTTATCCAGGTGACCAAAGGAGGATATAAGGATAAGTTTGTGTGGGATAAGTCACAACAACAACCCTTTGAGTAATTGAAGCAACACTTATGCTTGGTGCATGTCCTTACCTTACTAGATCTAGAACAACCCTTTGAAATTGAGACATATGCTTCATACTATATTGCGGGCACAATCCTCACTCACCACGGACATCCAGTGGCATATCACAGTGATACGCTCTCATATGTAGTCCAAAAGTACCCAACCTATGACAAAGAAATGTATTCGATTGTCCAATATTTCCACCAATGAAAGCATTACATCTTGGAAAAAGAGACAATCATCTACACTGATCACAAGCCCCTGCAATTCATGAAAACACAAGGGAAATTACAAAATGACTTCCACCAAAATTGGTCCACATACTCGCAAATAATTACACCTGAATATCAAATATAAGAAGGGCATCACCAATCGATTCGATGATTTCCTCAATTGACCTCCAATAGTAGGATTGACCACAATGCTCAACTCTTGTGGCCACGTTACCTCTAGGTGGCCTCAACTATATGATAGTGATATTGAATTTTCTCTCACCTATTGATCATTATGCACAGGAACACTAGTGCCATACTTTCATCTCCAGGAAGGCATGTTAGGCCATTTCGTCCATCTTTGTGTTCCTTCAAGCGAGCATGCGAAGATGATTTGGGAAGCACATTCCAGTTGAGTATAAAGAGGGCACTTTGGCACCGAAAAGACAGTGACATTATTGAAAAAAGTATTTTTATTGGCCAAATATCTGACAAGATGTTAGAAAATACATCAGATCATGCATTGGCTGTTGGAGTATCAGTTATAACTGTTACACCTATGGGAATATAATGTGGACTGATCACCACGCTAGGATCCTTGGACTATGTGCTTGGTTTCAAATGTTTACCAACATCTTCAAGTTTTGGTGTAACAACAAACCTTACATGGTATCAAGGTTGAGGTCCCAAGTTCAAATTCCCAGTGCTACATCAGATAGGGGGTGTTGGAGTGTTTGTTATAGTCATCGCACCTCTGGGAATATAATGTGGATTGATCACCACACTAGGATCCTTGGACTATGTGCTTGGTTTCAAATGCTTACCAACATCTGCAGGTTGTGGTGTAACGACAAAACTTACACTGCCTAAACCATCACGAAACCTTCCATTAAGGAACAGGGGTTGTACACCCCTCTTACTACTCCCAATGGGACTTGTGAATCCATTTCCATGGATTTCATGTCAGGACTAACTTCAACCAAGCATGGTAATGACTATGTATTTGTGGTCATGGATCACTTCTCCAAAATGACCATTCTGACAGCCTGCACAAAGAGCATCTATGTCGAATCCATTGCTAATCTCTTCTTTGAACGTGTTTGGGTTCATTTTGGGATTCCACGGACTATCATTTCATATTGGGACAGTAGGTTCATAAGCACATTCTAATCCATCCTATCGTCACTGATGGACACCAAGCTCACGAAATCGACTTCCTTCCACCCCCATATTGATGGACAGACAAAGGTAGTCAATTGGATGATTGTGCATATTATGAGGATGCACAATTCTAAACATAACCACATAGGGGATGAGAGTCCTCCATATATTTAGCATAGCTATAACAGATACCTCCATAGCTCCACCGACCACAACCCTTTTCAGGTGTTACTGGGGTTCCAACCATTGGCCCTAATTGATGTAGCTCTACCCATTTCCTCCACACAAGAGGAATTTAACAGTTTGAGTCGAAAAATACCACTAGATTTGTTGAATGGATCCAACACATCCTCCAACAAGTCCATAACATTTTGGAGTAATCCAATGCCAAGTACAAGCAACGACATGACCAGTATCGAGTGCCACACAAGTTGCAGGCGGGAGATAAGGTATGGTTGCATTTCAAGAAACAAATGCTCATGGGAACCCATCGCAAGCTTATCCCAATATGATATGGCATGTACACCATCACCAAGGAAGTTGGTAAGACTGTATTTGAATTAAGCATTCCTCTATTTCTTGGCCTACACCCACTATTTAATGTGGATCTCCTTCACCCATATTTTCCACCCTTGTTGGAAACCTCTGAGGTGGCAAAAAAGTTGGCACTGATAAAAATCAACCCTAACTACTTGAATTAGGCTACAGTTGACCGGATCATGGACATGGAGGTGAAGGGTACTGGAAAATAGAGCATTCAACTCTATCGAGTCGTCAAAGTTGGTCAGTCTCTTCACAAAGGAAAGTGGCTCACTAGGAGTGAAATTCAACAAAATCACCCCCATATGACGCAAGCACTTAACAAAATGGTAACCATTTCTTCTTAATGGGGGAGGAATGATCCAAATGGATATCGATGTCCACCCACCTATTCCACTGGGTCAAAACAACTTTTTCTAGTTTGGCAGTTATTTATTATTTTTCGGGTCCTAAACTTTTGGGGCCATTTTGAGGCCCTAAACGATGTCTTTTTTAGATCCATTTTATATATGTTATATTTATACTAACATCTGGTTAGACATCCCAACTTGTACTCCTTGGTAAGACCTTTCCAATGAGATGCCGAGCACCTTAAATGGGGAGAGTATGAAAAAGTTATGCCCCTGAGAAGTTGTTGTACCAACTAACAACCTCGGGTCCCGCAAACCTTTTTACGGTTCATCTCCTAGGGTTATGTTTTTGGATTTTTAGGTTTTTTTTTCCCTCATGTCTATGATAAAAAGGCCCTTTCAACCTCCTTTTGTAATAATCTTGGGACGAATGAGCGTAGATACCACATCTCTTCTCATAGATATAGCTACCACCATTCTAGCTACTTTTATTTTACAGTCTGTGTTGTTTCATTCATTTAATATAATTTAAGTTTACTATATCACTGTGTTCCTTACAATATATCTATGTTGTGTTGATATATATTCTCTTTCATTTTGTTCTCACATAAATCCAGATCATCTACCCTACACATTCACACAACCTTGAGTCCCTCCAAGCTAGTGGTCAGATGAAGTCCCTCACATTTGACACTTTGGTGGAGAAGATTGTTGAATGTGTAAAAGCATTCGGAATGAAGCTAACTTAGCCTACTAAATAAACAGTGTGTCTTGTTCAAAAAGAGAAGAATCAATCCAACGATTCTTCTAGAGGAGAAGGTAGTAAAATAGGACATGGATGAAATAATTCCATAGGTAGGGAGGTAGATATAATCAAGGTAAGAGATCTGATCATCAATGTTCTCATTGTAGAAAGGATGGACATGATGCAGATCATTTTTTTGATCCATGGCAAAATATCAAAGATAAGTATGACAAGAAGAAACAAAACATAGTTAAAACTCAAGAGACTAGTAAAGCTCTTGAATCTGCTCACTTTATTTTTACACATTGTAATGTTGGACTAAATGAAGTCATTTTCAATACTTCATCTTGGATAGATACAAGGTTGCTTGATACTAGTGAAACCTCCCACATGAATTTTAGAATATATTTTTTTGAATAATTGAATGACAATGTAGATGTGATAATGCATTTTGTAGATAAGTCTATCCTCAAGCCCAAGGGAATTGGCTCCATCAGGCTCAAAATACCTAGATTCCCTTAATTTTTGATGCATAATGTTCTCCATCTTACATAGTTGTATAGAAACTTGTTATCATTACCAAATTTGCACAGAAACTTGTCATTTGAAAACCACGTCATTGTGATCAGATGTGAAGATGGGAAGTTGTTGAAGCTGAAAGGAACATCTACAATAGATCATAATTTTTCCTACGTCTCTTAGCTTGAAGAAGTTACATTCTCTTCCAGTATTTTATGGTGTGCTAGATATGGACACACCAACTATAATAGTCTTCAATTATTGAAAAAGAATGGTGTTTATAGTTTACCTACCATTCCAAAGAAGTTGAAATAGTGTGATGCTTGCATTATTGGAAAACATTGTAAGAAACCATTTAATGAGTCAAATTTCAAAGCATGCAGAAAGTTAGAGATGATAGAATCTGACTTGTGTGGCCCCATTCCCATTCCTTATGTAAATGGTAATAAATATCTAATGAAATTTGTTGATGATTACACCAAAATGTGTTTGGTCTATTTATTAAAGAAAAAATATGAAGCATATGAAACATTCAATAATTTTCATGTATGTATTTAAAATGATTCACAACCTCACATTGGCACACTTCTTACTGATAATGGAAAATAATACACTTCTAATGATTTTGAAACTATCTTCATTAACATGGGATTAGGCATCAAACTACAATTCCATAAAATCCTTAACAAAATAGTGTGGCAAAAAGAATTAACAAAACTCTGTTGAATATGGCATGCCCCATGCTATTTTTCAAGAATGTCAAATTCATGTTTTGGGGTGATGCAACTTTATGCCTAATTTATTTGAGAAACAAAAGTCCAATTCATTCTCTTGGAAAAAAAATCCACATGAAATGTGGTATGGTTGCATTCCTTCGATGAAGCATATCAAGGTCATAGGTTCCACATGTTATGCCTTAATTCCAAAGGAACAAAAAAAAAAGCTTGGGGAAAGGAGTCGAAAGTGCATCTTCTTGGGGTAATCAAACACCACCAAGGCACACCGTCTTTATGATGAAGTAAATAATTATTTTATTCTTAAACCTAAAAAAACTATTAAACATCTATTTCAAAGTATCAAATATAAATCCAATCCCCTTCTCTCGCAAGGAGTCTATTAAATTATGTGTTCATGTGGAAAATCTGATATTGGCCAGAATGGTAGGTCCATTCAGGCTCACATCAAAGAACACGTTTCTTATACTAATCACAATTACCTATCCAAATATACCATTGCAGAGCACTCTTTTAATTCTAAACATATTATCTGCTTTGACAAAACCAAAATCCTTGCTCACACCTCTCATTAGCCTTCTCGCCAAATAAGGGAATCCATCAAGATAGAAAAAGACTATAACAATTTTAATTGTGAGCATGGAAATAAATTAAGTTAGTCCTGGAAACCTTTAATATATCATCTAAATAGCTAACTTATTTTTTCTTGTTTTGTCTCTTCGCTTCTCTTTTGCTCTTATCTTTTTCCCCTAATACTTTCCTTTTGTTTTTTCCCTTGTTCGAACCTTTTGATCCTTGTTTTAGCATTTTCTCTCCCTTTATCTTAATTTCCTCCTATCTCCTTTTTCATATTTTAATCTTTTAGGTTTATCCTAGATTAATACCCACTTTTTCTCTTTAATATTTATTTCTCCCATTTTTTTTTGCTTTCTTAACCTTTTTTATTCTTTGTACCCGCTTCTTATTATAGCTCCCCGACCCCCCTTTTATTAATAAATCTTCCATTTTCCCCCTTTTTCATTAATTAGTTTATTTTCATATTTTCCCTCCTCTTTTTTCTCTCTTTACCTTTTAACTAAATTTGAGTCTTTAATATTCCCCCCACTCTCTTTAAATCAGTGTATTCTTAAATTAATTCAACCCTACCTTAGTTTCAATTCTCATTCATTCTAACAATTAATTTTGTTTCTTTTCTCAATAATTTTTGTCCCATTTTTTTTTTTTCTTTCTTCCTGTGGTAACCCTTTTTTTCCTCTCGCCTTTTTATAATAAAGGTTTTTTTTTCTTTAACATAATCCTTTATTGCTATTCTTTAAAAAAAAATGATTTTTTTTTTTGACATTTCACTCTTAACTTACTAATTATTCTATAATATACTTACTTCCTCTTCCCCTTTATTCTCTCCTTTTATTTAAGTTTGTTTATTATTTAATAAATTTTCCATAGCTTGGTTTTTTAACTTCTATTTAACCCCTATTATTGGGTCCTTTAAACCTTACTAACTCTTATGGCTCCCAAATCTGCCATCTTTTATATCATTATATCATTAGAAAGTCAAATATATTGGAAAGTTTGATTATAAAACCCGACTTTTATATTGGATGGTATTCATTTTGTTCTATGTTCAAAACATTAAAGTTTTTTGTGGAATTATTGTTTAGGAGACGGAAAACACTATATATTTTAGTTATTTATAATATTTTAACACTTCAAGTTGATTTTTAGTAATTTTGTACTAATGGTGAAATGTTTTGCTTCATAAATCACTTCATCTGGCACTCATTTTGGCACTTGCTTAAAGGAAGATCATTTTGGATCTCTTCAACCAATCTGGCCACATGATTTTTTAGATAATGAGGTCATATACCTCCCATAGAAACAAGTTTTCATTTGGTTGCACGGATCCCAAGATAATCCAAGATCTTTAAAAAAATCAAACTCAGAAATTTTAGTATAAAATATTTGGACCTGCCATTTTGCGCCTCATTTTGTGTGCAATTGGAAGCATATATGGAAAAACTGTCTAATGGGTTTTTAGAAAAACCAACCAAATTGAAAACATAAAAATGGTTTCGCAAAATAAGTTAGGAACTGGAAGATATATTGGGTTCTTTGGGGTAGATTTATAAAAATGGACGAAAAACCTAGATTTGGGGATTTTGTCTAAATTTGAATTTGAGATCAGATTTGATATCATCCAATCTATAATGGTTTCTTGTGTATAAATGGAGCCTCATAGGTCTAAGAAAAGGGGCGATTATCATTATGGGAATTCTTTTGTAATAGGGATTAGAGTGTCATCATGACAATGCCAATGTTGTAAGAGACTTTCAATTTTTTGAATTTGATGAAATGAAGAGTTGTTGTTCCCGTGCATGGTTCAAAGCATTTGTAGTGATTTGATTTCATTCAAGAATCACTCACCACCTGGTAAGGGCCCCTCAGAGTGAGTAAGTGCTTCCATATTTCATTTACTTAACAATTAGATTTTATTTCATTTGTATTTTCAAATTTTTGTTCATGTGTAATTTGATTTTTTTGTAGATTTTGTTTAATGGCAATTTTAATTTCATTTTTATGAATTTATGTTTAATAAACCTTCATATTCCGGTGCATGCATCATTGTTTCATCCATATCTATTAATTGCACTGTCAAATTTTGATTTATCTTCAACAAATCTAATATAGAAAACACAGATCTATTGTAGGGAATTGCATGGTTTTAACTTAGTTTTATTCTTTGCATAGCGCATAGTGCAGAGCACGTTTGGTTCTTGGTTTTGTTTTGAGAATTGTCAACACATGTTTAGTCATTAGAATTGAATAGCAAACCTTTGTGATCACATGAGTAAACACAATCAATCGATTTCTCTCACAAATCATTTATTTAAATTTCTCATTTTATTTGTTGATGTGATGAATTTCAGAATTTTATTTTTTCTTGAAAGACTTTAAGTGTAATTTCATAGACTGGATTTCACCCATAACTATATTTAAGAGGAAAACAAACATAAATACGATCTTGATATTTGACAAAGATACATATTCCATACTTAACAAGGAATGATATTGGCATAATCTCAAGGCTCCACATTGGTTATGCGTGATTATAAAATTGTTTAAAATTGAATTCACAAAACAAGAGACATTGATATTCAATTGATAGTGCATCTTTGTAATTATCAAAGGAAAATATTGATTAAATATAATCAAGATCATATTGTACTTATAAATAGAGCATTCATCCATGAAATAGAGTATCAATTCTTGTCATTGAATGAAGTGGAATATGAGTTGGAACAATTGATTGTTTAAGAAAGGAAATTTTATTTTGATTTTGTTATATGTGACCGCAATCATCAATTGAATTCATTTTAAGAAGCTCTATTTTTTAAAATCTGAGATGAATAAACAAGTTCCTTGGGTGATTTGATTATCAAAGAATATTGGGTATTGAATTGATTTGAATGGAGAGTTGTTTTAATGTTTCACAGGGTTGAAGTTTGGATTGATTCAAACTTGTTTGAAGAAGTGACTATGGGCTTGCACCCTGTTTTCATTTTTTTAGATTTACATGTGATCAAGGGTTGAGTACCTTTCCTTTATGCATGATTTGATTGAATGTTTGAATTTGCGTGAGTGCTTTGATTTCATAGGCTCGATCCTTTTTTTTTATATTATTAGTTTGAAAGGAAGCAGTAACGCTTAGTGACTTGCAGTATTGTTGTTTATTTGGAAAGCAGGATTGTTGATTGAATGTACTTTGTTTATATCATTTTGATTTTTGATTTGATTTTCTTTTGATTGTACTTTTGTAAACAAAATATTCCTTTTGTATTTAACTTGGACTGTTTACTTTTAAGTTTGGTTGGAAGTGAATTTCATAATGGTACTTCTCTTTAAGGATTAGGAGTGTTTCGATTGGATAGTCACAATAGAATAGGTCTTTATTAAGAAGTTTTTCTTTTTCTTAGATTCCGAACTGGCTTTTATTAAGTCCTTAGGCAATTTTAGGCAATTAATTGATTGAGTGAATCTTAGGTGTTGATTGAGTTTAGTTATTTTAAGTTTCTTGCACTTTAAAATTCCATAGCCTCAATCACTAAAGGAAATATTAAAGGTCTAACCTATGAGATATGACCTCCTCATTACAGGATTCATCCGAAGGTGTTGGGATATTCTTGTTTGCTTGCTTGATTGCATTGAAGTCTGTTTTCTGGCTTTAGATTAGGTTAGTTTAGGCTGCAATCCTGCACATATAGTGCCGACACCTCTAAGTCTACGACCCCCTTGTCGATAATTTAATGTCGAATTGATATATCATATATTTTTCCTGACATTTTTCTAAACCTGAATGTAAGTATATTTCTAATCCTATTATGCACATGGTTACATTGGACGTTTGCCTACACTTGAGCAAATGGTTTCTTTTTGGAGGTAAGCTAGAATAGTAAATAAATGATAAGTTAGCTGATAGTTAGTTTTATTTTAAAGTTTTCTAATAAAGTAGGCTATGATGATTTGCTTGGAATTTTGCAGGAATTCTCTTTTCAGCTGGACTCGGAAGGAATCTTCATAATTTGTAAAGGTAAGTAATTTGATTTCTTTTGGTGTTGTTATTCTATTAAAGGATATTTTTACTTGGAACATATACTTTTTAAAGACTGTTTTATAATAAATTTTCTTTTGGTTCTATTGTTTCTTCCAAAAGAATTTTTTTTACTTTAATTTAAGTATAATTCGAAGGCCTTTTCTTGGAATAGTAGAACAATTTTTTTTAAAAATACTTTCCTAAAATATGTTTTGATGCTTGTTGATTTTGTTTTCTCTGTCTTAATAATTCCCCAAGCCGCCTCTTCTCTTTTTTTTTATTTTATAGTTTGGGATATTTTAATAGGCAAAAATATGAAAGGAGCATATGTTATCATTATTTCGTTCTTTTTCAGAGTCCTCTTTCCTTTTGTATACAAAATTTTAGACCATCTATTACAAAATTTATAAATCCTATCTTCTATCATGGGATCACATAAAATCAATAGTCTATATCTTATAAAATCCATAGGTTACTAGTACAATCTAACCTGATTTCAAATATTAGTCAAATTGAGCATCTTTATTAAAGAGTAGCGGAAGGGTGTATGAAAATTTCTCATCATAAGGACACTACTATAAATTTTCATGGAAAATATAAATATAAGGACTAAAGGAACCTTTAGGCCATTATTTTATGTCTTCATTTCACATTAAATAAGTTTAACCATGATAATGTATCTTGAGTAATCCAATCACATAAGTATATTTTACATTTGGACAATGCATATATAGGAAATCTATTAAATATCCTTTAACATGTACCATCCCATGCCATAAAAATATTTTTAGAGCTGCTCCCCCATCCACCCAATCATTAATACAAATCTTTATATATATCATAAATATTAAGGGTGGAGGAATGGGACAAGAGCCTCTGATGTAAAATGGGTGCAAGAGGCTAACCCGCCGGCGAACTAAACAAGCCTACTGGCAGCGGGTACTGGCTTGTGGTATGACTAGGAAAACCCATCGGGGTACTGAACAAGCTCGTGGGAAATGGTGAATTTTTCCTAGAGAGGATAATCTTTAAGTCAGTTATATATATGTCAAAGTTACCCTGACGGGGTACTGAACAGGCCTGTTGGCAATGGGTTTGGACTTGAGATGTCTCATTTGAGTATGCCTAATCCAGTTTTTTTCCTTATGTACAGTGTAGTTGTGCAAATCATTAAGAAGAAGCATGCATGGTTAAACTAAAATTTAAATAAATCCCATTGATTTTCCATTTGAGAATTACTATAAGATGACCTTAAGATATTACTATCAAAATCCATACTATATCTAAGATATTGTATCTTAAGGGTGAAACCATGATTCATAAATCTAATAGACTTAATTGTGAAATTTAATTTTATTACTCAATTGGTTGTAAATCTTCTGATATTAGGTAGATTGACTAGTATTCT
Organism: Larix kaempferi; assembly: GCA_027924585.1. Taxonomy (NCBI): domain Eukaryota; kingdom Viridiplantae; phylum Streptophyta; class Pinopsida; order Pinales; family Pinaceae; genus Larix; species Larix kaempferi. The sequence continues at coordinate 8,836,760 of BSBM01000450.1, read as the reverse complement.
ATGGGGTTTCATTTATAAGACTACTAAAAATACAAGATCACTACTTTTTATAAAAAGATTTTCTACACATAATTGTTGTTTATCTTTTACTAAAATTTGTATACAAAATGAAAGAAGAATCTCTGAAACATAAATGTTGAAGTGATTATACTTTCTGTGGGATATATTTGAGCTATCAGTTATAGGAAGAAAAGATATTTATACATAAATCCTCGAAAAACTGTTCAAAATTTGAAATTTTTATACATTGATGTATTTTGTAATTTGGACAGCTCGTATCTTTTTATATATCTTATGACTCAGGGTATTTTTTAAGGATTCTAATAGTATACTTAAGTGTAGTATTCTAGGCGATTATTTTGGATTGAAAAAACATATATATAGATAGGTAGGTGAATATTAAATATGAAACATACAATTTACTACTTAAAATTGTAAATTTTGGCGAATATTATGATAAAAAAACATATTTTATGTAAATATAGGCGATATTAGAGACTAAAAATGACCAAATAGCAAATTTATTTTTTGAAAAAAAGCCCCCAAAATAGCCAATTGGCAAAAATTTCGCCCCTAAAAATTACTCTGCAGTTATGACTATTTTGATTCCTATGTGTTTACAATTGATCTATTCATATTTATGGACTTCGTGCCCACAATTCAGTAGAAACATTTATACTTTTCTTGTAGTAGCATATTGTAATAAAAAGTTTGCACGAGGACATGCAAACCCTCATGTGTGGGGGGGGGAGACTTTTAGATCCTTCTTAGTATTTTTAGAGGATCAACACTCATTATTTTAAGTTGTCCCCTAGATTTCTAGTAGCCTTAGTATTATTTTATTTCATCTTGACCTCAATTCTATTTTTTAGAGATTAATAATAGTAAAAATATTATAGTGTGCTTCTAATCTAAATTTTTCTCTCAATGATTCTTTATCAAAACATAGATTGTATGCCTTGTTTTATATTTTTAGGCCCAATGTTATTTATTAAGTTCTTACTATGATTTATTTTTATCAATCATTTTGTTTATTGGGCAATATTCATTAAGGGTATGCATATTTAAAGGAATCATGATTGTATGCATTTCTCAAACACTTTGTTTATTTATCACTATAAATGACATCATTATTTAACATGAGTTATTACTTCACCTATCATCCATATGCTCTGTGATATTTGCCATTAGCATTCAAAGAATTACTATGATTACCTTGATATCATAATATGCATACATACTTATTTGATTTAGTGGACATATTAAAATCATGAAATGATTTGAATATTGTTCAATTTTTTAGTCGAGATTAGAGAATTATTTTAAAGAAGTTTGAATTCATTCCTTAAATCACGTTTGCAAATATCGTCTCACTGTTAGGAACCTATGTCAACCCTTCTCTTTACTATGTTAGTATATTGTTGTTGGACGCATATGCTTTGTAAGTCGTCCCGTAGTATTTGTTGATCCGTAGTTTATATTCGCCCATAGTATTGGACGCATATGCTTTGTAATCCGTCCCATAGTATTATATGTTCCATGGCTTTGACTCATCGTATTGGGCATAGACTTAGTATATAAGTGTGTGTTGAGGTCATTGAAGGCACTGTGAAGTTAATTGTATTGAGCTTGCTCAAAGGAGGTTGCCCCCTCGAAGTGGCCCGTGATCAATATAAAAGTGATTCTGAGTTCTATTATTTCTGATATCTTGTGTATTTGCATTAATTAATTATTGCAGGTTCTTCACATCTGGTATCAGAGCACTTTCTTGGGCTCGTTGGGTGGAATTTCTGCCAAATTTTTTTTCGCATCTGTTGCAACTTCGGATTTGGGAATAGTCCCTATCCACTTAACTGTGGGAAGTACTTGGGCATAAGCCCTAAAACTCATTGTGAGGAGTACCACAGGAACCCCAAAGTAGCTAGCCCATTGAGAGAATCTGCTAGCGAAAAGGGCAACGACCCCTACCTGATTGACTAGTTCCCACCTGTGAGGTAAACCAAGAGCTGTTGTTTGTGGCAAAGTGGTTATCAGTTTTACCTGAGCTGTGGAGTGAGGGGTACTGCCCCAATACGCAAGCCGTCAGACATCATCGGTGGCCGAGTGAAACACCTGAACTGTTAGGAAGCCGTACATACCTGGGGTCCATATCTATTTTCAGTTGAACTGTTGCCGATCACTTCTGCTCCAAATCCAGCCGTTTCAGATCTATTCTGAAAGTCGTTCCAGATCCAGTCGTCATTTCAGATCCAGCCGTTTTCGATCCCTTCCACGTCATTGCAGATCCATCTGTTGTGGATCCCTTCAGTAAATATAAAATTTAGTTTTTTCTCCATATCTCCCTTGTTTTCACTCTGTTTCCCTTGAAATTTTCGAGGAACCCCTGTCATCCCATTCTACATCTTTCATTCCCGAGGACCCTCTCCCCAATTCCCCTTCCCAAAGCCCGAAATCCCACATTTGTCTATTTTTAGGGTTTGTCATAACTTCCTCAGATTTCACCCAATCACCTTCAAATTTTACAACAGAGTTCCTTTCTGAATTCTGCTTCTTTGTCCCTCTTTGCCAAATTTTCTCATTCTATCACCCCGCTTCTGAAATCCCCCTTTTTGCTTTCTTGTCCTTTCGACAGTGTCCAAAATCTAGTCAAACCCCAATTACCCATCAAATTGTTTCCCCAATCCAAATTTCCCTTTACTAAATCAGCTTCTGTTTGTGTTTTTCTACCCATTCCACCAAAAAAAAAAAAAAAAAAACCTAGTTATGGTTGTCACCCGTGCAGGAGCACACACCATAGAGGAAGCACTTGTAGCCATCCAAACCAAACTCCAAGATCTGGATGAAAAATTTCTCAGCCTCCATCTTCAGCATTCAGCCATGAACAATACCAAACAACCAGAATCTTTTGCAGCCACTGGGTTCTCTTCTTCTAGCAATTTTCGTGGGCCGAAGTTTGATTTTCCTCGCTTCAATGGTACTGATTCGACTGGATGGATATATCGAGCAGAACAATATTTCAGTTTGCATAATACTTCTGATGCCCAGAAAGTTCCACTTGCATCCTTTCATTTGGAACAGGAAGCCCTTCAATGGTACTGTTGGTACATTAAAGCTCATCCCGATCCAAACTGGACAGATTTTTGCCAACTCATTTTGCCACGATTTGGTCCTAGTGCTTTTGATGATTTCACAGGAGCACTCACTAAACTTCACCAAATTGGCACAGTGAGAGAGTATCAGACAGAATTTGAGAAATTGGCCAATCACACAAAAGGATTGTCTGATGAATTCTACAGGAGTTGTTTTATCAGTGGTCTTAAGGATGAAATCCGCTCAGAGGTCAAATTTTTTTGTCCCAACACAATGATGGAAGTCCTAGGGTTGTCTAAGCTGGCTAAGGACAAGATTGTAGCTCAACAACGCTCCAAACCCACCTTTGTTCCCTTCAGAAATATGGGTTCCCAATGACCTCCCATCACGCCTGCTCCTCAACCAACTCCTATCAAGCATTTGTCTGAAATAGAAATGCAGGGATGCCGAGAGAAAGGGATTTGCTATAATTGTGATGAGAAATTCACTTGGGGACATAGATGTGTTCATCAAAATCTCTATCTCTTGGATGTGGATTCTCCGCCTGCCTTAGAACTTGGTGAAGAAGCTACAGATACAATAGATGATCAGGTCGACATTCAACACCCGCCTGTTGACACCCCATCTCAGGACGACCCACTCGAGATCTCTCTCCATGCTGTAACCGGCATCACCACCCCACAAACAATGCGGGTCAGGGGATACTTCAAGAAGCTCCCTCTTACCATACTCATTGATTCTGGTAGCACTCATAACTTCATTGACCTTCGGATTTCCAAACAGGCTGATTGTTTTGTCCATCCTTGCTCCAACTTTGAAGTCATGGTTGCCAATGGGGGCACCTTACCTTACAAGGGGAAGTGTCACAATGTGCGTATCTCTATGGAAGATTATAACCTATGCTCTGACACGTTTTCCTTGTCCTTAGGCGGATGTGATGTGGTTTTGGGCGTTCAATGGTTACGCACACTTGGCCCCATCTTATGGGATTTTGATGAACTTTGGATGCAGTTTAAAGTCAATGGGGCACAACACAAATTTATGGGCTTACAACCAGGGTCTCTCTGCATCATCAGTTCACATCGCCTGGAAAAAATCCTTAAGAAGAATTCACATGGTGTCATCGCTCAGCTCAATTCCATTCAAATGCACCCATCAACAGTCTCCACTACTTCCTTGGATAGATATGCAGGTATCTTTGCTGAACCAATGCGCTTGCTGCCTTCAAGAGACCTTTCCGGTAAGAATTTAGCCACATCTACCTCTCAGCAGGAAATGATGGCTATTTTGCATGCAGTACAGAAGTGTCAGCCATACCTATTAGGGAATTATTTCTGCATCAAGACTGATCTCTAGAGTCTGGAAAATTTTCTGGAACAATGGGTCTCCTCCCCAACACACCTGAAATGGGTTATCCAACTCATGGGTTATCCCTATGTGATCACTTACAAGAAGGGTAAGGGAAATATGGTGGAAGATGCTCCTTCTCGCATAATTGATGACCCAGTTTCTCTTACAGCTCTTTCTCTGCTTATTCCAAATTGGTTTCAATATGTTCAACAGGGCTATCTCTTCTATGAACTCCATGCTTCTTCATCAACAGAGCACTTTGGGTTCTGCAAAATGTATGACCGGGAACAATGTAACTTCTTTTGGAAGGGACTAAAAATGACAATTCAATAGATGGTGGCTGACGATGATACTTTCCAAGTCAACAAGGGTGAAACGATACTCCTTTTGGGATTGCTCAAACCCTTGCCCATCCCTACACAGCTTTGGCCAACTATTTCTATGGATTTCCTAGAAGCGCTCTGGTGGTACAATACCACATCTCAAAGGACACCATATGAAGCAGTCTATGGAAAAACACCACCAGTTCTTCTTCCATACACCCTTAGCAACTCCCCAGTTCAGGAAATTGACTCGGTTCTTCGAAACCGCAATCAGATTCTTCTCATTCTGCAGGACAATCTTCACATGGCTAGAATTCGCCTGAAACAACAAGCCGATCAGCACCGTTTTGAGCGCATTTTCCACGCAGCTGATAGGGTTCTTCTTCATCTACATCCTTCCAAGCAATCCTCCTTGACACTCCAAAGGCGTCAGTGGCCTGAAATGCAAACCGAGGATGCTACCGGGGAACCACTCCTTTGGATTCTACAGCAATTTCTCCAACCAAAGCTTTGAGGACAAAGCTTTTTCTAAGGGAGAGGGGATGTTAGGAACCTATGTCAACCCTTCTCTTTACTAAGTTAGTATATTGTTGTTGGACACATATGCTTTGTAAGTCGTCCCGTAGTATTTGTTGATCCATAGTTTATATTAGCCCATAGTATTGACCCATAGTATTGGACGCATATGCTTTGTAACCCGTCCCGTAGTATTATATGTCCCATGGTTTTGACTCATCGTATTGGGCATAGACTTAGTATATAAGTGTGTGTTGAGGTCATTGAAGGCACTATGAAGTTAATTGTATTGAGCTTGCTCAAAGGAGGTTGCCCCCTCGAAGTGGCCCGTGATCAATATAAAAGTGATTCTGAGTTCTATTATTTCTGATATCTTGTGTATTTGCATTAATTAATTATTGCAGGTTCTTCACACTCACAGAGTGCTCTCATAATTCATTTTCCTCATCATTAACTTCTGTTACGATTCATTCACAAACGAAGAATCGAAAATTGAAATAACAACTTTTGGAATATGAGATCTTGGATAGACATATTAATTTTGAAAATGAGCTATTCAAATTTCAAAATTTTAAGCTCCAAAAGAAAATCAGAAAATGGGTCATATTAATCAATCTCCCCAAAAATTTTGATCTTAATTTCATTTATCTTCCTTGCATGGGAACATGCAAGATATTTTATCTAGGGGGGACGATGGCTCCCAAATTTTCCACCTTTTATATCATTAGAAATTCAAATATATGAGAAAGTTTGATTATAAAACATGACTTTTATATCAGATGGTACTCGTTTTGTTCTAAGTTCAGAACATTAAATTTCTTCATGGAATTATTGTTTAAGAGAAGGAAAACACTATATATTTTAGTTATTTATAGTATTTTAACACTTAGATTTGATTTTGAGTTGAAGGATGATGAGGAGATTTGAAAGCTCAATGATGAGTTGATGGCCACCCAAGATTCTTTGAGAAGCACTCAAGGTTCCCTCTTAGAATCCAAGATCCAAATAGAGCAACTTCATAAAAAGTTGCAAATATCACTCATACCAGTCAACGAGTCTCTTGTGGTTGGTTGTATTCATAGTTTTATTGAGGAACCTCATGAGATGTCAGTTCATGAGGTGCATGATGACATGCATGTGCTTGAGGAAATTTTAGATGTAGATGAAGAGTTCCAAGCACATACAATTTCCCATAAAGAAATTGAGCTTATTCGTAGAGTGAGTCATTCCTCCAATGAGGAATAATAAGAGCTCATGTGTGATGGAACAACCTTTGATGGAGTTGATGCATCCATTAGTTTGGTGGATGAGGTTTGTAGAGAGGACATTTTGGTCCATGATCCCACATCATACCCTTCTACTTCTTCCATGACATTTGAGGATGAATTTTGGGTCAAGCATTTCTTTTTGATGGTGCATGAAGATGAGTAGAAGGCTTCCACATTCAATTTATCTGATTTAATGGCAACACCATTCCCTACCCAGCAGTTGCAGATCTCATGCCTATATTTGATGTCACATCACATAAATATGCATATCGTTCCCATTTGAATTCATTAAGTGGGAAACAAGATGGTTCCAGGCATCCTTTGACCAGTGGCAGAGAGTTGGGCCATTGGAAATCTTCACATGGGGAAGCATATTGCTTTCCATTTGGACCATTTGGTTGGAGTGTCTCTTCTTTTCCTATTTGGGAGAAAAGACACCTGAGTATTAATATTTCTTGCATCAATGGAGAGTTCTTTGATACATTTTAAACCTTCTGTGAGCAGCATGGGCATCCATAGAATGTTGATGATTCCTACCCTTTTGGTGATTGGACATGGGACCTTCACCCTTGTCATTTGAACAATAGTGTTTTGATGTTTGGTACTTGTGTGCATTGGGAACATGGAGTATAATCTAATTTGCATGTGCTTGGAGAGTTTGGAGTTAAACAAGATGAAGGCCAAGCACCTGTTCATTTCCAGAAAGATTATAAGTTTCCTCATGGAGGAAGTTGCATACTTTTGGAGGAGGCACATGATTTCATCTCAGTTGAGCCAACCTCAAGATTGATGGATAATTGATTCCAAGAGTTTGTTCACTTTCCTTCACCCCACATACATATGGAAGCCAACACACATAGGGACGAATTTTGGGTAAAAGGATTTTTCCTATGGGTGCCACATGAGGAGAAAGAGGCTCCCACATATTCTATTGATGACTTCAAGGTCAATCCATGTGGCCTGACAAGTGCACCATTCCATTTCCAGTTTGATGAGCAGGAACAAAGACATCTATATAATGTTTACATCATGCCTAGTATTGCATTCAGTTGGAGTGTTTTTTCATCCATTGATTGGGTGAATAGATACATATTGGAGCTAAGAACCCCCAAGGGTGAGTTCTATGTCTACATCAGTGGAGAGTTGAATGAAACATCATACATCTTTTTTGAAAATTTGCATGGGAATCTATGGTTTACGGGTGATGCTTTGAAGACATGGGATTGTCACCTATGTCAATTTGCTAGCATAGATATGAGTCTATGTGCTAGTTTGCGCATGGAGCATAGGGAGTTTCATACTTGGTTGGAGGGACTCATTAAGGTTCGGTTTTTCATTGGAAGTGTTAAATTTCTAGTAGGATGGAGTGATCTAGACATCCTCCATGATGATATATTCTTCATGTTGATCTACTTGTTTGAAAGGATGCAGCTGAGACAGTGGGACCCTGGAATTCTTTGGAATGACAGTTTTCCACAAGTAATAGTGCAACTGGGATACATGCGACACAAATAGTGGGATCCGGGCATTCTTCTCAACTGTCTTATTTGGGTTGAAAATTTTGTTTAAAAAGAGTTAGTCATTGCTAGAATGGCTATAATTAGAGTGGTACAACAAAAACATGGTGGAATTTTGGTTGGAGTTGGAGTTGGTTTCTTGCTTGAGGACAAGCAAACTTGGGAGGGGAGGAATGTCATGTCCCCAATTTTCCAGTACCAAGGGAAGCTAAGAATCCACCAAACCCCCAAGGATCCTGGTGAAGACTAATGAATTAATTAATAAAAGGGGGGATAAGATTAGCCTAGGTAATTATTAATGAGGAATAATTCATCTTATAGTTGTTTAAATAATTAATTTAGAGGTGATGTAATGATTTTTTTATATTTAATTATTAATTATATGTTTTGATGGGTTGGATGATGATAAGGACCCCATGAGGATGCATGTATAGATAAGGCTATCCTTATGAGTTGTCACACCAAAGAAGAAAGCAGAAGAAAGTAGAAAAAAGAAAGGTGTCAGGCAAAAAAAAAAGAAACTGACAAAAGTAGGGCATAAAGCATGCAAGTGTACAACGCAAGAAGGTGAGGAAAGTAGAAACTTACAGAAAGAAAAGGAGGGCGCAGTTTCCTAAAATTTTAAAATCGAAGCAGTATGAAAAGCAAGAAACATTTGGAAAAGCCACGAAGGCACAGTTTCCAAAAAGGAGAAAGCATGCAAGTTTGGAAAAGCAATAAATTGCCTACTTAGTCAAGGAAGGCGCATTGGATGAGGCCAAGGATGTTGACTTGTTCAACAAGTCACCTAGTCTATAAAATGATGAGGGCGCCCCACAATCACATATTTTGGATATTTTATTGTTTGTATGTGAGAAAGCTCAAGCTTCTCTAGGCTTTGGTGATGCACCCTTAGCCACATATGGCAGATGTGCCCCATAGTTCCCATTCCATTCTTCTGCGCATGATCTAGTGCAGCCATTGATACCAATTGTCATATCTAATCCAGCCATTTCATGTGAATATCCATCCTTTAACAGTTGAGGCAAATATCCATATGACTTGAGGTGGTTCTGTAGAGTTTCACTGAGAGAAAGTAATTAGTTGGAGAGCTTGCAAGAATATATAGAATCCTAGTGCACCTCCCATGAGAATACAAAAGCTCAAAGTCATCCTACATATCTGATACAGTGACCACACCTTCTCTTCTTACTCCTTTCTGTAATCTCCTTCTTCTATCATTATAAAAATTCAAGCATAGTGTCTATCTATGATGTCTGATGCTATGTCCTTTAATGATTATCTTAATGAACCCAGTTATTATTTTCTGTTGCTATACATTTCATATCAGAGCCGCATTAAATATTAGAAGAGGATTTAGAGAGCCTCCTTTGGCAGTTTGATCCCTATGTTTCAATACTAGTTCAATATACACTTTCAATTGACTAGTTTTCCAGGTTATGCATTATACAAAACTCAGTGTAACTATTTCTCTTTATGAATGTTGATGTAGTTTTTTAAATTCCCATAGAATCTATCCCAATCCAAAAATTATATATTTTTTACCCTCGCTGTTTGAGTCCATAATTACGAGACTAGCTCATTAGGCACCCAACTTTGACTAGTTTTGCAGTTTGATCAATTAATGAGTATCTGTATGCCCAATTTCGATTCTTTCAGTGGTGATGGTTCCCTAGAAATTTTTGAATATCATCCCACCATCATTTTACAAATTTTTGATCATCTCATTCTGTTTGGAAAATCCTGGAAACAAGCTAGTGGAGCAATCCTACATAGCGTTCTTTCTCTGTTTTCATCCAAACACTACAAGATCCTCCCAAATCATCAGTAACTCTTGTCTATCATCAAATTAGGGTTTAATGACTTTTCATCCACCTCCTTTTTATGTTAATTGTAAGTGTAATAGTTTAGTAGGCATATGTTGGTGTGCCCAGGAAGCCTTGGAGTAGACTTCAGCCTGAGTGATGTTCAAAACATTAATGTCCCCAGTAAATTGTGCTTAGAAATCAGATGATGGCCTTGATGTTGTTTTCCTTGATGCTGCACACTCCCCGTTACCTTTTTTAGATCCAAAAGTTTTCTTCATTCAAGCTTTGGGCGGGATATTCACTGAACTAGTCTAGTTCCTTCTTCACTAGTTTTGAGAACTAGTTATTATTTGCAATTTTCTGATTTTTAAAGTTATATTTGAGATAATATCATCTGATATCATATTAGGAATATTACAGTAGTTCAATTTTCCTACTAGGTTTAATGGATAGATATCCTAAGCGTACCAATGAATTGTTTACTAGCCTATTGTAGGTCTCCTCAACTTTAGGAGAGTTTATCTGTGATGAATCTAAAATATTGTTTATCACTTGGACTCAACACTATGTCTATACTTAGGTTAAAATCTCTAAATACTTGAAGGAAATTCTTTAAATTTGTAATGGGAGCTACTAGGGGCATTGCCAATTAGTCCACTACATAAATTTTCCCAATATATACTTATGGTGTCAAATATTAGACCGTTGCATTTAGGGTTGACCACTTATGACCCAAATCTAAAATTGAAATATCCCAACCTTCATAGGCCTATCTCACTCCCAAATATCCATAAGAACTAAAAATAGGTGAAGATTTATATACAAAAATTGTGTGTAAGGGGAATTTTGTATTGCACCAAATCCTAAACCCGTGAAATCCCAAAATTTTAAGCCTTGTGCCTCTAAGACCTCTTATAGTTTCATGCATGTGAAGGGTGGTATTTAGTGAGCCTAATTTTCAAAATCACTTTTGAAATATCAAGAAATTGTATCTTTCTATGTGGATGGAATCTCCAAATGGATGAAACAAACCACCCTTGGTGATTTTTGGAAAAGCACTACGTTCTATAGAAATTCCTTTAGTTATCTTTGGGATCTCAAGAAAAATGAGGTGGAGATGCATGAAGATGTTGTCTTTTAATGATTATTACATATAGAATGTCTAGAGCCTAAGAATCCTCGATAGAAAACACATTATCTAGCAACTATTGAATTCTATGGGTGGGATAGATATTGTTTGTTTACAAGAGGTCAAAATTGTGGGGTTTATTCTTTGTATTACATTGCAATCATTTGTACTAGGGATATAGTATTTTAAATCCAAACCATTCTAATGGAAATGGGGGGTTGTAGTCCTTGTCTCTCCATAGTTGTCCAATGTTGTTGTTAGGTGGGTGGACCCTTCCCAAAGACTTGTGTGGATCCTCCTTAAGATAAACGATTAACTTCTAGGCTTGGTCAATAAATATGATTCCAACAATGTGGGTGAGCACATTTCCCTTTGGAATTGGATGGTCAATGACCTCCTTGATGTCCCTAAATATGGTAGATTGATAATAATACAAAGAAGGGCACTTATTATACCTTTGTTGGTTATAGAGAGAGAAACCTAGTGGGCACTAAAAGCCTAACATAGGATGTATGACCCTAATTGCAATTGGAGGTAAGATCTCTTTAAACTATGGTTCACTTCGAAAAATTTTCACAAAGGGTATAAAAGGGAACATACTAGTCACTAGATAAATCCCTTTTCTTAGAGTATAATTTTTTTTTGACTTGATAGGAGGGAAACTAATCCATGTGGAAAGCGCTACCACTTTATCTAATAGTGAATCCATTTAGTTTCATGTATTTTAGTGGGAAGAACATGTGCATGTTCCCTGGACCCACTATATTTTGAATGTCTCCCATCATTAAAGCCTAGGTTCCCTTGCCTACATCCACACAATGTGCAACCTCATTCCCTAGGCATGTAGGGGTTTTGGTTGGGTTACTTGGTGGGTTAGTGTTATCTCCAATTATTTCTTTTTTACAATGGTAGGGAAAACCAATATTGAAAATTTGAAGGGGACACAACTATGTTAGGTGCCATGAATTAGATGGCATCATGAAATCCTATAGTGGGATCCATACGATGAAGATTAACAACCTAGGTTGCAAAGCTTCTTCACTTAATGTCAATGGATAATTCCCATGGAATAACAAGTAGTGTGTTGTGTGATTAGTTGATATAGATAAAAATGGGTGACATGCATACCAAAGAATTCTTCTAATACCTCACCATTAAATGGGGCTCAAGAATCCATTTATCCTTTGAAGATAACTAGGGGTTGTATGATGTCCCAAGAAGAAATCGAGCATGAATTGTATAAAATTATGGGATGGTGTTCCATTCTCAAGGGTTGTGAGAGAAATGGAAAGAATATAACCAAAAATTCCTTGACATTGTGCCTTGCAAGATCTCAAACAAATATAGATGAGCCTATGAAGCAACCTTGTCTTTAGATGAGCTAATTAAAACCTCACAAGAAATGACCAATGATAAGTCCCTTGGTTAAGATTCCTTTCCCTATGAATTCTACAAGGTCACCTTAGATTTTGTTGGGGCATACCTTCTCCAAGTTTCAATTGAAGTTTTATACAATTGGTCCCTAGGGGAAGGAATCAAATAAGGGGTCATCTGGTTCACACCCAAAGTAGGAGACCCAAATATTATCACAATTATTGGCAACATTTCTGTAATAAATACCTCTTAAAAAATCTTCGCCAAATCTTTGTCCCTATGTTTGAATCACTTACTTCTCAAGATTATTCTTCTTGAATAATATGAATTTATTAGGAGTCATTACATTGTTGACAATGTCATTGTAGTTTGGGAAGGAAATAGAATGGACACAAAATTCTAGCATAGATACTTTGTTCAACAAGATTGAATTTTAAAATATTTTGACCATGTCAAATGGACCTTTATCTTGGCTATCCTTAAATACCAAGGGTTTGGACCATATTTTCTTACCTATGTTGAAATTTTCTTTGCAGATGCATCATTGTGTTCTTTATTAATCATTATAAATCAAAGGAAATTAATTTATTTAGGTCAATTTTAGTAAGGTCACGCCTTGGCCTAATCCCTTTATGTCATGTTTGTTGAATCGATTGGATAATGTATCAAATAGAGTTATCTTGGAGCACATTCGATGGATTCATTTCCCTAAAATGCAGGTTAACTAATTAGTTAATTTGTAATTTTGTCGATGACTCTTAATTGACTATATGAGAAAACCAACAATATTGGAATCATACAATAAATTGCCTAAACATTTTATGTTATTCCTTAAGTTATAATATTTAATGAAAAAAAAGACTCAATGCTACAAGAAAATATAATGTCCAATGGTAGAGTGGCTCTCCTCTCAAATCTTGACTTGGACTCAACCTGGCCAATTTGTCAAATTCCTTGGTATCTCCTTCTCATTCCACACCTTTCTTGAGGAACTCAAGGAAGAGGTGGTGCAACAAGTGGAGAAGAAGATAGATAAGTGGATCATTAAGGTCATGGAATTGGTAGCCAAATTATAAATTTGTACCAAAGTTCTAAAATCTTACCCATGCATACTACTCTTCTTATTGGGTTTTGTTTAAGGGAACCTATGGCCGCCTTAAAAAATTCAGCATTCACAACTTGTTGTGGGATAAGCCTCATTAAAGGCCAAGTTTCCACCAAGCTAATTGGGAGTTATGTTATACAATGCAATAATTTTGGGGGGTGGGTATCATCAATTAGGGTAAACCTTAGGTTCTATGCACCAAATGGTTGATTCAAGTTGTGGAAGTCAAAGATCCCTAGAAAGTACTTCCTAGGAACCACATTAGGCAGGAGAGTCATGGGGTAAATGTGGCAAGGAATATCTCTTTAGACTATCCTTTTAACTCCATCCAAGGTCAAAATTCCCAAAAATTTGTGATTTGAAGTATTTGGAAGACATGGGAACTGGGAAGTGCTCAAACCATTATTGACCTAGAAGGAACTCTCCTCAAAGCCAACCTCTATTAAATTAACAATCATTATCTTTGGACCAATTTCCATTGATTCTTTATGCAATCAATATACTCATTAAATTCACTAAACCAATAATTTATCTGAACATACATCTAGAAATTGGACCCCAAGAGTTAATCTCAAAAGGGATTTTTTATGGGTAATATTATTGTGGACTGCATCTAGGGGCTCATCCCTAATGCCATGGTGTTAAAATTGGCCTTATAGTGCCTATTTCTTGGTGGAAAGAATAGACATGGAATATAACCATCGCATTCCTTATATACAAGTTGGCGATGAGATACAAGTGGCTCTGATCCAAGCCCTTACTTGCAGGGTGATTAAAGAAAGTTTGGAAGATGAAATCTAAGAATATGACATGGTCATTTCACTTAAAAAAACATATGGAAGCCTATTCTTGAACTCGTTTTTTTTTCTTGAAGCTTAGTGGTGTGTTGTCTCTTGTGGATAAAAGGATTACATACTTGGGAGTGAAAAACCCTTGTTGTCCAGAAAGTGGACTCATCGAAACATTGAACCACCTATTTTGGTTTTTTCCCTTTGCTAGGGATGTCTGAAACTAGGTAGAGTATATAAGCCTACAATATTTTCTTGCCTTCTTGTCTTGGTGTATTGTCTTACTAGGATTTTTCTTTCCCTAGGCCATTTAATTTCACGCCACTTGGATGCTCTTCCAAACTAAAGCCCTCTTTTGAATTTGGAAAACCAGTGATGCTTTGTTTAATGTTATTATCTCATTTCATCATTTCTTTTAGTACGATGCAACACTAATGTGTGCTAGCATGCTAATGCAAATCACTATACATGCTAAAAAGGCACGGTTGGAGGTGGAATACCTCCAACAACTTTTTAAGTATTTGCATGGGGTCCCATATAATATGAGAAGAGTGCCCCATGATCCTCTTTGCTTGTTTGACTTCCTTGACCCACACGGCCCGCTTTCTCAACCTACCTCCACTAGGTCAAACCACAACAATGCCCACTATAGGGCCAAGTGACATGTTTGAGAGTGCACATGTAGCTTTTTTGTTGGACCCCAACGTGGTTACAAACATTTCCTACTTTGACACTTACTATCTTGGATAGGTCTAAGCTCTTGGGACCATTTACTGACAAATGGAACAACATGGTTCTTATTGATGTTGTCCTTCAACAACTAAATGGCACAAAACCCCAAATGACCATGACTAACGTCCTCCTACAATTGATTGGATTTAGGTTAATTATATATACCAAGAATATACCTTTTTTTCTTTTTATAACTATGATTGTAACAACATAATCATAAAATATGTTTTTGACATAAACCAACCTCAAAAATTGAGTTTGAAACTTATAAAATTTATAATAAAAACCTACCCTTTTTTATTAGATCATCTCTCTCTCTCTATATTGAGTTTGAAACTTATAAAATTTATAATAAAAGCCTACCCTTTTTTATTAGATCATATCTCTCTCTCTATATATTTCGTTTGATTTTTTAATCAAGATAAAAGTTCAATGTACCAAATTTTGTTTGATATTTAGATTTGGGTGAAGGTTCAATGTGTCTCTTTTCTTGTCCCTCTCGCTTGTCCATTTTACATTTATCTTTTTCAACGATGTGGGCTACTTTACTTTATATCCTTAAAAAAACATTCATGCTATACATTTGAGTACATTGTTCTTTGGGTTATTAAGAAGAGATAATGATGCCACATTTGCCGAGACGATAATATTAAGTTATATTATATTAATTTGAGATAGATGTTCAAAAATGGATTGAAAATAATTAATATTATTTAATTTTGAAGCATGCCTTGACTTAGGACAATTATAACTTTGACTACATTAATTTAATGCTAATGTCCACATGATGAAAATGACCTAGTACAATTATAACTTAGATTATATTAATTTATTATTATGTTAAGTCAAAATTGAGCTTTCATTGTGAAACCTGTCTTGACATTATGGTGAAAAGAAATTAGGTTTGAATTTACATATGAAAGTGATTTAATATAGATTTTTGGAGATAAAACTAGTCTTTATCACCCTTTTTTAATGTGAAATTACCTTTCATAGATAAGAAAACAATTTGTAAGCAAATATGGAAAGCGAGTCTTATTGTCGTGTGCAATGGAGATGTGGGGTCCTTTTTTGTTCTTTACCTCATTTGTCTTCCCCATCATTTTGACATATACGACAAAGGGGGCCCTTACAACTATATTAATCACCATGGAAAATCTCCCAACTACCATACACAAACCCTAGCAATGTAGAAACATTTTAAGTAAAAAATGGACATTAGTGACAACTTTGTGGGGAATCCACTAAGATGAGACCCTCGCATGCAACTTTTGAATTTTTTTTTGACTTTGGTAGAGAGGTCGTCGTCAATTAGTCCTTATCTTTCTTAGAATTAAAGCCTTAGACTCAACTAAAATCTAAGGGGTACCTAAGGGGTAATAGTTCATTAGAGAGGATGCTTGGTGCAAGGGGAATAACTATAATCATATTTTTTTTTCATACAGAAAAAGTCAATTTTTATATTAAGAAAAAGTTGCATACAAAATCATAGGTTCCGACCACAAGTAGTGATCTACAGTTACTACAATATCTTGTATAAAATAGTCAAAACTTTATGACCAAAACTCCCCTATATCTCTAGTCTTGCTATACAGAATTATGACATCGTTGTCATAGTTACACCTTCATACAATCAACAAAAAACATCTTGTATTTTCCACAAGCCACATCTCCCTAAAACCTTCCAATCACTAAAGCTCAGAAGCAGTTCTTATTATGAGTTTTTACCAAAATCTCGCCTATGTATTCCTCACAGAGAAGCTTACCATTCATATTTCCCAGGAATCTTTTGGACAAAAGATCCGCAATCACATTGTATTCCCTATAAATATGATGAAAGTGAATCATATTGAAATCAGAGATCAAGTTGTTGACTCTAGTCTTCCAATGTTCCAAAGGCAAAGAGTGCAAGAGGGAGCCTCCACCCGCCCAATCTGTAATACATTTTGAGTCACCAAAGATCCATAAGGAATGTAGTGAAAGGTTTCTTGCAAACCATAAAAGGATCCATAAAGCTACCAACTCTGCTCGAGTATTAGTACCGACACCTGCCGAAGTAGAGAGATGAAAAACCACAGAAGGACTGACCTTTAAAACAGCTCTAGCACTGCACTTCCTAGCCTGTTCAGCTCCATCAAAAAAACCCAAAGGGAAAGGAGACTCTTCTTCCTTAAAAAAATTTAACCTCAGCTTTGGAGTCACTACCTTCCCTTTGAACTGTTTAAAATACGATACTGTTTTCACCGCCACTCATTGAGAATTAGGGATCCAATCGTTAAAGATAGTGTTATTCTTTGCTCCCCAAATGTGTCATAAGCAAAGAAAAATAACATAGTACCCCTCTTTATGTGACTTGATCCAGTAAAATAGATTCTCAGTGACATTCTGAACCTACCGAAAACGTATCTTGACTTTCAATTTTTTAATTTACCATGTATCATATCCTAACTTCCTTTCTTATAATCATAGTTACCTATATTTCTTAAACTTCATTTTTTTCTTTTAATTTACCATTTGTCATATTCCAACTTCCTTTTTTTTAACATTGTTCGTAGTTAGTTAAAAGGTTAAATTTTCATTCTAATTTTAATAAAAACCTGACCATAAGAATGAAAAGGAGTCTAAAGATTATCTCTTTAGAAAATATAACCATCTCTTGCTTTCATACATCCATGGAAAGTTCTTACTTTCAAGCATCTATTAAAAGTTTAAATAGGAATATTTTTTCCTAGGGGAGTATTCTTTTGTTTTTTTATTTTTTATTTTTCTTTTTTCAATATATGATCATTTTGTTTTTATTTCTATCATTTTTTGAATTTTTTTTATTAATTTTATCTTTTGAATCTTTTGAATTTCTTTAACTTTTAACTAAAATATATCCGTCTTAAACCTGAATCCATTAAACATTAAGAGCAATTTAATTTTTTGAGGTGTATATTTTTTTTACTTAAATTTTTTATACATAAAAAAAAAATTACACCTCAATAAATTTGATCACTATCGGTGTTTGATAAATCTGGGTCTATGATGGAGTTATGTCGATTTTAATTGTTTTTATTTTATGAGTCAACGTGATTTTTAATTGATTTTTATTTTTGGTAACCTTTTTTTTTAACAGTAACAGAGAAAAAGATTGTATTTATAAAAGTTGTGCACAACTATTCATTACATGCATTCAAAATATTTATAACAGAAGAGGAGATGTCTGAAAAGACTGTAACTATGATTTCTAACAACATGACTTTGCAAGCTCTGAGTTTTGTCTTTCTATAACTATCCAAAATGGAGCTGGAGTAAACCCTGATAAATTGTCTGTTGAGAATTATGCAGAAATGCATTGACAAAATAGATACAAAATTTTGAATCCTGGGCTACGCTGTAAATTAGCCATAATTCTTTAACTGGGAAGAAGCTGCGTCCACCATTTCCTGGTTGATTTCCTGATTGACCGTGGGGGTTTCGTGCACCCAACTTCCCTGAGTTTTCCATGTAAGAACTGCCATGTCTTCCTGCAGCATGTCCACTTTCCCCATCAACTCGAACAAATTCTTCTCCAGGTCATCTATCCTCGAGTCCTGGCAAGAAAGCTGGGAGACCGTGTGAATAATATCCATTGCCATCTCTGCATTCTGCTTTACGCTGGTACAGACGGCCTCGTAAGTGCTTCGAACAGAAAGTTTAATGTCCACCATAGTTCGGCTCAGGGCGGCTATGGCCGCCATAACACTCTGCATAATTTCAATGTTACACGATGGCAGCAGCAAGCGTCGGGAAGGAGGGGATTCTAAATCACAGAGGGAGAGGCGACTCAGGGCACTGGAGAAGTGGGGAGGACGAGCCATCGCGGAGAAAGAAGAAGGAGGAGCGGATGGGGGAGTTATTAACAGCTCATGGGAGCTGACAGCGCAGCTAGGAGCCATGTGCCAAGTGCTAAGATGACCGGAGAGGCGTGTGGCCGAAGCTACGGAGGAGGGTGTAGGTACATTACCGTAATTTGGACAAGGGGAGAGGTGGACCCTCGAGACAATGGACCCAACCTTGAGATTTTCGATGGGTATATTGATCCTTAGCATTTAACTTAGGGAGTGAATTGATACCCCATGGCCCCAATGAGGTCTTTGACATGCCCAATTTCTAATAAGATACCTTTATTAGCCGCTAAATCCGCAAGCCTGTTGTTCTCTTGACGAATGTGGAAAAAAGAGGCCTTTGAGAGATGAGCATTGGATTTAATTCTTTGCATGTATCTGTGGGCTTTTGAGCCATGTGAAGCAGACCCCCTTCTCATAATTTGAATGACGTGTTTGGAGTCTTCATAGATTCTGAGATTGTCGATGCTGAAGTTGGAGGCCATGTCTAAAGAGAAAATGAGAGCAAGCCATTCTGCCTCATTATTTATCTTTCTACCTAGTCCCCAAGAGAAGGCTGCAACTTTATTTCCTTTGGGATCAAAGAGTATCCCACCCGCACCTGCCACCCCATTTGGTAACCTTACATTACGTAACATCCCCATATTAGTTGTATAGCACCTCGCTACTCTTGCTGCAATTACTCCCTCTTTTTCTTCTTATTATATATAACTTAAAATTTTAGTATTAACTAGAATTATGATTGATAATTTATTTACCCCCTTAACTTCTATTTATTTTCATATTTCTATAGCCTTTCCTTTATCCCACTTTTAAATTTTTTTTCTCTTCTTCTTATTCTTCTCTAAATTAATCTTTTTTATTTTATTTTGATGTATATTTACCTCGGGATTTTTTTTATGTAGCATTCTTGTTTATTAATAATAACTCTTGTATTTTAAATTTTTAGTTATGTATTAATATATTTTAATCTACATCTGTAATGACTAATTCAAAATTCTTTCAATATGGTCTCATTAAGGTTACTATTTATTATAATTATGAAAGCTTGTATAGGAAACCATTCATAAAATTTACACATTTTACATTTAAAAATGATTATTGTACTATCGTAAGTATATTCTATGGCATAGTCTCCCATTGATCATGTAGTCCACAATCATTACTTAGGTCATTCCATCATTCCATTCTCATCTATCATCCCTCCATCATCTGTCAACCATTCTAGGCATTTTGTTACCAAGCATTACTCATATTAATGGAAAGGGATGTGTAAAAAGTGGATACGATTAAAGAACCCAGAGAAGCTAGGAGTAGGACATACGGATATACGATAGTTAACTAAAAATAGTTCTTGGAAGTGGAAGTGGAAGTGGAACTATGATAAAAATGAACAAAGAAGAGAAAAAAAATGAGAATGTGATAACGATCTAGAGTGAGTGGATCTAACCCCTTAAGATTGAGTCACAGAGATACCCCTACATAATGAAATGTATCTACATTCTTATATTTTGAGAAAGAGAATGTGATTTGATTCTATTCAACCTTACCAAAGAGACATGTTAGTAATTTCATAAAATTCCTTCTTATTAAATATATATAGTTTCCTTCCAATCCATTGTGTGCATTGTTGTCTTTAGCGTTATCTATGCGGGAAGGAGGACATATATAAGTCATCCCTACCTTTATCGCATGGAGATGGACAACATAAAGCATCCATTTATTACCATAGATAGAGGCCCAACACACATATCTAGTCAACTCTGAGTAGGATGGCTGCTACTCAGTTAAGAAGAGAAGGGCTTGTTTCACTTCCAAATGAATAAAGTGCAAGGTAAGTGAATGACCAAATGATGTAATAAATCTCTTGAAGGACTTGACCTTAAAGGACTTGAGTAAGTTTTTCCTTGAAGGACTTACAAGTGGCGTGGATACAAGCACATAATTACTGGGGAAATTGGGGTTGTCTGTGGATCTCACCCACAAAAATGGGATCTTCTTTGTTTTGATAGAAAGAAAGAGAGAGATGAACCTTGTTAAACCTATAGCTTAAACTCCCGCAATTTTGTATATGATGATAGGGTTTTGAACTTATCTACTATGAGAAAGGCATAAAACCTCTTCAACAACAGGGTATAGAAAATGGTTTTGCTTATCTACCCCTAAGAAGAAAGAAAATATAAGTATAGGAAGGAAATGAATAATTCTTTGTCTCTTTCTTTTGAGTGGTTAGTAATGCTATTGCAATTTATGTTAATTATAAGTATATAATATTCAACTCAAGTTAAAGATGGAGTACTAGTAAAGGTAGCTAAAGAAGAAACAACAATTTATTTTGTCATCTTCGTAGTAGATCTAGTAGTCAACTGCATTGTGGATTTTTATGTTAATTATAAGTATAGAATATTCAACTCAAGTTAAAGATGGAGTACTAGTAAAGGTAGTTGTTACAACGTAATTTTCCACCTTGTGAGCATCAACACTCTTTGGCCTTTAGGATCCATTTTACTGACTCAGATTCACTTTATGTCCTTCATAAACACTTTTTCCCTATTTTTCTTCATGTACGCTAGCTGTTCCACTTTAACCAGCGTACACGCGAGCTGTTCCACTATAGCCCGTGGGTGCCAAGTAAAATGGTAAAAATCATTAGAAAATTACTTTTTACTCCCAAAAAGTGGTCTTAGGGTGACCTTTGGCCCTCCATTTGCCCCGAAATACCTCGATGTGTCCTTTCACTTACTTTTGGAAGGCTATATATTGAGCTCTTATGGCATATGGAAGGGAGGAGAAAGAGAGAGAAAGATAACTCTAGTGCATTTTTGCCGTGACTTGAGTCTACACTTATTGATCCTTGTTGTTGTGAACTCCTTATGTTCACTTACCAAACTCCTATCCTAGTTTGAGTTTGCCATTACATGGAGGATTGAAGTGGTGGAGGCACAAGTGAAGAGACCCAGTTCTTGGTTCAAATTGGTTGCCGACAAGAGGTCGTATATTGTACTTCTTGTTATTCATTAATGAAAATACTCATTTTCTCATCCAATTGATGTTGTGAATATTGTTAAATTACATTAGGTTATATTTTCTTATGATATCATGGATCATGCTATTGATTATGCTAATGCCTTTTACATATTATATGCACTTGCTTGCCCATGTTGTTGAGACTAATCTGCAGGTTCAAGTGTAGAAGTTGAAAGCTCAAGGGGGATCTACATCAAACATCCGGTTAAAGGTTGGTCTTTTCTCCATTATCTTAGCAATGTCATTTATATAGATTGCATTGGGAATTGAGTCATTTTCTGGTAGTCAGCTGTCTGTTGTGTTCTGCCCCAGGCCATAGGAATTTTTCTCCGTAACAGAAATGGCGACTCCGTTGGGGAGAACATCCATTTTTGGGGATTTTTAGGTTTTAGTCCTTATTTAGAGTTGCTGCGTGTTGAGCTTCTGTGTCTTTGGTTGACCGTTGGGATACACTATAGAAAACAAGCTTTTTCTGGGTCATTGAGCTCTTTATTTTCTCATTTTCCTTTCCCTGTACGCAGGTCAAGTTAGTTTAGCCCACATATATCCGCCTTTGTCTACACTGTAGCTCGCGTCTACCCGCAGTTATTCCTTCGACAGTAGCGTACAACTCCGGGATTGATTGGTTTATGGTCTTGGGTTGTTGCTGGGTTGGTGTTGCGTGTTCCTGAGTCTTAGTTGGCCTTATTCCTAACTGTTCCATGCCCTGTTGGTGACCTGAAACTCTTCTCTCTTTTTGTTTTGAGCCTTGTTAGTTTATCACCAATTTTTTTTATTTTCTAGCTCATTACATTGGCAAAATCTCACTATTTGGGAATTGTTGGGTTGTCTTAGTGATCTGCTCTGCATTTCTTTAACTGAATAGGTAGATTTTGCTTACATTTTTCATTCCATTATATTGAAAAATACAAAAACATAGTTTTGCATTTTCCTTTTCATTATAAGAGAAAATACAAACAAAAAAAATTACTTTCCGTACTGCATTTTGCATCTGAGTGCTTGTACTTTCATCTAGGATCTGCTTGTGCATTGGAAATTTAAAAGAATTGCATTTTATTTCGAACCGTTGGATTGATTTTCATTCTAGTGGCATTGTTTTTATTGGGTAGATGAGTCTAGAGTTTGACAATTGTGCATACTATTGAGTCATATACATCATTAGTTTCATGACCACATCCTTTGAGTAATCACAGCCACCTAAAATTAACACTTAATCTTAAAATTGATTAGAACGATTTTTACTTTATAGGGTGCACCAACTAGTATAGGCATAGAGTCTTGGAATAGATCATTGTGAGTTAACAATCCAAGACTACTAGAAAAAACATTATTTGTCCGACCAAGGAGTGGTGAAATCCATGGTATACATCAGTGTTCTCAGGAAGCTCTACTCAGACCAGAGTTAAGCATGAGGTCACGGGAAGTTGGTTGCGGAGATAACCCTCCAATACTGGCTGAACGTGGGAGATATTTCCAGGATTTGTTCGTTTCTGGGGACTCTTGAGGGATCTATACCTCTTGAGTTTCACGCTTAGCTACCCTGTCCATACGACGGATCCCACCTGTGACTGTCCCCCTTAGCATTGATTATATTACGGTGACCTTAGTTGCCTTACCTAGGTATCACATAGGGTGCTTTCAGTGGTTATACTATATGTATCCTGAGTCAGATAGGGGTTGGACAACACAGTTGTTGTTGTATAGGGACTTGACCCTGTGCACACAGTGAAGCCTGGGAACCATTATAACTGATTCTATTACCTCCGGCTATAGTTTAGGAGTCTCAAGCCTCTCCTAGGAGAGACATACTGGCTATAGTGTCCGGAGCTCCTTGAGCCAGTCTTGTTTGTGTGCATTTGGCTGTAGTTTCTTAGGTGTGTGCTCTTTTATTCTTTGATTGTTAGTTTGGCCAATAGGGGACGCTTTGATTTATTTATCTTTCAGAGATATCATGGCACGAGGTCCTACTCTCCGCCAATCTCATCGGTTGGCTGGTTTACCGGTCGACGAAGTTACATGTCGTGTTCAGAGAGGACGCCGGAAGGCTCCCTCCGAATCTTCGGATTCATTTGACGCGATTCACGCTGATATTTATGCTGGTTTTGGTATGGGAGAATTCCCTATGACTCTGTCGAGTAGAGTCAAAGATGCCTCTCATCCTCTTACTCTTAGATAGGAATGGGGAGGTGATCCATTGATACTAGAGACTCGACCTCTTCTGTTTGGATCCACTCCACCCAAGGACAACCCGTCCAATCCTTCGAAACCACATAATTTCCTACATGGGATGCCGAATTTACATGTTAACACAAGCCCTGCGACCACTACGAACGCTACCCCATTCTCTTTTGGTATGCCTGAGTACAACACAGTTGATCCATCCACTATGTTTGGTAGTCATGCTAGCACTGGTCATTGTGTTGGAAACACTGCACCCATTGGGGGAAATACCCTCACCAAGGGCACCACATTTCCTACTCACACACATAATACAGGGACCAGTCATATCCCTTCTAACAATCCAAATGTTGAAGGAAGGATGCCTCCTAGGACTACCCGTCCTAATAGGAACATTGTTCGCAATACGGGTCGCCATCCACAGTACAATACACATGCCTCTACCCATCAACCTAGGACCACGTTTGATAATTTTAACAATCCTCCTAATAACGGGGGTGGACACATACCGTATAATTTTACGACTGCTCCTGCTACTAGTAATGCTAATGTAGGAGGTGGGAATATACCTTATACTCATGGTCACAACACCACCACTCCTGCTACTAGTAATGCCAATGTTGGGGTTAGGAATATACCTCATATTCATGGTCACCACACGATGGCTCACGCTACTAATAATGCTTATGTAGGGGGTGGGAACATACCTTATAGCCATGGTCATTACAACACGATTCCCGCTACAAGTAATACTTATATGCCCCATAATTATGGTGGTAACCCTTACTATAATACAGTCGGTGCTGGCCCTCATTACAACCCACCTCAATACGGTGCTCATAATGCATATACACCTACTTACCCTCACATGGGTCAGGTTGGAGGAGGTTATGAGCCTTATGGCCAGGGTCCCAGTTATGGTCCATCTTATCCTTCAGGTCTATATAATCAACCTTTTATGGGAGCTTATAATCAAGCTTTCTAGCCACAGCTCCCGTTCCTTGCTTGATTGAATCTTTCAGATCTTTCGAAGCTCACAAATGATCCGGTGTGTCATGATCCTAATTGACCTCTAGTCCCTACCAAGATCCCTTCATACATTCCCAAGTTTGAGGGGAAGGGTGGTGAGGATCCGGGTGATCACGTCACGACTTTTCACCTTTGGTGCTCATCCAACTTGTTAAATCATGATTCTGTTCGTTTGAGACTATTTCAATGCACCCTCATGGGGGCAACTACGAAGTGGTACGTTGAGTTTCCTGGGGGCACGTATAGAGGTTTTAATGATATAGCCTTGGTTTTCTTGGATCATTTCCAGCTGCCGGTTCGCTACGATACTGGCACTGAACTCTTGTCTACCTTCCGCCATAATAAGGCCACGCACATTTCTGACCACGTTTAAGAGTGGCATCGATGGAAGAGGTTAGTGAAAGCCAACATTCCTCCAGAGTTTATGTTGGAATGGTTTCTCAAGTATTTGCTTCCATATATTACTAAGGATGTTTCGATGTCCGACATTGTGACTGAGGAACAAGCTATCTTAAAAGTCCAGCAGCTAGATTTACTATATTCTTAGTCTGGCATCTTGTATGACATTATTCCTGATGCACTGTGAACACGACATGAGCCCAAGTCAGTTCCTGGACCACATGCCGATGGCATTGTTGGATCCGCAAGTACTCGACCCTTAGATTTGGTTGCTAATAAAATGCAAAATTTTTTGCTTAACCAATCTACTCCCGGACAGGTTCACACCTTGTTCACTTCCACCCCATCGTCTAATGTACATGCTGTGCAATCGACAAACCCATCGGGTAACCAATAGCCTGGTGGTAAGAAGAAGGGGAGAAACAACCGTAAGGGTGGAAACAATGGGAACAATGGTAGTAATTGTAATACTCCTCGGAAAGAGAACGCCAACCCTCCTCGGGAAGGTGGAAATGCTAGTAGGGACCGTAAACCTAGGCGTAAAGTGAAATTCCCTTACAAGCTTTGTGGGGAAGATCATCTTACTCAATTGTGTCCTCGAATCAAAGAAGCATCGAAGCATCTTGCACAAATCCCAGTTTTGTTGAAAGATCCCCTTCCACATCATGAGAACATGGCTTTGCATGCTCTTGCTACTGGTTACAGGCCTAATGAGACTACAATGTCTTCTTCCCATACTAGTGGCTTTGGATGCATGAATATGGTTCAATCAGAGGTTAGTGTTGCTACTCGTCAATGCAATTATGGTGCACCACAACCGAATATGGGGAATGAGCCTCCTCCTCCTCCCGATACCTCTTTGCATATCGACAAGCCCACTACTATGCCACGGATACTGAAAGGTGTTCTCAAGTGCTCTACGCACAATCCCAATTCTCGAGCCACCCAAAACTACTCTATTGTAGAAGATTTGGGTCAAACTCCATGTGCCATGTCGGCTCTTGAAGTTTTACAAGCGTTTCCTTCTCAAAGGCAAGCCCTTTTGAGTGATTCAGGAGTTCAAGATGGGGGAAGTCCCAACATTATCAAGTTTGATACTACTGACGTTCAACCTCGCTTACCTTTCCATGTTGCTTTTCAAATCCACGTGGAGTGCCTTCAGAATTTCGTCAAGAGAACGGTGGTTGACGAAGGTGCTTCTACGTCAATAATGTATTTATCTTGTTGGAAAGCTCTTGGCTCTCCTCCTTTGTCCAAGTCTATGACCATGCTCACTGCATTTGACGGTCGGTCGTTTAAGCCACATAGGATTATCCCTTCCCTTGTTGTCCACTTGGAAGGGAAACCCATGCCTATTGAAGTCGAGGTGGTTGATGCGCCCATCAACTACAACCTTCTCCTGGGTAGGAATTGGATGTACGCTATGAAAGCGGTCGCGTCCACTATGTTTATATTTATTTGCTTTCCACACGAAGGAAATATTGTGACAGTGGACCAGCTAGATTTCATTAGTCCTTATTCCACAGCATCCACGGGATCAGTGGTCCCCCAAGTTATAGATTCTCAGTCGGCAACTGGGAACATGGGTGTCGGATCGTACCCCTCATTGTTGGGATATTTTGATTTCCCTTCACCCATTGCTTTTATTGGAACCATTTCTGATAATGTGCCTCCTCCATTGAATAATGTACCATTTCGGACTTCGTATTTTGATGATCGATGGACCTTACCATCCATGAGTTCCACGTATGGAGACATTGCGCATGTTGGAATGACTACACCACTGTCTGTTGTTGAGCTTGCATATCAAGATATTCAACAAGCCACTGTAGAGCTGGATATTTCCTCTTCTCGGACAGAGGAGGAAGCTCCCATTATGCTGCCGGAATGGGTAGTCAACTCATCTTGTTCGCACAATTGTCTTGATAGTACTTTACCTTCGGATGAAGCTATTTTTGAGGCCATGTGTGGTAGTGAGAGACCTTGGGAAGACATGCATCATCGCTCTCATTTTCTTCCCAACCATGATCTTATGGAACAAGACGAGTTTAGGACGACTCTTGCCGAGATTGTTGGTCACCCTGTGGCTCCTTGGGGTTCACATGGGATTTTCGCGGAGGGGAATATGGCTAGTATTTCCCCTACCATACTGATCAACATTTCTTGTACACCTGGAAAGGTTGAGAACATTTATATCAGTGTTGATTTCTCTCCTGAAGAGGTTCGCATTTACACCGAATTGTTTAAGGAACTTTGGGAAGCTTTCTCCTAGTCATATGAGGAGATGCCAGGAATAGGCATTGTCAAACACAAGATTAGAACATATCCTAATGCTAAACCGGTTCGACAATGCCTTCATGCTATTAACCTTCAAAAGGCAGTCACGATCAAGGCAGAGGTGGAGAAACTGCTTAAGGCTGGTTTTATCTACCCAATTCCCCTTACCGAATGGGTGTCAAACCCCGTTCCTGTGGATAAGAAGTAGGGAACAATCCGTGTATGCACTGATTTTAGAGACCTGAACCGTGCATGTCTGAAAGACAATTTCCCCACTCCATTCATAGATCAAATCTTGGATGCTTGTGTGAAAGTGAAGTTTTTTCTTTTATGGATGGCTTTTCAGGATATAACCAAATTTAGATCAAACCCGAGGAACAACATAAGACTGCTTTCATTTGTCCTTGGGGTACATTTGCATACCAAAAAATGCCCTTCGGCCTTAAAAGCGACGGAGCTACATTTCAGCGTGCTATGACCTATGCCTTTAATGACCTTAAACGTATAATGGAGGTTTTCTTGGATGATCTTACTGGCCATTCTCGCAAGAGAATGGACCACCCCAAGAACCTCCGTTTGATTCTCAAACGATGTATACGCTACAAGATTCTGTTGAATCCCAATAAATGCATCTTTGCTGTGAGGACAAGTCGCCTTCTAGGTTTCATAGTTTCGAAAGAGGGTATCAGAGTCGATCCTCTTAAAGTTGAGGCAATCCTTCAGTTGCCTCCTCTGCGCAACTTGTTTCAACATCAGAGCCTCCAAGGGAGAGCTACTTTTCTACGTCAATTTGTAGTGAATTATGCTAGTCTTACCAATGGTTTCGCGCGCTTGTTGAAGAAAGACACACCGTTTATCTGGGATGAGCAAGCCCAACAGTCTTTCGACGCCTTAAAGAAAGATTTGGTATTAGCCACTCTGCTTAGTCCACCCGACTTTGCAAGAGATTTTATACTTTATGTGGCTGTGTCTCAAGAGATGATCGGCATGGTCTTAGTTCATATGGATGATGTGCTCGTGGAGCATGTGATCTATTACCTTAGTCGAAATCTAGTAAATGCGGAGCTGAGATATACTCACGTGGAAAAGTTGGCACTTGCGCCTATTCATGCAGTCCAACGGTTACGACACTACATCATGCATGGGAAAACCACAGTTATAGTGCACATCAATCCATCTCAGTTCGTGCTATCACGACGTCTTATAGGGGGGAAGTACAATAAATGGATTGTGATCCTTCAGGAGTTTGATCTCGATTTTGCTTTGGCGAAGTCGGTGAAATCCTTGGTTTTTGCTGAGCTCATGTCGGACCTTTCGCGACTTGATGAGGATATTGTCCATGAAGATTGCTTTGTGGATGAGAATTTATTTCTTATCTCGTCTGAGGACCCTTTGTATGGGGATATTATTATATATCTTCAAACTTTGAAGTTTCCTTCGCACTATTCATGAGACGAACGACAGTGTGTGAAACACCATGCTAAAGATTATACCATCGTCGGCGACACTTTGTATCGTCGAGGAAAGGATTCTATCCTCTGTCATTGTTTGATTCACGAAGAAGCGGAGCGCGTGCTTAATGATTGCCATGCTAGGGCGTGTGTTGGTCACTTATCCGGGCTTGCAACATCCCAACGCATTATGCGAGCTGGTTACTTTTGGCCTTCGATCTGTAAAGATTGTATGAATGCTGTAAAGAGATGTCACCCTTGCCAGGTGTTTTCTCGGAATATACACTCGCATCCGGTGCCCCTTCATTCGGTCGTCACCGTCGATCCCTTCACCAAGTGGGGGGTGGATTTCATGGATTACAAACTAGCTTCAGTTGGGGGGCATCACCATATCATAGTGGCTATGGACTACTTTTCCAAATGGGCTGAGGCCATGCCTACTGTAAAAGCCGATGGTGCTACAGTAGCCCATTTCGTATTCAATCATATTATTACTCAGTTCGGTATTCCGAAAGAGATTGTCACTGACCATGGAAGTCACTTTCAGAACAAAATGATGGAGGATTTGTCACTCAAGATTGGGTTTCATTAAGAACACTCATCTTCTTACTACCCCCAAGCGAATTGTCAAGTTGAAGCAGTCAATAAGTCTTTAAAGACCATTCTCCAACGTACCATCCAACAGAGCAAGAAAAACTGGCATATTATGTTATATCCTACTTTCTGGGCATATCGAACTGCAGTCAAGACTGCCACCGAGTTCTCAGCATTTCAGCTGGTACATGGTGTGGAGTCTATTTTACCGATTGAATGCGAAATCCCTTCATTAAAAGTAGCCATAGAGCTCCTCCATGATACGTCGGGCATTGAGCAACGTTTAATCCACCTTGAGCAGCTTGACGAGTAGCGTCGAGATGCTGCCGTGGCTATAGATGCCAATAAATGTCGTATCAAGGTTTAGTACGATAGGTCTGTCCGTCCCCGGCAATATGATGAAGGTGACTTGGTCCTTTTATATGACCAAGCTAAAGAACCCCCGGGGGCAAGAAATTTTAACCCCATGTGGCATGGTCCTTACATCGTGAGGGGTGTCTTGGAAAAAGGAGCCTACGAATTGGAAGATTATGAAGGGAACATCTTGAAGGAGCCTAGAAATGGGCTCTACCTCAAGTGGTATTACACTTGAACTTCTAGTTCGAACTAATAATTTT
The DNA here is from genome assembly GCA_027924585.1 of Larix kaempferi. Classification (NCBI taxonomy): domain Eukaryota; kingdom Viridiplantae; phylum Streptophyta; class Pinopsida; order Pinales; family Pinaceae; genus Larix; species Larix kaempferi. The sequence continues at coordinate 8,806,319 of BSBM01000450.1, read as the reverse complement.
GTATACTATTGTATAGTTGCTTCTATACAAAGTTTAGATTTCTTTTGGTTTTTCGGGTCTGCTGATTCGCTTCCGTTTGGTTGAAAGATGCCAGCGGAATCTCCTACGTTCTTAGGGTTTGTGGATGGTGCTATCCATCATACACAACAGCTCGCTTCTGCTTCTTGGGTTATTTATTCACCTAACCACCTAGTTGTGTCTTTAGGAGGTGCTTGTCTCAGCCTACATCTAACAATGTGGTTGAGTACAATGTTGTAGTTGAGCTACTTCGGGATGTTATTGCACATGGTATCCAGTTTTTAGAAGTTCGCCTGGATTCACAACTGGTTGTGTCTCAGTTGAATGGTCAATACCGGGTCAGGGATCATACTTTATTATGGAGATTCTTAAGGGTAAGACTCTTGGAATGACATTTTGTTTCCATTACATACATTCATGTTCCAAGAAGCTTTAATCATGCATCTGATGCATATGCTAACTATGTCCTAGATTGGAATTTGTTACATTCATAATGAAGCACACAAATAAACATATTTGTTACATTCATAATGAAGCACACAAATAAACATACATTCATACATTTGTACATACACATATAGTAGAACTGGAGAGCCATAGTTTTTTATAAATAACATGTCCAAAATGGTAGTGTCATAATACGAAACTAGAGCTCGTAGCTCTCAAAAATATACATATCGATACAAAAAATATGGGACTCTAAGATGTCTAAGCCCCACGAGGAGGCCTAGCTGCCTCGACAGGATGTGTTTGATAGAAATAGTGTACTGTGTTGGCTATCCACTGCAGTAGTCGCACCCAGGGCCTCGGTACTCCTACAACATGGCATTGCATGTCTTTTGGCAGCTCTGCTACCTAGATCATAAGTACCCTGGTGGTCATGTGGGACAGGTTGATCCGCATGGTCTCTAATGTGTGCTCTGCCGCAGTGCCGACTATCTCTCCACTCCTACCCCGTCGACGATGTCTCAGGAAACCATTCGGTCTTTGCGGACCCATATCTGCGAGCAAACAATAGAATGTTAATAGGTGATACTACCCCAAAAAATATTTTTGCATTTTCATATATAATAAAAAATCCCCAAAAAAATTAATACACAAAAACATAAAAAGAGTCACTTACTGATGTCTCCAAACGTTGCCCCTGGAAGAAGCGGCATGTCGCGATCACCACGGAAGTCTATCCCTACATAGGGGTAGTCGTCAATGGCTATGACCTGTCGGTCTTACTAGTGGAAGAACTCAACTAAGTACGGTGATGCCTGTAGGCCACCACCCTGTCGTGTCAAGAACTCTTCCCACCGGGTCAGGGCTAGGTCACGGAGACTATGAGGAGGGACTGGAACCCTCTCAAAGAAGAAGTTGCAAAGTATACTGTCGTATCCAAATTTTTTTGCATCTCCATGCTTGCACTCCATTAACTGGGTCTTCATGGACCCCAGTAACGTTGTGCACCAGTCATATACCATGGGACACATGCACTGTGAGGCATAGAACATCACTGGCCTTGAATCCTGGTGTAGAGCTTCCGAACCTGTAATCCTGAAAAGGGTAGCCACTATAATCTTCATGCTCAGACTGACTATGGCTCCAATGGGTACTTGAATCCCCACCTTCCAAGTATTGGGAAGACAATACCGCTCTATGTAGTCGTGAATGGTAATCCCGCCACCCACAGTACGAGATCAAAGACTTGCCACTTCACCTCAACGAGATAATACAGTAATAAAGTAAATGTCATCTACCTCCAAGGAGAGTATTTGACCATCCAGGTTGAAGTTTTGTGCATCTACGTCCCAGTAGTCTATCAAGAGATAGAGTAATAGGTTTTGGGCCCTCAAACCCCCTATGCTCCAAAATTTTAAAATATCACATACTTGTAATGCTTGTTATGCAGGAAAATCATTGCGGACGGCCTCATCCACAAGGTCATGCTCCCTTTATCTCCATTCTAGAACCATCTTGGAGGAAGAGAACCAAGAGTTTAGTCATTTTCATTTAAAAAACCAACCTTACGGCCATACCCACGAGCTAATTAGCTCACAGAGGCAGGTACCTGCGGCCAACACATGCGTTGACTGCGGGTACTAGGCCCTATCCGCGACCCGTATGCTTGTAGACCGCAGGTAACGCCGTAACCAAATAGGGCTTCCCCATTAAAAATTTTTAACCCCTGAAAATTTAAATAAAAACTATTAAATGAAAGAGGAGGATGAGATAGCTTACCTACTCCAGACGACTCAATGAACGAATGCCCGTAGCTCCTAGATCAACAACTGAAATCCAAGGTGAAAACTAACCAAAAACTCCAAATTGGGTAAAAAGTGAAAATGAATTGTAAATTGTAATATTTTATTACTATTTATAGTTTTGGAAACCCACTTGTCTATAGTTTTCACCATTTTAAGCTATTTTGGACTAATGTAATGTCTTGGAGTAGCATTTTTTACCAGGTTTCTTCAACGAGAGTTATTTTTGATCATTTCGCGCCTACGACAGGCATATTTCACACCTGGCATATAAGTTAGATGTCATTTTCACATGCATTATGCATTTGACCTTTTGACCATTTTCATGAACCCTAGGTGCGACCCCGCTTCTTAACCGATACAGAACCTTCACATTGTTATAGAAGTGTCGTTATGTGGCAGTAGGGCCTTTCCAAACATGGGTGCCCTAGTTAGAACCCCTTTTTTCCTTTTGGCGCCCATGCTGCTATCTGTCTTTAGGATTGGGAGTCCATCGTAGTTACGCCATGACTTTGTGATAAAAACTCATACTCTACTTTGTCTTATGCTGTCCATCTCCCATAAGGACTCCCCCCATTTATATCAATTTGTGATTGCATTGCATCATCCTTCTTGCTGCTTGAGCCTTGTGCCGGCTCCCGCTTACTCAATTGTTAGCCTGGTGCCTAAGCACTTTCCCTATCGAGCACTGCAGAGCTTCCATTTTCCCTTCACAATTTGATGAACTTTTGACCCTGAGGGAACACCCCTCGAGTGTCTACATCTGGCACATGCTTCCTTGCATTGATCATAGGTATGTTCCACTACTTGGGACTAGTCTTCCCGCTGCTTGACACTCGTTCCCTCACTTGTTGTACTATAAGCAATTTTATTCTTTTTCAAGCTTTACAAATATGAAAAAGACCAAAAAAATCAAATATTCCAAAAAGTCAGACGGGAGAATATTTACTTCTTTTTGTTGGCAGCTGTTGTGTCGCCTTTCAACAGAGCATTCATTCCACTCCATACATTATGAGTCAGGACTATAGTAGGACCTTAGGAGCTGTACTCATTTCTCAGTTTTACTCCACCAATTGGTTAATCTTCCAGTCACTATGGAGCCCTTTTGTTGATGCCTCCTGCATCACACAGTCTATATCGAGTCTATGCTGCCTGAGTCTATCCATCTGCTCATGCTCTTGTTCAAAGGAAGTCCTGAAACCAGAGTCGGTCACTCCTTATATCTCTTGACTATTGCATGTCGGCCATCCTTATTGAGTCAGTCTGTTTCACCTGATTTCTTCCAAATCTTTCAACATAGTTGTTACCTCGTGTTGGTTGATGGGGGATGCCTAAATTCCCTCCTTCTAGTGAGTTTCGTTCCATCGACGTCAACTCATTTATTTCGGAATTTGAGACTTAGAGTTCGGTTGAGTACCTTAAGGCTTGCAGTCATTAGTGGTATGTTCTCTTGCCATCGACAGTTTTGGGAATACATCAATGTCCCCTAATCGATGGATTCATCTTAGTGTTCGACTTCAACACATATATTCACACTCTGATGATTGTACTATGTGCCTTGATGTCCATTTTCATTCTTGGTGGGTTATCTCGCCTCTGTTAATGGTATACATCATTGACCGGTAATCAGACAACGTCACATCAGATTCAACCTCAACACCTTTATTCACTTGATGGGACTTGCACCGTAGATGATTTGTGTAGAAGACCCCAAGCGATAGTGGCATTCAGTATGCTACTTATGACCGTGACTTTACATATGAGATATGATCTCTCAGACATCAATAGTTTGTACCTCTAGTATTGCACCAGTTGTTTCCTTTTCAGCAGGAGACCATATCTTACTGTAGATGGTTATGGCTATGATCACTTATGACATATATTCATGATGTACTACCTATTCATGGCCATTGTATCAGATTGGTGTACTATACCGACATGTACTCAGGGATACTATTGTATTATGATGAGTGAGCTACTCTCTCCAGTTGTGTCTCCGTCACTCCATTTCTGAGATTTATAATGTATTTCGGCCATTGTAGCAACATTCTTTGTCCTCACACATTAGGGGGCATCTGTTACAACATAATTTTCCACCTTGTGAGCATCAACACTCTTTGGCCTTCAGGATCCATTTCACTGACTCAGATTCACTTTATGTCCTTCAGAAACACTTTTTCCCTATTTTTCTTCCTATACGCTAGTTGTTCCACTTTAGCTAGCGTACACATGAGTTGTTCCACTATAGCCTGCAGGTGCCAAGTAAAATGGTAAAAATCATTAGAAAATTACTTTTTACTCCCAAAAAGCGGTCTTAGGGTGACCTTTGGCCCTCCATTTGCCCTAAAACGCCTCAATGTGTCCTTTAACTTACCTTTGGAAGGCTATATATTGAACTCTTATGGCATATGGAAGGGACGAGAGAGAGAGAGCAAGATAACTCTAGTGGATTTTTGCCGTGACTTGAGTCTACACTCATTGATCCTTGATGTTGTGAACTCCTTATGTTCACCTACCAAACTCCTATCCTAATTTGAGTTTGCCATTACATGGAGGATTGAAGTGGTGGAGGCACAAGTGGAGAGACCCAGTTCTTGGTTCAGAATGGTTGCCAGCAAGAGGTCGTATATTGTATTTCTTGTTATTCATTAATGGAAATACTCATTTTCGCATCCAATTGATGCTGTGAATATTGTTAAATTACATTGGATTATATTTGCTTATGATATCATGCATCATGCTATTGATTATGCTAATGTCTTTCACATATTATATGCATTTGCTTGCCCATGCTGTTGAGATTAATCTGCAGGTTCAAGTGTAGAAGTTGAAAGCTCAATGGGGATCTACATCGAACATCCGGTTAAAGGTTGGTATTTTCTCCATTATCTTAGCATTGTCATTTATATAGCATTGCATTGGGAAATGAGTCATTTTTCTGATAGTCATCTTTCTGTTGTGGTCTGCCCCAAACCATGGGAAGTTTTCTCCGTAACAACAGCTAGAGAAAAAACAACAATTTATTTTGTCATCTTAGTAATAGATCTAGTAGTCAATTGCATTGTGGATTTAGAAGTTGAAGCACACATTGAAGAATAAATATTATACCCATAAAAAAAAATCCATAAATATAACAATATCCATAACTTATTAGTTTGATCATGTAGAAGCAATAGATCTTAGTACCATAAGTAGTTGTCTAGCTTCCAAATGGAGACCAAGAACCACCGTTTACAACCTAGTCGATGATGAAGTCCTTACCATTTTAGTAACACAATGAAATCAACGTGTGATCTCTTACCTTTGTAATTATTTCAAGTTATGAAGACTATGTGGCATGTTTAAAGAAACACAACTATCATGCAGATAGCCTTCATTACTTGTGATTCGATTTCATGAAGATTTTTGTATAGATTATCCTACGTTATAAAATGCCTAAACAAAATTAAATTTACAGAAGCAAATCAAATTAATTCTAAAGTTTAGGATGTCATTATTTGATCTTTCCATAGTTGTAATAAAATGGCATTTATAGTTTAGCAATACGTAACTTCAAACCATAGGTTTAATGAAGAAAACGAAACATGGACAGTAATTGACCTCAATTTGGGCCAAAAAAGAACACGATACATCTACTTCATCAAGAAAAAGTATTCTATCAAAATTGAAATGAAAACTTAGACTATACAAATGATAAAACCATGAGATTACATGTAGAGAAATTTAGGAAAAATGACAAGCCAATTACTATAGTCACTAAAACATGAAATATATAAGTTAATAAGACAAAGGGTATTTATATCTCAACCTTTTTTTCCTTAAAAATATGTTTTTTTTTGGTCAAATTTCGAGTCAACTTCAAAACCGTGAGAGATTTTGAAGTTGACATTTTTTTAGAGCTTCTTCTTTCTAGTCATCGATTGAAATGGATTGCTAATTTCTATTGAAAGGTGTGTAATATAAAACATGTGACTGTGATATTCATTTCCTCACTTTATGTGATGGAGAATAAAGAAGAAAGGTTGGCCATAACCTTATAAAACATATATTGTATTGATTGAGTAAGGAAATCATGTAAGGAGAATATCATGTTGATTTAGTAAGCAATATATGAGATGAAGATAAAAACCATCAACAAACATATGTAGGTACTTGCTAGAAAAACTGGATCATAGAGCAATAAAATAAACATAATGTGGAAATAAAATACATAAGATGAAAATACAAGAGAGATACCAATATACGTGGTTTATTCAATATAGGTTACGTCCATAGAGAAATCGCCAGTCCTTTTATTAATCTATCCAGCAAATAAATGGATACAACATGCAATACATCTGCTGCAACTTCCTCTTCACTCTCTCATAGTCTCTCTCACACAATTACAAAGATCTTTACAATACTACAATACACAACCGTATTACAATGCCTTCCTTTTAAAGAGGGATTACCATGGGAAAATGCCACGGGATACCGAATACCATGGGTTTGTAAATCACCCATTATTGATCAAGTCACGACTATGAAATTACAACACTTTACAAGGCATTTTTTCCAAAATTTTCGCTATAGGGGTGTTGCCACTGAACCCCCACCAAGGGGATCCCAAATTAGCCCCCCCACCCTCCCCCTAGACCCCCCATGGATACTATAGTGGGGGGGATCCCCCTACACCCCCACTCGTCATGGGATGGGATCCAAACATGGCTGAAACATGACTCTTGAATCAGGAAGATCAGGCTCCACAACCAACAATACCTATCACAAATTATAAGCAAATTGATGTCCAATTATATTGTGATCAAATGCGGTACAATGTGTTAAATATGATAAATCTTGTTTCAAGTTTGAAAACTTTACAATTAGTTGTACTTCTAGAGTTATCCATTAAAGCATTTTACACTATGTAAGTCTAGTTGATTCATGCAATGTTTCATAGTTACTAGTTATCCTTCAAATTGTTTTATTGCTTGCAGTTAAAAGCCTCAAAAAGGAAAACATTCTTGAGTTTATCTTAGTTGAATTCAATCTAGTCATAACAGAAGTTGCTAAGGAAACTAATTGCATATATGAATTTCTATGAATTAGAATTGATAGCACCTCCACACATAAAACATTTCATTACTAGAAAAAAAAATGGTTTCAGAATAGCTTGAAGGAACACTTATGTATATTTAAAATGCAAGATGAGTTCAAAAAAAGTTTAGTGTTTTTATTAAGTGTGTTACTTTTCATTGCTGTAAGGTATTTCCAATGAACACGCAATTTAAAGGAGCCAAAATGTTAGGATATTTAGACATTTAGGAGTTAGTTGAGATCAACTTGGTCTAATGTGTCTTTAGGTAAAGTGTGTTTCTTTAGTATGCATTTATACTTATGTAATCTAAGGTCATGATATATTCTAGACATAAAGTGATCCAATAGTTTATCTTCACCTCGATCTTAACGGCCATTGATCCATGGCTTAGCACTCGATTGGTCTATGGTCTCTATTTGAAGAACATGGAGGGTCATTTGTTTGAGGATTTATTGTGAGAAACACATATGTAAATTCTTTTGTTAAGAACCCATGTCAACCCTTCTATTTACTTTGTTAGTATATTGTTGTTGGATGCATATGCTTTGTAAGTTGTCCCGTAGTATTTGTTGATCCATAGTTTGCATTATTGTTGTTGGACGCATATGCTTTGTAAGTCGTCCCGTAGTAATTGTCGATCCATATTTTGTATTGGCCCATGGTTTGTATTGACACATGGTATTGGCGCCTAGAATTAGTATATAAGTTTGTGTTGAGACCAATGAAGGTACAGTGAAGTTATTTGTATTGAGCTTGCTCAAAGGAGGTTGCCCCCTCGAAGTGGCATGCGATCAATATAAAAGTGATTCTAAGTTCTGTTATTTCTGCTATTTTGTGTGTTTTCATTAATTACTTATTTTAGGTTCATCACATATGGTATCAAAGCACTTTCTTGGGATCGCTAGATGAAATTTCTGCCAATTTTTTTTTTCGCATCTGTTGCAGCTTCGGATCTGGGAATAATCCCTATCCACTTAACTGTGGGAAGTACTTGAGCATAATCCTTAAAACTCATTGTGAGGAGTACCACAGGAACCCCAAAGTAGTTGGCCCATTGAGAGGACTTGCCAGGGAAAAGGGAAATGACCCCTACCTGATTGACTAGTTCCCACCCATGAGGTAAACTAAGAGCTGTTGTTTGTGGAAAAGCGGTTATCAATTTTACTTGAGCCGTGGAGTGAGGAGTACTTCCCCAATACGCAAGCTATCAGACAACATTGGTGGCCGTGTGAAACCCCTGAACTGTTAGGAAGCCACACATACCTGGGGTCCATATTTATTTTCAGCTGAACTGTCACCGATCACTATCGTGCCGTTTCAAATCCATTCTGAAATACTTTTTAGATCCAACTGTTTCAGATCTATTTCAGATACAACCGTTTTCGATCCAGTCGACGCCGCTTCAGATCCCTCTATTTCCAATCACTTCCACGTTGTTGCAGATCTATCTGTTTCAGACTCCTTCCACGTCGTTGCAGATCCATTCCTGAAAAAAAATTATAAAATTATGTTTTTTGGCCATATCTCCCTTGTTTTCACTCTGTTTCCCTTGAAACTTCCCTGACACCCTAGTAATCCGATTCCACATATTTCATTCCTGGGGACCCTATCCCAAATACCACTTCCCAAAGCCCGAAATCTCACATTTGTCTATTTTTAGGGTTTTCCATAACTTCTTCGGATTTCACCCAATCGCCTTCAAATTTTACCACCGAGTTCCTTTCCTAATTCTGCTTCTTTGTCCCTCTCTGCCAAATTTTCTCATTCTTTCACCTCGCTTCTGAAACCCCCATTTGTTGCTTTCCTATCCATCAGAAAGTGTCCAAAACCTACTCAAACCCCAATTACCTCTCCGAGTTTTTCCCAAATCCAAATTTCTCTTTGATAAATAAGCTTTTGCTTGTGTTTTTCTATCCATTCCAAAAAAAAAAACTCCTGGTTATGGTTGTCACCTGCGCAGGAGCAACAACCATGGAGGAAGCACTTGCAGCCATCCAAACTAAACTCTAATATCTGGGTGAAAAATTTCTTAGCCTCCATCTTCAGCATTCAACCATGAACAATAACTGACAGCACGAATCTTCGGCAGCCAATAGGTTCTCTTCTTCCAGCAATTTCCGTGGTCCGAAGCTTGAATTTCCTTGCTTTAATGGTACTCATCCAACTGGATGGATCTATCGTGCATAACAATATTTCAGTCTGCATAATACTTTTGATGTCCAAAAAGTTCCACTTGCATCATTTCCTTTGGAACAGGAAGCCCTTCAATGATACCGTTGGTACATTAAGGCTCATGACAAGCCAAAATGGACAGATTTTTGCCAACTCCTTTTGCAACGATTTGGTCCTAGTGCTTTTGATGACTTCACCGGAGCACTCACTAAACTTCATCAAAGTGGCACTGTGAGAGAGTATCAGACATAATTTGAGAAACTAGACAATCACACAGAAGGATTGTTTGATGAATTCTACAGGAGTTGTTTTATCAGTGGTCTTAAGGATGAAATCCAGTCAGAGGTTAAAATGTTCTATCCCAACATAATGATGGAAGTCTTAGGGTTTGCTAAGTTGGCAGAAGACAAGATTGTAGGCCAACAATGCTCCAAACCCACTTTTGTTCCCTTCCGAAATATGGGTTCTCAACGACCACCCATCCCGCGAGCTCCTCAACCAACTCCTATCAAGCATTTGTTTGAAACAGAGATGTAGGAACGCAAAGAAAAAGGGCTTTGTTATAATTGTGATGAGAAATTCACTCGGGGACATAGATGTGTTCAACAAAAGCTCTATCTCTTGGATATGGATTCTCCAGCTGCCTCTACAATTGGTTAAGAAACTCCAGATACAATAGATGATCACGTCAACATTCAAGAGCTACCTATTGACCCCCCATCTCAGGATACACAACCATAGATATATCTCCATGCTTTATCCAGCGTCACCAACCCCCAAATAATGCGGGTCAGGGGTTACTTTAAGAAGCTTCCTCTTACAATACTCATTGATTCTGGTAGCACTCATAACTTCATTGACCCTCGGATCGCCAAACATGTTGATTGTTTTGTCCATCCTTGCTTCAACTTTGAATTCATGGTTACCAATGGGGGCACCTTACCTTGCAAGGGGAAGTGTCACAATGTGCATATCTCTCTGTAAGATTATAACCTGCGCTGACATGTTTTCCTTGTCCCTAGGCGGATGTGATGTGGTTTTGGGCATTCAAGGTTACACACACTTGGCCCTATCTTATGGGATTTTGCTGAACTTTGGATGCAGTTTTCAGTCAATGGGAAACAACACAAATTTAAGGGCTTACAAGAAGGGTCTCTCTGCATCATGAGTTCACATCACCTGGAAAAGATCCTTAAGAAGAATTCACATGGCTCAACTCCATTCCATTCAGATGCACCCATCAACGGTCTCCCCTACTTCCTTGGATAGATATGCATGTGTCCTTGTTGAACCAGTGGGCTTGTCGCCTTCAGGATACCTTTCCGGTACAAATTTAGCTGCATCTACATCTCAGTAGGAAATGATGTCTATTTTGCATGCAGTACAGAAGTGGAAGCCATACCTATTAGGGAATTATTTCTGCATCAAGACAGATCTCCAGAGTCTGAAAAATTTCCTGGAACAATGGGTCTCCTCCCCAGCACACCTGAAATGGGTTATCCAACTCATGGGTTATGCCTATGCGATCACTTACAATAAGGGTAAGGACAATATGGTGACGGATGCTCCCTCTCGCACATTTGATGACCCAATTTCTCTTACAGTTATTTCTCTGCTTGTTCCAAATTGGTTGCAATCTTTTCAACATGGCTATCTCTTCTATGAACTCCATGCTTCTTCATCAGCATGGCACTCTGGGTTCCTCAAAATGTATGACCGGGAACAATGTAACTTCTTTTGGTAGGGACTGAAAATGACAATTCAACAGATGGTGGCTGACTCTGATACTTGCCATGTCAACAAGGGTGAAATGACACTTCTTTCGGGACTGCTCGAATCCTTTCCCATCCCTACACAGATGTGGACAGCTATTTCTATGGATTTCTTAGAATCTCTCCAGTGGTACAATACCACATCTAAAAGAACACCATATGAAGCATTTTATGGATAGGAACCACCAGTTCTTCTTCCATACACGCTTAGCAGCTCCTCAGTTCAGGCAATTGACTCGGTTCTTTGAAACCGCGATCAGATTCTTCTCATTCTGCAGGACAATCTCCACATGACTAGAATTTGACTGAAACAACAAGCCGATCGGCACCATTCTGAGCGCACTTTTCATGCAGCTGATATGGTCCTTCTTCGTCTACAGCCTTCCAAGCAATCCTCCCTGAAACTCAAAAGGCGCTAGTGGGCCGGAATGTAACCTGACGATGCTACAGGGGAACCACTCCTTCGGATTGTGCATCAATTTCCACATCTAAAGCTTTGAGGACAAAGCTTTTTCTAAGGGAGAGGGGATGTTAGGAACCCATGTCAACCCTTCTATTTACTTTGTTAGTATATTGTTGTTGGACGCATATGCTTTGTAAGTTGTCCCGTAGTATTTGTTGATCCATAGTTTGTATTATTGTTGTTGGATGCATATGCTTTGTAAGTCGTCCTGTAGTAATTGTTGATCCATATTTTGTATTGGCCCATGGTTTGTATTGACACATGGTATTGACCCATGGTATTGGCACCTAGACTTAGTATATAAGTTTGTGTTGAGACCAATGAAGGTACGGTGAAGTTATTTGTATTGAGCTTTCTCAAAGGAGGTTTCCTCCTCGAAGTGGCCTGCGATCAATATAAAAGTGATTCTGAATTCTGTTATTCCTGCTATTTCGTGTGTTTTCATTAATTAGTTATTGCAGGTTCATCACATCTTTATCCATTTTCATTAATATATTGCCTCATGTAGTTGTTTGGTTGAGGCCATGGACTGTTCCCCTCTTTGAGGGTTTTAACCACATAAAACACTAGTGTGTCGATATACGATATGTTTCTGTGAGTGGTTGCTTAAAGTGTTCAACCTATGTGTAAATACCATATTTAGTTGAACAAGGTATCATATTGGTTATGAAAAACCGCTTCCATTGTTGATCAAGATATTGAACCAGTGTAGTTGCAAGCATCAAATGATTTTTTTATTCTTCTATTTTTGTGCTTTAATGGCTATAAGGGGTGAAATATTATTTTTATTTTTATTTTTCAGTTTGAAATCCTTTTCATTTCAGTAGAAAAGGTTTCCATTTTCCCAAGATACTACATCCATTTCACCAAATCCAAAGGTATATTGTTTACATTCTCATCTTAAAAAAAAACTTTCCCCTATTGTTTCATATTTTAGCTTGGTTTTCTATTTTATTTCTAGTTTCTTACCTTTTAGGTATGTGTATGCCCTTTTTTATGCACTTCGTGCAAACTAGGAAAATTAGATACATGCAGAAAGGGTTTTGTTGACTACACATGCTCTTTATCGTGTGCCTTGTGTGAACTCCGTAAACTAGAAACAATTGAAAACTTTCATTTTTGGGTAAGCTAACCAAGGTATAACCCCAAATTTGAGAATTTTTGGTTTTGAAATTTCATTTCTTTTTGTGTATGGATGTGTGAAAGTGTCTTGCAGGAGAAAAGATTTTGGGTAGGCACAACAAGAATAACAACCACCACAACTCATTCTCCTTCATAGTATCATTATATATTTTGTTTAACTAAGTTGTTGAAAGTTACAGTATTAAGTTAGAGGTTTTGGGTTCAAGTCCCTTTTGTTACTTTTAATTTTTTTTTATGTAACTTTAAGTTATAAAGTAACTTCATTGTAAACAATATTCCCACTTGTTTGATAAAAGTGGGTCACTCATTTTAAAAAGTAACTTATTTGTGAAAGTGAGCTTATAGAAAAAGTTAGTAGGGGGAGAGGGGGGAAAATTATTTACTATATTAAGAACCCACCACCATGTGGTTCAATATCTACCTACCAAATGGCTCCTTATTTTCATCTTATTCTTTTTTTTAAATGCATAACTTTGACGTCCAAAGTCCATTTTATGTGCATTTTTTTTAAAACTGCCTATTTTTCAAGATCTTTGCATCTAGACCATCAACTTCTATTTTTGAAAAGACATATTATCCAAACATTATAATATGTCTATTTCAAGTGATGTTTTATGTACATGTACCAACTACTGCTCATGGATAGCCTGGAGGATTTCCTATGAAGTAAGGGAATTTACCATATTATTTTGGGAAAAGAAATTGCCCCATTAATGCCTCAGAGAAATTAAAATGGGAATAAATAATATGAATCATGTGGATTAATCAAGATTTCCACATCTAATGAATTACAATTCCACCTTCAAGGAACTGACCAACTAGACATGGCTTGGAAAAAGTTGGAAACCATAATTGGTCACCACAATGAGATTCAAGGTCACCAGCGTAAAAATTAGTCAATTGCTTTAACCATCTATCTCAATTTAAAACTCTTAGACTCTTAGTTTAAGCATGCAATATATCTAAGAAAAAAAAATGTATTTATGTTGCTTTAACCATCTATCTCAATTTAAAACTCTTAGACTCTTAGTTTAAGCATGCAATATATCTAAGAAAAAAAAATGAATTTATGTTATTTTTGCTAAGCTTGGTCCTCATTTTGTTTTTGTATCTAATTTTCACTCCACTATAGAAACTCTATGGTATTCTTATACGAAACCCAATCCTGAAGTTTTTTGTGATTCTTTGATTAGAAACGAGCATAAGCCTTTATATCTTGGAGTGATCATCACTGCATCTAATGAAGCAACACCCTCACAAAAATAAGCAAAACAAGGGTCCTAAATCCTCTCAACAAGTTCCCACACCCAATGGTGATAAAGGAACAAAATCAAAAGGTACGAACAATGATCAACATTGTAGTTTTTGTGGGAAATATGCTCATGTGGATTCTAAGTGTTTTAATAAAATGGAATCCTTGGAAGCAACAATGAAGAAGCATAACATCAATCTTGATTCTTCTTCTAACTCTTCTTCTCATGGACATGCGCTTTCTAGTTTTGGTTTTTTATTTAATGCATCATCTACTTCTTAATGCCAATTTCATTAAATTTGGACATATTAGGCAAATTTTGGACTAAGAAAGTGTGAATTTACACTTTGAAAGTTTCAATATCAACCTTTCTAAAGTGCAAAATCAGGTTCTGAGAGTGGCAATATTGGATTTGAAAAGTGTGTTGTTCTATTCGAATAGTGTGTTTTTTTACTACTTATGAACCTTAAAATTGCAGTTTTTTGTTATGAAACTATGAATTTCAATTCAAAAACTGTGAATTTCAAATCAAAAAGTGTGAATTTCAAATCAAAAAATGCAAATTTTGATTTGAAAAGTGCAATTTTCATTTGGAAATGTGCAACCTTTTAAGGTGAAAAGTTCAATTATTCGGTCCTTGTTTGAATAAATTTTTTATCTGTTCTTGTTTCTTTTTTGATACAGTATCAAGAATATCCATCTTTTTACATAAATAATTTTAATAGTTTCCAAACGAGGCAGGAATTCTCTGTGTAATATGTATAGGCACATCTTAGTTACACAGTAGCAATCAGTAAACGATGTATTTTGCATCATAGTAGTATTTTCCCCCAAATTCCTAGAGGCTCGTGGATGTTTGAGCTGCTCGCCCAGCCAGGTTCATAGACAGACTAGAAGGATTGCAACAAAGTATAAATTTTTTGGGCTAAGATCACATCAAACGATATTCGTAGGAACATCCATCCCACTCTGAATACTATGCCCCATATGTTCTCGTTGTGCCTTAACTGCTGCAAGGACCTTCTCATTTATTCTATTTTTTTCTCCTGTCCACCCTATCCTTGGTGACCATGCCCATATGATGCTATTTACATCGATCATCACATTTCCTTCTGCACCAAAAACCCATTTTTGCTTTCTATCTAAGCAGTTTTTGTACAAGAACTTCATATCCTTCAATGCTCTTGTTGGCTTACACCATTGCCCATCTACTTTGTAAGACCGAACAATACTAGCATCTGAATCCTGATAAATATTACCAATATCCCTACCCAACCAGATTACACAATTTGGCTCTGGTGATTGTAAAATGACCATTTGTCCCTTTACAACATTCACTCTTGGAATGAATTCATCTCTAGGCTTGTTGCATACTGGTCCAACATAGAAATCCTACAAAGCAAGAACATTTTCCTTCAAATAGGTATCCATAATTTCATGTTCAGATCTTGTAGGTTCACTATCATGAATATCATGGCTTTTCGATGGCCAAAAGTTAATTGATGGCTGATCAACACTCTCTAAGGGACTGTCCAAAGATTTATATATAGCCTCCCAATAATTTAACTTGGGATGCCAAAATTGTTCACCTCCCTTCTCAATCCATCGATTCCAGAATGAAATATATGTTTCTATTCCTTTTTTTATTTTGTCAATGTACGAAGGTCTTTTTTATTGTAGATTTAATAACCTAGGCTGTTGCATCAGAAATTCTACGCTACCATCTAGAAATTACCTCCAGAGATGAATAGGAGACAACCAAGCTTCATCCCGAAGTGATGCCCTCCATTGCATAACTAGAATGTTATCTATGAGCTGAAATTTTAAAAAACTGGCATTTTTTGATACGAATGATCTTGGCATTTCCATACAAAAGGTGGGGTTTCAAAAAACTCTTAAAATTGTAAATTTCATCAATTAGATAAGGGACATATAAATTTTGATCTTCACATTGTTAGTTTTTTAGCATTTAATTCAATATGATCTAGGATCTTAACTAAGAGAACAACATGTACATCATATCAAACACAAGAGACAATAGACACAAAGCATTTCATTGGGGAAAACCAAGAAGGTGAAAAACTCCGCAACTTCCTCAGAGATAGAATAAGCACCAATACAAAGATAACCAAGATGAAACCCAAAACAAGAGATAGTCTCCTAGTAGCATCTCCTCCTCCACTTGTGCACACTCCTCCTCTCTCTCACTAATTCGAAGTGAGTGAGTGTGTGAATGAATAAATGAGAGTCACACTCTCTATTTATACTTTACTTCACTTGACTTTTAACTCTAACTAGGTCGGCCCCAACTTAACCACTTAACATAATGCTGACTGGACCGACCTCACTAGGGGACTTAAACGCCCCATCACAACTGACTCTGAACTGACCTCCCTCAGGAGAGTGTAATAACCCACTACCACTTGACACTGGGCTGACCCCACTAGGGTGGTCTAATAACCCTTTTACCCACACAACTGATACAAGGCCGACCCCACCAAGGTGGTCTAATAACCCATCAAATATAAGTTGCAACACTTACAATATAACTTGTGACACTTGCAAGTACAAATGATGACACTTCCAATCGGAGGAATAATACATCTACATTGGGGATACAATAAAGTACAAATGTAATACACACAATATACAATTGAATATCTTCCGAAGTTACAAATACATCAACAATCCCTCTTAACTAGGAAGGTATTATCTTGACATAGGTCATCAATACATATAGGCACGAGTCTTCAATTCTGGAGCTGGATCATCGTCACTAGATCATGGAGCATCATCATCACTGCTGTTGTACTCGTCATCTCGATCAATGGGCTATCTCTCAATTCTTCTATTCATAGGAAGTTATACAAAGCCAACCCTTTTTCATGTTGGATGTAGGCCTAGCCTCCTGTAGGTCTTCATTATCTATGCGAGCTGCCTGATAGAGGTGGAACCTCAAGACTGATTACGTGCATCTACAAAACCTGGCAAGAGCATCCCAGGATCCTTTATGTGCCTAAGCATGACCGAAAAGATCTCCTAGGACTAATTACATGTAGCCCTTTCACAAAAACTTTAAAGAGCATCCCATGAACATTTATGTGCCTAGCACGATCGACAAGATCTCTAAAGAGAATCCCAAGACTTTTACGAGCTTACTACTCAACCTCTCGAATCTCTAGGACTGATTACATGTGAACTTCACAAAACCTGAAAAGAGCATCCCAGGAACATTTATGTGCCTAGCACAACCGAAAATATCTCTAAAGAGCAATATCCCAATACTTTTACGTGCCTAGCACAACCTATCGGATCTCCAAGACTGATTACATGTGAACAGGAAAAACATTAAAAGAGCATCCTAGGAACGCTTATGTTCCTAACACAATCGGCAAGATCTCTAAAGAGAATCCCAGGACTTTTATGTGCCTAGCACAACCTATTGGATCTCCAGGATTGATTACGTGCCTCCCTTGCAAAACCTCGAAAGAGCATCCCAGGATTGATTACAAGCTTACTGCTCAACCTATCGGATCTCCCAGGGAGCTATTACATGCTACTGCACAACCTACCACATATCTAGAGCCTCGAAGTATCATCCTGATACCCATGATCCACTTGATCATTCTCGCACTGAGCATCAACCTGATGCTTCATGATCAAACTAATCATCATCATGCAGTACATCATCATCGCATGATCATCCTGATCATCGTCATAGAATCGTCCTGATGCATATCATCATCGCATGATCATCCTGATCATCATCACAGCATAGTCTTGATGCATATCATCATCGCATGATCATCCTGATCATCGTCACAGCATTGTCCCGATACATATCATCTGGAGCATCTTCCTGATTCTCATCACACATGATCATCATCATCATCATAAATAGCAGTAACTGGGGCATTGTCCTGATGCTCATCACACAGTGCTTACATCCACAGCCATGGGAAGGATCCTCCTACCACCATGCTTGGAATGGTTCCTGCAAATGTGTCCCATCACTTCTTTCTCGAAGTATCTTCTATCTGAAGAACACCAAGCCTCTCTCTAAAGTACTCGAACTTCACTCTGGCTAGTGGTTTGGTCAACACATCTGCAATCTGCTCATCTATTGCAACATACTGGAGCTTCACTACTCCTCTATGCACCATATCCTTGATATAGTGATATTTGATCTCGATGTGCTTCGACCTGTCATGGAACACTGGGTTCTCTGACAACTTCACACAACTCTGGTTGTCACAATAGATACAAGTAGCATCCAACTGGAGATCAAATAAATCAGACAGTAGCTTCCTTAGCCATATTACCTCACAACTAGCTGAACAAGCTGCAACATACTCTACTTCAGCTGTACTCAGTGCTACACAGGATTGCTTCCTGCTAAACCAAGAGATCACACCTGATCCCATACTAAAGCAACACCCTGAAGTGCTCTTTCTATCTGCAGCACTGCCTTCCCAATCTGAATAAACATAACCCTCCAAATTAAACTTTTGATTCACATCATACTTGAGCCCATAATCAATCGTACCCTTCAGGTACCTTAGAATATGCTTTATAGCAATCAGGTGAACATGTCTAGGATCTGTCAGAAACTGGCTCAAGGTGTTCACTGCAAAGCAAATATTTGGTCTTGTGTTCGTCAGGTACATCAAGGACCCAATGATTTGACGATACACCGTGAAATCAACCGACTCTGATGAAGCATCACTCAATAGCTTCAGGTTCAATGCCATAGGTGTGGCCATGGCCTTGCATTCCATCATCCCAAACTGCTTCAGGATCTCTACTGCATACTTCCCTTGTCCAAGGAAGATTCCATCTACATTTTGCCACACCTCCATACCTAAAAATTAATGCATCATTCCCAAGTCCTTCATCTCGAACTCGGCAGCAAGTTTCCTCTTCGTGTCAGCAATCAATCTATCCTCACATGTCACAAACAGGTCATCCACATACAATAGGAGTATCACTGGGTTTCCTTCCTCAACCTTGTAGTAAAGGTTGGAATCCTCTTTACTCTTGGTAAAGCCCAAACTGGACAGGAAGATGTCTATCCTACCGTACCATGTCCTAGGTGCTTGCTTCAAGCCATACAAGGCTTTCTTCAATCTGCACATATATGACTCCCTATCATGTGTCTCAAAACCGAGTGGTTGATCCACATATACTTCCCCTTCGACTACAGCATTCAAGAAAGCTGTCTTGACATCTATTTGGTGTATATTCCACTTCATCACTGCAGCCAGGGCAAGTATTGTTATGATGGAAGTGTATCTGGCTACAGGTGAAAATTTTTCTTCATAATGTATCCCCTCTTTCTTGAGAAGCCACGAGCCACAAACCTTGCCTTGTATTTCTCTATGCTGTCATCTGCAGCATGCTTGATCTTGTAGATCCACTTGGAAGTCACAACAGACTTCCCTAATGGTCTTGGGACCAAATCCCAAACATCATTCTTCATGATCAACTAGTACTCCTCGA
Organism: Larix kaempferi; assembly: GCA_027924585.1. NCBI lineage: Eukaryota > Viridiplantae > Streptophyta > Pinopsida > Pinales > Pinaceae > Larix > Larix kaempferi. Next base: position 8,786,674 of record BSBM01000450.1, on the reverse strand, counting down.
TCATGGCATTCTTTCATTATTGTATCCCTGATCCTGGGAACTTCAGATTATTCAACATCTTCAATAGGTAGTTTTCTTGAACTTCGTTGCTAGAACAAATGTTGTTGTCCTTGTAGATGATTGTACATGATCTCTCCTACAAGTCAAATTTAACTGCATGATTAGAAACTTCTCATAGTTTTTTAGAACAAAATCTTACATATAAAGACATATGTCATATAGTCATGCAATTATCTTAGCCATTGCTTCAATACAACATTTATCCATATCTCGTAACTTTCTAGATGCCTTAAATCTCTACCAGAACATTGTTAAGAGTGTGCACAACTCCAACATGTCAGCAAAGAGGTTTCATTCTAGATAAGTAGCAATGAAATGTTGTACAGTACCATAGGCCACTTACCCATTAATTGCATATTAGTAGTATCTTGTTCATTAATGCAACTTTTCTAAAATGCATAATATACATCCTAAATATAGGAACATAAGTATGTACATGACTGAACAACATCATTCAAGTAATCATATATACAAGAAATGACAATTCAAATACTTGTTCGGATATCCACATCATCTATTTCGGGATACATCATCTATTTCAGGATCTTGCATGATCTATTTCAGGATATGATCTATTTCAGGATCTTGCATGCATAGGCATGCATCCCAGTCACCAGTTTGATGCCTCCAGCACCTTATCCACCTTCTTCTAGCACCCGGGAGCCACTTACCACAGAGTTTTAGCCCTCCTAAGCTGAAAGGCGCCCTCTTCTCACCTACTGCCAGAGAAGGGCGCACTTGTTCACCTACCACTGCAGATTCACTTCAGTTACATTCAGTTAGCTCCGATTCTCCCTGATTTGAGGCTAGTTTCACTCCCGACTGATTGTATCACTTCCGTTTGACCTCCAGTTTGATTAGGTGACTTGTTCTGACTTTAGTTAGCCTCCCATGTGCCCCCACTGAGCCTCCAGATCCTATATCAGTGCTACACACTTCAGTTACATTTATTATACTCAGTTAGACTCAGATTGACACCTGGATGACTGGTTGTTGTGATTGATGAGCACCACCGATGATTTATGAGGACTCCTAGATAGAGTCAAGCTACTCCATTCAGTGATTCGAATGACCTCCTTAGGCAATTCGAATTGCTCAGTCATTGTGACAGTTTGTATTGTAATTCATTCACCCTTTCTGGGATAGAGAGCACTGCTGCATGTTTTGCACAGTTTTGCACCATATTTTCTATGTTCATCTGTTGTGATTGATTTACTTGTTCATTAGATCTGCTGTGACTAATTTTACATGGTATCAGAGCCATTGCAGGGACAAGATCTCTTTTCTACAGGTGTTTATACAAGAAGATTTGACTGAATTGCTAAAAATTGCAAAAGGTTTGGCATGAGATATCTCAAGGGCATTCGCTCCTGTGCATGCAAAGCTTGAAAAATATTCCAATACCACTCCAGAAGCTTGAGTTACCACATAATTCCTGGATATGATACATTGGACCTATTCAACATTGCTTGAAATCCAATCCCAGGTGTGATGCAACTCTCAAAGGGTGGATTGTTCGACCTTATTGTGGTTGTTTTGATGTGATTTGCAGGGTTATTGTCTCCTTCAAGTGCACTCGCTATCTTCTGCATGCAAGGTTTCCTCCTTCAATTGCATTCGCTATAGTTTGCATGCAAGCTTCCTCTTCATCAGTTGACTCAATCCTTGCAATGGAATACTCTTCTTCAAAGCCTATCCTCACCCCATTCAATTATTTTGATTGGAAAGATGATATGGAGATCATATTACGTCCAAAAGGTTACTACCGAGTCACTCTTGGTCTTGAATTGGAGCCAAACAATGTAGCAGAAAGAACCAAACACTACAACAAGCTTGATGAAGCTTACGGTCTTCTTTGTCTCTCCATATCCAAGGATCTTCACTTCCATCTCAGCGGATTGAAGACTCCAAAAGCCATATGGGAGCAACTTGAAACACTATTCGGCAAGCAGGATGAGCTTAGGGCTTTTCAATTAGAGAATGAATTGATTGGCCTTAATCCTGAGAATTTCGAGACCATCAATGAATTCTTCACAAAATTCAAGAACTTGAACTTGCAATTGAAGAACAGTGGTGTTATCAAAGAGGATAAACAGTTGATCCTCTCCATTCTAAGCAAGCTTGGGAAAGATTATTCGGTATTTGTCTCCACTTTCAATTCCGGTCGGCTAACTACCCCGAATTGGAAGATGCCTACCTTGAATGCCTTCATTGAGTCCGTTACGAAAGAGCATGACAAGTTGATTCAAATGGGGTCCATAAGCTCCAAAGATTCATCCCTATTTGTTCAAGGACCCAAGATCTCGAATGGTAAAGGAAAGCTAAAGAAGGAGAAGCCCAAATTCGAGCCTCACAAGCAAAAAGACAAAGGCAAGCAAACGGATGCACCATCCAGTTCGAAATCCAAGCAAAAGGGCAAAGAAGGTAACCAAAAATCTAAATGTACTTATTGTAACCGTGGTTTTCATCCCGAAAGTTCATGTATGAAGAAGACTATAGATCAAATGGCCCTCCTTTTGGAAAAGAACAACATAACCCTTCCTGACGGTGCAAGGAAGAAGGATCGGAATGACGATCATGAAAGAGGACAAGCACTCATGGCAACGGTTTCGAAGCCCACTCTCTTGATAGATTCGGGTGCATCAAATCATATGGCTGCAAATATTGATTCTTTTTCCTCATTCGATCCAAACAGCTCCATCCCCATCCATTTGGGAGATGACTCAAAAATTTCTTCAAAGGGCAAAGGTACGATTCATGTAGAACATGGATGCTTTCAGAATGTTCTCTATGTGCCTTCCTTAGCTTCGAATCTCCTTTCTGTGTATCAAATGACACATACTGGTGATCCAAAGAAAGTCACATTCAGCCCTAATACAGTTGAAATTTCTGATATCAAAAGTGGAAGACTAGTTGCGGTTGGGAAGGCAAACCACACTGCAAAATGTTATGAGTTTTCGCACTTTATACCGCTTGCAAAGCCCACCGCTCTTCGCACACATGGTAATGAGGTTAGTAGGCTTTGGAATGAAAGATTTGGACATCTAAATTATAAGTATTTGCTGCTGCTATCAAATAAATCCATGGTAGATGGGCTTCCACAACTCCGTTCCTCGAAGGGAATATGCACCGGTTGCATTATTGGGAAGCACCCCGAGCACAGATTCGACCGCGGCAAGGCTAGCAGAGCCTCTACTATTTTGGGATTGATCCATTCTGATATCAGTGGTCCGCTGCCCCATATGTCATTAAATGTTTCAAGGTATGTTTTGACATTTATTGACGATTTTTCCCGCTTTACATGGGTATTCTTTCTCAAAAACAAGTCAGAAGTGCTTGGAAAATTCAAGGATTTTAAGGCTTCTGTTGAGACCACCACTGAGAGAAAGAGCAAAGCTCTTAGATCTGATAATGGTGGGGAATATATCAAGTCCGAGTTGCTGCAACTTTGTTCCCAAAGCGGAATCAAGATCCAACATACAGTTCCCTACACACCCCAACAGAACGGTGTAGCGGAAAGGAAAAACCGGTCACTGAAAGAGATGGCTACATGCATGATTGAATCGAAAGGTTTGGCTGCAAATCTTTGGGCTGAAGCAATCAATGTTGCTGCATATATACAAAACCGTGTTCCACATTCATCCGTGAAAGGTATGACTCCTTTCGAAGCATTCTTTGGTCACAAACCGGATGTGTCAAATTTGAGAGTTTTTGGCTCTACTGCATGGGCTAGAATTCCTTCTGAGAAGAGACGAGCTTTGGATCCACAAAGTATCGAGTGCATATTGATAGGATATGGGGAAGAATCAAAAGCATATAAACTCATGGATATCAGATCTAAAAAGATATTCATAGAGCGCAGTGTGCAGTTTGAAGAACCGCTTCAAGAATTGCAACTAGTTGAGGAGAAAACTGCCGATTCACCGCCTTCACCAGAAGAAGATTCGAGCAGCGATAATGAAGGTATGAGTTCTGATATTTCTGATATTGTAGCAGCACATGATGATCATGACATATCAGGTTCGGAATCCGACCATTCGGATCCCCCTCAGTTACCAAAGTGGGCCCAAAACACTCTACAATCTGCTGGTTCTAGTCTTGGAAATCCTGCTGATCCGAGACGAACAAGAGGAGACTTTCAAAGGGCAGGTATGGCTCTTTCTATTGCTGATCCATTTCTTCCTGAGATTTTTTATTTGATGGCTGGTTCAGATCCCCAATCATACTATTCAGCCCATCGAGATCCGAGATGGAAAAGTGCCATGGATGAAGAGTACAGTTCTCTTCAAAAGAACAATACATGGGAGCTAGTTTCTCTTCCACCTGGAAGAAAATTAGTGAAGTGTAAATGGGTCTACCGTACTAAAGTTGCTGCTGATGGCACTATCAGCAAATATAAAGCAAGGTTGGTGGCAAAAGGTTTTTCCCAAGTCCAAGGAGTGGACTACACAGAGACCTTTGCACCGGTTGCAAAGATGGATTCCATCTGCCTTGTTTTAGCTATTGCCGCATCCAAGCACTGGGAAGTGCATCACATGGATGTGAAGAGTGCATTTTTACATGGAGACCTTGCTGAAGAGGTCTATATGCAGCAGCCAGAGGGTTATACATCAGATCCATCATTGGTTTGTAGATTGAAGAAATCTTTGTACGGGTTAAAACAGGCCCCAAGAGCTTGGTACGCAAAGATGGACTCCTTCCTTCTTTCTCAGAATTTCCAAAGATGCAAATCTGATCCGAATGTCTATCTTCAGCGAGTTAAAGGTAATTTGTTGGTTATTGTACTTTATGTTGATGATCTGCTTATTACTGGTAGCACACTTACTTCAATAAACAAGCTAAAATCTGCCTTAAATCTAGCTTTTGACATGAGCGATTTGGGCTTGCTGAGTCACTTTTTGGGCTTGGAGATAGCTCAAAATTTCGATGGGATCACTATATCTCAGCAAAAATATGCTTCCGACCTGTTATTGAAGTTTAATATGGCTGAATGTAAGGCAGCCCCGTTCCCATTCCTCTCAGGAATCAGTCTTGAGGAGGGAGATTCCACACCGCTTGCAGATTGCAGTATGTATCGACAGTTGATTGGTTCACTACTTTATTTGACACATTCACGGCCTGATATCTCATATGCCGTGAGTGCCATTTCAAGATATATGCAGCAGCCACATGAGCTTCATTGGCGAGCAGCCAAGCGGATCTTGCAGTATGTGCAAGGTACGAGACAGTTTGGCATACATTATGCTGCAGATTCTGAGCTAGATTTCATTGGTTTTACTGATTCAGATTAGGCAGGTGATAGCATTGATCGGAAGTCCACTTCCGGTTATGTTTTCATGATTGGTCATGGTGCTATTTGCTGGTCCAGCAAAAAGTAAGCAGCCATTGCACTTTCTTCAGCAGAGGCAGAGTATCGAGGGGCAGTCAATGCCTGCATTCAGGCAGTTTGGTTGCAGGGTATTCTTTCCGAGTTTGGTTTTGGTGGCACTACTTCGACTGTCCTATTTTGTGACAATCAAAGTGCTATCAAGATATCCACAGATCCAGTTCAGCGGCAGAGGACCAAACACATTGAGATTCATATGCATTACATTCGACAGTTGGTGCATGACCGCACCATCATTCTGCAATATTGCCCTACTGATGAGCAAATTGCAGACATCTTCACCAAGAGCTTCACTGAGAAGAAGTTCTCTTACCTCCGTTCACTGTTGGGGGTGAGTTCCATCATGGTGGAGACAGATTGATTCATTATTATGCTTTAGATTGAGGGGGGGCTTTCTTCCCACTGGGTTTTCCCTCTTTCCTCACTTAGTTTATTTTCAGCATTTTTTTGGATTATTGTATTGGGGTGACCTTTGGTCTTAGTTACCAGGGCCCCACATTATTTTAGTTGGCACATCATAGTCTAGCTTGAGGGGGGGTGTTCGGATATCCACATCATCTATTTCGGGATACATCATCTATTTCAGGATCTTGCATGATCTATTTCAGGATATGATCTATTTCAGGATCTTGCATGCATAGGCATGCATCCCAGTCACCAGTTTGATGCCTCCAGCACCTTATCCACCTTCTTCTAGCACCCGGGAGCCACTTACCACAGAGTTTTATCCCTCCTAAGCTGAAAGGCGCCCTCTTCTCACCTACTGCCAGAGAAGGGCGCACTTGTTCACCTACCACTGCAGATTCACTTCAGTTACATTCAGTTAGCTCCGATTCTCCCTGATTTGAGGCTAGTTTCACTCCCGACTGACTGTATCACTTCCGTTTGACCTCCAGTTTGATTAGGTGACTTGTTCTGACTTCAGTTAGCCTCCCATGCGCCCCCACTGAGCCTCCAGATCCTATATCAGTGCTACACACTTCAGTTACATTTATTATACTCAGTTAGACTCAGATTGACACTTGGATGACTGGTTGTTGTGATTGATGAGCACCACCGATGATTTATGAGGACTCCTAGATAGAGTCAAGCTACTCCATTCAGTGATTCGAATGACCTCCTTAGGCAATTCGAATTGCTCAGTCATTGTGACAGTTTGTATTGTAATTCATTCACCCTTTCTGGGATAGAGAGCACTGCTGCATGTTTTGCACAGTTTTGCACCATATTTTCTATGTTCATCTGTTGTGATTGATTTACTTGTTCATTAGATCTGCTGTGACTAATTTTACAATACTTATCTTTGTTTGGTTGCTGGGTGGACTCCCTCTTAATCTTTGCTTCCTTGAAGGAACTATTGGAGTGTGCTCGCTCTTGATCTTTGCTTCCTGGATTATCTGTCTTTGAACTTATATCCATCCTGGACCACTATGCATGCTTAAGTGTGCACTAGTGTAATCATTGTGTCATCCTCAAGATCTCATACATGCATTAGTATAATCTCAATACTATCAAAACATTATGATTCTAAATATGTATGGTCATGATCATTTCATACACAGGTAATTTTTCACAAGCATTAGTATTCAAGTTTTTAGGGAAAACTTCATTTACTCATGCATATTCTTATTTGACCATAGGACTCTTCTAGTTTGTCACATCATCCATCAAAGTAAGAAGCATAATATGCATAAACCCATGATTACTCAAACTTATAACTTCATGAATAATCATTATCAATCATACAAAAGTATATGTATCTAAGATCCTAATAGAAAGTAGGATTCTAAATCGATATAGGGAAACATACCTGGATTATCATGCTTGTCTAATGTTAAGTCATGAATTTGTTTCCTTTAATTTTATATTTTGATTGTGATTTTATCTTTAGTTTGCTCATATGCTTAAATTTTCTCATTTGCTCACTTTAAGAATTTTTGGTTTTAATTGAAATTTGGATTTTTTGATTAGATTTGTTTTATTAAGTTTGTTTTCATTAGCTCTTGAAGGGTGTTAAAGGTCATATTATTGAATAATGGACTCACAAATCATATTAAAAGCAGACCCATCATTCAAACATCACGTAAACTTCATGCAAAATGGAAAAAAGTTGTAAAACAGGGCCAAAACAGCATTAAAATTATTCTTGTAGCACTGGAGCCAAAAATTAACAAAGGCGCGCTACAAGAAAATCGTTTTTTGCCAGAATGGTCATTTTTTAGTTCGATTTTTTGGGGATTTCGCTGGGGAAGTGTTAAATAAATCATTGGTCATGTTTGATATGTGCTTTGCCAAGATTTTTTTTATGTAAACAGGCATCAGTCTCATGAGAGGGAGATTCCGGCAACTGTCTGGCAACTGTATGCCGATTTATGGCAAAATCGTGATAGACCGTGCAATGGGGCCTGATTTCCGGCAGGAGATTCTAAATCTAAAGGTTATGAAGTTGGTGAACACTGAGGTGGAGACATCTGCCAAAAATCCATAGATTGCCGTTACAGAAGTAGTTGGTGCACTAAAGGCTGGAACAGAACCAGCGCAGGAGGCAGCTCTTGATGCATTATGCTTGTTAAAGAATTCGTGGCCATCTATTCCTGCTGAATCCGGCAAAGAACAAGCCATGGTTTCAGCGGAAGCTATTCCTGTATTACAGCTATTAATACGTACTGGTCCACCTCATTTCCAGGAAAACACTGACAGTTTGTTAAAATGTTTACCTGGAAGCTTGACGGTAACAATAAAACGTGGCAATAACTTGAAGCAGTCTATGGGAAGCACCAATGCATTCTGTAAATTGACATTTGGTAATGGTCCTCCAAGGCTAACAAAAGTAGTAAGTCGCAGCACATCTCCAGAATGGAAACAGGGTTTTGCATGGGCCTTTGACATGCCTCCTAAGGGTCAGAAACTGCACATTTCTTGCAAGAGCAAGAACACCTTTGGAAAGGGTTCTTTGGGGAAAGTTACCATTTAGATTGACAAAGTGGTAATGCTTGGAATAATTAGTGGCCAGTATACTCTTGTTCCTGATGCTAACCGAGATGGTACTTCTCGAACATTTGAAACAGAATTTCAATGGTCTAACAGGTGATTGTAATAGCATGCCATAGCAGGGAGGATGACATATCCAGTTCTGAGGAATGACTGGCAGTGCTTTGTGTTCTTGGACATTATTGGTATTGAACGAGTTCAGTTTTGTCTAGCAGTAGCAATGTTGTTTTTGAGATGATAATGTTTTAAGGTTGCAGTATCATCCCATCTTATTAATAGCCTTGCATGAAGATGCCATGAGTGATAAATTCAAGGGAATTATTTCTGTACAAAGTCTTTGGAATGATCTGTGCTCGGCAAAGCAAGCCATTGTTAGTCTCAAATCTCATGAAGGAATTTACTATTTCAATTTTAAACAGGCATATTCTTAGATCTGTTTTCCCCCATTTATGCGGGTGTCTAGGCTATTTAACAGCTTATATGGTGATTTCTTACAAAGAAACCTTGTTAAAGACCAACACTAGTAAGGAGGGACAGGCCTAATTCTATTTCAGGATTCAAAGAACGGGATTTCAATTGAGAAGAACAACTATATATTAAAAGGTTTGCCATAGTTTAATGCCATTGGCTGTGGAGACTACAGCACTAAATCACAGGTAGAAATGAAGACATGTTTATAGAAAGCTCCTTAAAAAATTGCAGAAGAGGCTTCAAGCACAGTAGGAATTGGTGTTTCCTTGTCCAACAATGATAAGAATAAAAATCTGTTATTTTATAATAATGCCCAGTTTCCATCATCATGTACTGACAATATTCATATACAAAGGCAAGCATTTAAGAAGGGAACATCTTCCACCAACATGGACCGAGATTCAAGTTCATTGACCTGCATTGCATGTGGATTTTTGGGCTTTGCGAGCATGGTTGTAGTACAACCTTGTCAGGAAGCAGCTAGGACACTCTTGCTTTCTTACAGTAAACTTGACCAGAAATATTTGGAGACTTTTGGCACAGGGAGTGTCAGCTATGATGTTGCTTGTGGTGGAATTACAGCTACATAATCACAATCACCAATTTTAGATGAAAATATGGTGCTTCAAGAATGCCTCAATTTTCATCTCTAGATCTTCTGGCAGTAATTTATAGCAGCATCTAGTTGACAGTGAAATGCAAAGATTATTGAGAATTCTGCTTTGTTTTTCCTGTTTTGGGTTACTGAAGTCAAATGCAGACCACGAGCTGATGGAAAGGAAATTTTGAAAACAAAAAGAGGTTTTTGTTCATAAGATACCCATCTACAAAAACCTCTCTCATTTTTGCAACAGCTGTCAAGGTTTGAAAGATTCAGTTTAATCTTTGCGGCCTATTTTTCAGGGATTTAAAAAATTTAATATTTTCCTGTTTTAGTGTTCATTTTGCGGGGCCTATTCTGATTGACTGGAGATGAATTTTTAAAAACCAAGAGAGGTTTTTGTCCATGACAGACCCATTAACAAAACCCTCTCTCAGTTTTTACACAGGTGTCACCAATTGAGAGATATGGAAGCTTCTTTGACACCTATCTGTCCAGAAATTCGCCATATTTGCCAAGAATCCGATTTGCTATTTTTAGTTAATTAGTTGAGCTAGTTAGTTAATGTAACTGCTAGGAAGTTTGAATTTCGACCTAATGAAGGGGAAATAGAACCACTTATTTGTAATTATAAAAGAGACACAAAGGGACTGAAGAAAGGTTCTGATTTTTGGGAGCATCAGGAGGTCTGCTAGCTGCTTGTACTTTCAGACTTATTCAGAGATAGGTACTGTAACTCTTATATGCATTTACTGATGAAATTATGAATATATGACTCTTTCCCCTTCATTTGGTCTGTGTTGGCTTCATGTCTGAACTTGTTTAGTTTCATGAATGACAAATTCATTGCTGGTTAATGTGTATTTTCTAGTAGTGCTTGTCCTTTATGTGTGAACTTCAGTACAGTCTTTTGTTGGATTTTTGTGATATATATGCATCTTTATCGGTATATGTGTATGATTTAGTTGTTGCTTATCTGCTGAATGTATTCCCTGCATGTTCTTGAAGTTTATGACCAAAAGCACATAAAACAAAACCCTAAACCCTAGTTTGATTTGAGTTTTACTCTTGAGATTGTGTTGGCTTGTTACCCTAGCCTTAGTAACAATTTCTGGCACAAACATCTAACATACCCAAGCAATGTCTTATTTGTTCTCTTAGAGACCTTGTGCTAACAACCTGCATATCTCACAAGTTTGTAGAAGCAAGTTATGCATACCTCGTAAGTAGAGCTTCTATGTGATCCATGACTATGGATGAGTTTTTTTCTTCATGTCACAATGGCCATATGTTCTTGATCTAGAGCTTGATTTGTCTTTCTTGATGTACCCTTCATGTTAGTGGACAACATCATCCTCATACAACACATTACAGTGTATTAGTACAATCATAAGTGTCATACCCCTAATCAATGAATGTCTTCTATCATTCACATGCATTCATACTTTTACTAGGGTGTTAAGACAAGTCTAAAATTAATCAAGATTGTACTAACCTCAATAATATGAAGACAAACATATCATAAACTTAATCGTGAACAGATTTCAAAACATACATGTATCTCTTCAAGTCATACCTGTCGGGATTGCTTTTAGTCTTGTTTTGTAAGGCCTTAGCCTCATCTCCATCTGGAACTGTAACTTCTTCACTTATGTAGGTGTCCAATTCATTGTCTTCTAGGATTAACCCAATCCACTTTGATTTGTTGAAGTTGGATCTAGAGATGGCTAGGGTTTGACAGAGAAACCCTAAAAATCCAAACTTTGAATTTCAAACTTCTGATTAGATGAAAAGATGCGCCTTGCTGAGCTGATCAAGCTGGTATACTTCAATTTTGAAATCTCCAAAATTTGACCCCTCAAATTTTCTTTGAAAGTTTCGGATCTGTAGCTTCTGTCAAATTCTGGTTTTCTGGTCAAAATCCCAAACTAGGGTTTGATAGAGCCTGGGGTTCTACCCAACCAAAAACTTTGATCTTGGTCTCTAAATTTTGATTTTGATGAGGAGCATCCAGCCGTGGTCTCGGATTCCAAAAATTCCAACTTTCTTTGAAACCGTAATTTCACGTAGCAGTGATGTTCAAAAAATGAAAGTGCTCAGAATCCAATTCTGTTTGGATAGAAATATATTCCATATTGTTTCTGATGTATCTCTGAAATTTAGAATCCCTAGGGTATGAAACTTTGTCCTTTCATAGACTGAACTGTAGGCTTTCTAACCCCACAGATCTGAGCTCAAATGGATTCTCTGAGAGAGAGATATGCCAAGTGTCGCAACATGACCTGTTTATGGGATGAAACAATATAGTGAACTTGTATGGAGTGCCACGTGTCACTGTTTCAACTCCGGCCTCTAAAACCCAGACATGTGAAACTACAGTCCGTTCCGTAACTGTAAATTTTTATGGAATTCCATTTGGATCTTCCTAGCCCGAGATATGACCTTTTTTCCCAGGTCACCTATTTAGGACTGCATTCTGGAAGAGGCAAAAACCCTAACTTGTACGGATTATATCTCACAAAGTACAATGAATCGAAGGTTGTCCTTCGGACACAGGGTACATGGGAATTTCATATTCGACCTGTAGAAGTTTCAGATCTCGAACCTTCGCCAAAATGGATTTATAGGGAAAGTACCACGATGACTGGTTTTTACTATACCAAGCCCTAGCTTCCGATTTGTTGCAAGTACAAGTGTCATAAATGCCATACCATGTCTTCCTTCATGCTAGCTCTGATACCATGTTAGTTTTTCAACATTTAATTCAATATGATCTAGGACCTTAACTGAGAGAAAAACATGTACAACATATCAAACACAAGAGACAAGAGACACAAAGCATTTCACTGGGGAAAACCAAGAAGGTGAAAAACCCCGCAACTTCCTCAGAGATAGAATAAGCACCAATACAAAGATCACCAAGATGAAACCCAAAACAATAGATAGTATCCTAGCAGCATCTCCTCCTCTCTCTCACTAATGTGAAGTGAGTGAGTGTGTGAATGAATAAATGAGAGAGTCACACTCTCTATTTATACTTTACTTCACTTTACTTTTAACTCTAACTAGGCCGGCCCCAACTTAACCACTTAACATAATACTGACTGGGCCAACCTCACTAGGGGACTTAAACACCCCATCAAAACTGACTCTAGGTCGACCCCACTAGGGTGGTCTAATAACCCTTTGACCCACACAACTCATACAGGGCCGACCCCACCGAGGTGGTCTAATAACCCATCAAATATAAGTTGTGACACTTACAATATAACTTGCGACACTTGCAAGTACAAATGATGACACTTCCAATCGGAGGAATAAAGTACAAATGTAATACATACAATATACAATTGAATATCTTCCGAAGTTACAAATACATCAACACACATGTCCTATACGTATCCATAATTTTCGAGAGTGAAAATATATCCTTGCGCATTAGCTTTACTAATAACCTTCCATAAGTTCCGTCTATGTCTTCATGGGTGTGTCTGACCAGGAGGAATCCAACTTCAACTATCTCAAATACTCTCCTCGCTGTTAAAAGAGATAAAAATGCAAATACAAAACGTTTTTTGCTATCCCCTAAACAATTATCCATTTGCAACAACAATATGGCTGGTATTTTTCTATTTGGAATGCATTGATTAGTACCATCAACACACAATATATCATCTTGCATTACATCTTGTCTGTATATAAAACACTTTTCATATGACTTTGATTGCAATAGAGCATCATGCAATTGGTCCTTAGATGTTCCACCATTATAGATCAAATCACCATATTTATCAACCATTGGTTCTTCAAGACACTTCAAGCATTTAGCCAGGGATGTCACAGTGAAATTCAATCCCATCTCTGAAAATGAGAGGCTTAAATGGGAGAAACCCCCAGTCTTATTCCCATGAGTCAACATTCCAGTCAATGATATGGGAATATTCGTAGCATTACTAAAAGATTTTTCCTTCTTACACATCCTTGGAATGGAAGCATTTGATTGATCCATTTTGTCATGAAAAATACTTAGAAAAGTCTTTGTATTTTTTATGAAGCTAATCTGTGAGAATAATATACTTGGCGACAACTTGCGATATATTTATTATGAGTTTGATGTCCTCACAACCTTTCCACCTCAGTTGGATCAATGGTCCCCTTAAGCCTATCTTGTATTGTAATGCACTCATTACACCTTGCAAAGGAGTTTGATTTAGAAATTTTAACATCTCGAAAATCTTCTCTCATCACCTTGCTAAAGGAGGATGGTGATACTGGAGGAAAACCGATACTTTTGATTTCTTCATTTGCCATTTTTCGTAGAAAACCATGGGAAATATTAGATGGAAATAATTTCAAGGTTGTCCTTGTTCCATATTCACTGATTAATCATGTAAGATGTGGATATTTGTCTGAATTCTCTTCTACAATTTTATTAATAGTAGATACCAGTGCAACAGTTTTTGCCCTAGATTTTTCGAAGCCACTGTTACCATGCACAACTCTCACATCACCATTCAACAACATTATTTTACAATTGTAGAAAGTGATCCTTTTTATCCCATGGCATTTATACCAGCATTTTGACAGACGTCTATAGTGTCTAATCTCATTATAAACATGCTTCTTTTTCTATCATCTCCTTCTTTGGCCACGGGAGCATTTGATCCCATAGAATTTATAGCATACTATCTTCTTGAATTTCCATTCATACTATGAAATTTATTCACACATGCAACTATCGATTGAAGTGAAATTTTTGACATACAAATATTTGAACAATAATGTTCAGTGACAATTTTTGAAAGGAATGCACCCTGATCAATTCCAAACCTGTAAGGTACTGATCTTGAATTTCTTTTAGAAATTTTAGTTCCATCTTGCCGCTTTACATAATTGTATGGCCTTGTTCCATTACCTTTAACATCTGTATATTCACAATGGGGAGTACCTGGAAGGACCACCTGTAAAGAAAATTCTTAAAAAATATTCCAAATGTTGAGTACCATAAGTTTGTCTGTTTTATTTTTTAGTATAACATCCAAAGGAACATCGTCAAGGTCAAGAAAATTGTTTGCAGGCCATCTTATAAGAGGGCCTTCAAATACACCACAATCCTCACAATTGCAGAAGACTTTATGAACTAAAATACCAAACTCACCAACATCGAGTGCTTTGAACTGTATAATGTCTCCCTCAAAAACAATTGACACTATTCCCCGAGCAACATAATGTGGATTTAAAGAACATTGATGTATCAAATTAAATTTCTCTCCCACAAACCTAACATTGTGATTTTTTCTTAATACTTTCAAAGTAGTTGGAGATTGATTATTGTTGAAATTGATTTCAACATAAAACAATGTTTCTGTATTAAAATCTATGACTCTATTAATTGGCCATACAAAAAAGCCTCCACTGCTCAACCCTAGACAACATGCCATACAAGAAAACACCACTTCATCCACTAGAATACCAAAGGAGAAGTCATCCCAAAATGTTCCCCCAACAAAATCAGTCCCACTCACATTTGTTACAAAACCTATGCAAATGCAATCCTTGCATTCTGAACACTTATGTAACAACTTAACTTTTATCATAATAAAAGAAGATTTATTCTCATTTGTTATGATATGTTCTACACTCGGTGAAGTAGAAGCTGGTATATCATTCACCTCATTATTGTGAAGATCATACCCAATGTGGTTAACGATCTCAGATACAGGCCATTGAATATAACCACCAACTACCTCTGACAATGTATCTGCACCTTCTAATGGATAGGGAAATTGAAGACTTGCATTTAAAGTCTTGGTAACATTTACAATGATACATCCATAATGAATGTTGATATTATGCAATATTTTTCTTTCTGGAAAAGAGATTCGTTCAACAACTTTCAATCCATTCAAAAGCAGGTCCACACATTGTTGAGAACCAAAATTCATTTCATAAGCGATTTCTGAAATATAAAATCACAAGACACATTGTTCAGAACCAAAATCCATTTCAGAAGCGATTTATGAAATATAAAATAACAGGATCACATTAAAAATAATATTTATTTAAACAAAGAATAATTTTTCCACTAGTATATAGTATCAAATAAGTCAATAAGAAGGGTCGGACGACCCTTCATTTATGAGAGAAATGTAAAAATATTTAATCTACGAAGTCTAGGACGACAATTCCCGAATTCTGACTTCCGACAAGAAGGATCGGTCTCCCCTTCGTTTAGTAGAGAATTGTGAACACCTATATCCAATAATTCACTTGTATCTAGAATGGTGAACCAAGAAGGATCGACTGACCCTTCTTACAGTCTAGAACTATTAAGAACAAAATAATGGTCACCCGAAGGGTCGACCGTCCCTTCATTTATGAGGGAATTGTAAAAATATTCAACCTATGAAGGCTAGTCCGTCAATTCATGTATATCAAAAATGGTGAACACTGGAAGAATACTGATCACAAGAAGGGTCAACCGATCCTTCATTTACGAGAGAAATGTAAAAATATTTAATCTACAAGTCTAGGCCGACAATTCCCGAATTCCAACTTCTGCTGTAAATAGTCGGGATCTGGACATCAGATAAGTTATAACATATAAAAAGTGTTTGTCCCAACTTCCATTTTCCGACAAGAAATATCGGTCACCCCTTCGTTTAGTAGATAATTGTGAGCACCTATATCCAACAATTCCTTATATCTAGAATGGGGAACACAAGAAGGATCGACCGACCCTTCTTGTAGGTTAGAACAATTATGAAAAGAATACTGGGAAAAAGAAGGGTCGGTCGCCCCTTGATTTATGAGGGAATTGTAAAAATATTCAACCTATGAAGGTTGGGCCGTCAATTCATGTATATCCAAAATGGTGAACACTGGAAGAATAATGAGCACAAGAAGGATTGACTTAACCTTTGTGCAGTCTAATACTATTATGAAAGGAATACCGGGCAGTTGAAGGGCCAACCACCCCTTCATTTATGAGGGAATTGAAAACATATTCAACCTACGAAGGCTAGGGCATCAATTCATGTATATCTAAAATGGAGAACACTGTAATAATACTGAGCACAAGAAGGGTTGGCCGACCCTTCATTTACGAGAGAAATGTAAAAATTATCTACGAAGTCTAGACTGACAATTCCCTCCTTCCAAATTCCGTTGTGAATAGTAGGAATACATGTATAAGCTAAGTTATAATATATAAAAAATGTTTGTCCCGACTTCCATTTTCCGAATGGAGGGATCTACCACCCCTTCGTTTAGTGGATAATTGTGAACACCTGTATCCAGCAATTATATATATCAAGAATGGTGAACACAAGAAGGATCGACCGACCCTTCTTGTAGTCTAGAAATATTACGAAAATAATATTGGGTAGAAGAAGGGTCTTTTTCCCGTTCATTTATGAGGGAATTTTAAAAATATTCAACCTATGAATATTAGGCTGTCAATTCATGTATATCCAAAATGGTGAACAATGGAAGAAAACTGACCACAAGAAGGGTCGTTCGACCCTTCATATACGAGATAATTGTAAAAATATTTAATCTACGAAGGCTATGTCGACAATTCCCGACTCCAACTTCCGCTATAAATAGTAGGGACCCAGACATCATCTAAGTTATAACATATAGAAGTGTTTGTCTTGACTTCCGTTTTCTGACGATAAGGATCGGTCGCCCCTTCGTTTAGTAGATAATTGTGAACACCTATATCCAGCAATTCACCTATCTCCAGAATGGTGAACACAAGAAGGATCGACCGACCCTTCTTGCATTCTAGAACTATTATGAATAGAATACTGGGAAGAAGAAGGGTCGATCGCCCCTTTATTTATGAGGGAATTGTAAAAATATTCAACTTACGAAGGCTAAGATGTCAATTCATGTATATGTAAAATGGTGAACACCGGAAGAATACTGAGCACAAGAAGGGTCATCTGACCCTTCATTTACGAGAGAAATGTAAAAATATTTGATCTACGAAGGCTAGGGCGACAATTCCCGACTTCCGACTTCCACTGTAAATAGTAGGTACTGAACATCAGCTAAGTTATAACATACAAAAATTGTTTGTCTTGACTTTCGTTTTCTGACAAGAAGTATCGGCCGCCCCTTCGTTTAGGACATAATTGTGAAAACCTTTATCCAGCAATTCACCAATATCCAGAATGGAGAACACAACAAGGATCGACCGACCCTTCTTGCAGTCTCGAACTATTATGAAAATAATACTAGGAAGAAGAAGGGTTGGACGCCCCTTCATTTACAAGGGAATTGTAAAAATAGAAAAACTTGGAGAAAGAGCGGCCGCTCTTTCTCTAAGAATATTTCCACTTGCCATCAAACTGTGCAAAGCAATGTTCCTATGAAATTTGTGTTTAGAGTGCTGATATCTACTTTCGCCACTCCTAAAAATCATCCCTGGAGGAAGGAGCGGATGCTCTTTCTCCTCAACATCTACTTCCAACACCCCGAAATAGAACAACCTGACGAAAGAGAGACCTCTCTTTCTCTGACAAAATTTTGAGTTGCCAGCAAACTCTTTGAAGAAAAAATTCTATAAATTTTGTTGTTAAAATGTCGATATCTAGTTTCATAGGGTGACACGTGGAATGCTCAAATTGTGACACGTGACATATTTTTATTTTTAAAATTAGTCTAAAGATTGTATAAACGAATATTAAGGATATTAATGGTACCATTTCAATATAAACATATGGATTTAACTTATATAAACTTTTGGAATAGGTATCAGGGATCAAATTTGAAGGGTTGAACTTAATTTCAGCTTGAAGGTTATATATTCATACCACCCTTCTAGCATGAAGGGATTTAATTAAAAAAATTACACTTCAATTGACAATAATAAATTAACTCAACGTTTCATTAAAAAAATTGCAAAATAAAATATTACTAGATATGAGTAATACATTACATATTTCCATGTATACACTTAAAGAAAGTGAGGTCTAACAATGCCATGCCACCCAACTTAATAAGGAACATTGAACAAACTGTTCAACTAAAATTGATCCTATGGACAAATATATCTCCCTTGTTGATATAACTACAACTCCATTCAGATAATCCCTATTATTTTGGTCTGTTAGATGTTTTATGAATGGAAATATCAAAAGTACTAGTGTTTGGGTCATGTCCTATAGTTTAGATTATATGATGTTCTGTAAGGAGTATTGGTATGGAATCCACAGTATGTGTAATTTTGGTTTATTGTTCTGGTTAGACAGTATTTGATAAAACTCATGTTTAAGGTTAAATTTTTGAGCTACAGAGATTAGTGTTAAATTGTATGCAAAATATGTTCATCATGTTTATTAAAAACTTAATATATAAATCAGTCACGGTCCTGTATATAAAGTTGTAGCAAAAAGGAATATGTTCGCCATTCTTGATATAGGGAATATGAAGGCTTTCTTACTCAAAATGGACCTAGAGAAATCATATGATAGAGTCGACTGGGTTTTTCCTGAGAATCATTCTGATTCAAATTGGTATTCTTCCATTGGTCTTAAAGTGGATTATGGTTTGTGTGTCCTCGAAAAAAATAGCTGTGTTGATAAATGGTGCCCCTTCAGTTTTCTTCAAATGCTCTAGGGGCATAAGGCAAGGATGTCCCTTGTCTCCTCTATTGTTTCTACTAATCATTGAAGGATTCAGTAGATTGATAATTAATGATAAAACATAATGTAAAATTAAGGGTATTAAACTATTAGCTGATTTATTTCTATCACATCTCATGTTTGTAGATGATGTCTTACTAGCGGGGACAGACTCTATTGATGAATGGGAGAGCTATAAGAATATTATTAAAAAATTTTGTGATGCTTTAGGTATGATGGTGAGATCCTCTAAATAAATCTTCTTTCATTACAGACCTAAGGATTCAAAGCTTGATGATTTTATGGAGATGTTTCCTTATAAATGCAGCCATCTGGAGGATGGTTTTAAATAATTAGGATACTACTTGAAGCCTAATGGATTCATGATTAAAGATTGGAATTGGTTATTGAAAAAGTTTGAATTCATAATTAATCATTGGACTTATAGACTACTATTAGTTGGGGGAAGACTCACTCCGGTTAAAATTGTTTTGACAGGGATACCGATTTAATGGTTCTCGCTTTCACAAGTTCCTTGTTTCCTCATCAACTCTTTAAGAAAGATTTTATTTAATTTTATTTGGACTAGTGGTATGGATCGTAGTAATTTGGTTATGGATAGCAGGGATAGACTAGCATTACCTGAAAGATGTGGAGGTTTGGGTATTAAAAACCTTGGCACATTCAGTGTGTCCCTTAGAGTCAAGAGTTTCTAGAGAGGACCTTTTGGCACTACTCTCTAGTCTAGAGTGTTGAAGGTGAAATATATAAAAGGAGATATATTCAAATGGATCAGAAATCTAAAGAAAAGAACAAGATGTGTTTCTCCTGTTTGGGTTGGTTTCCTAAGAGTCTACAATTGAATGGAAAAATATCTCTATTGGCGAGTAGGAAATGATAAGGATATATTGGTTGGTATAAATTTGATCCTGAGTTTGGAAGAGAATTACAAACTTTCAGAAGATATTATGAGTTTATTGAAGGAATATGGTCTTATTACTCTTGATAAAATTAAAAATACCAAGGATAAATTTGCTCAAGATACTTACTGGTTCAATGCAAAAGATTTGGGATTCAGTGGGCAGTCTGCATATGAATGGGACAACTATATAAGGTTCTTGAACTCAGCTGGATGCATAATTACTTAAGAGAAGGATTTACTTATTTGGAATGGAAATTATGCAATGGGTATGGTAACGGAGAAGTGATCCAAATGGATATAGGTGGTCACCCACCTATTCCACTAGCTCAAAACAATTTTTCATTCTGGTAGTTTTCGTGTAATTTTTCTACGGTTTTTTGGGTCCTACACTTTCGGGGCCATTTTGAGGCCCTAAACGACCTTTTTTGGTGATTTGGGGGGCCAAATGATTTCCATTGGCATTCATTTGTCCTATTCGAAGTTGAAAATATCGGATAGACCTTTCCAATAGCCTACCGAGCGCCCCAAACGGAGATCGTATGCAAAACTTATGACCCCGGGAAGTTGACTGTTCAACTAACCACCTTGGGGCCACAAAATTTATGACGGTTCATCTTCTAGGGTTAGGTTTTTGGATGTTTGGGATTCTTTACCTCATGCTTATGATAAATAGGCCCTTTGGGCCTCTCTTTGTATTCATCTTGGCATGAATGAGCATAGTGGCCACATCTCTTCTCAGAGATATCTACCACCATTCCAGCTGCTGTATTTACAGTCTATTCTATTTCTGATACTTAATAGAATATGTGTTTACTATATCGCTGTGTTTCTTTCCATATAGCTATGTATGTGAATATATATCTCTGCATATGATTCTGTATATGCTATCTTTTGTTTCGTTCCCACACAAATCCGGATCAGTGGTATTAGAGCAATCTGCTCTTTGATTGTTTCTTGGTGCATGTCCCTGACAAGGTTAGGATACAGAGAGTTGGGTCTCGAACTAGTCTCACTTGGGGAAGATCACTCTCGCTACCCCAAAGGGCCTCCCATGGTGGACAAAAAGAGATGCGACAGAGCAAGAGATCCTATCAAGTTGTTGCTCGAGGAATCCCTCGTGTGACAGAGGAACGAGATGATGGATAATTTCGCCCATATCCTTCGATGCATGCTAATGGCAACAGATACACCTTCGACAAGCAGTCGTTTCGGAGATGCAAATCCCTTCAAGGTACAAGTTAAATTTGATATCCCTTTATTTGAAGTTCAGATCGATGTCGATGCCATAGATAAATGGTTGAATCTATTGGAAGGGTATTTCTCTGTCCACAATTTTTTCGACGGGGAAAAGATCGTCTTTGTGCTCCTCAAGGCCATCCCCCATGTCAAAAATTGGTGGGAAACGTATTGTGAGCAAAACTCATCAGACGAGTCTGGATTGTTTGAATATGCCAATCCCACTTGGGCCTCTTTTATAGATGCCATCAAGGAACAATATTACCTTGTTGGAAACTATGATGACCAGTACACAAAATGGACCGTTCTGCACCAAAAGAGGGACCAAACGGTGTCGGAGTACACCAACAAATTTCATACCTTGCACACAAAGCTAGGTATCAAGGACTCTGAGCAACACCTGGTACTGAAATATCGCAGTGGCCTACACCGGTACATATGAACAGAGATGGATTTCCTAGACATCTCTTCACTTGGATCTACCTATAGGTATGCTATTAAAATTGAGCAGAAATTTTAGCAAAAGAACAAGTACAACTTCAGACCTGCGCAGAAGCAGGGCAAGGGGAACTCTGGCTCACAGAACATGGGGCAGGGAAAGGACAACCAGTCCCAACCACAAGCAAAGAAGGGTAACGAAAAGACAAAGAAGGACACTGGGAATTGGTGTGAGTTCCACAAAATGCGCTGGAACAACACTGATGAATGTCACTCAAAACAGTCATTGGTGGCTGAGATCAAAGCTTCAGAATCAGATCTCAGTTTTGATTCTGACTCAGAACCTAATTTCGCAATCGTGCAAAAAGGTAAGCAGATCATTGATGCAGAACCCAGTGCCGTTGTTTCCACCACACAGATTCAACCAAAGGAACCTGAAGAGTCGAAGGAAGAGGAGCGCCTTTTCCACTCACAGATGTGAGTGAAGGGAATTCCCCTACACTTTGTTGTGGACAGCGGAAGCCAAAATAACCTGATCTTAGCAGAAGTCATCAAGAGATTGGAGCTATCAATAACACCACATTCGCAACCATATACCAT
This sequence comes from Larix kaempferi, assembly GCA_027924585.1. Taxonomy (NCBI): domain Eukaryota; kingdom Viridiplantae; phylum Streptophyta; class Pinopsida; order Pinales; family Pinaceae; genus Larix; species Larix kaempferi. The sequence continues at coordinate 8,764,337 of BSBM01000450.1, read as the reverse complement.
TGGATGGCTAAGCCAAGGAAGATGGATCCATGTCAGTCACCAATGTCGCCTACCATACGACATCAAGCCCTTCAAAGATGAGGTATTGTGTGATGTGGCCCCACTTGAAGTATGCAATGTTCTTTTAGGACAGCCGTATATGTGGAAGCATCATGCTGTATATGAATCATGACGTCGCAGTGTCATTATCACTTTGGGGGGACAACTCTATCGGATACCAGAGACAATTTCACCTACCCCGACCAAGCATGGAAGGAAGATAATCTCCCAAAATCAGAAATTTTCCATATTCGCAATGTCCACTAAAGGAGAACATCATATCGCAGAGACATCCACAGCCTCTACACATTATCCCTCTACTCAGCAGAAACAAGAAGAACACAAATTCAGTGCCACATCGCCTATTCGAGTGCCTCTGCAGTGCAAGGCCACGCATTCAAGGTGCTCCTCCAAAAATAAACCATCCACACTGGGGAAAACCAAGGATACCACAAAAAACAAAACTCTTGAATAGTTCCAATGCATCCAACAACAACAATTACAACCCTCTGAATATTTCGAAGAAAGGAAACCTTTTTGCTTCAGCAAACGCCACACCAAGAGCTCAACTCAACACACAGTTCGACATATGATAAGGGATTTGATGTAATGGAGAAAATTGCTTCCTAAGGGGGGAGGACTGATCTAGATGGATATAGGTGGCCACCCACCTATTCCACTGGCTCAAAATAGTTTTTCATTCTGGTAGTTTTCTTGTAATTTTTCTACGGTTTTTCAGGTCCTAAACTTCCAAGGCCATTTTGAGGCCCTAAACGACCTTTTTTGGAGATTTGGGGGGGGTAATGGTTTCCAATGACTTAAATTTGGTCCTACTCGAAAGTTGTAAATCTTGGATAGACCTTTCCAACAGGCTACCAAGCGCCCCAAATGGAGATCGTATGCAAAAGTTATGACCCCAGGAAGTTGACTGTTCAACTAACCACCTTGGGGCCACAAACTTTATGACAGTTCATCTTCTAGGGTTAGGTTTTTGGATGTTTGGGATTCTTTCCCTCATGCTTATGATAAATAGGCCCTTTGGGCCTCTCTTTGTATTCATCTTGGCACGAATGAGCATAACGGCCACATCTCTTCTCAGAGATAGCTACCACCATTCCAGCTGTTGTATTTACAGTCTGTTCTATTTCCGATACTTAATAGAATGTGTTTACTGTATCACTGTGTTTCTTGCAATATATTTTTGTATGTGAATATATATTTCTGCATATGATTCTGTATATGTTATCTTTTGTTTCGTTCCCACACAAATACGGATCACGAAGTCATCATATAACGCTATAATAAAAAACAGTTGCATTTTTCCATAGCATTGGTGGTATAAACGACTTTGGCATGGCAGATTCCATTGAAATTTAAGTGTTTTATGTGGTTTGCATTACAAGGTAGACTAAAAACTTGGGATAATATTATGAAGAAAGGTTGGTATGGGACAAATGTTTTTTCTTTATGCATAAACAACCCAGAGTCTACTAATCATCTCGGAGCGTGCATTTACAATAAATAATTGGAACATGTGTTGTTCCTCTCTGAAGCTTGAGTAGAATTGGGGGAATGAGAGTTTTTATATTTGTGCACTTCACTGGTTCAATAGCTGTAGATCTCAACCTAATTTTCTAGTTTTGATATCCTGGTCCATATGGCATACTAGATATAAGGCTGTTTTTTAGAAGAAGGATCAGAGTTTGTAGAATACTTGTATTGAGATTCTGAATTTACATAAAGTCTATTGTTTTGATAAGGTATCTTCAAAGATTAAAAAAGTGATCACTTTCATACCTCAGTTCATAGGTCCAGTAGCTTTCTTCGATGGTGCAACTACATATGGATTATGTGTGGAAGATGGAACAATGTATTTAGATCAGGAAAATTATTACTTATTGAGACTAAAGTGTGGAATTGATTTCAATATGAAAGTAGAGCTACTTTCTCTCTAGTGTGTATTGAAAGTGGAAAATATTTTTGTTCATGGGAACCTTAAAGTCTCCGGGGATTCAAGGGTCACCATAAAATGGGCTTGTGGAGAATACATTTTAAAATTTACCTCTCTTCTTCACTGCTGCAACAGGATCATGGTAGAAATTCAACTTTTCAATAAAATATCCTTTGAGCATATCTATAGGAAGCATAACTCATTGGCGGACAAACTGTCAAAACAAGATATGGAAGGAGAGGAAGGGGTCATTGTGTGGGAAGAATTTCAGGGGCATCACATATGCGATATGGGATCTGTAAGGATTTTTGAATGATGATCTATTCGGGGACTATTTCTAGATGTCGTATTTTGGTAATATGGTTTTGAAAGTTACATTGTCCTTTTTTGTAAAGTCTTATCTAGAGAAGACTAAGCTTTGATAAGTTATTATGTTGATAAGTCTTTTAAAGACTTGAACACCCATGTACTATTTGATTCAACTTGAAAATAAATAGTATGTTTTTTTCTACTGAAAAAAAACGTTGCAGCAAAAATAATAATTAACCCCATCTCAGAGATTCGTTTATATATGAGTTCAATACCTGGAACCTGCATGGACTTTGGAGTAGACCGACCGTGTGACTGGAGTGTGGGAGCGTGTGACTAGAGTGTGGCAACATGCGAATGGAGTCTAAACTGAGCATGGAACCTGTGTAGGGCTTGAGTTGCGTCGAATGTAGATGGGAATGAGAGTAAAACCAAGCCCACTGCGTGGAACTATTACCCGAGATTCGACTGCTGCACCAGATCTTTCTTGTTGTTGCAGGGGAATAGGAACCCAAACCCTTGAAATTTCTATCTCGTAACTACTTACCAGAACTACTGCGAATATTTTGGTGTTCAGGTAAATATGATGGCGGCCAGATAATGCCCACAAAAAATTGATGCATCAAATAAAGTAATTTAAGATAAAATTCACCTTTATTACACGCTGCCACTAGGAAAAAATGGGATCATAGTAAAAATTTATATGAAATCAACGGTTTACATTCGAGGAGGGTTGAGATGTGTGGCAGACAGGGAATCCACTAGGAAAAGGTGCATGTTCTATAACGTTGGAAACTTTGGCGAAATGACCTTTGGTACGTGTTAAATTCAGGAAGCAAATATATGGTGGGTGAGAGGTGGAATAAAAGATCTATGCTTGATGTTGATTTCTCACTTTCAACTAGCGCAGAGAATGAAAAGGGTAAGTGGTAGCGAAATTTTTACCACTTACCATGTGTCGAGTCGAAGATCGTTCCGCTGAATGAAAAATTGTAATGGAAAACCACTTCTCATGATCCTAAAACCACGTACACGAGATATTATAAAAGATAGTATATTCTTATGATTGATGGCACTTACTCATGCAACCAGGTGTGATCCTATGTGTCCTTTAATATATTCTTTTTTCCAGAAGTAGAAAACTGGAAGACAATAAGATGGTTATTTAAGAAACCTTTCTATCCAATCGCGACATATACAAAGGTTTGCTATTTTCTCTTTTCAAGCCTATATTGATATATATAGTTTGCAGAAGGTTACATAATGACCCATCGGTTCACTAACCGATGTGACTAACTGACTTGACATGTGGTGGTCGACACGATGGCTTGACATGTTCTCTGAAGTGGTCGAATGGAGGACCTAGTCGGGCGACCGACCTAGGCTCCTCCAACATCTCCCCCATGAACAAGTTCTTTTTTCATCCCAAAGAAATCAAAAAATAGTTGGAGATAGATAAACATATGAACTTCACCATGACTTTTCTTGTAACTATCATGGCAGTAAATGGGTCGTGTAGAAAGTTGATGACTCTGAGAAGGTACCGACTACTATCGTGGCTGGAAATGGGTCCTCAAGTCTGGGAGCGTGTCCATGCTAGTAGACGGAAGCTGACAACATGGTATGGTACCAAACAACTTTGGACGACCAGCTACTATCATGGCCAGTCTTGCTGTCAACATGGGTGTTCTTGCTGTCAACATGGCTATTCTTGCTGTCAACATGGATCTTCCTAGACGACTGTTGCAAGCCTAACGTGACAGTGGCAGCTCATGATTTTCTAGAGAAGGAAGTGTCCAAGAAAACAGGTACATGGACCACTAATATTCTTAGACATGTCTGTTCCAACTTGTACACCAATCAATTAGTGAAAGAAGAATGGAAAATACTTGATTGGTGGTAAGGAACATAATGAAAAATCCTGGTCTTGGGGCTTCAAGAGTGCTCGAAATGCCCATATATTTGTTGATGTATATGTAACTTCAGAATGTATTTCACATATATGTATATTGTATTCCTATAGAGATGTTATTATTCCTCTATACGGAAGTGTCGTCATTTATATTGTAAGTGTCGTAACTTATACTTGATGGGTTATTAGACCACCTTGTTGGGGTCGGCCCTATATAAGTCATGTGGGTTAAAGGGTTATTAGACCACCCTATTGGGGTTCGGCCATGTGGGTCAATGGGTTATTAGACCACCCTAGTGGGGGTTGGTCCAATCAGCATTATGTTAAGTGGTTAAGGTGAGGCCGACCTAGTTGAGTAAAGGTCAAGTCAAGTTAGTGTATAAATAGAGAGTGTGTCTCTCTCATTTTATCTATTCTATTCTCTCACTCACACTTGGGAGAGTGGTGCACTTATGGAGGAGAAGGATCTGCTGCTAGGAGAATACTATCTCTTGTATTCTGGTTGTATCATTGCTCTATCTATCTCTGAGGAAGTTATTGGGGTTTTTCACCTTTATGGTTTTCCCCAAGTAAACTCTGTGTCTCTTGTGTGCTTGCATTATTGTGTCCATGATTGATATGATGTAGATTTGATGTACATGTTGTTCTCTCAATTAAGATCCTAGATAAGATTGAAGTAAATTCTGAAAATTTAACATGGTATCAGAGCTAGCCTGAAAGAATGCATGATATGGCATGTATGACACTTGTTGCACTTACGATGCTAGGGCTTGATATAGCAAAAACCAGTCATCGTATCACTTTCTCTATAAATCCATTTTGGCAAAGTTTTCGGATCTGAAAAATTTTACAGGTCGAAGATCAGATCCCCATGTACCTTATGTCCAAAGGAAAACCTCTAATTCGTTGTACTTTGTGATTTATGATCTGTACAATATTGGGTTTCTGCCTCTTCTAGATCTAAGTCAAAATCAGGTGACCTTGGGAAAAAGGTCATAACTTGGGCTAGGAAGCTCCAAATGTAATGTCGTAAAAATTGATAGGTAGTGCACAGATTGTACTATCTCAAGAAAAAATTTCAGAGGCCGAAGTTGAACTAGTGACATGTGGTACGCCGTACAAGTTCGCTCTCTTTTTTTATCCCATAAACAGGTCACGTTGCGACACTTGGCATAACTCTCTCTCAAAGAATCCAATTGAGGTTAGACCTGTCGGGATGGAAAGATAACAGGTCAGGCTATCTTAGGAAAATGTTTCAAACCCTGTGGATCGAAAGGTTAGGAGTTACAATAGAAACAATCAGGTACATATTTCTGTCAAAACATAATTATTTTTTAGCACCTTCATTCATGGCTTCCAGAATTTAGGGCTTCGGAGAAAGTTGGAATTTCTCTAATCGGAGACCACGGCTGGATGCTACTCATCAAAATCGAAATTTAGAGACCAAGATCAGATTTTTTGTTTGGGTAAAAAGACGGGCTTGATCAAACCCCAGTTTGGGACTTTGATCGGAAAGATGGAAAATTAGGGCTTCTGCAAAACTTGGAATTTTGGAAATCTATGACCACGGCTGGAAGCTCCTCAAAAAAATTGAAGCTTAGAGCTTTGAATCAAATATTTTGGTTGGGTGAAGCTCCGGGAAACTCAAACCCTAATTCAGTGTCCTTCCCAGTGAATCCAGAAATCTAAAAGGCAATTTCAAGGGGTGAAACTTTGCAGTTTTCAAATTCTGAATATACCAACTTGATCAGCTCATCAATGTGCATATTTATATCCTTTCAGAAGTTTGAATTTTTGGGGTTTCCCTGACAAACCCTAATCCAGCTCCAGGTCCAGTTCTTGCAAATCAAGTGGATTGGGTTAATCCTAGAAGAAGATGGATTGGTCACCTGCATAAGTGAAGAAATTCCTGTCTCAGAGGGAGATGAGGCTAAGGCCTTCCATAAGAAGATTACAATCTTGACAGGTATGGCTTACAGGTATGTTTCATGGTTAATTTTATCATATGTTAGTCTTCATATGATTACAGTACAATCTTGATTAATTACTAGACTTGTCGTATCACCTTAATAGAAGATATTCATTGATTAAGGTTTTGACACTTATGAATGTACTAATGCATTGTGATGTTGAATGAGTTTTATGTTTTTCGCTAACATAAAAGGTACACCAAGAAAGACAAATCATGTTCTACTTCAAGAACATATGATCATGGTGACATGAAGACAAAGATTCATCCATTGTCATGGATCACATAGAAGATCTACTTTCGAGGTATGTATAACTTGGTCCTACAATGGTTAACCTACGAGACATGTAGGTTACTAGCACAAGTCACTGAAGAGAACCAGAAGACATTATGCGGGTATTTTATACATAACTAGATAGCATGCTAGTCTAGGTATGTTTTTCCTATATCAAGTTAGAATCCTACCCTGTGTTAGGATATTATACTGTTGTGTTGTTGATAATGATTATTCATGAAGTCATAGGTTTGAATAGTCATGGTTGTATGCATATTATGTTTCTTACCATAATTGATGATATGACTAACCAGAAGAATCATGAAGGTATAGGTTTGAGTAATCACGGGTTTATGCATTGATGATTTAACTAATCAGAAGAGTCCTATGATCAAATAAGAATATGCATGAGTAAAAGAAGACTTCCCTGAAACCTTGAATACTAATGTTTATTATCTGTGAATGATCATGACTATACATGTTTAAGATTATTGTGTTTTGATAGTATTAAGATTATACTAATAAATGTGTGATTATGTATGAGACCTCAAGGATAACACAATGATGATACTAATAAGCATGCATAGTGATTAAGGATGGATGTAATTTCAAGGACAGGTAATCCATCAAGCAAAGATCAAGAGGGAGCACACTCCTGTTGTTCCTGCAAGAAATCAAAGGAGCACACTTCAGTAGTTTCTGCAAGGATGCAGATATTCAGAGGGAGTTGACCATCTTTCTACATTCCACAATAGAAAGGTGTAGAAGAAGCTACTTCAGCAGCTCCTTCAAGGAAGCAAAGACTCAGAGGGATTCCACCCAGCAACCAAACAAAGATAAATATTTTTAATTATCATTTCTTGCATATTTGTTTGTTTAAATAAAATTGTTCAATGATGTATATGCTCATGTTCCTAGACTTAGGATATGTATTGTGCATATTAGAATGATTGCATTAATGAACATTATACTACTAATATGCATGTGATGGGTAAGTGGCCTATGTCA